>JAPTHN010000007.1:2963013-4278013 GCA_026936325.1 Platynereis dumerilii
GGACTTGTGTAGGAATTGTAGGAATTGTAGGAATTAGTATCATATGCAGGGACTTGTGACAGTAAGCAGGATTTGTTGAGAATTGTAGAGATTGGTTGCACTTCCGGGGAGTTCTGGGAGTTAGTGGGACTTGTAAGAATTCTGAGCATTTGAAAGGATTTGTGGAAAATTCCTAGAATTTGCAGCACTTGCGGGAGTTGTGGGAATTACTGCGAATTGTTGGGAGTTATTTGGGAATTATTAGGAAATACAGGAATTATGGGAGTTGCGGGAATTATGAGGTTAAATGGGGCCTCTTAGCTAACTTTAGAATGTTGTTGGGGGGGGGGGGGGGTTTTAGAAAATTAGTAATGTGAACTAATGTTTCTTGGAAATTATAAAATTTAGTAAAAATTATGAAAAGAATCATATGTTGGTATTTGCATGGTAATGCTGATGACACTGATTGTGTCTTAATTAATTTCATTACTTTGCTCTGAGTGACAGTGAGTGTCCATGTTTGGCATGATAAGTAACATGAGTAGGCCTAATGAAACAACATTGCTTTCCAGCTGTGTAAAATTCATGATATGATTTATTTCATTATTGTTGTTTTTTTTAGCTCTGGGGTCTGATGGTCAGTCTCTTGAGAGGAACGCCGCCGTTTTCAACTCTCCAGTTCCAGAGTCACGTTCCCAGGCAGCCTCTCCCCGATCTGGACTCCACGCTCGAAAAGTGAGCAAAGTTACTCTTTGAATCGTGCAAAACATTTATAATTTAAATATTATATGTCACTATTAGTAATAGTGTTTGTGTCCTATAGTGACTCACTACAATATATTTCTCGAAGTAGACTAATTACTAATTAGTAAAATGATAAGTTTAACAAGGTTCTTGTTTTTCCTTGTTAAAAGCTGCCCTAAGAGGTTCATTTTTCTTAGCTCATGTTTTCTAAACACTATTGATCACACTTAGACTTGCTTTTCAATTGCTACTTTATAGGTGGCTCAAAGTTGCAGAACTAATTGTTACACCAGAAGAATTTGAGTACACCAAACAAGCCATTGAGGAATTCCGAGTGAACGAAGGACCAAAGTTGCAAGCATACTTGAGCAAGAGGTTGGTGGCCTTAGGAGATTCAGAGGGAGATTAAACTTTATTGATAGTTGAATAATTGAATGTATAAATCACTTATACTGGATAGAATGTTAACAGTCTGACAGTTTCCATCCACGACCACCACCAGAGGGACAAGTCCAAGCACTGTCATTCAACTCTGAGGAAGGGGACAGGATGGTCCTTGAAACTGTCAGACTGTTAACATTTTATCCAGTGTAAGTGATTTATAAAATGAAAAATTATTGAATTTTACCTGGATGACTAATCTTCGTAATCACATTAATTAATAGTTGCCTTCAAACTTCTGTACAAGTAATAGCTTTTAACTAACGTAATAACCAAATACTGATTAAAGGAAACTTTGTTTAAATGGCAAGTATTGAAATTGAATATTTGCTTTCATACATAGTGTTTCAGATGATACTTAATTCCAGAAGAAAATTCTTAAACTAACAGAAATATGAAAGTATATTAAAAGTGTATTTTCCAAATACAACTTCCTTGTACTTATTCTTACCTGCTATATTTTGCTGTGATTTTTTTTGTCAGAGCTGAAGAAAAAATCAACTGGCTGTCGGACTACTGGATCAGCGTGGCCTATCTGTCTGGTCGTCTCCCAGTATGCGGTGAGTTCTTTGTTAATTTTTTTTTCTTTAATATCTTTCCTCAGTCCCTTTGGTGAGCAAGCTTCTGATGCTAGCTACATTGTATCTGATTTACTCCAAACTATGGTTTACAATTGTAGTTTTTTTGCAGTCCACTCCAGCTTCTACTTCACAAACTCCCTTCCCCAGACAACTGTGTCAGATCCATTGGCCAAAGCAGCAACTTCACTTTACGGCATGATCGCGTAAGTTTCTTGAATTAAATT
This sequence comes from Platynereis dumerilii, assembly GCA_026936325.1. NCBI lineage: Eukaryota > Metazoa > Annelida > Polychaeta > Phyllodocida > Nereididae > Platynereis > Platynereis dumerilii. Next base: position 2,964,983 of record JAPTHN010000007.1, read on the forward strand.
CATCAGAAATACATCTTTCTCCGTGGAATCGCACCAATCATGACCATTTTGCTCCACTTAAAATACTTGTTAGCATAAATTGGGAATCTGAGATTCACATGTCTGAATTACTTTTTTTTTGTCATTCTCTTGTTTCTTATGTTTTGGTTATTCTTTCAGTTTTGCAGAACTTGTCTACAGTAACCAGCTGCAGCCTGTGATGCTGAGGAAGCTCGTCCCTCTCTGCATGAACAACTACAAGTGAGTAGATTATAACAACTGGGAGCACTTTTGCATCATGCCTGCTTGACTGACAAATCAGTCGTTGCAAGAATATTGAGTCTGGGTAGTAGATTCTCTACATAGGAACTCATATAGCTGATTATAGAAATAACAGGTTAATTTACATGTACAACGAATGCTCTAGGAATTCAGTATCTCGTAAATCTAAAATTGATTAAACAATGAAAAAAAGGTTTAAAAAAAAGTAGGAAGTTACAAAGGTGAAAATAACAATTTGACAAGTTCCTGATTCCACTCATCTTAGATATTGAAGAAATACAACTTAATACTCTCACTGATGAATTAACTTTTGAGAGGTCTTGTAATAATCAAACCATAAGCCTTTGTGAAATTTCGAAGGCTAAAGAAATGAAATTGATTTTCTTTTTTTTAGATTCATCTACAATGTGACAAGGATCCCAGGAGAGCACATGGACACAGTCTCCGTTCACCCGGGAGAGAAACACGTCATCGTTATGAGGTAAACTATTTTGACTTATTGCCACATAAATATTTATGTATGATAATATTTTGCATGATCAGCAATAAACATTGCATGCGTCTGCATATTAAGATCGGCAGTTGTTGAAAATACTCCTTGAAACAACAGGCACTATTGTTAGCAGGCATTGAAACTTACTGAAAAAGTCCTGTAGTTGAGCTTTATTCTCTGTTTGTAGGCTAATTGCATTCACAGTGTCATCATTGAAATGGTGTGTTGTAATCTTATTTATTAAACACCAGTGAAGGTCTAATGTGGAAAGTCAGGAGTCATTTAAAAAAAACATTGGTCAAGCCCTGTCGCTAATGTAAATGGTAAAACAACGGTAAAATTATATAAAGATATGATTTCTCAACAGAAAAGGACACTTCTACAAGGTGGACATGTACCCAGCAGGTCCTGATGGAAAGCCACAGAAAATGACCCGAGAAGAACTCTATACCGTATTGCAGAAAATCAGAACTGAAGCTGATGGTAGGTTGAGAATTTTTTGCATTGACTTATTTATTTGATAGATTTGAGCCACAGGGTTGGTTGATTTAATTCAAGGTACTTAAATCACAATTTTAATGGATTGAAATCACAATTTGATTGATACAAATCTATTTATTTGATTAAAATTATTTATTTTTATTTTTTTTTGTCAGGGTTGTACTAAGATATGCATTTGTGGCTAAGTGGCTTTGAAGATAACCTTAATGGGATTTATACTTGGGACCATACGTGGGTGAACTGTAGCTGCGGATTCAAGTCTTTAAAATTAGATAAGCAAGACCTGATACATGTAGCGTACACCAAGGGAGGTTTTCAAGACATGGAATGGAATTTGGGGTTTGAAGTATATGAACCTTAGACACAGCCTTATTACGTACTCAAGTCTGAAACTTGTACTACGTGTTATAGATCATGTAGATAACTTGCCCTGTGTACATAAAAGATTTGACATCACTCAATATTTGCCATGTCCAACTAATCTGTGATTGATGTCAGGTGTTATCTGTGTTGTCATATCGCAGACAAGGAATAGGATGTGGAGTATTTCATAATTCTGTTTGCTCCACTCACATGTTGAATCTGAAGTGCCACCATTTCGTAATTATGGACTTGATATCGGAACGTGATACCAGAACATCCTGGATCACTATAAAATGATAGAAGTCCTGTGACAGTACTAAATTTAAATGGATCATTTGAAAATAATCCAGTTTACCTAAAAATAAATACTTGTGTTTAATTGTGGGCTATACAGGACATGATGAACTTGTATTGTGAGTTGTGGGTTTTGATAATAATTTCCAGGACCTATGATTTTGACCTAGGAAATCATAGGTGATCTAAATTGCAATTTGCAACCCTGCGAAAATTGTGGGTTATCTATTTTCAACCTATTAAGTAATAGAAGTGATATCATTTTAACCCAGCAAATCTTCGGAACATTTTTACATCTTTTTCTTTGCCTTCTGACAAAATAGAAATAAACATAATTGCGCAGTGGTGTTTTAAAAATGGAACACAACATTAGAAGTGTTCTTTGTCCGTCATTATGTGTGCCTCTATTTGGAACAAGGTGATACTTTGGACGTCCTGAAATTTTAAGAGGTACAAATTTCGACAAGATATGGGCCAAAAAAGACAAGATAAACAAAGTGTTCAGTTAACAAAATAACAAAAATGAGCTTAGGTCTGTGATAAATTGGAATAGGAGGCATTTTACTCCCGGTTGAAAAAAAAAGCAAAATAATTATTTGTTTAATAGTTTAATGATGTTCTTGTTCAACCCAGACTTTGCCTAAAAACTTAAAGATTAAGAATGTGGGCCAATCATAATTGTTACAAATAAGTTACTAGCATTTCAAAGATTAGCAACCCTGTAAAAATTAATTGGTATATAATTGCAGCTGCTGGCTTGACCCCTGAATCCGAACATGTTGCCGTCTTGACATCTCAGCGCCGAGAAGTCTGGAAGAAGGTACAACCAAAAGTCAAGATTTTAACAAATTTGTCTACTTGTAATTCATGATTTCTTGGGAGTCCTGAATCTTGCTTCTAAGATCTTCTAACACATTGGTTATTCTTAATTGCAGCACAGGGATATGCTCAAACTGAAGAATGCTGACGTTCTTCAAACTATCGAATCTGCTATGTTTGTTTATGTATTGGACGACCACGACACAAAGGTATAATGTTATGGAAATTAATCAATTATCTAATGATTTGTAAGACACTACTAATTACGTAATTCTAACGATTATGTGACTTTCAATGTTTAAAATCAGGGCCTCCACCGAAGTGAAGTATGTATTTTGATGATTAGTCTTTTATGTTGTTCTGTTTAGATGAGTATTCTTCCAGGTTGGTTTCTGTTTATTTTTAGTTATTTGTTCTTAATCAGATTATCCTGCACTAATTCACCCACGGTCAGAAGCCTCCGTTACGAGGCAATGGCCGTCTATCTCCCTCAGTTGGTTTGTCAGTCTGTCTCTCTCTATCTTGATGGTGTGTTTATATGATAGCTAATATTACTTCGTAGTGATTTATATGACCCATTTTTGTCAGATTTGACCTACTTTAAGGGTCAATTCAAGGTCACACATTTAACTTCACCTGAAGTTTTAGTTTGCATGAAGGATTTATAAATGGATATTCGATATAACCTTGACAGAAGAATGTTCAACCTTCATCTAGTTTTCAAGGTCACACAGAATAGTTTTGATGTTTGGAAAGATAGCTGAAATTAGTGCAAATGACAAGTTATGCAGTGCCTTGCAATGCCAATGACACCCTTTAAGTCTAAAATTAAAGAAAAGTAGCTATATTTTCATTCATCCAAAACTGCTTGAAATCTACCTCAGGCAATCATAATGCCGATGTGTTGCCTTACAATCAACACATTTAATTTGGCCAGTTTACCGAAGCTTCAACAATGATCTGCAGTTCAAAACTCACCTACCAATAATCGGAGATGTTATCAACTACCCAGAGATATTATGTGTATCTAAGTGCAGCCCTCAGAAGGGTTTCAAAGGTTTTGCAAGGCACTGTAAGAGTTAGTGTTTGATTTCACCTGCTCATGGTGACTGGTTCTAATTTATTCGTCATTGTTGTGTTTTGACCAAAGATTTTTTTGGCAAGTTAGATATATATTTTTGAAAATAATGTAAATACTTTGTTGTACCGGTTGAGGGTTTTGCATGCTATGAGGTTTTCTAAACTTATTTTCTTTAACTATTGAAGATGAAGTTTGGTATTTGTCACTGCATGACAGATTGATTATTTAACGACCATTCAAAATTTTCACACTAAGTAAAATAAGGGGTGAGCTGTTAACCCTTTTTTTTCCTCTCCAGGTTTTCAACTTACTGATTTTCTTGTTGATCCTTTTCTGTTTTATTTGGAGTTGCTCTTGGTTTTTTTGGAAATTATTATTTTATCTAGATGTGGTTTTTTCAGAGTGTTGCGTTAAACTGAAAGATATGTCACCCATCATGTCATAACATGTCATATGGCATTAAAAATGATGATGATGGTGACCATGATGATGATATTTTTTTCCAGGACCAGGATGAAATGGCACTCCTCTGCTTGGCAGGCTCTGGCTATGACAGGTGAGATATTTTGTATCTATCTGTTCAAATAAATGATAATATTATGCAATAATGCATGGGCTGTTGATTTCCATGTGCACATTATCTGTATTGGTCTGACCACCTCTCTCTCTGATAACAATAAACATATTCTATCTGGTATTTTCTTTTCGAAAGAGTAATTCTAGTATCTTTTGAACTTTGAGTCACAATCAGCCGAGTTAATATCAGGTGGTATTGTGCGGACCGTATTTGATTTATTATTATAATCGATTTACTACTGTAATCAGTGGTGATGTAATGCTTCCAGGTTCCTACAAAATCCCCCGGCTTATCAAGCTGAATATTTATTAAAATAGGTGCAGTGATTTTGATTTGGGTGGGAAAGCTGGACTTTAAAGTAGTATCACTGGTCATGAGTGGAAAAGCTGAACTGAAGATTGGCCTATTATTGTGTTGTTGAAACCATGTTTGATAATTGCAAGAATGCCAGTTGAGTGAAAGAAAACATAGAGCTACATAGAGAGAGGAATAAAAGTCACAAAGAGATGCTTTGACGTGAACTTTGAACATAATTTGGTTAAAATATCGGCACACAGTCCTGTTGCTCTTTCTATCCAAACCTTATCTGAAGTAATCTCTACAACAATTATGCAATTGAGAGATTGTGTAATGATAGGAGATAAGGACTCTGTGGATGTCTACTCAATATGAGTGCCGTAATCGTGAAGTTGAAAGAATCAATCTGTTACAAATGTGGACTTTGTCCAACACAGATATTATCTGATAAAGGTTAGGGTTATTTTACTGGCACGTTGAGTCAATTTCTGTCCAATTTCTTGCCATGATGAAGTTAATAAATGGGTTTGACGATAGATAAACATCTCACATGGCGATGTGTGTGTCCTTGTAGCAAAATTATCATGTCTGCCCTGACACTTTGTCCGGCATGAGTGGAGATTACGGGAAAAAAATTATTGGGAACTGTATTATATCTACATGGAGTGACATGAGATGAGGTCATTAAAACATGTATACAAAATATAGCAAAATTTAGGCCCAAATAAAGAATGCTTTTAAGTTATAAAACCTCTCAAAATTTTACTAGAAACTTCAATGTATCATTCATCTACATCTACATCTACCAAACTGTGATTGCACACAGAGAGACAAAAAAAGATAGTGGCTTGTAGTTTAGAATTGAATTTGAATTTTGTTCACTGTAACAACGTTTTACAAGTAGACACAAAGAAAATTTACATATAGTTGAAAATAAAGTATGTTAATAGGAGAGCACCCGAGCATGAGATGCCATTGCCATGTAGGTGGGTGTCCCCTGATTTTAAACAAACAACTAACTTAAACTGAACAGATAGATGTTTGGTGAGGAGATGATTATAATGATGAACCAATTTTCAATTGAGAATATAGGCCTAGACATCAGCAAATAGGTGTTTTTAAAAGTTTACACTTATATATATCTTCAACAAAGCTTCATTCATTACCCAATGAAGTTTTGCAGCAGGACAATTCAATAAATGTATGATATAACATAAACAGGCTACACAAGTATACATATTTCAAAAAAGCTCTTGATGCACATAATCAATTGAATATCTTAATATTTAATTCAAATTTCTTTGTTGTATTTCAGATGGTTTGACAAGTCCTTCAATGCCGTCACATTTGAGACATGTCTGCAGGCCTGTGTGGTGGAACATTCGATCTTGGACGCAACCGTAAGTCAGTTGATTAATTAATAGACACTTGCGGCAACAAAAACTCATATGAAATGTTGTAGCCTGCTCCCTCACGGTTGCAGTAAGCTGCTTGTAACCTCGTAATCATAAAGAAGGAAAATATTAGTTTCTTGTAAAAGATTGATGTTTTGATTTTGCCGGAGCGTTATTCTATTAAGTAAAATTGAGTCATTTATGCTGGCACATGCACTTAATATGCATCTCTGAAGTTGATGCAGAGCCTCTCTGTTTAGCAATCCATGGATACTTGTTTTATTGTAGTAAAATATATATGGTTGTTATCATGTCACACAACTTATTTTTCAGGTAATGGCAGCATTTGCTGAATACACAATGATAATTGAGAAGTACGATAACGGGAAAGTCATTAAAGATCCCAACCAGCCCCCGAGAGAGAATCTGTCAGTCTCTAAAAAGTAAGAGGCCATTTTGAATTCAGTCATTTTCCGACAATTAACCATATTTGATTTGAAATCAATTGTCTGAAGGCTGAAAAAGTTTAACTTGATTTGAAAATCATTGATTTTATATTTATATCCTATTTATCTGATTTGTTTGTCACATTGAAGAGTAGTAGGTAGTACTACGTACGACTGTAGGTCATGGTACTATGCTGTGATATGCTTAATTGGAAATCCTTAAAATAAGTGCCAGAAGCTGTAGATTTCAGACATACCCTCTGTTCTAGATAAGAGTTAATTGAGTTTATAAACAAAGCAAGAGTTGTAAACGTGATATTTTTAATGCACATTTTCTCACATTGACGGACATACGCAGTTAAGCTTGCAGTTGAATGAACTTAGTTCTGCTTATTTTGGCATTGAAGACGACAGGAGATATGATAAGTTTGATATGATAATTGATTGTCTAATTGATTGTCCAATTTTGATAATTTTTTTCTTCAGATTACAGTGGGATGTCTCAGATATGAGTGACATCATCGTTGGAGCAAGTAAAGAATTCCATCAGCTGGTAAGTGCTGCCCTCTGTCAATATTTTTTTGAGGCTTATTGTCCCATGCATCACCCTGAAATCAGGAGACCTGCATTTCTCAACCGATCAAAGACATACTTTTAATAAACATGTATGTAACTGAAATACTGTGTTACATTGTCCTGTTCTGTGATGTCTCTCCTTCCTTCTTTCTTTGAGTTTCTTTATATGAAATAACCATCAGTATTTGACACTTTAATTTTCAAAAAATTGATTTAATTTTGCAGAGAGACAATGTAGATGTAGTGACGATGATGGCTCCCTATGGAAAAGGCTTCATGAAATCCCGAAAAGTCAGCCCTGACGGATACATTCAGGTATGGAGAATTTCATCTGACTAGAAATATTAAGTATTTTTCAAGTTAAAAACCTGTTATCTGAATTAAAAGTAATCTTTTATGATAAAGATCACATGGATTGTGACTGAGTGACCATTTATTTGTGACATATTGAATTGAAAGAAAAAGACATCATAATTTCAAATAAGGAGTCTCCTGTCCGTTTTGCAGTATTTGCCAAATTTGATGCATAAATGATCATTGTTTGTTAATCTCTTTGCAGATGGTCATCCAGCTTGCCTACTACAGACTCCACAATGAAGTAACCAAAACTTATGAACCAGCCACCAACAGGTAAAAACAATTCTGAATATTTTCTCAAATGTGAAGTCTGATATTGACTTTTTTGTTCTATTGAATTTCTTTTTGGAAATATTGTAAATTGAATTTTCCATTTCAGGATGTTTGCTCTTGGACGAACTGAGACCGTACACCCCATCTCAAAATACTCAAAGGAATGGGTGCAGTGCATGTACGATGCTGATACACCCAAGGAGAAAAAGATTTCTCTTTTCAAATCTGCTATAAAGGAACAGACGGCGTTCCGCCTGGAAGCCACCATGGGCAACGGCTGTGACAGGCATCTCTTGGGATTGTTCTGTGCGTCAAGAGAATTGGGAATGGATGTACCCAGGCTCTTCATGGATAAGGTAGGATGTCACAATTTATTATCTCAAATATTTTTGCATGTATATTTGGTGATTTACTAATTGTTAGTGTATGTTCTTTTCTGGTTCTTTCCTGCTCAGATATGGGCCTCTCTTATAGATAGTCATGGCTCATGGTTATGGGGAAATTTTATTTTTCAACATTTTTTTGTGTTTCAGCAATAAATGTTGCGTCCTGTAGTGTAGACGCTGTTTTGAATAAGTGAAATTGCATGTGCAGTCTGGGAAACCCCAAGGGACCTTAAGAGCATCATGGTCATTTAATCACATAACTTTGGAATCACTATATCTTGACTCCCATTGTTTTCCCATTGTTCTAGGTGGAGGCAGACAGCCATTTGTCAATTTAAATGTATGAAAATATGCACCTTTAATTTGAGAAAAATTATCTGGAAGATGAAGATGTTTATCTTGAATTTATTTTGGTGCTTATCTAAGTCCAACATTGTTGTAACATTGCATTGTAACAGCTTGTTATGTATCATAATGTACAGTCACAAAGTTCAAAGTCCTCTCAAATCCAAAACAATTGCTACCAGTACCCGATTGAAAATACAACAAACTTATTTTTGGAATCACTTATGAATTCTGAAGTTAGAGCATTGTTCACCTGCATCTGACAAATGCAGTATGTCTTTTGTGTATTGCTTAATAAGATGGACTAATTTCTGCCAGTGCGATATTACAGCAAAATCTATTCTTTGGCTGTCAAAATAATTAATACATGATAACGTTTTTGAAGAATAAATATAACTTCTATGCAGTGGTCCCTGTCCTATAACGCCCCTTGTTGTGAGGCCACTTATCTGATGTGACCGCCTTGCCTCATGTGACTGCCTTGCCTCGTGTGACCGCTTTGCCTCCTGCACTAAGTATTTTGCATGCCGAAGAAATACCACATCCAAACCAGAGACCATCACTGTCAGAAGGGGCATTCTTATAGCACTGGAGTTGGCAGAATAACATAACTATTATTAGACACTTCTTATAAATTATTAATGATTCTGCATTTCTTTTTCAGTCTTGGCAACTCTCCTACAAACTGTCCACATCTCAAACGCCCCACCAGCTGTGTGAGTACGGGATTGACCTGAACATGAAGGATTGTTGCGGGGGATTCGGAGCTGTCACTGAGGAGGGATACGGAATATGCTATGTCATTCTGGGAGATGATAACTGTGAGTATTGTGCTATTGAAACAATTCTTGCAACCAATATTCATATTAGATTCAGAGTCATCTTTTTCTCTACCCTAATATCGAACGTGTCTTGGTACGTATGGTGCGCAAAACTTTCTCGGAAATATTAGCTTGCACTTCCATTTCATGAAAAAGACTTGAAGTAAATTGGTCAATTAATGTTGATTTAAACTTAACCAGGCATTGACCTGTTGTCCATGAGGTCTCCGATTTTCCTCAACTTTAATGTAACTGAGGACATTATAAAGGAAATTCCGTGTAACAGTGTTCTGAATTAAATTGTATAAATATTTTAATTATTTCGCATAATTGTATAAATATTTTAATTATTTCGCATAATGCTAGCCTTTCTAAATTGCTTTATACTGTATTTTTTCGATGTGAAGCTTAGGTTAGCGACAGACAAATATATAAGATGGAAAGGTTAGGAGTCTGGCCCACAGTTGCATTCTTTTCTGAATTTTTAATATGTTTAATTCTGTTTCAGTGACGATTCACATCACCAGCTGGAAGTCTTGTGAGACAACGAGCTCAGCGAGGATGGTACAATCGATGAACCAAGCTTTTGAAGATATCAAGGAAATGCTCTCCTAAGTCTTCTAAATCACAAATTGCTTAATCTCCACTCCTGAACCAGGCTACTTTTAGAATTCCCAATGTTGGCAATGAGTTCTACTGTTGTATATATTTATTTACTTGCCAGAATGTTGCAGTTGTACTTCAGACACTTTTGTGTTTAATTCTTGCAGACTTTTATTATTGTTTCAAGAAGCGTTTTATAGGTCTAATGCACGGACAGTTGGACACTTTGGCCTGAAGATAACTGAGGCTAATATGCTAAATTATGTCATGAATTCACAAGATTAAAGCTCAAAATATTGTTGATTTTTCTTTTTTAACGAAAATTATGTTGAAGTAACATAATTATGTTCTGATTGAGACTTAAAGATTAAGTCACAAAATTTGTTCAATACACTAATATGTTCATTGTTCTAGGTTCAAAATTTGGTACACTATACATTGATGTTGAATACCAAAATGATTTTACTAGATATTCATGAAATATCTGATTCTTGTTCACTTTTGAATATGGTCAATTTTATAGGAATTGCAGATTTTTTTGCAGTTTTATTGCAAATAGATTATTTCTTTGACCTTGTGCTTCTCTTGTCACGAACACGTAGGTCACTAATTTTGTGATGCAGGAAATATTTCACAAATGAGATGTAACATGTTTTTATTTTAATAAATTATGTTTTATTTTTAGTCAAATAAATTATAATTTATTTCATGTCACATGCTAGTTTGTCTTCTGTTTGTAATGAAAATCTCGGCTCAGATAATTAAAAGTATTCATGAGCTGCAGATGGCACAGAGGAATTGTGCACTGTTGGCATTGTGTCAGTTATCAATTCTGTAGGCTGTCAGGTCTTGCCATTACGTTGGTCGTTGGAGGGTCTTTAAATTATCAATTTCTTGTAAGTGGCCGCGTGGTTCAGGCAGCATCTTGTCACATGTCTCAATTGAATCTTCTTGAGTTCCGCATAATATATATATCTTAATATCTTAAATGACGAGTAATCATAATAAACCAGGCTTTGCTCTAAACCAATGAGCCACAAGTCACCATATAGAGTTCAAAAGGCAAATGACCAATCAGAAATTCTTTGAAGCTCCACTGATCTCAATTGGAATAGACCAATATAATTAACCATAAAAACAGCAAGATTTTTCAAAATTTGGACGTTTTACTTTGGGAAATAACCAAGGACTGCAAGAAACTAATGATAACAAGGAATAGGTTTCATACTGGTAGTATTTATTAAAATATACTAAAAAGTTCAGGTGTCCATTCTATCTTTCATACATTATACCATGCCATGAAATTAATCTTGGAAGTTGGGACTCATGGTCTGCACACTCTCGATACATCAGTTATCAAACAATCATATATACAATATATATATATTAACACTTTTACTGCAAAGTTACAAATATATATAGCACCAGTCAGTTTACAAATATGCAAATTCAGGTATATTTACAATTCCTCGTATATTTAAAATATCAGTCCATTAAATAATGCATTAATAAAATTATGACCACAAATGCAAGAACGTTAAAGCAATAATATCATTTTACATTGCTCAGTACCAGGTAAAAATTAATTGTTCATAAAAAATCTGGTAATAATTTGAAAGCGATTCAAGTGATTTCTTATTATATATATATATATATGCTTTTATTGACATCAAAAATATCACAATTGATACATATGTCATTTGTAATGGGAATATAAAATATATAAAATCAAAAGATATATATTATACGCATTATTAACTATATACATTTATAACATTAATAATTATATACACATAATAAATAGCTAAAATTCATGAATGAGTATAAATACTTTTGGATAAAGGAGCATCAAACACAGGATTATAAGCAATACTAACTAGGTTCCAGCCACCCAAATAGTAAAAAAAGTAAAATTGTAATTGATTTAGATCAGAGAATAGACATACAAGATAGCAAATTATACAGATTAATTAACAATGCATGATAATTCTTATTCCAAACATTATTTACAAGGCAGGCATCAAGTAACATATACTGTTGCTTTAACAGTGCTGTGATAAAAATTGATTGAGAAACAATAATGATAATAAAATTAACAAATAAGTAAACAAAAAAAAAAAAAAAAGAAATATATATATAAATTCAAAATAGTTCGCTGAATGTTAAAATTAATTCCTCTCATTAAGGTGTAAATTGTAGGCATATTATCAGTTTCATAATAATCAAGATTGTGTTCAATGACCATGTGGATGTAGGAGATGTGTTGCTTTAAACGTCAGCCTGAAGTAGAAATTTCCCAAGTGTATTTAGTAGGTCAGGTTCCTTACTTTTCATTATTGACGTAAACTTGTCAGTATCATTCAAAGACAGAAAATTGTTGATAAATTTAGCAGCCGTTGAGAACAAATTTTGACGGAAAGATTCATTAGCAGTGCATACTATAAGGCAATGGATTTCATCCTCCACCATATTTAATGAACACTTTTCACATATTCTATTTTCTGCAGGAGTCACTGGTTTTTGATGTCGACCTGTTTCAATTCGTAAGCTGTGAGAACTAGTCCGGAATCTGGCAATCTTAGTTAACATTTTGCGGTTTTGTCGCAGCCTGAGATATGGCTCTACTCTACAATCAGTCTTAAAAAGTTTATAGGTCCTAAGTTTTGGTTGTTGTGTACTATCATTTATGGATATGAATAATCGTTCCTGTTCGATTTCGTAAAGTTTTGATTTCACCTTTTTACAAATACTGTCAATTGTTAAGTTTGTATTGTCACTGGTTTCAAATTCAATATTACAGGTGCTTAAAATGTTTTTTACTTTACTGAACCAATTAGTTTCATTAGCTCTGTTTATTTGCGCATCTTTCTGAATTTGTAAACATCTCCTTAAGAGGCTGCCATCTGGTGCATTTTCTAATTTCATCCAATAATTGATCATCCTAACTTTTTGTCTAACATGCAATGGAAATCTACCACTTTCACCATAAACAGCCAGGGATGGTGTTTGTTTTCTTACGCCTAACATACGTTATCACAGTAACATACGTTATCACAGAGTAATATCATCATAACATCAAATCGATAAATTCAACTCAAGCTTTGCAATAAATGGCAACATATGTAGATACACATGGATTCAATGCAAGGCAGAAATACATCTTCAGTAAATTGCTAATGGCTCTTGTGAGTCAAAACTAAATCTTTTATTACTGACTGAGAAAGAAACTGAACAGACCAAAGCAAAGCATGCAGCCTTCAAAGTTATTTTCGGAAACGAAAAATTACCATAGTCATACAAATTGCATAAATGTACAATTTTGGTTTATGTGATAATAATATCGCAGTAATTTGTGACACACGCACATGTATAATAAAAAAGTTCAAATATAAATCAAATTCCAATATTGTTAAACACAAAATTGCTAAATAATCGATATTAATTGCACAAAATATTACTTGCTATCCATTGATAGCATGGAACTGCATAGAATAGAAACCAATTTGAGATTGTGGAATTACTTTGCCAAGCGTGACGACACCAATGCAGTTGAAATGTTCATTATGTCATTATTTTGCTCAAAATATTGGTTACTGTTGATGCATTGATTTGAGTTTCACAGAATGCACAATAGAGTAATCCCTCTGTTGTAAGACCTCTTGTTACTGGATCAAATTGCCTCGTGTGACCACCTTTCTCCTGCACTGTGTAGTATTTTGAGTGCATTTTGCAATGCAAGGACTCTTTGCAAGGATTATTGAAGCCATATGGATCTACATGATGCATCTCCACAGCAGTTTGCCTTAATGACTGCACAAATGGTAGCCTATAACACAGGCACCACTGCACTGCCATATTTATGATCCGTCCCTTTGCTGCAACCATTTATCACAGATATTCTTCACAGCAGTTTGTCCTAATTTGTCCGCATAGCGCGATATCAAGCGGATGGCAGCCTGGTCGTTCTTTTTCACAGCAATCAGGTATGCCGACTTCAGCTTTCCGCACTTGATGTAGGCATGAACCTGAAACAAAGACATTTAAGATTAATTTACAAGTTCTTATTAAACTTTGGCAAGAAGGTTGAGTTTAACAATGTCGTACAGAAGCAACTGCTTTTATCCTTGCATATCTTTGTATTGTGATTGATTGAATATGACGTTAAATAAAATTTTACCTACCTACCTACCTAATTGAAATACATGTACAAAGTAGTAAATTTAAATTTGACTTACTCTCTTAGAATCAGATCTTATCATCTTTATGAGTTGCTCCACTTCCTTGCCCTGAAAAAAAAATTATTTGGGGATATTGGATTTGATATGGTAAGAACAGCCCTCTTAAGCTCAGTTCTGGGTGCTCAAAGTAAAATCAATACTTGACACAAATAATTGAACAACAATGGAAACATTTTGAGATTTTTCAGGACTTCATAAATCTGAATTTAAGCAAATTAATTTTAAAGAAGGTTACATATCATTTTAAAGTGTCAGTACACAAAACAAATATTAATTTGCATAAATCAATAATTTATTATGGTCTCTACAAATAGAAACATTTACTGTAATTATTCTCTAATTACCACATTGCAACAGCATCAACATTCAGCTTTTTAAATATGTTAGAAAAGATCATCATAAATGAATCTAACCTCATGGGCACTTTGTCCAATGACCTCAATGGCTCCAGTCACAACCTCATCATACGCCTGGTCCGTGCACAATCCTGAGTCTTGGATGCAACTGAGAAGCTGCTTCACGGCCGCATACTGTTGCAGGTTGCCCAGGTACCTCGCTGCTTGCACATAGATCGAGGTTGAGTCCAGTTTAAAATCCTGAAAGCACAATTGTTTGCAAAAGATACATATCTCTGCTAATTTGCAAAATCTTTAGGCATGAGAGGCAACTACATATGACTCATAAATGAAGTTATGCCGCATTTCATTGTCCATTCTAAATAGCATGAAAATTTCAAATGTACATGTAAGCCTACCTTAACCATTAAAGATATGTTATTTTATGTTATGTCAGCTGCAACATGATTAATACACAAACAAAATTAACCTATTTATTTACCTGTATTATTCTAAACGCCAAGCCGAAGCCATCGTTGACATTGTTTCCAGAGAGCAAAACCTGCGGGGGTAAAAAAATTCACAAATTTATAACAGTAATCACAGTTTCAGTAGCTATCTAAGTATTTTATGGTGGGTGATGCAAAAAACTAAACACTTCCGGCCCATGACACGATTCCCCATTTAGATTAGCTGGTTTTGGTGCTAAATATGTATTACTACAGATATCAAATGATTAAGATTGGATAAATAACCTTACCAGAAGCACAACTTCGGTTTTGGTCTTGGTGCTCCCAAAGAGTGTTGGCAAACCCTTGTCTCTTGGCCCAGCGCCTGGATATGCTGAGGCTGCAGCAGACTCCCGAGAAGCTAAGCTACTTATTACCACATCCAGGTTTTCGATGTAACGCTGAAGGAATTTGGTGACCTCTATCTGTAGATTTATGGTGTTAACGTACCTAGGAACACAAGAAAGGCATGTGTCATTTGACAAATCTGCATGAAGTTTTAAAGTTGAATCCCACACTTAGCAAGAAATCTAAAATCCATGAGATATTCATGAAACTTTGCCAAAAAGTTCTTCAAAAAGGAAGCTTTCCAACGTAAAAAAAAATAGGGGGGCTATCCAACATAATTTTCGAACTATGATCTTTTCAAAATCTTATGTTGTTACATTAAAACATACAGTAAAATACTAAAAGAGTGTGGTATTTATAACGAAAAGCAGCGTCACTCGAACAATATCCATGAAATATTTATGAAAAATTAAAGCAATATAGCTGAAAATACACTTTATTGAAAAACATGTCTTTGAAGGGGGGTTACCGATGTTTTTTGAGAGTTACGTGGTGTACAATATGTGAAAATCATGAAAAACAGTTCAACAAACATTAGTCCCCCTTAAAATAAACTTGGATATTTCAAAGATTCCTTCTCAGATTTTTATGAAAGTTGGATTGAATTATAGGCCTGTATATCGACCCAAAATGTGTGCATTTATAGTTTAGTGCCGTTATTTCTGGCTGAGCCAGCAGCTTTCGAGTGAGCCCACCCCTGTTTTCAAAATTCTGTGGCTTTTCCAATGCATATGAACAATTTGACAAAGTGGGGGAGCCACCAGCTGGGGTATTTTTGTTGAACTGTGGAGTACGATAGGTGGAGCAGCTGTATTCTGTGGGATTCAACTTTAAGACTATCAAAAAGCCTGAAATAGGTGAGCCAATAACCTTAGTCAGCTATGGTAACAGACACAATTCAATAGCATGTCAGCTTGAGGTTTAAATTATACGAAATCCACCTACTTATTGACCTCCCCTGGGGTCATCATCATCCTGAGGGTGTCAGGGTGTCGGTCTCCTTTTCCCGTCGTTCTAGTTCCTCCTCCAGGAGCCCTGAGAACCGTACCCCACTGGCGGTCGTCAAGGTAACTCTCAAGATGCTGCTTGGCGTTCAGCAGAAAGTGCACCCTGGTGGAAAGGTCCGTGTAAGAGGTGGCGCCACCTTGGTAGAAGTATGTGATGCACGTCATAGCTGCACGGATGAAGTCCTTCAAATAAGAGCAACGAAACATTACTATGAGAACAGGTTCCAAACTAATATATCTGATTAGAGCTGATTGCTTCTCAAGGTCTTTGATGTGCCAACTGAAAGTTTGTGGGACATAGGGGTGCTGTGACTAAGGGAGGTTCGCGATATAGAGAAGCGTGATATAAGGAGGCTGCACTGTACAAAGTTCCAGTGACAGGCGTGCCCTGCAAAACTCTTTTTATGATTGTCCAGAAATTATTTTCAATGGAAAAGAGCCACACTTTGTTCAATCCTTCAAGCATCTTACCTTCATGAAGATCTGCACATTGTAGAGAGAGTTGAGGAGTTTGTTCTTGTTCAGGTGTCTGCAAGTTGCATTCAGTTGAGCCGCCCAGGTCTCAAGACTCGGGTCCAAGTGAGTCAGAGTGTCCAAGACTTTTGTCACCAGTCCCCTCTGAAGGGCGTTCACCATGACTCCCTCTACGAACACATCTGGGGCCACTTTCTGAAAGAAAAGACAATGCAAAGTAGAATTAGTGCCCGATCTGTTCCAAAATGTAATGTTTTCTTTACTTCATGTATTTAATACTATTTATGCACCCTATTGCAAGCTAATTAGGACAGGAGGAGAACACAGTATAGAAGGCAAGGATGATTGAAACTGCTCTCCAACATGGGTTCCAGTGATTCGGCCAGAGCGGAAATCTGACCAGCGATTTGAAGCCAAGAGCGTTACCACCTGAGCTATCTCCCCTCTCCAGTGTCCTTTTTAGATGATAAATAATTAAATCCAAGTTCACATGGTAGACAAGTCAAATTTTAATTTCCATCCACATACCATTTCTTTGCAATAGTTGAGAGCTGTGGAGATACGCTGGTGCTTCATGTAGAAGGACACCATCGACAAATGGTTTCCGTAAGTCCTGAGGTAGAAGAGGCACTCCTGCAGGATGACCTCATCTATCTGGCCGTCTTCGTGTCTTATCTGCAATTTCCATAGCACACATTGACATTTCCCAAGCTCATAAGTCTCTCAGATACATCATCGGCATTCTTCCTTGTCAATACTCAAAGATGCAGATGCACAATTAGTCAGACTTGCAATTTACTTACAACAGCAACTACTAGTGGTAATCATAATAGCAAGGCACCTATGATAGTCCCAGGAAACATCTCCTAGACATTGCAATCCTGGTCAGACATTCTCAATAAACAAAAATAATTTCATGCAATTACAATAAAGTTCCAACAAAGTAAGCATCAGATTATCATACAAAGATATTTGAATGTTGTTAGTAAGTTTTACATGAAAGTATACAGCCCTACATTGCAAAAGAAACATTCTATGTTATGATTAGTAATTGATATGCAACAAATCAGAGCTTCTACAGCACTAGTATTTTGCTGATAATATCTAATGAAGCCATAGATTACCTGTGGAGGGTCAGCGAGCAGTTCAGCCATTGAGCTCAGAGGGGAGAGGACATTTTCCTACACAAGCAAAATCACACCATGCAAAAAAGAGTTGAAATCAAGCAAATAAATACAGCAAGAGAGCTTACAGCCATGGAAGGATGAGTGACTACATTTTCCTGTCTGCAGACATCGATGATGTCAAAACAGATCCTATCTTTAACATTGAAGTCAGTGATTCTTTTTAAAATCATTTGGAGACATTTTACCTCACTGGTGAGTGCCATGACACATTCCCTGACAGGGTCATTGTTTGGTTTGTGGCGTCATCAGGCAGCAGAAATGCTGGTGATGTCATAACCATTGTTAAAAAATATCGCCCTTGAAGGGTGGTATTTTTTACAATATCATAGGCCCTGATATTTTGACTGTAAATAGTGATATTCACAGCCAACCAGGTGATAAAACTTGAAAGGGACCTAACAAGGATAATTTTGGTAATCATTCATTTTTCCATGGCTGTAACTAGTGTTTTCTGTGCCTCTATTTTCTTGGCCAACCACAAAGTTCTAGCACAGAGAATATATTGAGAAATGAATAAAAAGTACACACACAGAAATTGTGTACAGCCTTAGAATAGAAACAGGCAGACATGATATTCCAAAAACCCCAATAGAGGAAAGAAAATGTGATAAATGTGACACAGGTGAAGTAGAGGATGAAATCCATTGCCTCCTAACTTGCTATAATAACGCTGTCCCTAGGCATGAGCTTTCACATAAAGTTAGCAGTCTGATCCCTAACTATAATAATCTTGATAAAACCCAGCAATTCATATCAATTCTTTCAGACAAAAGGCCCGAAATCATACAAGCCTTAGGGACCTACCTAAATAAAGTAATGAAGTAACAAGAGTATGTCGGGAATAATTATGATAAATAAAAATAGTACTTTTTAGCTGAAAGCCTCTCTGTCCACCAAGCCAACAATTGTCTTGTGGCATTTTGTGAAATTATTGTGTGATAACTGCGATTATTGACTCAGCAATGTTTGCCTGAGCTGACTGACTGGCGCTACACTCAGCCTATAGCATGGACGTAATCGAGCGGTTGCCGCTGTTCATGCTTGCCTGAACAACTCCTTGAGACATTTTCTTGTGACATGGACATGACTTGTATTTGAATGACATTGGACACTTGTATTTTGATATATTTGCATTTTTAATTTATAATTGATATATTTGCATTTTTAATTCGATGAACTGGGACCATTATTGTAAACTACCTAAGATTTGACTTTCATTGTGTAAATTTCTTATAGATGTAGAATAGTTTTTGATTTCTTTTATTGTTGTATTTTTTCCTATTTTTTGCGGACACATGTATCTTCTTGATATTCAGATGTCTAATAAAACTTTATATATATATGTATGTGAGAAAAAAATCAGTAAAGCCAAATGACGATTTAGAAACAGAAAGATTTCTTAATATTTCAAAATAATCACTTTTGAAATTAATTAAGAATTGAGAAACATCACTGAAAGAAATATCTCCACTAAAATATTCTACTGTAATGAAAAGAACATTGGGTTAAAGTGTGATTAAAGAACTATAAGATGGAAAACATAATGAAAAACATTTTCCATATTAATTCTTTACAGCTGTGAGCATGAACTACTGAAGCGTGAGTTTCTACCTCAAAACAAGCAGAAATTGTACAGCATGTGAAATGACACTTCAAAACTTCTGTTCATAAAATCAAACATACACAATAAACAATAGTCTATAGCTCAACTTACCACATTCCCATTATGATGGTTTTCGAGATACTCAGTGATATCTGACAAGAGCTTTGGTGGATTTCCTCCTATGTTTTTGTCCTTAGGAGTCTGAAATAACGCAAATTAATATTTTGTTCAAAAGCAGCTGCTTGGCAAAATATGGCATGTGGCAACTAACTTGGCTTCAAATATAATACAGCCATAAACTTCATTTCGAAGAAATAAAATGAATGACAGAGGATCCACTTGTGTGTGCAGCCTTACAGCACAACCATTGAAATGAAGACAAAAAACATTTTATCCATAACATACATAAACAGTATCGTGGCAAGACAGCTACATTACAAAAGAATCCTCCCAGTTCATCATTTTCAAAACTTGATTATTCTGTAAAAAGTCTCAGCAATTGGCATTGACTAGTGCTCCTACCTTCAGACATTTTGAAAACTTGTCTCGGGCAATGGTTAGGTCTCCAGCGCAGAGACATGACATTCCCCAGGCAGCCCAAACGCCACTCGGGTCAATTCCGCATTTTGTTGAGACCTCCATCGCAAGTGACAATCTCTCTTCCTCAATCAGTTTGTCTCTGAGGCGCCTGGAATACAAAGCTGTGATGTATCAATCCAATCTATTTTGCTAATAAATATTATTCAGCTCTAATTTTCTCTTCTCATAATGTATACAGACACATGTAACGTCATGTATGTCACACTCAAAACGCACTATAAATCCAATAACAGGTCAATTAAATAGTTTTTCATCTTTTTTCGAAATTTCCATCTCACCTCAAACTGTCCAGCTTGGTGAGCTGCTGCATGGACGGAATGTACGGACAGTTATCCATCACAAGAAGTTTCAGAAGGTCAAGGCGACCGAGGTACTGATCGCACAGCTCCACTCCCGAATTGTCGCCCAGTTTCAGTAACTTCACTTTGGCATGGAACAGCAGATATTTCAGCATGCTGCAGAAAATTAACAGTATATTTTTAACTCACGAAAAAAATTGTAATTAAGCGATCTAAAAATAATGTTCTTCATCAGTACTGTAAATGCTCTGGCGACAATCATTGCTATACATAGTCCATTAGCATTTCCCATGGTTTCCTACAAACTATGCAAGACATTGCAAGATTACTGTCATGAAAATCAACCACTAATGTCCATTAACAGCCAACTAGCCACAATTAAGTTGTAATTTATTTCTTACCCCCCCCTTTTTTGTACATTAAAAATGGAGTAAAACACAGATGATCATTCCTATTACCTTATAACCAAACTGTAATCCACTTCAGGGTTCTTCACACCAGGGGCAAGGGGCTGGAGGGACTTGGACATTTCATCCACCAGGGACAGGATGACTTGGCCACAGAGTTTGCGATCGGAGAGCAGATCCAGGATTGACAGACAAAGGGAAGTGCTGGGGGCTTGTTCGTAATAGAAGTCCTCTCTTGTTGACTCATTCAAGTCATTATCAAGCACCAGGAAGTATTGGTATTCTGCGGAAAAACCTCCCAAAGGCACGGGCAATTCGGGAATCTCCTCAAGGCGAGATAAGGTCTGGTCGGGACTAACGCTCTGCCGTTTGGAGTTGGGAGAATCACCTCTGCAAAGATTCGGGATAACATGTTGATGTCAAGATACCAAGAGATCTCTAGCAAGTAGTAAATGTTCCAAACCTAGAAGGCAAGACCCATGCACAACATAAAATCTCATTACTGGCTATTAATTCAAAGACCTCACCTGGCTTTGTAGATCTGCCTGTAACAATCGTCACAAGTGCGAGCAGAGAACCCTCGGATCTGCGTCGTGTGGCTCGAGCAATTCCCACACACCACACGACCACACCTACGGCAGTGGTGTCTTCTGTTGAACTGAATTGAAAATTTCTTGTCAGAACTGATGAAATATGCAAATTGGTCTTTGAAAACCTACATAGAGTTAGCTTAATCTGGATTTTGAAGATTAAAGAAAATGGACGAGTTTCTAAGAACGACTTAGCATCAGCACTTCAAATTACAATATATCATTAGCTTAAGCAGAACTAAAAGATATTATCGCTTTCCCTGCCTTTATAGTGTACATTAAAAAAATTCTAATCATAGCCAATTAGCCATCTGAAATTCTGCATAATTTCTTTCCTCCACTAAATATACATCTTAACTGCTATTAATCTTCAAAAGTATCAGAACATTTCCCCAATATGACAGACTGACAGTCTCACATTATCACACCACAAAACACAATTGACATAATAATTAAAATGTAAAATTAGAGAATAACTAATGAATAACATGCTAATAAACGAAATTTAAAATTAATGCGTAATCTTACCATGCTGAACCTTTCACTCTGACACACCATGCAGTGTGTTACCTCTTCGTCTGGGACCCACTGGCTTTTAGGGGGCGGCTCAGGGGGCATCACATATCTGGGAGATTCCACAATAGGGGAGGAGAACACCTGGGGGGAGATGCTGTAACCCCTAGAGGTAGCCGTCATCAGCTTGCGGCCAGGGGTCAGGGTGCCCGGAGAATGACCTGCCCCTGGTGGCGAGATGTGGGCCGATCCAGGACTGGCTGTGTACAAAAAAATCAGAATTTTCTAAATGAGATGCAATGGAGATATATTTTTATTATTGCAACATACATAACATGCATGGGCCATAATTAATAACAATGAACAGCTTTTTTGATATGATAAGCGAGGTTACACAGAGCAATTTCAATTTTTCAAAAGTGCATCAACTCCAATAGAAGTGACGCAAATAAAGTAGATGAGAAAATGAGTCCTTTGCAACTATTATCAACATGACATAACACCCTCAATAATTCTTAAATCTAGATATCAACATACCCTGCATTTTGTGTGGGGAGAAGGCAGGCGTAGATTCAGATCTAGGAATCTTCTTGGGTACAGCAGAATATCGAATCATATCATCAGTGCTGCCACTGACGACCATTCCACTTGTCACATGACCTGTCACATGACCTGACTTAGGTGTCACTACAGATGGCGCCGTCTGACTTCCTTGTGGGGTAAGAGATGACACAGATCCTAACGATGCCCGAGACTGACTCCTGCTCAACACTGTTGAATCAACTGCAGAGAAGTATATATAGTCTCATTTATTGTAAGTTCAAACAACAACAACTTAGCAGTTTTTTTTTTCATCTTGAAAGTAAAATACATGAACCAGAGTATTAATTAAGAAAGGCAAACATCATAACAGATTACAAAATAGTCACTCATAAATATTCAAGAGAGCACAGGGACATCTCTATGTAAATGAGAAAGAATGGAACTTTTCCAACATTCTACACTACATGTGTAGTGAAGAACTCTGAAACCATACCAAGCAGCATCCATATCACCCACCTTCTGTTGAGGAGTCGTAAGTCTTGCAAACAGGGAACTCAAGGGCTTTAGTGGCATAAGTGACGAGCAAGGAGTCGCAAGCGGAGATGCTGAATTCCTCCTCCTCCGCAACTGTTATCTCCATCTGCAAGCTCTTCAACATCTTGCCAACAAACTCAACCTAAAGGAACAAAGTTAATTTGATCAATACAAAATGTGTACAATGTCAGTACATTCCCAGTGATGACTATTAAGCACCAATGTACACAGTGAGGCCCATGATGACTGTGAAGCACCAATGAACCTCAAATAGGATAGGAAGACACTTCAGGACAGCCCTTCAGCATAAACTTATTCTGCAGGCAAATCATATAAGATGCACTCCTTCATCCCATTGCAATCTCATAAGTGTAAATGGCAGTTATAAATTCTAACTTAGCCAACTTCTAGCATTTGTGTTACAAGATTATTTTCAAGCATCTCACCTTCATATTCATGAGCATTTGTTCCAGCATCAGAATAGGCGATGCTATAAGGTGTTCGTACATCCCTCGGATTTCACTCGGCAAATGTAACAACATCTGCAAGAAAAGAGACACAATCCTGAATCAAAGTAACAACAAAGAAACCATGAGAAAAATATGTATCTTATAAGACTGTGAGAGTATGCTCTACACATTACCTTGCAGCCAAGAATGAGCAAGTTCAACTGAGAGACTCTCGACGGTGAAAAACTCCTCACTTCATCTTCACCATCCAGTTGATCCAACATAAACTGCGCGACATACAACACATTCTGCTTGTTGGTCAGGTTGTTCAGTAAATCTTCACAGATTTTCAAACACGTTTCCCAACTCTCTTCCTTCAGTCCTTCCAGAATCTTTAACACAGAGAATAAGAAAGAATGAATCAGTTGCAACTTACTAATGAAATACATAGGCTACTGCTCAAGGCATGGAGGGAGGGCTAAAACCACCAAGTATGAATGAAAAGTAGACCTATATGGGAGGTCTAGGGAAGTAGGGAAACTGGCAAACAAATTATCACCAAATCACACCATAAGTTTCATTTTCACTAATTCTTATGCCATCGTTGGAGTTCATAACATGATGATATCAACTCACTCAGAAAAAAATTGGTCACAGTTACCTAAGTGAGCTTTTGTTTCAAATTACAAAGTCAAGCACTCACCCTGTAAGCTTGGAGATAATCCGGACTGGACTTCTCCAGCAAGTAGCTGAGGTATTTCTCTTCTATAATCTGGAATATCTCCTTGCGCACACTGTGAATCTTCGCCCATTCACGTGCCGTCTCAAAGTCATGTGACTGAATGATGATGTCCAGCACTGAATCAGGGTCCTCCTGTGATTGGCTGATAATCCCCTGCCATGTGACCAACTTCTGGAGTAACGTTCTGTCATCTGATTCTGGGGAAGACTTGTTTTGTGAAGTTGCTTTTTGAGATTCACTAGATAACTTGGCAAGTTGAGAGTTCGCACTTTCTGTTACCTGTGAAATAAAGAAAACTGTGAAAGATTCCAAAGACTCCAAATGAATTCGAACAATATCTTTCAAACATCATGTATGTAAAATTAACATATATCTCACTCCATACCATATGAAAAATGAGAAACTATAACCATAGCATGAGGAGCAATGCCATTGCTATAAGTTGAACATGGTAAACTAAGCCCCAAAAAGAAAGCAAAAATATATCAAGTCAGTGCGCTGAAAGTGACATACCTTGTGATAAACAGTGAAGCGGTCCAGTTTCGTCTGCAACATTTTGGCGATAGGTTCATCAGGATGAAAGGACTCGCAAGAGTGCAAAAGATGAAGAGCAAGATCAGCAGTCAGATGAGGAAGAAGTCCAAAGACACATCTGACCCGATAGAGAGGGTTGAGTATTGCTAGGGCGTACTGGGCTTTCCTTTCAATATCTTTTTCAGAAATACTTTGAGAGGCACAGAAGAGTACAAAGTCATGGAAGAGGATGAAATTGTTGTTTGATTTGACGGTAGATTGTGGAAGACTAAGGAGAATCTGGACAGCTCTATTCCAGTCGTGAGTATTGGCAAGTTCCCTGAGTACAGTCTTAGCAAGGAGGACGTATGACTCGTGTGAAGGAGGCACAAGGAGAGCTTTACGACTGGCCTCTTTCAGACTGGTCTGACTGAAATAGTGGAGAATGTCATCACCCCGAGTAGCTTGGTTTAAAACACCTTGCTCCAGCGGTAAAAGATGACTTCCGAGATGTTTCTGCAGCATAGAGAACTGGGCTAACTTGTCATGCCTCATTGTCTTAATGAACTCATTGAAGGGCGGCAGTGCCTCTATGATGACTGCAGAAGTTAGTGACGAGTCCTCTTCAGTATACTGTGCATTAGAAGAGCACAATCCTGATTCTTCCGTCCCGTCATTGCTCACAAGTGACGCCAAAGCAGCCATCAGGTCTCCACTGTGGTTCGCCAAGTACTCCAAAGTCGGTTGAGTGATGTCAAACATTGTCCTGTCTGGACGAGGGGCGAAGACAATGGCATCGATCTTGGGGTCATTTGCACTATGAGAAAGCACAGTGGACATGCTCATGTTGAACTGCAGGGAGTTGCGTCGCTTGTGAACTCCCACCTGGTGGGGTTGACACGTACTAAACTGGTCAAAATCAAACGTAATGCCAAAATCAGTCCTGAAGGGGTCAACATGCACCCTTACGTTGTCCGCCTTGGATTTCCCTGAAAAAAGGAAATTGTCATCATTGCATGGACATTTCACAAAATAATATACAGCTCTCCCCAACATTGCCCCTCATCCAAAACACTTCACTCCATTGTGAATCAATGTATGATCTATCAATCAATCAATCTATCTGCGATTATGTCAATCAAGCAACTACAATCAATCAATCACTTTATCTATCCAGCTATCTATCCACAAAATTCCATGTAATTTCATCGTGGTCAAAAATACAACTTTGAGCTGCTAATAATACAAATCAAATAACCTGCATTCTTCGGAGAAGACCCATATGAATCCAGCAGAGAGTGAATATCACTAGCAACACCCTCTTCCACTTGCGATGAAAGAAATTCCAACAAGGACTCGTATTCTTTAGCATCTTTGCGAGCTTCCGACACAAAGTCTTTGGCGTACCACACAAGTAACTGTGGAATGACAACCTGCAAAGACCATAATAAAATCTCCAGTTGTTCTTTTCTCAAATTCTTAGTGGTCACTCAATTTTGTTTTAAAGAACATTAATCAAAAGACATACAACTTTGTCTGCCTTGTCAACAGTCACACAGCAATGGAGATACTCCTTGAACGACATCCGCATTTGACTTGTGACCATCTCAGGACTCAGGACCTAAAGAAAGTGTGAAAATAGTTACTTTGGCTGATCAAAAGAAAGCAGCTTGACACAAAAAACAGAACAATTAGTACTAATGGACAGTGCTGACACCTACCTGCAACGGAGGAGAAGATATGTGACCTTCGGCCAAAAGGAAGGTCATCCGAGGTTCCATGGGAGGGCCATAAACTCTCCATGGGTCATTTACATCTATGTCTACAAAGACAAATGAATTAGGTTCATACAATTTGACTTCTCTTTTTCTTAATGAGAGATTGAATTCCAAACAAGAGACTGATTTCCAGCAACTTACCACAACATCTGGCTTGGACTAGGTTGCCATAGCAACTAGGAGGCGGAAGACCGGCTCTTAAAATCATGTACTTCAACTCAAACAGGCTGTAAAGGAAAGTCAAACGTTTTAAAGCAACCATCAATTTACAATTACAACTAGTTTATTCTAAATTCATTACATCATGACATATCTGAAAGAAAAGCTTAAGTACCTCACTAAACCTAGCTGACCAATCTTGTAGGTGTTCTTGTCTTCATGCAAAACTAAATCAAGGCCACTAGAGGGCAGCGCAGAATTCAAATCCAGATCACTATCATCAAAGGTCATTGACCTCACGCTCTTCAGTGATACGTCCACTGATGTCCCGTATCTGTTCTTGAACGCTTCCTTCTGAAACTTTTAAGAAGACCAAGACATCACATAGCCTTTAAATTTTCCTAAGTAGTAAATGGTACATTTTTTTTATCTCCAAAATAATGCAGAAGCTGCAGAATAGGAACAATGCACTCACGGACTTAACACAATCCTGGATAGCTGCAATCCATGCATGGAATGTCATGAGATTCACAAGGTTGCCATAGAAACTCAGCTTTTGTTCTTTGGTAGTCAGTAGACTGAGATCTGCATTTTGCAGTTCCCGAGTTGACGCGAGGATTTCCCTCACTTGAGCATCATTCATGAGTATTTTGGCTACATCTAGGGTAAACAAACTTTGGGGGTTATCCATTGAGGATGTATCTGAAGTGAGAAAATAAATAATTTCGCAATCACCCATCATGTAAGAAATAGTCGCAGGAAGTCAAATTGTTTCAAACTAAGTCAGCCTCATATTGCTTGGAAGATGACGGTAAAGATGTGAAGTCATCGCCAAAATTAAGATGACTTATCAGTGATGATGGATTGAGAGATTATCTTACCTTTCAAAAGCACCACAATTCTTGTCAGTAACTCCCTCACGAAGTGCTCCGGATGCTTCAAACTTTCTTGGTGACACGGCCCACTATTTAGCAGATGTCTCCCAAATGACACTGAGTGACCTACATTAAAAAGATGAAATACAACTTCGTAAGGTACCAATATTTCAAACAAGACATCCTACTTAGCTTTTACTGTCGTAGCCATAAGCATAGACTCAGAAATGACAGTGGTTCCAATGATTTACCCGCATAACTCAGTGTACAGTGGTGTGGCGACGTATTCAACCACTTCTGACTCTGTGCTTATAAATGGCTTCCACAGTAAGGGATAGATGGATGGATGGATGGATGGATGGATGGATGTTTGGGGCTTTACGTCCTGTATTTATGCACTTGGTAGGCTAATTAGGACAGGAGGAGGATACGGCAATGAGGCGAAGGATGATTGAAACAGCCAGGTGACCAGGCAAGAGCTGAATTCGAACCCTGGACCCAACAATTGGCAGTCCAGCATCCTATCACAAGACCAACCCTTCCCCTTTCTACAGTAAGGGAGAAAGGGACATAACTTTAGCAATTAAAATTAATTCCACATCAATAAACTTACTTTTTGAGACACCTATGGAGGTCTTCTTCAAAGGCATGTTGATGGACACTTTTGGGCAACAGGCATTTAGAATCACTTGTGGTAAACTGATCTTCATGCTTCCCATTTCCTGCTCCACTCTGCAGGAAAATTCCAATCACATTAAATTATTTGTTTTGCAATCTTTTACACAGTGACAAGGGAACTGATTAGAAACAAAAACTTGAAAATTCATATTATTTGCCCAGAACAAATATATAAAGACATTAATCTCACAAGGAAACTGATGGTCTATTCGTTCTCAATTGCAGGAAGGAGGTGATGGATAGATGGATAATTGGAGCTTTACATCCTGTATTTATGCAATTAGGCTGATTGGGACAGGAGGAGGACACGGTAATGAAGAGAAGGATGATAAGAACAGCCATGAAAAGGGAAGGAAGAGAAGTAACTGAATAGGCTGCATGAAGCTTCCAACCTATTAAATGAAATAACCATTCCTATTTGACTTCACCAATTTTTCATCTTGTTACTAAAGACTACAGAGGTAGAACGAAGCAATCTTACTTGGATGGTGGCACATGCCAGTGGAACATCAATTTTCCAAAGATTTCTGTTGGACTTTGATCAAGAACCTTGAAGTATTCCACACCAAGAAGGTGTCCAGCTGGGGAAAAAAAATTTAATAGATGCATTGTAGGCCTATGTATGATACATTTGATACTACATCTCAACACAGAATTATAAATTTTAACAAAGTTATCGTCTGGAAAAGAAATTACCTTTTGGTTTTTCATTCTGTAAATTGTGAATAATGGTGGACACAAGTTTCACATAGCAGTACAGGCTGTCCAGATATCTATACAACTTTTGGCTCACATCTTTTTCATTCCTGCAAAGTCAAACAGCATTTTAATGATATCTAAAGAGAAAAGACATCAATTAAAAGTGTGCTGTATGGACAAATCTGTTTCATTTCAAAGTTTACACAAACATGATTTATCTGAGTTGATAGCAAAATTGACAAACAACAATTTCATAATGGTTACACATGCCAATATATCAAGGCCCATGCCAATCTACAATAGAGAAACCTTAAACCTAATTTGTACAATAATGACTTCGAAAACTTACAGGAAACGTAAGAGGTAGTTGGTCACCCCACCGCCAGGTATGGCTTCATCTGCAAATTGGACGATCTGCTTCATGGCCTGTCTTAATGCTGGTTTCGTTTGGATGGTGACACTTTTGCCGCCTGCTGCAGGTTTGCTCGTTTCTTGGAGGATATCTGTAGCGTTCTGGAGGTACAAGTCAGCATACGTCCTCCCAACATTCTTCAAGGCTAATCCAAGCTTCAGATTTGTATTGTGCAGTAAAGTTATATCAGAGAATTGAAGAGGCAGGGAACCTGCAGAAAATGCAATAAGATGGTACATTTTAATTCTGAACATAAAGAGCACTATTCTATGTCATGTATGCTCATTTGCCATGATTCATTAAATTTCCGATAATCTACACAGAATCGCATTTTACCATCCTTCTTCTTGACCAGAACTGTAAGACTAGCCCAAGGACCAGATGAGGGAAAAATTGTGTTCTGTTCTACCTCTTGTTGTTCAATATCTTGCATCATCATTGGTAACTACCTAGCATGTTGTTTTACTGGTCTAGTTTCCCCAATATATATACTGTGTTGCACAAGATCAGTGCACCCCAGATCTTCATCGTATTGTGCAAATATGGAGTGATACTTCAATAGGCAATCCCTTAGACAGTTCAACTGGCTTAACTCTGCAAATATTTGCCATCTTCCGGAACTGATCCGAGACAATCTGTCGCAATATATGTATAGTTTCCTAACTCAAACATCATTCTAAACATCAAAGAGAAATCCAAACATACCTGTAGTGAGAATCTCAACAATGCTCCTCTTGAAATATCTCTGCTGAATCTCGTCTGAATCCGAAACTTCTGAACCAAACTTAATCAGCTGAACCAGATTATCCAGGAAACCATCAATGCCAGTTGACTGCTTAGGAGGATCCTGAGCATCCTGTAACCCAAGTGGCCGCCTCCGCACCATCAGCATCTCAAGGAGATTGAGGCTACCCTCCCAAGTACGGCAGCTGGAGGTTGCAAGGTCCAAGATGATCAAGACAGCCAAAGGAATATCGAGGGCAGCACCAGGCGACAGAGGAGAACAAGGAGACACGGGAGAGGAGTCTCCTTTCCTCATAGCAGTTCCCATTTGTGGCAGGTTCGTCAGACTTAAAAGCTAAAAAAGACACATGAAACTTTGTGAAATTGTTGTACATCACAGTTTGACATTGTGTTATATCAGATTTATAAAGACACAGGGTTGAAACTTGAAAGACTCCTCCAATTTCAAATCCCGCAGATGTCTTAGCTGGTATTAATATAATTCTGATTCATCAGCACAATTAAGCTTATTGATCTTCACGCTTTCATAGGCCAAGACAACGATAATATCAGGACATTAATTATAGATTGAAAACAGCATTTAAACACTGCTACATACATGTTGAATTGAAAGAAAAATCAAGAAAGATCTGTTAAATTAAGAGAGCGTGACCAATAGGGCTGTGCAATCGAAACATTTTCTGAAATCGATTAATCGACTTGTATTTCGATTCGATTATCGATTTTAAATCGATTTTTACTTAGAATGTCAAGATCAGCATAATTATATGAATTCCTTGACTCTCGACGAATATCCATTGTGTTAAAATTACAATGAGCAGGACCAACAGACTTTTTGCAGGAAGGAAGAAGAAATAATGTATATGAATTAATTTGATTAACTTAATATTATTCAAAATTATAATGTATTGATTCAATGTAACTGCTGATAAAGCTGACTTCTTTAAAACCATGCATCTCCTGCATGCAGAGCAGTACAGTTGTAAATAAATAACAGATGTGTATTAGTGTATTAGATAAAGTTCTGTCTCCGAAGTCTATAAATTCAACATGGATGCAGACTTGTAGGAGTAAAACTTAATTTCTAATTTATGAAATATCTTTCATGGCTGGCAGTGTGGCATATGCACAGATAAGAACATCATAGATAGCACGATGGTGCTCAGCTCCTCAAAAGCTTCAAAACGATACCAAATACAGCCATGTATCATGAATTCTTCATTCAGCTGAAAATCGATTTTTAGTTATTTTGTGGAGATGATCGAAATCGAAACTTTTGGCGACGATTGTCGGCGATAATCGTCGCATCGGCACAGCCCTAGTGACCAAATAACTCATATCATAGAAATTAGGAGTAGAAATTTCTTAGCAACAGACCTGATCGACGATGCTGGCAGCCGAAGCACTTTCCAATCCAGCAGCAGCAACACTAGCTATGGAACTCAGAGATGGTTTCAATAAAGTCCTCTTTCCTTTGGTGGCAGCTGTGCTGACAGGTGTACTGTTGGATCTGTTCAGTTTATTTTTGCTATTGAGGCCTTGCAGTCTCTTCACGGCTTCGAGAAAGTGGACAGCGAAGGCAACCTCCCCAGCCGATTGCGATTCTTGCATTCTGAACATCTGAAATAAACGAAAAAAGACATTTTACAACAAACGAAACAGTGCAGAGGCGCTTCACCTGTGATGAATAGTGGTGACAACTCATTCTTTTCAAGCGACTGGTATACAACAAAATAAATTGCGACTATGTGCCGTCGTGGCCTAACGGTTAGAGTGCCCGCACTTGAATCCAGATAAGCTCTCAGGGACCGGGTTCAACTCCCGCTCCTGGCACTACACATCAGGGTGATGTATGTGCCCTGAAATGGCTGCAAATCCCCTGTGTCACTCGCCTCATTATCACAATCCTGTCGGCAGAGTTCGGTTAAATCCAAATTGAAGATGTAAAACCCTCTATCATCTATCATTATGTAACCTTAATAATCTGCTGGGCCTGAGCGAATTTCCCTCTTTTGAGACAACTCGTCAGAAGATCTTCAGGGGACAGCAACATATCTCTGACGACGCCATCTCCAACACGGCTCAGGTGCTCCAACAGCACCTCAGCAGTTGAGGTTCTCATCTTCCCGTTTCCACGTCTCCTTAATCTCGGACTGCTGTTCGGGTCGGTGGTACTCTCGTCTGTTGTTCCAATCACAGATTCACTCTCTGCTGTGGATGGCACCCCTTCTTCTCCATCTGAAAAATTTCAAGTCCCCGCAAATTTCTTAAACTATGTTATGTACTGAGGAATTATATTAATGCTGACAGGAAAGCTTGAAACCATTTCTGAGTTGAAACCGGCACTGAGGCATCATATCGATACATATAGAACTGTTAGAATATTGACGCTGATGGGTCATGAGTTGAAACTATGGCATCCTAATAATTTCAAATCAAATTCAAAATGACAAACTGAAAGTTTCTAGATTTCAAATAACTACCTTGTTTGCTGTTAAGGCGCCTGCTTCTTTTTCTTCTACGAGTGCTGTCACCAATCGGAATACCTAAAATCAAGGACCTTAAGATTCAAACAGTGAACACATTCTGTTCAAGCTGTCTTAAATCTAATATAATAAGTCTTAAATGTTAGAAATTAAATTCTAAAACAGATATGTGATGCTTTTGTTCACTGGAAACTACCCTTATTGGAAGAAATTTTCCACACTTCAGCTATAATAAGATAATAAAAGCAAAATATTTCTGAAAAATACTCACATATGTCCTCATCCAGTAACTGCAGGTCTTTAACCTTGTTCAGATCAACAAGCACACAGCCGACCTCTGAGGGTAACCAGTCATGAGCGACCAATTGGAAGCGCCACTGAGCTTCACTGATGTACTGCTGCAGTTGACTTATTCGGCCTTGCAGTTCTTTAGGGGTCACACTGCTTTGCATTGAGTCCCTGAGGGCTTCATCCATTTCAACGTTAATTGCAGAGTCATCTTTTGATTGGCCTTGAAGAACAAATCTGGCCTTATTCACTTCGACCATACAAGTCTTCAAGATGTTGAGAACATCTCTGATGAAGAATTCATTGGCCACAAATCCCATGGGAGCATGGTGACTATTTGTACTGTTGGTGCTATTATTTCCCGAGAGTTTCTTGTCTCGTTTAGTCTGCTGGTGGTCCTGTAACTCAGTCTTTGTGATACTGAACATCTTCTCCTTATTTGAAGTAAGGACAAGAGTAGGGAGAGCTTCGGCAGCAGGACTCAGATGTGGATCTCCAGGACTTTGAACCCCCGGGGATGAGGGAGAAGTTGAACCAGACCGAACTTGATTGGAACTCTCCGCAGTATTCACAAATACTCCGTCAGAAGGCACTTCACTCGTCACGCTTCCCACAGAACTTAAATTCTCGCGACTCGTGTGTTGACTGGTGTTTCTGCTACTCTCGAGTCCCTCCTCTCCGCTGTCGGATTGGCTTGAATCATGCAGATCTTCATAAGAGGTAAACAAGAGACCGAAGATATTCTCCAAAACCTCAACTCTGTAGTTCAAGGGCAACAACTTAGAGACGTGCTCTTGGCCTTCTTTCAATAATCTTGTAACCTTCTTGTCGTACAATTTCTGCAGTTCTTGCAGATCGTTCTGTATCACATTCATATCAGCTTGTAACGTTGCGACATCTTCATTCTTCAGTATTGAATCGAGGGTTTCAGAAAATCCAGCCAGGCAAAAGTTTGTTCCTGGGTTCTTTCCTTTAGCATTACCCTGCCTGCTGAACACTTTCCAATGAACTGTGTCCTTACAGAAATGTAAGGCGTCAATAAAATTCTTCAAGGCACAAAAGCTTCTGTACAGGGCCACATCTTTTTCCTCAGAGACGTTAATCTTGGAAGTGTCACTTTTAGAGTCACTCTCCTCATCAGCAAACCTGACCGTCTTCTCCTTTTTGCTCTTATCTGCTTGGAAAAATGAAGAAAGTATTACAATTAAAGTTGTCATCATGAATGACCTCACTAATATCTTATTACTGTCACTGCAACTTTGAATTATGTATGAATAGGATTTCACTAACAATCTTAAACCATTCAAAAAGGAACAAGAAATGGCAACACTATGAATTAAAACAGTCATCCAAGTAGACCACACTAAAGCATTAAAGGAAGGAACCCAAAAATTTTAAACCTGCATACCCAAATGTAGCTGACCCAATTCACTGCAATCTACAAAACCATGAGACAATCATACATGTACATCAGTGATTCAACACTGTTACCCAACAATGTTTAAGTATGACAAAGGAATTAGCGATAATCATAAGAACTACCTTTCAATGATCCACTCGGCATTTTGGAGAGCATGTCAAAGACTTCGGTCTGGTCAAGGGAAGACAGCAGACCACAGTGGTGCAGCATTTGCAAGACGGATCGCATCTCCATGTTGTGCAGCATAGAAGGGGTGCGATGCAGAGACACCTGCTGGTCGTCATGGTGACCCAAAGACCTGGAGAATATTGACTATCAATAAACTTCAAAATGTTCAGAAATAGTTAAGCCAGTTGACAAACGCACAGAATTATGTTATCTGTGGAAAGGAATTACTTCAAGAAGCAGTGAACTCACGGAGTCGTGGACTCATAATTTTTTTTACTACTTGCAAAACATTAATTTGGACATATTGATTCAATGCATGTCAGTTATTCCTGATTTTAAAGGATTTTTCCCCCCTTACCTTGCCCTATCTAGGCACCACTGAAGAAGTTCAATCTGATGTGCTAATCGTCTGCCTGCTCCGGTGAGAACGCTGTTTGTGTCATCGTTCTATGAGAATCGAAAAAAGCATTAAAAAAATGCAGGATAAAATGGTTTACTGATGCTTGATATTGATATGATAACACAACTATGCGTAGTGTGGTCATTCCACTCATTTGTTGTTCTTGTAATAATCACATTACAAGACCTTACATAGAATGTAATAAAGAAATCCAAAATCTTACCGGATGATGTAACACGCTGAGTAACTCTTTGGCAACATCTGGATGAGGACATAAATCCCAGGCCAAGAGCAACACTAGGGGGCGTAGCGGTCGCCATTCCGGTTTGTTCATGAGAATTCCAAGTTCCTCAAAATTCCCTTGCCTCACAAGATCAAGGCTGGAATGCTAAGAAGACACAATGCACCAATGTTATCAAAATGCACCAATGTTATCAAATTGTCATCGGAAAATACACTGACTCAAGTATTGGATGGATGGATGGATGTTTGGGATTTTACGTCCTGTATTTATGCACTTGATACTGAAAAAGAATTGGAAAGGATTACCCCTTGGAAAGGGAAACTTTTTTCTTACCACGACAGTCTCCAAGAAATGTTGCTCATTCTTCAGCATGGACCAGTAGAGATCGATGTAAGAAATGGGCTCTTTGTTGATGACAGCCAACCATGCTGCACTCTGGTTATTGCTCGATGCATCATATTGGCTGGTAGCAGTTCTTTGGGATTCACTATGGATGACAGAAAATTGGTCCAACAGCAATTTGGACTCCTTCCTGATGAGTTTTGCATAAATTTGACTAAGAGCATCAGATCCCGCCTTCTCGGCAAATTCAGATAATTCTCGGAGAAAATCCTTGACCCTGAGTTCTTCATACTCCTCCTCCGAAGGTTCGAACAAAGACAAGAGTTCTAAAAATTCCTCTGGAAGATCAAGACTTCTGTTCAAAATCAATAACTGGGTTTGCAAGCAACCGAGATGAAGACGAGTGAGGTGAAGATTATTTTCATGAAACTGAGGAAGATCGACTTGTAAAGATTTGACCAATGAACATCCAAGCAGAGGCTTCTTGGAAAGTAAGTTACTGATGAAGAGTTGAGCTTGTTGCGTGAGAAAAGGCACAGTTAACCTCCCATCGACCTGAGATATGTCAAGTCTGCTTTCTGAGACCCTCTTGTGGTAACTATACAGGTCCTGCAAAATTCAAACAGAGCACAGAAAATTTATTTTTAATTTAAGCAACATATCCCGACCATTTTAAAAGTATGAAGTTTTAAAATCCTACGCTTACAAGTGGACTCACAATTAATCTTCAAGAGAGAAGAACAACATAAATGTGGTTATCATTTTATTTTACGTATGTTTGAATAATGTTTCACAGTTAGTGGAGTGTGGATGTAAAATAATATTTTCAAATATTTAATAAATTAGATAAATCACAATGATTGATGCATGCATACAACATGATGTAAAATGTGCTGACATGATGTAAAATATACAGATCCTTCCCACCTGCAAAACTTCCTCAGACGTATCTGTGCAGTCCTCAACTAGAAGAAGTCGGAACTCAATATCTTGTCTCAACCATCCTCTCTGAAAATCAGTAAGAACATAAAGAAACGTTAGACACCTTCTTTAAATTTTGATTCTCTGAATCGACTGCACAATGCACATGCTTGACCAAAGGAGAATTTCTTAATTAATATTGGAGCAATTGTCAAATGTCATCATAACCCAGGTCTGCAAGCTGACTTATAATAGCATTTGACAATGGCCCATTAATTGCTCTGATAATATTGTATACTCTTGTTTAGTAAAACAATTGGTCATTTGGACTTTATGTAAACCTAAATAAATATTGTATTGTAGACCACATTCTTTAAAGAAGTGAATGAGTAACAAGATCAGGAGCCACATTTGGCTGCAGAGAAATATGTACAGTTTTCTACCACAGCATAAGAAAATATCAACCAGTGGTGTATTTAGGGGGGGGGGGCATTGGGCCCAGGCCAAAAATGTACATGGAAGATATAGGAAACACCGTGGAGCACCGCATATTCACCCCATGCAATGGTCCCCCCCCACCGGCCATTTGTAGATACGCCCCTGAGATCAACCATAAGCATTGCCAATGCCATGCAGTAAACTGATGCAAAACTGTACCTTGACCGAGTCATCCTCCACATTTGCGTACTCCTGGTACGCAAGCAACGCCAGCTCATTCTGTCCTTGAACAGTACTTGAACCCTCACTGGAAAAAGGCCACAACAATAAATAGTACACATGCACATTGATTTACTTCATACAATGTATCCTAATTTTGATTCAACAATAAGTAACTTTTGTTGAATACATCTTTAAGTGGCAATAACCACAGGATACTTGTTACATATTGTTTCCATACTACAACAGCAAAGGATGGGGGTGTGACTGGCAAGGTCCAATTTATGAGACATTTCATGCAGTATCAACAACAACAACAAGCGACATCAAATTGCAATGCCAATAGGCAAGTAGTTTTCCAAGATTTTCCACTGAATCAGTCATTATTTCACAATGCAACTCTGACCATATTATATAACTCATTGACATAATGTCATTGTGTAATGCCTGATGGACAACTCATTATCTCAATTCTCATTCATTGTCAATGATATCATGTTGATTCAATCTGCACAAATGATGGAATAGAAAACTTTTTTCTGCCATGAACTCCACATTTCATGTTCCTCAACCTTATGCATGTAGATCTTTGCTGAATACAAGTCAAGTCGTAGACACGCCAAGTCGTAGACACACCAAGTCGTAGACATATTTCAGAGCTATCCACCAAGTCGTAGACACAACATTTTCACTTGGAAAAGTCATAACCAAGTAGTAGACACACAATAAAATGAAATAACCAAGTCGTAGACACTGCCACCATCCAATCCGTAGACAACATTCTTTTTGATCTACCAACTCGTAGACAGCATAATTTCAACTAGTAGACAATGACAAATCTTCAAAGTAACCAAGGAACAACTGATTACAGACAAATTCCTTGAAGTAGGCAATTGTGTGTGAACTTCAAAGTAGGAGTGACACAATTAATTGCAATTCTGTTTTTCACACTTTGAACTGTGAACTGGAGAATGACTCATTTGCAGCTGGTTTATTTATATTTAAAAAATATATGAAGATTTTAATTAATTAATTGATTTATTCGTTTTTATATCTTGTTGATTTTTTTAAATGTTTGTTATTTCATGGTTAATCTTAAAAAAACATCAATTAATGTTTGTCACTTGGCCTTCCCTGTCAAAGTTGGTCTGTCTACTGATTGGTAAACATCTGAAATTTAGTGTCTACCAGTTGGTAAGCAGAAAAATAATATTAAACTGACCAAAAAGTCTGTGTCTACGACTTGGTGACCCCTGCCAATTTGATGTCTACCAGTTGGTATTACCTGGTGTCTACGAGTTGGTTGTCTACTAGTTGGTTGTCTACCAGTTGGTTTGTCTACGAGTTGGCGTGTCTACGAAGTGTCTTGATACCATCTTTGCTACTCACCAATATCCATAGGGGTTCCTGGCAATGTCTTGCAAGACATCCTTGATCTGAGTGTCTGTCAGTTTATTTTGATCATGAAGATCACTCACACAGGCCCTGGCCAATTCCCACTGGCCAAGGTTGACATTGTTGCAGAAGAACTTGAACAGGCGCTCCACAGAAACCTCATTCTCCCTCCCAAAGGGGTGTCTGGATGTCATGATTGTTCCACAACTCCTTTCAACATCTTTGACTCGATAACTTCGTCATTTTCACAATGTTTTTGTGTCATTTTAAAAACTTTCCAACTCATTCACCATTTTGTCCAGTCACATGACTTTTGGCTCTTCCCAGAGGTCGCCACTAACACGCACCTGCTGCACAGTGGCGCCACTCAAGTCATTTGCTCTGCTGATCTAGACAATAGTAGGCTACTTCAGTTACAATGTAAATTTATTCTATGGGCGGACTGGAGAAATTTAACAATGATCTTCTATAATTGCTTTTAACAATCTTTACATCCTCAATTGTCACCGTATCAATAGTCCTATCCGCTGGACCACAAAACAAAATTCTCGTCAAAATAAAAGTAATTGACAGAATTGCCATATTTCTGGGAAGCTGAAATTGCTAAAGGCTTTATAAATGGAAATACATTTCCTTAAAGCCTTTCCATTGCATTTACGGAGACAAATAATATGACAAAGCAACAATTAAATCAACAAAATATTTATTAAGTAATTCAAATTAATAAATTATTTTTTACCAGAAGTATTTTCAATAATCAGTTTTAATGATTAACCAACATGTTAACAGTAACAATATGCCCCGCATATTCATAATTTGTACAATTTACAACTTCAAGGATGGAAAAGTTATTCAGCAGATTCTTTAACATTTGATTTTCTGGCTGAATCCACCATCTCAAAAAGTTGACAGTAGACACTCTGCTCTGACTTCTGGACAGATAGGCCCTCCATCTGAAAAGACATTTAAGAAAATGTAAAGAAGTCGTGAATACCAACTTCGGGCGACTCAAAAAGAAGAAGAGTGGAAAGAAAATATTTGCAAAAAAATTTTATTTTTTTTAATGTCGGGAAAAAAATGTTGTCCACAAAAATGTTTGGGAATAAAACGTTGGAATTTTTTAACGAAAAACTATTAAAAATTTTGGGAAAAAATATTTTGGATTTCAGAAGCAAATTAATAAATTTTTTTAAAGTCCTGGTATTCTTAAAACTGATTATAAGACAGCACCATGTGCCATCATAATCAGCTGTTTATCTTTCTATATATATATATGAGGACACATACTATCTGACAGGACCTCTGCAATTTACAATTCACATTACATTTGACACCAGCCAATCTATAAAATTTCTACGCAACGTGCAATTACCTGTTTGCCAAACTGCTCCACATCCAAGTAGAGCTGGAGCCTGATTTTATCGTCATCACTCAGACCTTGACCACTGGACGTATTCGTCCCTTTGGCTCTCTTCAATCGCTTCAGACTCTCCTCCATCTTCCTCACAGACGTCAGCACATCATTGGTTATGTTCAGATATCTGAAAGACAATATTACCAGTATTAAAAAAACTGAAACCTCATAACAGACTAAGACTCCAAAGCCCGCGATTGGTGAACTGTGAACTTACTGTTGGGAGACCTGATCCAGCACCCTGACGCTTATTTGTGTCTTGAGTTCTTGGGAGATGTTCTTTTCTTGCTCGACCAAAAAGTCACTCAGAGGTTTTAAGACAGCATTGGTGTAGGCTGAAGCTTTACTGGGAACCTGGAATAAATAAGAGGCCATTGATGAAACAATTACAATGGGCAAAGTGCCGCAACTCTTCCGTATCATTTACTGACTCACAATATAATTTGAAGATTAAACAACCCCTCCATCCCCCCACCTCCCCCCATACCTGTACTTACATCTCTGTTCGTTCTGCGGTAAAGTCTCGGAATGTCATTGACAAGTTTGAGGTGACAATTGCACTGGACGGCAAGCTCCTCCACAATAAAAGTGACAAACTTGCCAAGCTCATTTTGAACGCCACCCTGGCCCTCGTTAAGACTCTCTGCAAATGAATGCATCCAAATATTTAACATGCAAATTAATAATTGTTGTTTAGCTGCTAAAATTTACTACAATGATATTTATATTGACAAAGAAATAAAGAAACAAACCTTCGAGAACTGATGCATCTTGCACCCCAATCTGGACAAGGCAGGGGGACACTGTTTTTTGCAACCATTCTGGCAACTGAAAAATTGGAGAATTGACTTCAATAAAATACTACAAGAACAATTATGACTGAAGATAAAGCAGACACTTGACTGTTGTTGAATGAAATATGAATTATTCAGGACCAAGGCTGCTACAATAATTTACAACGTCAGTTCATGCAGTGTTATGCCAATGCTTTGCGGTTGACATCACACTACAGGCTGCCTTAATTGCAGTATTATTGAACACCATTACCGTGATCAAATCATAAAAACATTATCTGACAATTCAATAGACTTACCTGTTCACAGATCAGCTGGGCATCAGTCACAATGGCCACCAGCTGAGCCAGAGTAATTTTGGGTGTCTCGGGTGGCACTGGACTGTTTCTGGCTCCTGCTTGGGGTGTGGGACTTTGTCGGAATCCTGACGGAGTAGGACTACTGCGGTTGTCTTCTCTTCCTCGGACACTTAAGTTACTGTCACTCCCCCTGCTGACCAGGCTGACCTCACTGCCCCGAGAAGCCAGGCTGACATCACTGTCATTGCGCGGGAGAGACGTGTGCACCAGCTGTGGTATCAAAGGGAGATTATGTGAGCTATGAAGCATCTTATTGTGTCAATAACCAATACAATAATTATAACACCATCATTAGAGCGACAGCAAGAAGCATTAGTTACAGCCTCTTTAAAAAGATAATTATTGGATAACTGCGTTAGTGAGTGAGTTAGTGTTTTACTATTCAGAGGCACTTTACTATTCGCCCCGAGTAGTAACGTCTCTTTATTACATTATAAATCGGATAGGTGATATGGCCTAAATTTGAGAATTGCGCTTCTTCCTCGGCATGAACAAGACCATAAAGTCATCAAAATAAAAGATACTTAAAATCCTTCCATAATAGCATCAAAATTACACTATGTTATTATATATACACAGATCTGTGTTCATAAAAACACAAAGCAACACCAACCTCTTGTTCAGCCACTTCACTTATCCAATTAGCATACCGAGATATCAGTTGAAGGGACAGTTTCCAAAAACGGTGAGA
This sequence comes from Platynereis dumerilii, assembly GCA_026936325.1. NCBI lineage: Eukaryota > Metazoa > Annelida > Polychaeta > Phyllodocida > Nereididae > Platynereis > Platynereis dumerilii. The sequence continues at coordinate 3,006,685 of JAPTHN010000007.1, forward strand.
CAGGGGCGGCAAATACACTGACGGTTGCCAGCATTGAATGAGACATTGGAGAAGCATATCAGTGGCTATAAGGCTGAAGGAACTGCCCTCTGCAACACCAAGAACCATCAATTATCATATTGCTCTCTCTCAAATTCAACTTTTGAACTTGGAGTGTAACTCACCGGGAGCCTTGTCAAAAGGTGAACACATGGTGGTCTCCAGCGCTCCAGCAATTTCTTGGAATCTAAATTGCAACAACAATGAAGACAATTCAGTACAAATCAATTTTAGGATGAAAATGTAAATCAATTTTAGGATGAAAATGATTTCCGACTACCAAGAAAATGTTTCACTTCGAATTATATTTAATGAACTTTTATTACTTTTAGGCCTGCATATATCGTGCAACTAAGGCCACACATAATTGATCTTTAGCCTCTCGGATCCTCTCAAGGCACTTTTTCTGGGGTCGGTCGGTAGGACAAAAAAAAAATTTTATAATGTCCAAAAAAAAAATTTATTTTTTTCTTTTTTTTTTCTCATCGGCAGGAAATCGACTGTGTTGGTGCCTCCGCGAAGCTAAGAATCAATTATGTGTGGCCTAATATCAAAGCAGAACTTGAGAATTTTTGCGAAACTATTCGAGAAGTTTTTTGACAGATGCAAAAACAATTTACCTGATTTGGAAATAGACAGGCAAGCTCCATTTGCTCATAAATGTGTTGTACGATTGGTGGGCACGAAGTCTCTTCACACTGGCTTGTGATCCACACTGTCTTTCAAACTTCTCCAGAAAGTCAATGCTAACTACATATTTCTGGAAAAAAAGGTACATATCATATGCAAACTTTCAAACATTTTGCATTGGAAAAGGCACCAAAATAATCCAAGCAATAAAATTGCTTAATTTAAGGAATAGTTCTGATTGATGACCTCACCTCATGGAATGTGTTAGGATTCCCAGGTGCAAATATAGATGGCGTTCTTGCTTCAATGTTTACAACAATTTCCGGCCAAACTGCATTGACCAAGAAATCATATCCTCTGACTGCATCACCACTCCTGCAGGGAAAAATAAAGATAAGATATAAGCATAATTAAGAATTTAATATATAATTGATAATTGATAATTGTTTATTCATAAAAACATGTACACAAATAAAAACATAAGGGGGCAAGTGTTAAAATTAACAATAGTAGCTCCCCCTACCTGGGAAATGATACAAGCTTATTTTTTTCTTAAAACAATTTACTGAATTGCAATTTACAACTTCACTGTCAAGACTGTTCCAATATCACAACTATAGAATAGATATCTTACAAGCAGATATTATATTAACCCTTGTGCTGGAGCAGCCACCGCTTCTTGTAGTTTCTTGCAATGTTTCGGAACAAATTCCAGGACCTTGGCGAACATGCCCTTGAGACCCTGGGGATGGTCTTGCAAGTACTTTTCCGTCACATACTGAAAGTAAGTCACAAAATCTTGAGTATCCGATTCAATTTTTCAGAGAGAGATTGTCTTATTTCCCTTAACAATAAAAAGCTATAACAAAAATATAAATCTCTGAGAAGTTTTCAGTGTTGAATAATCAATTAATTAATATTAAAATCTCAATATACACAACCTAACAGGTCAATTACAAATTCAAACTACCCCTTTCACATTCACATCTATTTATAGATGACTTGCCCTTCCACTTTTACACTTTTACATCTCACATTTCCTCATTGCATCTTTCTCACAACACATGCCCCCCTCCCCCCCCCCCCCCATTTTTCTCATTCATTTTTCACTGGGCAATTCTAGTAGGAAAATATTGTCTTTATCATGATTTTAATGCATGCATACGTGTAGCACAAAAACTATGCAAACGACTAAAACTTTTACAGGATCTTCAAAAATTAACAACAAAGTATCCCATCCTTTTCTTCAGCTGACTGGACAAGAACAATTTTCATAACATACCAAGCTCTTATCAAATACAAATACCCACCTCTTCGACATAAGGCTTGACCACATGTTGCCTGAAGAGATTCTCAGCATCCCTCATCTTGTCGATGGTGGCGTACGTTCGCAAGCACTGCCTTAAAACGTCCACTTGGCCATTGTCCAGCCCTTCTCTGAACAGTCCCTCCAAGCTGTACTGAAGGGTGCTGGTGATGTTCGCAATTCTCTGTGAGTGAGAAAATTTGTAAAAACAGCAATGAAATTTTACCTACTTGCAGTAGAAATTTAAATCATGAATCAAGCATCTGAAATGTCATACAACAAAAGATAACCTTGTGCCTTTAAGTATACTTACAGGTTTGATTTCAGTCACCAAGGACATATTCCTGCTTTTGTTGACATAAAACTGAAGTTTGTTGAACTCGGTTGCAACTCTCTCAATCAGCTGACCACTGAGTTCACTGCACGAAGAAAAAGAAATGTTATGTTTCTGTCAGAAATTTAACAATGCGACCAAGATATTGCACTTGAGATCAAGACCTGAGCAACCAGCAAAGAGATAAATTGCTCTGAAAATCAGTCATCTCCTACCTCGTGTAATAAGTGTAATTCTCGCCATCATCTTTGTGCTGAATTCCGAGCAATTTCTCAATCTTCTCCACTGATTTGATGATATTAATGAGGCGCTGCATACATTTCTGAATAATAAAAAAAAATATTTGATTACAAATCCATAATTCCTTTGTTCATGAGAAATCATGCACCATCAGGAAAATTTTTATTGAAAGTTTTTAAAACAGTTAACAACACATGTATAGTAAATGATGATTACAGTATATATATATATATATATATCAACCATCTATCTATGTATCAAGCTATCTATTACATACCTTCTTTTCCCTGATCTCCGCTTGTTTCTTTAGCTTTTGTTCCACATCTTGGATCGAAGCATCCATTGCATTTCTCACAGTCTGAATAATGCAAGTTACAAATTTTTTAATATATTGTGAAATACCACTAGAATGTAAATGCAAGCAGATTACAAATAAACATTTTACTATGTTAGTGGAAAAGTTATTAACATACCAAAACTTGCTCCCTCAGCTGTCCTAGTGGTGTAGACAGATTATTAATGGCTTTATCTAGCCCCACCTACAAACAAAAGTGTGACAGAAACAGCGTTAAGACAAGGCAACATTCACTAGACAATGAAATAAAACTTTTGCTCAGCAATAAGAGCAATCTTAATCTGTTCTTAAAAGTAATCAAGAGAAAGAATGTTAAAAAGCATCAGAGGATATTTCAAAAATACAAGACGCATTTCTTTTTGAAGTAATTTTGAAAAATACAACACGCAGCATACCAGGTTAGAGGAAAGATTGACAAAATCAGCATAGTCCTTGTTGATCAGCTCGATCATAGCACTTTGCAGAATGCGCTGGTACAACGCGAGGTCATCTCTCAGGGTCTCTAGGGGAACTTTGCGTCGACATTCAACTACGAACTGGTCCACATTGAAATCCTCCTATAAAGAAAAGTAATAGTTAACACAGATAAAAATAAAAATTAGACGGGACTATGTATGAAATGAATGACGATGGAGGAGTGCACAGAAAAATTTATCGTTATTGACTTTTGAGTGCTTGATATGACTAGAATGGAGTGCATGAGATGCACAAAAGTATCTCTGCTTGCAAAATAAATAGATTCTTTTTGACTCATCTTGAACTAAATTATTTTTGGTAGGCATCTGTCAACGAGGTGTTGCTTGATTTAGGAATGAATATTTGGTGACCTGGCTTGTGTGAAATAAACTAGATGGGAGCACATGAAAATGTGCAAGACGAGCAGGGGGTCAGCATTGATTGCCAGACAGATACGTAAGTCATAAAAACTTTCAGGAACCCCTAGCAAATCCCTATACCAAATTTCAGAACTTTAAGTGAAATAGTAAAGTATCCCCTGGGGGGCCCCTTTGGGGTATCCCCTGTGGGTGTCCCACCCTTGGGGTATCCCCGGGGGGTGTCCTAACCTTGGGGTATCCCCTGGGGACCCCAACTTAGGAGTGTCGCCTAAGGTGCCCCACCCTTGGGGTATCCCCCAAACTCAGAGTATCCCCCAAACTCGGGGTATCCCCCAGGTGTGGCCCCATCGTTGGGGAATCCCCAGGGGTGCCCCAACCCTTGGGGTATCCCCTGCGGGTGTCCCACCCTTGGGGTATCCTCGGGGGTGTCCCACCCTTGGGGTATCCCCGGGGACCCCAACTTAGGGGTGTCGCCTGAGGTGCCCCACCCTTGGGGTATCCCCCAAACTTGGGGTATCCCCCAGGTATGGCCCCATCCTTGGGGAATCCCCAGGGGTGCCCCAACCCTCGGGGTATCCCCCAGGTATGCCCCAAGCTAGGGGTGTCCCCTGAGGTACCCGCTCCCTTTGGGTATCCCCCGGGGGTGTCACCACCCTTGGGGTATCCACCGTGGGGGCCCCCGCACCCTTGGGGTTTTCCCCGGGGTGCCCCCACCCTTTGGTTATCAACAAAGGTTGGCCCTGGAGGTGCCCCCACCCTTGGGGTATCCCCTGGGGGGTGCCCCCACCCTTGGGGTATCTCCTGGGAGTGCCCCCATCCTTGGGGAAGCCCCAACCCAGGGGTGTCCACTGAGATGCCCCCACTCTTGGGGTATCCCGCGGTAGGGTTACCCCAGGAGGGCACCCCTTAATCTATCTATTTTTCCATCTATCTACCTATCTGCAACTGGTCCCTTTGCAAGACTGGCCTCTAATGCCAATTAAATATCAGCTCCCCTAGTGGTGATTTTTTGCACTAGATCCCTGTTTAGTGGACAGGGGACAGGACAGTGGACAGCAAGCTAATGGACAGGGGACAGGATTCTTGGGAAGCCAGGACTAACAAAATCTCTGTCTCCTAGCAGTAGATAATGACCCACTGCAAAAACGTAAGACTACCGCAAAAATTAGACTTTCAAGCTCGAGTGTATCGACGTTGCCTTTCGACACTTTAATAGGCAGCACTATCTCAACTTTGAGATACCTTCACAATTTTTTGGTTTAACATTTGCAAATTATTCATTTTATCAAATTATTGGAGGTACTATTATTTGGGTAGCTACTACTAGTCTACTTGGATACCTTCATAAATTCTTCCTTGTTGAAGCAGAGGGTGGCAGGGCCACTGGGCAGTGGCAGGTTCTCTGTCTCTTTCATTTTGCTGACTTTTGTCTCTCCTCATGCACTACTTATTCTGCTAATTAACACTAATTAACCAGTTCTTTGCTTATGCACTTTCAAGAGGAAGTTGTTGGTGGCAGAAGTGCTCAGACTCCGTTCGCCGATTTCGCCGTTTGTCAAATTGGGCAACACCTTGCGGACTCCGGCTGAAGCTCTTAAAAATGGGAGATGCTGATGTTTTGAAGGATTTAGAAGAAGATGGTAAATTATGTGATGTCAATTGAATTTTGGCACGTGCCTTAACTGTAAAGGTTGCATGTGAGGTACTGATTGCACTGATACAATGAATAAATCACCCAAAAGGCAGGCGTTTTCTCTGTCGACGTGTCAACTGGGCGATAAAAAGGGTTGTTTATCTTGAATTTCTACAATTTTTGAGTGGATTCTTGTAATTGCTTGTTATTTGTAATTTGAAACTTATGAAACCTATTCATGAAGAACAGGGAGGGATGAGTTGGAGGCACTTCTGCATTTCCACCTAAAATTTCTTCCAGTGGGTGGGGATCTCCAGATTTTACAAATAACTGGTGCATTAAGCCTAAGGGTACCCACGGGATGGGACAAACACGGAAAACTAGGGTCCCAGATTCCCAGTCATCCTATCGCCCGAGACACCAGATTTTGAGAAGGGGGGAAGGACGCCCAAGAGCTGACAAAGAATCTTGGACCCTGGGGAAAACACAGGGAATTTTGGCTACTACATGCGTTAATGCTTGAAACGAGACCTCTATTTTAGACCAAAATCTGTGACAGTTTGGCGACGATAAAACTGAAGCCTGCATAAGGTCAGGGGAAACATCTGATGAATCTGGGAATATTTATGGAAAGTACAGGGAAATTTCAATGGATACCAGGGGTCTACACCGGTTCGATAAATACCAGCCGTAACGGTACAGTCTGGGCGGTTCCCGAACCGGTTTTCAAAGCAGCACTTTCGGTTCGGCTCAATAACGCTATATCCAGAAAAGTCGTTTTATTGCCGAGATTTGACAGAAAATGTCCACAAAATCATGAAATGAACCCGAACACTTCGTCATCTTGACGTCCACTCTGATGCGAGATTGACTTTCCGGGCCAAAAAATTCGGTTTTCGGGAGGCGGATTTATAAAATGGGGATCGGCCCCGAATTTGCGGACCGACGGTAGGAATCGTGTGTCGATCAAGTGTATCGATGATACGTATCGTATCGAATGTCGGCAACGATATAGAGCCCTAATGGATACCCTTGAAATATCTCACTTAGTCTTTGAATTTATTTGCAGATGTCTTCAGAGAATTTCTGGAGGCGGAGTTTGACCCGAAGGCTTATGCCACCACGGTCATCCAGAGCATGGCCATTACACAACAGCTGGCAAAATTGGCCGATGGGATAGGATCTCTTGATAAGGAAATTCAGAGCCAAGTTGTTGCTCACCATGAAGATCTGCTATCTCAAGCTACTGGAATCGAGACGCTGGAAGGTTGGAATTTTTTTACTGACTTGACTGACTTTGGTATTCAGTTGCATATTAATTGTTTGGGTTTTCCAACACGTTAACTGTGACAATTGATCATCACGGTAAAACTAAACCATTTGAAAAAAATTCATTGAAGGTGAATCAAATGACTGTTAAAATTTTTGGAGCTCATTCATTCGCGGTCCACTGGAAAAATTAACTTTCTTATTTTCGATTTGCAAACTGGCTTTGCCTCGTCATTGACAGTTTTCTGTTGGTCTCCTAATCTTCTTATTTGATGAAGTACCTTAAGTCATTTAATCGGTTTGTTTCTTGTCACCTATGCTGCTAGATATGATAAGCACTCAAATTGACCACTTCAGCAAAGCCTTCAGTGAATAGATCAGACACACCCACAAAAATGGCCAATGAACAGGCCTTCACACAGGTTATGCAAATGAGGTCGATTTCGCCGATTCTGGCACTTCTGTAAGGGTCACACGTGTGTTTCTTATATGGCTAGATAGATCTCTCTGAGACCTTTAAAATGATAGGTACGTACGTCTCTGTAGTGTTAATAGTTGCTTCGCAAATTGCCGGTAAAGTTTTGAAGTGGAGAGGAATCCTTGGCGCTGATTGGTTGTGAAGCCATGACGTAAAACTTTTGATAATGTACAGCGATGGAGAGATTCGTCTAGGGTAGATTCGCTGGGTCAAATTGACTTAATAAACTGATTAATATTGATTAACCATAACTGTCATAAACAAAACATTTTTAAGCCAGTGACATCACACAATCAAGTTGAAAGTTACTTTTGAAACTGTTTGGACAGCCAATCTGCAAACAGCTCTAATTATGACATTTGGAAAGTGAGATAGACTTATTACTTAATGTCAACATGTTTGTCTGTTCTTACAATTCGACAGAGAACAACTGCTCCATGGATTATGAAAAGTAGATTACAAACAGATAAATTCGATTGTTTGCTGTTTTGATTAATTTAGGCATTGAAACCAAACTAATAAGTTGTTGAAGTGTAATAGTTGACTGGTAGTTATTACAGATTTCGTATTAGTGTGCCATGTTCTTTTCAACTGCCACAGTGCTCTTGTGATGTCAGTATCAGCATAATGATTTCACAGTTGTATATTCGCAGTTTCAACTGTGTCACTTGGAACCCATACTGATCACACCATTACAAATTCACACATACGCTGTTAGATTGTTGCTCAACATTGATTATTCAGTTTGATGTTTTGAATAAATCCAAAAGTTACAATATTTAGCTATATATAATGCATGGATTTTGTGTATAACTGCTATCAGTTTTAGCACTTTTACAACAAAACAAATTCATTCACTCTCACATTCATTTGTTCGTCTGAGAGGTTATCATGTGCTGCTCCGTCTTGGCAAAAATAATATACTCAGGATCCATTCAGAATTTAAGACCTAAGGGGGGGGGTTTGCTTGGGGGCATCCTTATCACTGATTTCCAATACTGTTTATTTCATGATCGAATTCTTAGTCTCCTTGTCTGGCCTTTTCCCAAATTTTTTGGGAGCAACTACCCCCCCCCCCCATTTCTCGTCCTCTGGTATGCCCATGCAACACCGCCACGTTCACTTCCGAAAAATCTCACTTCCGAAAAATCTCCCAATTCTGAACAGTTTCTTTGGCGCAGATCTCACCTAAAAGGCTGAAAAGCCACAAGGTGCTGCCCTCAATGAGAAATTTCACAACAGGACACCATGAATGTCCATGATGGATCAAGCAAGTGGCTCAAACATATCAATTTCACCTGCTCCAACTGAATCAAACAACCATACCAATGAATGCAGATTAATCAATTGTCATTCACACTTAGACAGCCCATAAGCCTGACTTGTTGGTAGCAGTTGGAATCAACACTCAAGCTTGGAGTGCCAATAGTGATTTCAGTATTGCAATACTGACATCATCTGGGCATATATTCACATGGAACATGGCACACTTATACGAAATCTGTAATAACAGTTAATTGTGTGGAAAATAAAACAATTAAACGCTTAGATTGGAGCCAAATATAATTCTGATTGTACAAAACACTGTCCGAGTTTTTGTGACTTCATTTCCATTTCTGTTCTTATCCAGGCGTCCTTGAAATGATGCAAACAAGAATCCAGTCACTGCTTGCTGCTATTGCCAGGTACTGAATTGTTCGGTTATGTTTTGATCATTTTAAGCATTGATAATAACAGCCTGGCATTAGGTTTAAAGACTGAAATTTCTTTGTCTGACTTCTGAGGATTCTACTATTACAGAATTCAAAGTAAAGTGGTGCAGCCATACGAGAAAATAGTCAGCAGGACTTCTCAGTTGCAGAGGCTACAGGTGAGAGCTCCATTGATGCCTTTATGTCAATTAAAACTGATGTATAAATAAATAGTTTGTCACTAAATGGCCTGCTGTTGGTCTACTATTAAATTTTCTAAATTATGTATTCTCTTTTATTTGTAGGAAACCTGTGATTTACTGAGGCGTATCATTCGCATCCTCTATCTAAGTAAACGACTACACACCCAGCTGCAAGGAGGCACAAGAGAGATCACCAAAGCAGCACAGTCCTTGAATGAACTCAGTAAGTATTGGAGATTACTATTATGTATCAGAGACTCACTCTTCAAGTTGGAGACATTTCAATTATCTTAAGTTCTTTATAAATCGCCTTATAAAACTGGGAAAGATCTCATTGGTATGGAGCAGAGTCCATGCTTACATATCGATCTTTTGTAAAAGTTTTGTCCAGGATAATCTGGAATAGGCTTATGATTCTGACAGTGTAGGAGAAAAAATGTAATTTATTTTTCTCAGATTACCTGTCTGAAGGAGTGGATCTTTCTGGGGTTGAAGTTTTGGAGCAAGATCGTCGTTTTGTGAAACAAGCTCGCAAGGAAGTTGAGAATCAGGCCCAGAGCATGTTGGAACAGGGCATGGAAACACAGGTACTGATTATTATGATATTTTTACTGTCTTTTTTAGCTGGTCAGAATCAAGAATGAACACTGAACTGAGGATAACATCCCATACCTGACATGTCACTCTGTTTTGCAATCCACAGATTCTTGTTTGACCCTTTCAGACTATTAAAGTTAAGACCCTGACAAACACTATAGCCTGTCTGATAACTTTTAACACATTTATCCCTTTTTGAGTAGCTTGCTTTGGCTGTTCTTAATTTCTGTATTCATTCTCTCTTCCTAGAATCAAACCCAAGTGGCTACTTCCCTCCAGGTGTTCTACAACCTAGGCAGTTTGGATTTCACCGTCAACAAAGTCCTTGAAGACTGCAATCAAAGAGTCCATGAGGCAATTGCTTCCTCCCTCAATGTTGCAACTGTCTCTCATCTGCCTTCAATGGCGGGCAGAGGTAAAAATTCATACAAAATAAAAATCACTTTTCTCTCCACTGGGATAGCCTGATGAAATTGACTAAAATTTATCATGCCTAAACAGTAACAGTCTAACAGATATTAAATGGAGAATCAAGTCACTGGTGTTGTGGACCAACTTATTCTCATAACATCTATAATATTAGAGTTTTGTGTAATAAATATGAAGCCTGAGTATTATTAGAATGTACATGATATAATTTGTCCATTTTTGCAGGCAGTGCCACCAAGTCATCCTCTTCAGGTCCAGCGAACACTGCGACTTTCAGAGCAACTTTATGGACGAACATGGAAAAGCTGATGGACACAATTTACTCCACGTGCTCTCAGGTAGGTTATCATTTCCGTGCCCTCCTCCTGTCCTAATTAGCCTATCAGGTACTTAAATACAGGACATAAAGCCCAACCATCCATCCATCTAAATCAGGGAGATTATAAGTTTCGAAGCTTCACTTATCAGGACTGTATAGTTCTTCAAGATGTAATATGCTTGGTGAAATTTTGTTTCCTCTTGAAATTAGCTCATGATACATAGCCTCAATTCCATGAATATTTTGTCATTGTGTTTCAGGTTCAACATTTGCAAAAGGTTCTGATCAAAAAGAGAGATCCCGTTACGCATGTGTGTTTCATAGAAGAGCTGGCAAAAGCCAGGGACAACCAGAACTTCTTGGTGGAAATGTTCTGGAGCAATGTCACTTCAACAATCACCAACCAATTCCAGACAGCGGCTGAAGGTAAGGCTCTGCATAACTTCATTCATTTGTCATGATGCAGCCAAATGTTTCTTTAAATAAATGTAACGGGTATTGTCATCATATACCTATGCTTCAAATGTTAAATATTTAAAATCAGCTATTTTCTTCACACAGCAAATACATTTGTGAAGCAAGCCTTCGAAGGAGAGTACCCTAAACTTCTGCGGTTATTCAACGACCTGTGGAAGAGAATGCAACACTTCAGCAGCGACATAGGTCTCCCCCCGGGACCCGTGAGCCATGAACCTTCTGAGAGTGAACCATTCCAGTGAGTTGGCGCTGACTGATATACTTAAATGAGCACGACTCATGAGAAAGAGCATTCAGCTGCTGTTGCCGTGGTGCTTTTATAGATATTCCTCTTTGGTGATTCACATGCCAATCACTATGGTTTATAGATAATCTGTAACTTGTTGCTTATCTGATTGCAGACCTGAGAAGGCTTTACGAAACTGCCTGAGTGCCTTTGAAAATGCCTATTTGTCCAGATCCCTCTCCAGACTGTTTGATCCGATCAACCTGGTGTTTGCTGTCGGATCATTCAGCGCCCCCACCGAGGATGAAGTAATCTCCATAACTAAGACGATAGCAAGGTGAGAAGACTGTCAATCACTGAAAAACATGAACTATCTGTTTTAATTTAGAAAAAAAAAATGATAAGGGTCTTTGAATTCACAATTGGTTATTGTGCTTCAACTTTGTGCTTCAACTTAAGCTGTCAGAGTATTCCCGACATTTGAATGTTTCTTTGCATTCAATCCTGCTGAGTACTTTAACTTGCTTCTAATTATTTTCTCTTCTATGCGTTTCCAGTGAGTTGCAAGTTGCTGGTGTGGACAATGACCTGAGTATATCGGTGGCAAAGAATGTTTCAAAGACTGTGCAGTTTTATGTGGTCAAGAGTGAACAACTGGTTAGTATCATTTAGTTATGAAATATATTACATATCTATGGGCTTTGGTATAGTCTATGTGAAAGGGCCAGGCTAACGTAGCTTGCTATTATATCTGACCGGAGGAAGCAAGCTACAACAAGTGACCCAGACATTAAGTTAATTATTTCCGCCCTCTGCTCTAGCTATAACTGATCAATGCCCCATAATGCCATCCAAGACATATCCTATCTTATATTTTTGTTGTTTCCCAACACTTTGTTTTTCTATGCACATCCTCAAATCGCCATGGATTCATGCCACCTTGCACCAATCGTCTTCTTTCCGTCACTGCTAAGGATTTTTTCATTTACGCCCGTATCTCTTACGGCTACGACCGTAACCGTACATTCCTATTTCCTCCCCACGTGGCGACACTTCCAGGGACCATTTTCCGCCAGAGGGCCCCACCCATCTCCTCCAGAGGACGCCACCTACAAGCCAAGCAAAGTTCTGCCTGCTCCACAACATTGATCACCAGCCACGGAACATGCAGCAAGTTGCCGTGAACGTTGTCTCCAGTCTCTGTCAAGTGGGGTAACTGCCCACAGACTGGACTGCGTGCATCCCTTGCTAACAATTCGCTTGCCAAGTAACATAGCTACCTATTCCACTTTTGTGTGCGTCGTTGTGGTGACAGTCTGTGTCTCGTTGTGACAAGAAAGCTGTTTTTTTCTACCTGAAGCCACATGACGAAGCACCTTGCAATCCCCAATGTGTCAACGGCCCTTTCCCTGAGTTGACAGCTCTATTTATATTGCTATTGAAGGCTCATATCTTTGGTGTCATTATCAAGTGCAATTAGGTACCTACCTCACACCTCACATCTCCAGTTTCTTTCAACAATAGACCAATTTCACTGATGGTTCTCTCAGTTAACACTAGGGGAAAAGTGGTAAATACTTATCTATTCCATTGGCTAATAGATTTCCTGCCCTTGCCTCTGATTGGTCCAGCAAAGGTGACTCCAAGCTGGAGTATTTTAAGTGCATTTTAATGTAACTTTAAGGCTTTAGTACTTGGTCATCCTTTCACTTTAAATTTTGAAATTTACGTTTTTTGATTAAGAGTGTAGCCATCTCCTATGTGTAAAAAGGAAATGAAGAGTCGCAGAATGACAAAAAAGTTATTTGGGGTCAATGTTCAGGCCATTAAGTGAAATAGGTCTATTCTCTTCTATCTTTTTACACCAATTTCAGAGGGTAGGCCCAACATTATGAATGCTTCACTTATTATAGCCTATTCTGATACACAATCCTTACTCTTTTATAAGGTCATTTTCTAATAATCCAACAACAAAGTCCGTTTCTCAAGCGACTTATCATCACATCATAGATGAATAATTCAGATACCTATAGGCCTATAGATACATAAATAGATAAAAAGATAAATAGATAAATACATTAGTATACCGATACGTACACACAAACATACACTGATGGATAGACAGATAGTTGACAGATAGATAGACAGATAGACAGATAGTTGACAGATAGATACACAGATAGTGTGAGATAGACACATAGACAGATAGTTACATAGATACAATTACATCGACAGATACATACATACATGCACGTAGATAGACAGATAGACAGCTTGGCACAAAGGAGTGCTACATCTATATTAAGATAGCTGACAGATCACAACATAAATAGCACAATAGTTCATAGGCCTACACAGATATTCTCCAACCTACCGCTTAACTGCCTGACAGTCATTTATCTTCGGCTTCATGTTATGCTTTATATATCCTTTATCACGGGTAAATGCTAGTTATTGTATAAGACTATAAGTAATCTTCCTCTCACTGCAGTTATGCACAGGAGGAGAAGCCAGCCAGGTCATCAACAATCCCACTCCTGGCCAAGAACGTAATGTTGCCGTTGTCAACGCTCTTTTCCAACTTCACCAAGAAGTCTCAAAGGTAAGTTGAAGAGTTGTGGAGTGTTTATTTTCTTGATTTGTGATTTAATGTGGAATATCCTGTTAAATTCTGTTGTTTATCTTTATTTTCCAAATTAACAGGTCATCATACAACTGACAAACTTCCCACCGGAGGGTATTGAAGCTATGCAGGGGTCATTACAGGTAATAAAGATTATAAAAGCAATACATCATTAATGTAATAACATTCAGACAAAATCTGTAATTACCACAGATATATATTTGAGTTGATAACTTGATACCACAGAATAAATGGTGTATTGTTCTGGTATTTAAAGGAAAATGCTGAGCTCTGCTTTGAATCCTGGGATTCTTGTTATTGATTTATATATATATATATAGGTCAAACTTTTACATTTAAAACTGGAATAACTGTTTCCAGTCTCTACCTAGATTGTAATTACTGAATTTCTTCTTTTTTTGCAGTCCATTGTGGTGCAGATGGGAAATGCCCTTCAGCCGTTGTTCAGCTCCATCAGTGACTCCTTAGAGGCCATCACCCTCACCATGCACCAGGAGGATTTCTCAAGGTAATAATAAATTGCTATGAAATTTGCTAGTAATTGCTAGCTAAGTATTTTAATATGGGTAAATGTCTTACGATCTTTGTGATATTGCTGTATCTTGGGATTCATGTCTGAAGTGTTGATCACGAAAGCAAAAAGAAGTTGACATTGGACTGATTGCTTTTCTCTGCAATTCTGTGAAATCTTATTGGAATAACCCTTAGGACCATGCACTGTCAACTCTGCAGCAGTACACTGTAATCTACCAGTTAAGCCTGGGTGTGATTGTAAAATTAATTCCAAAATTTAATTAACTGTGTCACATTATCTCTTTCAGCCAAGTTGTGATAGAAGGGCAGGAGGCCCAGTGCTCCCTCTACATGCGAGAGATGAATGAGTTTATTCTCAAATCCAGCACCCTCTACCTCTCTGACTTTGTGTGCAGGGATTTCATCATGGACAGGTATTTCTTACAATTCTCATCAATTAAGCTACTTCAAATTGAATTCTCATAAATTTGATTGCCTTAAATTCAATTCTCATAAAATTTATATGAGTAACGATGACCTTCCATATTGCAGCATTCAGCCGATTGCCAGCCGTTGTCTTGATCTGTTTGTGCGACATGTGGCGATTATTCGGCCCCTGGGAGAAGGGGGTAAAATGAGACTAGCTGCCGACTGCGCCCAGATGGAATTGGCAATTGGCCCCTTGTGTCGCCGAGTGGGTGACCTGGGCAAAGCGTACAGATTATTGAGAGCATTCAGGTTGGTACATGAATACTAGTCTTTGACACTGTTTTAAAATGCCAATGCTATTGATTTTTAAAGGGTTTTTAAAAGGATTTTTAAAGGGAAGAGTCTTCATATCTTGACGCCACAGCTGCTTCTGATATTTTGCTTAATTGATTTATTAACGGAGGACTGCCTGACAGATTATGCTCTTGTCTAAATTGGACTTCAGTAATGCAGCACCTCTAATATTTGTAAAGAAATTAACCACAATTTCTTCATGTCTTTTTTCAACAGACCACTGCTGTTTCAAACGAACGAGCATGTTTCATCAAGTCCTGCCCTGGGAGAGATCATCCCCTACAGTCTTGCGCTCCAGTTCTTATTTGCCAGGGCCCCTGCTGACCTGAAGTCTCCGCATCAGGTAATATTCTGGGGATTCATTGAAATAGATCTCAATCAAGAATGTTTCTAGAAGTCTACTGTCACGTTGAATCATTGATATAGAAGCAGCTGAGAAATGACTACATTTTGATTGGAGGTTGTCCCATCTCTGGTCATTCAAAGCCATGCTCATGATTTTACTCTTTTTTAATCCAACTCTTTTAACCATTTCAGGCTGCAGGATGGTCCATCAGTCGCTACACACAATGGTGGGATGATCATCCTTTGGAAAAAGACCGCCTTGCATTTATCAAGTAAATATTTCTTATGATTAAATATCTTACTTAATATTAAAATTAATATCTTTAATGAATGAGTGGGCATCCAGTTATATCTTGACTTTCTGAATATTTAATTAAATTTAATGGGAAATTGATTGTAGTGCCCAACTCAGTCCCAGAACTGTTTGTTTTCCTAGAACTGTTTGTTTTCCTGGAACTTTTTGTTTTCCTGGAACTTTTTTCCTAGAACTGTTTGTTTTTCTAGAACTGTTTGTTTTCCTAGAACTGTTTGTTTCTTTTTGGCGATGTCAATCCAATGCTTGTCCAGTGCACTTCAGGGACTTCTAAGTATCTCTTAGTGAACTTACATAGGAATTCTGTTGGAATTTCTTTTGAGTAATATGTTGTTCTCTTTTTGCTTCCAGGGGCACATTGGAATCTTACGTTCAGTCGGTCACCTCCAGAGGGGGTAAGGAGTTTGCTCCAGTCTATCCTATAATGTTGGACATTTTGCAAAGAGGTTTGCAACATCATAGTGCTGGTTCACTGTGACATTCCTTTTGACTTTATTACGGATTACTACTCTGGATTATTCCGGAAGAGGCTCGATGCCATCTTCATGTTGTTATTGGACTTTATATTAAGTGTTTAGGTAGCAAAACACATGCCATGAATGTGTTTAATGCTACCCGTTTGAATGTGATATAATCGGCGAGTGTAAATATGGAGGGTGAAATAAACTAACTTGTTATGTATACAAATTTGGTCTTCTCTTTAAGTTTAGAGGTGCGTGAAGGAGGAAATTAATGTACTTCAGTTAAAATATCAAAAATAATAGATGAAAAAATATCAGTTAATAATCTTTTTATTTTCAAGAATAATCTGTACAATATAACGGACCATTTTACATTAATATACAATTCATATTTACACAAATAACAAGTCCACTTCACATAACAAGGTTGTTACTCAGTAACAAAGAAATAGAGTTGTGTCTACTTATGTGTAGTGGGTCATATCTTCTCACAGGACAATATTGAAGAAAATTGCTTTTAAAAGATAGTTTCCACATAAAATCGAAAATGTCTCAAATTTGCTTCTTGAAATTTGAAGTTAGGCAAATTACTTGAGATGGATTAATACCAGCTGATTGCCCAGAAAGTATTCATGAGTTATAATTAATTGTCAATAATTGATAATATTATTATCACATAATAAATAAGAAGATGAACATTGTTAATACTGAATATCGATTGATAACAAGACTTAGCATAACAAAGATGAACTCTTAAAATGGAATGAGTCAATTTGCAGTTCACAGAACTATTTATTTTTTCGGAGTCTTTGCCAACATTTCCCGTTTTTCTTCCTCGGCCAGCTGAGCTTCGAAAAGATCTAAAATGCGTTTGATCTTTTTTCTGATTCAGAATTAAGGCTAAACATTTTTTAGTACACCCTAAAGAGGATAAAATAATGCCAGTTCCACTGTTCCACCTAAGATATATCTTGTAATTCTTCGTTGTATTGACTTTTGAAATGGTGCTTTGATTGGAATGTTTTCATTCATTTTTGGAATGTTTTCACAATGTTTTCCTTCCATCAGCTGATGCTTCAAAGACAGAGTGTTTAACATAGAGGCCTCCGGATCGCAAATAGGACTCTACATGCGCAATGTGCATTGCACATATCATCCCTAACCTCATACACTGTAAGGGCCTTGGTGCCTCAGATAATGAAAATGAAACATTTAGCCCTCGATAAAAACCATTCGAAAATGTCCTAGCCTTGCTGTCAGCAAATGTGATAGATATACATCTGGTTATCAGGAAATGTTTAAATTATTTTGAGACATCATAAGAATAGTGTTTATTTAAATATTTATTTTACAGAAATAGGGTTTTCAATTTCCTTCCAAAATCATTTGACTTTCCAGCAAGTCGAGCAATCGATTCATCTCTGCTCTTTTGAAAAATCAAGGAAAAAATTATTTATTAGAAAATTTATTTTTTCAACAATTCCATTAGTTTAAAATTATGAAAAATAACAGTTGTTACAAACCTTAGATTTTAAAATAAGAAACATCAACCATAAGTCTTGGATTTATTTAATTGGGGGATTACATCATGACGACACCAGCTTTGAAGCAATAGCAGAACATGTCACGTTGACCAAGCAACAATATTGACCATGTAAGCAAATAGTGATATACAAGCATGAGGTACATCAAAGATACGTTTGAAGCTTATCATTAAGCATTCCCTAAGTACTAAAGTTTGACCAAAAATAATCCATTCAAAGCACCAATCAAGTGTCAAGGCAAAAGTTAGCTAAAATTTCCTTTTCCGTTTAGATTTGGTGAATTGGAAAAATTAATTTTCCATTGTATTACTTACTGGGTATTTAATTAATAGGCTACTGGCAGTGAAACGAAATTTAACATAATATTGGAATTATTTTAAAACAACAGCATTCAATTACAATTAAAGCAAGCGTATCCAAAGGAATTAAGCTGATCAAGGTGTTCCATGATCAAAACATTTCAATATTACATGTTTCAGGAGATTATCATTGGCTGTTATAATTTATGCACATCATACTTACCCATAAAAGGTATATTTTAAAAGGATACATTTGGTCTGCTAATTGGTGTACTGGTCGCATTGTTTTACTCAGTTCTTCACATTTTGCCATGAGCGCATACATCGACTGAAAGGATGAAATTATTATAATAAATTAGAGTTCTACCTACAAGAACAGAACTCACAACTCAGCTGTGCAAGTCAAGTTATGAATAGGAGATACATCAGAAATCTTTAAAATTTAGTAGACTGATTCGCTTAACCGGATATCTTCTTACTTTACTGTTATGATATTTGTTTCATAATCATTTCAGTGAGTGGAGTGACATTGATGAAATTGAACCGTACCTTGATAGCCCCATCCACCGAATCGCAAGTGTTATCAATGGACTCTTTGTAGGTTTCGACACAAGCACCTGTCAATGCTGACATCTGGAGCAATGAAAACTTGTATGCTAATTACGAAAGTGACAAAACAAATTTAATCTAATCTACTTCAATAAGTCAATATTTTCAAATGTACTTTTAGAGTTGCTGAATTGCAGTCCTACCTTATGCAGGTTGGTCTTCAGAGTGGTCAGCATGTGCATTAAGTTGGCTCCTACTCTGTAAGCATGATTCTCCAGATCTGCGAGGGCCCTTGGATCAACTGGGGGAATTTCTTCTGGGCTGCCAGTCAGGATACTTGACGACCTGACATGAAACATTTAGATGCAATACGACACAGACCACTATTAAAGCTTACAAGCAAAGCAAATACTTTAAATCATCAAAGGTACAAATAATAATCGACTTATTGAGCAATTGAATGATTCAAAACTGATGTAGCATAACTTAATGTCGCAGCGACCCCATTAAGTACATGTACTTAAAATTGTGTTGGCAAAAAAAGAACCTTAAGCCACAAAGAAGAAAGGATGCTGCAGGCAGTGACCTTACCTCGAGCAGATTTGTTTGCTCACTTTGTGTCTAATAATGGAAGATGAACACAAATTATTGAGGTTCAAAAGCAGTAGGCTAGCAAAAATATACATTGATCTACGAGATATATTGTGATAGTTCTGAAATTGCATCTGGGACAAAATATTATAAGCTGAGCACGACCCAAGTGTCCTCATTTACCTGGACATGCCCCCTGATGTATGAGAAAACGCAGACCATCCTGATGCGGAGCTATTTGACCACCCTGATGCCGAACTGGACATGCTATTGATGCTGCTGATACTTCTACTGCTTGGCGTCCGACAGTGCAGCCACCTCTCGTCTAGTTCTGTGAATATAATTTGTGAGATTATTTCAAGTTCAAGATTTGGAATATATTATTTTGAATTTCACAAATTGTACTAATGTGTGATACTATTTATTAGATTCAAAAGCTAGATACCTGCTTTGGTTAATGGACTACTTCTTTTGATTTTTTCAGTGAGATCGCCAGCTACAAAAGCAATTTGGTCGCCCTCTTTAATTAAAGTTCCCTGTGCGTGTAATGGTGTGTTTGATGTCTCTAAGAGGGCTTCCGTGCTACCGTGATGACTGTAAATGTCACTCCAAGAGGACGATTCACTTTCCGAACGAGCTAATTTCTGACGGTATCTGTGTTGCAGTGGTCTTGGCAGCGATAGGCTATCTGGTCGGAGAATAGCCCCATTTGCAATATCCAGATCTGTCATGAAATCGTACCCTTGAGCAACGGGGGTAATCTCATCATCGGCATCAAAAGGAGAATCACATTCGCCAACCCCGAACACATTAGCCACATCAGCTCCCGCCTCTAATGGCAAACTAGACGGACTGTTCCCACTTCCGTTAACTCCATTCAATCCTGGTTGGACATTGGGAATTGAAGTGTCATTTTCACTGAACTCTTTATTTTTTGGGGTCTTATTGGGCTCTCCGTCTGAGCTATTGTTTTCTTCCTCATCACTGTTCTTTACTGTGTCGAGTACTTCCACGTCCGAGAAGTCTCTGTCATCTGTCAAAGCTTCCACGTCAGATCCATCTGTACACACCACACTGCTGGCCATCACCTCCTCCTCATCCTCCTCTGCATCTTCATTCGACGGCAAGTCTTTGGACGCTTCATCACCGGGCTCTGCCCCTCCCTCTTTCACTTTGGGTCTGGCACCCGCTCCCATGGGATAATCCAGCCCAGTCTCTTCCATTGCACTTGATATTTGGTCAATAACATCTGAAGGCTTCTCAAGTGGACTGAGTGATTCAAATGGATTTGTGCTTCTCTCCTTGACAGTGTCCTGCCTGTCAAGAAATCTGCAAGTGTCATCTTGTGAGTCTGAAGTTGACACTGGACTGTCAGTGTCAGCTTCTGAACTCTGATCATCCATTGCACCAGCTGCAGGTCAGATCTTCAGTGACTAGACAGGGTCCTGGGGAACTTCATGAACATCACAGCACTGAAATAAGCAAAACCAACACATTTTATAAAGAGTCATGTGACACTGACAGACAGCAACTTAGCAAATGCATTTTTAAGCACCATGCACTGACAAGTATTTTCAGGTTTTAGTCCCAATTTTGGAGATAAATCTTCATAAAACACATCAGATACTTACACAGAGTTGTAGTTTCTGTGACGTCCCTTGCATGGTCCAGTTTGGTGTCAAGACAAGGGGTTTTTCATCGCATACGATGCAAAATATTGTTTGTCAACAAGGAGCTGTCAAAATTTACAGCTCTCTTGTTCTGGAGTCCAAAAGGACATACAACTTCCGGTAGAAAATAGTTCTCTGGTGCAAGAATATTGTTTGGTCCATTGTTCTTTCATAAGACAATTGAATGTCCGTACAATCGTATTTTTGGAAATTAGATTTAGAATTGCTGAAAAAATGGTTGTCTGAAAAAAAGCGTGTTTGTCAGCTCTGTTACATTTTGGGACTATTTTCTTTGTGAAATGATATTTCGGAGTTGTGCGGCTCTAGCAGACGAAATTTTCCACGTGCAGCTGTTAGGTGAATATTTTTTGTTTGCTAACCAGGGTTTTAATTATCAAATGGACATAGAATGAATCTAAGTTATTTCATGAAGTACTATGCTTCTAACTGACACCACATACTTTTCCTGTAAGGCTGTAACTTAACTGTCACCGTGAGTGACATTAACTTAAAACTGCAAGATTCTGTCATGACACTTCGACAGCACTTGCCAAGTGACTTGGTGCACAGGCATTGGTCACTGACATGATGACAGCTGTCAAAAACTTGCCAAAAGGGAGTGAGCACTATGCTCACTGGCCCGATAGGCCCATTTTACCCCCATTTTGCCCCCTGCTTCTACCCTCTTCCCCCCCCCTGACCACCGCTTATCCCCCACTTGCCACCGCTTATCCCCCACTTGCCCCCGCTTATCCCCCACTTCCTCCCGCTAGCCCCCGCTTACCTCCTACTAGCCCCTGCTTCCCCCCACTTACCCCCCCCCCTTACTTCCCTCACACAACCTGTTCCTTGCCCCCCCCCCAATTGGCCTACCTTTCCCCCTTATTTACATTTTCTTATGTTAGTCTTCCCCATAGGGTGGGGGCCTCCCCGATATCTCTCTTCCTGGGCCCTATGATCCTCGGACCGTATTCTCAATCAATGGATGCAAATTATGTTCCCCCGGCCCAAAGCCCCTATGTTCAATGCCGGGGGCCCCCATGTTGTTCGGAATAATGTTCCAAGGTTGGGGGAACCCCCGGGGATACCCCAAGGGGGTACCCCAAAGTTGGGGGCACCTCCGGGGGATACCCCAAAGTTGGGGGCACTCCCAGGGGATACCCCAAGGTTGGGGGAACCCCCGGGGGATACCCCAAAGTTGGGCGAACCCCCGGGGGATACCCCAAAATTGGGGGCACCCCGGGGATGCCCCAAGGTTATGGCGACACCCAGGGGATACCCAAAGGTTGGGGGCACCCCCTGGGGATGTCCCAAAGTTGGGGGCAACCCCCGGGGATGCCCCAAAGGTGGGGGTATATCCCAAAGTTGGGGGCGCCTCGGGGGATACTCCCAAGGTTGGAAGTGAGGGGGGGGGCCCTAGGGCAGCCCTAGGTTTTTCGCATAGGAATTGCGCCACTGCTTGAGTGAAAGCAACAACATTTCGTCCCTGTGGGACAGATTGTACGATACATCGGGTGATCCCATATCCTATGTTGCCTATAGTTTTCTATGAAATAGCACAAATGTGTCCTAAACAGCTGCTGATGTCTTGCACTATCGTTCTGGACTATCAAAGTTCTGTAGAGTTGTTTTTACAATTCAGCTTTAATTGTACATTAAAACTTTACAGAAAATGGCTCATGGTGCCCCATCTCCAAGTGGCTCATGGTGCCCCATTTGTAAATTTCATTTATTCGTGCATATCACCATTTTCAGTGCTTTTCTTGGGTCCAAAATTCAATTAGCCACAAAGGCCAATTTTAAGTCAAATGCATCCATGTGTGGCTATTGTCATTCCAAATTTGCAATTTTCATTAGCCACATGGAAGATACATTAGCCAATGCTAATGTGGCTAATGGCTAGGAAAAGCACTGAAATTTTCCAATTTATCATAGTATCAATGTTATGACATCATCCTAGCACGTGCCTTACCTTCTCTAAGAAGTTTTATGACGATGCCGGAAATAGTTAAAGTACAAGAATTAAAAGTTCCACTGCTCAATACGTTTACTTTTCACTCAAATTCACTGGTCAAAAGTTCCACTGCTCAATACGTTTACTTTTCACTCAAATTCACTGGTCAAAAGTATTTTTTTCAATTCTTGGTCCTACATTGAAAAGAAAGATTATGATTGCTACCCTAGCCAGTTCTACACTAAGGGAACGTTCAGAATTTATGACTGGGGGGGGTGGGAGTTCGCTGGAACTTCCCGTCAAAAATTGATACCCCCCCTGAGTTCCATGCGGATTTTTAGTACCCCACCCTTCGGTTTCACGCGTATTTTTAGTACCCCCCCTTTGACATACAAAGCAATACACACTTATATACTGTTATACATAGCCACGCGTACAGATTCGCGTCATTTCGGGGACTTTTTCGCGTAAAAAAGTCCAAATAAAATGAGTTTATGCGTGATTTTAAACATTTTTTCTTTGTTAAAATTTCTTACCCCCTCTTGGAAGTGTTGTCAAAAATTAATACCCCCCCCTTGAAACACGTGTGAAAAGTTAGTACCCCCTTGGCCAAAACTCCCACCCCCCCCCCCAGTCATAAATTCTGAACGGTCCCTAATAAAGGAATATATGGTCTTCCTATCGAGCAGTTCTATCTCGCTGGTTTTTTTTAGAGGCCATGGTTCATGGTGCCCCGTGGCTCATGGTGCCCAGCTCTCCCCTAAACATGTGATGACTGTCACCAGATTATCATGTGATAATTTTCCTCAGATAAACGTGTGAATATACCCCCAAGTTACGAATGTGAGTATTTTCATGACGTAACTGAGAGTGATCACTTGTTTTTGTTAACGTGGGGCGATTTCCCTTCAATTATCATGGGATAAACACATGAGGACCATCGCCAGGTTATCATGTGATGATTTTCCCCAGATAAACACATGCATTTGTACCTTAAGTTTACACCAGAAAATCACATGGTTAAGTGGTGAAGATACTCCCCAGAAAATTCTGTGGTTAAGTGGTGAAGATACCCCCCAGAAAATCACATGGTTAAATTGTGAAGATTGCCCCCAAGAAAATCACATGGTTAAATGGTGAAGATATTCCCCCCCAGAAAATCACATGGTTAATTGGTGAAGATACTCCCCAGAAAATTCTGTGGTTAAGTGGTGAAGATACTCCCCAGAAAATTATGTGGTTAAGTGGTGAAGATACCCCCAGAAAATCACATGGTTAAATTGTGAAGATTGCCCCCAAGAAAATCACATAGTGAAGATACCCCCCCCCCAGAAAATCACATGGTTAAATGGTGATACCCCCCCCCCCTTGAAAATCACATGGTTAATTGGTGAAGATACTCCTCAAGAAATTCTGTGGTTAAGTGGTAATTCTGGTGAAGATACCCCCCCCCTGAAAATCATGTTGTTAAATGGTGAAGATAACCCCCAAAAAATCACATGGTTAAGTGGTGATGATACACATCTGATTTATAGATGAAGCCAGCTTTACTAGAAACGTGCCCTCTTTTGGCGCCATCTGGGGTAAAAACTGTCCAACAGAGAAAGTCAGGTTTCTTGAACAACAAATTTCCTTATACACCTTACTAATCATCATTCCAATGTCATTCTCGTTTTTAGCTTCCAGACAAACTTTTCTGAAAAAAAAAAAAAAAAAAGTCTGAATTAACCTGCCTCTCACCTAGTCTTAGCAACTGTCACTCTTCAGAATTCAAGTTTTTTTTAAACTGGGGAACATTTGGGCTGGGAGCGTAGCACCTCAGGAACACTAAAGTACTCAATTCTGCAGTTTGACACAAATTCTTGCAGGTAGCTGCATAATTTTGCATCCTGCAGTAATTTTGCAGTTCTGCACAAAATCTGCACAGTTGCAAGTAGCTTCAGAATTCTGCACTTCTGCAGAGTTTCAGAAAATTACTGCAATTGTGAAATTTTCTGCAGGAAAGCTGTGCGTCTACAGGAATTGTGCTATCAGCTGCATTGCAGAAAGCTGGATGAAATAACAGAAGTGCAGAAATCCTGCAAAAGTACAGAAATTCTGCAGAGTTACAGAAATACTACAGAAAATGTCAAAACTGCTGAATTCGGTGTAATTCTGGCCTCTGCGTTGCTTTCCCTAGCAAACATTCTCCTCAAAAGTTTTAATCGCTGCTAATCCGTTTTATTTTTTCAGCTGCTTGGAGTCTGGTGATGGGTAAGACGAAACGCAAATTAAATGCGAATCCTCGCAAAGGAACCGTGTCCAGAAAAGCCAAGCCATCGAAGCAGTCAGAAGCATTGTTTGAGCTGAAGAAGGTGAAGGGTTATGCAGCTAAAGAAAAGGTTAAAAAAGCTGAGGCTGCGGAAAAGATGAGGAAGATCGAAGAAAAGGCTAAAGTTGATTTAAAGGTAGAAGAAAAGGCCAAAGCTGTTAAGGAGAGAACAAGTAACATTGTGACAAGGTCTCCAGACAAACAAGCCAGGAAAGTTGAATTGAAAAGTGGGGAAAAAGGCAAAGCAAAAGGAAAAGGTAAATTGAAAGAATCTCCTACTGAGAGACAATTAAAGAAGGATTCCCTCGACAAAATGTCAGCACTTGGCCAGGTTAGTGCAGACCAAAGACACGGAGAAAGGAGGGGTCGGAATAGGTCTGAGGGTGATAAAGGTGCTCAAGACAGAACTATGGACCCTAAAGACAGTAATGTTACGGTTGCTGAAGTGGCTAAGAAAATTAAATTGGCTAAAAAAGCTAAAGCAGAAGAGGATAAGTCCGGAGAGGACAAGAAAAGTTCAAAAGATCGAGAATCTGGAGGTCGTAAGAGAGATCAGAGTGCCTCGAAGTCTAAAAGCGATGTTGATACAAGCATCAAACCTGATTCTCCAGTTTCAAAAAAGACTGTAGTCAACGAGGATAAATCAACTCCAGAGATTAAAACGTCAAAGGACGGAAAATCGGGGGGCCGTAGGAGAGGTCGTAGTGGATCCAAATCTGGTGGTGATGCAGATGCTGAAGATATTTTTCTCACTCCACCTGTGAAGAAAACGAAGCTCGATGAGGATAAAGCGTTTGTGGTTGAGGCCTATCCAGTCAAGAAGCCCAACTACAAAAATTCAAACTCCGGCACTTGGGTGGTAGCATCCAGCATATCTAATGCTCGTCCAGATGATCATTTTGATAGGCCTGCCAAACCGGATGCCTTCGAGAAAATCAGCGAAGACCTTGATGATCTGTTGGAGGAAACGGCAGAAGCAGATCTCGGTGAAGAAGATCTTGGTGAAGAAGCAGATCTTGGTGAAGAAGAAGATCTTGGTGATGAAGAAGATCTTGGTGATGAAGATCTTTTGGATGGGAATGACGACATCTTCGAGGTGGATGATTCTCCTCCAAGTCATGATGTCAATGATGTCAATGATGTCAAAGACGTCAATGATGCATCCGTTGATGCATCCGGTGATATTGTTACGGAAAAGCAGCCTGATGACCCGGATGAGCAGATTACCATCTTTGAGAAAAAAAGTTCAGTGGTTACTAAAACGAAAAAGAAAAAAAAGAAGATTGACATTTCAGAAGTTAGGTATGTATTGGCCACTATTGGATGTCACTTTAATTTTGATATTTAAAGAATTACCTTTTGGAGGTGTTATTATTTAACAAGAAATGAAATTCTAGCTTTCATTAAAACACACATTTTGCAGTGTTGTCAGTTAACTGGACTTTTGATAGTCAATGTCAAATATGGTTTATAGTGCAAAGTAGGTCCTGGATTTGTTATAAGAAATGTCTGAATTTTGGGTGGACTGATTTGCGGAAATGAATCATAATGTTGAATGCTACAAAAAAGATCTAAAGCTGGGCATCCTACTTCACAAAACATAGGAGTCTCAAGCGATAGAATGAACATAAATCTTGTACCCATATTTAATGCATTTCACTTTATCTTCTTTCAGACGAACCTTCACGGCTGACAGTGACTCGGTGCTTGTTCTCCTCAGACGGAGAGACGTGTTGACAATCCATGGGAAGGTGCGAGCCCAGCGTATCTCTGGGAGTGTCGAATGTTTGGGTTACACCTTTGCCCACGATAAACAATATTCTATTTTCTCTCCTGATTGTGCAGCCCTTGCGAACATCTCTGTCGTCTCAACAACGAACTTTACTCTTGACGACCTGAGCAAAAAATTCCCGAAGCTACAGGGCCCTGAGCTTCCAGAATCGTTGGAAGTCCTGGGTTTAGAACTGGCTTGTGTCCTGTTGACGTACTTGACCTGCAAGACAACTGAATTCATAACACAAATCCAGCCATTCACCAGTCTTTACACTGGCAAGATCCCTCGCTTTGACCATGTTGACCTGATGTGGTCTCCGCCATTAGAAGCTCGTTTGCTGGTCGACACTTCTGGACTTGGTGTCAAATTCAGTGAGGGCCATATGAAAGCCGTGGATCATTTCGTATCATCTCTTGATGGAGGTGAGATTTAACTTTCATTCTTTCGACATCTATATTTTGATTTTGAATTACCGGTAGCCTTTAGGCCACACATAATTGATTCTTAGCTTCGCGGACCCGCCGACACAATAGATACACTGCCGATGGAAAAAAAAAATTGAAAAAAAAAAAAAAATTTTTTTTGACATTATAAAAAAATTTTTTTTTACCCTTTTTTTTTTGTCCTACCGACCGACCCTAGAAAAAGTGCCTTGAGAGGATCCGAGAAGCTAAAGATCAATTATGTGTGGCCTTAATTTGTAGATGCATATTCTCTTCATTGTGACAATTTGTCAAAAAATCCAAATACGAAATATATTAAACATCATGTTAGAACATCATGTTATTACAGTTAGGATATAAGCTTACTGGTTAGTTAAGAGCCCCTCATTAGGATAATTCAATTCCCACGACTTCCTCATGACCTGTCAAAGGAAATAATGATCCTTGTGGCCTAAACTAAGCAGTATGAGAATTCCGTTTTGTCGCAAAATACTTTGTGAGGATGTTCAAATTCAAGTTCAAATTTTCGTTGGGATGTGTATTTTGAAAAAAAAAAAATTCTTGCCTTGTATGAAATTTTGGAATTATTTCAACCTATTTGTAAACCAGAATCAAGTCCTATCGTCCTTCTATGTGGTGCGAAAAATGTTGGCAAGTCTACTCTGGGAAGATACCTGGTCAATCGGAGTCTTGGAAAGTAAGTGAATTTGAATTTCGCAACTTAAATTGCATAAAGAGATGTTCCTTTCTTGCGTAATCCATCTCATATGTCATGTCCGTTTCCAAATTACCTTTCGCTGCAACCCTTTGGTCTTTGATAATTTATATTGCATCAAATTGTAAATTGTGCTTTCCTGTTCAGATGCAACAAGATCGCCTACTTAGACTGCGACATAGGACAAACAGAATTCACTCCACCAGGGTGTGTTTCATTGACCCTTGTCTCTGATCCCTTATTTGGTAAGTTCTTTGGCTTACTCAGCGGGTGATTGTTTTCAATTGACCTCATGCAAAGAAGTTGCTTTGGGTAATAGAATAATCTTGCATTCCTCTAAAAATTTGTTAATTGAAGTAATAATCATAACTGTTACATGATTGTGTTTGATTGTAGGACCAGCATTCACCCATCAAAAGAAACCCCAGAGGTAAGTGCTGCTAAAGTACATAAAACAATAAACAAATTATGCCATATACAGTTTTAAAAATAAATTTGAATCAAAAGTGTCAATAGTTAAATCTATTTGCCAAGGATGTATGTGTGTGTTTCTTTAGAGAAATCCATTTATTGCTCCTTATCAGGCCTTGATCAAGAGAAATGCGTTCTTAGAGAAATGTATATGAATGTATTAATCTGTTTCAGGAATTGTTTTGTGGGACTGGTTTCTCCTGCGGATAATTACGAACACTACTTCAAGTGTCTTACTTACGTGTTCGAAGCTTACAGGGATCTGCCAGAACCACGCCCTCCTCTGGTTGTCAATACAATGGGCTGGATATCGGGTATGGAACTTTAAATACTTGCTAATTACTGTTGGAGGTGGTATGGCCTTGTATCTCATCAAGACTTGACCTATAAGATATTTTTCATTATTTGTAGGTCTGGGTCTTAACATTTTGGGCGAGACAGTGAGAATGGTCAAGCCCGACCTCGTGATACAGCTGATGGCCAGCAACCAGAAGATGCCTTGGATTGATGCACAGTTCCTCTCCACAACTCCTTCATTGAATGCCATGCAGGTAAGAACAACAATTGGCGCTTTAATTATCTGACTTTCATAATACAAGTAGTCCTTTTTCTGCAGATGCTGATGCATAGTGTAAATTACCAAGTACATGCATGGCAGTTCCCCAGTATGTATGGAGTCCATGATCCAAATTTGTCTTTTTAGTGCTGCTTGGATGAAATTTATTGATCTGACAGGTGTTTCGAATCGGTTTAAATGAAGAGTGGTCTTTTACAGGATCTCACAGGGTCACACCCAGCAGTTTACAGAGTAAAGGAACACCAGCTTATGACAATTCCAGTACAGATCAAACCTAAGTGAGTATTTTTGACGATAATTGTGAAGCTGCATTGTGAGCTTGTATGGTTTGTGGTACCGTAAAACGGGGTAAAGTTGGCAATCCGGGGAAAGTTGGCCAGCTATTTTAACCCACTTAATGGCAAAAATGCCCACTTTCCTCACTGACACAGGTGGCAAATTTGCCGAAGAAATCTGTGTCCGTGAGAAAGTGAGACTTTCTTCCATTAAGTGCCTTAAAATTGCCAGCCGACTTTACCCCGGATTACCGACCTTACCGCGTTTTACGGTATGTAATGGCTTATTCTAAGTTATTCACAAACTTAACAATAACATTTGAGCAAGGTGGAAGAAGTGCCTTCAGGATGATTTCTAGAATGAGTCACTTATTTGAAATGAATAAATATTTGATATAATTTTAAAGGAATTAAAAAGTGTACCCTTATTACAGTCGGGGTATGGTGAAGTACAAAGCTGCCGACCAGCGGTCCTTGACGTTGCTCTCCTACCTCTCCGGCATATACTGGAAACACGGCAAAGCAGATCTTGAAAGTTTAGGGCCCTTCTTCACGTGGACCCCTTACAGAAGACCTTGGAACTCGCTGGCCCTCCATGTCTGCCACCTGGAAGTCCGCAATTCTCAGATCATGTATGCTCTCAATGGATCTGTCGTGGCTCTCTGTGTTGTCGATAAGAAACAGGTAGGCTTGTCGCTTGTAAATGGCTATAATCCTATGTTTAAATAATGATTTGTACAATTTTGACTTTCATTTCAAGGTTGGTACATTTTGGTATGAGATACCAAGAAATATCTCTTAGTCTTCTGTCACTTCTTTGATTGGTATATTAAATTTGAGACTTGGCTGACTTCGAGTCTGTGTTGAATGTTATGAATAAAAGGTATGAACTGTTTCAGCTAAACTTATTTCATCTAGAATTAATAGAGCATGCATGCATCAGATTCTCTTAACACAACCTCCGCAGGACATACGGTAGCGTCACCACTCTCTGCTACAGGCTCTCAGTCCTCATAAATTATTCATGTCTTAGAAATAAACAGTCTAGTTAAGTTGATAATCTGTTGCAAAAAGATAGTATGTACTATAATTTGTTTTGTAATTAAATTTCCTCTTCCAGATGCTGGTGCCCAGAGATGACTATCTTCCTCGGTTCTTGGAAGCGTCTCCGGTGTGCAGCTGCCTTGGCTTCGGTGAGTCTGACTGAATTTCTGAAATAATTAATTCTTGGTCCAGTATGACTGATGGTTGTGTTTTTTGATTCCTGTGTGTTTTTACTGTTTGATTCTTGAATGATCAATGTTAAGAGTCATGAAATTCAAATGTGCTTCTGTCTCCGAAGTTCAAAATGACATGCTATTCTGCACCATGTTTAGTTTTTTTCCACCAAACCACATATTTATAACCAAAGGTAGCATAAGTAACATTATGTCAAAATTAGTAACTTTCTTAATTTGTCCTCTCCAGAATTTTTGCATTTGTTTGGCCAATTCCATGAAAATGACACCTATAATTTCTTCCCAACAAAAAAAAAACTCTTTAAAGGTCATAATGATGTTGAAATAATTTTCTCAATTTTGATGTTGTCCTCAGGATTTGTGCGGGCGATTGACCCAGTGACAAAACTTTTCCACATCTTGACTCCGATGATCCCAGAGGACCTCGTCCAAGTCAACTGCCTCCTCAAAGGCCTCGTGGATCTCCCTGAATCTATGATCCGCGATCAGGTGCGATTGATTTTAACTACGCCTTACTGTCGCCTTAGTCTAATGCATAACCTTACAGTGTCATTGATACTCACACATGGATCTGATTCTTCCAAAGAAGTTTTGTTGTATAAATGTAAAATTTACGACTTTACTGTAGTGACATATTGGATTTATTGCTTAATTTTGGCAATGTTATCTAGTTTAATTACAAATTGTTTTGACAGTTTTGTTTTTACTTATGTTTTTTTTTTCATCTTTCAGCCTGGAACTTCTCAGAAAACCTTCCCTCCTTACGTGGAATTTGTCACATCGATTCAGGGTGCTAAAATTGTAAAAGAAAGGCGTCATGTTAAGACGAGACCACCGAATGGTAGTAAGACGTAACCATCAATCAAAGGACTATTAACTATTTGCGACAATTAATTGATTGGCATGCGAATGGTTATTGAGTGAAAAACACGGGAAGTTTTGTCAATGGAACATTTGGGTTGGCCCTCTGGTGTTGTATGGTTTAGAGAACGATTACTGATATGATATGCCACCTAGTGGCCAATATTTTTCTTTCACACGTTTGATACAGAAGAGTTCTAAGAACAGTATAATATCCATGAGGTGTTTATTAGCATTTACTTATTTGTTAGCAATTTTTGCATTTGCAATGTACATGTTTTTGAGTGACAATATTATCACAAACCAAGTTACAATGAAAGTATCAGTTTATGACCGATTGTAGAATTACCAATTTTTTTCCCTGTTGTTAATAGTTTAAACACAGTTTGTCCGTTTAGAAGTACTAATCAACTAATTAATGCATATTTTTCCAGATATTATTGTTAAATTACTCTTGTGTTCAAGAATTGTTACATTTTTCTTATGAATGTTTATTAGTTAACTGAGACAAAATGAACTGAGACAAATATATCTACAGTAATTGTTATAGAATTACTCTGTGGACAGAGGTGTTAAATTACATTGTTGTTTCGTTGCAGTATTTGTTTTTGAATCACTCTGTGCAAGAAGTGCTTCATGCTATGAAATAGTAAGATGGAATTGTATTATGTTTAATATGTTATGCAGAATAAACTTGTTTGTATGACCTTTGAAACCGGTTTGAAATAGAGCATGTCTATTCTGAAGTAATTGCATATTTTGGGGGTGAATTGTTTTGCCAGACTTAAGAAAGGGCTCAATTGCTGGGGTCACCTGAGACTGTAAGAATCATGATCCAGGGCAGGCCCAGTGTGAGAGAAGGGGGGGGGGGGTTCAAATGTCAGGGGGAGTTTATTTTACCCTCTGTCTGGGAGGTGGGAGGGGCGTGCTGCAAGAAAAACATTTAGGGAATTCTTGCTGTTAATATGGTCCAGTAACAATTTGTGACAACTCTAGCTGCCAGTAGCTGCAGAAGTGCATGCACCCTAGATTTTTTTATCTCAAGATACTCAGTAATAACTAGTAAGCTACTGGTAGCTCCAGGCTAATGTGAACAAGTTGTGTCTCAAAATAAGGTGTATACCGACATGTATCTTTATCTGGTATGCTGTCTAAACTGTATATGATACAATTGATGTAAGGAGAAGTTACAATTGTGATTGATGAAGCAAAGGTCTATGTATAAGTAACGACATTTTCAGTTTCAAAATGTGTTCAGCATATGAATACATACATAGTATTTAAAACTATGGTTAAATTCCTTTCTTTAACAAAACCATGTGGTTGTAAGAGTGCTAACCTTCAGTCTGTTATTGATAATTGGCCTATACATGCTGTAGTAAACATTCCAGGGTGTACTCCATGGTGCAATAGTGTCACTAGGGTCTATTGTGCCTTGGCATGAGAATGTTACAATAGAATCCATAGTGATAAGTGTGGCTTCTTAAGCCCATATTGTCACAAGTGGTCCTCTGTCAATTTGTTGTAATATCATGCCAGCATTGCCAGTTTTTATTAGTAATCTCCAATTCTAAATGATTGATTTTTCAATTAGCGTTGTTCACTTGTAGTGTCAAGATTGTCTCAAGTATCTAGGTTAGTTCAGTAAGGTCTCCTCAGATATTCAGCAATGTCAAGACAGCTTTGTTAAATAGAAGTGAGTTATAAGAGTTGTAACTAGAACAGAAATCTTGGCTCTTTACAATCCTTGGGGAAAGATAAACATCCCAAAATAATCAAGGTCTTTACTCAACTATTTAGTGGAGAGTTATGCCCCTGGATAGTTTTGAGTTTTTGCTTAATAGCTCAATCCCCCAAGCAAGTGCAAGGTTTACCTGTTCATAAAGTGAAACAGTAAATATACAGAGAATGCTCTTTGGTGCGAACCTTTAGGACCTTTGAATTTGTAATTTTTCTTGAATGATTTTAGTTTTCAAACTGGGTTATTTGTCATGCTGTATGATGTACCAAGCTTTCTGAATGGTATTGGTTTGAATCTGGTCTGCTGTATCCACCTGATTGTTAGAAATGGACCTATCAAAGCTATTTGTTATATCTCAGAATAGGCAGGGTGAAGTGCAGGGGATAAGTGCACTTCTTTCCACCCCTGTGGCAACCTGCAGTGTCTTTTTATTGGCTGTTCACTTGAGAGGGACCTTGAGAGGGACCTGCTGTAATGGCATGCTGAGATGTTGGACCTGTCAGCAACAAACTCTAGGTGTTCAAACACAGCTGTACGCACAGTGTGTGCATGTTGCATGCCTAGTCTGACAATCTAAGCAACTTGAGGCAAGTTATAAAGGTGGGCAGACTGACTGAGCCTGACTGAGCCAGTCCACCAATGTCTAAAGT
The DNA here is from genome assembly GCA_026936325.1 of Platynereis dumerilii. Lineage (NCBI taxonomy): Eukaryota > Metazoa > Annelida > Polychaeta > Phyllodocida > Nereididae > Platynereis > Platynereis dumerilii. The sequence continues at coordinate 3,040,469 of JAPTHN010000007.1, forward strand.
GTCTCAGTGTTTGTAAGCCATATACCGTGTTTCTTCGATAATCCGCCAAAGCTACTTCTTTTTCGTGGCAGGCATTAATTTGAGGTTTATTTACCTTTACAATATCCAGGTAGGTCTTTCGAGTCAAGAGTCGAGGGATGGAGTTGGGGAGTCAGTTTTTCGATGGGGGTGGAGTCGGAGTCGTATTTTTAAAGGGTGATCGGTATCGGAGTCAAGTTTCACGTCAGGGAGTTGGTGCCACTCCATAGCCCTGGCATTTTCTCTACACCGTTTTTTCTCACAGAACTTATGTAAGGTGGAGGAGATGCTTGATCAAAGAAATACGGTACCAGCTGGAGGAGCTGCCCAAGGACCAAGGTGTATATATTTCTAAACTGGTATCAGCACTAGTAGGATTCATAGAGGGGTGTGGCCCAGTGTGGTTGTGACCCCATGCTGGGGTTATGATTGATCATGATGTGAGATGTGAGCATGTTTACTATAACATGCAGATACTTGCATGCTCATGCCAATGCTCTTGCCTTACCTGGGTTATGCTCACTATTCTCTGTTGATGTTTGCCCTGAGAGCTCTTGGGTTGGGGAAGTTTGGATAATATGTCAGCATTGTCAGTGTATGTTGCATCATTGTTACTCACTTTACTAGGGATGTATCTGATGCCAATTTACCAATTGAGAATTTGGCATCCATGGCAAGTGTTCAATATAACACCGTGGAGAGTGCAGATGTTTTGTCAACTCATTTACTCGAGTTAATGGGATGAAACAACTTAATTAAAGTATGAACAAGAGACATATGGTACTATGTAGCTCTATGTATCCTACATTTGTTTGGGTATGGTGTGCATATGTTCTACAGGTGGTTGTCCTTATGATCAGTCAGATCTAGTCTAAATTTGTGCAATGTTTGGATGCATATAGTGTTGAACTGCTGAGGTGAAGACTATAGGCCTATGCCTGCTATGACTCTACATCTCGTCTGGTCTGGTCCTAAGATAACTGACTGTGCAAATATGATTGCAGAAATAGTTCAGGACTTTATAGGGGATAGTGTGATCATATTGTCAAAGTTTTGACAGATAGGCCTACTGGTTTTTAGAGGCCTTTCCTAAAATAGGTATAGGTATCTGTCTGCAGATGACTGATCTAGATCAAAGCTGATGTTTGCCCTGTAGAAGGCCATTGTTGTTTCATGAAATTGGTTTGGGATTATCAATCTTGCTTCAATTTAAATCTGAGATTACAACTTGCCACCTTCAGTTAGAGGACTGTTGGGCTCATTGACTTTATTGAGTTGCTAGTTTGACTTGGCATTCCTCTCAGCTACTCTCAGAAATAATTAGTGCTCATGGCTTCCTGTGAGCTCCTGGGGAGTTGGAAGTGAGTCAAGTTGAGATAAAGTTGCAGGGCTAACTTCTGGTAACTTGTCAGCATCAGAGTAATGGCCTGAGAGCCTGATGGAGGGAGTGTTTTTGGAGATGAAGGTGGTGGAAAGCATCTAAGGGCCCCACCCTAGTTCACAGCTAACTGCCATTGCAGCTGCCATTGTTGGGTATTTCTAAAATCAATCAGAAACTTCAAATCTCTCAGTTGGGCCTCAGCAGTTGCACAACTCACTTTTACTCAGTGTAGATTAGTCTAGATAGATACCAACACTGCTAACAGTCTTGGTTTGTCTAGGGTGAGTGATTGCAAACTATAACACAAGACTCCTGAATGAAGTGAATGTTATTTTCCTAATCTAGTCTGGTTGTTTGAGAGGTGGTTTTGCTGCAGCTTTATGTAATAAATCATACTTCCTTCAGTTCTTTTCAGAGCTATTGAGTAATTTGAGTTACCAGGTCGGATATCTATACAATTGGTAGCAATCATTGTTTATTTATTAAATCCTAACAAATTAATAAATTGGGCTAGTGATGCTTCACTCGGCATTTACATTGTAGCCTGATGATGAGGGGAGGCTGAGGGCAAATTTGACCTCTCATGACTTGTCATTTTTAGGTCAGTGTAGTCACTATAGTGGTCACTTGGAGCAAAATACTCCAAATTGTTATGATGTCTAACAGTCTAATAGTCTGGTCTGTTAAGGCCAATTTTTGGCCGGATCGTTACTTGCCGGAACAAAGCACCAAATTTGGCACATAGGTACTTTGAAATGTGCTCTTTCATCCTAGAAGGGGTGCCACGATGAATAATGGCTTGGTTGGCGGCCATCTTGGATTCAAAATGGCCGACGTCAAATTTGCTTCTATGGAGGCATTTGTGAAAAAGGCCTATAACTTCAGTTTGGAGCAAGATATCAATTTGAAATTTTTACCACAGATACTTTGCAATATGTACTTTAATAATACACAAACATGCAACCTCTAGTTATAACTAATTCGAAATTACAGCATCGAATACAAATTATTTTAATTTTTCCGCAAACTTTTTGGGGAAAAGTTAATATTGTAAATATGAGGGGTGGTACCACTCCAAAACTTGGCAGAAGAGTGCTTCTGGATGTGTCCTTCATTTTAGTTATAGACAATTTGGCCATATATTTGCATATTGGCGGCATATCACAGTGAAAAGTAGCTACCGTAACTATCAGATTTCAGAAATCTGAACTGTGCACCACAAATTTCTTGGGTTTTTGTTGGGTAATCTCCTTATAGCTCCTCATTTCAGTGTAGGAAATAAAGGGAATTTGAATTACAAAACATCTTGTTGTCATTCTTATGTCTAATTAAGTACTAATCATTAAGCATGACGTAATTGTTTTTCTTTGATGCTTAATAATATCACTTTGTGCAGATAAGCTTCACGTTTTTGTAAGTTAAATTATAAACATAATCATACTAATGGCAGTAGGTGACATAATTAAAAAATATCCAAAACTTCTTGGTGTCTTTCATTTCATGGCACTGGTATCAGCTTGTTCCAGTTCCCAAAAGTTGACGACCCTGGTACAGAGAGGAACAAAATTCTAATTGATGATAATTTTCCAAAGTCAATATCTCTTCCTGAAACTTACACTACAGTGCCCACAGTGTTTTGCAATACTGATAGCCTGTTGGTTCGACACAGACATATGAAGGATACAGTAGGAATGGTAATTGACGCCCTGAAAGTTGAGGATACCTGGGCACGGGATGCAATACGTCTCTTGAAAAATGACAAAATTGATAAAGGTGACAACATTACTTGGGCTAGTTATCATGCATCAAAGTTACCCAATCAAGTTGATCCACCTGTCCTAAATTCCCTTCTTCCACTTTTCACAGAGAAAGCAGCAACACTTACTATGGTGAAGCATGGCATGGATATCATAATGAACGCCACGCAGCATTTGAATCCTGAACAGAATTTTATAAAAATGACATACAACATAAACGGGGAGAATATAAATCAATATAACTTCAGAAGACATTACCAAAAGACTGTGACAATACAAGAAAGATGTGCAGCTCAAGCCATAAAGGACTTGCATAACAATAATGTGGACTTTGGTACATTTCGGACTCAAGCCATATTTCAGCTATGTACTTTTTGAATATCATTTATTTTCTTTATATATAAACATGTAATTTTCTTCGTAAACTAATTTGATATATGTAAAATGTATACCTCATAGTTTATTGAGTGTATGAATAAAGATATATATATATATATATATATATATATATATATATAGGTTTTTATTGACTCAAACATAGGTCACATTTGACCAAAAAGTCAGTTACAGGACATAGCAACCCAGCTGACAAAAACTGGTGGTTAACTGAGAGTTATCACGTGAAATTGCCCCTCAGTTATCACGTGGAAAACTGATAGGTTATTGCAAACGCTAACCATGTGATTTTGTCACCAGTTAACCACGTGATTTTCTGGGGGGCAATCTTCACCAGTTAACCACATGATTTTCTGGTGAATATCTTCACCACTTAACCACGTGATTTTCTGGGGAGCAATCTTCACCGGTTAACCATGTGATTTTCTGGGGGCAATCTTCACCAGTTAACCATGTGATTTTCTGGTGAATATCTTCACCAGTTAACCACGTGATTTTCTGGGGGGCAATCTTCACCAGTTAAAATTATTTGAGAAGAGACAAAATCTCCCACTGGTTAACTTGGCTCTTCATCAAGCCAGTCAACTTAGACTGTTTCAAGCAATATCTTGGGCTTTCAATAGCTGTGGGGCTGAAGTAAAACCACAAGAACTTGCTGAAAATTTGTCACAACCAGTGTGATGCAGTGAGTCTCTTTTCAGTCTTCTTAATGGGTTACCAGAATCAAGGATTGCAGTCGTACATGATTCACATTTCGGATAACTAGTCTTTTGTAATAATATCCAATATGTGCTCCTTTTTGAGCTAATAAGTTTCATTCCGCCATATACTATGCAATAATTCAGATTTAGAAATCATAATAATTTGTTTAATTAGTTTAAACTCAGTTAAAGTAAACTTAGTGCGGAACTCGGTAAACAGCTGTGTTTCTGGTACAGGTGGCTCCATCTATATTTCTGGGGGGCAATCTTCACCAGTTAACCACATGAAGAAAAACATGTGATAACTCTCAGTTATGTCATGAAGATGGTCAAGCGTTAATCTGGTGACATTCATCACGTGGTTATCCAATGAAAATGTTGGGGAGTTTTTCACGTGAAGAAAAACACGTGATAACTCTCAGTTATGTCATGAAGATGGTCAAGCGTTAATCTGGTGACATTCATCACGTGGTTATCCCGTGAAAATGTGGGAGTTTTTCTCACGTGAACACAAACACGTGATAACTCTCAGTTATGTCATGTTCACCAGTTTCCCCCCATGTTTATCACGTGAACTTCACGTGCATTGTCAGCTGGGAATATACAGGTTAAAAAGCAAGAACAGAAACTGGTTCTAATACTAACACACTAAAAAATATAAAGAAAGTCTAAAGCTACTTCTACATAAGTAAACGAAACATTAATCACAGTAGCAATACTATATTTTAAAATCACACTATACCAGATATACTGGCAATATTTAGCACTGAGGTGGCTCAAGCTACTTCTACATATTGAGATAAAACATTAAATCACAGCAGCAATAATACATTTAAATCACAACAGGCCAGATCTACAGGCGAAATTTAGCACTGAGATGGTACAGAACCATAGTACATAGCACCAAAATATTCAAATTTATGAAGGATGAAATCATAGAGAAATGCAGTCAATAGAAAAATGTTCAGGTTGATGAATATAATATTTACAAAATTTACTAAAAAGTGACACACAGTTAGATAAATATGCTATTTACAAAAGGTATGACAGCAACATAAATATGCAAACAATATATTTACAAACAATATATTTACAAACAATTTATTGCCAGCAAATCACATGTGAAAACAATGAGTCAGTGCCATTAACCACCCTGACCTTGTGGGCTGATTTAGTTAATTATAACTTACATTAAGCACTGTTATCAGTTTTTATGACAATGTTTAAGAATTTACCTAATGCAGAATTTATTTCAGATGATTTATTTGCTAGTATTTTAATAAATTGAGATTGAGGACTTAAAACGGAGAAGTTTTCTATTGTTTTGGCTGCTGTGTCAAATAGCACTGCTCTGTTGTCTTTCCAAAAATCACAAATCATAAGACAGTGAAATTCATCTTCTACAAGTCCTGATGTACATCTTTTGCATAATCTTTCATCAGCGGGTATGTAGGGGCGTTTGTGTCTCCCCAGCTCTATCTTTAAATTGTGAGAGCTTAGCCTGAATCTGGCTACACTACGATACACATACATAGGTAAGTTAAAATTTAAATATGGTTCAATGCGTAAGTCTGTTTTAAATAGTTTATATGTTCTTAATTTTGGGTTTTTATCAGTATTGTTTATGTCAGCCAACATGTCTTCCCCTGCTTTTTTATATACCAAAGATGCTATTTTACTGGGCTTCATTTCTGAATCACTAATTCCATAAGCAATGAGAACTTGGTGTATTCTAGACAACCAACAAGGCAACTTTTTGTATATATATTAGTGTTATAGCTGTGGACCAGCCTTTGTTTTTCCAAGCTAAGTATATCCAGTGGAAGTTCCCTGAAACTCATGGAGAAGAGCAAATCATTGTCATGTTTGGGGGACTCCACATTGAAATGGCTCTATGGCATGTAATGGGGGATCTGCTTGATGGTTCTGTTTGGACAACAACTTTCAGGATGGATGGCAAAATCATGTTGAAGAAGAAGAGATTACATTCAAGGATTGGCAGACGAGAATGATGGAAAAGAGCCCAACATTCCACTATTAGATTATGATATATGAACTGGAGAGGTTGATCCTAACCTTGGTGTGTGCTCAAAGGAGCAGCAACTTCAACCTCTATGTAGATTCACTTGAAATTTGGTTCCATGGTTTTTCGCACTGGACAAGACCAATTATGCTCGATGGTTGCCCATTCACTTGTGTGATATGAAATCATTAGCAGACGACACGAGAGAGCAATTTTCACAATGTTGGGTTCTTCAAAAGACAACAAAGCGATTTTCATGCATTGCTATTGACCAAGGCCATGAGCAAAATAACGCCCTTGTCAAAGGATCGGCAGGTGCCGTTGGTCTCACCCAGAATCCAGAGGCTTTCCGTAGATGGATGGTAGCAGGTGCAGAGCAGGCCATTCTGCTGGAGTCTTTTGAGACCAACTGTCTTGGCAGAACACTGTCAGTTGACCCTAGGCAACACCAAGAAAGTCTGGCGCATCAGAACAGATTCCAACAACAAGTTCTTGCCATGCATGGTGTGATAGATGCAATGGGCAATCCTTTCCGTGAGGACTGTCCTGAACTGATTGTTTTGGATTCAAGAGACTGTGCATCAGATGATGTCATCAACACTGTCATGTTTGTGAAAAAACAATATGACGCATACATCAAAAGGGTTATCATGGACAGGACATCAAATATTCAAACACCAATCAAGCGAAATAACCTCCCACTTTTTAAAAGTGGTTCAGCGAAAACAAACGCAAAGACAAAGCAGCAAGTCTCCGCTCTAAAAAGTGATTGCATCTTGCTTGGTCGACTGTATATTTCCAGTAAGTTCAGAGATGGAAATCTTGAGGAGTTTTTCAGATATGAGAATCACTCTTGGCCGCCATCATTGTCTACAAATGGAGTGTTGTACTTGCCATCAAAAAAGAGTGAACTTCTGGATATAGTAATCATAAGTGAACAGGCACAAATGCCAGATTCCTTTGACGCCAAGATCATTGATGGTACTGCTTCAGTTCATGCCCTGCCTGTACATGAGGTGTCCACGTTTGGTCAATATGCTGAAAGAGTGTTTGTGCCATGGACTCGAAGACTTTTGAGGAACTGTGACAGGCTCAACATAGTGTGGGATACTAATGTAAGCGATAGCCTGAAAGCAACAACTAGACAAAAAAGAGGAAAAGTAGTTCGTAGGAAGGTTGCGGAGAACACAAAGATTCCCAAACACTTTCAGGACTTCTTAAAAGATGAGAGCAACAAAACAGAACTGTTGGCCTTCCTTATTGAGAAAGTCTCACAACAGGACTATGTTCCAAAGGAGTTATTCATCACTTCAGGTGAAGTTGTTGCATTTCACTATCCATCAATCGACACCGAACTTTAAAACTAAACTAAAAGATCTGATGTAATTTGAGAATATTTGATATTGATGACTGTCACTTTCAGGTCGTACTGTCATCTGTCCAAGTTCACAGGAGCATATGCCAGAGAGTGACCATGAAGAAGCCGACACGCGAATATGCCTCCACATTAATGATGCTCTCCAAAAAGGAAAAAGGACTATTCTTGTGCGGACAGTAGACACAGACGTGGTCATCATCCTGGTTGGGCTTTTCCACAAACTCCTTGCAATGTTCCCTGAATTGCACCTGTGTGTAGCTTTTGGTGTTGGAAAGTGGTACAAAGAATATGTCACAATCTTGGTGAGGACAAAAGTATCGCTTTGCTATCGTTTCATGCATTTAGTGGTTGCGACACAACCTCACAGTTCTATGGCAAAGGGAAAAGGTCAGCCTGGGAAGCTTGGAAAACATTTCCTTCCATCACTGAAGCTTTCAAGACAATTTCTCTGACTCCCTTCCAACGTCTTGAGCCAGTCTCTCAAACATTCACCGACATAGAAAGATATGTTTGCGTTCTTTATGACAAGACCACTAACATAAAGACAGTGAATGATCTTCGGAAGGACCTCTTTGCAAAGAAGGCTGTTTCCATGGAAAATATCCCTCCAACACAGGTAGTATTTTGGTTGCATTCATAATATATCCATTAAAGTATACAAATAATAAATAATTTCAATAATCAATGCCTCAAAATTTCAGGCGGCACTTCTTCAGCACACACACAGGGCAGCGTATCAGGCTGGAATGTGGACGTCAAGCCTCAAATCAGTTATGTCAGCCCCATCACCTGAGAGTTATGGATGGAAAAAAGATGGTTAATCTTGGATTCCACATTGGACAGATGAACCTGAAGCTGCTAGTGCATGCCGAGAACTGTTGAAATGTGATGCAAATCCTGCCCTCTTTGCGGCAGAAAATGCAAATGTCGTGATGCTGGACTCTCCTGCACTTCTATGTGTAATTGCAGAGGACTGTGTTAAAATTACCAGAACAACAGATGTGGAGAATGGACTATATGTATAAGTTTTGTATTGAATAACAGAGATGCTTTAGAAGTTTTGAAAGCTGCCTCTTTATCTGCCGACTTGAAATTTCAATCTCAGTTGGCTTTCTTTATTTTGAAACTTTAGCTAGTTATATGGATCTATACATGATTTTGATTGTACAATGTTTCTTGTTTTGTGACTGTAAGATTCTTTTATTTGTATATAAGTGTGACCAGTGGTCATTGGATATTTAAAAAGATACATGAAGTGTTTTGGAGCAGAGTGGCTTTTGACAAGTTTGATAGATATAGATAAGATAACACAACTGGGTCATTTGATGCTTTTTTCTCACATATAACTAAAATATAGGCCCTCATATGGAATTTATGTATTCCCTGATGCTGTGTAAAGCTCTTAAAACAGAATGGTGCTCAGAATTTTGATTCAACAACACTTGCCGCAATAACTTATTACTGTCGGAAAAACTAACCATTATTTTGTTATTATCGCTAATTTGTGAACACTTTCACAACTTTTTTTGTTGTATGAATGACTTAGTATGAAAATACATATTCTTTAGTATCAATCCTCCAAATTATAGTCAATTCTGATGTTTCTGAAGCCTCATGGAACCAGAAATCCTTCTTGACTATGATTTTTACGGCGGCCATTTTGAATTCAAGATGGCCGCCGCCCTGATGGTCGTTCATCGTGGCACCCCTTCTAGGATGAAAGAGCATGTCAAAAAGTACCTATGTGCCAAATTTGGTGCTTTGTTCCGGCAAGTAACGATCCAAACCTTAACAGACCAGACTATAAGCCATATTCCCCTGACATTTGGACATTAGTAGAATTTTTCTGAATCGGCAAATAGGCATCACTCTGCATGGGTCCTGTCCTAGATGGAGTATATATCCTCTGCCCTCTGCTTCTGCCTGTCCTCACTGGCCATTAACATGTGATTCAGCATTTTTAAAAGCTTTGTCTCCCAGGGCTCCCGATTTATGGGGTTTCTCAACTTAACAATTTTAAAGTCCTCACTTTTCCCTGCCATTCTTTTCACACAAACTAAATTAGACGTTCTTGGTGAAAGACTGGTAAAGAATGGAAGGATGGTGAATCAGAATGGCTGAAGTGGTCATTGGTCCAAACTATTGAAAATGTCTTTGGGGTACTAAAGGAATCTTATGTCTACTTTGATTCCATAATATCCTCAAAACATGCATAGAAATGGGAATTGTGAATATTAAAAACAAATCTCTCCATCATTAGGACTGGAATGTATTTGGGGCTTTTGGCCCCTGTTGTAGGCTAGAAAAGCTTTGAAGAAAAATTGAAGTTGAAGAAAGCTAGAAAATGTCAATAATATCAAGTGGCATGTGACTTTCATTCTTGTAATATCATAATAATTATCTTCATGTATGTTGAGGACTTTAAAGTTTATTTACAAAAAGCATTGCCAAATTTACTAAGGGCGATAGGTTGTGAATTTTATCGAAATGGTTTGATGCAATTACTCATGATCCTGTAATGATTCTGGATATATAATTAAGAAGAGGTGATTTCTAATTTTCTACTTCCAAGTTCTTCCAAATTAAAATTCCTTAAAGTGATCTATGTCTTATTCAAAGGAAACCGAAAAACATTTCTATGGGGAAAATTCTTGTTTTATTTTACAAAAACGTTATAAAAAAAGAAATTGCACTTTTGTTTTTCTCGAACAGAAATTATATAATGTACTTTTACCTGAAAAAGCAGATGTTGATTGTCTGTTAGGAAAACTTGTGTCGCTTGACAATGCTGATTGAACTGGATTGGCATCTCTTGTTCCTCTTATCTGGAAGAAAAAGCTCTGCAATGGCTTGCGGATGTCTTGTGCGGGATATATTAGGCCGATTTCTTCATTGTTAATCTCTCGAAGCTCTTCAAACGCAACAAATGACTTTCAAGAATCAAAAGTGCTAATTATCTGGCATGTGAATTTCATTCTGATGTACATTGAACTTCCAATGTTGTTGGCTCCATTTTGGTTAGTGTTGTATATTGCATGAATGTGAATGTTTCAAATTAATCACTGCATTACACTCACTTCCATGGTTTGTTTGATAAGTCTTCCTCTTGCATTTATTGTTTGCAATTACCAGAACAAAATAGAAAGGAAACTTCTAACTATTGAATACAAAGAGCAATTTTCAATGTTTACAGTAATTGTTACTTTCATTTGAATACTAAAAACTTGTATTGTTCATGGTTATCATCCTACATTTAATAGATGCATCAGAAGTATCTTTCTGATTTATCACAATTCAATGTGATCATGTATGTTGATTGTTTATCACACTGCATGGTCTTTGGTTGGTTTCCCACATTTCTCAATTTGTCACATATCCCAATTTGCCACATTTCCTGGTTTGTTGCAATTCTTCAACTTGTATCCTGTTCATTTTTTTGTAGATTTTTTTCACATCTGTCTTGCCATTTTAAGACAAGTATTAATTTCTCGGTAACTTATACTTAGTCACCTGTAATCTTAGCTGTTTCACAATTGAACAACTGCCAAAATAATGCAGGATTTCCTGATAAGTTGGGCTGTTATTTGAGCATCATCTAAAAAGTTATCCTTGTTTCCTGGAAATCTCTAAAAAATCCTGATGGATGGTGTGCAATTAACCAGAAATCTTGCAACCTTGAAACCGTTTCATTTTAATAGATTCTTAACTGTGAATTACAGCTGAATACATCTTTCATAATAATTGAAGCATACTGTCAGCTCCATGGTCTAAATCATTCGGAAAACCTTGTTTTGAGCAGAATTGTATCGCCTTTAGATAGTCACCTTGGATTTATTTGAGGTTTGTGGCTTTGTTTAAAGCCTTTAGCCATAAGGTTGTAACAACAAATGTCATTAGTCATGTAATTGCATAATTGGTACTTCAGCTTTACAGATAAAGGTCAATTTCATCAGTCATTGGATTCTTGGGTGGCCACATTCTGCATTTCCATGGTTACTGTCTTAGTTACCATCCGCTTATCCCTTATTTTTTAGACATTTAGGATGATTGGTACAATAAGTCAACACTGTTATCACCACTGATAGGAGCACAAACCATGTATATTTAGTTTCTAAAGATTAGTTGCATGGTATACTGAATTCAGGTTATGACTCAGTATCCAAATCTTCTTTTAAAATTAGTGATTTCAAATACTTTATATTTTAAAATTTGATTAATCAGAAGTATATAATTGTGAGGTGAATTAAGTCATACCACTGCCAGATGTTGCTTCTGGTAGCTTTTAGTTTGAAGATAGCAGATTACAAATAATTTGTGCAACATTTATAAAGTAATTGAATACAAACCAAAAGCATAGCCTTGGTTTCAAAACTTTCAATTCAATCAGACATATATCAGTTGAGTTATTCGGAGGTGGCCCACCTCCGTTTGTTTCCGTACGAATTGTCAAAATGCAGGATTTGGAGGATCAAACATTTGTTTTATTTTTGGGTTTTCTGGGGTCAATTTAACCATTGAAAAGTGTCGGCATTGGCCTTTTATCTCATTCAACATTCCATGTGGGTACTCACGATCTTGTCCTTGCTTCCTAAACTTGAGTATTCTTGCTTGCAAATTCCCTCGTTTTCCGAGATTAGGACTCTGCAGATCCACTAAAACGCTTCAATTTCGCGCTGGGAGGCTGGAGGGAAACGGAAATAGCAGACGATAAATCGTGCATGAGCAATAGGCAGATGGCGCCACAGTATTTCATGCTGCAGCTCCCCTGGTGATACATTAATACACTGCTGTATGCCGTAGTTTGGCTGTGGCTTTGGAACCCCAAAGTGTAATCAGAAACTTTGACAGTTTCAATCACTGTTCTAATTGCTAATGCAAGGAGACAATGCAATCAAAGGTATCATCCTTAATTACAATTTGGGCCCTAGGCTAAGTTAGCAATGCTCAGTTATAAATCTATATGCTGACAGTTTTAAATTAAAAGGCCTATTTTTTCAGATGAGTTGTGTTATTTAAAGGCATGTTTTATGGAATTGTTGTCACACAGACCTGTAGAGTGGCATGTGGATATCGAGATTTAGTGGTAACATGTCAACATAAATTACCTGTCCTATAAAAATTGCAAGGTGTACTTAACTTGAACTCCGAGAAAAGAATTAAAGGAAAACAGTGAAAAATAAGTAAAAGGAAACCCGAAGACCAGGAAGCACGAAACAAACATGAAAAAAGATATATTCTTCAAAGTAAATTATACAGTTAGAAATTTCCATCACAATTATAGGCCTATCTTGGTCAATTTATCACTTGCTGAATGCTGTTAGATTTGTCAAGTCAATTACAATTAGCAATTAACTGACACATGGCTCTTGTTCTATCATTGCAACGAAGGCTCTCAACGCATTGGCTTCATTCGTAACTTCGTAACTGGATTGGGCCGTAACCTTTCGGTTGTTGACCCCCCTGGAGAAGAGTTTCTTGTCTTTTTGTCCGATGCGCATCCGTGACAGCTCTCATTTGCTATTTGTTTCACTCATTCATTCTCCGACTGCCACATACCTCCCTGACTGCCATTTGTGTTATATTTATCCTTCATCACAGGTAAATGCTAGTTCAAAATTATTAGTGACTCTCTATTTTTATTTTCAGGCACCCCTGCATCCAAGTTCAATAGCCACCTCCTTACGTTCCACTTAGTGGTGCGAGTTCTAGTTATAGCTGTGAAATGATGTGGTGACATTCTTGCAAATCACAAGCCATTATGGATGCTGAGCCTTGCAATGTAACTGTCTGGGCTAATTTGTGGTGAACCTCTGTGGTAGGATTTCTAACAATGTGATAAATGATGGCACTCTCATGAAAATGAAATATGATGCTATTCTTAGATGTGGTCTGTGTCATTGAGGATGATATGCACACCAAGCAGATAGATAGGGTGGGGTTATAAACACAGATATACATCATCTTGAGGGGGTTGTTCACTTACTGCAGATTATAGTGTATCATGTTTGCAGGATGTGCCAGCAAACCTAAATAATAGCTGATAGCAAAAGATAACTTAGATAAGAAAAACTAAGAAAGTTGTCTTACAATTACTTATTGTGTCTTTCTAAGCTACAGTGGACCTTTATCGTGTGGTTCCTGATCAGTGCTGATACACTGTATTCTGGCAAGAGTCTGGAGTTTAGAATGTTCAATGACATTGACATGGCCCATCACCATCCTCTGATTGTCCTGATTGTCCTCAAAACATAGTCCCTGGGGAATAGCGCAAGAACATTTTCCAGAATGATCAGAAAATGAGGCAGATATAAGTTTGTTTGGAATTTTGGTCAAAGGACCGAAAAAAAGCTAAAAAATTCCACATCCATGAGCTTGGCCTTAGGTGAAGAAGTAAATTATCATTGTAAGGTGTTAAATTTTGAGGTTTTGACTTGGAAGGACCACCACTGGCAGCTGCATATATATATATATAGTTTATGGACCTACAGGAATGTAGACTTGCTCTGGATTGGGTTTGGTTTCCATGATTTCCATTTTCCATGACACTGTCCTGACTCAGAATTTGGAAGAAAACTGATCTTGGCTTCTTAGGAGCTCTATAGCTCTCTGTGGGTAATGGTCGCACCCTCCATGCTAAAGATACCATCTAGCCACCAGATTAGAACCCTGGGTTGCAAGAAAAAGCTTCTAGAAATCAACCCAAGAAATTGCATTTGGTTACATGAGTTCACTGTAAAATTTGAAAACTGAGTTGATGCAATAATTTGAGCTGTCTGAGAATGTTAATAATTTTCAAGCTATGATAGCTCAATCCTATAAGTTGTCAAGGTATGATAGCTCAATGCTGTAAGTTGTCCAAACGAATCATAACATTAAGCTGTGAAAACATGAAAGCTTCAGTTGTTGCAGATAGCTTGACATCTCAGTCATGCCACATATAGCGCCATCTATAACAAGCACTTCTCATAAGACTGCATTTAGTTTTAAATAATTATTTACTTACAAGAAAAAAGAACATTTATATTACGCTATCCCAGAGAAAAAATGAGTAGCACACCACTTTAGCTGGTTACTTTTTTATTTTTATCTCTCTTTAATTAATTTGTTGGAGTAATTAGATGCATGCTTTCATACGTCAACCAACATTTCCAAGTCAGAGTGTGTTCAAATATAGGCTTCTAGCACTGTATACCAACTCAGATGAGCCACAGGCCATTGGGATTTATTCACAAGAAATTAATTTTTAAATCTCCTTGTGATGCAATGTTCTTTGTTGAATGCATCTTGGCCTGTCCATGATGTGCTGAAATGAAGCATACTGGATCAGGTGGATTCCCTTGAGAGATCAAACAATATTTCAGGATTACAGCCCATATTCATAAATAACTCTATATAAGACAGGTCACACAAATATAAATGAAAAACAACTAAAAATAAGTCAACACAGCTCAACATTTTGAGTTGTGTCAGCTTGGATCAATAAGTCAACAAAACTCAATATTTTGAGCTGTAAGTCAACACAGCTCATTGTTTTGAGTTTTCTCAGCTTGAATACCTTAGTCAACATAGCTTAGTATTTTGAGCTGTCTCAGCTCAGTATTTTGAGTTATCTCAGCTTAAAACATTAATCTATGTTAGCTCAATCAACTTGTGCAACCATCTCACTCAATCAATTGAGCTGAATCAGCGAGTCCGATTTTACAGTGTTGGCTGCATGATTACCTGGGTGCACTCTGGGCCTATACACTCACCATGCAACTCCCATGGCCCCTTCATTTTTTGTAGGCGTCAGTATCCATTACTTCAGAAACAGGATAGCCCACTTAAAACAATTCCAAAATTATTTTTTCTATTACAGCAGTAGCCACATGAGCTGTTTTTAAAACATGCTGAACAGAATTCTCTCTCACATAAGTTGCTTGGGTAGTCGTATTACTTCAAGCAAAGAGTTTAATTATAAAATCCATGATTTAAGCTCATACTTTACCACTGGCTCAGTAAATATCTCTTTCATTTATATAATTATATTTACTATAAATTGCCTTGCTACCTTCGGGATTGTTTTGCTTATATTTGCTACAAGAAACACAAAGCAAAGTATATGCTCTGCAATTAGATTAAGTGATCAGAGGTCCCTTGATGTCCTTCAGTGTAACAGTTACAAGGCTATAATAGTAACACACGGTCCCAATACTTTCCCTGCCCCTCCCCCTACATGTAGACACCCTCGGGCTGTCTCACAATACCTAGAGGGATAAAGACATGAAGGAAGGGTAGAATTATTTGGGTAGAATATTTCTGGACCAGCCCAGGATTGGGTGATGAAACCAATGAGGTACCAGTGCTTAGGGTCCTTATCGTGTTGGACAAACACTTGGCCTCGTTTTAGAAAACTCTACTGGCAACCTTGTGGTTTGACTTGGTTTGCAGCAATTTCACCAAAATTATTAACATCATGGTGCTTTATGGTTAATTTAGACTATCCTACTCAAGAACCTTTGAGATACATTGGCCATAAACTTGATGATAAAGCTTTTAAACTGTCCATTGAATTAATATATAGAATATCTAGGATATTCTTAGATTGGTTGTTTGTATAGCCCCAACTCAATTTACAGAATTATCTGATCATCTCAGCTCAATTCACTCTGAAATAGTCTTCATACAGTGTATAATATATGCAATGCAAGTTTTTGTTTGAGTGGAGGCATTGCATTGGCTGCTAATAAAATACATAACCTTGGTTTGCTTATTCATAAACCACCAACCACCAACAACATCTCTACCACAGCCATTCCAAGGTGAAATGTGTTACATTAAAACTTGTTTAGGATCTCTATGATTTGTTTATGTCCTGGTAATAGCAACCTTCACTTAGAGACAGGAACCCCCAACTTGAAACCCCTAAAACAAACCCAAGTCAATAACCTTCCACAAACCACCCTGGTCCAACCACAAACCTCTTACATAATCTATCCACAAGAGGCAATCACTTCCAAACAGAGCTACATGCTAATTGATGGCCATTTCAGATCTGATAAGTTAATGTGTCCAGAATACACATGAAGTAGCATAAATCTGTCAATGGCTACATTTATATCAATCATGGTGTCATTTTATTTGCTTACACTCCCCTCTAACCAGGACTCTTTCCAGGGTAATTAAATGTAATGGTTATGTACATGTGACAAATGTTATGCAATTTTGTTTATTCAAAGATCTCTATGTTTGTTCAATGCTTTTTCCAACTGGACCATGTTGAGATTAAATTGTACTGCAGGGCCCTCTGATGTCTCCTGTGTATATTCAGCGTTAAGAAATTGCATGTTGCTTCAGGAAGGTCATTTGAAATGTTCAGCTGAAGCTGTTCTTTTGCTTTTCACAGCAAGCCTCATATTTGCATCATGCGTCATGCATGCAACACTCAGGCTATCTTTCTGATCTGCTGTTTTTGTGAAGGTTGTGCTTACTTTTTGCTTTCTTGTGTTTCTCTAGCACGCGATGGCAATTCCTTTTAGTTCATTCTCGGTAAAGGAATGTCTCCTGTGTTTGCAAAAATGAGTTAGGTGGTCAGGTTCAGGGTTCCTGAAGGGCTCTTGGGGTGGTCATTTCAGACTCATCTGTTTGGTTTGCAGCTTCACGATAAATTTAATCTTACTTTTTGTGGTCTTTATAAATATGGCCAGCTTTCGGTCTTCATCACAAGTCATATACATGCTTCAGGTATGCAGCATTCCTGGCTTCTTCTCTTGACCTTCATATGACCTTGTTGTGACCTTCACGTGACCTTGGAGAATTCCAATGTCATTCGAATCACCCACAATGATGCACCCACCCAGCAAGTGACAGTGTGGCATGTATATTTGTCCCATGGTGCCAACCTTCAGTCAACACCAAGGAGAACTGGGATGGGACGATTCCTTGGGTTTCCTGTTCTAAAATATCTCAGTAAGTACCCCTGTGGATCTATATAGACCCAACGTCAATCTTAATTTTAAAACCCTAAATATATATATAATATATATATATTTAGGGTTTTAAAATTAGGATTGACGTTAGGCCTATATAAAAATATAGGTCCTAATGTAACAGTTGTTTACAATTTAGTTTACATTCAGGACACGTCATTTTGTAAGAAAACTTAACATTTAACAATCCAGATATTGTGTAGTTTTCAAGTTATCATTGTAAAATATTATCATCACAGCAAAATACTGGCCTACAACTTTTTTGTGTATGAGAACAGGGCCTCAGGCCTTTGTCATCATCAATGGCATTGTCATGTCAAAGTTGGTGTGGATCGAAAAGCATTTCACAGATGCAAGAACCACACGAAATTATGATGCCAAGTATTTACACTGCTGCAAAAGATGCCCTGGCTTTAATTAATCTTGTGTCTCACTGCACTAAATAGTTAACTTTAATCCCCAAATTCCTCTTTTATTTGCAGAGCAGAAGATTTCTGAGAAGCATCTTCTTCTTCTTCCCTTCGGCCCTTCCGCCCTGAGACATAGTGGGGCGCACCACAACCTGAGATTTATGCTTCAGCCAATTACTAGACAGATAGATAGACAGATAGATAGACAGATGGATAGACAGATAGATTTATAGATAGATTGATATATGGATAGAATGTAACTTTTAACAATTTGTAAAGATGTGTCAATGTAATGATCGTAGCTCATTGAGTTTTAAGGGCTATTAAATTACTCGAGGACACAGCGCATGCATTGCGTGCTATGTTTATTACTAACATGATTAATGAAACTGTATTTTGACAGAAGTGATAAATTCACATACATGTATATTCTCAAGTTTGTAGAAATAATTAATGTTTAATAATCCATTTTATAATGAACTGACTTGAGGTACAAAATCTGTTGCAAATGTATCCAAAACAAATGGCCTATTAGCCAAAATTAATGAGAGTGAGACTCACTGAGACCTCCATTTTGATTTATGGTCAGTCCAGAGCATTTCATTACTGAGCAAGTGCATTCTTGGCAGGTTTATCATATTTCAGTGCAACATTTAGCACTGAATTTTGCCCTTGCTCTAATTAACGTTTTTCCCACATGGGGAGACTAATTCCCTTATCAGCTCCCTCTCTTCCAATGCATTTCATGGCTCGCATGTTGAGAATGAAACTTGACCAGATAAGCCAAAGTGTACCTATAATATCAAGTGCATGGAGAAAAATTGTGATTTGGTGTGTGCATGGTTTCATCATGTTTATGAATTATTACATTTAGAATTTTTTTAAATACATAAAGTTGAGTAACCAAGTATGCTTCTTTATTTTAAAAAAGCTCTTCAAAAGAATAATTAGAAAAAAAAACAAGGAAGTATGACTAAAGTTTGAGTAACATTTTATCAAGAGCCAGTTCAACAATGAGGTGTCCTATAATATAGTGGAGTGGATAGGTGTCTATTTCTTTTGGGAAACTGATTCTGTCAATTTTGACTTCCTTATTAGCTCTTATTGTCAGAGGAGTGTGGTAATGCACACCAGATTGGTCAAGTGGGTGTCATAATCATAATCAATTAATCCGTTTTTGTTGTATTTTTTGTGTGGATACATGAAGACATTTTATTGAATAAATTCGGCTCCAACCGATGAATTTTCAAAATTTGAAAACTGCATGGTGCGAGTACAACAAAGAAATCGAATGAATAGAAAGAACAGAGAGAAAGAGAGAGAGGCTCACATCCTAAAGTACATTTAATCCCTGCTTATCTGAGTGAGGTTGTTGTAGTAATGCCCCACAAACCCTATTAATGCCAAAGGGGTAAAAAAGAGGATAAAAACTGGAGGGTTGAAGGGCAACTTTGATAAATTCGTGGTGAACACTTCTCATGCTACAGCTGTGTGGGTCTTGAGCTGTCTTGGCACCCCCATCTTGATAGTGAGGTCTTTGAGGAACCATGGGTTGATACAGAAAGGGTAATATAGACCCACATAAACCCTCAGCTTTGGCCCCAGGACATGAATCGACATTCCCAAGGGAGAAGGTATAAAGAGGTAAAACAGGGCGATCCCCTTTCACCTGGTCATATATATCTGAATACTGAAGCATTCTCTTCCTTTCAAGTTTTATGCAAGATATGTGATGGTAGCATCATGGTCTTTTAGATAGAGCACTTGACCGTACAATAATCAGAGAACTGACTACCTGAGATCATAGCATCCATTTGTAAACCAGATATTTTGACCCAACTTTATCATATATTTTGAATCTGAGCATGAACCTATAATAAAAGTATCTTGTTGTTAAAAGTAGTTGTCAGAGACAATATTTAAGTCTTATATAAATATGCGCGCAGCGAAACATCCAAAGGTTGCTTCACGAAGCGAATTGAACACAAGAGAGGATTCAAAAATCTATGCAGCGATGGTCTCAACATCAACAGTCCACAGCTGGAAATTAGCTCAAGCGGGTCCAGCTTCTTATCAATGATTTAGTTTTGTATTTAAAAAAAAACAAAACATAAGCATCTTGAAAAATATCTTAAAATTTAAATTTTCTCCAGTAGGTTAATATTTTTTGGTCAATTTATCTTTCTATTCTAAATTTCTCTCTGTATTTCTATGTATCTGTCTTTCTAACTTTTTGAAACAATTACTTAACTACCTTTCATACACTGAATATGAAATGAAAATGAAAGTTATGGTAACAATGTAAGTCCCACCAAAACTTTTTAAAGAGCCGCGCGAATTTCATGGCAGTGCGATTTACTATAGGCTTTTTGAACGTATTAAATTCAAGACCTATGGGTATTCAGGCTTATAATCCAGATTACTTCTCTGCTTGAAATCACAGGAGCTCATGCAAGGGCATGTGATATTATATCAGACTGGATCTAGAAGGGGTGTGTCGGGTTGTGTCAGAAGTTACCGCAAACCCTTCTCTTGTGTTACAGAGCATTGTTTGCAGTCTAAACACCCAAAGGAGTCCACAAGAAAAGGGTGGAGTTGGTGTGTGTACCATTGACATAGCCCAATAGTATTTGTCCATGGTATCACCATGTTGTTTTGGTAACCCTAATGTTTTTATGTTGGAATCAACTTCAGATCTTGAAATAACTATTACTAAGTATTAGGGGCTAATTACTTGAAGGTCAGATTTATGTGTTTTACATGTAATACTTTTTGTAGGTACACGATCTTTAACACCAGTGTAAGAAAATAGGCTGAGAAAATAGTATAATTAAGTCTCTATAGAAGTCCCACCCCTGGGAGATAAAAGCATACAAAATAGATCCATGATAAAAGTAACACAAAATTCCCACCTTAGGCCACCTTGGCACAATGGCCTCGTGGATAACCTCCCCTTGATGTTGATACCCAATCTCCTTGTGGTCATTAGATGGCCTCAGGCCTCCTTATCACACAATATATGGCCATTCAGATGCTCATGGCAAAGAGGAATGTTAAAAAACCCTCATTACATGCAATGTCATACATGCTTTGCAGATTAACCTAGAAATCTCAACTTTCCCAAACCGATTTGTGTCGCATTATTTTGACAAAAAGTACACTTCAGAAGTAAGGTGAGATGAGATACCAGAAGGACAATGGGGGTTAAAATCAAAGGTTTAGATGCAAAACATTCCTTAAATTTTCATTTAATTGTGATGTGATTTGATTCAGTTCCAGCATTTTAGTCATTTGCATTGTGATGGTTCTACTCATCATATTTATCAAGCAAGGATGAACTTGACCCATGTGGGAGTCACTGTTTAGGATCGACTTTTTCTGACCCTCATGACACATGCATCAGCTTATCTGCTGCAGGTCAGTCTGTATTGCATTGCAGATGTGAAAATAACATTCCTGAAGCAGTTCATACCAGTGATTCATTGATAAAACAAAACGCCATGTTCATGTTCCTGACCGAAGTCCATTTATCCTCAGTCATCTCCCAGTCATCTCTCAGTTATCTTGGTTCAGGGTCAGAGGCTGTTTAGGGTGTGGGTCTAAATTTGATGCTAACTATGTGGAGTAATATTATGCTCATTTTACTACATATAAATCTATACATGAATGCACACGCTAATTTAAGTAAGTCAAAAACTTTTTTGTGAGTGCATAATGATTTCACAAATTCCAATTTGAACATAGAAATGTATTGTTGAAAACTATCCCCAAAGCTTGTGTACATTCTCCACAGGGCAATAGGATTGCTATTGGGTTCAACAGTTTGACTAAAGGATGTGATCAACTGCCCAGGCTGTTTACAGTGGACTCGACTGGAGTGATCGAGCTGTCTTGTGAACACAGATTTGAATTTGTTGGAATTACTGGGCGTGGAAGCAGGAGTGCCACAAGGTCCCATAGTTAGCTGAAGCTGGGACTGGGGAATGTGGAGGTCGACTTGGGGTAATATTAAATCTGTGCTGTGATCTTAGGCCAGCAGGGCAACAGTTTGTGGTTCAGGATAAACACCAATGTTTCCAATCACCATATATCTCACCAATGCTCCCCAAACAATGTCAGTCCACCTTACAAGTCCCAAGTTCTCAATTTTTGGTTGGCCCAGGCTCAGCAGAATGATATGATTGGCCCTAATCCACACAGCATTGCACAACAGAAATCCGAGGATCTAATTTCACAGTGACACTGTATACTCAACTAAAAATGATCCAGTATACTATTGGGGATATACATTTGCCAGATTGTTTGTTTTCATCACTGGATCCAATTATAAAACTTAGATCCGCCAAACATTGCTGACATGCTTGTAGTTTTTGCTAAAAATGCAATAAGAATACACATCTAGGCCAAAGCAGGCATAATTCATAGATGCATGGTCCACAGCATGCACATACTCTTAAACAGACTGGTTAGTAGCATTTTTAAAAGGAAATAATGTGGTTACAATGTATCATGAATTTGATGTAACTATACACATTGTGAATTTGTGTAACAAGGCCTCCCACTATCACCCCATAAATACCACATAAAAGCCTCACAAATCTCAGTGAATATTTGCCACATGACAATGTCATGACATGCTGAAGGTTCAAGGAAGGATACTTTTTTGTCAGGCTTCAAGGAGCTTCAAGGATCCAGAGTGTCACCCTAGAAAGGCTCTGGGGTCTGCATTCTGTCATGTCCATGATGTGGGGGCTGGCCACGTCAATCCGAAGTGATGCCACCAGAATGTTGTGTCAGTCTCTGGTGGGCCCAAGATTGAGATAAATTTCACATCTTTCATCATGAGACAAACCCATTGATGAAGGGTTCTAAGCATTGGAAACATTCAGTCTGTAATCTGGAGGGTTGAAGTGTATTGCTACATTGCTACATAATCAGCTAAATGAAACCATGTGGTCATCCACTATAGTTAGGGATGGGCCAATCTACATTATTTTCGAAATTCTCACTGGAGACTTTTGGTTTCATAGGCCAAATATTCTGGAGATCTCGAATTTGGTTGGTTTTTTCAGCTAAAAGGCATATTTAGGTTGGTTCTTTTGATTTTTCTGAAAAAGGTCTATGAAGTTGAAAAATCGCCTATTTTCGGACATGTTTTTCTTAATATACAGCTCATAATTCCATATTTACACATAAATTAGGTTTCTATTGTAGATTTTAGGTGTAAGTAATATTGATTGAACCATTTTTATTCATCAAATAGTAAAATCATTTGCAAATTCCATAAAAATAACTAATTTTATTAAGATGTTAGTGGCGGAAATTGAGCAATTTCACCAATAAACAGACAAATTGCATAATTTAAACACTTAAACATAATATACAATCAGAAATAATGCTACTTCCTTGAAGTTCAAATACTTTTAAAAACTTGTCATAAGGAAAATTGTTACTATAAAGTGATTTGGCATTATACAACATATATAAACTTTGAACAGGTTGGTCTATTTGGTTGACATCACATAATTTATGACTAAAATTTTATGTGAACACCAACAATACATGTTGTAAATTTAGAAGTGTTAGTACAACTAAAACAAAAACCCAATTCTCACAAGGGATAGGGTTAGGCCTATCTGAAGGTATAATGAGAAGCTGAAATACAAGATTGTGAAGCTAGACATTACTGTTTGGCGTGTTAAATTCAAGCATCATGCATAAGCCAATTAGGATAGTCATATCACACCCACATTATTCAGCAAGGAATCTAAATTTGTCTTCATCTAGCCCCCTGGTTTGAAACACAACCATGATTCCATCTGTAATCTCTAAGCTCCTATACTAAGAACAAAACATGAGAGTGCCATACATTCGGTGAAAGTCAGAATTTGACAGCACTGAACCTCAAATTCATCAATGCATATTAAGGTCTTTAAAATAGTTTAAGTTCAGACAGCAGTCACTAAAAGTGTGTCAATGACATCATTTGCACTGACAGTGCTCCTTGACCACTTGTGCTGACCTCATAGAATGTCTAGTTGTTGAAGTTTCTTGTTGAAGAACCTTGTATCGGGCCAATCATGCCCAGGAATCTAATTCTCATCGATCCCAAGCAACTTCAACAATGGGAAGATAAACTGTAGTGTCCTATACTGGGGCAATTGAAAGACCCAGGACAGCTCTGAATGAATAGACCTTTGCTTGAATTGTGTCCTTCTCATCATCATAATTATGGAGATAACCAACAATGAATGGCAGCTCCATCTATGTAAATTAGGGTTGAGCTACCCAGCTGTTGAGGGGTACACCAGCACAGCATGAAAGTTACCAAGACATGTATGACAGAATCAAAAATCTACAAAATGGTTTCTCATTTCATGCGAGTACTGGCTTCATACATGGACATTATGAAGTGAGGCTAATGCTGAGCAAGACTCGGGAGACAGCAGCTTGGAAATGACAATGAGACTATGGTATGGATACTTGAGATGGACTTAAAAACCCAGGATGCGGTTGGGTTTTGGATGAAAACTTGAATGACAATTCTTCTTTTTTGAATCAGAAAACGCCTTTAATTGCATGGTCAATCCCTAAAAAGAACATATCTGCAGCGATTTAGTATGGACAGTTTTGATTGGGCCTTTGGGAAATAAGCCCAAGATGGTTCTGCATTGGTACCAATGTTTCTCTGGTTGTGTGCCTTGATCTTGAATGCCAGGAGGGACTTCACATGGTTCAACCATTGGTGTGGTAAATTCTGAGTCATCTTTTACTATGTCCATGCATATTGTATGCCCCTTTTCAAACCATTTGCTCTGTCTTTAGCTTTCCCTCTGTGCCTAGAATACTTCTCTTCTATACATGTTTTGTTTCATTTTGTGCTGCTTTGTGCAGTTCATAAGCACAGTCTGTGAAGAGGTAGCTTTCATGTATGTGACAGTTATTTTCATAGAAAGTTGTGCCTTCTGCTTTCATGATAGTATCATATTCATCACCCAACTGTTTCTGGTGATTACCCAGGCTCTTACTACTGATGTCATAGGCTCTCCTGATCATGCTCTCATGTAATTAATTAATTTTAATTGATCATTCTTGTGTCTTCTATTTCAGGTTGCTTCTAAAATATGGTTATTTTCCGTAGATGTCTCTCATATAGACTTTTTAGGCATGAGGAATAGTTTGTTAGATATTTTAGTTCTCAATCCCGTCCTTTAAAACTTTAAGAACCAATAATACTTCATATTTTTCCCCTTTCTCAGAGACTTGGTCTGTCACACACCACACTGTTTTCGTTGGGCCCAGGGTAATTTTTGAGTAACATGTGTTTTAAATAGTCTCCTGTACTCTGTTTACAAGCAATTAAGTTAACATGCTAACTTAATTTCCTGTAAGCAGAGTTCAGGAGACTATTTATGACAACACTAATTTATGGCTTCAAAATGTTTGGACATCATCCTTAAACAAGCACTGCTTTCAATTGGTATAAAATTTGCATATTCATAGCTACGCTGGGAGTCTGAGACTCCTCAGATGCATGAAACTTCCATTTTTTATCTACTTTTTAGGAGAATTTGACCATGATATGTAATATAAATTGTACTTAAACATGTTTATTGACATCTAGTGTGGTTTTAATGAAAAGAATAAGCCCACCTGTCTGTCTGCCTTGATGAAAAGGACCCAAAATGTATGAAAAACGTCACTTTTTCGCACAGATTTAGATAGGGACAAACAAATGCAAAGAACCAACCTAAAGACTATTCTGAGACAACTTTACCTGCCCATTTCTTGATCAGGAGGATATTTGGCCTAAGAAATCACAAGTCTTATGATGGTTACCCAGATTGGCCCACCCCTACTATAGTATAGTTACATCATCTCAACTTGATTAGGCCTAGGTAAAAATATAAATATTTGTAATTTCAACATAGTTACAGTGCACCAAAAAAGTTATGGGAAAAAAGCGGTGGCCCCAGTTTTTGCCTCTAAATTTGAAGAAAGGCATTTCTGGTGATAATTATTGATTTTCTATCATTTCAATACACTTCTCCTGAACAGTTCTGGATAATAGTTTCGTGGTTTTATGCTATGATATGGATATGCCAGTGAATCTTGCTGGGTGCGCCATTTTTTGTCTTCAAAAAAGTTATTGGAATTTTTCATGAAGCAGTCAAATACTGAAATCTAAGTATGAATTATTGCTTTGTGGTCGTCATGTTAGTTTCTAGAAGTAGGGAATTGACTCTGGGGCCCATTTCATGGGAGATCCTGGAGTTAAATTTTCAAGAAATATGTATTTTCAATGATATAAAGTATGTTATTTCAAATAATTCTCAAATTAATATGTTGCCATCCAAATGCCAATTTTATCCTGGAAATCTGTTGACACAGCATTTATTAAAAAATTTATAGGTAGGGGCTTCTGTTTTCATTGGGGAAAATGCATCTTATTAGGCCAGGACAGAAGTTGATTCAAATTTCATGTCAACAGATGTGTTCTTGCTGATATTCAGCATCAGGAATTTTCAGCAATTTGGTGTTATTTGTGGTGAAACTGCATTAAAATGTTACTTTTGTAAGTGAAAAGGTTGTCCAGATAGTTTGAATGACATAAAGCACAGCACCTACCACTTTATACACTGTCTTAATTATTTGCACTTCCGTACTGCAAAAGTGGTCAAATGCTTCCATTGCGTCTTTCCATATCTATGGTCATATCATGCACAAATCACAAGTTCACAAGGTTCTAGGGCTATCACGATTACAGTATATTAAAATCGATTAATCTATGGCCTAAAATCGAATCGTAATCGATTAATCGCCGTTTTCCCGCCATTCTAAAAATAGGTAAAGTTCTGGTCTGTTTTACATGATTGTCTTACAGAATAGCTGACAGTCAGGGATGTTCCTTTGAAAACGTTAATAGCAATTAAGACTTGACACACCTTTCTCTATAATCTGCTTCAATCAGGTATAACCAATCCAATTAGTCAATCCACTTGACCAAATCCAATTGCAATTCACTCTTAACACCTGGAACTCTAAAGCCATACACACTGTAAAATTTGAAAACTGAGTTGATGCAATAATTTGAGCTGTCTGAGAATGTTAATAATTTTCAAGCTATGATAGCTCAATCCTATAAGTTGTCAAGGTATGATAGCTCAATGCTGTAAGTTGTCCAAACGAATCATAACATTAAGCTGTGAAAACATGAAAGCTTCAGTTGTTGCAGATAGCTTGACATCTCAGTCATGCCACATATAGCGCCATCTATAACAAGCACTTCTCATAAGACTGCATTTAGTTTTAAATAATTATTTACTTACAAGAAAAAAGAACATTTATATTACGCTATCCCAGAGAAAAAATGAGTAGCACACCACTTTAGCTGGTTACTTTTTTATTTTTATCTCTCTTTAATTAATTTGTTGGAGTAATTAGATGCATGCTTTCATACGTCAACCAACATTTCCAAGTCAGAGTGTGTTCAAATATAGGCTTCTAGCACTGTATACCAACTCAGATGAGCCACAGGCCATTGGGATTTATTCACAAGAAATTAATTTTTAAATCTCCTTGTGATGCAATGTTCTTTGTTGAATGCATCTTGGGCCTGTCCATGATGTGCTGAAATGAAGCATACTGGATCAGGTGGATTCCCTTGAGAGATCAAACAATATTTCAGGATTACAGCCCATATTCATAAATAACTCTATATAAGACAGGTCACACAAATATAAATGAAAAACAACTAAAAATAAGTCAACACAGCTCAACATTTTGAGTTGTGTCAGCTTGGATCAATAAGTCAACAAAACTCAATATTTTGAGCTGTAAGTCAACACAGCTCATTGTTTTGAGTTTTCTCAGCTTGAATACCTTAGTCAACATAGCTTAGTATTTTGAGCTGTCTCAGCTCAGTATTTTGAGTTATCTCAGCTTAAAACATTAATCTATGTTAGCTCAATCAACTTGTGCAACCATCTCACTCAATCAATTGAGCTGAATCAGCGAGTCCGATTTTACAGTGCAGTGTCTTCCAGGTACAGAAATACAAATAACAGATTAATCGATTTTGCAAACTGGAATCGATTTTTAACTAAAATCGAATCGGCGGCGATTAATCGGTTAATCGTGAGAGCCCTACAATAAATCATCCAATCGATCTGACCATGCATGAAGCAAGCAAGCAAGCAAGCAAGAAAGGAATTGATCGATCAAGCTATCTATCTATCTATCTATAAGGGCTATCACGATTACAGAATTTTAAAATCGATTAATCCATAGCCTAAAATCGAATCGTAATCGATTAATCGCTGTTTTCCCGCCATTCTAAACAGTAGGTGAAGTTCTGTTCTGTTTTACAAGATTGTCTTACACAAGAGCAGAGAGCCTTCTATTATTCCATTGAAATTGTTAATTGCAATTAAGACTTGAAACTCCTTTCTCTCGAACCTGCTTCAATCAGGTATAACCAATCCAATTAGCCAATCCACTTGACCAATCCAGTTGCAATTCACTCTTAACACCTGGAAATTGGTCCCCATGCAGTGTCTTCCAGGTACAAATATACAAATAACAGATTAATCGATTTTGCAAATTGGAATCGATTTTTAACTAAAATCGAATCGGCGGCGATTAATCGGTTAATCGTGAGAGCCCTACAAGGTTCAAAGATAAATTTCACTCACCATCCATCAAATTGTATCAATTGGAATGCTACAGAAAAAATAATTTTAGCTTTTATAGCATCTTGATTGTTTGTCTCATATTCCACTAGTTTGCAACAGACACCTCAATCATTCATTTGTACTACCATATCCTTTTGGAAACTTTTGAAACATTATATAAAGGCCACGAGACGTGATGACAACCAATTAACATGCTACACCAAGCAAAATAAGGTAAATGTAGATAATTTATAGGGCCTATAGTATGCCGTTACCTATTATCTTGCTTCAAGATGTTTATCATTCAGGGGACTGCTCATCTTCACTTTACACAGACAAGTTATGCATGCTCAATAATCATGTGGCTAACATATTTCAGCAATACCAGAGCATTGAGTATGCTACAGGATATACTTTTTCAGAACACGCTTATTTCAAATGGTATTTCATTTCAAAATTATCAATATCCATTAAAAATGACTGGAAACCATTGTTCTTAACATATTTCAAGTTAAAACAATGTTCAATTTGACCAATATAGTCTAGTAACATATTACTGATGTCATCTGTATAAGAGACGTCATCTTTAAGTTGTTTTTCCCATAACTTTTTTGAGGTCGAAAATTGGTGTTGCAACCAAGAATCGCCTGGCATACCAGGTTTGCAGATTAAAACAAAAAAGTAACCTGGTAGATCTGTTCATGGGATGTCTATTTAAAGGGTAGAAGTGAAATAATTGTCTTCGGAAATTGATTATTGAGTAATTAGGGGCAAAAACGGACCCATTCCGATTTTTCCCATAACTTTTTTGGTGCACTGTATAATTTCAACTTACTGTATAGACCCAAAGGTTGATGACATCAACCTTTGATAGGCCTAAGAGTAAGACCATTATTAGATTGAAGCAAGGGTGACCACTGTCACTGACCAGTGACCACTCCCTCGTGGGAGTCACCACTCTACCAATCATTCCAATGCATCTTCTTTGGGGGGGGGAGGTGGAGTTTCTCTTTACCTCTCATCTGTTCATACTTAATCAAAACATTGCATAATCGTTGATGACAAACACAGACATGCCCTGCCCACATTACACAAACCAAACACCTGGAATGGGTCTGGTTGGCATGATCAAGGGCCTGGCACGGGTCAGTTACACTGTAAAATTTGAAAACTGAGTTGATGCAATAATTTGAGCTGTCTGAGAATGTTAATAATTTTCAAGCTATGATAGCTCAATCCTATAAGTTGTCAAGGTATGATAGCTCAATGCTGTAAGTTGTCCAAACGAATCATAACATTAAGCTGTGAAAACATGAAAGCTTCAGTTGTTGCAGATAGCTTGACATCTCAGTCATGCCACATATAGCGCCATCTATAACAAGCACTTCTCATAAGACTGCATTTAGTTTTAAATAATTATTTACTTACAAGAAAAAAGAACATTTATATTACGCTATCCCAGAGAAAAAATGAGTAGCACACCACTTTAGCTGGTTACTTTTTTATTTTTATCTCTCTTTAATTAATTTGTTGGAGTAATTAGATGCATGCTTTCATACGTCAACCAACATTTCCAAGTCAGAGTGTGTTCAAATATAGGCTTCTAGCACTGTATACCAACTCAGATGAGCCACAGGCCATTGGGATTTATTCACAAGAAATTAATTTTTAAATCTCCTTGTGATGCAATGTTCTTTGTTGAATGCATCTTGGGCCTGTCCATGATGTGCTGAAATGAAGCATACTGGATCAGGTGGATTCCCTTGAGAGATCAAACAATATTTCAGGATTACAGCCCATATTCATAAATAACTCTATATAAGACAGGTCACACAAATATAAATGAAAAACAACTAAAAATAAGTCAACACAGCTCAACATTTTGAGTTGTGTCAGCTTGGATCAATAAGTCAACAAAACTCAATATTTTGAGCTGTAAGTCAACACAGCTCATTGTTTTGAGTTTTCTCAGCTTGAATACCTTAGTCAACATAGCTTAGTATTTTGAGCTGTCTCAGCTCAGTATTTTGAGTTATCTCAGCTTAAAACATTAATCTATGTTAGCTCAATCAACTTGTGCAACCATCTCACTCAATCAATTGAGCTGAATCAGCGAGTCCGATTTTACAGTGTAGCCACACCATGGCACATGGACATTCTTGGGGGGTTAGAAGTTACATCTGGTGTTGAAGTTCAATATGGCATCAAATGGCATCAAAATCTGGCATCAGACTCAAGCTGGACTCAGTCTGGACTCTTGACTGGAATGATGCATTGGTTGACAGCTGGGTACAACAACTTCAGAACATTTCCCACTTGGATCTAACTTGAGTCTCACTTGAGTTTCACTTGAATCGACCAGGATCACACTAGGCCCCTTTGAAGTGACACAAGATCTATCCTGCTGCCATGATGTTGCCATTCTTTTGCCATGGCAACGCCAAAGGTGCTGTGATGGATCCCTGGCGTCCATGGCAACGGTGACCTCGTTTGGAAGGTCAAGAGTCAAGGTCACTGCATGGGTCATTGGTGTGCACTGATCCTTCACACTAGAGTTTCTGCATCTGGTTGAAGGGGGCAGGGCAGCAAACCCAATTACCAACTGATTGGCCTGCCTTTCAACTGGAGCATATCATATGGCAACTGATTGCAGGAATATTGGCAAAAGATAACCTCAAAATAGTCTACACCATATTTCCAATCTCACTGCAGTGACTGCACTTACAACAGTGCATCTAAACTTAGAGTAATGAGGGTTTTTATGGATCCATGATCTAATCAATGAACTCAAAGAGTCCAGAATTACATAGAGACATATATGTCTGGCGACAGGAACATTTTACATACCTTTTCAAAAGTTACAGAACTTTCTTAAACATTACTTAACATATCCACATGTATTTATACTTTTTTATAGATAATTTATAGATAAATTTACAATAAATTTTGAAAGCGGATACTTATTTACTGATATAATAATCCGGTCTCTTTATAAATATGTAATTACACACGAACAAGCCTGCTTTCTTTTTCCAAAAGTCACTATAAGACTGCCTCAAACTCTTGAGTGTATAATCATTTAGGGGACTGAAATTATGTTTGGCAGGTCATACGAAACCTCTAGCATGTTCATACAACACATGTGTCCAAGGTGCAAGTGCATGTTGGGGTTATTAGTGCTGATCTGTTATCTTTGGCTCCAGTTTCACCTGATAATTGCATATTATAGGACACTCCCCCGACCCCCTTCTATTCCCCTAAATATATTTCATTCTCAGTTCAGTTTACTCTGGCACTTTGATGATGTGATGTGGTCCACATCTTGATATAACACAGACTCTTGTTGCCTCTAAGTTAGATTGACTTTGCCTGCTCCCCATTATAATAGCCACTTTTTTCATAATTTTTTCCCTCTTGTTGCCATCTGATCTTGTAAATACACTTTCAGAAATAACATATTTTTGTTGGAGCCTCTTGGGGGAAACCCCTCACGACAAGTGGATGGTGTTTGTCTTTCTGCTCAGACGTGTGTTTAGAAAGAAATCACTCAGGAATGAGAAAATAACTGCCAAAATAACTCCACCAGTAACTGAAAGTACTTTTCCAGTGGCAGGTTAACTCTTGACTTGCTTTGCTTATATGAAGTCGCTTATAAAGTTCAGCAGGTTAGGACTCACCTAATCCTGCTATCAGTGATTTGTTATTGTGCACCTGAGCTACAGGCCATGCAGCTTACTGCCTCAGCTTATCATAATGTGATGGCAGTGATGCTCACATTTACCTGGTTGAGCATGGCAATTGGCAAAATAGCTTTGCATAACTTGTATAGACCAGCATGCTATAGAATGCTACTATCAGTAACTACATGTATCTGATGAGGATGCCACTTCAGTTGCTGAAGATGCAGCAGATGCAGGTCTGTTCACAGAAGATGGTCCAGATGGTTGCAGGGTATTAATATCAACACACTCAACATTGAACACTGTTACACAGTACACAATACGTGGGGCATTTTGAAATGTCAGACAGTGGATGAGGACCTTCAGTGTGTGTTTTACTTGTTTTTGCATGTACATTGTGAATCAAGAAGCCCTTAGTTTTGGTGCATCCGCCCTCTTGGTGGCCAACTCTGAATGCTAAGCTTTGGCATAAGTACTACCATAGTATGTTATGCTACCAGTCAACTCAGTAATTTATGATGGGAGCTTTTGGGATTTATTTGCCATTTTATTGTAATTTATAAGCAATAACAGAAAGGTTAAACCTGCAAATAGTCAGAAATCCCAATTTAATAGACCATACTTATTTCATTGACTTCTGTGAAGGTGTACATGATCATATAGGCCCTTGATGTTGAATAATCACCATTCACTATTACCCAAGCTATTTGCCCAAGGTTGCTCAGTTTAGTTGCTGACAGTGCTTAGTATAAGTCTCAAATCCAACACAAACTGTGTAAGGCCTTATCAGGGGTCTGTGTTGTAAAAATGTCATCACATTGCACTTTTGGAACCCTCAGTAATTGATACCACATGGCTGTCACTCAGAATAATTTTTAACCCCAAATGAAATACAAACAGGGTTTATCAAAAACTGCTAAGTCATGCTCTAGTTTCTTAAATTAGTGGCAAATCAAATATTTAACATTTAATATGATCCAAACATGACAGAAATATTACAACTATTAATTTTCAAAAAATCACATGTACATTAAATTTTTAAGAGATTCCACTGAGAATTTCCCATTGTAAATGATATGTGATATGTGTTCAAGATGATATTGCATACAATTCCTATAAAAAAACACAAAAAGAATATACTTGGAGGGGGGGTACTGAGCAGTGAGCACTCAAGAATTCTTATTGCATGTTTTAACACAGATAACACTTTTCATAAGGGGGGGAGCACCTGCGGACATAGGTCCATTATTGGAGGGGGGGGGGCGGAAGTACCTGCCTAAGGTATGCCACCGAAAGTTCACAATTTAGCATCATACTTAGTTTTATGGAAATTGATATTTCACATGATAAAGCAGTGTCCAGATGGATGGATGGACGAGTGGGGCTCTGCGTCCTGTATTTATGCACTTGATAGGCTAATTAGGACAGGAGGAGGACTAGGTTATGAGGTGAAGGATGATTGAAACAGCCATCCAACATCGGCCCAGGTGACCCGGCAAGAGCTGGATTCGAACCCTGGACCCAGCGATTGGCAGCCCAGCACGATACCGCTAGACCAACCCTCCCCCTAAAGTAGTGTCCAGAGAACAAGCTTTTTCCTGACATAGCGGGATACCACTAAATGTCTGGGTGGCAGGGTTTGGAGTTTTTGTTTAAATTAAATAATTTCTTTATCAGTAATTGTGGAAAAATAAGTCAATTCTTTCTTGACTGGTCTATAATATCTGCCTCGCTGGGTGGTGAAAACTTATCTGCCTACCTGAATAAAATGGATTTATTTCATCAACCTGAAATCTGAATTGACTATTTTAAGAATTTTTTTCAACACACATTTTTGTTCCCAAATTTTCTTTTTGCATGCTAATTATATGAGAACAAATTTTGAGTTATATTATAGCTTTTATACTGCCATGCTTTTTAGAGAGATAACGAACATCCCAACTAAAATTTTCAATGATGAATAAATTAGTCTCAACTGCATTACAGTGGAATGACACTGACTACTCAGTCCAGAGAAACCTGCACACAGCTCTGTTCTACTGAGTCTCAGTGAGTGATCATATGTGTGGCTGCAGCATGAAAAGGGTAAAGAAAAACACCTGTTTTTGGTTTTGGTGAATCAAGGAAAAAAAACACGAATATTTATGGACTTACAAATGACCTTAACATGTTAAGGGCATTTTAGGAGATGGTGTGGAGATAAGCATTTTGGGTGGAAATCGGACTTATTCTAAGCAGTGCTGAGGCAGTACATAATTTCCCCTCATTTTCATCACGAATGTTCAAAAAGAAAGGCCCTTGAACAAAAACTCTGTTATGCAAACAATAGAACCTTGTAATAACTGAAAGAAACCTCACAATCTGAGTAGATCTAGTGGGCGGACCACCCATAGCACAATGGCTCTTGACCTTGCAATTTGACCTGTCTCAGTTCAAGGTCAGAGGTCAAGGTCAATTGGAAATGAGGTCAAGGGGTCAATGGATGAGGTGTACGTCTCAGTTGATCCCTGTTACCCTCAGCAGGGTACATTATATATATGGCCATAGTATTGCTATGGTATATTATTTTCCAGAAGACTAACTCTGACTGAGGGTTCATTTTGTTATCACAACTCTCGAGATCTCATCACCACACGAGATCACGCGAGATCACGCGAGATCACGCAAGATCACGCGAGATCACGCGGGGCGTTACTGTCAATACACCTTTCTTCACCTGAGACTAAATTTAGCAGCAAGGAATTGCCTCTGGGTGCTCATCATACCCCAACTGGGCCAACACAGATCTCTGAACACAACTCTTCACAGGCAATTGAAAATTCTGAAATAGCTCTCTTATTATTGCCTCCAGGTGTATACCATATTGACCTCACAGGCTCACATGTAGAATGATGATGTCACTGATAGACCCCTCATTATCTCTGCTGCATAATATATTCTTTAAATTATACTAAACACTTTCTGTCACTTTCATTTTGTTCAGAAATTACTATAGCTTAGTTGAAAATTTTTACCCTAACCCTATACTGGCAGGGCTTCGGAGTCGGGTCGTAAGTGAACCGACTCCAACTCCTGACTCCTTTACTTTCTGAAAACTGAAATGCAACTCCGACTCCGACGGTCTCCTGACTCCAACTCCTGACTCGGTTATCGGCATCAATGCACACAAATATTACATGGCAATAGGATTCTGTACATGAACACCTGTTTAGGAAGTTTTGTGTAAAATTTGGAACATCTGTACTTCACATTTTTGTAACTGTCTTTTTGTAATTATCTCAATTATTTTAGGAGTCAGAAGTAACCAATACTCTTTCGGATCATGGCTCTGCCCGCCAGCTGATAATCAAAGTTAGATTCGTCTCCGTCTCCAACAAAGAACCTCGGACTCCACGACTCAAACTCCTGACTCCGACTCCAAAGCCCAGGTCCCTGGTTACCCATCCAATGTCTGATCACTCTTTTCCCCCTAAGAAAATCACGAGAAATGCTATTAAATTTATGAGTGTTATTATACAATACAGTACTGAGAGTATCTTCAAAATAAATTTATAACAGTTAAAAGTTAAGTAAGTTTTTTTTCCATCAGCAACAGACTCCCACCCATGTACTGTACTTTACCTGTGAGCTATTGAGCTGTTTGATCGGATTTCAGTCATGGCTTGGTAACAGTGTCCAGATTTACTATGTCAACACTCGTGGGTGGTAACTGGACACCAGGTCTGGGCGGGAGCCAGTCACCAAGAGCTGAAATACCAGACAACTCCATGGGGGCCATGTGACTGCATGGTTTCCTCAGGAGTCAATTCATTTCACTCTGCCACAAATAAAATTAAATCTAAATTCAATTTGGTGTAAAGATCAATCAGGGCCGGATTTACATATGGGCAATATGGGCAATTGCCCGGGGCCCGGAGGATTAGGGGGGCCCGGAAAAACCAAAAAGAGCTGCCGCGTGCGCAACATCGGAGCACTCGCGACTAGGGACCAAGAGGGCCCGGGCCCCCCCTAGACCACCAAGATGGAAAATAGCATTTTGAAGAAATTATTCAGACTCATGGACCCGCAAATGCCAGAACTATGACTGGGCCCCCACCCCCAGACTGCCCTCTCTGGATCAGACACTGGGGCCCCTAACAGAAAGAACTTACTATTTCGAAAACTATGCCCTTGATAAAGTATTCATGCAATAGCAGCGCGACATACATTATATATCCAATTTCACCATGCAGGGAGCCCAAAAAATGAATTATTACGGGCCCCTGCAATAGCTTTTCCTAACTTTGCTGGGCCCCATAATTGTGGGCCCTTGGCCCTGTTTAACATACAGGTGAATTTTCAAACTGTGCCGGGGCCCTTCCTGTGTGGCTTCAGAGCAGTCTGAATTTAATTTGATATATGAAACCATCAAACAGGGGCCCGTTAAATGAATAATTTTGGGCCACCGGAATTTTTTTCTTTCAAAAGAAAGTGCCGGGCCCCCAAAGAATGAGCAGGCCAATATGACTATTAATTTGTGAGATACCGCCGTTAAGCCAGCCATACATGCCAGAGGGCTGAGGGGCCCATATCATCAATGATTGTGGGCCGTACAGTGCAGTGTATATAATGTTCAGCAGAATTTTCCAACTGCAGGGGCCCCATAAATTAGCTACAGAAGCAGGCCAATAATACTAATTGCAATTCTGAAGGTTCTTATGCTTTGTTTCGCCCTCAGTTTACTAAACTGCAATTTAGGTCCTCAATGAGGAACAACACTTAGATAGCAAAATAAACATACTTTAATAACAACAGGCACAAACAAAAACACAAATAAAAACAAGAAAGCACAAAATCTGGATAATTAATAAATAAAATTAACTAATTCCGTCATTTTAAAAAGTTCTGCTCTCAAGAGAATTTTTTACCATTATTTAAATGGTCTAATGAAGATTTACAGCTATCGACAATCCCATTGTTGGTTGGTGGTCTTTTAAGTTTACTACAAATAGTTTCACAATAGGATTTGTCAATACATAATATGGAAAAGAAAACCTGTTTGCTTAACATATTGCTTCAACTCTATCAGCCAGATCAACATAATTTATCTTTTTTTTAAAGGAAATACTTGTAGAAGTGTCACACCCTGTTTTTAGGTTTAGGTTAAGCCGGCAGATATACCAAAGACAAAGCTGATGGCACGATTCAAAATATGACTTAGTATTTAATTCTAGGAATTAGCCATAGACATGTAATGCTATCTGGTTAAAGTATAATTTGATTTCCGCTTTTGCTCTGTATAATTTATCATTTATTACCAAGTAGTTTGTAAACCACCTTGGTCCAGCTATCAATCTATTATACTAAAACAGATACTGATGACTTACAATAGAAATTTATTATATTGGTAAAATGTTGATTATTTCTTATTTCTGATTCTTTAGAATTGCTCATGTCACGGACTCCCAGTCATGTGTAATTTTACAAATAGGATGTCTTCATCTCAGTTTTTGTAGTACATCAAATCAACCAGCCTACTGTGATCTAGTTCAATTGATGACCTGCAACTTTTAAAGAGTGTAAATTACAAAAGAGAATCATGAGTGCTTACATTCAGCTATTTGAAGACTGCAATGCATGATGTCACAATAGCAATAGGCACCACATACCTTTCCCATTGAAATGAACTGTCAATTTGTTACTGGCTAACATGTGACCTCACTGGTTAGCACTGAGTGGCAGATTCACTCACAGGCTTTTCTTATGAAACACAATAACGGGATACAACCTCACTTACTGGATTATGACTTATCAGAAAAACAGAGCAAATACGGCAAAATGAATCAATAAGTCATTATGTCCGTAAGCACATGTAAAACCACTGCTGTAAGTCACTGAAGTTAGTTCAGTCAGGTAATTTAAGTCTTTCAAGACAAGGCACCAAACATTCAAGTCAAGTCATGATGCCAGAAATCAGTGACTCAGGGCTTTATCTATAGGATTCTTCTATGCACTCTGAGAATGGCGACAGGACGCCAGAGGTTGAGGCGAGGGCCCGGAGGGCCCAGAATTTCGTGAGTGCCCGGGGCCTCATCATATCTAAATCCGGCCCTGAGATCAATTATACAGCAAAACATTTTAATTTAATGTCAAAAGTGAACTGCAATTCTAGTTTACTCACCATTTGTCAAGATTTGCAGGACAATGTAGGTCTATGATTTAATAGTCCATGCACAATTGCAAATAGATCTGATTGTGCCGAAGTTAAAGTTTGCATCAGTAGCTATCAGCGTGCCCTGGTCATGACTGACCTGATGCAGATCCATTGCAGGGCGTGGCAGCTTCAAGGTTTCTTGTGTTGATTCAGGGCAGTAACTTTTGAGGGTTACGCCCCTGGATGCTGCAGCAACACCATGGCTCCGCCCGCCAGCTGAACTGTAGGGAGCAAACAGGCCAGTCAGTCGTCAGCAGCAGCATCGAGCTATTCTGGACTTTACCCCGCAACTAATAACACCACAAGTTGCTAGCAGGAGAATTGGGGAATCTGGATTACCTGGAACCATCGGATTTACACTTATTTCTCAATTCGTTCGAAATTGTTCCAAAGTTGTTTGGCTTCCAAAGTTCTTCCAAGTCGTCTGGCCAGAAATACAATAGCGCCCCTGTTGGCGATCGGAGCAGAACACACTCAGACTGAGCTGCAAGGATTTACGGTGGGAGATCAGCCATGTATTGGAAACATTGGAGATTACCGCTTTTGTTATGTCTCTTCACGATAGGTAAGTGGCTGAATTTCTTCAATTGACTGAGAGGTTCTTCTTCGAGTTCTTGCAACATCGTCCTGCAAGTTCTGACTGCAATTCTTTGAGTTTGTAACACTTTCGTCTGGTTTGCCACACGTGCTGTCAGGCTCTCATACATTCGAACTGAAGTTAAATTCTTCTCAGGAACTGGGAATGTGTTGCCTGGGGGAATTCTCCAACTGAATTCACTATCAAATTGAATTCACACAATATTTCTTGCATGAAGATTGAGGAGGCTTTGCTGTGCAGGGATATACAGCTATCTAACTGCATTAATGAAAATACATTGGGGCTATTCCAGAAGTTTTCTGAAAAGCAGTGCTCACAGCTCAGGGAGTCACTTCTCAAGAGCTCTCAAGGAGCTCACTGGAATGAAACAGAAAGCATACATTTGTAGCCTTTAGCCACACGTGGTAGCAATTAACTGCTACAAATAAAAGCAGAACTTGAAACCACAAAAAAGCAGAGAAAATCAACGCCCTTTTGGACTGAATTTTGGTAGGCTTGATGAACTTGTCTGACAGAATATATAGGCCATTACCTATAGGTCATCATACTCATCACAACAGAGATTGTTAAAAATAACCTAAGTATTGTTACACGAATAAGAAGGTTCACTAAATGTTATAGAGAATGGTACACATGCTTTGTAAGCAGGTCTGGGTAAGCTGAGCGTTGCCTGCTATTAGTATCTAGACAGATTACTCTCTGATGCGGAGTTGCTGCTATGCTCAGTGCAATGCTAAGAATGTCAGAGCACCCAGCCCTAAGAAACACAGCACCCAGTGGCTGGCCCAGTGACCTTTTTCTGTGTCTCCCCTGGCCTGAGTCCCCTACCCCTCCCCCACTTATGTCTGGACATCAACAGGTGATTAATGATTGTGTTATCGGCACCTGACAAAATCTGTTTAATTTCCAGATAACATCATGCCAACTTATCTACTTTGGCCATTGACACAACTTTGGTATACTTGCTAATCTAATTTGGCAGGGAGGAGGGGGGGGGGGTTGGAAGTAAACAGGGCAAATTATACACTTGTGTACATATGTGTACATGGAGGATTGGTATATAGGATTACAGGTTATAAAATATTTGATCACTGATAAAAACTACAATCAAACTACAATCCATGAGCTAATCCAATTGTTGTAAGTAACTTGAACTGCTGACCATTAATCACAACAAAAACTGTTTCAAAGAGTGCCGATGAATTTACCTTCAGCTCTTCTGAAAATTGTGGCTTAATTTCACACAAAAGCCTTCACAGGAGATCTCGATTTACCTGTGTAATCAACCATGATTTTCAGAAAAGTTGTCCAATTAAGATTGTTTTACTCAGAAATCGTCTCTCTAAAAATTGGAAAATGATTTCTTATTACCTGCCGTGCCAAAACATGCACATTAAAAGGCCTACAGGCTATTGAGGTGAGATAAATCCATAGGGATTAGTGAAAAAGATGTAGTTAACTTATAGATCCATGAGAAAACTATGTGTGCAAGGATCGAGAAGTTGTGTGATGCTTATGCATATTAACAAGTGACTTACAAGTATCGTCTTTCATTCAATTTGTGAATAATGATATCTAATTACAGGGTGGTCAAAAAAAAACTTTACAGTTGATATTTCATTTTTCAGGCTGCCATGATTGAGTCAGTGCCTGGGTACTTATTGTGTATACAAGCCAAGTATGTTAGATCTTTGGAAAATTGTTAATAATTCAAACGGTTCATTACTTTTTTGATAGCAGACAAAATGGAAGCCGGGAGTCCTCCTACGTTTTTACTACTTCGGGTTGTTCATGGCCCATCAGCAATTTTGAAGCTACTGAGCTTCACAGGACAAAATAAATACAACATAAAATGAAATTTAGAAGACAGAGGCACAATTCAGCACAAACCAGAAGGTGCTAGAGCTAGTTCAGACTTCACTATGGCCATTATAAGATTTTAAAACAAAGCCATCTGAAGGTGGATGATCAGGATGTTGAAATCACATGAAAAGTACATATTAACATCTTGAAAGAGCGTCTAAAGCCCTGGATAGATAAGAAATACAGTGCTAGAGATAATTTGATCTTCAAACAAGACGGGGCATCTGCCACACTCCCTTGGAAAGCCCAGAACTGGATCAAGGTTCGCTCTGTCAAGTTTCTTGGCGGGACAATATGGCCCCTGTTATCACAAGATCTCAATCAATGTGATTATTCTGGGCGGGCAAACTTAGAGGCAGATCCCTACAAGACACCACAGACCTTAGTTGCCCAATAAAGGCATCCATTACGTTTGTATGGGAAAAACGGACACAAAGTTACATTTTTGACACCTCTGCATCATTTAGGCCCACTGCAGAAAAGTCATCAGTCCAAAAGGACCTCCAAATGATTAAATTATCTCTAGAAGAGTTATTCTTTGCTATACAAGTTGTTTTTGCATTGAAAAATAAGCATTGTTACCATGAACGTCATCCAAAAAATTATTCATAAGTGTAAAGTTTTTTTTGACCACCCTGTACATGTAATAATCTAATCAGGGGCGTATCTAGAAATGGCCTAAGGGGGGCCATTACAAGGGTCGAATACGGGGCGATCCGCGGCTTTTCCTATCTTGTCCATGTTAATTTTGGGCCTGGGGTTGGGGGCATGCCCCCCCTCCCTAATACGCCACTTAATCTTATATTATCTCATACAACGTGCATGTACATAATAATCACTCTGGTAATATAATTAAGGTCAAGTTTTATGTTATTTCTCTTTTTGCTCGAATTTGCTGACAACCCATTAGCCTATACATGTTATGTAAAGAATAGCAGCCAGAATACAGACTTCACTGGTGTGATAACACACCGGAAACCCTTTGAGGGTTGGAGATTTCAGCTCAACTGAAAACTCTGCAAACTGCATACTGCATGCCAGTAATCATGGTAATAGATTGCTGTGTGGAGATATTTCCAGATGGTATGTGCATGTAGCATCTAGCATGTACTGTTTCTGCCCACTAGTACACTGCAATTTGTGATAAAATACAAGTTAGATAGGTTTGTAGCAACTAGCAATAAGTGCATACATCATACATGTATACATATATATATATCTGATACACCCTGGAATATACTGTAAGCATTGACAGGGTGTAGAGGCAAACTTTACACTTAACTTTGTATTCAGATAACTTTTAAAAAGCAAAAACAAGAGAATAATACAACCTTGTGATTTAACTAGGAATATATACCGAAAACCGATACCAGTATCGGTGGTATCGGCACCCGAAAATTCAATTTTCCTGGAAATCCACGTTTTTTGTAACCCTGCTTACGATTGGGAATAATATGAACAAAGCTGCATACACATATTTTTTATTGTGTTTTCCAAAGCCCTTTTAGAATTTAAATATATGAATTTGTTGTAGATTATTTCAACCAAAGTTAATTTAATTGAAGATATGCCAAATTTGTAAAATTTAAGAAGTCAGAACGACACACAATGCAGTGCCCTGAGCATTTATATGAAAATCAAGCCTAAGTTTGCAACCGTTGAAAAAAGCCAGATATGTATTCCATTAAAATCATGTTTAAGTTGATTTTTAAAAGCACTGCAAAATAGCTGGATATTTTTGCTAAAATTCGTGTTCAATTGTGTACTAAGTAATTTACTATACCCTCTGTAATGAATACCCTGACCAGGTGTTAGATGTCATGAGTTCAGATTGAAGCCAGCTGATATAGGGTCTATTGTATATTGGAAAGTTATGAGGTTAATTCACTGAAATGGAGACATTCATAGTACAATGTATATCAGTTGATCTATGTGACATGTATGGCATGTGTGTCTATATTTGACATGGAGGCTTTATTTTCTAATCCTATCTGGTAATCAATCTAGTAGTACCATAGAGGTTATCAGATAATAATAGCTATGATGGTACCCAGAGAAAAAAAGAGTATACATTTGCAGTACAGAAAAGTACAAAATCGGTATTTCCATATTTGGTAATGGAGTATATAATATTAGAAGCACAAAAGCAGTACACTCCCAATGAGTATTTGCTGTATAAATGCAGTATATCCTATATGGTGGAGAGACCCCAAAATGCAAAATAGACCTGTATTTGCAGTACAAATTCAGCAGTTCAGTATTTTTGAAGCACATTCGCAGTACAAAAGGAGCACATTTGAAGCGCTCGAATTATTATAACGATGCTTCATTTATACTCCCATATGCAAATCCATACGCTTCAAATACGCTTCCTTGGAGGGAGTATAAAAATAGCATCTGGCTACTGCGAATGCTAGTTGGAAGCATTTTTGCAGTACAATCCCAGTACATTTGAAGTATCTAAAAATCAATGCTTCGTTAATTTATAGGCCACATATCAGTTCCTCAGCTAGATCAATGTAGTTAGAATAACTACACTTTTAATTACTTTTAATAGCCTAGAGTAAAAAAGACTTTATATCCGATCTGTACTTTTTGCTGCTATTAATAGTAAAACATTTGTATCTAATACTATGGAAATTACGCCAGTAATTCAATGTATTGTAATTAAAAACCTGGACACACCTGCACATTTTCCCAGAGTTCTGGAAGTGAACATGACCCACATGAATCTAAGCAGCATAAGTCATAGAAGTATAAATTATTTCATTACATGGAATGTTCAAATGATTGAGAAGTTAGAGGAGCGCATATGCAGTACGTGATTATTCGAATTTGTTCACCAGAAGTATAAAATCAGTACATGATTTGCATAGAAACACAAAATCAGTATAATGGAGTATACATTTGCAGCGTGTATATGTACTGCTTTTGTGCTGATTTTGTACTTGCTCGCTGAGAAGCTGTTCTGCTTTTATACTCTTTTTTCCTCTGGGTACTACACACAGAGGCAGT
Source organism: Platynereis dumerilii (assembly GCA_026936325.1). Lineage (NCBI taxonomy): Eukaryota > Metazoa > Annelida > Polychaeta > Phyllodocida > Nereididae > Platynereis > Platynereis dumerilii. The sequence goes on from JAPTHN010000007.1 coordinate 3,084,523, forward strand.
TAGAACTGTTTGAAATGTTGATTACAACTAATTCCATCAGATTAACACTTTTCAGACATAATATTATTATCTTTGAAGATTGATTGTTGATTTTGAGACATAAATTCAGACTCTTGGATATGAAACATTCACTGTTTATAATGATGTCATGCTTTTAATTGACATCATTTTCATGAAATAGTGCGAATCATCAGGATTTGTCTGTGTAGTATACGTGTGTTCATTGCGAAACCGACACCGCTATGATTGTCTGATTTCTACACTTTAAATACCAAATCACATCTATAAAAGGCAATCAAGCGATTTAGCATGTTCAAGTGTCTGCGAACTTTGTATTGAAATCCAATTTTTTCAAATCAAGGTCTTCATAAGCATGAAAAGTCATTAAAAAATTGTTTATATCATTGATGGTGCATTTGTCCAAACCGGCTAATCCACATCTTGTAGTACTATACATGTGTGCATTGTCTGCCTGTGTTTTTGCATATATGTGTATTGTAAACAACAATGTAAAGTGGCTTATGTCGTTGTTTATCGTATTACATGAAACTGCACAATATACTGTACCCCCATTCAGCTTGACAGGGTGCACAATACCCAAGTGGTATGATATCATCTTGAGCCCTTGTTGGGGTAGTATGTATCCAGCACTCAAGAGTGCCATTTAAGACTCATCTTCAAGTGGATTGGGGTGGCACAAGGATCAACATTTACCCTGGCACTATAAGTGCTATCTAAGAGACCACCCTTTGGATCCCTCCCATTCCACCATGTGGTACACAGATGATAGATCTGGCAAGTGACCACAGGTCTGGTCCTCTTCCAAGGTCAGGGCAAGTAGGTCAGGGCTAACAGGTCAAGGTCAAAACTACTTAAACCTGGTCAAGTCAAGGTCAACTTGTGTCAAGTCAAGGTGTTGAGGAGAAGGGACAGAAACGGGCCGAAAGTACCAAAGACTGCTACTGAATGAAATGGTAATATTTAGAAATAATTGTGAATTGTTGGTTGGACTTCAAAGCTTGTGACCATAATTATGCCTTCAAAGATGATGAGCTCTTTTGGTGTCAGTAAACCTGAATGTCATTCTCATAATAACACAGACAGTTTCTATTCCACAGTTAACAACTAAAGCTGATCAATGCCAAAAAGAAAGTGTTACTGCCAAAAGGAATGACTGCCCTAACACTTCACTCTAAACATTTGGTTATCACTGTGACTAGTTTATGACTACTTTAGGGTAGTAATGGTTGCAAAAATTGGGTAGTGACTTCCTGGAAAATCATTTTCACTATTCTATCATAATCAAAATGACTACGTTGACTATGTAAGTGTCAGAAAGGTAGTCAATTTGATCACCATCTGGTAGCTTTGATTATGAGAGTGGTACAACTTACTAATCAGTGCTAATCCAATACTTGTCACATTGACAACCCTTTAGCAATTTTGACCCAAGGAGTTGTCGGTTTAGGCACCAAGAATTACCACTCTAGAGTTGTCATCTTGACCACCCTGTGTTTAGAGTGTTGGCTATTCCTTTTCTCATTGACAAAGTCTGTACCTTGACAGGTCTTTTCCAAATGTGTTGGAAGCACCGGTTGTCCTGAAAGATTTCAACAATCTTTAGATAATTGTAATTGTAAATACTCTCAGTCATGCACTACAATGCAGGCACGAAATTCGTGGTGAGCCTTCCACAATGATACAGCTCAGGGCAGCCATAGAACGGCGCCCATGGGCAGAGACTAGAGGAACATTGCCCAAGGTTCCCATGCCGTAGCACTCTCCAGTGTTGGTGACCGCCGTATGATGGTGACTGATGAGAAGACTGTGAGTCTGGCACATACCCTATTAATTCAGGGATAACATGAGACGTAATCACATTGCCACATTTGAAACTAGTGACATCCATGCAATGAATTACTCTGATTTGTATTCCGTCTTGGGCCAACAACGAAGATGTCCATAAACATTGCATTGTCCAGCGACTGTGCGTCATCCCTGAAACAGTATTTTTCGTGCTTGGAGGCCGGACTGCTTCAATGTGGAGATTAATTATTCACCATTCGCACGGTTCCTGCAATTATAATAGAGCTCTTAAAATTGTCTGTATTGGAATTTATTTTGCAATGAGCAGATTATTGCTGGATACTTTTAAAATGTAAATAAAATTGTGATTTTAATTTTCAGTTAAGAGTCGCAACTGGCAATAGTGTCTATACTATACTACAGATCCCATGCTATTCTTTGGTTCACCACAGTCACAATGCCTATGTGACAGTGTGTGATATACCCAAGCATTCCTGGGGTATTTGGGGAGGGGCCCAACAAAAACCCCAGGTCTGATGACAATCATGAAATGTTAGAAGCGGCTAAGAAGCTACAGATGGGTCACTAACCACTACACAGCTCTCATTCTCATTCCAGGCCACATGAATGTATTTGTGTTACAGATGGTCTTTTCCCTTATTTTTGCTGAACTTATTGTTGAAACCAATTAAATTTTAGTTGAAGAAAAGAACAGGCATCAAAGTGGTATCACAATATTGCAATTGCTTGAGTTATTGAAAAGGAAATGAATATCTTTGTGGACAATTTTGAATGAAAAACAGTTTTAAAATTGAATCTGATATTTTTCTGGTGTAAGAAATCTGAGTTATTTTAGCCTAGAAAAATATTTCTTTGGTAATCCTACACTGTGTATCTAGTCATTGTGTTATCACTTCCCATACACTTCTGCAGTAAGCTGTGACATTTCTTTACTCCATAGACCCATTTTAGACATATATTCAGCCTGAGGAATGTGGCTGTAACCAAAGCTGGGTCTTTTTTGCTCTGACATGTGGTGTGTATTTTGAGTTGCATGTATTTGACATGGTGACTCCAGTGTCAGATCTTTGAAAGAACTGAAAGAACAAGTGCCTTGTCACAAAAGAAATGCTCTCAAGCACCCGGTGTGTTTGAACAACGCTGTGGGGTGGCACAAGGTCGTCCAATGTTGCACATTAATACAATCTGCTGGATTCGCAGTCACTCCTGCTGCTTCTGGTGTGTATTGTTGCGCTGTTATTATAAGGCAGTGGTTGAAATTAGCAAGCTTTTCCAGGTCTAAAGCATCACAGACTTGTTTTTTATATTACTGTAGTTACTGTATATATGTTCATAGACTGATATCTAGTTCGTCCATTATTATTATTTTTAGACTGTTATATCTAGTTCGTCCATTATTCAAGTACATTACCTAGTCCATTTTTCAAGTATATTACCTAGTCCAGATACTCAACTATTCAAGAACAATACCTAGTTATTACCGCAGCACAAACTTTTACATAGATCTGAACATAGAGGCTTCTGCAGAAGCCTGCGTTCAGTATTTTACTTTACTTTACTTTACTTTACTTTATGAATCATGGCTTCCAGTTTCTGGTAGAATTAATTTTTTTTATCCGGGTGAAATGCCAAGAAAATCTCTACGGAATGAAACTTATGGTCTGACAGGGGGCCACCCAAGCGGCACGCCGTAACTTACGGTAAATCACAACGTTGTTAATTGGTGGAGGGCTGGTCTGTTGGTAACGTAGATATGTATGATAGAGATTCTGTTGCCACAACGTCAACACGACGTTGGGGTTTTTTACAACATTGCCACAATGTCGCAAGCTAACGTCGAACCATTGACATTGTCTCACAATGTTGTGAAAACGTCACCACAACGGCACTTGCTAACATCCTATCTTTGATGTTGCTTCACTACGTTGTGACAACATAATTTCTACAATTCTACGTCATTTGACGAACAGGGTGACGTTGTTGCGCTACAACGCTGATGTGCCCATTGGGCAGTCAATAAAATTTCTGATTTTTAATTTATTCCTTTGAGATATTCATTCACAGAGACAGTCTGGAAGTTTACCATCACATGAGGACTATTGGAATTCTAGCGAAGTCTTGGTTCTGGCAGGTTGATTTAGTTTATGAAGTTGATTATTAGCTTGGTGTCAGAAAAAGTCTGACCTCTTTGCAGCTACATGTATCCTGACCACACACCAACATGTCAGTATAGCTGCAGTCTGCTGGACTGATTGTAGGCCTACCACAGTGGAGACTCTAATCCATCTCGATGCCAAGTTTGGCAGTGATAACGGCAATAATCATTATTGCCTATCTACATCATCAAAGATGATACTGAACATTGAGGGGTCATGGGGTGGTGAAGAGAGTGCTCGGATGAGAGTCCTCTGGGGTTGGGGACATGGGAGTCAGCTGGGTGGCTGAGTGGTTAAGAAGCCCGCCTGCACCGCTGAAGATCTTTGCCTGTGTTAAACTCCCGGTTGGAGAATCCAAAATTACAGTGGACCTTCATGAGCAAAATCCCAGCTGGATGTCGTGCGGATGAGACATTAAATTGGTGACCCCTTGTATCAGTGTCTGTGCTGGGCAAGTAAAAGATCCCTCACATGGGGTAAATGTGTAACATCTTGAGGACTCCTGCTCTCTCTCCCATCTCATCAATCAACCCTCGTGAGCACCCAGAACTGGGCTTAGAGGACTGCACTCAAGTCAACTTTATTAAATCTGTATGGGATGACTTCGCATTCACTCCACTCCACTTACCATATCTACTATCTATTGTCATCACGTAGCAGACGTCCTGACTTGAAAGTTTGGAAAGTGATGATAGAATGCAAAATGAAACTTTCAAAGACTTTTCAGTGACAGAGAGAATGTTTACGTCGCAGGAGTGTTCTCCCATTTGTCCAAATTCTGGCAATTCCTCTAGTTATTTGGAAAGATACTACCAGCCAACACTTAACTTTTCTTTTGGCAATTTAGCAGTGTTTTCTATCAATTGTGTTCTGAAACTATTGTCTTCTTTCATTGTTTGTTGGTACTAAAACCACTTTCTAGCCCTAAGTTTGTAGCATTCTCTTGACATCATTTTTGAGAGGGTCAGATTTTATGAGATCAATCTTTTTCTGGATCTAAACTAGACACTCCTTTGAGAGCAAAGGGCACGAGGCAACACTTAACATTCTCAACTGTTTGACACCAGTTGTTTTTTATCGTTCAAACGCACTTTTTAGTATGCTTCCTTTTCTGGCTCTCTGAACTTAAGACTTCTTTTAAAGTATCAGTGGTCTCCCGGTGGAGTTTGACACATCTTCGATTATTGCACTGTGCCACGGCCAGGTGGCTAGTTGCACTGCGCCACCGCCAGGTGGCTAGCAGTGCCCTTGTTTTCGTAGGCTTCCAGATTCGTCAACTTACATTTGATCTGAATGCACTGTGGTTCTGGAAACACAACAAAAATCAGGAAACATATACTGTAACCTAATAGGCACACCCCAGTCTAAGTACTCCATTATAACCCTCAGAGTAAAACTGTTTTCATGTTGTCGGGATCCTGACCAAAAATGTTCAGTTGACAATGCTTTCGTGTGATTCACTCTGTAGCGCAGTGCATCACTCATCGCTATGGGATTCGACATGTCTAGTTGGATCTAAAAGTGTACCGAGGTGCAAATAATGCCTCTCTTTATAATTAGGGGCACCATTTAATTCCAAGGGGGGGGTCGGAGTTCTCCTCGGTGGGAAATCATTATTTTCACGGTAACGGCAGCTGTATTATTTTTTTTCAAGCGCGTACACTATTACTAGGAAACTATGTCACCTACAAAGATGAATGCATTTCTGCTTGTGAGACTGCTCAGTGATTTATCACATTCATATTCATTGTAATTTTGATGTACCATCTCATTACCAGGTCAGACTATATCTCCTTGTGATATTCCATTTGCCCAAAGCACATTAACAATTCTATTGGTTCTATCCCAATTACTAGAACATTCTCTTGGTTCAGTAACAATCTGATTTGTATTCATTGTGATGTGCCATTTCATCACTGGGCCACATTATATATCCTTGTGATATTCCATTTGCCCAAAGCATAATGACAATTCTGTTGGTTCTATCTCAATTAATAGACCACACTCTTGGATCAGCTACAATCTGATTTGTATTTATTGTGAAGTACCATCTCATCACGGAGCCACGCTATATCTCCTCATGATATTCCGTTTGCCCAAAGTATTATGACAATTCTGTTGGTTCTATCTCAATTAATAGACCACACTCTAGGATCAGCTACAATCTGATTTGTATTCATTGTGATGTACCATTTCATCACTAGGCCGCATTATATCTCCTCATGATATTCCGTTTGCCCAAAGTATTATGACAATTCTGTTGGTTCTATCTCAATTAATAGACCACACTCTAGGATCAGCTACAATCTGATTTGTATTCATTGTGATGTACCATTTCATCACTAGGCCGCATTATATCTCCTTGTGATATTCCGTTTGCCCAAAGCATATTAACAATTCTGTTGGTTCTATCTCAATTAATAGACCACACTCTAGGATCAGCTACAATCTGATTTGTATTCATTGTGATGTACCATTTCATCACTAGGCCGCATTATATCTCCTTGTGATATTCCGTTTGCCCAAAGCATATTAACAATTCTGTTGGTTCTATCTCAAATACTAGACCACACTCTTGGCTCAGTAACATTCTGATTTGTATTAGTGTGATGTGCCATCTCGTTACTGGGCCAGACTGTATCTCCTTGTGATATTCCATTTGCCCAAAGCATATTAACAATTCTGTTGGTTCTATCTCAAATACTAGACCACACTCTTGGCTCGGTAACATTCTGATTTGTATTATTGTGATGTGCCATCTTATTACTGGGCCACACTATATCTCCTTGTGATATTTCTTTTGCCCAAAGCATAATAACAATTCTGTTTGTTCCCCCTCAGTTACTAGACCACTCTTGGTTCAGTAACATTCTGATTTGTATTATTGTGATGTGCCATCTCATTACTGGGCCACACTATATCTCCTTGTGATATTCCGTTTGCCCAAAGCATATTAACAATTCTGTTGGTTCTATCTCAAATACTAGACCACACTCTTGGCTCAGTAACATTCTGATTTGTATTATTGTGATGTGCCATCTCATTACTGGGCCAGGCTATATCTCCTTGTGATATTTCTTTTGCCCAAAGCATAATAACAATTCTGTTTGTTCCCCCTCAGTTACTAGACCACTCTTGGTTCAGTAACATTCTGATTTGTATTATTGTGATGTGCCATCTCATTACTGGGCCACACTATATCTCCTTGTGATGTTCCATTTGCCCGAAGCATAATGACAATTCTGTTGGTTCTATCTCAATTACTAGACCACACTCTTGGTTCAGTAAGATTCTGATTTGTATTATTGTGACTAGCATTTTACCCGTGAAGCCAGCTTTAGCCAGGCCATGAAGTTGGTGGGGGGGGGGGGCTGTTTTCAGGAGAGTATTATGATTTTGATAATATTGAAGCACTAAACCTGGCCAAGGACATTGTCGGCAGTTGTAAGAAGATGCTTGCAAAGTTTCATGGCTTGGAAATCAGTAGTTTGTTTGGAGTAGCGTAAGGGGTCCGTGAATTTATAGTATGATGTGCCATCTCATTCCTGGGCCAGACTATATCTCCTTGTGATATTCCGTTTGCCCAAAGCATATTAACAATTCTGTTGGTTCTATCTCAAATACTAGACCACACTCTTAGTTCAGTAACATTCTGATTTGTATTCATTGTGATGTGCCATCTCGTTACTGGGCCAGACTATATCTCCTTGTGTTATTCCTTTTGCCTGAAGCATAATGACAATTCTGTTGGTTCCCCCTCAGTTACTAGACCACACTTTTGGCTCAGTAACATTCTGATTTGTATTATTGTGATGTGCCATCTCATTACTGGGCCACACTATATCTCCTTGTGATAGTCCGTTTGCCCAAAGCATATTAACAATTCTGTTGGTTCTATCTCAAATACTAGACCACACTCTTGGCTCAGTAACATTCTGATTTGTATTATTGTGATGTGCCATCTCATTACTGGGCCAGACTATATCTCCTTGTGATATTTCTTTTGCCCAAAGCATATTAACAATTCTGTTGGTTCTATCTCAATTACTAGACCACACTCTTGGCTCAGTAATATTCTGATTTGTATTATTGTGAGTAATGGGCCAGACTATATCTCCTTGTGATATTCCATTTTCCCAAAGCATATTAACAATTCTGTTGGTTTTATCTCAAATACTAGACCACACTCTTGGCTCAGTAACATTCTGATTTGTATTATTGTGATGTGCCATCTCATTACTGGGCCAGACTATATCTTCTTGTGATATTTCTTTTGCCCAAAGCATATTAACAATTCTGTTGGTTCTATCTCAATTACTAGACCACACTCTTGGATTAGTAACATTCTGATTTGTATTATTTTGAGTAATGGGCCACACTATATCTCCTTGTGATATTTCTTTTGCCCAAAGCATATTAACAATTATGTTGGTTCTATCTCAATTACTAGACCACACTCTTGGATCAGTAACATTCTGATTTGTATTATTGTGATGTGCCATCTCATTACTGGGCCAGACTATATCTCCTTGTGATATTTTTTTTGCCCAAAGCATATTAACAATTCTGTTGGTTCTATCTCAATTACTAGACCACACTCTTGGATCAGTTACAATCTGATTTGGATTCATTGTATTGTGCCATCTCATTACTGGGCCAGACTATATCTCCTTGTGATATTTCTTTTGCCCAAAGCATAAAGACAATTCTGTTGGTTCTCATTACTTGGCCACCCTGTATCTCCTTGTGTTATTCCTTTTGCCCAAAGCATACTGACAATTCTGTTGGTTCCCCCTCAGTTACTAGACCACACTCTTGGTTCAGTAACATTCTGATTTGTATTATTGTGATGTGCCATCTCATTACTGGGCCACACTATATCTCCTTGTGATATTCCATTTGCCCGAAGCATAATGACAATTCTGTTGGTTCTATCTCAATCACTAGACCACACTCTTGGCTCAGTAACATTCTGATTTGTATTATTGTGATGTGCCATCTCATTACTGGGCCACACTATATCTCCTTGTGATGTTCCATTTGCCCGAAGCATAATTACAATTCTGTTGGTTCTATCTCAAATACTAGACCACACTCTTGGTTTAGTAACATTCTGATTTGTATTATTGTGATGTGCCATCTCATTACTGGGCCTGGCTATATCTCCTTGTGTTATTCCTTTTGCCCAAAGCATACTGACAATTCTGTTGGTTCCCCCTCAGTTACTAGACCACACTCTTGGTTCAGTAACATTCTGATTTGTATTATTGTGATGTGCCATCTCATTACTGGGCCACACTATATCTCCTTGTGATGTTCCATTTGCCCGAAGCATAATGACAATTCTGTTGGTTCTATCTCAATTACTAGACCACACTCTTGGTTCAGTAAGATTCTGATTTGTATTATTGTGATGTGCCATCTCATTAGTGGGCCACACTATATCTCCTTGTGATGTTCCATTTGCCCGAAGCAAAATGACTATTCTGTTGGTTCTATCTCAATTACTAGACCACACTCTTGGTTCAGTAAGATTCTGATTTGTATTCATTGTGATGTGCCATCTCATTACTGGGCCACACTATATCTCCTTGTGATGTTCCGTTTGCCCGAAGCATAATGACAATTCTGGTGGTTCTATCTCAATTACTAGACCACCCTCTTGGTTCAGTAACATTCTGATTTGTATTCATTGTGATGTGCCATCTCGTTACTGGGCCACACTATATCTCCTTGTGATATTCCGTTTGCCCAAAGCATATTAACAATTCTGTTGGTTCTATCTCAAATACTAGACCACACTCTTGGCTCAGCAGTCAGGGAAATTACCAGCATATGAGGACAATTGCAAGTCCAGCCAAGTCCTGGCCCTGACAGGATGATTGAGTGTGTGGGGTTGATCAGTTGGGTCTCAGAAGAAAGTCTGGTCTCTTTGCAGCCATCCATACCACACAGCAGCATGTCAGTTGAGGGACTTAATTCTATCCAATTTCACGAAATACTGCAAAGTCATCAGCAGCTAATGCATTTCCTAATTTCTCCGGAGCCTTCGGGTTCTTTAGCTCATTATGTAAAGGATAGGTCTGCCAAAATTCATAGAGTTAGTTGACACTGTGATACAACTTTATACCAAGTTTGGAAGTGATAGTTGCAGTAGTTCTTTTTAAATAGCCAGTCAAAGATGATTTTGCGCACTGCCAAAGTCATGGCTAGGCCATGACACTTTGAGAGTGTCATGGGAGGGTGATGACAGTGCTAGGGTGATTGTCATGTGGGGCTGATGACATTGATTGTCATCAGCTGGTGATAATTTCCCTGACTGCTCAGTAACATTCTGATTTGTATTATTGTGATGTGCCATCTCATTCCTGGGCCACACTATTATCTCCTTGTGATATTCCATTTGCCCAAAGCATATTAACAATTCTGTTGGTTCTATCTCAAATACTAGACCACACTCTTGGCTCAGTAACATTCTGATTTGTATTAGTGTGATGTGCCATCTCATTACTGGGCCACACTATATCTCCTTGTGATATTTCTTTTGCCCAAAGCATATTAACAATTCTGTTGGTTCTATCTCAATTACTAGACCACACTCTTGGCTCAGTAACATTCTGATTTGTATTATTGTGATGTGCCATCTCATTCCTGGGCCACACTATATCTCCTTGTGATATTCCATTTGCCCAAAGCATATTAACAATTCTGTTGGTTCTATCTCAAATACTAGACCACACTCTTGGCTCAGTAACATTCTGATTTGTATTATTGTGATGTGCCATCTCATTCCTGGGCCACACTATATCTCCTTGTGATATTCCATTTGCCCAAAGCATATTAACAATTCTGTTGGTTCTATCTCAATTACTAGACCACACTCTTGGTTCAGTAACATTCTGATTTGTATTATTGTGATGTGCCATCTCATTACTGGGCCACACTATATCTCCTTGTGATGTTCCATTTGCCCGAAGCATAATGACAATTCTGTTGGTTCTATCTCAATTACTAGACCACACTCTTGGTTCAGTAAGATTCTGATTTGTATTATTGTGATGTGCCATCTCATTAGTGGGCCACACTATATATCTCCTTGTGATGTTCCATTTGCCCGAAGCATAATGACAATTCTGTTGGTTCTATCTCAATTACTAGACCACACTCTTGGTTCAGTAAGATTCTGATTTGTATTATTGTGATGTGCCATCTCATTCCTGGGCCAGACTATATCTCCTTGTGATATTCCGTTTGCCCAAAGCATATTGACAATTCTGTTGGTTCTATGTCAAATACTAGACCGCACTCTTGGTTCAGTAACATTCTGATTTGTATTATTGTGATGTGCCATCTCATTCCTGGGCCACACTATATCTCCTTGTGATGTTCCATTTGCCCGAAGCATAATGACAATTCTGTTGGTTCTATCTCAATTACTAGACCACACTCTTGGTTCAGTAACATTCTGATTTGTATTATTGTGATGTGCCATCTCAATCCTGGGCCACACTATATCTCCTTGTGATATTCCATTTGCCCAAAGCATATTAACAATTCTGTTGGTTCTATCTCAAATACTAGACCACACTCTTGGCTCAGTAACATTCTGATTTGTATTATTGTGATGTGCCATCTCATTCCTGGGCCACACTATATCTCCTTGTGATATTCCATTTGCCCAAAGCATATTAACAATTCTGTTGGTTCTATCTCAAATACTAGACCACACTCTTGGTTCAGTAACATTCTGATTTGTATTATTGTGATGTGCCATCTCATTACTGGGCCACACTATATCTCCTTGTGATATTTCTTTTGCCCAAAGCATATTAACAATTCTGTTGGTTCTATCTCAATTACTAGACCACACTCTTGGCTCAGTAACATTCTGATTTGTATTATTGTGATGTGCCATCTCTTTCCTGGGCCACACTATATCTCCTTGTGATATTCCATTTGCCCAAAGCATATTAACAATTCTGTTGGTTCTATCTCAAATACTAGACCACACTCTTGGCTCAGTAACATTCTGATTTGTATTATTGTGATGTGCCATCTCATTCCTGGGCCACACTATATCTCCTTGTGATATTTCATTTGCCCAAAGCATATTAACAATTATGTTGGTTCTATCTCAAATACTAGACCACACTCTTGGTTCAGTAACATTCTGATTTGTATTATTGTGATGTGCCATCTCATTACTGGGCCACACTATATCTCCTTGTGATATTTCTTTTGCCCAAAGCATATTAACAATTCTGTTGGTTGTATCTCAATTACTAGACCACACTCTTGGCTCAGTAACATTCTGATTTGTATTATTGTGATGTGCCATCTCATTCCTGGGCCACACTATATCTCCTTGTGATATTCCATTTGCCCAAAGCATATTAACAATTCTGTTGCTTCTATCTCAAATACTAGACCACACTCTTGGCTCAGTAACATTCTGATTTGTTTTATTGTGATGTGCCATCTCATTCCTGGGCCACACTATATCTCCTTGTGATATTCCATTTGCCCAAAGCATATTAACAATTCTGTTGGTTCTATCTCAAATACTAGACCACACTCTTGGCTCAGTAACATTCTGATTTGTATTATTGTGATGTGCCATCTCATTCCTGGGCCACACTATATCTCCTTGTGATATTTCTTTTGCCCAAAGCATATTAACAATTCTGTTGGATCTATCTCAATTACTAGACCACACTCTTGGCTCAGTAACATTCTGATTTGTATTATTGTGATGTGCCATCTCATTACTGGGCCACACTATATCTCCTTGTGATGTTCCATTTGCCCGAAGCATAATGACAATTCTGTTGGTTCTATCTCAATTACTAGACCACACTCTTGGCTCAGTAACATTCTGATTTGTATTCATTGTGATGTGCCATCTCGTTACTGGGCCACACTATATCTCCTTGTGATATTCCGTTTGCCCAAAGCATATTAACAATTCTGTTGGTTCTATCTCAATTACTAGACCACACTCTTGGCTCAGTAACATTCTGATTTGTATTATTGTGAGTAATGGGCCACACTATATCTCCTTGTGATATTCCGTTTGCCCAAAGCATATTAACAATTCTGTTGGTTCTATCTCAATTACTAGACCACACTCTTGGCTCAGTAACATTCTGATTTGTATTATTGTGATGTGCCATCTCATTACTGGGCCACACTTTTTCTCCTTGTGATGTTCCATTTGCCCAAAGCATATTAACAATTCTGTTGGTTCTATCTCAATTACTAGACCACACTCTTGGTTCAGTAACATTCTGATTTGTATTATTGTGATGTGCCATCTCATTACTGGGCCGCACTATATCTCCTTGTGATGCTCCATTTGCCCGAAGCATAATGACAATTCTGTTGGTTCTATCTCAATTACTAGACCACACTCTTGGCTCAGTAACATTCTGATTTGTATTATTGTGATGTGCCATCTCATTACTGGGCCACACTATATCTCCTTGTGATGTTCCATTTGCCCGAAGCATAGTGACAATTCTTTTGGTTCTATCTTAATTACTAGACCACACTCTTGGTCTAGTAACATTCTGATTTGTATTATTGTGTTGTACCATCTCATTACTGGGCCAGACTATATCTCCTTGTGATATTCCATTTGCCCAAAGCATAATGACAATTCTGTTTTTTGATTTTCATCTGAACAGGATTGGAAGCAATCCGAAGTTCTGTGTGAATCAAGTCATTTGGTGTTTGTGTTTGGACACCAAGCAAGCATTTCTTTCAATGTACATGTAGAATTGTAGATGGATGCTCCTTTCAAGTTATGAGTCAGCCAACTTTCACTACCATGGAGTAGTGAGCTACGCATAGCACTATCCCAAACTTTTTGCAAAACAATAAATGGAGCGTTGTTATTCTTCCTCAGAAAGGAACTTAGAGAAATGCCATGATGGCCACATAGACATATATTATCTTGTATCATATATATAATATACGGTATATATATATATATTGCGCATGTCTAAGACATTTACAAAATTAATGTTACATTTTAGTTAATAACACTGAAAAGATGCTGAATATGCTGAAAGGAAGCTGAAGTTCTGTTGTGTGCATGGGGGCAACTTTCTTAGACACAACACCGAACCTCGCTTGGACATGTTTAGCCAGATTATCCCTGAGCTGCCTCAAAAGCCCTGTGATACCAAACAATGACTGATGTCAGGCCATAAAACAAACAGCAGTCAGGCTTTGTTTTGGAAGGAGAGAAGAACAGTGCCAGAATAGCAAAACAGTCAGCACACAACCTGGGGATATTGTTCAGGCCCACCCTTTAGATGTTGGTCAGGGGTTAATCAGATAATGAAGGCACCAGAAGTCAAAATCTCACTAAAGCTGCTTAAAGTACCTGCATGTTTTCTTTTAAACAGCACACTTTCAGCTATTGCAGGCAGCATTGAGGAGTGTGTATCCCAATACAAAAGAACATGTTGGTTTGGGGCCTTCTGATCTTTCACAAAGTTTAGCGTACAGTCCAGATGATTGCTTAATTTATCCAGAGAGAACGTTAAAGAATTGATATTCACAAACTGTAGATGAAGATGTGAATAGTGGTTAGCTGGTTAGCACTGCATATAAATGTGAACACTGAACATCTGAGGTGGAGTATGCTGAGGTGGGGGAGTTTCCTAGACACTAAAAAGAGTTCTTATGTAATCAGGCGTAGATCTAGGTTGGATTTTTTTACCTGGAGGCAGACGTGTTTTGGCTTGGGCTGCTCCAGTATACCTGCAGGTTACTCGGGGTGAACTGTCAGAAGCCGTTTTTCCGCTCTAAAAACTGAGAACGAAAAGCTTGTGCTTTGCTGTAATGTTCCAATCCAATCGGTACAAACCATCTTCTTCTGCATGTTCAGCGTCTGAGGCAACAGACCGAAAAAGGTACAAACACCGAGAAATAGTATTAAACAAGTTCAAAACAACGTCTTAGTAAGTTCTTTGCTGGCAAGTGTGTCTGAATGCTGTTTGTAGACTTCTAACATATGGTTCACAAGGGTTTGACATTAGTCTATCATGTTTGACAGAAGTTGGCTACTTTGCAGTGTTTAAGCTGTAAAGCCAATGGCTGAAATATCTTCAGTGGCACAATGGGTCAGTTGGTTCCCTTGTAGTCCTCTTGTAATGTTACCCCTTAATGGGTTATTAGTGGCTCAGTGATAAGTGATCTGTCCAAGCTGAGTTGCCCCAATATTGAAACGATCCATCATCAATTATATAAATACATACATTTGACTGTGTCCTTAAGATTTTGGAAAGGCTGTATGTTTCTGTTATCTGCTACAGTGAGTGGATGTTATCTGAATGTTCTCCAACCTACGATTTATCTCAGTCTTTCAACTGTTCAAAGTCAATATTATTACAGCGCCGCCTGCAGATAAGTGAAACGTATGGTACTGTGCCATTGCATCAATGCTAAACATCCTCAACTAAACTTCTTCTGGAAGCATGAATTCCCATCCGAGGAGAGGAAAACGTATTGGGTCATATTTCAGAATTAATATATCTCTAGATAGTATTCTTGAATTCGGTTGCATTTTTCAATCTAAATGACAGAATTGCAATATTCTGTCTTTAAGAATTAATTATGCAAATGAACTTGAAAGAAAATGTTTTCCTTAATGTGTGGGTATGCTATTGTGGAACAACTTTGATCATTCTGTACCATATTTCACATTGAGCATATCTAAAGTTGCTACATGAGTCGATACATCGATACTTCATTGTGTTTATTAGTCTCAGCTTTATTGGATGTCTAATTCTGTGAAGCGTATGCAATCCAAACGTATCATTCCATTCTTTATCAGCTTCCAGAAATCGATCCTCAGGGAATGTAATATGAGCCATCCATCTTGCCTCCTTACTGAATAAATCTAATGAAATTTTTAAAAAAACACAAGTAAATAGTACATATGCTTCTTGGGTATATACTATAGTATTTGCTGACTGTGTACTGCGATCAGTCTGTGATGTGCCAGATTTAATTATTGTATACTTGTATTTTCTTTCTCTAATAGTTCTTTGCAGTGCACATTCAATCATGTGCAGAAGAGACACAACTTTGATGTCTGGAAAATGCCTTTCTCATCAACATGTAGTTAACTTGCCAAGTCACTGACATAACATCGAAAGATAGGAGTAACTTGGAGAGCACTTTATTGTTGCTACAAGCTTGTACATTGTACACTTAGAGATCATTTTGTACATGTTGTTTTTGCTATATGAGCACAATTGAGCATGCAGTGCGATTGTTTTGTGTTTTAGGTGTGAATGTTGCTACTGACACAGTCATAGTCAAAAACACTGAAATGCTACGATATAGTATATTAACTATATTTTATGCAAGAATATGCCATTCTCAGGTTTTATGCCTTCCTGCAAGGGTTATAAATAGCTTACAAGTTGTATTCAGATACAAATTTTAAAATAAAAAAATTGAATTGAAATTGAATTGAAAAATGTAGTATGTGTATGTCATTGTACGACAAATACATTATGACTTTTGTACCATTTCAACACAAACCTGTTCAACACCAGCAATATTTTTTCATTCATGCGATGTCATATTGCGCAGTTGCAGAGGCAACAATTTGGGGAGGCTTTGAATCCATGGATTCTTGTCTGCTTCTCCCAGAAAAGATTTGAACCAGCAAGAGAACCTCTCAGTCTTTTAAAGTCAACAAAGTTGTTCATGAATCATGTCGATGTTTTTGTTGTTTTTCTTGTCAAGTAGAATTTATTAATGACAATTCTTGTTTTGGCTTTCAGGATTTTCAAATTGCCAGGATGGCAGTGGTGAGTAGATGCCTCTATTGATTGAGAATTTGAGATTAATGGAAAGAAAATACAGCTAAAATGGATAATGTTCAAAATATATATAGACAATTCTGTGGTTTTTTTTTCTGGAAAATCAATCGATAAAAAATGTACATTTTCCTACTGCAGCATTTTGGAAAAAGGTATATAACATTTTCTGATACTTCTACATTTATACAACGTCATGGTAACATTTAATTCTTGGAGAAGGATTATCACTTTATATCTTTTATGTCTTTTTAACTTCTTGCAATTGAGCCATTGCAATTAAACTTCTTGGTGTTAGTCAATCTCAAACTTGACTTCGTGTGAATAATTGTTTGTTGTGTTTCAATTGCACTTTGGTTGATGTGTTTGCACTTACTTCTTGGCATTGTTTCTCACACTAAATGACTCATAATGGCCTTGGTGATGATGTCACTGGTATCTTTCATACTTTTAACAAATTAAATACACAGGTATCTTGATTTCTTGGGTCTATTTTAATGTACACTGAATTGAAACATTGAAAAACTGTTGTCGAATTGTCGTTTGTCTGGTTTCTTAATGGGATGCAACTAACAGTAACAAATCCACAAGTAACACTTACACTGATGGGTAATGAATAGTATAATGAATTAGAAGTTATCTTTTTGGCATGTTATTTTTTGTTTGACCAGGTACAACAGTAGGGTCAGATGGAGCGCAAGGAGAGTCGGATGTTACAACTGTGGGTGCTGATCCTGCCGTTGCCGCAGCGGTCGAGGTCACACCGCCTGCACCCTCAGAACAAGAGACAACACAAGCAGCAGAATCTGCAGATGCAGCTGCACCAGCTGCACCAGCTGCTCCTGTTGTTACGGATGGAGCAGAGGTTGCTGCGGACTCTAATGTGGCAACGACAGAACAGTCTGCAGCAGCGGCTGATAGTGATAAAGTGACAGTAGCCGCTGAATCGGCAGTTGCAACGACTCCTGAGCCAGCCATTCCCACCCTTCCCGAGACCAAACTGGAGCAGGATCCAGATGTCACCATCAAACCGGTCGCCCCAAATGAACCCCCAACAACAGAAGGAGCAGCATCTCAACCGGAGACCAGCACGGGTTCGGCAGCTGGTTCAGCAGGTGGTTTGCCAGCTGGTTCAGCCGGTTCAACAGCTGGTCCAGATGTTTCCACAGAAGATTCATCAGATGATGCCAAAGCAGGTGTGAAAAGTTTCCTCTCCTGTAGTGGGCTTCTTCTCTAGTCTCTACATAATTTTCTTGCAATTGCAATCTTCCTCTATTGCACTCAGCCATCCGCTCAATTGCTATTCTCACAATCACTCGATTGCAGCTTCAATCTTCAGCTCAGCCTCAAACAATGAAGTCTCAATTCAATCTTCCAACCCAAACAAGGGAGCTCTCCACAGACTTCTCTCCTCTTCTCCAAAATCTCTCAAGTGGGCTAATAAATAGCACAATGGTCATCTCAGGTTACTATTGCTATCAAAACTTTGCACCTGAAACTAAACTAACCCTTTGTTGACCAATTTGGTAATGCTAACCATGCACTGAACTGTATTCTTGTTCTTGGAATCCTCCCTATTTTCACTCACAGGCGTCTTGTATTTTCTTACACATGTTACACTTGATGCACACTGAATGGTAGTGAACCACTTGGTAGGGAATGTTTAATATCTTGTTTGGTCTTGAAATTAATTCATTTGATGGCTTAATTAAAATGACATGGACTGCCTGAGCTCTAACCCAGTTGATTGACTTTTGTCTGATCACATCTGCAACTTGTCTGTTTGATACAATCACCTAAAAGACAGCGGCCATGACTTTGTTATGATTGTACTGTACATTTAATTTGGTAAAACTTTTGCAACTGTACAAAGACATAGAAAATTTGTGTTTCTAAAAGCACGCTGCAAGATAACTTTACTAACAAGAGTTCATTGTTTGTATGAAAATAACTATTTTAATTGTGAAGTTCTTGTATTAACAATTTTTCTTTGAATTTAGCCACCACTGCTGTCCCAGAAATCCCAACCTTGCCAGACACTGAAGATGAACTGGAGGTGAGCAATCTTGTCATGAGTATACTAAAAGAAAAGCTATTGTATAGTTGTAGGAACTCATTTATAATCTCTAAGACTAAGACTTCTTTATTGGTCATTCTTAAAAAAAGACAATGATACAGAATGAAATTGTTGGTGCAAATATTTGACGTTGTGAAAGATACAAATTAAACAGACAGATATATATTGCAAACATATATAAGTCGGTCAATGATTATCTGGACGGAGTCCAGATACTGTTTGGCTACACTACTACTTCTGTCAGCCTTGACTTCCTGCCAACTTTGCCAGCATTAAACATGACATATAGTGGTTTACTCCACTCAGCTCCTATTTCACCCTCCACCTCTGCACACATGCCATCCTAATGCGTCAGAGTGATGTAGCAGATAGATAAGGGCTAGATCTATCTGTAACAACTGTAGATAGATGCATACAGTGCGGAGAATAGGCAGAAATCACTAAATCTGATGCATTTCACTGCTATCTGGCCCACCTGTCTGTAGCTTAGGGGGGACCAGTCCATCGATACATAGTCAGAGCCTGTACATCAGCTCTGATAGAGTAGCTGGTTGCCATTGGAATGAAGCGATGTGATTGGTTGAGGTCATCTGGCTGGTTCCCACAGTCTTTGCTGCTGTGAACAAGTAGTTCTTGGGTTTCCCGCTAGGGGGACGCTCTCCGTAGCCATTTAACGTGCACAACGCGTACTAGCGCCAGTGGATTTGTATTCTGTGCTTACCAAATACAGTTAATGAATTACGATTATCTTTATTCTCACCTCGGGGGCGCACCTCGGGGGCGCACCTCGGGGGCGCACCTCGGGGGCGCACCTCGGGGGCGCACCTCGGGGGCGCACCTCGGGGGCGCACCTCGGGGGCGCACCTCTGGGGCGCACCTCGGGGGCGCACCTCTGGGGCGCACCTCGGGGGCGCACCTCGGGGGCGCACCTCGGGGGCGCACCTCGGGGGCGCACCTCGGGGGCGCACCTCGGGGGCGCACCTCGGGGGCGCACCTCGGGGGCGCACCTCGGGGGCGCACCTCGGGGGCGCACCTCGGGGGCGCACCTCGGGGGCGCACCTCGGGGGCGCACCTCGGGGGCGCACCTCGGGGGCGCACCTCGGGGGCGCACCTCGGGGGCGCACCTCGGGGGCGCACCTCGGGGGCCTGATGAGTGCAATATATCTGTTTGCTTAGAGATTTCACTTGTTTTGTCAATAATATACACTCATATGCCATTGCAAAAAAATGCATCATGATATTTCTCTACATAACTCAAGCCCTACAAACTTTCAAACACGTTAGTGCGTTGCGCATGTCTAGCAAAATATGCATTTCTCCCTCTCAAGGCCACTTATGGCTAACATCCTCATAAAATGGGACCCCTGCTACTACAATTCGGCATACCAAACGACTAGCCCATGCTTGTTTTACAATAGTCAGGTTGATTATCACCGTCCAGATATGCAAATTCCAATTTGCCTTCTAGTTAAAATTTTAAATTTGAACCAAATTTCTTTTCCCTTATTAGGGACCAAAAGGAAAAACCCTTGCCCCAACCACGGAAGCAGAAGTCACCACTGCGGAAGCTGCTGCCACGGAAGCTCCCACCACTGAACCGGAAATAACCACCACAGAAGCGCCAGGTATGAAATATTAATGACTCATTGATTGACTTGCCTGGAAATTATATCAATTCAATTTGTGATACATACTGAACATGTTGGCCACTACACTCCATCTACATATGCATAGGCTTATTACTTATCTGATCAAAGGTGTCATAAGACCTGTGTTCAACAAATACCTAATATGACTTAACATATAAGGACTTATAAAGGTTATTTGACATAGTCTAGATTTATTAGCCGATTAGAGTTTGCCATAGTGATTGGCCATTGGTAGTACGCTGATGGCAAGTGTCAGCTCAGAAGAAAATTACATAAGGACATTTCAAGAGACGTTTAAGAAATGATATTGCCATAATTTATTATACTCTCAATGGGCGAGTCATTTAGGCCTATATTATTTTGTTGCAAGAAGAATAATGAGGACATGGAGGTCCATGGCTCATGCGGATAACATTTACTGATACGTTTTTATATTTTTAGCAACGACAACTGTTCCATGGTCTGGTGAGCCCTGTGAGACACCTCACGTCTTGAACGAAGTTGAACGCCACTTCACGGCAACAATCGGCAAGGAAGCCATCAACGACCGAAAGCTCAAGAAGAACTGGTATAAAGCAGAATACGAAGGATCTCCCGCAATTATCACTTCTCAGGCCATTAAGGTAGCTCATGCAATCTCTTTGTATTCAGACCAGACAGAATTAATTTTTCGCTTCTTGGCTAAACAAAACCAACAGATTTACTGCTATTTGTATTAAACCATAAAAAAGCTTACCCACAAGTTTATGCCATTTATTGACACACTGAAAAATAAAGGTTACTGCTTTTTTTTGTGTCAGTTTGACTATTATTTGCATCTTGTCATATTTCTGATTTCAGCCTGACCAGTGCGGAACAAGTATACCATTCCATTTAAATTTGAAAGGCAAAACACTTCCAGACAAAGACAACAACGGCACATATGAAATTTGCAGCTCCGTGAAAACGGATCACGGTCTACTGGACTGCACGGAGCCACAGCAGATCGAGGTCAAAAACTGTGGTGACAAGTATGTGTACAACCTGAGCCCTCTGGTGTGGAAAGGCAAAAGCTCATCAAAAATTGGTATTTGCGTACAAAGTAAGTTACTTATGGTTTTGTGGATTAATTTGCTCATTTTTACAAATAAAATAGTTCAATAGAGTCTTATAGGGATGGGTCGTAGAATGCGAGAGCCTAGAGGGATTGGTAAGAATATCAGTGACTGTAGGCCTATGTGGTCTGTGTGAAGCGTAGCTACTGTACTCGTATTAATATATGATTCTGTAGCTGCTCACCAGCATACATTTAGTGCCAAAGTTGTGATGGGTGCAATTATAGGAAAAGTAATAAATGTCATAAGCTCACAACCACCGGTGTGCATACTTTATGATATTGTTTCCTTACTTGGTGCTCTGATTATGTGCAATTAAAGAAATTGCTTGGATGTATTGGGTCCTGGAAGAAGAAGTGCACCTCCTTTAGTGTATATATACAACAATGTGCTATGCTGTCATAACACTTGTAACTATGCAGCTGTGTTTGAAGTTTGAACTAACAAATCAATCTGAACTGTTTTCAATTCTCTGTTTTTAGAGCCTGGTGAAATTGTGCCTCTCCACTATTTGGCTATCTCTCAAGGTATCATCTACATACACTCTCTTCACAAGATTTTTGAAAAATTTCCCAATTAAAATGTCTTGAATGAAATCAATAATTTACTATTTCTTTGTTTTCAGAACTATCTGACAACCTTGTAAGTATTACATATATAACTTTCCAATGGCTAACATAGGTTTACAATTACACTGTATCAACATTAATTGCCAAGGAAATATTTGTAAATTCAACTACACATGTTGGTGACGACGGTAATTTATTGTGTGATCAGATAGAGTGATATTACTGACCATGATATGATTACATGGACAATTGTTGACCACATGTTTTATGAATTTTCTTATCAGGATGTACCCACAACGTCAGTGGATGACGTTTCAAAAGAACAACTTGAAGGAATCGTAACTTTGGAATTGAAGTACCCCGAAGACCTCGGCGATCAAGTAAGCCAAATGTTTTACAAATATTAATAATTCTTCTTTTAAATTTTATGTTGTCTACTTGCTCAATCCTTGTAATATATATATGAAACCTCCTGTTAGTCCTGTACAGAACTTTGTCAAGTTGTTACGTAAAATTGAAAATTTATGGTAATTTATATCCACGTACGCTGCTATGCAAAATAGAAATCTTAAGTTTATTTTAAAAAATCACTTTAATTCCCCTCTATGTGTCAAATTCTGGAATCCATTTCTTTTTTATCCCACTTAATTATTACAATTTTGTGACTTTTGGTTATGATACGCCACTTGACTCGCTATGTTTCTTGCCTGAACCTATTAATTAAAAACAACAAAAAAGATTTTGAAAAGATGAATGATTTGAAGCTTCTTGGTTTACAAGTCTCTCTACGGAAACAGCTTTACTTCAGGAATCAAATTTACTTATTACTATTTACCATTACTCATTTGTTTATTAGACTGACACAGAATACCTCCGTGGCCTGGATAAGAAATACAGACCAATGGTTGCAAGAGCTTTGAATAATTTGCCAAAACCGACCCCTGCACCAGTGACGACAGAGGAGCCAACTACTGACGCAAAGGTTGAAAAAGTTGAGGAAAAGAAAGAAGAACCAGTTGGCGCCCAGCCTGCCCCTGAGGCACCTAAAGGTATACCAATCGCTAATTCACATTCCATTCACTTTAATATGAGTGAGAGCGGAGAGGTTGAAATTGTATTTTCAATCACAATTTAAGTTTTATGGCTAATTTTCTTCCTTAGACATTACAGGCATTTGTACTCTCTTTATTCTTGAATGGGTTATAATATAATATGTTTTGAATATTTGTGGTCATAAAATTATGTTGGCCTAACTTATACTATAATAATGGATATCATATTGATAATGGTTATATTGATAATTATTTCTGAATAGAGTCAAGACACAAACACACATCTTTTTCATGCATCAAGTCTTGGTGCACATTGTAAATGACAATAACTAGCACGAAACTTGTGTGACACAGAGAAGTAGATCGTATTGAGACTGAAAAGTAGTTGTTATGGGTGATTATTATAATATGTGTATATTTTGTTATTAAGACCATCCACTGTTTACATTTCATCATTAGAACCAGCTCCAGCTCAACCGGAGCCAGAAATGAACATCCCCGACAACCTGGATTCTGATGCTGACTCCAAAGGTCCTCGTGCTGCTCGCTCTGTCGCCAATCCTCGTTTTAGATACAGGAGAGATCTCTCCAGGCAGAGGAGGTCCTCCGACCACGAGTACAAAGACGATGATGTGCATTATGTCGGCCCAACTCCTCGCATCAAGCATGGAGTCCTGCAGAAGTCTGTCTACGTGGATGACCCAGGTCAGTGAAGTGGTGCTCCTTTTGACTGTTTTCTTGAGTTTTTAAGTCTTGAAAGATAAATTAGAAGATGTTTTTGCCCCTGATAACAAACCTGTTTGCCGTTTTAAATAGTTTAAATGAAGGAAATATTTTACACCCTTGATTTGAGGTTCTTGATTTAAGGATTCACGCCTCTTAACGAATATTCATGAGATGTGACGTCATCACCAAAACGAGGCTACCAACCCATAACAAACACACGTGGCGCATGAAAACAGTGCTGCTGTGTGTGTACACAGTGCTGACAGACCTGTACGCCGCCGATTTGAAGCAGGCAATTAACCCATACAGTGGTGTGCTCTGCTCAGCATCACAGGCTTACTGACAGCACTTGACAGTGCTGATGGCAATTAGAAGTACAATCAGCCACACTTGCCAATTTGTTTGATGGGTGGGGCAATGATGAAAGTCATTGTGCATGATCACTTCTTGTTTTTGCAATGTCTGTGAATTGTGAAAATTAATTGGGCTGTAATAAGCTATAGTTATTAGTAAGTTTGTATTTTTTAACAGCCTGTAGTGCCTAGACCCATCCCAGCTGAGTCCTATCAGCTGATCCTCCTGCAGCACTTGTGGTATGTTTATTGGCAGAGAAACAGAATCATCCTTGATGATGATGAAGACATTTGTCTTGTTGCTGTCCATTATTGTATTGCTAAAATTACTTTCTAAAGTTATTAAGTCTTTTCTGAAGTATTGTGGAGGTGTATTGATTTGTATAGACTATATAGTACATCACTTCTAAAGGCCTAAGTGCTCACAAGACATTGTATGTGACATGTCATCCAGTGGTATAACTCACTGAGTCACTGACAGACATCATCAGTGACATGTGAGCCTCACCTGTCAGTGACTGAGTGAGTTATACCACTGGATGATATGTCACATACAATTGTCGCATAATGAAAATTAACTACAGGCCAATTTCAGTGTGAAAGATTGGACCTGCAATGAAATCAATTAATGAGAGCAATGGAACTACTCCAATGCAAAGTAATTGCCGCTGATGAGGAACCCCAGAGTTACCCCTTGAGTGTTTTGATAATGGCATTTGGCAGTGATGTAGTCGAGGCCAGGACATCGGAGACCGAGGCAAGGCCAAGGATTTGGTATCCGAGACCAAGCCAAGGCCGAGGCCATCAAAATTTGGCTCCGAGGCTGGCCTCGAGGACGAGGCCAGCCTCAAGACCTCCAACACTGGCATTTAGGGAGCATACAATTCAGGGCTCCTAGTTGCTCAATAGGCCTATTTCCTATAAATCCTATATTTCCCTCTATTGTTTTGCTCCCTACATTTTTCAAACTTAGACAACTTTTATTTATGCTCAGTACTGTAACTGTTGTACAATGCATACATGCATTTTCAATTTTACAACAACAAAAAATTAATGAGAGCAATGGAGCTCCTCCAATGCCAAGTAATTGCAGCTGATGAGGAATAGGGTAGGTTGATTTTGCAAAAATCTTTGAATTTCAATTTTGGACAAATTGGGATAGTGACATTTTCATGTCAAAAGGCCAAATCCAAAATTTCAGGTCTCTAACTCTAATACTTTTTTGAGGAAATCCATTTGAAATTTCGAGATTTTAGACATTTTTCGCTTGTTGCGCCGATTCGCGGTATTGGATAACTCAGTCAATTTAAAAGATAAGACAATGAAACTGGTATAGTTGGACAGGGCTCAATTCGACCTTCATTTTGAATACCAACATCAATGGTCTAGGCCAAATTTGAAGGTTCAGGAAATTCAGAATGTGGCAACTTTTAATTTTTTGATTGCCTTACAAATCGAAGTATGACATTATAGGTGTATATGTATTGGCTGTTGAGATATCTGGTATTAATAGCAATCTCAGGAAAAGCAACCAGAACTATAATATAGTTATCATTGTCAATTCAATAATTGCCTCCGGTATCCAGAATAGAACCCCAGATCTGAAGAACTTATAAAAATATAAAAATAGGCAACAGGTTATCTGATTTGTCAGTGAGTCATTTCAGGATCAGGTTCAGTATTATTATGTACTGAAAAAGTAGAAATGGAATCCAGGCCTCCAGGGCACCCTTCAAACCAAGAAAGAAGTTCAAATAGAACAACTACCTGATTGGAAATTGCTTTCATATTTCTGTACTGGCGTTTGGAAGTTGTAACATAAAACTTCCCTGCTTTGCAACAATTAAGGTACTATAAAAAATATTTTACATGCATTTTATAATGGAACTTAGTGGTGTTATGGGGAGGTCTGGATAGCTTATTATACAGCTCTTAATGTCATCACTGGTGCCTTACAGAATACATTATGACTTTTGTATTAAGAACATTACATTTCAAAAAGAATATCAACGCTCAGAGATAGAGAAAATTATTTTAGCTTTTCATGAGCAGTGCATTGAGTACTACGTATATATCTCTCAATTAACCGTTATGCAGATGCTGGCTGTGAACTTGTTTGCACATTGAACTTCTATTTCTGATCTTTGATTTATCTTAGAATTAAGCTGTATATGTATTATATAGTTGGAAAATGATATAACAACTCTGCCCATTTCATAGGTTTACCTAATGAAACTGTTACTTCCCCCATACTTCCAATATGGCTCATTGTGAGACCTCTAATGCTTTGTCAAAGTGTTATCCAGTAAACTGACATAGTATTGAATACAACCAGGACTAGTAAAAGACTTTTTTCAATAGTTACCTGTTCATTGTGGGTTTGCATCATCAGATATGACTTTCTTTCTCCTAATCGTGAAATTTTATGAAAAGTGCAGATGAAAAATTATCCGAAACCCATCATGTTGGTATTCAAATTGTAGGTCTTTTTGTGACCTTCTCAAATATGCAAGTTTTATTTCTGTATGGTGAGAAATGACAAAGTTATACGTAACCGCGAGTTTGCGAAACAGTCGAAAAATGTTTAAAATGTCAAAAATTCAATGTCATTTCCTCAAAAAACTTTTCAAGCTAGAGACCTGAAATTTTGGATATAGCCTTCTGATGTGAAAATGTCACTATCCCAATTTGTCCAATGGTGAAGTTCCGAAATCAACCTACCCTAATGAGGAACCCCAGAGTTATAAACGATGTCGGGCACAACTTATCTATGTTTTCAAGCTTCTTGCCAAAATTCCCTATTGTTTTATAAATGGCATTAAATCTGCTATTTCAATATTTTCAGGTGAAGTTAAAATGAGTGTTTTAAGACTGTTTAATATTTGTCAGGAAGAATACCAGAATTCCAGGTTATTCCTTGGTGAACATGCATGTATCTTGTTCCAAGTTCCAACACTGGTCAAGTCAGATCATATTCAGTGCGCCAGCAGGGCCGTAGCCAGCAGGGTCATAGCCAGCAGGGCCGTAGCCAGCAGGCAATGCACGTGAAGTTCACGTGATAAACGGGGCGGAGAGGAACTGGTGAACATGAGTTATATCACGTGTTTTTGCTCACGTGAGAAAAACCACATTTTCACGGGATAACCACGTGATGAATGTCACCAGATTATCGCTTGACCATCTTCATGCCATAGGGGCCTAACTGAGAGTTATCACATGTTTTTCTTCACATGAAAAAACTCCCCAAGATTTTCTCAGGATGACCATGTGATGAACTTCACCAGATTATTACTTGACCGTCTTCATGACATAACTGAGAGTTATCACATTTTTTTATTCACATGAAAAAACTCCCCAACATTTTCATGAAATGATCATCACCAGATTATCACATGATGATTTTCCCCAGATAACCACATGTATTTGTTGCTATGTATTGGAAGTTTACACCTGAAAATCACGTGGTTAAATGGTGAAGATACCTCCAGAAAATCACGTGGTTAAAAGTGGTGAAGATTTTCCCCAGAAAAACATGTGGTTAACTGGTGACAAAATCACGTGGTTAGCATTTGCAAATACATATATATCAGTTTTCCATGTGATAACTGAGGGGCAATTTCATGTGATAACTCTCAGTTAACCAGTTTTGTCAGCTGAGGAAATGCTCTGAGGTCTGTCAGAGACAACCACGTGAAATTGCCCCTCAGTTATCACGTGGAAAACTGATAGGTTATTGCAAACCCTAACCATGCGATTTTGTCACCAGTTAACCACGTGGTTTTCTGGGGGCAATTTTCACCAGTTAATGACGTGATTTTCTGGTGAATATCCTCACCAGTTAACCACGTGATTTTCTGGTGAATATCCTCACCAGTTAACCACATGTTTTTTTTTCTGGGGGGAATCTTCACCACTTAACCATGTGATTTCCTGGTGTAAACTTCCGATACATAGCTGCAAATGCATGTGTTTATGTGTGGAAAATCATCAAGTGATAATCTGGTGACATTCATCACTTGGTTATCCCGTGAAAATGTGGGAGTTTTTCTTACGTGAACAAAAACGCGTGATAATTAACTCTCCGTTATGTAATGTTCACCAGTTTCCCCCTGTGTTTATGAACTTCACGTGCATTGTCTGCTGGGAAGGTGTTGGAGTGTGGGTCTTTCAGGTCTGTGACAGGCACTAGGTCAGAGTCGAGAGGCTCTGAGGTCTATAACCGTCTGTCAGATTCAGGTAAGAGTAGTGAGATTCTCAACTTCTAAAGTATGAGAGAGGCAAGAGGTATGAGTTCTCATGTGCTCCAGGTATGGTACTCCAAGAGAGTTTAGCAAGGTAATGCTGATGGTGTGCTGCCGAGCACTCTATACTTGTACTTCATCCAGGTCAATAGCTCTCAATTCGGCACTTAAAAAATAGATACTGACATGACTTGTGGTATTTATCAATAATGTTTTGTGAGCCTTAAACTGGTGTTTACGCAAATTCATACAGGTAAATTATTGAAATGTTTATTCTCTGAATTAATAATAATTGCTTTCTTTGTATTTAATGAAATTTTAAAGAAAAACATAAATTGAAAAGCTGCATCAAGTGCTACTCAAGACAGGTCTGCCAAACTTACCAGTAGAAAATTTTAGTCAAGTACATTATTATTCAAATTCCTCTTGTATGATACAGAATCTTCATTATCTTCATTATGGTCCCCCCCCCCCATTTCATTTCATCATCATCCACCTTTATTTTCTTTTGTTCCATTAACTAATTAAAACAATTTTTTTTTAATTTTCTTTCTTCATTCTTCATAGATTGAAATTAAGGGCCAACAATAATAATAATAGTTCATATGAGCTCTGTTGAGTCCTGCTTAGTGTGGTTTTTCCTTACTGGTTGAGCAAAATGGAAGATTGTTGAGTGTCAATGTTCCACTAAGTGAAAAAAAAAAATCAAAGGTTTTCATTTGGTTCAAGGCACTTTGGTGCCAGGGTCCAGGTGAAAGATCCTACCAGAGCATGCCATCATTTTTTTTGCAACAAGATAATTATGAGGTTCCGGAATCTGGCTGGGGGGAATGGGTATAGGGCCTAAAGGGGTAATTAAGGAATTCAGTTTTAAGTGAAAAGGTCGTACGTGGGACTGCCTAAAAATTAAAATAAATAAAATGTATGAATTAAGACTAAACTCGTACATTCTGTCTGGGAATGAGTAAGAGGGCAAATAATTCCTTAGTAATAATTTATTGTGTGCTGGGACATTTTTACAAGCACAGATTGAGGAATTTGTTAAGGTCTACTGTCATAACTTGGATTTGACAGGCAATTTCGTTGCTTAGCACAGATTGAGGAATTTGTTAAGGTCTACTGTCATAACTTGGATTTGACAGGCAATTTCGTTGCTTTATAATTTTTAACCGACCTATCGGCGGTTTTTAGAGGGGGGCAGAGGTGGGCAAAGGGGGGGGGGGGGTGATAAGGGAAAAGGGGATTGAAAGTGGGTTGTCTGCTTTTGACTAATTATGAGATTGGCCTGAAACTTGGCAAATGACCAACAAACTGTGTAAATTTTTCATGTGAGCATTTATATGTGACACAAAGAAAGTTCTGGCATAGCAATGACATCTGTGTATGTTGTTATTTCATCAGTTTCATGTTCTTTCTGTGAAACATCTAAATGTTTGCCTCTTCAAATGTTTGCCATGTTTGCTGTTTACCTAGTAGTAGAAGTAGGCTGACCAATGAGGGAACTGGGTGCAGGTCATGTGACACCAACTTGTAACCACTTGGACTCTACCATTTTGGGTGGGGGGAGGGTAGGATTCCAATCTTGTGAATGGAGGGAATTTACCTAAAACATACAAATTTAATGAGGTCTGCTTTGTGTTGAGAGGTTATTAGGGAACATTAAGCCACACTAGTTTTGGAAAGCTGGTATTGATAGCATGAAATGAAAGAACTCTCCCAAGTTAATGTAAATGTGGCCCTGCCCTTCCTAAAACACTGGATGTTTACTTTTGGAACCACTGGAGTGGAACTATTTTCCCAGAATCCTGTGCAGGACAACAAGAGTTATAGTGAAAGCCAATGGTGGGCACAGGCCTCAGTACTGATTAATGTAGTCCAGCGTTAGAGCTAGTGGAGCACCTACCACCTCGTGGGTCAGTGTAAAATGCGGACCATGCAGACCATGCGGACCATGCGGACCATGCGGACCAGACTATCTGGCGGCCAGTCTGTTGGTACAGGCCTTGGACAAACACTGACCAGTCTGGAAGGGGTTAAATCATGCGGACCAAGTGCATACCATGCGGACCAACTGGATAACAAAAGGTTATCTATGGATTAATTATTTAGATGAATTTAAAAACAAACTTAGTAATTTTTTTTCAATAAAATGGTAAAATTTAAAAATAATGATTTAAAAGTGGTCTGCATGACCTGGCTAGCATGGATTGGTCTGCATTTGGTCTGCATGATAGGAATTTTGGTCTGCATCGCATCTATAGAACAAAGCTACAATAATTAAAGACAAAATGATTTATAAAGTATTAAATTTAATTTAATAAATCCCAAATACACTGCATTCTGGTCTGCATTCTGGTCTGCATTCTGGTCTGCATTCTGGTCTGCATCCTGGTCTGCATGATTTATTTGGTCTGCATGATTTATTTGGTCTGCATGATTTATTTGGTCTGCATGATTTATTTGGTCTGCATGATTTATTTGGTCTGCATGATTTATTTGGTCTGGAGATATTTTGTCAGACTTTTCTGCACTCATGTCTGTAGATCTGCCTGATCTGGTCTGGTCAGTATTTGGTCTGCATTTGGTCAGCATGATTTGGTCAGTATTTGGTCTGCACTCTGGTCTGCACATAGGCCTGCACTTTTGCCTGCTCATATCTAATCTACACAGGCCCCTTGCCTGTATACATTTAAATAGTTGATTTAAAAAAAGTAATAACAAAAATAAACTATTTTTTATTCAAATATCAAGCTGATATATAATCCAAATAATTGTCTCTATCTTGCTTATTGATTTGGTCCGCATCTGGTCCGCATTTTCCGCTTGATTGACTTTGTATTATTAGCTTGATCAAACAAGCAATGCTCCTCTTCACCCTCCTGTGTTTGTTTTGTGTCTGGTCCGCATGGTCCGTTTGGTCCGCATTATACACTGACCCCCACCTCGTGGATGTTGTGGAACTTCTCTGATTTCTTTGAATGTTGATTTGATCAAATTATTCTTTATTCCATTGGAAAATTTTTATTGCACATTGTTTGAAATCAAATAATCGATAAATCTATAAATGGTTGTTCTATTAAATTGAAATGGATAGTTTATCAGCTCAGCCTATATACATGAGGTCTGAAAATACAGCTCAGGCTGTTCAGCCTCTGCACTTCATTGAGTAGCATGGATGCTGCTCAGGACAGCTCAACTGATAGTCCGGTTGCTGAGGCCCAAAAATGGACCCGAGCGGTAACCGGCTGGAATACATTCATTCCAAAGCAGAATTTTCTGAATTTTTCAGAAATGGTATTTTTATTGTTCTATCTGGGGGCTATCTTGGTCAAAAATGGTTACCATGGCAACCAAAATATAAAAAAATACTCAGATAATGAAATCTAGAAATTTCCATATCTCTGTGTCTTTTCATCCGATAGACAAAATTTTAGTGTCGATATATATGTTATCAAACATGCCCGTGTCATTGATGCTATTGGGGTTAAGGTCAAAGGTCAAATTCATTTGCATATGTAATGTTTCTACATAAAATGTACCCATTAAAAGAAGGTGGTTTGTTATATTTTATGTTTCACTTACTCAGACTTGGATATTATTGTGAAATCCAAACACAAATTTATTTCAGCATCCGTCCACAAAAAGATGAGACCCAAACTGCGATATTTGATTCAGTTATAATGCGAAAAATTTCCATAGAAACAGGAAAGTTGATCTGCCTTGCAATTTCTCGGTCATTGAAAAATTGACACTCATCTTTCACGCACCACGTATACATCACTTTAGTTCGATTTTATACATACACTAATGTAACTTTCCTTTGTAAGAATGTACCAATATGTTGTAGAACTTGCTTTTTTTTAAATTTACATAATGCTATCTGTTATGTTGCCATGGAAACAGTTTTAAAATGAAACAGAATCACAAAATATGTTCTTCCAGGCATGTGTATTTGATCTTGGTGATAAGCAGCCAGAAAAGATTGATTCTAATTCAGATTATTCTGAATTTTTCAGAAATAGCCTTTTTAGTGTTCTATCTGAATGCTTTATAGGTCAAATATGGTTTTCGTGGCAACCAAATTATTTATAAAATGTTTAATTTATGAAATCTTGTAATTTCCATATCTATATGTCTTTTTATCCTATAGAATAAATTTAAGTGTCCATATATATGTTATCAAACATGCCCGTGTCATTGGTACCACTGGGGTTAAGGTCAAAGGTCAACTTCATTTGCATATGGAATGTTTTTTCATAAAATTTACCATTTAAAACATGAAAGTTTGTCATATTTTGTGTTTCACCAAGCCAGACTTGGAAATCATAGTGAAATCCAAGCACTAATTTATTTCAGCATCCATCTACAAGAAGAAAGGACCAAAACTGTGATGCTCAATTTTGTTATCATGCAAGACATTGCCATAGAAACAGGACAGTTGATTTGCCTTGTGATTCGTTGCAGCTTTAGTGCACCACATATAGGCCTACTTAACTTAAAATGTGACATATCTTCATAAGAATGTAGGCCTATATTATGTAGAACTTGTCTTTTATTTAAGATTACATAATGTCATCTATTCTGTTGCCATGGAAACAGTTTTGCTAAATAACAGAATCACCAAATATGTTCTTCCCAATGTAATATTTAATCTGGGTGGTAGGTAAGATGCTATAATAGGTTGATTCTGAAACAGAATTTTGTGAATTGTTATTTTTTTTGCTCAAACTTAGTCAAAATTGGTTGCCATGGCAACAGAAACATGACTAATTGCAACATAAGTTTATCAGTCTGGGAAATTACCACGTACATGTACTGAGGATTCCAATGTCTTCAGACCTGGAGGTCTCGCACTCCAGTAGGTACTGTCCTCACTGTGCTGTGGAACTATTGAGGGTATTTGAAGCTATATGCCTATTTTGTAACTGTTTTCCAGGCTAACAAGCCCCTCGGGATTTTATGCCTGCTTATCTTTGGAACTGCTAACATTTTACTTTTTATGGTGAAAAAAAAAAAAAAACAGGGTCCTAGCCTGAATAGGACTCTGTTAGTGTTTAGCATCATCTTTCATAGGCTTAAATTAATTTAAAGATAACTGTTGCTGTTATCATTGTCCAACTTGGCATGGAGTTGTATCAGGGTCTCAACTTTCTCTATACATTTTGTCAGGCCTCTCCATTACATAACCAGGAAAAGAACACGATGATTCCAGAGAAAACAAAGAGTACTGTCATGAGGGGCTGATGACTTAGCAAAATTATTTGCTGAGACCATGCTGGTCTACCCCAAAGACTAATTTTGTTCAAATGATGTTGAAATTATCTAAAGTAGCCTCTATCATAGGCCCCTAACCTGTAAGGACAGGGGCACCCCATGATCTGTTATGCCAAATATCTGTTATGAAGCAGGCGCCCGGCTGGTTGGCAGACTGTCAGCTGAGATTTTTCCAGCTGGCTAAGTTGTCAACTGGGAGTCAATTTTTGGCATGATCAACTTTGTCAACTGATGAAATATGCAACCGGGTAACGAGAAAGCAGTTGAGACGGCCAGCTGAACAATTTTCGTATCAGCTGGCTGGGAGGTGCTGACTGGCGCTTGGGCTGGCTGGCAACCCAGCTGGCAGCGTAACAGATATTTTCACCAAGTTGCATAAAAAAAGGCATAAACCAGTTGCATAAAAACTGAATCTAAGTGTCACAAAAGATGTGCAACCAGGAGCTTACACTGATATGGGCATTATTGTAACAATGTAACAGGCTGTCTTGAGTATATTCTAGTTATGCATGGCAATTACAATTTTGGCAAAAATATTTTTATTAGTTTGTAACTCAAGCATGGCATGGCATACAAAATAACTTGCACCTCATCTCACACTATAATATTTTGGTCTATAGATATCTGTAGTAAAGCAAAACTCTTTTATTTGTGTTCTTTCAGTATTAAATAATAGAAAAGTAGAAAAATAATTTACAGATTAATGCATTTTTTAGCTCCTTTGGCAGCTGTGTGGCTTAGTGGTCATGGTCCAGATCTGATCTGACGGGTTCGAACAATGTGAGGAAAATCTAAATATATTCAGTAGACCTTCACCAGCAATATCCCAGATATATGTCATTTGGATGTTAAATTGGCAGATCCTTCATCTCTATCTGTACTGGGCAAGTTAAAGATCCTTCTCATGCAACATGTCGAGGAATCCCATCTTGTCAATAAACCCTCATGAGCACTCAGAAGTGGCTTAGATGGCTGCATTTACAACTATATAGCCATGTACATATTTTGACATGGAGAATTGGAGATAGGAGCCAGGTGATTTGGCATGATATGAACCATCATGTCAGTGGAAGGAGAACTTCCCTAACCCTCCCCACATAAAACTGGTATAATCTTATGATACCTGATCTTCAAGGTTATGGTAACTAACAGGCTGCTGTGGAGAGAGTGTCTGCAGAGGGTATCTGGAGGGTTTTGGGATCTCCTACTGTCATTTTCTGAGCCTTCTTGTGACAATGGGATCTGTTGATGTTGTGTTGTTCCAGTTGGATCCTTCTTTTTGATGGAACATGAGGCTGAGGTCATGGGCATCCTGCCACAGCAAAACAGTACTGTCAATGCCAGACTTCTGGTCCACGGGTGTTCTTGACCCTGGGAAGGATATGGCTGAAGCTGCCTGCAGCGTCAGAATTTATTTTTGCTTACAAGTTCTTCCATATGATTGATGAGCATCATAATAATTTACATAATAGGAGGGGTCAGGCACGGCTGTTTCTGCAGTATTTTTTTAGCTAATTTAAGAACTTTTTTCTTTTTTTTCGTTTGACATTCCTTGTCTTGACAAGGATGGTTCCATCTTGTTGTTGGCTCATTTCTTTAGGTTTTTTATCATATCGAGTATTAGTTTGTTGTTCTTAGAAGGAGGATTTCTTGTCGGTTTTATAACAAAATATTGATCTGGATAAATTATTCTGATTGCCTTGTTACCATTGAGCTGGCCAGGTTGATGTAGTCATCTGATGATGACTGCTGCCATTTCCCTTGAGATTCTTGCGAGTTTTGCCAAGAAAATGCCTTTTTTCTAATTCGTCCTCCAAGCTCCCCACCCACCATGTAGCCCAGCGACAGGAAACTATATTACGGTTCTGCCCAGTACCCTAGTCCCAGGAAAACATGGCAAATAAAATACTCTTTAAGAAAGCTTGATCATTAATGCAGCAGCAATCATAGTGAGAAATATGTCAGCATGTACGCACATAGTGAAAACCTTCCTTGGTTGACCCATCAGCCATGGTCAAATAGGACATGCTCTAATGGAAACATGACAAGCCGATTGAATGGATCAGGCAAATCCAGCCTCCCATCTAAGTGAAACCAGGCCTGATGTATTTTATGGACAGGACAAACTTTGTCCTACAAACTCAGGACCCCTTCAATAGGCCTTCATCCTTCATGTAACCCACGTCAAAGGGGTAAGCTTGATAACATATATATATATCGACACAAAAATCTTGCCTATTGGACAAAAAGACACTGGAATATGGAAATTACTAGATTGCATTGAACTAAGTACTTGTTTTTATTTTAGTTGCCATGGAAACCATTTTTGACCAATTTATCATTCAGACAGAACAATAAAAATGCAATTTCTGATAAATTCTGCTTCAAATCAATCTTTTACCATCTGCTTACCCCCGAGGTCAAAATATACATGCTGGGAATAACATATTCTGTAATTCTGTATCATTTTAAACTATTTCCATGGCAACAGAATAGCTAGCATTTCGTAAATTAAAAACATAGCAAGTTCTACAAGATATGTTGGTACTTTCTTACTATGAAAAGTTACATTTGTGTATGTATAAAAATGGACTAAAGTGATGTTAACGTGTCCACTTTGCAATGACCCAGAAATCTCAAGGTAGATAAACTTTCCTGTTTCTATGGCAATTTTTCGTGTTATCAAGCATCACCATATGCATGATTTGGGTATCTTCTTTTTTTGGATGCTAACTGAAATAAATTGGTGCTTGGATTTCACTATGATTTCCAAATCTGGCTTGGTGAAACACAAAATATAACAAACTTTCATGTTTTAAATGGTAAATTTTATGATAAAACATTCCATATGCAAATGAAGTTGACCTTTGACCTTAACCCCAGTGGTACCAATGACACGGGCATGTTTGATAACATATATATGGACACTTAAATTTATTCTATAGGATAAAAAGACACAGAGATATGGAAATTACTAGATTTCATCAACTGAACATTTATTTATAATTTGGTTGCCATGGAAACCATTTTTGACCAATACAGCATTCAGCTAGAACACTGAAAAAGCCATTTCTGAAAAATTCAGAAAATTCAGCTTCAGAATCTATCTTTTCTGGCTGCTTACCATCCGGAGCATATACATGCTGGGAAGAACATATTTTGCAAATTCTGTTTCTTATTAAAACTGTTTCCATGGCAACACAACAGATAGCATTATGTAAATTTTGAAAAAATGCAGGTTCTACAACATATTTGTACATTCTTACAGAGGAAAGTTACATTTGTATATGTATAAAAACGGACTAAAGTGATGTATACGTGGTGCGTGAAAGATGTGTGTCAATTTTTCAATGACCGAGAAATTGCAAGGTAGATCAACTTTCCTGTTTCTATGGAAATTTTTCGCATTATAACTGAATCAAATATCGCAGTTTGGGTCTCATCTTTTTGTGGACGGATGCTGAAATAAATTTGTGTTTGGATTTCACAATAATATCCAAGTCTGAGTAAGTGAAACATAAAATATAACAAACCACCTTCTTTTAATGGGTACATTTTATGTAGAAACATTACATATGCAAATGAAGTTGACCTTTGACCTTAACCCCAATAGCACCAATGACACGGGCATGTTTGATAACATATATATCGACACTAAAATTTTGTCTATCGGATAAAAAGACAAAGAGATATGGAAATTACTAGATTTCATTATCTAAGCATTTTTTTATATTTTGGTTGCCATGGTAACCATTTTTGACCAAGATAGCCCCCAGATAGAACAATAAAAATACCATTTCTGAAAAATTCAGAAAATTCTGCTTTGGAATGAATGCATTTCAGCCGGTTACCGCTCGGGTCCATTTTTGGGCCTCAGCAACCGGAAAAGTTTAAACTTTTGAAGTAGCTGACAAGCATTGGAAATTTCATTATCTAGTAATAAAAACAAAAAATCCTCTAGATTGTTTTCATATTACCAGAATCTTCATTTCAATTTATGTGGCAATCAGGTGATGTGAATAATAGTTCACAAAATGTGAATAATAGTTCGCGTTCTGCGGGCCAGTAGATTTTCTGAAGGACTAGTAAATTTTGAACATTACTACAGTCCTGCTGGCCAGTGGGAAAAAATATGAAACTCCAACCCTGTGTAAGTTATATAGACGACGGTTCAAGATTATTACCAGGGGGGGGGGCTGCCATTGAAGCCCTACTACAT
Organism: Platynereis dumerilii; assembly: GCA_026936325.1. Taxonomy (NCBI): domain Eukaryota; kingdom Metazoa; phylum Annelida; class Polychaeta; order Phyllodocida; family Nereididae; genus Platynereis; species Platynereis dumerilii. The sequence continues at coordinate 3,122,602 of JAPTHN010000007.1, forward strand.
ATGTGCCGCTCAAAAGATAGGGTTTTATGAGGATTTCCTGACCATAGGATAATTCTTTTAGGCCTGGAGAGCATGACCATAGGGTACACTTCTCAATTAGACATCACGCTGAGGTGTGTAATATGCATTGAACTGTCAAGGGCAAGGTGTCATTCTTAATTGCAATATAATTTTCACACCTTTTCTGAGAACTTTTTCTCTTTTATTTCAATAAAATAGGCTATAGGGCCTATATAACAACCTGACCATAGGGTATGAAATTCCGGCTCTGAAAACCTGATTCTCAGTTTTTGTGCTGCCTGTTCAGTTGTAAGACACTGACACTCAGTGAGAGGATTATAGGACGTTTCGCTGCTGGGATGTTTCTCTGCCAGCAGTAGTGCGATGTTTCACCGCCAAAAAAATAATTCAGACGTTTCACCACCAATCTAAAATGATGTGAATCAACTCATTATTGCCTTGTACAAGTTGTACTTATAAGCTTTGTGAAGCCAAGAACAGAGATTGTGTATCAGTCACAGATTGCACTTGACAGTTGGGCCCGGTTTCACCGACATGGTATTAAGAGAAGAGCCAAGTCAAGTCCTGGTCTGGCTAAGCCAATTAGTTAAGCAGAGCAGGATCAAGGAATTTCAGTTCAATGAAAGTGAACACATAGTATGTGAACAGCTCAACTGATACAAACATAATCTCTCCATTTCTTAGATCATTTGTCAAACACAGCCATAGGATATGGCAACACAGAAAGGGGGGGAGTGTGGTTGACTGGGAAATATTTCTTAAATTAAATAGTTGCCCGTCCAGTTTTTGTGAAAAAAAAGAGTTCTTAAACCATGTGCTGTTCTGCCACCTCATTAGTGACATTTGCTTGGTTTTCCTTGACCTTATCATTAAGGTGATACCTGAGGGGGACCATGGATTTTATCCCGCAACAAACCTTTTTTGCGCGCAAATTTAAACAATGACAAAGAATTTTTTCTCAAAGAAAGAGGTTTTTTTACACAAGTTTAACAATATGGTATGCCGTACCTAGTGAAGGTGGAAACTAGCTTTTTTTTTCTATTTTGATGTGCTGAACAAACTTTTGTTTCACTGAAAGTCCAGAGCCCCTTCTCCATACCAAAACAGTTTGAGATCACTGATCTGTAAGTTATTATTATATAAACAATGTTTGAGAGTCACTGGTCCTTGACTAAACACAGTTGGTGAAAGGGACTTCACTAAACCAGGGTTACAGTTGTTATGACCAGGTCTAACTATGAAAACCATGTTTGTGAAATTGACCCCTAATGTTGCTGTGATCGACTCTGGCACTCGTTGCACCGCAATACATTTGCCAAATCACTTGAATTGTAATTAGCTCTTTCTCTGATCTTCACAACATCAGTTGCTCAGTGGAAAGGGCAATTGCACCACCTTCAAAGAAAATATGCTAGGTCGGTTTTGAATCCCTGGATTCTTGTTTCTCGTTTATGCCGCTCGGATATGTTATGCGCCTGGAAGAGGGCTTTCCATTAAGCCGTCTTTCGTTCAAATCCGTTAAGAATTGAGTGAGCTAGATTTTTTTTTCTGAGACAAGTCACATATTTTGCTCTATAACGTCATGTAGCAGGCCGGCCAGCCAGTTGGGTTGGTAGCCTCGTTTTCGTTTGCGACGCAGGGAATCCCGTAGCTCATTAAGAAGCGTGAATGTCTTGATTTGGGGATCACTTTATGAAGGATCTCTTGTTTGAGGATCTCTTGATTTAAGGATCTATTAATTTAGGGAAATCTTATTTCTATTGGAAGGGCAATGTATTACAGCATGGCATAGTAATTGTCAGCTTAAACTATGTAACTATGTGCAATTGTGCATGACATAAATGTTTGTACGAGTATTTAATGTCTTCCTTATTCAACGTCTTAAGCAACATCAAGTTGCAAAAAAAGACATATAATATTATATGGGAAAAATATGAATAGGTAATGGAATTTTTTCAACATTTTTCTCCACAGAAACGGATGCTGTGGACGGAGACCGACTTCTGACTGCAGTTAAAAACTTGAACAAATCTGGGGAGCTCGGAAATGATGTAAGGCAACTCTGAAGCTGTTTATTTTTATATCAAGAATTTTCTTCAGTAATTGATCAAGTAAAGTGTGATGCAGCTATTATTATGTGTGGTAATATTAAAGAAGGATGATGGTGTACTCTCAACTCTGAAAAGTTAATGGGAGATTATTAACTCTGCACTGAAAGTGTGTAATTTCGTTTTCTCTCTCCACAGTTGAACCTGACAGTAGTGGCCATTTACAAAGGTCTCCCCCGAGACATACAACCTCTGATCGCTCCTGTGCCCGCCCAGTCAACGTGGAAGAAGCACGAGCCAGTTTTCATCACAATCATCGTCTTGCTTCTTCTTCTTCTTCTCATCCTCCTGATCGGCTGCTGCTGTATCCACTGTCGCAAGAGGAGAGGCTCTTGGACGGCCAACGTAGGTGACAGAAATGTTCTCCGGTTATCGCAGCTTGCTCAACAATGGACATCGACTTAAAACATCTTCACATAAATATATCCTTTTCTTTCCTTTTCAATCTTTCATATTTAAACTCACCTAATTTTGTTTACAAGTCCAGTATTTCGTTTTCTAACAATCATTTAAATGTAGTTCATAACATTGCCATCAATCTAAATATTGGTTCCATTTACTTTAATTAATATTGAGATTTGCAATTGTTTTAATAATTTACACTTATTTATATTACACAATAAATGATAGAATGACTTAATCCAAACAATATTTAAATGCATATCATAGTGTTCTAAACACCATACTACAAAATGTAATTTCCCCACATTAATTTCTTAAAATTATACCACTGATGTTGCATAAAACTAGAGTAAAACCAAATTTATTTATACATTTATTGACACTTTAGTCGAGACATTTGCTACAGGAGGTTTGATATATATATAAATAGAAAAATATATTGAATACAATAAAACTGTATATGTGGTTATTTGATTGCATCATTCACAAAACACAATTTTTGGCTGAGACTCAATTAAACTAAAATAGTTGCTGGAAAAGTGAAGGACGATTTAAAATTAAAACTCATGATATCGCAAATCCGTGATTAAATTCAATACTAATTTCTTTTTGGTACATTGTAGAATTTATTCATTGATGAATAAATTCCACAATGAAGTTGGCCCCCATCTTTGTTTCTCTCCCTTCTTATTGTAAACTTTCTCTTTTGAGTGAGTTGTGCGAAATATAAATACTGCTTACATCACATTTTTGGGAATGCTGACAATAGGAAATGAACGTGCATCTGACTCATCAAACAAAAAACAATACTGAAATAACAAAGTTCTTCTTCAGATATAATACGCTCACGAACCCTTCATTAAAAATTTTGGAGCTCAAGCTGTGATAATCTGGATATCATTTCTTTTCTTTATTTATGTTGTACAAAGTATTACAGTGTTACTTTAATCTTATGATATATTGATGTTGATATTCTGACTGGGTGAATTGAAGTTAAATTGAAATTTAAATTTAAATAGAAATGTGAATTGAAATGTAAATTGAAATGTAAGCAAAAGAATGAGAAAGATTTGTACCTTTTTAATTAACATTGTTTATTTTTTGTTACAAATTTGTAGTTAGAAAAATACCTTGTTCTTGCATGTAAAATTGGTAAAATTTTATTTTTAGTCAACGTTAACACAGTAAAAATTAGTGTTCATATTTTTAACAGCATGAAAGTTGAAGGTTGGTATTTGAAAAGTGACTTCTCTGTCTTCCAAAGCTGCTATTCCAATGCCCCTGGAACACGGGTATCACAATCACAGTCAATTGCAATATTCGCCAGCTTTGTTGGGCATTGACGCTTACTCTGTCTGTAAATTAGATAACACAGGTAGCACCCCATTTTCAGCCTCCTGAATCCATTACCTGAGTAGGGGAGAGGCAGGTTGGAACAGAGGGTGGAGTTACTTGTATTATCTAATAGTAAGAGAGGGGAGTAGCAACTGGAATTGGGTCAGTGCTGGGTGAAAAACAGTCTTGTGAAGAATTGTAAGCCTGTGCTTTGGAATTGGAATAACAGATCTGTAGGAAAATATGGCAGTCTCTGTTATATGGGATTCATCTAAAATATCCTTAACATTATTCTGAATCTTAAGAGGAATATCTTATATTTAATTTCAGCCAAAAAAGCAAAAGCCTAAAACCAAGAAAGGAAGACCGACCTCAAAGAGTCCGTTGACTGCCCACGAGAGTCCTTACCCTGATGACGAGATAAAGAAAGGCGAGGGACCCATGACGGAGAGAGAAAACCCCGCTTACACACCAAACGGCAGTGGAGGACACATTTCCAAACCTACGGACGATGAAGGCTGGATTGTACCAATCGAGGAACTTAGAAGAGCCGAGATGAACCGTCCGGATGTACAAGATACAAGATTATAGGCCAACCCATCATTTGAAAGTTTTATTTTCTTCGTGATTTAATGCCATGGTGTGTTATTATGATCATTGAGACTAGTCGTTAACATCGTTCGACTTCGATTCAAGTATTCACGGAATGCATAATGAAAAAGTCCCATTCTACCTGGCTCCTGGATTTATTATTTCACCAAGGTATTATGATTGACCTTTTATGATTACATGAATATTGTGAAGAGACTCAACATCTGAATCTAAAAATCAGAATCTGTTCAACATGCAAGTTGTTGTCATCTGTTGATTCGGAAAAGAGGAATTCTTCATAATTGCAAAGTGGGAATTAATTTACTAGTGAATCAGTTTGTTTGTTTTTGCCATAATGCCAATCATATTTTACTGGATCTTTCATTCATAAATGGATTTATGATATTACGGAGTTACTGTATCAGCAAACCGGTTAATTTTACAGTTAGCATAATATATTTCTTAGAGGATAATTGTCTTCATATATTACCAGCAGTCTTCCTCGGGCAGTGTATTGTTTACACATTGATTCTTTATATCGGAGTTACTTGACGTGGATCGTCCTATTACGTCAATGTCATACTTAATTGGATGCCTTAGTGGTGGTCTGCTGTGCCGAGAGAATGACTTCACGTAATATGATTTGGTGTAGATCGTTAAGTCATGGCATTTCCTGGATGCTGGCAACAACTACATACACCAACTACCATGCTATTTGTCTTTACCTTAAAATCTGTTTACGTAATTGTCATGAAGATCTGTCTTGATCTGTTTACTTGGGCCTAATTGTCATGAAGATCTGTCCTACGATTGATGAATTTACCTTCAGGAGATTCTGAAGTTTTTAAGCAGAATTTTCGACGATGTCACATCGTCTTCCTCAGTGTCAAGATCTGTCTTGATCTGTTTACTTAATTGTCATGAAGATCTGTCTTGATCTTTTTACTTAATTGTCATGATGATTTGTCTTGATCTGTTACTTAATTGTCATGAAGATCTGTCTTGATCTGTTTACTTAATTGTCATGAAGATCTGTCTTGATCTGTTACTTAATTGTCATGAAGATCTGTCTTGTCGTTTGTCAGAGCATGGAGCTTATTCCAAGAATGAGCGAGATAAAAAATGTTTATCTGTAAAATGGCGCGTGAAAGGAGCTTGGAAAAAGTGTGGATGTTGCGAATGATGTACATTATTACATTGTCAAATTTTGTTTTATGTTTATGAATCATGTAAATTGATGAATAGTTGATGTTAATGTTGTATAGTTAGCTTTATAATTGATTATTGAAGTAAGATGTTGCCTTGGATAAGTCAAATGTTCTTTTTTTTCTGTTACTTTTTTGTTGGTTTTAGAACTATTTCTTAAGCTTTAAATACTCAAGAGATTATATTTCTATCTCACATGTTTAACTGAGATTATTTACAAATTGAAAGAATAATTTCATCGGTCAATGATATAAACTATTTCTTAAGCAATATGTAACTAAAATACTCAAGAGGGCACTTTTATATGATATTTGCCTACAGTGCCACCTGTTGTACAAGGAGATGATCTGTAACTTAGGTTTCTTTTATAATGAGATGCAAATAATCGTGGAAGATGAATGCTGTGTGCTAGTTCTGTAAGTTATGTTTGAGAAGTGCTTTATTTTCATAAATTTGTGATGCTATTCTTGATATCATTTTGATAATTGCCATATCATTATATCACTTAAAGTAGGCAAATTAACTGATGAATCATACGAGTTTGTGTTACATAATTTTGCCTACTCAAATATAAAAGGATAAAGTTGATATTTTATTTATATTTTTGCCATAATATATTATTTTCCTATATGATTTCAGAGAGTGCCAAACTGAATCTCTAGCAATAATTTTAATATAAATGAATAGCGTAGATTTGCCTACTTTAAGCTTTAACGTTAATTATGTGCCACATATAATTGCCCATATATATATTAAGATAATTTTTTGCTAATTGTTATTTTACATAGTGTATATACATATATTTCCAATGATGTGCCTATGAATATTGATTGGTTGTGAATAAGTGGAAAACAAGCATATCAATAAAGTTTCTATAATATGTCTGGTTTTGTCCCATGTATGTTCTCCATTCATGAAAATCTCTTCGGAGAGCCATTGCCCTGTATAATGAAGATGAATTGGTGATTGCAAAATGATGGATTCCTTTTCAGGTGCTCCGCTTTGAAATTAATAGTTCTGATGGTAGGTTAGCAATTCTTGTGGTCACTTCTTGAAAGCAAAGTTGATAATGACATGACATCTGTTAAAAGTTCCAATTACAACAGTTAGTAAAATGAGTATTTTGATGTAGTGGTTGATTCTTGGATATTTAAATATGGTGCTCAGCCATCATGACAATTGAGTGTCAAATATGTGATAAGAAGGACTGATGTTTTTTGTTGGCACCTAACTTAAGTTGCCTTATGGTAAGGGCACTGCAGTTAAGCCTACTCCTCATCCTGTCATCCACATTTTGAGCTTGATAGCTATGTGAGATAAGTCTGCGCAATGACGCTCTTCAGATTATTCCTTCATCCCCCCAGGATAAAATAACTTGATGAAAATTTATATTGATTTGCCAACTTGTGATAGCATGTGGGCTTCTTACTTCCGGTACCCGAGTTAGATTCCGGTCAGACAAAACCCATGTTAGACTACAGTTTCATCCTGTGTAATCAGTGTAATCAGTGCACAAATCAAGTAAGTATAGCCTTACTGACCAACAAACCTGTAACACTTGCCTAGCACGTGTGGTAGGCCCATTACCATGATTTGGTTGAGGTATGAATTACAGAGTACCTTCCAAAAACCACTCGACCATAATAATTACCCTTGTCCAACTACTGCTATTGATAACTGTACAAATGGGGCTGTGCAGCTTTTTCCTTCTAATTAGGCCTGTTCAATAGCTCCATGTGATTTATAAATGGCCTTTTAAAAAGTTTCCAAGTAAATAAAAGATCACTTTATTTTAAGTACATTATCAGTAAATAGAAGAGAAGGGAAAGAGGGTCAATGGCAAATCTGTTACGTCAAAGGACACTATGAACAACTACCCAGGAGGGTGATTAGCCATAAAAGGGTGAACATAGAATGAAAGTAATGGATAGTAGACCCCATTCAAGGTTGATTTAAGTGTTGTTGAGGTCACTGCATATGAGCTCAGCTGGTTGGCCATGCGGAAAATGTGACAACCTCTGAAAAAGAGGTGACTTCAATGTCTTCCATGGTTCAAGTTTGTGGAGTACCTTGTCAAATGTCTTGCTAAAATCAACTAACATTTAACACTGTCAAAGGCTTTATGGTCTTGGAACAAATATGGGTAAGTCACATTTAGATTTGTGTCACTTAAGTAATGTATAATTGGAGACATGTATAATATAGAGAGGCATTGTATAATGTTTACACTTCTACATCACCCTGCATTGTCATCATGGCCAAATAGAGCATAGTTTTGCTAAAACTTAGATATACCACACACACATATGGCTGACATGTTTAGACAATGATACATATACATTTTTTTGATTAACCTTGAAGAAATTTTCCAGTAGGCCTGACATTCAGAGTATGGCCACAAAAGGTACCTTCATTTAAACAGTATAAACTATACAGTGTATCCATTTCATAGATCCCATACACACTGCAAGAAAAAGTCCTCTGCAGTAAAAAAGTATAGGCCTAAATTATTAGTTTATTCCATATCCTTAAAAGCACTATATCCTCATAAGTAATGAACCCAGTGAAGCAATTTAACATTTACTGAGAGACAATTGCCTGAAAAACAAGTAATGATATTTATAAAATATTTGATTTGATTGATATTGCGTAATAATTAGTCTGTTGTGTATTATTGTGATCTGCAGCTTCAACTACCATAGAAATGGATGGCGTGAGGAGGGGGTCCTCGGGTGGAAAGGTCAACCAAGGATACGTCGAGGACGATAACAACCACGATCACCACCATCTTCACCCCGAGGATGCAAATATGAAAAACAGAGGATCCGTGTACAGCCGCCCAAGTGTCCATGAAGAAGAAATCCCGGATCTGGATGAGTCCGGATACCAACCTTTCAGACAGCATCTTGTGTGTCCGTACTGCAAACGGTCCATCATCACGGACATCCAGCTCCGCAATGGACGCCGCGTCTGGATCACGTTCTTCATGTTCATCCTTACAGGATTCTGTCTAATTGTGTAAGTGTCAAAAAAATTGAAATTCTTTTATTCCAAGAAATCATAGTACGTGAATTCCATTGCAATGTCATAAAAAATAGAAAATATGGAGCAGCAAAAGAGTAAAATATATGAACACCGCATACGAGTATAAACGTTGAATCTTAATTTTTGATCTAGTTTAATGAAAAATCAATATACAAGTTGTTTACAAATTGATCCAATGGACTTTGTAAGTGTAAAGTCCATTTACTATTGTTGACACCCTTTAAAGGAAAATTGGTTAAGAAATTTAACAAATTGCACAGGTGTCAGGGAGAAATTTTGGGAAAGCGATTTTTTTTTTAGATTTTGGGCAGAAAATTTTGTGAATATATTTTTTTGGGGCGATTTGGGCAATATTATTGGGAACTACTGCCCAAATTTATTGGCCTCATATGCCTAATACAATTATAATAATTATAAATTATTAAAAGGTGTTTTTTTAAGGACACTCTCTTAATTAATACATGCTTAAGAAAAATGTATATAAAACACTATATATAACTGCATGCTGGTCATCAAACTCTGCTAGAAGAGTAATACAGTATGAAGGCACATTTGGATGAAAATTATGTACATGTATACATGAATCTTCTGTCTGATGACTGACCTTGGACAGTTGTTTGACACCTGGTCGTTGCTTACAGCCTGCATAATGCCAATGAAAACATTGCTTCTGTTTCGAGGAAATAATTGTACTTTATAATATGGGGATTTGTAGGCATTTAATGAAATCTTTAGGCCTATAATTCCCTATATATTATATTATGCATATTTTAAATACCAAAAGTCGAAATGTTGTGTTTTATCCCGTGCTTTGGTTTGTCTCTTGGCTTGCATGCTGTCTACAAGTGGACTGCTCTAGCATTGCCACAGATCAGATCATATGCTGTCTTGGGTTGCCACCTAGTGACTAGTGTGCTATTCAGCGAGCTCCTGCGAGCGTCCACCAACTTTCGACCAGAGGAACACACACAATTTTGTCTGGAAGACACCGGGGCTGTTTCTGAGTGTGCTGATGGCCTTGTCTACTTCCTTAGAGAATGTGATTGCCGAGTCTGACTCTGGTATACATCAATGTCGGATAGAAATTTTGTGAATGTGCAATGAAATTGGAACTATTTCTTGGGACAGCAATGCTGTAGCATAGGAAATCAACTTTTGTGCCAGGTGGCAGCAGCATGCAGTTCTCAGTTTCACCAGACTGGCTTGCATGCATATCAGATTTCTTCTCACCATTGAACTGCATGACCGAGTTTCACTGCGGATGACAGTGGAAATATATTTCCTGAAATCTGAAGGCAACTTTTTGTCATCAGGTCTCTCTCGGAGATGGTTTAGTTCCTTTATTACTCCTGCAAGATGTTATGCCATAATTTTTAAGGAATGTTTGCAAGTTATCACAGTAAATATTATCTGACCAAAAAAAAAGCTGTTTCTGCACTTAATCACTCAGATGGACAAAGGTTTTAGATAACTCCTCTTATACAGATGAATTTAAAATTACTAGAGTATTTTTAGAGGACAATAGCATTACACTTCTTACCATGCATACCTCACACTGTAGCATCAGAGACATATAATTATATCTTTGACATTAATTTACAATATTTCAATAATTTTTGACCAAGGTAACTTCACTGCTGGGAAATGACAATTAAATTATGCCTTGATTTCCTCAACCGACATTGTAAATTTTGGATACATTATACACAACACATTTAATAAATTAATTCACAAGCAAGTATGGCATGTCACATGTGGAATTATAAACCTTTTTTTTTTCTTTCCAGACCTCTGTTCTTCTGCTACATCGCCTTCATCATGGAGTGGCTCAAGGACGTCTATCACTTCTGTCCGAAATGCAAGAACAGACTTGGCAAATATGTCAGAGACTGAATTCAGACTAAAGACAAACACTCTCCGTTACAGCCATTTCATTGTCTATGGGGAAAGAGAGGGCCATTTCAGTGTGAAAATTATACTTTGTCAGTGATGATGATGTGTCATGAATGACTCATGATCAAGCTATCAGTTTCATAGCCCTTTAATTTACAGCTGATCCAGAAGTAATAAAAATATAGAGGACCATCCCACTGTGAAAAATGCACTTTGTTATTCATGATAGCCAATGATGGAACTTGATTCAGTTTATTGGTCATCATCATACTTTTAAAATAGGAAGTGTAGAGGCTGTTCGATTTGTCATGATTAAGAGAAGGCCATTTAAAGTGTCACATTAAACTGAACTTGGTGTAAAAATCAGATGCATAATCCTTTCATTTGTCAGTGATCAAAAAGCAGCATTAACTAGTGTCCTTTAAAATCAAACTCGCATTGAAAGTACTGGTATGATCATGACACAATATCACCTCCAGCATTATGCATTCCAAAGTATGATTTTCACCATAATACTGTCCACTCATTCTTCATAAAAAATAGACCGACTGTCGACTGCCAGAGGACTTCCTCTGCTTGTTGGTGACTGACAGATGAAGGATTAAGAATTCAAATATCTGATTCTTGCAATAAAATCAGTTTGACATATATATGGTTCTTATGATAAAAGTATGATGATGATTTATCCTCAGCTATTATGACTCACTAAATACAAACTTCTTTGACAGGCCAATGCAAAACAAAGCATTGTGTACCTTAGAGATTTTTGCAGGTTGGCGGTCCCACCAGTTTCAAAATTAACTTTCAACTTGGTCGTGTGGTGTCACTGGCTTAACATGTTTTGTTTTCGTCAGTTACGTTTAGTCAGTTTACTCATTGCTTATCATTATATAGCAGCATAGGTGACAATAAACAAATGAAATTGCTTAAGATACTAATCATCATATAACAAGATTAGGAGACCAACAGAAAACTGTCAATGACATGGCAAAGCCAGTTTGCAAATTAAAAATAAGAAAGTTGATTTTTCAAATGGACCGCCAATCTGCGAAGAGCTCTACAAGAATGGAGGTGGACATTGCACTGTCGCATGGATGTACTATATATTAAAACTGAATTTTTTTTCAAGTGTCACCCAATATCAGGTTTGCATGATTTAAATCATTTGATTTAAATTACTTGATTTAAATCATGATTTAAATCAGTGATTTTAATCAATGATTTTTATTGAAAATCACTATATGTTAGAAAACTGCAAATAGTTTGCGTATAAATGCTATAATGGATCAGTTGACACCTTCACACTTGAATTGGTGACGAATCACAGCTACAATTCAGATGCCAGGGTGGTTTTTGGCTTACTTTAATCCAGTTTAAGATGCAATTCAATATCTCCTCTGTCATGCACAAAATTCCTAATCTCATGCCAAAAGTAGCACTCACTAAAAGCTACTAAACAAGAAAACAACAATAACAAACAATAGTAATTATAAAATACTGATTCTGTGGTCATTGTTAGTAATTTCAATCATTCCTTTGCTCCAAAGTATGATATTCTATGGAAAATTGTGACTTTGAGTCGGATCAAACCCTGTTAAGTCTCTTTTGGAAGCTAATTAAAACCTTTCCTATGTCACTTGTCATTCCTAGCAATAGTAGATCCAAATAATTGACAAAATTCCACACTTGAATTGACTTAAAATGCTTATTCTGAGGACATTTGTTGCAGCTGAAAAAAGTAAAAAATATGAGCGATCTACAAATTCAAATTTCAACTTGATTACATGACTTTAGGGCATTGAAATAAATTTTTCCCATTCCAGAAGACCTCTTAAGATCAGTTTATCATTTATTATGACTTCAAGTTCCTTGAAAACGATTATATTTGAAAAAATACGACAGCTTGATTTAAATCTGATTTAAATCAAAAAAATCCGATTTAAATCAAATAAATCCGATTTTTTTGATTTTTTTGATTTAAATTGGATTTTTTTGCAACCCTGCCCAATATTTGACAAGAAAAAAATTTTTCATGTTCAGATATTTGCGGTCCTTATGTATTTTTTATGAACGTAATAATCAGACTTTTATAGATGGAAGAGTTCAGGCTAATATGAGTATGTATCATGATTCTTTTAATATTACTGCAGGAGTTCATCTTTGATTCAAAAATTTCTTTTTGGGATTTTTTTTTAAGGTATAGCTTCATGTTTAAGCTATCTTAAAACCATTTTATATTTAACCAAGATTAAAATTGATTTAAATACTATAGCATTGATTCTTTTTTTTTTCTTTAATTTGCCTCTTTTAAGAACATCAACAACATGCAAAGAAATTTTTAAGATTTCATCCAACGAAAAACACGGAATGGTATATTATGCTGAAGCTGTTTACAGACAGACAGCTAGACAGCTAGACAGACAGACAGACAGACAGACAAATTCTTTATTGACCTGTGTAAAAAATATACACCCAGCCCTATATGGGCTTACAAGTCATCAAAATAATTCAAAAGTAACTTTAACAACAAATTTTTAGGAAACTACAATATTAAAACATTTACAATCACATATTTACAATATTAAAACATTTACAATCACATATTTACATTATTTAAACAACAAACTTCTTCTTCTATGGAAAGCTTTAAACAAACATTCTGCAGTAAATTTAACTAAATCCTTGGACATCAACAACTTAAATTTTTATTGTAATGATAAAAAGTAAGAATCCACACCATAATCTAAAACACGAGTTAAAAGTTAATTACGTAAATCGTTATAAGTATTACAATGGAACAAAAAATGATTTTCATCTTCTAGAATATGATTGGAACAAAATTCACAAACTCTATATTCTAATGGTATATTATTGTAACGTCCTGTCTCTATTGCTAATGGTAAAACACCGAACCTAAATTGTGAAAGAACAGACAAAAGACCTCTATCATAAATTTTATATGACTGCTCTTGCATTGCCACAGATCAGAACATATGCTGTCTTGTGTTGCCACCTAGTGATTAGTGTGCTATTCCGCGAGCTCCTGCGAGCGTCCACATCATTTCGATCAGAGAAACATACACAATTTTGTCTGGAAGACACCAGGGCTGTTTCTGAGTGTGCTGATGGCCTTGTCTACTTCCTTAGAGAATGTGATTGCCGAGTCTGACTCTGGTATACATCAATGTTTAACAGAAATTTTGTGAATGTGCAATGAAATTGGAACTATTTCTTGGGACAGCAATGATGTAGCATATAAAAGTAACTTTTGTGCCTGGTTGCAGCAGCATGCAGTTCTCATTTTCACCAGACTGATGCTGAAATGTAATCCCTACGAGTAAATCTGCCTTGTTACAACATCGCAATGTTGGTGTCAATCATGTAGAATTGTATGGTAGAAATTATGTTGTCACAACATTGTGAAGCAAATGGAAACATATGCCGTTAGCATGCAACATTGTCACAACATTGTAAAAAAAAACTCAATTTTGTGTTCACGTTGTGGAAACATAATTTCTGCCATACCTTTCGATGCGATATACAAACAAGCCCCCCCACCAATTACTGTGTTTACATTGTGTGCCCCTTGGATTGTGGCATTAATATAATTGTTAAATTAATCAAAATCAGCTAATCAGATTTGGTATGAATCTGCAACACCACCAATGACATCATTCGATTGCAAACTGTGTTAGCTTACAATTTTGGACACTGACAAACTCCCATGGTCTATAAATTAAATTTACATTCTGGCGTTTTAGAATGAGTCAGTTGTGAGCGTGATGATCACCATCTCAATGACTTGGAAATGGCGTGAACGTAAATTTCTAACAGCTACCATGGAGTGAATAGTTATGCATAGTAATGTTCGAATCTGTCGTCAATAGGTCTGTCTCCATATGGGGATTACGACAGGTATTATCTGTAGGTGGCACTACAATAAGGTCGGAGGGCTATTTTTGTCTTGGGGGGAGCCCACCAAATGACATATAATCTGGTTTGTTTGCAAAGTAAGTGAAATCGTGTGACCAACAGTTATTATCATTTTCATAGCTACGTGTTTTTCAAGTTTGCAATTTGCTTCATTCCAAAACTGTGATGTCAGAGATTAAGTTGAATAATTTCGTTTATTACAAGCACAGATTTCAGGAAACTGACGAAGTGCATTGACATATGGATGATGTATGTATCACTTGTTTAGCTTTCCCTGGCTGGAAGATTCTTCAATGAAGTATAACTGAACCAAGCAAACTACTAAGCTTGAAAGGAGAGTTGCAATTACTGACAACAAAAGTTGTTTGAAACTGTGATGACCGGTGTCTTGTGAAAAACAGCAACACAGTTTGTTTGGAAAACAATGAGACTCTTTTGGTGAGGTGTAACACTCAGCTTACACATGCGTTGTTTGTTGTGGTTGTACACATGTGGTAACATTGCCTGGCAGTTTTAAATTCTTTTGTCATTAACTGTGATGTCAAACTCTGAACTGTTAAGTCAAAGATTGAAGATTAGACCAATCACATTTACAGATACCCGATGATGTCACGGTTTAACTGCAAAACGAAATTTAAAAAAAACACATAGCTATGAAAACGATAATAATAATAATCTGGATGTTAACTATTACAATCGGTTGATGATAACAACACTTTTCTGTTGAACTGCTGTTTTGAGAACATTTCATCAATACAGTGAGGTTTATTCACGATTGACCACATGGCCAGACACCTTTTGAAGTTGTGTCACAGTTATTGCAATTCTATTGTATTTGACAACTCTTTCAAAACTCTCTTTTGTTTTTGACCAGAAGTAGTCCGGCAGAAGTGTACGACAGTTGCAACCTGGAGAGAGTGCAAGCAACATGAGAACTTTCACTTGATTTGCAAACTCAAGGATTAGGTCCAGGTCTTGGTTTTTTTATGTTAACTGTTGAAGAGAAGTGAAGTGTCACTGACATTGGTATTTAGCTATCCCCCTCCCAGTAAAATGCTTTCTCAAATTTATTTCGGAGACAGCGAGAAACTATTGGGGGGGGGGGTTTCTTTAATGACTGATTATCTTGGCAAGGCAAAAAGGTCCGATGCATTTTCAGTTTGGGGCAATGGTTTTTATCTAAATTTGTGTTTCTGATTAACAGGTCCATTTCCGAAAATATAACTTCCCGAAAAATCTGCATTGAGCTGACACACTTTATATATACACATTTCATTCTCCCAGAAGCCATAACATTCCCAGGGGCGTATCTAGAAATGGCCAGAGGAGGGGGCCATAATATGGGGTGACTACGGAGCGCTCTGCGGCTTTTCCTGTTAATGTTAATTTTTGGCCTGAGGGAGGGGGGCATGGCCCAATAGCCCGCCCCTAAATATGCCACTGAACATTCCAAACACATGTTCATATTCACATTGCACTAGATAATATGAGGGGGACTTGGAGTTTCATTTTACGCGGCACTAATAATTATTTATATTAAGCCTGCAAATTCCCCGAATTTCATTAACAAAATCAACAAAATTTTGCAAAAAAAATGTATTTATCTCACAAAAAATTTATGGTCTCTATACCAGCACATCAATCGGTCATTTATAATCAATCTCTTATTTTTTCAATCATCTATCTGCCTATCCATCTATCATATCCATCCATCTATCTACCTATCTATCTATATATATATATATACATATGAAATACCTATTTTCAACACCTATCTAGAATATCTATCATATCTATTATAGATAGACAGATAACTTTGGTAACTGCAGTCATCTAAGCCCACTTCTGGGCACTCACGAGGGTTGATTGATGAGATGGGAGAGAGAGTGGAAGTCCTCAACATGTTACACATTTACCTTATGTGAGGGATCTTTTACTTGCCCAGAACAGACACTGATACAAGGGACTGCCAATTAAAATTCTCATCAGAAAGACATTCAGCAGGGATTTTGCTCATGAAGGTTCAATGAAAATTTTGGGTTCCCCAATTTAACCTAGGTTCGAACCCATACAGGCAAAGACCATCAGCAGAGCAGGTTGGCACCTTAAGCACTCAGCCACCCAACCTATTATATCTATCTATCTATCTATCTATCTATCTATCTTTCTGTTGATCTTTTCTTTTTTCAATTATACATACATATCAAGCACTCACCTTCTTTCAAATGTTACTTTATATTCTGGCTGGCTTTCACATAAATTAATAAAGTATACCTCAGTTGATCTTATTTGATTATCTAACAAAACTGTCAGAATTGGTGTGATACACCAAGTAACGCTTACAAGACAATATAATTGTTTGGAGTTTTGCTCCATTGCACATCCAATCCAAACAATGTTATCAGACTTTAAAATGCATGTATGTTGTCTTTTTAATTGGCCTTTCTTCTTCCTCTTATTTCATAAATATGCACTTTAAATAAGGTGTAACTGTACATGAATTTGTTATGCCTTTTTGAGCTCATAATTCTGCATTAATACCTTGGCCAAAAGGGGACTATTTCTCCAAGGGGAGTATTGCCTTTGACCACTTGCTGGTGAGTGAGGGGTCTGAGTCAGAAGTGGTCAAATACAAAAGAAAGGCATTGATTCAGGGGAGTGATCAGGCTGTTGTCAACACCTAAAGGTGTTGATCTGTGCTTTTGGCCATATGGTCAATCGTGAATAAACCTCAGTGTAGCTGAACAAACACACATTCAACAAACACACTCATTAAGTTTAAGTTAGACTCATTGGCTTGGTCAACAACACCAAACACCTTGTTGAAAGGCAAAGGGGATTCCATCACAGCTCCCATTACTTGGAGACACCACCAGTACATAAATTCAGAACTACAAATGGAGACAGACAGGTCTATTAATATTTGGTAATCACTCTTGCATAATTTGCAGTAACTACATTGATCTTGAGAAGTAATTTAAAAATCAATGCTAAAATCATATTCTTGATTACCAATGTTTAACGTGTTGTTAAGGACCTGAGTATATATTTTTTGACACAAGAAGAGAAGCGAGGGTCGATAAATACCTAAATGCGGAGTATGAATTATAAATGAGAAATGCACAACAGTTCATTGATTGCCCCTTCGCATCCGAGAGAGGGGATTGATGACGCAGACTCCTGTAGCAACAGTTGACAGAAAAATATTAGGATTCTCCACTTTAGTCTGCAAGAGACATGTTGACAAAATCATAAAAATCATTATATACTGGCCAGGATTACCCATAAGAGATAACTGAAGCAGAAAACTGGCACAGAAAACAGAGAGTCAAATGGGTGAGTAGAATTTATCATCTCAAAAGGCCTATACCTTTCTCTGAATTGTATTTAAAGAGTGATACCACCGATCTTCATCAAAGACCATAATGATCATCCTGAATTTTCACGACATAGCATTTATATATTACAGTGCCGCCAGTAAGTAAGTGAAACGTGTGATACTGTGCCATTGCATCAATGCTAAACATCCTCAACCAAACTGTGGAAGCATGAATTATCATCTGAATTATCATCTGATGAGAGGGGAACATATTGGGTCATTAAGGTCGATATGTGAGGCATGTGGGATAACAATTTTCTTTGTGCAGCTGGAGTTAAGTATGGTTCAAATCTTTGAAAAGTAAGTGAACCACCTTTCGCATTGAAATAACACTGGGCCCGTGTTTCACTTACTTGTGAAAGACTTCGACCCATACCTATATTATAACTCCAAGTACAGAAAAGAAAATAGGCAGCCATTAGCATCGCACATATGTTACAAATATCGGCCTTCATGACCCTTCATGTTTTCCAATCCTTGAATGAGAAATCATGCTTCCACAAGCAATTTGGTTGAGGATGTTTAGCATTGATGCAATGGCACTATATCATGCGTTTCACTTTTGTACAGGCGGCACTGTATATCAAAATCTTTTAAATTTCTATATATCTCACAACCAATTGTTATAAATACATTTTTAATGCTGTGTAAAATATTATTTAAAAAAAGTATATAGAACGACTTGGACTATCTAAAATGAAGTTCGCAGTTAAAGACATAAATAAACTCATACATCTTATAACTAAAATATACCAGGAAATTTGATATGCAAAGCAAGTCGACTGTTGAAGTGTCATCTTATCTACATTCAACATGGGGAAACATAGCGGCTGTTTGATAAATCATGATCAAGAGAAAATCATTTGGTTTTCATAACAGTTGAACTGATTTTAGAGTAAAAAGTCAGATGCAAAATCCTTTCGTTTGTTGTCAACAAGCAAGATTAGTCTCCTTAAATCAAATTAACATTGAATGTATCAGGTATGATCATGACAAATCATCAGCATGATGACACACAAAGTACCGTAATATGGGGTGAATAGATAGGGACACTGGTGTGAATCGGGACAAGCCAGGAAATAATTTTTATCTTCAAAAAGCAACAACTCTTCCTTTTACAGGGACTTGATTTTTGGCACATTTTTAGTATATATTCCAATGGTGATCCACATAGATTTTCATGATTCTACCTGCAGGCGGCAATGAGCTGCAGCACCTCAAACATTGCCCTGCAGTATTTACATTTTCACATACTGGTCAAAACTTTGCTACAGACACAAAATTCTCACAAAACTTCAAGTATATAGTTGTGGCCAATTGCAGAAAAAATCATAAACTTAGGTACATTTGCACTGACTATATTCAACAGGCAATAATGCACTTTCTGTTACAGAGTTATTTTCAACCCCCAGTAATAACTCAAGAAACGAAATCAGCGATATAATGTTATAAATTTAATGTTGGACGGGGTACTACCATGCTGCAAAATTATTTTTATCTTGTAGAAATGCTGTAAAAGTGTCAAACTCTGCAAAATTGTAATAAATATGCACTTTTGGAACCTGATACAAAATTATGTGATATAACATCAAATAAAAGTAGGAAAATAATATTTTACAGTCCAAATCGATTTAAACAGTTTTAAGAGACCAAAAGAGTTGCTGAGATGTGATATTTAGTCTGTTTAGTCCTGGGTTCGGATCCAAATTAATGGCAGAATTACAGAGCTTGCCAAAAAACCTTACTAATTTTCAATCCAGCGTATTTTCATGCATTTTGGGTTTAAATTTTTGAAATTGGCATCATTTGTTGTGGATTTAGTCCAAGATTATTCATCCCTTGTAAAATAAGCAGATAACTATATTTTTGTCAATTTACTATGATTTATTACATTTTGTTAAAAACTGAATATTCTGCACTTAATAGACTTAAAATTTTACTAAGAAAGACTTTTTTGGGTGCTAAACATGTTTTCTAATGTTTATTAACAAGTATAAATCAATTAAACAGGGTAGGGAGTACAAGTTATTTAGATAAGTCTCTGTCCCGATTCACCCCAAAGTAAGGGGTGAATTGGGACAGTGGTTTTCTTGGCCCTGATCCTTGGAAATTTAAGATATCAATTGAAGCTCATAGGGATAATTAGACCTTTTGGTCGGACACAATTTAACACCATATTTTGATTTCTGGATTGATTTGTCTCCATTCTATAGCAAAAAAACGGCCAAAACTGTCCCGATTCACCCCATATTACGGTACCGTTTTCACAGTGCAGCAGTCCACTCACTCTTTTTGCATATCAAATTTCCTGGCTGTAAAAGAGAGTCTTGCAATGCTTACTTTAAGATTTTTACAATGCTTATTTTACAAACAAAAAATGAGTTTTTGAGATTTTAAAATGGTTTATTTTTTTTGTTGTTGTGCAGAAATACCGTCTATTTATGCTTGTACCTTGACTGCTGAAAACACAGTAATAAACAATGCATGATCCAATTGATCAATTCAATTTGTCACACTTTTTAAATGGCATGACATTCGCTTGTGAACAGTCAATCTGCCATGGCCACTGCCCTGATCCATGAGCCTATGATCTCTGTTATTAACATAAGCACATCCACCCCTCAAATTCCAATTTTCCCAAATTCTACTTTTTTTCCTTTCTACTATAATTAATGTAATGTTTTTTTCTCTAAACATTTTGAATAGACCTGAATAGTATGCAATATGTTTTTTGTGACCTTGTGAAATTCTTGTACTCACTGGCACTGCCAATTCTTTGAATACATTGCATCAGCGTATTTTTTTTAGCTCATCCTCCAGCCTATACCTCTGCCCAGGCACCCCCTCCAGGGTATGGCCAACCGGTGAACCCTGGATACAACCAACCACCTCCAGGTCACCAACCGTATACCACTCAACCAATGCAACCGGGATATTCCGGCAACCAGCAGCAATCAACTGTTATAATAACAAACCAGGTAAATTATCAATATAGGGGAGAGTGGGGCATAACCACCCCCCCTAAGACAAAATGTCTCACAGGATGACAATGACCAACACAATTAAGAACTCCAATTGGCAATATGACACACTCTTAGAGTATATTTATATCCCCTACCTGCAGCATCAAATGACTCTCCCTTATAGCACAGGGATATGAAATAGGTTTTTGTACAAGGTGGGTGGTTATGCCCCATGCTCGGGGCATAACCACCCACCCCATGGGGCATAACCCCTCCCCCAAGGTACCAGCAACAAAAATAACTGGAGGATTTCCATATCTGGTGGAAGGATACTGTGTCCCTTTCTGATGAAAATGTAGGTGCTCTTGACTTGGAAAGTATCAAACCATTGTAACAATTCAGTGTGAGCAATAATTCCTTGGAAACCTTCAATGTACGTCTTGTCTGTTCAATGTCTAGAGAATACTGGAGACAGAGCACTGGGCGCATGAGTGCACACTGGCTCACCAGTGCCACCTGGTGTCACACTCTCCCTCGTTTTGTTCTTTTGGTTCGCAGAGGTGTAGATCTTCAGAGTTATGACTTGATCTTCATAGTGATGTTCGTTGATGATGTTCCAAACGATGACTTGATCACGAGCGTGGCCATAGACTGTGTTTTTCGGACTTTATTGCACCAGTATTCATGATGAGATGTTCAAGCTTCAGGTACTTCCTCAAAGGTACTTGATCTTCAACGTACTTGATCTTCTCATGTGGCTCCACTCTCATCTTCTCAACATTCATATTCTCCTCGTCACAACATCAGTGCATACAGAATTTATCTTCTTGGTGAAACTTGCTGAACATAAAACTTATAATAGACAAATCATTTTTACATATTGAACACATGGCTACCGTAAAGTACCTAAAATGCGTAATACATGTGAATAACCATACAATTGAATACATGATCTGCAGTTAAAACAAGTTAATGACATCAATACACAAAATGAGTCCTCATAAAAATGGTTTAGATCACATTAATTTAAAATTGTCCAGTTCACAGAAACTGCTGAATAAAAAAGTCAATTAAAATCTCAATTGGACGACAACATTAATTAGTCCTTTATCCAACTGAGCCACTCCGACTGGGTTGCCCTCCTGGGTTGACCTCCATAATGGGATGAAAGATAAGTGGTGTCCGAATTCCTTGGCGTCGGCGGCAGGGTTTCTGTTGACACCGTCCCTGGACTGCGAGAGAAGTCATTTCCTGTTGTTGAATCCGTTGACGATACTCCTCGAGGGCCCCCTCCCCGTTCAACAAAAATGGGACGGGATGCAGAGATGGTCGATTTTTCATCCGGCCACAAAACATCAGGGTTCCTTCTATCATCAAATTCAGGAGTATGCTGATGTAGGGAATGCCTAGGTCCAGCCATAGTTCCAGTACCCACTCTTTGGCCATCAGGATTTTCATTTTCCAAACTAAAGGATCTGGACAGGGGGGCAGGCATCAGCTGACGCCTTTCACTCCTCAGATTGGCATCTGAAAATGAAGAGTTAAAACATGGCAACAAAGAGGAGAAGCCGTAGAGCTCCTGAAAATGATCAGAACGGAAATTCTGAGGATTACCAAGGACAAGAGGTCTGTTAGTGTCACTTCTGTAAGTTGAGGGCTGAAGACACGCAGTACTTGTGACAGTAACTTGAGTTACGGCAACATCAGTTGAGCGTGGTTGTCCAAACTTCACATCTATGCCGAACCTTGGCAGGACTTCTGAATTTTCTCTCCTTCTGTAATGGCATCTTGGAGAAGCTTGTAGTTGAGGTTGAAGAATCTGCTGTCTGTCAGGCATAAATTGATGTGGGTCTTCTTGGTGATAGGGCTGAATCCGCTGATGATCTTCCATGTGATAATTGTAGTGTTGATCATCATGCTGGCTCTTATCAGAAGTACCTGCGGTTGAGTTGTAGTGATGTCTCAGATTTTTTCTGCTTGCATCCTGTCGAGATGTACTTCTTTGATGCTGCTTGTAACTTGAAGGGTTGCTCCAAAGAGGGTCCCACTCAGATAATGGTCCATATCCAGTTCCTGGGGTCATCGCTGCTCCATATTTGTTTGGCCTGGATCCTGGCAGAAGATCATAAACTCTTGGTAATTCAGCCTCCCAGCCACTGCATGCTTCATTGTCATCCAACCTGGGAGGACACATTGCAGGATTCAGATTCTTTCGTTGGCATGCATTTTCTTGACTGGAATCTGAAACAGAAGAAACAAGAGAAGAACATTTCACAGAGGAGCCGAGGAGCTCCTGACACTGACCTGAGCTGAATGGCCTTTGTGGGCCAGAATACTTGAATGGCTCAAACTTATCAAAACTATAAATAGGAGACTTAATGTTGTCTGATGAGCCGCACAGCACAGTTCCTGTACTATTTGGAAATTCCTCTTCAGCACTTGACTTGGCAGACTGGCCCATCCTCATCTCTACATTGGAGGCATCACCAACTTCAAAATCAGGCTCACTTGGGTT
This sequence comes from Platynereis dumerilii, assembly GCA_026936325.1. NCBI lineage: Eukaryota > Metazoa > Annelida > Polychaeta > Phyllodocida > Nereididae > Platynereis > Platynereis dumerilii. The sequence continues at coordinate 3,145,993 of JAPTHN010000007.1, forward strand.
CCTCTTGGTGTCCTCAATGTTCATCTTTGGGTGAAGTGGCTCCATAGTGGACTCACCACTAGGGGCATCATAGTCAGTAGATTCTCTGTAGTCTCTCCAGGATTGGTTGGGAACGTCAAATCTTTGCTTCGAAGATCTGCTCTCTGCCTGTGACCTACTCTGCAATGAATAAATTGGAGACACAGGCACATTTACAGAACATGGAACATTTGGCACAACATAATTAGAATTGAAATGAGAGCGCGAAATACTATTTGTAGAATTGAAGTCTAGTGGAGGCACAGGAACTTTCATGAAGGTCTGTTGCATCCTTGGCACACCAATGGGATCCAATCTTGTAGACTGTTGCTCATATCTCCTTGGGAAGGTTGACGCGGGCAGACATCTATCATCTGTAGGTTCAAGGAGAGTCAGGCTGTAGAATGGCGATTGATGATTTGACATCCGGGTAGTGGCATTCAATGAGTCTTCAGAGCGTAGTTGGTCTTCTCCACACTTGTACACTTGCATCTGGGGCCTGTGGACTTCCTTCTCATACAGTTGTCCATCAAAGTTTAAGGTCCTTGATGCAGTGGTCCCTAGCGGACCAGGGAGGGGACGAAGATCCCCTGAAGAACTCAAATTGCAGGGTGTAGCAGTCACCCTTCTGCTTGTTGCATCTGGAAGATTTGTCACCATTGGTTTCTTGAGTGAGAATACATTTGGCTGACCTGGAAATACAGCATTTTCATTGACAATAAATTTTGGTACACGAGACACATTATTAATAGGACTAGGAGACATATCATTGTCAGCAATTGAAGCACAACTGGAACGTGATCTTCTTTGAGGTTGCTTGTCATCAGAACTTCCTGGGTCATGCGGTCCTTCCACATCTTCGACATGAAGTTCATCCTCATGGGTTGTCATCGGAAGTACGGATGTTTCATTCCTGGTAGACTCAGTGACTGTTAATTTCTCCCTTGAAGTGGTAACTGACGGGCAAGGAAGGTGACAGAAATCCCTCGACGAATCTAAATCATAAAAAATCTCTGCACTCTCAGTAACACGATGATGGCTTGCCTCCCTCTGCGAATCTCGAGTCACTGAGCACAGCAGTTTATTGTCGCCACAGCTTGGAGATGATCCTCTTGGACGTTGAATGTCGTCAGATATACCTGGCACAGGCTTTCCTTCTGTAGCATCAGCAGACACCTTGGAGTTACCAGTTGTCTTGGAGAGGCGAGTAAAGCAATTCAGGCGTCTCAACCAATAACCTTTGTCCCACGATAAGTGTTCAATCACCAGGCGAAACTGACTGTCATATTTCCAGATCATATCCACAGTTTGCTCTGACATATGTCTGCCACTTGTGCAAAGGGAAGTGCAGGCTTGCCTCAATCTTAATTTTGATTTGATATGATGTTCAATATTCGCCAACATGTTTCTTGCCATCTTGCGTTCATGGTCAATATTCACTTGCGGTGGCAAGGGAGGAGCAGGAAAGGGCTGGTTGATTTTCATGGAATATTCTTTCTTCTCTCCCGCAGCATCCACACTTGACTTATTAGTCAAGGGAAGATCCATAACTCCAAAAGTCCCGTGGTTGTTTCCATAGCCCAGCACACTTTCATCGTCCAGATGAAGATTACTTTGAGTAGACTTTTCTTGAAGACCAGTGGGAGTCTTCAGATCACTCATAATTGGTCACAATAAATATTCTCAATCAGAGGAAAACAGAGCACATTCACATACAAAATACACAGTAAATTTGTGACAATATCATATAAATATTATGTACAGTTGATATTATTCACAAAGTCTGAAGAAAAGGGATCGAAAAACCCCTAAGTTTACAGTGAAAATATGTACAAATTGTCAACAAAATGTAGAGCAAATGAATGACGTGAGTACGAAAATTGCTGTAACAGGCCTTGTGAATATCTACAAGAAGGCCAATGAAAGTCACACAACACGTGGCTCTCTCACTCCCTCTTTTTTTTCTTTTTTAGATTTTTTTTTTTGTTTTTTTGAAGAACTGCCAATCAATTGCAGCAAAACGAAGTGAAATGTTCAATGAACTGCTTTAAATCCACGTGGCTATAAATAGAGAATCACGGCCACCAATGCTACAGCACTCAATCTATACACATGCAGTGCCGATTTTGTAGATCAACTGTGTCAAAAATATGTACAAATTGACAAAATATGCACAGAAACACGGAGATAATGAATACCACTACAGGTGTTAGTTCTTTAAGAGAATAGCCATAACAGGCTGGTAACAGGCCCTATAATCTACAGGCTTAAGAGCAGTCACTCAAGCACGACGATCCTGCGAGGTGCACTGATTGACAGGTGTGTATTGGACGGTGTCCGCCCGCCAGTCCGAGGGCCCGCGAGTCCGAGGGTCCGCGAGTCCGAAGGCCCGTCATCCCGAGGGCCCGCCAGTCCGAATTTTTGGTGCCCTGAGGGCATTGTGGTGCCCTCAGGGCATTGTAATGTGCTGAGGGCATACCCTGTTCATGTTGCCCTGAGGGCATCACTGCGAGGGCCCACCACTGGAGAAGTAGCAAGGCCCTGCATTCCGAGGGCCCGCCAGTCCGAAATGCCCTCAGGGCATTGCTATGGTGCCCTTAGGGCACTATAACTTTAAGAAGCTTTCAGGGCTTTATGAAGATTCCAGACTGAGTTACTTGAGTGCTATTGAATTGCCTGATTGCCACAATGCCTAATTGCTATTGAATTGCCTGATTACCAAATTGCCTGATCGCCACAATGCCTAATTGCCATTGAATTGCCTGATTGCAATATTGAATTGCCACAGTTGTAATGCAGTGTCAGATTGGAGTGCCTATCTGATTGCTATTGAAAATGTTGAAGTGTCAGATTAGAGTTCAGCTCTTTCTTATTCTATGAGTGCAATCATATCATATAGGCCTATAGGGTAAGTTTCTTTTGAGTCGGACACTAAAAGAGGGTAACCTTGAGTAGGTCACTTTTATTAGGACTGCACTGGCTAATTGAGAGCTTTTTGTGTAAATTTGTCTTGTTTAAGTTATTTGCTTGCCTTTGGTATTGAACTGACTTCAGTTTCTATGTCATTCAGTCAGAAGTAGGCTTAACCAATTTTGTGCTCTATATATGGGCCTTTTTATCTGGAGGGAAGGACCTAAAGAAACTGTATCATTGATGTCATGTTTTTAGAACACAGCTGTCCCACTCAAGGATATTTTTTCTTATTTCAGAAATTTAACCACTAATTTACTTCTTGTGTTGTGCAAGTTGTCAATTTTCTGTTAGATTTAGTGAAAACTTTTTAATTGAGGCCTTGGTTTATCATAAATAACTCATAGGCCAAGCAAGATTTATTTATTTTATTTAACCCCAATATTTGGGGAAAACAAAGAAATACAACATAAAACCAATGGTAAAATAATGATGCAATTTGGCACCAAATATTAACTCAATAGCAGATAAAAGCATCTTTATTACCCTATAATTGTGTGTCCCAACCATAACAGTTGAAACCACTAGGTAAACTCTCAGCAAGTACTTCCCTCGTGAATGCTTTGGAAAGCTATATTCTCTGACTTACTTTCCTTTACCCATACACAGTTCATTGCACTTTAATTTTTTCAGTTACTCTGAAAACTTTTCATACAGCAATGTGAAGATGAAAGAGTCCCAACCATAATGTTTTTGTCCCAACCATAATGCCTCACATAAATGGCCATTCTGACAGGGTTAGTGCAGTTTTGAAAGGTCTGTTTTAAACTTTCTAATAACAAGACAAGATAAGAAGAACTAGCAAAACATATTTTAGGAATATTTCAATTAGATATCATGAGATCACATGCTGTCAAAAAAGTCATCTCTAGAGATCGTGAAAATTTGCAGGGAGGGATGGTTTGACCATAAATCAATATTTCTGTTCAGTTATTCTATTCACGTCTTTGTAGAATTGGACTATTCAACTTGAATATATCAATTATTTCAATTAAATATGTTGTAGTGGTAGTAGTAGTCATAGTTCTCTAAAACTATGCCACATTGTTGACAAGAATAACAGTTTTATGTTCAAATCTAGCCTAATTTCAGTCGCCTACTATGACTTACATTGCTTCATTTAATTTTTCTTTTGTATTCCTTCTATCAGGATCAATGAGATATATTTCGCTTTATTACATAGAATTTTATGGTACGAATTACTTGTCACAACATTGTGAAGCAACGTTCAAAATAATTATGATGTTGGCAAGTGACATTGCAGCAACATTTTCATAAGGTTGTAAAGCAATGTCGAAGATAAGATGTTAGAATATGAGGTCGTTGCAACAGTGTAAAAAAAAATCTCAACATGCTGTTCACACTATGGCAACATCATTTCTGCCATACATTCTATGTGACGAACAGACAAGTCCTCCACCAATCAGCAATGTTGTGTTCACATTGTGTGCCCCTCAGGTTGGAACAATAAAGTTGGCTCAGGAATAAAAGAGTATACTGGGTAACATGAGGGTGCTCCAAAGAAGACAAGTGTGCCCCAAGTTAGAAAAAATAGCCATAGAATAGAATCAGAGCCGGATCTAGGGTCTGGGAGGCCCTGGGCAAAATGTGGCACTGAGGCCCCCACTTTGCCTCATGTAAACCTAATGTTTTACTGGTGTTTTTCCAAGAAATATGCTGTGTATATTATTTTGCTGAGATTTCCAGCACTGATGCTTAATCGCAATTTTGAAAAATTTTTTGACTGATGAAACCTTTGAGTTTAACAATCAAGGCAAGAAAATCACATTCGATGGGGCCATATAATTTTTGGACAATAATATTTGGACAAATTATAAAATGTTCTTGACTGTGAAAAACATTCAGACCAATTTTAATTGTCTTCTGATACATGTATATATACACAAGTAAATGATTCATCATTGGATGATGGAAATCAGTTTTGTTTTGGGCAAAAATGTTTAAAACTTATATCATTGTGTTACATTCTTGCACATGACCTTTGTCATGGTGATACACTGTCGATGATTGACAAGAATTATTTTTAAATTGACATCACTTTTATCGCACTGCACTGTGCAGTCTGTGCCTAGTGTACGGCAGCACAAGGCTCCACAATGTCCACCTGGGAGGGGAGCCCACATTTCAAACCAGGCAGGTCCAGTGATGATATTTTGCAAAATTGTATTGTGAGCATACAACGCTGATATGATGTACTTTCCAACACTAGTGTATTGGCCCAAGGGCAATGGATGATCTGTGGAGCCCCACCCCCCCCCCCCCCAAAACAGCCCCACACAAGGGCCCCCCAATTTTCATCTTAAATTTGTAGTTGTTTTACCAGAAGTGTCACTTTTGTTAACAAAGAAACCTGGTAAAATTTCTACAACCAGAAAAGGGAGTATGGTTGATAATTGGAGTCCCCCAATGTCCCGGACTTCCGCTTAGGCTTTCAGAAATCTGGCCAGAACGCAGCTGACTGTCTTTGCTAACAATTCTGAGATGAGGAGATTACATGGTCATCCCACAATCAGAGGATTTGTGGATGTTTGATGTGTGGGGGTTTGCACTGACTCCATGCAGGTGTGGCAGTCCAATTCTGATTACAAAAAACTTTGTAATATTCTGAAGTTTTGGTTTTTCTTCCTGAAACATTGCAGAAACTTCAAATAAATGTCCTTGTATGATAATTTGTAATTTTGATTTGTAATTTCAGTTATGACATTACTTGGTTTTGTTTGAAAGGGCCAGAATTAACAGTTTTTCCTTGTTATAAGGCATTTGGGGGCCATCCCAACTTGTCAGCAAAGCTTGTACAGGGGCCTCCACATACCTAAATCAGGCACTCCTGGAATTTGGAAAAATGAAAACATGTTTTTATTCTTGGCCGTCGATCCTCGTTTTTCAAATTTTTGTGAGGCCCCCCTTGCTGTGTGAGGCCCTGGGCACAGTTGGCACTATGGATAATCCGACCCTGAATAGAATAGAATACTTTATTGACCATTATAAAATAATCATGGAAGACTGACGCCAATACTGATGTATTTGCCTTCACCAAAAGAGTCTTAAATACATTAAACATAATCATTTGCATTTTGGAAAAAATCCAAAAGAAAAGAAAAAAGAACATGTAAGTATATAGCTACATATAGTGAGAAAAGATAGAGGAAAAAAAACAGAATAATAATATCTTATTTACAAGTAAATAAACACATGTTGATAGAATCCTAGTATTACAGATTAATTAATCCTATTGCTGCCCAGGACATTACGCATACAGAGTAACCTTTATTTCAATGATGTGAAACACTGACCTTTGTATTACAATATATTCACATTCCACAATTACTTGATATATGTTATATCTATACACGTACAATGAAGTATGCTACATCAGAGATAAGTAATACCATACTATTAATACTTCCCATGAGGAACAACAAAGTGCCCTGAGGAACAACAAAGTGCCCTGAGGAACAACAAAGTGCCCTGAGGAACAACAAAGTGCCCTGAGGAACAACAAAGTGCCCTGAGGAACAACAAAGTGCCCTGAGGAACAACAGAGTGCCCCGAGGAACAATAAAGTGCCCTGAGGAACAACAAAGTGCCCTGAGGAACAACAAAGTGCCCTGAGGAACAACAAAGTGCCCTGAGGAACAACAGAGTGCCCTGAGGAACAACAGAGTGCCCTGAGGAACAACAAAGTGCTCTGAGGAACAACAAAGTGCCTCTCAGGTTTGAACAATAAAGTTGGTTCAGGAATAAAAGAGAATACTGGGTAACATGAGGGTGCTCCAAAGAAGACAAGTGTGCCCCAAGTTAGAAAAAATAGCCAAGAGGAACAACAAAGTGCCCTGCGGAACAACAACGTGTCCAGAGGAACAACAACGTGTCCAGAGGAACAACAACGTGTCCAGAGGAAGGCTACAGCAGCCTGCTTAAGTTGCGAGCGCGAGCGAGCAGGCTACAACATTTCACTGCTGGTGTTTTATTTCACGTCCTCGCACACATGCCTTTTTGAAGCAGCCAAGTGAAGTTCTGCTGAGCGCGGACCAGAAAGGCAGCAGCGCGGACTTTAGGGGCAGCAGTTCTACTGACCTAGATCCCAATTCGATACCCATTTCGACTTGAATTTCATCAGTCTGTGCCTCGCTCGCTCGCCTGCTAAAGCAGACTGGCTTGTCAGTCAAGTCCAGAGGAACAGCAATGTGTCCAGAGGAACAGCAATGTGTCCAGAGGAACAGCAATGTGTCCAGAGGAACAACAACGTGTCCAGAGGAACAGCAATGTGTCCAGAGGAACAGCAATTTGTCCAGAGGAACAGCAATTTGTCCAGAGAAACAAAAAATTGTCCTGAGGAACAAAAAAGTGCCCTGAGGAACAAAAAAGTGCCCTGAGGAACAACAAATTGCCCTGAAGAACAACAAAGTACCCCGGGGAACAACAATGTACCCTCTGGAACAACAAAGTGCCCTAAGGAACAACAGAGTGTCCAGAGGAACAATAAACTGTCCAGAGGAACAACAGAGTGTTCAGAGGAACAACTGTCCAGAGGAACAACAAACTGTCCAGAGGAACAACAAACTGTCCAGAGAAACAACAAACTGTCCAGAGGAACAGCACACTGTCCAGAGGAACAGCAAACTGTCCAGGGCACTTTGTTGTACCTCAGGGCACTTTGTTGTACCTCAGGGCACTTTGTTGTTCCTCAGGGCACGTTTTTGTTCTCAGGGCACTTTTTTGTTCTTCAGGGCAATTTTTGGTTGATCAAGGCAATTTTTGGTTCCTCATGGCAGCTTGTTGTTCCTTAGCACAATAAAGTGCCCAGAGGAATGAATCAAAGGACCTGAGGTATATAAAAAGTGTCAAAAAGAAATAAAAAGTGCCCTGAAGATTTACTAGTAACTTCAGAAACAAAGGGTGCCCTGAGGGTACAAGTAGAGCCCTGAGGAATCAATGAGTGCCCCAAGGAACCAAGGAGGCCGAGAACAGTGACATCATGCCCTGAGGCAAAAAGGGGCCCTTAAGTGCTGCAAGGAACCAGAATGACCCAAGAGGGAGTGCCCAGAGGAGTTGAAAAGTGTCCTTAGCACAAAACAGTACCCAGAGGAATGCACAAAAGGACCTGAGGTTTAAAAAAAGTGTCAAAAAGAAATAAAAAGGTACCCCTGGGATTTATGAGTAACTTGAGGAACAAACGAGTGCCCTGAGGGTACAAGTAGTGCCCTGAGGAATTAAAGAGTGCCCCAAGAAACCATCAGAGGAGCAGAACAGTTACATCCTGAACTAAGGCAAAAAGGTGCTGTCGACCTGTTCAGAATACAAACAATGCAGATTTTAATAGCCTCCTGTTTGGTTTCCCATGCTTTTGGGTTTGGGGAATCCAAATATCACATTCATTTTGGTCTGGGGTGAAGGGAAACCCTGCCCCAAGAGCCCTCAACATTTGTTGTCAATTTCAACGGAAGTCGGTCAATATCAACGGAAGTCGCAGGCCTATTTTTCTATGATTTTATGTTACATTTTGTCTGGTTACTTGATAGCAATTCATCACAGAGAGCCTTCAAAATAGTGCCAAATGAAAGGAAAGAATTTTCCTAGCAGATAGATAGATATGTGATTTGTCATCAAAATGTTGCAAAGGAAATGAAAATTTATGAACTATTTCATTTTTCACAGAAATTTGTAAAAAAAGCCTGAATTTCATACGGGTTCAGATGGGTTTTCACATATAACTCCAATTAAATTGCTTCTGGATTCAACTTATGGCACCATATGGCAGATTTTAAGTATAATGTAGGATCAGTATCATGCTTTTAAAATTGTGCATGCTTATTAATCTCTAATTACTCATTAATGATGCAGTCACTGCAGCAAAAGTACTGAAAATGCTATGCACATCGTCAGTAAGATTCATATGAATGTACAAGCTTTAAATTATAATTAATTCTGACAATAATGAATTTATAGTTACCAGTTGCAATCATACATTGAGTGTATACCCTCATGCTCATGATTTGTCAAAAATTCCAGCCATTCAGTTCTGCCACAAGAAGCAGAACCTTTTGTTCCAAAGGATTTGTTGTAATATTTTGGCAGAATATATTGTAACTTTTTATGCCACAGTATTCACAACTTTCAGTGACTTCAAACTAATTCACATCAATCTGGTTTACATGATCTTCCCATCAGGCATCATATTTGTTTAGCAAGTACATACAATATATGCACATATATGGTCCAACATGCAATGTAGGAAACAGCCTGAAAGAACCAACACTTGAGGTTAAATCATTGACAGAGGAATTATTAGTCTTCATTCCGGAGCTCTTTGCTTCTCAATGCATTACAGTTTTTAAAATAGCAATCTCAAGCTTCATGGCTATAGTAACTTTGTCATCTATCTAGTGTTGTGAGTACATTGTTCCAGAATATCATGAGAGCAAGCCACTTGCATGGAACTGCAGAATGCACATGCGTCCAGCCTCCGAACAGGATTCATGCCCTTGTGTTTTGTAGTACTTCAAGGATCAGTTGGAACCAAACTCACAGAGCTGTTAGATCTTGGAACATCAGCTTATATTGCTACCATAATATTGTGGGTTGAATTGTTAGTTTGGCTTGATTTTCTCCATCTGTTGCTGTTTGGCAGGGCCAAAAAGTTTTCCAGGCCGATAATTCAAAGATTGCTTGTATAAATCCAGGGGTAGGTGGATTCCTGAGAAGGAAAATGAAACATTTGTAACTTTGAGCCAGAATCATGCACCGCTGCAGCCCAAGAGCTTACAAAGAGAAGTGCCATAAGAGCCTCCAACTGGTGTCCAAATAAGCAAGCCTTAAGCTACTATTTAAGTCTTTGTATTGGCAGTAACCTCTATGCTGTGATTATGTCCATGTTAATGATGATAGAATAAGTGAAGCTTGATGCCATTTGTCTTGAAGTCCAATAAGTGAAGAAGAACATGAAATATATGAAACAGATCCTGGGCATGCTTAAGCTATCCTGTAAAGAACCAACATGCACCTGCAGTGAGTAGGATGACAGCTCTTGAACCTGAAGACTAGTATCAAAGAGTTAAAATTAACTAAAGATTTCTTGACCCTGACAGACGTTTTCTGTTCTGAGAATCAGTTGTAGGTACAGACTCGGACACACTTCATTCTCCTATATTAAAATTGGATACAAACATGTGAAGATATATGCAAAAAATATCAGAAGTCACACTGAAGTCACGACACAAGTTGCCTTTGTTTTGTCATTTTAGGTCATTTTGGTTGAAATTTATGGCCTTTTTCGATATCCCAAATTATGGAATTTTATAAAAAGTTGTCATAGCCAGTTATCTTCCAGGTTTATGAAATTTATTCATATTTAAGAGTTTCCAAAGTTGTAACAAGATCATAACAGTAGTTTTAGACCACAAAAAGACAGTTTAAAAATTGGACTTAGACCACCAAAAAATACAAATTTTGGATAATTTCGGGTCATGATGAAATATGAACATAGACTGTATCTTCTCTAGTGCAAATTATTTTATTTGAGCCTTATCAGCATTGTTTTGACCGAAAACTAGCCAAAACGTGTATTTTTGTCCAATTTTCAACAGCCATTTTCTTGTCTGAAACTACTGGTAAAATCATATCAAACCAGAGGAAATGTGTACAAAATGACAAAATGTCATTTATATGGAAGAAAATTGTGCTTTTACAGCTTTTCATAGAAAATAATAAAATAGGATATCGAGAAAATTATATAAATTTATACCAAAATGATTTTAAACCATGAAACAAGGACACCTTATGACCTCCTCAATATGAATTTCCATGTTGTTTGATTTAAGTATAAAATACAAATTGCGTTGAAGATGAAGTATTTTTGAAGGAAATCTCACCTTTTAAATTAACAGACTTTCAAATTAAATTTTAACTAATTCCTGATGGAAGACCTTAATTGGGCCTGCATGCTGAAGATCTTACAAGCTACGATAGACCTATACATAGACCTAGTTATAATCATAGGGGGTTCAATATTATTGAAGATTTGTGTTTAGGCTAGTCCAGCTGTTATGATTTACGTTTAATTAATTTTTTTTTCTGTTTGTTTTTAATTATTTTACATTTTAAATTCTTACTGCTAGGGTACATTTTTTGTGTACGAATAAAGACATATATTTCACAATAAAAATCGTACAGAAACATGTAAGAATTTTAAGTCTTTAGAGATGAAAACAGCCCCAGCTGACAAAAACTGGTGGTTAACTGAGAGTTATCACGTGAAATTGCCCCTCAGTTATCACGTGGAAAACTGATAAGTTATTGCAAATGCTAACCACGTGATTTTGTCACCAGTTAACCACGTGATTTTCTGGGGGCAATCTTCACCAGTTAACCACGTGATTTTCTGGTGAATATCTTCACCAGTTAACCACATGATTTTCTGGGGCAATCTTCACCAGTTAACCACGTGATTTTCTGGGGGCAATTTTCAACAGTTAACCACGTGATTTTCTGGGGGGCAATCTTCACCAGTTGAAATTATTTGAGAAGAGGCAAAATCTCTCATCGGTTAACTTGGCTCTTCATCAAGCCAGTCAACTTGGACTGTTTCAAGCAATATTTTGGGCTTTCAATAGCTGTTGAATAAAGCCACAAGAACTTGCTGAAAATTTGTCACAACCAGTACGTGTGATGCAGTGAGTCTCTTTTCAGTCTTCTTTTAAGGGTTATCAGAATCAAGGATTGCAGTCATACATGATTCAGATTTCGGATAACTAGTGTTTTGTAATAATATCCAATATGTGCTCCTTTTTGAGCTAATAAGCATCATTCGACCATATACTGTGAATTAAGTCAGATTTATAAATCATAATCATTTGTTTAATTAGTTTAAACTCAGTTAAAGTAAACTTAGTGCGGAACTCGGGTAAACAGCTGTGTTTCTAGTACAGTTGGCTCCATCTATATTTCTGGGGGGTAATCTTCTCCAGTTAACCACGTGAAGAAAAACACGTGATAACTCTCAGTTATGTCATGAAGATGGTCAAGCGTTAATCTGGTGACATTCATCACGTGGTTATCCCGTGAAAATGTGGGAGTTTTTCTCACATGAACAAAAACACGTGATAACTCTCAGTTATGTCATGTTCACCAGTTTCCCCTGTGTTTATCACGTGAACTTCACTTGCAATGTCAGCTGGGAGATGCATGATTCTGTTATTTATTTAAACTGCATTGGATATTTTGATAATTTAATTGGTATTTGGGCTAACAGCAATTAAATTAGGAGTACATCAATACAATCAATTGTTGTCCAGAAGGTGTGAACGCATTGGCAGTGGGTCTATTCCATTGATACTATTCATAATGTTTCATTGCCATTCCTTACATAATTAAAGAAAACGTGTCAATTGGATATTTTCACGTCTGTTTAAAAATAAATGCTCAAGGAGCTAGGCTTTAGCCTGTAAAAAATGCTTTAGCCAGATTTGTTAACGTTGTCAAAAAATCTTAGCCAATTTGGCTAAAACTAGGGAAAAACAGTTGCATTTTCCGATTTTCTTTCAGCCAGATTGATATTGAATTAGCTAGCATTTTTCTAAAGTTCTGGTGAATGGCTAAAGCCCAGCCAGGAGTGAGATCATATTGAACATAATTTTAAAACTCAAATAGCAATTATTTATTACTTTTCTTTTGAGGGTGATTAAATAAAAGCATGAAGAAAGTGGGCCTACTCCACAATTTCATAGTAAAACCAGCAATTCAAAGAGCGTAATTTGGCATGACAAAATGCTGAATGACATAGACACAAGGATAGATAGATTAAAGATAGATAGATTAAAGATAGATAGATTAAAGATAGATTGATCTAAAGATAGATTGAAAGATTGATCTAAAGATGGATTGATATTTTTCTCTTTCTTTTTTTTGTAGGCCTAACTCAGACTGGCTAGATATAGGCCTATGTAATTATGTTACTCAATTACTTTATTAATGTCTGTTGTTCGTCTGTTGCTGTTTATTTATTGGCAGATACCCATTTCCTAATGATATCGAGCAACACTGGCCCGGGGGGGGGGTACTCACTATGAAAGGGTGTAGCTATATAGAGGCTCCGCTGGATGGTCTTGGTTTTTTGGCCTTCCAGGATTAAAATGGTCTTGGGATTTTTAGGAATTCAGATTAATTTGGTTGCCCTTTTGGCACCCCCAACATGTTTGGTACCGTTAGAATCGGCTTGAAAAGACGATCACAATGGTATAAAAATGATAAAGATCAAATTGGTTTTGGATATTTTTACTAAAAGATTAAAATGGTTTGTGGTTTTGGCGTTGGTCTCGGATTAAAATGGTTTTGGTTTTCAAAATCGCCGTGGCGCATCCGTATGCAAAAGTCCGCTAAGTACCCCCCCCCCCGGGAACACTGGCTGACTTGTATCAAGCAACACTGGCTGATTTGCAACTTACGTAACTGATAAGCAACACTATGACCGCACATTTCAATATCACTGCCAATAATTATAATTGATGTAATTAGGCCTATATAGGGGCGGGTCGGAGGAAGGGCGGGTAGTACGGAGGCGGGTAGTACGGAGGCAGGTAATAGTGGGGCGGGTTTTGCCGAGGCAGGGAGTGGCTGGGCGAGTAGTCCCAGGGCGGGTTCACTGGAAACCCACGGGGAGGGTTGGTCTGGTGGTAGCATGCTAGGCTGCTAAGCTGCCAATCCCTGGGTCCAGGGTTGTAATCCAGCCCTTCCTGGATCACCTGGGCCTATGTTGGACAGCTGTTTCAATCATTCTTCGCCCCATTGCTGTTTCCTCATGTCCTAATTAACCTACCTAGTGCATAATACAGGACGTAAGGCTCAAGTCATCCATCCATCAAACAACCCTCCCCCCCAACTCGCACTATTGAGAACCTTATAGATGGAGCCACATGTGGCATGCTCTCTTGTAGTAAAATGAGAGTATGAATAAACATAATATAGCTGTCAACTGAATAAATTTGGGTACCTGTAGATAATGAGTAATAAATGGGCCCGCAAAAGCCTCATAGGATTGAGGCAAAATACCACTTTCCTTCATTTTTCCGGTTTTTTCCTGATTTTGTCATTTATAAATTCTCTCACATCTTCCCTAATTTTATATTTTCCTGGGCAAGGGACAAAAACGACCTGGACATGTTCTATACACATTTATTTAGTACATTTCTAATATCACTCCAATATATGTAGGCCTACTAACTAGTACTAAGCCTAGAAGAATCTTAATGATATATCATCTATCCCAATTACATAAATGTGCGTCCAATTCATTCAGCACGTCCACATGACTGAACATTTATAGATACTCTAAACAATCAGGTAAGATTCAGATTATAGGTCGATCTGAATATCACTGAATACAGACAATAGCTCCGAAAAGTGGCACATTCAGAGCTATTTGCTGAATTTAGGTGTTTTTGACACTAAGACAATATGTCTGAATCTCCTGGATAACATGTTGGATAGATAGATAGATAGATAGATAGATAGATAGATAGATAGATAGATAGATAATCCTATGAGGGCATCACCCATTTCCCCTGAGGGCATCTCGGAGTGGCGGGCCCTCGGACTTGCGGGCCTTTGGGGACGATCGTAAGGGGTGCCCTCAGGGCACCTGAGACTCAGGGTGCCCTCAGGGCACCTCGGACTGGCGGGCCTTCGGACTGGCGGGCCCTCGGACTGGCGGGCCCTCGGACTCATAGGGTGTCACCGTATTGGACCACGTGTTAGCTGTCAATTTGTCAAAGTGTGGGACGAAAATATGTAAAAACAGCGCCGAAAAGCACATAAAAACTGTCTATAAACATCCAGAGCTGCTCTAATTAACAGCAAATACACAGAGGCTACCTTATTACCGCTGCTACCACTGTAACAATCCAGCGTGAGCAGTAATCTTTCGGAAACCTTCAATGGACGTCTTTTGTGTTCAATGTCTAGGAAATACTGGAGACAGAGCGGGGGCGCATGAGTGCACACTGGCTTACCAGTGCCACCTGCTGTCACACCATATCAGTGTCCTCACTTTTGCTATGGTAATGACTTCTGAGATATTTCTCTCCGGGACGCTCCCGCCAATAGCAATCTTTTGGTTTTTCAAGACAGCCCATGCTAACCCTTCCCAAGTTTCTCACACATTTACAGTACATTTTTTAAAACCCCCCTCCTGTTTCTGTCACCCCCCTACTGTATTTTTTCCAGGGGCGGGTGGTTATGCCCCATATTGGGGTAAAACAGCCACTACCCCTATTATCACTCATGACATCATTTAATGACAGTTAAATCCATTTTAAAAAATAGTCAGAATATGAACCAACACAATGCCTATCACCGATACCTTACATCTCCTTTACGTAGTATGCCATCACAAATACCGTCACATGTAAAAATAAGATGAAGTGGCTGAAAAAAGCTAAAAAACTAAACAAACTGAGCTGGTCAGTTTGGTTCTGCCTTTTGCTTGCACCCCCTTCTTTTAAAAAGTTGTCTTTCACAAGTAAAATCACCTGCACTAACAATATTTTCACTATGTGGAACCAATCACCTGGAACCACTGGGTGGGTGGTTATGTCCCTGGGGGTGGTTATGCCCCACTCTCCCCTATGTCGTAATAGGGAAAAATCAATCCTTTTTGTAAGTCTTTCGCCTCGCTTTTTACAAAATCAACTTTCAATTGGCCTTGTTTTGTCACATCAAAGCACAAATCTCCTTTTATAAAGCATTACAAGTTACCCAAGTGATTTGGGCTTACTCTAAGGTACTTGCTGCTCAAGGTAACTTTACCGAGGAAAGTAGGCAACCTTATCTATCCCACTAAATGGCAGAAATGCTAACTTTTCCCACTATTATGACACTAAAAGCATTTCTTCGGGGATTGTGTGTCAGTGAGGAGAGTTGGTATTTCTGCCATTTAGGGGGATAAATGAGGTTGCCAACTTTCTCCCAGCGTGCCAACCTAACCCCATTCTACGGCAAAAATAGGTTTTTAATAGTTTGTGAATTACACATGAGCCTGTACTGGGGCTAATTCAAATTGCAGCAAAAAATCCAGGGAGCTATCAGGGAGCCAGTTCAGGGAGCCAACCTCACCTGACTCCATGGACTGATAATTGTTGTGTGGTGCTATGTAATTGTTTTGTGGTGGTATGTTATTGTTACGTGTATGCAGTTTGTGTATGGACCTATCTGTCTGGAATAAAGTTTATAATATTAATTCGAAGAAAAGTCACGTCGCGCCACTACATATCAATAAGTGAACACTTTTCTTTTCATGTTGAAAATCAAATGCTTAATTTAAAGGTCAGAGAATGATTTGAACAGAAACCACTATACTTCAACTCAAATGACATTGCAGTCAATAGCTATCAATTATTCATGCTGGTGATGATTTGTTTTGAAAAAAACACATCAATAATGTCATTAACACTCTTATATGTTCGAGTATCACAATCCATTGATCTACTCCGTGTAGTTAGTTATTAGGCAGTGATGACTGTGATTTGTTCTGTCATATCTTGTGAAGTTTCAATATTTTTATTTCCTTTACCCAAAGGAGTGCATGGGTTGGGGTAGAATATACTCTTATAACGTGGTAGGGAAAGCAATTCATGGCCTTTTTGATTAGTTTTTCCATTGACATGCACCCAGTGGGCACTGTGACGTCAGCCTGGTGGTGTATTTGGTTATTTTAGGTCGTGATTGACCTTAACTTAAATATAAAGTCATTGTGACATTATTCTTTCCCCACATACAGATGTCAATAGCCAATGCCAGCATGAAGTCCGTTGACTGATCTTCTACTGACATCAGACTGAGGTCAGAAAGGGACCTCACAAATTCACAATGATGCCAAGGAATTATGTCGCATAAATGTTGTCCTTCAGCCAGGTTTTTGACTGACCTTCTACTGATGTCACACTTAAGTCAGATGCCCATCTGAATGTATCTCCAATATGGTGTTTCATTCACAGCAGATTTTGATATCCACCCAAAGGTTACTATTCAATCCTCTTGTTTTTGCAAATCCACCTTCACTATAACATAATTCAAACATCAAATCCGACTACAGAATGATGTTGTATTGACATGCCCGCTGGGCAGGCTCCAAACTAAGATTATCCTACGATCTCTATCCCGGCATGTGTTCTCTGCTATAGATAGGTGCATGGACAGTAATGTGATACTATATGACATGTTCATACGGACCCCAGTACAAAATCGGTTTTTGGGTCACCATCTTGTAGGGTCCCGTGACCTTAATTTGTAGATCGGGACCGTCTTCAAGGATCCACACACCAAGATGGGGACCTAATTACCTATAGGCTATATTGTGATGGTGTCCATATAAACATGTAGTCTGGTCATTGTAAACCACATTTCAGTTGATTGAAACATTAATTGTGAAAGATATCCAAGGCTTTCTAAGGATATGATATTCTATCTTTTACGGGTTGTTGGGATATCATATATGATGAAGTCCATAAAGTTACAGTAATGCTTTTAATGTTATGTTTACCTTCAGCCGGGACTGCATGTCAACCATTACTCTGGCCATGCACAGGCAATGAACTGCCCGTACTGCAGGGCCAGCATTGTCACAACTGTGTCATACGAAGCTGGCACTGGGACTTACCTCATTGCTGGAGTCATTTGTTGTGTGGGGTAAGTATAAAACATATATGAAGAGTCCAGTATAATCATCTGAAATGTCCCCTTCAGTCCACAATCTTAATTTAATATTCTGCTTCTTTTTTTTTTCTGTGGCAGTTATTTTTTTGGCAACATAACAAAATGAAATTGACGACTTGACACTTTTTTGCGATCGATAGATCTCTTGAACAGAACAATAATAATCACTGCCAGCAACGCTCGAAGTAAACTAAAATAACCCCTGAAAAACACGCAGGCCTTTTTAATTTAGTGCAACTTCTCCGACATGGCTCCCAGTTTTTAAAAGCTGTAAATTATTTATACATAGTCAAAATGATGGCATAAGG
Source organism: Platynereis dumerilii (assembly GCA_026936325.1). NCBI lineage: Eukaryota > Metazoa > Annelida > Polychaeta > Phyllodocida > Nereididae > Platynereis > Platynereis dumerilii. Next base: position 3,164,016 of record JAPTHN010000007.1, read on the forward strand.
TACAATACAATCAAATTAAAGTAAGAAAATTGTCTATCAGAAATCCTCTGTTTACCTATTCTGCCTCACTGCCTCCTTTCTCCTCTGCACCCAAAATCTCCTTACAACTCTCTTTGACTCCTTACAGCAACCTTAGCCAAGTTAGCCCACATTAAGAACTCTATTTAGACAGCTACCAATGTAAGTAAAGGTTATTCACCACGGGAGAAGGAATATGTGATTTATCACCCGAGGCCTTTAGGCCGAGGTGTGATAAACACATATTCCTGATCCCAAGGTGAATAACTGGCTTATACCATGAGACAAACACTCAAACAGTCAAACATGAGAGGATAACTGGACAACAAAGAATATGGGAATTATTCCATTGAAATACTGTAATGTGATTGGCTGACAGAGGTGTCGAATGGTATAGCAGAAGAGCAAAATATCAAGTGAATCAAACACAATGGGGGTGATTGAGTTTAAATTGGTGTTTTTTAAATGTGATTTTAAGGTATTTTCAAGTAGGTAAAAATAGGAAGTGATTCAGGGGTAGTCAAAAGGTGTGAAAGGGTAAAGTAGTGGCTGATTCTTCCTTCCTGCTGGGGTAATCATACTTTATTTTGGGTTATACTGTATTTTAAATAACTTTCTTAAAAATAACCTGTAATATATATGTATTTATGTTGCCGATAGGTTCATTACGGGTTAAAGGAAACCAAAGACATTCCGTGCGTTCCATTATTTATTTCACGAAGAAAGTTCACAGGAGAACCAACCCAATTCCGTTCCATACCATATGGAAACCATAAGAAAAACACCTGAAACATTGTACAAATAGTTAACAAGCGGTTCATTACTACTTTTCCTAAATGTACTAAGTTCATAAAGAATAATCACATAAATAACATTGCATAAACTGATTCAATTAATCGACATACCCTATTTGGATGTTTAAGTTGAAGCATTAGAGCATTGAACCAGCATAGAACCCGGATATAGGGACAAGTTCCTTATCCATTCCGGAATACCTAAATAGATACCCAGAGTTACAATTGTGCCTTATTATGCTAAATGTGGCATATATTCCACAGAAATAAATGTGAAGAATAACATAATATACATAGGAAATACAGTAATAAATATACCAAGTGTGTCTATTAATTAATTCCAAATGGAAGCATTGAATTAACAAAATGATTAATTAAAGTAAACTTACATTTTAACCTGGAGTGTGTTGCATGATAAAATAGCACTGGGGACTCAAGAGAGCTCCAACCCCTTTGGCTGACTGATGTTCAATGATACCAGAAGACTTTGAAATTGAGTTGTTAGCAAAATGACCACAAGGTGGCAGTTATTGCATTTTGTGAAAAGCAATGCCTCCTTGTGACTTAAAATGTGGGAAAGCTATTTTTATGCCATCTGGTGGATGGACAGATAGTCAAACCTTTCCTAATTCACATAATTAGATTCTAACAGAATTCTATGGAAACTACGTAACTTTACGGCAACATAGGCCTACATTGTATAGGTTGCACAGAAAGGACATCCAAATATAAAAGACAGCTCTTTTCTACTCTAGTCTGACTTTTACTTCTCCATCTGCCTTAGCCATGAACGCCAGATTTTGCATTGCATCCCAAAATACAAAACCCAGATTGGTCATAATAAAAATTACACTATATATATCTCAGCTTCTAATTGGTCTAGGATCATAATCTTAGGGTCAAAATATATGTTTTTGGGGTCAAAGAATACACTAGAAAGCATTAGGAAGGTCTATGACCATCAACAGGAGGCTGAATGAGGAGATTACAAATTTACTTAGAAAAAGAGCTTAACACAATATTTTTGGATCGAACACTAACTTTGATAGACAATCTAATAGATCTGCATATCTGTGCATGTTTGCATCCGGTGGAAATTTTAGTAAAACACAATTTCACGTAGGAAAGGAACATAACTTTACATTTTCTATGACAGAAAATAACTCCTTCACTAATTAGCTAAGTAATTGATTCAATGTGCTGCCTGACAGTGATATTAGCCAGGACAGAAAGAGGAGCACTGTTAAGAAGTAATAATCACTAGAGGCATCACAATTTCTGGTTATGTAAAATTGTCTAGTAGACTTGCTATACTGGTATGTCTCAAATGCCCAACACCTTATATTCTACCTTAATGCTAACAGCAAAGAATCCACCAAGAGCCAAAGTGCCAAACTGTGGAGGGCTTTTCAGAAGTTATAATAACTATTTAATGAAGTCATAAAAGCTGGTACTCATAATTAACTTTATTTTTTTCTGTTGCAGTTGTTTGCTTGGATGCTGCCTTATACCGTGCTGCTTGGACTCCATGAAAGACGCAGTTCACAGTTGTCCAAATTGCAAAAAGCATCTGGGAAGAAAGAACTTAGTATGAGGACATCTTATTAATTTAATCACTGCTGACTCATTATATACAATGCTTTAGATACATTTTGGATCGAATTGTCCAGCATACTTTCAACGGTTCTTGCGTCAGAGCCGATTCACAAAGCCACTCAGCTACACTACTTCATGTGCCATTATGCAACGTAATACTGAAGAAAGCCATAGAAGTAGAAATACACACAACACAAGTACTTTTAATCAACGGAGTCTCAGAATTCTCTAAATACTTCAGATGGCTCAGACCAATCAGAGGCAAAAGTGGGAATCTTATTATCCAATCGGAACGAAGTATTCTGCCTAAGCCACCCGGTGAAATACCTAGAGACCTTCAATTTGAAAAACTGCTGTTAATACACTACAAATTTTCCATAGTCATGTGCCAGGGTTGTCCTTGGAGAGGCTCCTGTCAAACAAAAGAATAAGCCTCAAGAAGATGCCTCACCATGCTCATGTTGTAATGGAAAATTTAACTATCATAAATCATAATGTAATACGACTTCCAACCACTGGGTGACCACTACAAAGATGGCGCCAAATGTGAGGGCAATGTTCTGTAAATTAGCTCTGCTTCACTGACAAAGTTGACTTCAAATGCCATTTTGTGATTCAAAATTGAAATTTGGATCAGCTTCAGAGCAAACCCTGTGATAAAGTTACTGTGTACATAAACATATTGTGGAATAAGATTATCTTGTTATCGAAATGACATGTATGTGTTAGGGAGCAACCATCAGATCTAAGGGAGCAGGGCTTGGAGAAATTTTTAAAGTAGGCCTAAATAATTGTTTGCTCAGTTTTGGTGAAATATATAAATTTTCCATGGCAGTCTTGAAATAATTATTTTTGTTTGGGGCATTTTTAAACCGGGAGTCAGTTGATTTAGAAACTAACATATATGGGGGAGAGTCGCTCGCTCAAAATAATTACTGACATCATTAGCATGAAACGAAAAATTTCCTGTCAAGGAAATCTCAACTCCCCCTTAAATCAAATAGTTGCTCCTTATAACATATATACATATCTATATATATACATACAAACTGTTCAAATCATATTTAACCTGCAAAATCTGATAATTGTATAAATATATTAAATTATTTATGTATTACACTTATTATATAAACAAGAAAAATAAATATTCAATGTGTTGCTTTTACTTCATGTACATGCAAGCGAACAAATAATCAATTCCAATGAACTTCATTGAAAAGACTTGCTGTGCACTGTGCTTTTTTCATGAATATTAAATGTCTGCGATGCTATTTTTGCAAACTGTATACAAAGGACACAACACAGCAGCTGAGATTGAATCCAGTCAGATGAAGAAGCAGTACAGAATAATTATCAATATATCACAAAAAGTAAATTAATTAAGCATATCGGAATGCGGGTCAGACCAGATCAGACCGCTTTGGACCATTACAGTCGAAGAGTTCGACCTTGATTGTTAGGCCTTCTTGGCCTCTGCACCACAACGGCATGCCATTGCCAATTTGAGCTGTACTGGTCAAATAAATGTTAAGATATTTAGTTTTTGACCATAGAATATATATTTTCAATATATAGGCCATTACTCATAATAAGGACCTTCAGCATGATACTGAAAAAATCTTAGTGGAATGAAAATATTCTGGAGCAAGTGAAACATATTTTGGTGTGAATGAAAGAACAAAATAAATTTGGTGAATGAATTTTTTTTTAGCTTAGTTACATGTGTACAATTTTATTTTTGTGCAAATGCAAATTTCGCAGATTGTGTGATGAGTAGAAAAAGTTTAATCAAGCGATAAAAACCCTCTCCAAGAATCTGATTGGCCCCATCTCCCCTCTCCTCCTATTTAGGTTACTGCTGATAGGACATGGAACAACGGACGATGTCCTATAATTTTGTCACATTCACTTCAACAGTATGGCAGAATAGAATCCATTGAGAGCAGCAATATCTGAAGAGGTTGATAACTTTAGATAAAAGTCAACAGATCAGAACAAAAAATCAAGGTTGGAGATAAAAGTTCTATGAAGATGTGTCGATGAGATGACGCAGTATCACAAGGAAGGAAACTCTGTTGATAACGGCCCTTCCATAATTAGATTCATGAGTCATGTGTCACAAGAAACCTCCTTGCACAATAAGTATGTCAACTTATGTGGAATAAGCATTATATTGTCCTTATCATCCTGAGATTGTCTTATCAGATAAGGGCCATTGATGTCATAGCATTTCCAAGATATAATCAGGTGAAATTGAGGTTGTGACACAGAACAAGTACCTTTTCTTTTTGGATCACTACACTACAGACTAAACATGGCAGGTAAGCCTCAACTTTCTTTTCATAGAAATATATATTTTACAAATATATACTACTCATATATACTTTTTAAAAAGCATAACCTCCATATCCATGTCTCAGTAGATCTCATTTAATAAAACAGTTCTAGTAGCTAGAACTAGCTTCTAATAGAGATCTAGTACATTGTACTATGTTTACAATATAAACATGCTCATCCAGGAGTAGCTTTTTTAAAATGATTTGAGTGTTTTACGTTCCCTATTCGACTTAACCGAACTCTGCAGACACAAGGAATGATGAGGTGAGTGACACAGGGGATTCGCAGCCATTTCAGGCGCAGAGATTCACCCTGTTGTGTGGTGCCAGGAGCGGGATTCGAACCTGGTCCCTGAGAGCCACTCTGGTTTCAAGCGCGAGCGCTATACCAATGAGGCCAATGAGGCACTAACAAGTTAATATTGAGCATAAAAGGTCCATTTTCCCCCTTCTAAATCAAAAGAAACAGTGTTAAGAACCGCACCAACAACCAAGGAAGAAACTGTTCAAGTTTGACAATTTAATTTCAGAAGAAAAAGCAAATCTCGAAATAGCCAGTTCAACTGATGCGCCACCTCCATATCCTACAGATGGGGCTGCTCCACCATATCCTACAGATGGCGCTGCTCCACCATACCCAACAGATTCTGCAGCAGCATTCTCCCAACCAGGAGCTTTCACCCACCAACCCCAGGGTTACCCCCCTGCTCCAGGAGGGTATCCCCAACAAGGCGCTTACCCCCAGGCGGCCGCAGGAGCGTACCCTCAGGGGAACTACCCACAAACTGGAGGAGTCGTAGTATCGCAGGGACCAGTCATTGTCGGAAATGTGAGAACTTTGGTCATACAACTGGCATCCAGTTATGTCCAATGATCAATATTATCCTCTTATCAATGTTGACAATAAACTCCATGAACTCCATGAAGCTAATCAAAAGAAAATGATATCACGCACATGTACAAGAACAATAATTATCAAGCCCAAATAAAAAAATAAAAGTACTTTGAATTCTAACTTTTAATGCTGTCACGTTATCATGCAGGGCATAAATAGGACAGTGAAATTTTGTTGATTCTCAGTAGCCTGAATATATTATTGAGTATTTTCCTTTCTTTTTTTCAATCAGACTTATGGTGGCGTATTCAGAGAAGCTCCAACTCAAACAACTTGTCCAAACTGCCAGCAACAAATCATCACAAGAACCAATTATGAGACTGGTGCAATAACGTGGATCGCGGCAGGCGGAATTTGCTTTTTTGGGTAAGAATCATGATTTCAATTTATATAATTTTCCTACAGACCGTTCAATTCAATATATTTCAATTTTTTATTGGCTCAAATTAAAGTTTTGGCTCTTCATCTACCTTGTGCATATTGGATGCAGCTTTAAATCATGTCCTTGTAATCGATGTTGGAATAATAACTTATCCATCTATCTACATCTATCTATCAAAAATGACTATAATGATTCATTATTATGACAGTTCGGTATGGTGAGCAATGGCAAGCATACCTACATATTTACTAGAAAATAGTACCATATCATCATAAATAGTATTAAACCATTGTTTTCACTTGCAGTACAAGGGTCAAGATGCATTCACGAATTTTTACAGTTCTGTTTTTTTTGTTTTTTTTTCAGCGGATGCTTAGGCTGCTTTTTAATACCCTTTTGTGTTAACGGGCTGAAGGATGTAGTACATTACTGTCCCAACTGCAGCAGAACGCTCGGAAGACATACGAGGATATAATATTGCATGAATTTCTCTGCTCTCGCATGTTGCTCATAAACTCTAGTCCGTCTTGATGAAAGGAAGATGCTTCAAGGATACAATTCCATCTTTTGCCACCCAGACCCAAAGAACCACACATGAAACCATTGGAAGTCTGCGGCTTATACGTCAAGATCAAGGCACAGAATTCAGGCTTCACTTTCAGCCCTGTATCAGGCGCTGAAAGACTCGATGTACATAATGTAAAATTTGTATGTAAATAATGTAATATAACATGTAAATAAATTGAATATGAACATGAAACAAACTCTATAGTCTTTCTTAAACAATTCATAAAACACTGTGTCCAGTATAATAGCAAAACAATGCTTCCGCAAGCAGGGGTTCTGCAAGCATGGGGCGCAAGCAGACTTGAATTTTTTTGGGGGATAATAACAAGTTCACTATAATCGCAAGGGCCAAAGGCTGACGCCAATATCAAGGATAAATCCAACAAAATGGCTATGTTTTTGATCATAGAATTTACTGCAAAATAACATCTAATCAGAATAAAAACTTGGTCTTGGAGGTACAATCCATTTTAATTACAGACAAATATTTACATTTTGCTGAGGAACTTGTGCAGTACCTTTTTCATCAGATGTCCCAAAGCATTTTAGTCGCTTTGGCTGAAATAAATTCACTACAAACAGGCACTGCTTGGGAACCCTAGGACCCATCACCCTGTTCAGTGTTCATCTGCCTTAATTGCCAGACATGCCATTCATTACTTTTGGTTTTACTAAAATTTTAATATGATGAGATCAGAACTGTGTGTGTGTGTTTGTGCTTTACGTCTCATCAGCACCTTGTTGGGCTATTCAGAGACATCCTTGGTTTGGGAGTTGATAATTCAGTTTGATTGTTGTTTGTTAGTTATTTTGTTTTTCCTTTGTTTGTCTCTGTGTTTGTTTTTGAATCAATTTTAGAGCAACCGCAAAGAAGTCATGCTGAATCAAAACAATCAGAGTTCCATAAAAATTGTCAGTGAAATCATGCTGACCAAATCAAGTAACTCTTTTTTCATTGCGTGACTGTCTGTTGGCCAACTGTACATCTTTTGTTAAGTTCGCTCCATCAGTTCTAGGCCATTCTTTGAAAGCCAGCCATTCGTGTAAGACGTGCAATTGCCATTGTATGGCATTTTTGTACAAACATTAGTCATTGAAAGTCACCAGTTGATACTTTTCCTAGTAGGTAGCGGTGAAGATATTCTCTGTAAGTGATCTGTTCTGGTACTGGCTTGTCTTTTCCTTTGTTAACGGGTTGTTGTTCCTTTTCGTTCAGTTCTTTTACTTGTTCTGGTTCCACATCTGGTGTAGGTTCTTCTCTTACTTTCTCTTGACCTTCCCCTTTTCCTTCTTCCTGTGGATCCTCTTTTCCCTCTGCTTTTTCTTCCTCTTCATTTTCTGCTGTGTTCTTCGAGTTGTAACCTTCATCTTGGTGTTGCATGTGGATATCCCGCCATGTCCGCATAGCTGGGAATTCCTGAGTGCTGGTCAATATCCTTCTCGCCTCTGGAAAAGATATCGCATTGGTTGCCTTCAATGTGATTTCTTTTTCTTTTATCCACTGTGTACACGTTTTGCTGTAAGAGGGATGATCCTCCTTACAGTTGACACAAAGAGGAGGGGATGAGCAAGGTTGTTCTTTGGATTGGATGTGGTCCTGGGATCCAGTGTCCACAAACTTCTTGACCAGCACTACTTGCTCAGATGACCAAAACGTTGACATTTGAAACATCTTCTTGTGTTGGGGATGTAAGGTCGTACCTTACATTGCTCCCATACAATTCCAACGCTATCAGGAAGAGTAGTGTCTGAAAAGCAGCTCTCGATCATCTCTCTGCGGTATGCGGTGGAAATGTATGACATCAGTGAAGGTTTCTAACCACTCTTGCAAGTCCTCGTCAGAATTAAAATAGCTATGGGAGGAGAAAACCACCCCCTTACAAGTGTATAATGTACGATGTGGCTCGACTATAGCCAGAGCTCCTGCAATACTGTCAGCTCAAGGAGTCGTTGTGTCTGTTGGTTGTTTCTTGTCTTAAATTGGACTGTTCCATCTCTTTGTTGTGTTGTTTCTGCAGGTTCTCCGAATTGTCTAGTATAAATCGCAGAGGGGAAAGTCTGCTTGAAGGTTTAAGCACAATATACCGATGTCGGTACTCTGACTTCTGTGTAGTCGTTGGTCAATTTACAAGTTCCGGGTCGATACAGTCATCCAAAGATGACCGCTGCCGTTTTAATCTGGACTTTGAAATTAGAAAGAGAATGTGCCATGGGAATTTTGGTGGTTCATCCCCCATGCTCCCCACCCACCAAGGAGCCCAACAAGGGGGACTAATATGGGTAGGGCTGCGCCCAGTACCCTAGTCCAGGGATACATGGGGGATATACTCGTGGAAGGCTTGGTAAGAAATACAGTTGCAGTCACATTTAGAAACATGGCCAGCATGTAGACTTGGTCAGAACCTTCTTTGATTGACCCATCAGCCATGGCCAAATAGAGTCACAATTTGATAGGTAAATGAATTTAATGAACAAATTCAGCTGTCTGTTTTTCTAGTAACAATAAGGTCCTAAAATTAGCATACAAAAGTGTATAAAACCATAGCAATATGGTAATGACAAACAAAAAAAACAACTAAGATAAACCAAAGGTTTTAACTTGTTAACAACTTTTGGATATACCCATTCTCTGAGAAGTAACCCAAGGGGCCCACAGCCAAATGGTGGAGCGCTCATGACAATATTGACTTATGCAGATTGCAGAATAAGCAATATCTTTTCATATCTGTTAATCTGTCCCAGATACAGTCTGGACAATGTTTGGTTGTGTGAACAAATCAGGCCTTTTGGATAACTAGAGACAACCAAATATGGCAGGTAAGATTGGGCTTCATTCAATTTTTGATATAGCAAACCTTCCACAATGCAAACTATGCTAATAAATTATTCAATATCATCCATTAAATGCAGAGAAACAATCAAAGTGCAAAGATAAGAATAAGGACCCCATATCAGTTGGATATCTTGACCTGTTCACTTATCTTCGTGATCTATTTCCTTGCTGGCGTCTATAGTGAAATATATTCTGCAGGCTGTCTAAAGATTGGTTGATATTCATGTAGATCAATTCAGTTAAACGATTCTCAGACAATCTCAGTGATGTGTAGACAATTGAGACTTTCAGGTTCAATCCATCCAAAAATATGAAAATCATGTCATAAACTTTCTCAGATCTTAGTGATATCCTTCACATCTAACAACATGCATCCTATCACATGCATGACATAAAGTTCTCTTATACTATCTAGCTACCTAATAGATAAGGGAACCATATGCTCAGATCCTTGGCATCAAGCCATCGAAATTTCTGAATTATTTTTTAAATTCTAAGGCCAGCACAATTTCAAAGATGCTTCTAATCCCAAACTCATTGATTAAATATAAAGCTTCACAATTTTGTTGCAGAAGAAAAAGCAAATCTCGATATGGCCAGTTCAAATGCTGCGCCACCTCCATATCCAACAGATGGCACTGCTCCACCATATCGAACAAATGGCACTGCCCCACCATATCCAACAGATGGCGCTGCTCCTCCATATCCTACAGAGGCGCCCCCATACCCAACAGATGGATACTCCCCTTACCCACCTTCAGGGGCTTATCCAACACAAGCCCAGGGTTACCCCTCTGCGTCTAAAGGAATGTACCCACAACAGGGTGCTTACCCTCAGGAACCAGCAGGAGCATTCCCCCAGAGCCACTACCCGCGAACTGGACCGGTTGTGGTACCTCAGGGACCGGTTGTTGTCGGAAATGTGAGTTCTCAATAAAATACCTCAATTATCACGAGGCAATGTTGCAATTTTTGAGAAAACTTGTTCAGCATCAAATTTCCTTCATTCGAACATTAAAAATACTGGTGCATTTCTCATTGCTAAATAACGATAAACACTTTTCATTCAGACTTATGGTCATATGTTCAGAGAAAATCCTTGTCAAGCAACGTGTCCAAAGTGTCAGCAACATATCGTCACACAAATCAGTTTTGAGACAGGCGCTGTAACGTGGATTGCAGCTGGAATAACTTGCTTTTTTGGGTCAGTTTCATTAAATAAATCATTTTTCTACACTGCTTTAATTATTTTTATAATTTTTTTTAAAGAATCACATTTCACAGCCAAATCCCTGACATCACTCGTAAAAGTCAATGGAAACCCGCTTTTTGATTTCACTAAATTATTACAGCAATATAACTATCACAATTTTCACATTCGAAGCCAAAGGCAAATTTTATGCTCATAAATATAAATCATATGGATACTTTTTCTTCAGTGGATGCCTGGGATGCTGTTTAATCCCTTTTTGTATCAACGGCCTGAAGGATGTGGTGCACACTTGTCCCAACTGCAATGCAACACTCGGAAGACATACGAGGATGTGACAGAAGCCAATTTCACTATTCACGACAGCCACCCTGACTACAACTCAGCATGATCACATAATATTATTGAACCATTGATGTCCTTGGAAAACATTTAATGTAAAAATCACGACACAAAATCATTTAAGCCCTGTAACTGACTACTCTCAACATAATGTATATTTGTGTTTACATACAGACAATAAATGACATATAGGTCCAGTGCCGTGAGTTGGTAAAATTTCAGTTTTGGGCCAGTATGCACTTACATTTTAGGTCATATCTCAGCCCCATAAAGGAATTTATGCCGGTATGATGGATCGAATGATAGGTAAAAATATCTTCTTTGATGTAAATAGCAGCAATTGCATCCATATGTCACTGGGCTTGAGATAATGAGTGATCAATGATTGCAGTTAGGGAAATTTTTGGTGTCCCGCCTGGACACTGCGAGTAAAATTTTTGCATACAACTTTCAAATACAGGAAAAGGGATGAATTTAGGATCAAAATTGCAATGCATTACTGTTCCCTTATTAGGTGGGCATCTTGTGAATCCAGAAAAATGGCAATTGGATGTTTCTATATTTTTTTAATACACCTTTTGTAATCCTCAGTTGGTGTGTCCCGGGTGAAGCTTAAAAGTGCAATGTGATTTTTGATGCCACAGATAAACCACTGATCGAAACATTTTCGGAAAATTTGATATACCAATGCATTGCTCATGACCTTGTCTGTCAGGAATATATCACTTAAAGTGGCTGAGGCTGTTGTGCCAGGAGCTGTGATGGCTTGAGTAAGACTGACAACAGCGCGACGCTCCTGTATTCTGCAAACATTCTGTGGGACTTCTCTTGTTCGGGTACTTCCTGATGAAGGCTTGTTGCTAGAATCCTTGCATTCTTGGTATTATTGTCATGCTCATGAGCCTGGCTTTGTATTAGTGTATAGAATAGGGTAGAAAGTCCAACCCATAATGGCATTAGAGCTCTATCTTTGAGACTGACAAAAAATGCGACGCTCTCACATTTTGAAATATTTAAGAGTACCTTTCTTCTTTACAAGCTTCTTGATGAAGGCTAGTGGAAGGAAAGTTAACTTTTCTGATATGATTTTGTTGCTCATGAGCCCAGGTTTCTATCGGTCTATGGAACGCGGTTGTAAATGTAACCTATCATGGTATTAGTGGCCTGTCTTTGTCACTGACAACAAAAGTGGCACTCTTAAACTTTGTAAAAATGTGTGTTCAGACATGTCTTGTTCAAATGCTTTGTGATAAAGACTCTTTGCTTTAATTTTCACTTATTTGATATTGTGTTGTTACACTTGAGCTTGCCACTTCAGCAAAGCCTTCAGTGATTAAGTCAGACACGCCCCCAAGGGCGACCAATAAACATGGATTCAAGCATGTTATGCAAATGAGGACGATTACGTCTATTCACGCATGTACGTCAGTCGTACAGATACGATTCTAACTGCAATAGATAGATCTCTCCAAGACCTTTAAAATGATAGGTGTAAGGTCTCGGAGCACCCAATAGTCTCCACGCAAATCGCCGGTAAAGATTTGAACTGGAGAGAAATGCTGCACGCTGATTGGCTGAGACGCTCTGACGTAAAATTTTATGATAATGTGCGGCCATAGAATGATTCGTCTAGGGTAGATTCTCTGGGTGGAGCTTGGCTTTCCATTGGTATATATATACAATATGGTTTTTAGTCAAACCTATCATGGTATAATGGGCCTGTGTTTAAGGCTGACAAAAAGTGCAAAGCTTGCTTTCGGCATTACCTGCTAATTACACCATAGAAGGTATGATAAGGCAAATAACGAAAAATCTGTTTTTTGTTTTTTTTAAGAATATTATTCAAGAAAATGTGTGCAAGTTTCATAGTGATATCTTAAAAGGTCTTTGCTGCAGAGGTATTTGAAGAAACAAAGTTTCGTTTTGAATAAACTGCATTTCAAGTTAGTATTTTCTTCACATTCATGTTTAAATTTACTAGCATAATGTGGCATAGAAGTCACAGAAACGCATATACAACCTCTATTTTTTGGATTTTGGATCTAATAACACATAGGAAGCATATCAGTGATTATTGATTTTTTGGTCAATTTCACCAGAAGTTCCAAATTTTACCAACTTGTGGCATTGGTCCTATAGTTTCCATGTATATATACTAGATTTACCCATTGTAAAAGGCAGGATTATAAATAATGATATTTAGAGTTTATGTAGATAAATAATACAGGGAGCAGTTTGTCAAATTATATAATGCTACAATTGGCCATGGTGAAAAAAAGAATGAGAAAGAATCGGCAAAAGTGGGTTTTCTGTATTTGAAGCCATGAAGTATCTGTCTAGTATGTATCTATCTGTCCTGTCAGATATGTAAGTATTTGTTGGATTGCACCATAAGAGGCAGATATGTAAGAATTTTAGGTATTGCCCTAAGAGGCATTTGATGAAAATGTACCCCAGCCCTCGTAGTGGCAATGATGAAGGGATGGTTGATGTTAGTTGGGTTTTAGTAATATAATTGCACATGTGTTTTGATAAGTGCACAAATTGCTTGATGAAGGCTAATTATCTATGTGAAGGTGTAGGGGATGGGTATAATTAAGCATCAGATTGTTGCTTCCAATGAAATATAACATTGTGGTGTTTGCCTTTCTTGAAGTTGGGCAGCATCTTTGATGTAGGAGAAATGCTCTAAGTTCTTGATGTATTCTTGTTGATGGGAAGATCCAGGATGTGTGAGATCCTGTGTTTTGTGTGTAGTGTGTGAAATTTCCTGAAGGTGGCAGATAGGCTGAGTGCATGCAGAAGTGGCCCCTGGTGTGAGGAACTGCAGTGCCATCTATGAGTCAAATGACAGGTGAAACTCATGCAGCTCTAGTGTCCAAGTGGATTTAGGGTGGATTAGGGAAATAAGAGAGAGGTAGATGAGCTGTTAGGATGCATCTGAAGTAGAGAGGTGGTGAGGAAGGACAGATGAAGTATTTAGGGAAGTGGGATGTGTGAATGAGGTGTATTGAGCTGGTAAAGCTTGGTCAGGTTTAGTTGAAATGTTAAGAAGATGTATCCACAGAAAAGCAGCCAATAAAAAAGAATTTGCAAAGTATGGGAAGTAGACATTCTGGCAAGACTATTGATTTGAGTGTTTGGCATTCACAAAGCATGCCCGTTTAGCTAATTGAGAATGCAGATCTTTCGAATGTAACGTCTGACTTCTGTGACAAAGTCTCTCAGTCCATAGAGTCTAATAGCAAAAAGTATTTTACAAAAGACCATATAGAAGAACATACGCTATTTGGATTCAAAATAGCACTATGTATTATTTGGATTTGGAAGTAGCTAGATATCCAGAACATGCTCTTTGGACAATTTGGTCAAATAAGAAGCTTTGTCAACCAGTTCCACTGTCTGCAGGCAAAATTTTTGCTTTCAAAATATCCGGGAGAGGGCGCTTCCTGACGGATGTTTCTGTGCTGCTTTACAATTTACATGGAGTGCCCTCTTGTGTAGTAGACAAACGGGCAAATTCAAAAAGTGCCCAAATAGTGTACTTTTTGCTATTAGACACTATGGCATGAGAGACCTTGTCACAAGCAGCAGCGCCGTTTAGTTTCACATACTGCGTCAAAACTGTGGACCCTCTTCCAGAGATTGTTTAGGCTTCTGAATACCAGTATTTCCTGGAATAGAAGCCCAGGCGTCTATTAATTTACAGAGGGCAGCTGGCCCGGCTTTTATACGGGACCGGCGTTTATATGAGACCAGCGTTTATGGTTTTCATGCCCCTGACTGTGCCAATCAATCTGCTGCCTCAGAGGGCCTCCTGGCTGGCCAAGCTGTGCATGCTCTAAGCAGCGCCACCTAGGCTGGGAGCAGCACCCCTGCTTGACCAAAAGCTAAGCCCAGCTGACACAGTGCAATACTCACGCAACTACTGGGGCCCCAGTTCAATATCCCCCGGGGGCATTTTTGGTCATTTTTTGTAGAATTTTGGTGGAGTTCAGTTCAATATCCAGTTCAATATCACTGGTGTGCAAATTTTTAATGTATACAGTTTTGCCACATCAAAGGGATTAGTGGGGCCAGATCTGCATAAATTATCTTTGATCTCGAGTTAATTAGCCCTAATCGTTGTGCCATATGGATCGGAAAGCCCTGCGGGCATGTCATTGTTGACTTTGATCGTCATGCCCTGCGGGCATGTAACATGTCGTAACTGCCTGCCCTCCGGCTGTGTCACTTATTGATCTCTCAGTTCTTTTTAGAATTATGCATATTACAGTAACTCCATCTTGTCCTTTGCTGCCATTTGCCCTGTGGGCCTTTTTTGGGAGCTTAATAATGTATTAGAAATCACTCAGTTCCAATTGAACACTCTATTGAATGGATGTCAAAAGCCTGATGAAAATAATGGCTGTCAAAAGCCTGCTGAAAATACTACTCACTCAAAAATGACAGCATACCAGCCCCTTATAACAACTTTGTCCCTCTCCAGATGACTTTAGTATTGCCTGGACCGAGCAGCTGTGTACATGCCCCTCCACCATGAGTTCTTCACAGTCCACTCACACCACTTGTGTCGACATACATGATCACCTAGCCAATGAAAGCCTGCTGGCCGCTGGAAACGAAGTGTCTACTGGAGCAGAACCTCGAACAATGGGAGGTGAGAACGATAACAGACTGGAAAGCCCCTCAGCTAATGTTGCTATTGATAGAGTGGACTCGGATTCCCCAGAAGCTCTTTGCCCTTCATCACCAGCAACCGCAGAGGAGAATCGCAATCCTGGACCTTGGGCTCTCTTTAACTCTCATAACCACCGCCCTCCAATTGAATGTTTTGCTCAAACCGTTCTTTTGTATTTGGTCTTAATTGCCTGCGTATTGAAATTCGCCCTGACAGACTGGAATGATAGACTTTGGACAGCCCTCCTGAACAGCCCCGACTCCCACAAGGTCGATTGACAAAATTACTCTGCATTCAGCTGCATCATTTGAAAGCAAACAATATAATTGACTGATAAACATGACCCCCCTGACCTCGGCCTCCTCGCCTGACACGTTCCTCCCACCTGGACGTCTGACCTCTGCCCCCTCTGCCCCCCTGCTGAGTCTCTCTGCTCTCATAAAGCCATCACCACTAGCCCTCATCCAGTACACTCTGTCTCTGCATCAGCAACTGACAACTGACAACTCTGATCCGAGAACATGGAACACTTCATTGACTCTTCTGCCTACCTTCATTCAACCTTTGAGTGTAGAGATGGCCCCAGCCGACTTAGAGGAGAACTCCACATTGGCAGCTCCAGAGGCAGCAGCTATCTCCGCCTGGAGGTGGAAGTGGGAAGATGCAGGAATGCAGTGATTATCAACGGTTATGACCTCACTGACCTTCTACACTACATGATCATACGACGGCCCCTGCTCAGTCAGAAGAGGACCTTCCTCATCCCAATTTCCGATGACCTTCAACTGCTCGGACGTTGCACTTACTCCGAGCAGATTTGGGAGACGTCCATCGTGCAGCTGAGACGATACATTCACGATCCGAGGAAGCCTGACTCATTTGTCACCGAGAGACTAAACCTCCCTCTTACCTTGATCCAGTATGAAGACCTCATCAGACGTCTGGATAATTTCTCCGAGCTGTGCGGTGCTGGACCCCCCGTCCCCCCCACCGAGTCGTACTCTTTGCCTTTGTACATGAGGACCGACCTCAAGACAGGCTTCCTGAGATATTACGCCACCCCAGAAGAGGCAAGCAGAGAGCGTGGAATTGTCATCGAGCGCCTGTTTAAAACAGTCGTCATAGAGGACAGCTTGCTGTACGCCGACGACTCTGCAGTGTTTAACTCCACCGCTCGCACTTTATCATGGGAAGAAGAAGAAGAAGAAGAAGAAGAAGAGGACATCGTATTCGATCCCCCGCCAGGCTCACCTCGACCCCAAAGTCTCCAGCCTCCGAGGTCTCCGACAATCTCCTGGACGATATCGACCCCGACATAACTGTGCCCTATTATGAGGCTTCCCCTCCCACTCATACCCTCACAGAACTGGCAGTGCCTCGACCGCAGGCCTACGACCTATGCTTCGATGTCGTTAAGAGACTGTTTAAGTTAAAGTTCCCCAAATGTGCTGGTACTGCCTGGAAGTATCACAGTTACCCAGCCTGCTACTGGCTCGTCCATGAAGTGTTGCAGTACGGAGAGAAGCAGCAACAATTCCTGCGCAGTGTGCTTAAAGAAATGTTGGAAGATTTGTGCTATATTAAAAGCAATCCCACTCCAGAAATGCTTTCCTCCCTGTTAACCAGTCAGGAGCCCGATTCCCCATTTCAACATGCTCACAGGGAAGTGTTCACTCCCACATGCCACCCCGAATGGTATGACAAACAGGACGCTCTCCTACAGGCACTATTCATTAAGTTTGTAGCCTGCTACTATGAGGACTCTAGGACCCTGTATGGTCATGACAGGTCCCTTGCACCTGCCGCGGTATGATGCATAGAAATGTTTGTATCTGTACTCATATTACCTTTGTCACTACTGTCTGCTTATATTTTTAATAAATACATACTATTCTACCATTCATGACGTCTTGTTTCACTGCTTTCTTTTCACCTTTATGCTTATTTACCTACTAGACTGTAACTCATAAAAGCTCCAGTTTAAAACGCCATCTTTTGTCAAAGCTGGCGTTATTCAAAGATGCTTTTTTAGAAACACTATGAAAGCTAAAGCAAGTTTCCCTTTTCTGCATAACTAACAGCTCTACTGTAAGTCGCATCAGCTAGCTGTTTAAACGTCATCTTTGTCAAAGTTGACGTTTAGAAAACCCTGCTGGCTCAAACAAATTCTTCCTTTTGCTGTAGGCTACATTAGTGACCAGTTTAAACGTCCTCTTTTTTGGCAAAGTTGACGTTTTAATCAAAATGTATTTAGAAACACCATGGTCTCACGCAAACTCCTCCCTTCTTCTGCATAAATAACCTCTTTACTGCAAATGACATAAACGTCAGCTTTTGACAAAGTTGACGTTTTAAGAATGCATTTAGAAACGCTGCTGTCTCAAACAAATTTGCTCCCCACTTCTGCATAATTATCCACTTTACTGTAACCGATATAGGTTCAAATTTAAACTCCACCTGTTTGCTAAAGTTGTTGTTTTAATTGAAATCTGTTTTTTGGAAATGAAACAAACAATCTGGTTTCAAAAAATGAAATTTTAATTTCTCAATAAGCACACTTCAGGAACAAAGTGTTTCATACTACTTGTCAAACGCAAAGTATCATTTCTCGGATAAAAATATACATCTATCAACATTTATCAAAAAGCATGGCTTTTAAAAAACTTTTCTCACAATCAAGCTTTTACAAATAACCAGATTTATACATTATCTGTTAATCCAAACCGATGGTGACACCTCAAAAAATGCACAAAAAAGTTTAAACCATATAAACACTAAGCACTGCTATCTGTTACATAAACAGAAGTATTTTACACTACTCGTCAAATCCAAAGTATCATTCTAGGATAAAATATATTTCTATCTACATTTATCAAAAAACCTGGCTTTTAAAAAACTGTCCTCACAATCAAGCTTTTACAAAATAACTAGATTTATACATTATCTGTTAATCAACTGGCTTTCTTGCTACTCCAAACCGGTGGTGACACCTCAAAAAATCCACATAAAAAAGTTTAAGCCATATAAACACTAAGTACTGGTATATGTTACACAAACAGTTGGAATTAAGAAATATAAAAAAAGAAGCTCATGAAAATGCATAGAAGTGTTACAGCACCACTTTTCACTCCGTTCGTGCTAGCCAAATGGAGTTGAAAAAGTTAAAAACATCAAACTAAACATCAAAGAAGCACGCGCAGACTCTAATGACAACCACAACGTCATTAGCAACAGAGCACCTCTGCCAAGCAACAATGTAAGTTTTATCAAGGTTAAAAACATCAAAGAAATATTTATACAGCCATTAGCTGCAGAGCACCTTTACCTATAAAACAATGTAAGTCTTGTCATCTTGAATAAGTACATTCGTTAACAATAAATGAAATGTCAAATCAGTATGTACAGCCCTGTTAAAGCTTAAAGTCAGTAGGGCGAGATTTTTATATAAGTCAGTCTCTGGTCTAATCCATGGTAGTCATCTTGCTCAATTACGTCGTCTCAGGCGCCCCAAGCCTTGGATGATGTTCTGGGGGTCCACTCGCCTCATCAGGGCATTACCCTGGGCACGGGGGCGTCGGGGGGCGGCGAGGTCGGGTCGATCGAGGGGGCCAACAAGAGCGATGGGGAGGTTCTGCGGGGGAGCTGGGAGGGCAGGCCAGGCGCGGGGGCCTTCGAGAGCGAGGGGACGGGGGCCTTCGAGAGCGAGGGGACGGGGGAGGGCTCGGTGTTGTTGGGCTGGCTGGTGTTGTTCTGCGGGAGGGGGCGCGGGGAAGTTGCCTCCGTTCACGTCCTGGAACCGTACTCTGGCAAAAACGACTGCCTCGGCTGGTTGCGCAATCAGTCCATAGGCAGGGGCCAAAATCATCCAGGGAGGGGGAAGGGCTTCCATCACTCCGCGCATCACTCCTCGCACATCACCACCAGTCAGGCCTGCCAGTCTCCAAAACATCTGAAAAAGAAATAGGCAGATTGTCAGTAATGTCAAAATTGCATAATGAAAACATGTGAAACTGCATTTAACTGTCAAGAACTGCACTCTTCTAACTACTTTCGTTTTGACATTTGTATTTTCGTTAGCCAGCACTGAGACAATAAAAGTTTGAGTTACCTCAGCCTAAAATCTGGAATACTCCTCCTGAGACTCCATGCTGAGCATGGATCCCCCATATTTTGCTACTGGGCGTCCATTGGGTCGGCCTCTAATCCGGTTGCCCAATCGAGTTGCTGGCTTAACACAGCAGGACTTGCAGGCCTTCTTACACGACAAGACGAGGCAGGGAGGATCCCTATCCCCCCCACAGCATTTACGACACAGAATTATTAGCACAATTACCGTGAGGAGGAGTCCGGAGGCTATCCCTGCGATCACTGAGCCCCAGAAGGTCACATTGGTCGGAGTCCATGAAGTCATCCTCGCCGAGGTCGTTGTGGGTGCTCTGCTTACAGTTTCTTGGGTCCTGTCAGCTCGGGTCCTCGCCTGGGTCACGTCGTCGACGGTCAACGGGGGCTCGGGGTCCTGCAGCGTTGACTCGGCCCTCAGGGTGGTGTATATCCGACTGAATAGACTGCATTGAGGTCCCACGCATCCTGTCACCGTCACTGCATCGAATCGACAAGTCACCCAGGGGTGATTCTGGGCCACTGCTGCGCACAGGCTGCGATCTGCGTCTGTCATCGTCACGAATTCGAAACCGAAGGTCAGGTCCAGGCTGTCGAGGTCGAAGGTAGCAGGGTCGGTAACACGGATGATCAAGCCTCGGTTGAATCTTGCCCTCGTGGAAAAGTGCGGGGCCTTGTTGGCGTCGGGACAGCTAATCATGCCATTTGAAGAACAGACACACTCGCCATTTCCACAGGTCCACGCTTGCGTCGTGGTTAGCACAGTCAGTGCTAACAGTGCCACCAGCAACATGATGACAAAAAGCCAAAATGTCCAAACTGATAAAGTTGTCAAAATTCTCAAATGTCTCAATGCTATGTACATGTCCGTTCTCTCTGGCTGCTGATAACAGTATGAGGCGCCAAACTGGACACCCCTTCCACCCCAGGTGGTATTACGTAATCGAAAATGCATTCGACACAAGAACCCCTTTTGTCTTTACACAACCCTCCTTTTGTCTTAGCCATCTAGAGGGTCGACTAGACCCTATTGTTACGTAACATTTGCTCCCTAGCATTTTACAACCCAGTATCTGGCAAGTGAAATGAAAGTTATATTTGGGTTATATTTTGGAGTTTTAGGATATTTTGTCAGGAGAAGCCCTGTAATATATGAGCCCATTTCATCCCACAAGTTTGCTTTAAAAAGCAGAACTTTGCAGTTTAGCTGGATGAAAAGAGTTTTATTTCTTGCTATTCAAAGAAAACCATTTTTTAAAGCACTACATTTAAAGAAGATTAAATTAGAAATTACGCAAGAACCAGCAAAATCAGAACTTTCATGCTATATCTGGACATTGATATCTGACAAATATTCTTAATAAACAGTAGCCTACCATCAATAAAAGAACTTCTAAATATGTAATTCTAGGGGGGAAAAGAAAACAAGTAATCCGAATCCATTTATTTATTAAGAGGAAATATATTGTTTTTTAAGAGAATAGGCCTACTTGCATTCCATTTTGTTGAAACAATTCTTAAAAGAATGCACGGCAGCCCAGAAAAGTGTGAATTGAAAATACCCATTTGGAATAAGGAAAATCAGAACTCATTCAGAATCCTTGATCCATTTGTCCAGTCCAAACAATGGTGCATTGTTTGCATAGAGGAAATAATCCAATTAAAATACTTAGTTGGACCTGCTCATTTTTTAAAAGCCTGGCTGCTAAATTATCCCAAATTAGTGGGAAGCTCCAAAGACAATGGAGTCGGTGTCTTGGCAGTGGCATATGACCACAGCTGTGGGACCCCCTGCTGAGTTCAATTTACTCATCACCTTCCCTCCTTTGATGCGGCTACCTGTTTGGCCTTGCAGGAGGTCCCAATTTGCAGTAATTAGCTTCTCTCCCTAAAATACAATTTGCTCCCATTGCCCTCAGCTCACCTACATCTGTTCTGCTTATCTACATATGTATCTCATTTCTGACCTCCCTGTGTATGACAAGTCATGAGGTCACAAATAACGCCCACAGGACCTTCCTTTGAATTGTCAATTACTCTGGAAAAGACCTCCTCTTAGATCCCCATGCATGTCAAGAAGCATGTCTTATGATCGTTATCTCTGTCGCAAACTCCACGTTGGTCACCTGGCCTCTGCTCCTGCCCCACCCATTTTTGTAACAGGCTGTAGTTTTCAAATGATGCATAAATTTATGTCATTTTCCCCCGAGGCTGAATGCTCTCTTGTCTTGGGACTGGGCTAATTAAGAAAAAAGGCAGTATAAAAGGAGGACTTGCAGTTCCTTCCAGCATCTGCTTCCGAGCATTCCAGCAGGACCTCGCAGTTACTCTGCCTCGCAGTGCTCTCATCCAAGCTCTCAGCCGACCAGTCAGTCAGCCTAGTCATTCAGCCATCCAGCCAACCGCGCAGACAGCCAGTCTCTTCAAAGTGTTTCCCTCTTCGGCAAGCAGAAAGTACATAAGGTGAGTCAACTTATTTAAAAAATGAAAAAGTTGTCCCTATAATCTGTTAACGATATAAATTAGCTCTATTCACTTGGCCCATTGAAATGTATTCCTTACCACAGAGCACCCCCTGCTGCTCACTGGGCTATCATATACATGCACCCACGTTTTGCAACGCCTCTGCCCCCCTCCCCTCATATACGTCTGGAGTCTTGCTCTCTTGTTACTGGTAGAATGGAATTGATTATTCAACGAGTATTTCACCCATGGTTAAAAATCGTTAATATTTTCAACTGGTACAGCCCTGTCCGTGCCAGTCGACCCTCTTTGTCCGCCCAAGACGTCATTTTCTCGATTATTTCAAGCCGAGCCAGTAGCTACCATGGCCCAGCCTGAGTTGGTGGTGTTTAATTTATCAATAGACGAATATTTTGCCACTAGTTAAAAATCGTTAATATTGCCCACTCCCCCATCGCCAGGGACCCCCGCTAACCCCCCTTTGTCACCCTGCGACATCACTTTGGTGATTTTCCCAAAACCCAACAGCACCCATCATGGCCGTTCAGGCCTGCCAACCTTTAACGAACGAATTATCGCTCAAAATGCAAATGGGGTTAAGATTTTTGACACCAAACGTTTCTCCCTTTGAGTGCCATTACTTAGGTTCTCAAAAACGTCGCCATTTTGTTGAATTTTCCCACGCTGATCACCTGGCAACACTGCTGCCACCCATTTGATTGTTTAACGAACGAATTTCTGCTCAAAATGCAAATGGGCTCAAGATTTTTGTCACCAAACGTTGCTCCCCATGACTGACATTACTGAGGTACTCAAAAACGCCGTCATTTGGTTGAATTTACCCCGACTGATCACTGTGCAACATGTACGTCACTGCTGTGAACGTTTAAGTGACGAATTTCTGGTCAAAATGGGAATGGCGTCAACATTTTCCGCACCAAACTTTTCCCATATCCTGTGTCATTACAGTGGTAACTCAAAACGACACAATTTTGGCGAATTTTCCTAAGCTATTCACCATGCTGCGTCAGGTGCAGTGATGGGAATGTTTGAGCGACTAATTTCTGCCCAAAATGGCAATGACATCAACATTTTCTGCACCAAACGTTTCTCAGATCTAGTGACATTGCATACGTGGCTCAAAACGACACCATTTTGGCCAATTGTTTTCCACCGAGGCTTTTTGACCCATTTCACCAAAATATTTTTCACTAATTTGCTTATGCTGCATGCTGCAAGATCTAGGAAACTTCCAAAAGTGTCAAAAATGCTCAGCAACGTCCCCTTTTCAAGCCAAGTGCCAAAAAAGGTCATGTTGTCACCTCACTCTGTGTATATATCAAAAAGCTCTAGCAGCATTTTAATAATGCCCATTGCTTTCCTTTTGTACTCTTCAAAATTGGGGGAATAGGCGCTATTGAGGAGATTTAAAATAATCCGAGAGTGAAATCCACTCAAGGTTGATTCACTCCGCATTCATGAGTTGTCAGAAGCAGTGCACTTGCGCGCCCCTGGCGAGCATCATGAAAAATACATCCATGACACTGCTGGCTCCACCCGGCGGACACAACGTTAGGAAACGCCGTCAAAACTACCCCTTGCCGCCACGATTTCCCCTGGCGGACGCTGAGTGAAACAGTCTAACTTTAGGACATACTGGTGGCGCCACCAGACGATTATGTACTCTTGCGCATCCAAAGTTTGCCTCATTACTCTGATAATGCACGCAAATTTTCGAAATTGGCAAAAAGCAACTATAGAACAGCTCTGCTCGCTGGATGTGAAACTGTAGAACACTACTGCAGACAGCCTAATCATCGCCCAACCACTCTTAGCCTTTTTGACTAATACAGTGTGCAGAACCAGAAAGTATTTGCAGAAACTCTTGTGAAAGAACAGAAAACCAGAACCAGAAAGTATTTGCAGAAACAATTTCCTTTTATTACTACCAACAAACTATTTTGAAATTACATAACACACAATAAATTCGCATTCTTAATCAATAGCACACAATAAAAATCCCATTCTCAAACAAATGCTATGTCATAGACTTGCTAGCATAGCAGTGTCTTTTTTATACAACCTGTCATGCTGTCAGTCAGACCGTCTTACAGGTTGACAGCATGACAGTCAGCCTGCCAGCCATCCAACCAGTCAGCCAGTCAGTCAGTCAGTCAACCATTTAATCCCATTCTCAATCAATAGTTCACAATAAAACCCCATATCCCCATCAATGCTAATTACGTATGCTGGCTATCTTAACAGTCTTTTTTTTTTCTATATATACAGTCAGTCAGTCAGTCAGGCAGTCAGTCAGTCAGTCGGTAAATATCATTCTCAATCAATAGCATGCAATAAAAACACCATTCCCCATCAAATGCTAATTGCATATGCCTGCTATCTTAACAGTCTGTTGTATATACAGTCAGCCAGTCAGTCAGCCAACCAGTCAGTCTGACTGACTGACTGACAGCCCCCCAGACCATCACACCTCTGAGCACACTAAGTCAACCAGTCAACCAGTCAACCAGTCAGTCAACCAGGCAGTCAGTCAGTCAGTCAGTCAGTCAGTCAGGCAGACAGTCAGTCAGTCAGTCAGTCAGTCAGTCAGTCAGTCGGTAAACAGTTCGTGGCAGGTCCGGACAGGACTTTTCGCACAACCTTTGAGCTTTTTCACAACTTCTCTGTTCGTGTAGCCCCTGCTCTTATAAAACACATAAATGAGAGACAATTGCCCGCAATATTTACTGTTCAGTCGCACTCTATTAACTTGCTCGCAATTGTGATAGCTTTTAAATGCCTCCATTTCTTTCCCGTAGGTCCAGTCCTCTCCGACGTCGCCCAGGCTGTCGAAAATATCGATCTTCTTGCCATGAACAACCAGAACCAGCCAATGGCCGATCTCACGGGTGCATCCGCCGCAGCTGCTCTCCAATTCATGAGAGGGATGCCCGCTCCTCCTCCAGGCCTGCCCTGCATTCCCAATGTCATGCAGGGAGTCTTCGGCGGGGGGCTGGGGGGCTTGCTCGGATTCCAGACCCTGCAGCCCTCCGGCCTCACCGGACTGCTGGAGGCTCTGTCCCTGACCGCTCAACCGCAGACTCTGCAAGCCTGGCAAACTCTGCAGTCTCTCCAGTCCCTCCAGGCTCTGCAAGCTTTGCAGGGAGGCCTCGGAGTCAACATGCAGACCCCCGCCGCTCCCCTCGCGTCCGATGGAACAGGACATGGTCAAGGATGCGGTCTTCCTCAGGGATGCTTCGTCTCGCAAGGGTGAGTGCCGCTTTTTCTTCTTCATCTTCTCCTTCTTATATTCCGCCCGCCGTCGACGGCTAGGTGACGGAACGTTTACGATGTAGCAGCTCTCACCGCCCCCGGCCTAATGTATTTCAGGGCCTGACGCGGTGCCACCGCCAGCACGTAATCCGATGAGGTCCGATCCCTCCATAACATTTCGTAAATCTCCGACGTATTCATGATAGATACACGTTCCTCTCGTAATCGAATTCGTACATGGACGGTTGCGTGGTCCGGGCCAGTAGGATCACGCTCTCGGGCAGGGGCTGAGCGAATTTCAGCTCTATCCGCAAATTTCCGTCTTTACTGGCTGGAAAGTAGGTGTCCCTGTTTTGCGGGTTCAAGTTTATCACGAATATGGCGTACCCCGCGCCGAATTCCTTCAGCGTGATCCTCTGCGAGTTGCACGGGCCTTTGCTGCGTCCGCCGTAAAGATCGTTGAAGCTCTGGAGATATCTCCCCTCCTTAAAGTTTAGCGAGAGGGGTCCACGCGGCGTCGGGTGGCCCGACACGCTTATATTGATGTGGGTCACGTCGAAGTGATGAAAATAGTAGCCGTTTTTACGGAGCGAGCCGTTGAGAGCTTCAGCCGAGACGAACGTCAGCGCTAGAGTGCTCGGTATTTTCCCGTTAAAAGAGTCCTCGCTGTACCAACTTGAGTAGCCCTGCGGGATGCTAAACCTCCTGAGCTCTTCCTTCAAGTAGAAGTACCGCGCGCGGGACAACCCGTCACGCAGAATTTTTTGATGGCCGACGAGAACTTGAACTGAGGGGGTCACGTGCTTCACTTCCAGGGAGATGTCCATGATCTCCAGCGCGAAATCGTCGTACTCTGTGTTTGGCGAACACAGACGGAAGGCCGTCGAAGTCGGCGTTAAATTGATTTCCAAACTGACTCCGTTTAACAAATATTTTTGCACCTTGAACACGTCGGCGTCCAACCGCGACAAGAGTTCTACGGGCTGGCTCTCTTTGGTTCTCTCCATTCGCTCGGCGAACCCTTTATTGCCACCCGGCACGGTCATGTCGTGCGCAAAGGGCGCCGTATCTTTCACGAACAAGGCGCTCTCCAGCTCCCCGTCCGTAAGTCCGTTCTCGTCCAGCAGTGTGTTTAGCATGGCGGAATAAGCGTAACCCGTTCTCCCGCCTAATACAACACAGTCGTTCATGCGGACCTCTAGTTCGTACCACAGGGACGACGATAAATTATTCACCGGAGCCACGCACCATTCGCAAGCGTCGTCGTCCACGCTCATGTCATCGCTGGCACCCTCGGGCAAGGTGCCCACTCCGGGAGGTCTCTTCGGGAGGCGCTGACCATCGCCCCGCGTGATCCTGACCCGGGTCTTGACGTAGATGTCATTCAAATCTATATAACTGGAGCCGCTGCCGGCTATGCGGAATTTCACGTTTCCCTCCGTAGAAAACTGATTTACAGGGCGATAAGAAACGTATTTGACTTGAGACACGCCCAGATTGCACGCAGGCACCTCGAAGAGGTCCAAGGAATTGTCGTAAGCCAAGTCGGCAGAATTCAAAACTTTCTCTCCGCTCGCCATCGTCAGCCAAAGATGTCTCCCTGCGTTTTACGCCTCTTGCCGCTGGATCCTCCCTGCCTTTTGGAATGCGATTTCCTTTTGCCAGACCCCTCCGCCCTCTTCTTCTTTCTTCCAGTCTTATCCTTCCTCTTCCTCTTCTTCCTTCTCCTTCCGCCACCCTCGCCCGACGCCGATTTCCGTGCTACTGAGGGCGCGGCGTACTTTGGTGTCGTTTTGTCCACTTCGGCCTGGGCCATCTGGGCGTACTGCTCCACAGGGGACACAACGTTCAGGGGGAGCTCCTTAGAAGTGACCTGCTTGCTCTGTCCCGCGCCTCGTTTCAGTAAAACCAATTTCGGCTCCCCTCCCCAGGCCGCCGTCTTCCCGACGGTGCTCTTAAAGTGCTCCACCCAAGCCTCGGGGTTCACGGCCTCCACGGACTTGAATTGGGCATCCATTTCAGGGAGAATGTGCAGCTCGTCGTTTGGGCAGCGTTGGCTTTGACGTTCAGTTCTTCCAACGTTTCGCCGGCTTTGTCGCAAATTTCCACTCTCAATTCGCTCAGCCCGTTCACCCTCAGAGGGACGTAGCAGACTGATTGGAAGCGTACGAAGCCGTTGCGTTTTATCTCGCCCACGGAGAACGTGGCCAGCACCGGCTTGTACAGGGCCCCGAGCGCAGACGATTCGCAGGCGTCGCAGCACAAGTACAACCTGTCCCACCGGCGTCCCGTCTTCAATGCGGGTACGTACACCTCCTTCAACCCCAAGCTCCAGAACCCGCGCCTCCCCGTATCCAGGCTGTAGTGCTCGGGCAGGGGGCAGGAAAAACTGGCGGCGGTGTTCCCCGGGCGACCGGAGATGGTCGGATCGCTGGTTACGCAGAGCAGCATGTTATGTCCTCCGTTTCCTCCTCTTTGCCCTCCTTCCCCCGCCGACAGTTGAGCCAACCGCTGCTCTGTCCGACGAGGCCTTTTTCCCTCTTTTGAGATCCACTAGTGACTCGGCCCGTATCCACTGGTTGTAGCGCGAGGGCCAAGATTGGAATTTCACCAGTTTTTCCTCCACCCCGTCTCGCACTCGGCTCTTCACGATTTTCTCGATCTTAAACAGAGCGTCGGGATCGTACGTCACGGGCGTGAGCTCCCCCTCGTAAAATTGACCCGAGACTTCGTCCCCTCCGTAGTCCGTCAGGTAATAGAGCGGCAGTCCCTCTTCCAGTCTCCTGCTCCTCACGGTGAAGACCTCGCCGGAGAATTGTTCGTCGTAAGCCCTGTCGAAGGGCTTTCGGCGAAAATAAGCCACTCTCACCGTTTGACCCACCGAGTAATTGAAACGCGACCTTTTCTTTCCAGGCCGCTCGCTCGACTTCAGCGCTCTCCTCAACGCCTTCTTATAGCCCGTCGAGTTCGTGACGTACTGGTAGTCGCGCACGGCTTCCCGGTTCGCCTCGCCTACCTCGGACGGTGCCAGACCTATGGAAGAATGGACTGTGCCGTTATACGAGCGGATGATGCTCTGCAAATGTCCGGCGTACTCGTAGGAGTTGGTCCTCTGGAAGAACTGGAATAACTTTCTTTTGATTGTTTTAATTATTCGTTCTCCGTAGTTGGCCTTGGTCTCGGTGTTGGCGAAAACATGGCGAATCCCTTCCGAGCGCAACAACCGCTGCACCCGCTCGTTCGAGAACTCCGTCCCTTTGTCCGAACGCAGGAAACGAGGCCGGGAAGCCGGCGCACGGTCAAACACGGCGGTGAAAGCCCTCTCCATTTCCGCGGACCCCTTGTTCTTGATGGGCTCGGCTCGACAGAAACGAGAAAATACATCGACAGTTATGAGAATGTAGGCCAATCCCGAATTGCTCGTCGTGAACCGTCGCCCGTTCAACGAGAGCAAATCGCAATCCCAGAGGTGTCCCGGTCCCGGTGCCATCACCCTTCTGTACGCCGGCTGTCTTTCCCTGACGGATTTGTGCAGAGTGACGATGTCTTGGCCTTTAGCCCATTCTTTCACCCTTTCCAGCGGGATTCTGTAGCGTCCCTCTTTCCTGAGTACGGCGTGTAGCTTTGAAACACTCGTGAAGCTACCCGGTAACTTCTCGTCGTAAAACCTTTTGGTGAGGTAAGAGTCCACGTTCCGCGGTAAGGCCTTCGCGACACTCTCTTGCGCCGGGGAGCTGGCGTGCCGCGCCGTCTCCGCGACGACGCACGCCGACGCGCCGACATGCGACGCCGTCGAGCCAAAGCCCCTCTTCAAAAGTTCAAAGCCCTTTTCCCTATCTTCAAGCCGGGCTATTTGGCGGCGCCAACGACCGCCGTCGACGCGTCGGCGACCGCCGTCGACGCGCAGGCGGACGCCTCCGACTAAGCGAGGCGTGTCGCCGACCTTCCGACGTCGCTCTCCGTCGCCACGGCGTCCGCTTTCCTTTTTTCGGTGGGGGGAGAAGATAATCCGGCCGCGCCTACAGCCTCACCCAGGGCCGGCGATTTTCCTTAGCCGGTTTTTCAGCCTTTCTCTTTCCGGTAGTCAGGGGGGAGACCCGTTTCTTCTTACTCTTGGCCTTACTCTGCGCTTTCCCTTTCGTCTTGTTCTTCAGGTAGTGCAACACTCGTCTCAATCTCTCGTTGCCGATCAGCCTCGGTGGCACGGCCTTTTCTAGTAGGAGGGCGTAGAAATTCTTAAAGTTCCTCGGCGGAGGATACTCGGGAGACTGGGTGTGGAGTAGGGACGCGGCGAAGTTTTTACCTCCGACTTTCCCCCCTGCGTACGGCGCCAACAGAGCGGCCACTTTGCTCAGGTTCCGCGCTTTATCCCTCCCGAGGGCTGACGAAGGAGGAGGCGGTGTAGCCGCGGGAGGAGTAGAAGGAGACGGCTCTTCGGATTTCCCGTGACCCGCGCGTTCCCCTCCCTCTTCGGAGCTCGCCGCACGAATAACTCCACCGCTTTCAGGAGAATGGGTTTCCGCAGCCCGGTCGCCTTCGCCTTCTCCGGCCATCTCTTCCTGTCCCACTGACGACGTAGAAGCCTGGGCGGGAGGAAGTTGGCGGGCTCCGCCGCCAACTTCCTCCCGCGACTTTGCATCTCTACTCATGGCGTGATATTTCTCTTCGGGTACAACGTAGACCTTGCGGTTAAACTTCATGACCGCCGTCATTCTCGGGCTGAGGGTTCGTTTCCTCGACTACGCTCTCGGAGTCGGAAGACGAAGAATACGCCGAGGAAGGAGTCGAAGAAGCAGAAGAACTAGACGAGGAAGATCCCGAAGAAGAAGAAGATGCCGAAGAAGTCGAGTCGCATTCTGAGTCGCTCGAATGGGGAGAAGACGGAGGGGAGTCCCGCTCTTTCTTCGAGGTCTTCGAGCTCTTCGCGGAGTGGGAGGGCGACGGACTCCGCGACTCGTCAGAATCAGAGTCGGATATCGATCCGCTTTCGTAGCCCCCGCCGCCTCCCTCGTTCGCGACGCGTTTGATGTGGGGCAGACACAGCGTGAGGAAACTGGCCACAGTCTTGTAGTGGGCGTAGACGACGTCTAGGGCGACGTCGCGAGTTCTGACGCGTGAGAGTCTGCGCAGAATCTTTCTACTCGCGCTCAGCTCCCTCCGAGTACGCGCGGATATCTCTAGATGTCCTCTGAGCACGTTGAGAATCAACTCGATTATCCCCAGCGCTTGATCGCCGCTCACCTCGCCTAATAGCTTGCGAACCAGGGTTTGAGAGACTGCGGAAGTCTGCACGATAAGTTTGACAAGCGGGTAACATTTCTTCACCCGCGCGTTCATCTCGACGAAACAGCCGAGAAAACACATCCGCTCTCCTCGAGGGCACCGCGTCTAATCACCGCGGTGACCTCCTCGCTCTTTCATTTCTTCGTGTACAAGATCAATTGCTCGCCCGGAAGTATTCCGGTACACAGTCGTATGTCGTCGTCCCCGAAGCCGTGAGGTTGTTCACAACCAGGTAGCCGCGCGCCGGTTTCGTGGCGTCCTCGTAGGCCTCCAAAAGCCGTTTCGGCGTGGATGGAAACATTTGACGCGAGAGGTGGTGTATCTGCTGGAGGTCGCGACAAGTCTTCATCAGAATCAGATAGCTGCTGTTTAGGCTGATAGTGCGAGAATACCGCGACTGGTGGTAAACGTTCTGCGAGATCATGATGACGGATATTCTCCTGTGGTGCACCTCTCTGGTGAAAAGCGCGCACATCTCGGCCGATTTGCATATCTCGTCCAGGAGGTCGTCCAAGACCAGGAGCGAGTGGTGGTCGTCGTCCTCCGATCCTATGCTCTCCACCAGTTCCTTATCGGGAAGGCCCTCGTGAAGGGTCAGGTTGGGGAGTTCGTTTTCCAGGCTCGCAAAGACCTTCTGATAAACGCCGTACGCGTAGACGATTTTCCGCGGAGGAATCGCGTACATCGACGCGGCGTTACGAAGTATCTTCATGGTCAGAACGGTCTTGCCCGACATGGACGGACCCACGAGCATAGCCGCGGCCGGGCATTCGAAATGGAAAGGGTTCGAGTCTCCGGATTCCGACATGGTCTGGCGGTCGAGGGGGTGACGGGTTCTCCCGCCCTTAATGTAGTAAACCGCGGTTAGTCTAGTTTCTCACGCGCTCTTTTTCTCTTTTTTCCGTCTTTCCTTTTAGCAGCGCCCTAACAGTGCCGAGAACGGGGAAGGATGAGGAGGAAGTCCAGGGAGGCAACGTCGCGGTACCTATTTCTCAGCCGCCCGCGTCCGGGGATGCCGGAGGAATGAAGAAAGTCGCGCAGACGCCGGCGATTCAAGGTCCGATTCCCAGCGCACCGCTACTGAGGGGACCTTCCAGGGCGCGACAGAGAACCGGACCGGAGGCGACGAAGACGTCGCCCCTCGGCGAGAGGAGTTCTTCACCCGTCCTGAGACCTTCCGCCACCAAAACGGACAAGATGCGCAGACGACGTGAGGATAGAGGGGCGGACGAAGACTATGAAGAATCCGCCGCTTGGCAGGAGAGAAAGAAGAGATTCACTAGGGTAAGTCTAACTTTTATTAATTTTGCTGTCGACTAAAGGGAAGACCAAAGGTGGCGGAGAGAAAGTTAGATAACGTAATTTTTCTCCTTTTGCAGGGTTTGAGGGAGCGTCTGCGTCGCCTCAGCAGAAAGATTGACGAGGTTCGCCAGTTTTGTAAAGCCGGATTCGACGAGAGTATGCTGGAGGAGGAGGAGGAGGAAGGGATCGAGAAAGATTACGCGAGCTTGACCGAGAATTTAGAGGCTGCGACGGAAGGTATTCTGAGGTGAGAATATTATCAACTACACGGAATTTCATCATTCCGATTTCGCGACTGTTTTTTATAATATTTTTCTTTGTCATATTCTCGCCAGGTTGGACGCGGGTGGGGAGCCAGAGAAAAATGTCCATTCTCCTAGACGTTCTTCGAAGGGGAGGAGAACGTCTTTTAAAGACACGCCGCACCTTCCTCGCCAGGAGCCCGTTAGGACGAGGATAAGTTGGAGCCTGCCGCTGGAGACACCTTCTTCGTCGCCCCCGGTCCTTAGCCGGGTCCCGTCGCCGGCGTTCACCAGCACCCCCATAAACGCGGATGCCTCGACAGCCTCAGTCGTCTCGGTGACCTCAGTCGCCTCAGCGGCCTCAGTCGTCTCGCCTGGCCGGAACGAGTGTCGGGGGCCCGGAGGCGAAGGCGGGGACGCGCTCAACCAACCGGGACGGAGTAAGCAAAGCTCGCTCATCTCTCCGAGCTCGCAGCCCACGCAACCCTCTCAGACTTCTGAGGCGGATATTCACTCAGAGACGGCTCCGCGTTGGAGTCAGGCGAGCGAGAGCACCGTGATGGACGTCGATGAAATTCCCGAGGACGAACTCTTCCCCTTCTCTGGTACCATACGCGACTGTCTAGACCAGTTGGATGAACTGGAGAGGTAATTAGACCTATTCTCTCTAGCTAGAAGAGAGTGCCAATTCATTTTTGCACCCGCCGTCGGCGCCAGTCTTAAAACTTTTATACTTACTTCTTTCAGATGTCATCAAGCGGAGCGAGAGGGGAGCGTAATTCCCATTCCCGTTGCAGGCGGTCTACCGTCCAGCCCCGCGAAAAAGTCTAAAGGCGGAGAGCCCGCGATCTCTACGGAATTACGAAAAGGGACGTCGTCGAAGGGCGCCGAAGGGAAACAGAGGTAAGTGGGACGTCGGTTAATATAATTAAGATTGTAAGAGTCTATTTAGATCGATAACCGGCTAATTAACCGCATTACATTTCAGGTCCGAAAAGGCGCAGAGCTCCGCGAGGGCACCGAGCTCGGTGAGGGAGAAGAGTTCGCCGAGGGAGAGGAGTCCGAAGAGTTTGCAATCGAGGCCGGAGGAGGTCGGGAGAAAAGACATCGCCGGGGACCGCTCGAAAAGGTAAGAGCCTGTCCGAGATGAAGGGAATCAATTGAGCCGGGATAAAAGACTTGCGACAGCTATGCTTAGACGAGTTTCTAAATTTTCTTTTCTTTTCCAGCTCCTCCAGATGTCCGTCCGAAGCCAATTCGAGCGACAAGTCTTCCAAACAACGTAAAGGACTCGGACTGAAAAAGAAGTCTTCCTCAAAGACATCCTCATCGTCTTCGGCTTCCTCGCACTCGACGAGCAAACCTCAGGGTGGTCAGAGCGACGGGAATGCCCCCGGAACTTCGCAGTTAGCCGGGCGAGCTAAAACGACGACGCAGAACCAGCCTTCCGGGAGGAACAAGCTACCAAGCGAATTAGGTGCGGCTATTACCAAACTTAGTCTTAGGTAAGGGTTGGAGGTAGCGGAGCTGTAGGGGGGAAAAGCATGAGAGGTAACGGTGAAGAAATGTGTAAACCACGAGAATCCGACGTTGGGTAACGGTTCGTAATTCTTTCTATAAGTCGCGCCTCTTATGATATTAAAATAACGTTCCTCATTCTTCTTGATTGCAGAGAGCAGAAAAGGGTTCTAACAGCGCTGACGGCTGGCAAGGTGAGCGAGCTCTGGGGGAGTAATTATTACGACGACGATGACGATTCTGGTGATGAGGAGTTGGTGAATCTAATGAAATTAATTTACGAAGCTAATTGCGAGGGCGAGGGGGTCTCCGGCGACGAATCCGATGAGTCGGGGGTGTTGGAGGGGGAGGAGAACGGAGTGTACTGGCCTGCGCCAGAGTCGCCGGGGAACATTGGCGACGGGGCCGAGGTAGGCGACGAGTACGATAGACGCATGCTTTTCAGCGGGGGAAGCTACGAGGTGGATTTCTACAAGAATCTAGTGGTGAATGCGCGAGAGAGAAACTTTGCCGGAGGGCTAGTCAGGGAAATAGTTTACAAAGTGAACTTCAATCGCAAGTGGTGCAATGTGGCTTTGGCGGAGATAGTGGGAGACTTGCTGGACGTTATGGACAGCATAATAAAGAAGTTGAGGGAGTGCTACGAGGAAAGCGATCTAGTCAGAATATATTTGTCCAGCAAGTCGTTTTACTGCCCGCGGAACATTGGGTTAATGCCGCTGAGGGAGTTAAACGTGGGACTGATAGAGGACTTCTTACAGATGGTGCTCCAGTCTGACGAGGAGCTTTTCCTAGACGAGCCCCTGGAAATTCAGGTGGCGGTGGTGAGAAACCCGCGAGGCGCGGGTGTGATGGGTCGGAGGCTACAATACATTTTCGGGGAGGGGGACTCCCTCCACTTTTGTAGAGCCATATCGAAAATTAAATCGAACGACAACCTCTGTCTGGCTCGATCAATCGTGGTGGCCCTGGCAAAGTTGCGCTACGTCGAGAGTGTAGAGTCCGGCAACGAGGGAGTTATTCGCGCCTGCAAGAGCCATTTGGAGCAGCTGTATAACTCTGCGCGCGGTGTGCAGACCCGCGAGGCGCAGACTTTGCAGGAAGCGGCGGGCTTCCCCTGGATTATACGCCGTCCTTTAGGGACATTGAGGCTTTCGAGAGGGCGTCGAATGCTCAGGTTGTGGTGTTCCAGTCGGGGACGGATTTCAAACCGGTATACGTGGGTGGCGACGAGAGACAGAGAACAGTCTTCCTCTTTTTCGCCAAACCCGCGGGTAAGAGTCCGGCACCGGGGCACTTTCACGCAATCGTGAACCTGTCAAAGATGTTCAAGGGGGCCACCTTCTGCCGCAAGTGCAAGGAGTGCTATTCCAGGAAGGGTAAGCACTCTTGCTGGCAAGTATGCCAATCTTGCGGGGACGGCGGATGTAGGGTGATAGAGGAGGAGAAGAGCACTTGTCAGACGTGCAACAGGTACATAAATTCAAAGGCCTGCTTTGACGGCCACATAGCCAATGGTACATGCGGCAGTTCTCACCGCTGCGGAGAATGCGGTCTATTCTACTACCCGAGCGAAGAGCACAGGTGCGGGTACAGGACTTGTAGGGTGTGTAAGCAGGAGGTGACGGGAGTGCACTACTGTTACATACGCCAGCAGCGTCCTAAGCGCATCTCGGCGAAATACATGTACGCCGATTTTGAAACTGACCCCTTGGGCGAATTTCACGAACCGAATGTGTTGGTGGCGCACTGGCAATGCGAACGCTGCGAGGGCGCGAGCTATCGCGAGAACCCTCGCTGCGCTTCTTGCGGGAACCCGTGCGAGGGCTGCCGGGGCTCCCTGGGGAGGCATCGGAGAGGAGATAAGCTGCGAAAAGTGTGCATGGCGAGGGACGGCTGCGGTAGACGCGGCGTGGACATGTTCGGCGAAGACGTGGCCTATCAATTCTGCCAGTTCTTCTTCGACAGACCCTTTGAAGGGTACACTCTGATTTTCCACAATGGTCAGGCCTACGATTGCTACTTCCTGATGTTGTATATCCTCAACAATCTGACGCGGAATCCGAGCGCCATATTCAGGGGTAGCAAAGTCATGGCTGTTGACACGGGGAAATTCAGAGTGATTGACTCGTTGAACTTCCTCACCATGCCGCTGTCGCAAATGCCCAGGGTCTTCGGACTGACGGGTATCCGTAAGGGTACATTCCCCGTGTTCTTCAACCAGAAGAAGAACTGGGACTACGTTGGTCCGATGCCTCACCAGGATCACTACCGTCCGGATTGTATGAAGCCCAAGGCCCGCGAGGAGTTCCTGGACTGGTACGCCGGTCAGAGGGACGCGGTGTTCAATTTCAGGAAGGAAATCATGCAGTACTGCGAGGATGACGTGAACATCCTCCAGGAAAGCTGCAACGCATTCCGGGCTTGGCTCTTGGGCATAACGTCTAAGACTGTAGAGGTACCCATCAGGGGAGGGACGGGGACTAGGACTGTGACGGAGGGGATAGACCCTTTCCAGTACAACACCCTCGCCAGCGTGTGTATGGCCACTTTCAGGTACTTGTTCCTGACGGAGGAGTTTGAGGTGGAGACGGAGGACGGACGCAAGCTGACAGAGTACAATAGAAACGGCGTCAGTATGTTATACGACGGAACGGGGACGCGGGTAAATGAGGAAGACGTGCGGGTGAAGGAGCGCGCTTTCAAAAGCACTCCGTTCGCTCGCATGCCTGCCACGGGTTTCTCGGGTCAAGACAACCACAGCCGCGACTCTATAATATGGCTGGAGTACGAGGCGGGACGTCTGGGAGTGACTATTAGACACGCTCGTAACGGCGGAGAACATCGAGTCCGAAACAAGTCCTCCGAGGAGGGGACTTGGTTGAAACTGGATGGGTACCACCGGGACGAGCTTACGGGGCGGGAGACGGCGTGGGAGTACATGGGGTGCATATTCCACGGCTGCAGGAAGTGCTACCCGCGGGAGGCGACGTCGGATCCTCTCACTCACCCACACACGGGGGAAACTCTGGAGACTCTGTACATTAGAACGACTAGCCGGCTGAGATACCTCAGGAAAGAGTTGAAGATGGAGGTCAGAGTTATTTGGGAATGCGAATTCAAGGCTCTCCTCCTGCGGGAGCCGGACATCCTGCGGTTGGCCGAAGAGCTGGACTTGCAGCAAAGGTTAGACCCGCGTGATGCCTTCTACGGGGGTCGCACTAATGCCGTCAAGCTCTACAGGGAATCCAGAGGCTCCCTGAAGATAGGTTACGTCGACATTTGCTCGCTCTATCCGATGGTGCTGAAAAATGACGTATTCCCTTTGGGTATACCGCAGGTGATAGTGGCTCCCGACTCGACAGACATTTCCCCCTACTTCGGAATAGTGCAATGCAGGGTAAGGCCTCCCCGCGGCCTTTACCACCCCTGCCTACCGGTTCGCAGCAACGGGAAATTACTGTTCCCCCTGTGTCGAACCTGCGCCCACTCCCTCAACAAAAAGAGGTGCGCTTGCGCGCCCGAGAAGAGGGAGCTGATAGGGACATGGACGACTATCGATCTGGAAGATGCCCTGGCGGTGGGGTACGAGGTGGTCAAGGTTCACGAGGTCTATCACTTTGAGAAACGCTCCAAGTATGACAGAGCTGTGGAGGGCTCAGGGTTGTTTACGGAGTACGTGAACGCTTTCCTGAAGGGCAAGCAGGAGGCTTCGGGGTGGCCGAAAGCCTGCATGACTCCGGAGGAGAAAGCGGCATACATTAAGCAATACGAAGACGTCGAGGGCGTAGTGTTGGAAGCGGAGAATATAGAGTACAATTCGGGGAAAAGGGCGACAAACAAACTTTTGCTCAATAGCTTTTGGGGAAAATACGGCGAGTCCCGAAGTCACGCTATTCACCAGCTGGTGACGGACGCCCCCGAACTGTTCAAGATCACGACTGATCCTTCAAAGATTTTGAAGGAAGCCAACGTGCTCTCGGAGGACAGGTGTTTCTTGCAATACGAGTACGCCTCGGGCTTTGTACCCGAAATGTCCCACGTGAATGTTTTTATAGCCGCCTTCACCACCTCCAACGCGAGGAGGCGACTGTACGAAACTCTTAGAGGCCTCGGAGAGCGAGTTCTGTACTTTGATACTGATTCGGTTATCTTCGAGTACGACGAGAATGACTCTGAACAATACAAACCGAAAATAGGAGCGCACCTGGGGGATTGGACGAATGAGCTGAAAGAGGGGGAACATATAGAGAGTTTCGTGAGCAGCGGACCCAAGTATTACGCTTACAAGACGAACAAGGGGGAGAAGGTTGTGAAGTTGAAGGGGGTCACTCAGAACTACGAGAACGCGCAGAGGCTCAGCTTCGACAAGCTGAAAGAGTTGGTTCTCTATTTCGCGGACCCCGACTCCTACCCGACACCGTCGGGTTGCGACAGACACATAGTGACTCGATTCGACAAGATTCGCAGGTGTAAGAAACGGTTTGTGCTGTTCAGTAGGGAAGAGTTGAAGAAGGTGCGCGTGACTTATAGCAAGAGAGCTCTGATCAGCGGAACATACGACAC
Organism: Platynereis dumerilii; assembly: GCA_026936325.1. Lineage (NCBI taxonomy): Eukaryota > Metazoa > Annelida > Polychaeta > Phyllodocida > Nereididae > Platynereis > Platynereis dumerilii. The sequence continues at coordinate 3,202,436 of JAPTHN010000007.1, forward strand.
GCTTCCGTACGGCTACTAATCAACCTTCGTATACGGTAAACCGCGCCTGCCTTCCTCACCCGCCTCCCAATTCCTCGGACCAATGTCGAACAGAAGTCGTCCTAAGTCACCCTTAGAGTTAGTCGTATTTCTCATTTAATATTTCAAGCAACTTTTTATTTTACTTGGTAGAATAGGAACACACATATATTTGTTCTAAAATATTGTCGCTTTCTTTCTCTTTCTCAACAGAATGCATGGAAATTTTTCAGACTACTTGACATTTAAATTTATCATATTTCCGATTATTAAAAAGTGTATATATCAATTTCTAGAGGACGGTTATTACTTGTCAATTTTACCGTCATTGTTGTACTGGTTATTGTTATTGTTATTGTTGTTGTTGATGTATTTAACATTTGCCGTTGTCAATTAAGCCAGTAATTGAACCAGGGGAAATAAAATGAGTCGACTTTTTAAGAAAAAGATGATTTTGTTCTTCTTCTTATGGTAATTACTTTTAGACACTAGCAAGAAAAAAGAATAACAAAGGCAGAGATATTTAGGTTTAAAAACTTGACACTTTATTTTAAGTAATAGCGATTAAAGACATTTAAAACAGAAAAATACAGCAACTTCATAAGCAGACATTTCATTCTTTGCCCATATCAGACAATACGGCATCGTAACAGTGATCGATCAGGCGAGTGTAGAATTTACCATCGCAAGACTGAATATGCTTTACGAGCCAATGATGGACTTTCTCCAATCCACCGGTGTAGTCGAATATGTCGACGAGCTCCCCGGTCAGATACAAATTTTTGTAAGAGAGTTTGGTCAACACTTTCCTGGCCATCACCTTCAAAGTGGGGCGATCGAGGTGAAACAATACCTCGACAACGGCAACTTCTGGGGGAGGCTTGGTCATGTCGACGCCGTCGCGAGCCAAGTCTTTCACGGCCATGCAATAAGCGACGTGTTGGATAACTTCCAGCTTGTTGGGACGACGCACCACCACGGGGTGGAATTCGTAATGACTCTCGTAGTCGTATTCCATAGGCTGTCCCTGGAAGTGTTCTCTATTCAATTGGCAATAGTGAAAGTCGGCGTTCCTGCTGCATTCCTCGCGAGTGGTGAAGACCCAGGGCGAACGATCGCCAGTGTCCTTGCAGGTCCATCTGAAGCAATCTAACGTGAGACTGTCTTCGCTTTCGGGTGTGGAGGTTTTACTCTGAACGACGTCCATGATTTCCCGGTGTAGAGAGACAAACTTCTCGAACTCTTCGATGGTAATGTTTATGGTCTTGGAGTGGTTCATCGCGTCCTTCGGGGTGATGATTTCGGCCTCATCGACAGGGTGTAGAATGCTGACGTACATTAGAGCATCTTTACCTTCGGGTTTGAAAGAAGTGGTGAGGACGTGCTGCTTCTTTGTGAGCATCAGATGGTTGTGAGTCTTATTAGCCAAAGCCTCACTGAAAGCGTTCAAGTTTTCGCAGAGTTTCTCGAAAGACCTCTTGGATATATGCACATTCCTCCATCCATGTCTGTTCTGAGCAACCCTGCTGAAAGTGACATAGCCAGATTTCCACTTGTCACCAGGGTGACCCACGACCTTTGTCTTCTCACTCAGAGTGTGGGTGACGGCCTTGACGACAGGAGTTTCGCCGGAAAGAGACATTTTGGTAGAGGAGAAGAGAGTCGATGCAATTGTTGAGAATCAGAAGAATGAATAAGTGGGAAGAGAGCGGGGTGAGATCTTATATACGCTGGAGGGAGCAACGCGGAGACAGCGGATTGGAAGAGAGGAATAGAGTTACTAGAATATTCATGAACCCACCATTAAGTTATATAGGAGTTACTGTAATATGCATAATTCTAAAAAGAACTGAGAGATCAATAAGCGGAGCAGCCGGAGGGCAGGTAGTTACGACATGTTACATGCCCGCAGGGCATGACGATCAAAGTCAACAATGACATGCCCGCAGGGCTTTCCGATCCATATGGCACAACGATTAACCTTAATTAATTCGAGATCAAAGATAATTTATGCAGATCTGGCCCCACTAATCCCTTTGATGTGGCAAAACTGTATACATTAAAAATTTGCACACCAGTGATATTGAACTGGATATTGAACTGAACTCCACCAAAATTCTACAAAAAATGACCAAAAATGCCCCCGGGGGATATTGAACTGGGGCCCCAGTAGTCACGCATGTATAAAAGCAACATATAAAATAAAATCTCTTACCTTAAATAGCCATGTTTAATGATACAGTGCAAATCCAAAATATAAAGACATACACACGAAGTTATTCATGAAAGGCAGCACTTAAATGGCTTAACTTTCTTGTCCATAATATAATCTTGGCTTATCCAGGTCTTCTTTACACATGAGTCTATCTTCTATTGTTCTAATTATTGAACATACTGTCCATAAAAGTCTACTCCAGGGATCCTTCTGTGAATAATAGATTTATTCATCATCACCATCGTCCTCAAAAACTACAAGTTCATTGTTGTCCTCCTGCTCATCATCTTCCTGTATCTCCTCTTGTGAAGTTACCAGATTTTCTTCTGTCAGTTGAGCTAGCTTTGTCTTGACCTCTTCTGCATGGCCAGATAGAATTCCTCCACTTTTCAAGCAGGAAATCATGTCATTCTCGGTATTTTCAAGGGCATTGCTAACAGCACACACCTTGAAACTTTTCTCAATCAGCTCCTTCGGCAGGGCCTCCCAGGCAATCTTTACCCATTGGCACAGCAAAGTCTTGCTTGGGGGCTTCATATTGCCGCCCTTTGTGTACTCTTTCTCCCCATTAGCAAGCCACTCCTCATACAGGTCTCTGTATTTCGCTTTGAAGGGGGCATTCCAACACACGTCAGGTGCCTGGATTATCCCAGTACATCCACCTGGGATGACAGCCTGATCAATCCCAAGTTTTCTTGCTGTATCCTTTGTTTGTTGCGAAATGTGGCATCTGTAACTGTCCCAAACGAGCAGCCTTTTCCCATAAGCAAATAATCCTAGGGTTTCCATTAGAAAATCGGATGTAAGATCATTGCTCATCCATCCATTCACTGATAATTTGGGGATGACACCCTCCACATTCGTTAATTCTTTGGGCCATCGTTTGCCCTTGAAGACAATCATGGGCTTTAACTTCACTCCTGTGGCTTTTGCTGCCAACACAACCGTAACACGACTCTTCTGGTGGCCGGTGCTTTTAAGAGGGACTGACTTTGTTCCAATTTTCTCCAGTGTCGTGTCCCCTGTCATGTCGAGCCAAATGGCTGTCTCATCCATCGCTATTATGTTTGACAGGGAATACTTGTTCTTCAATCTCAAGGAACGCACAAAAAGCACAAAATTTATCAATTTTGGTACGACCTTTTCTGGGACATGTTGGGAAACAGTAGTTTTCCTTCTTAAGCTGATATGATGACGGTTAAAAAATCTAAACAGAAATCCACTAGATCCATTGAAGGAAGCTTGGCCTGCTTCACGTTGCACCTGAAAGCAAACAGAACTCATTAATTTCTCTGGATTGTATTATACAACTCTAGAATCATTTCTGTAATCTTTTTTTAATAGGTCATATAATTAATTATAGACCTACCTGTTCATCGTTAGAAAACAGCTCAACAGCTTTCTTAGAGATCATTTTCCTGGAAACACGCAGTTTTTGCTCCCTTTGACTTTCCATCCACTCTAGGAGTTTCTCTTCTAGGGTGTCACTCATACAGTGTCGACCTCCGCCCTCAAGTCTCTGCCTCTTTTTGTCAAGATCATTTAATTTCCGTAATTCCTCCTCCTGCTTAGACCAATCTCTAAGTCGTTTGGCATCAATAGAAAAATGTCGTGCAGCTTGCTCCTTAGAATATCTTTTGGAATATTCAATAGCCTCAAGTTTAAATGCAGCAGTGTAACTCTTGCGCTTTCCCTTTGACCTCTCCATCGTACAAGCAAAGAAATCAAAATGAGCAGTTTATAATATTTCTACTCTTGAAACAAGTTTAATTTAGGTCACAGATTATGCTATTATGCAATCCCATAGGAGTCATTTTAGGGTTTTGAGAAAAACAACCCCCCTCTACCCCACTCCAGCTGTTTGCCACGTGCGTGGCAGGTCAGTGAGTGCAGCTTGGCCTGCCTGACCCGGCGTGTAATTGAGACCGGCGTCTATAATTTTAACGTGCACGTTAGCCCCGGCCTCTAAACGAGAGAGGCGTCTATTTGAGACCAGGCTTCTATTCGAGGAAATACGGTACTTGAATGTTTTAAGAGCATCTTAAGAAACTCTTCTTTTTGTGAAAGAGTTTCTACAAAGAAATCCTTCAAACACAAGTGCAAGTGGGCAGTTGACTAAAAAAAAATCATTTCTGTATAAATGTATATTATATTATCATATCATTATTATATAACTACTAGCATTCACCCGTGATAAAGGATATACTTTTGCAGTGTGGAGAATGAGTGAATGAATGAAGCAATCAATCAATGTGGGTATAGATCTATGTATCTATCTATCTATCTATCAATCTATCAATGTATGTGGATTTATCGACATTTTCCTGATCCATGCCCACAGGCCAATAACTTTACCTAATTTCATAACCCACAGTGAAATAGCAAGGTCACAATGGGCAGTTCAAGGATGTCAGCCATTCCAAAGTGGCCATTTGGTGGCCATCTTGTATGTCTCAACAGGTTCCCCATTCATACCCACAGGCCAATATCTGTACCAAATTGCATAACTGTAAGCGAAATATTTAGATCACATTGGGCAGTTCAAGAAATGAAGAAAGATAGCTTCCAAAATGGCCGCCATCTTGGATTTCTCAACATGTTCCTGGTCCATACCCAAAGGCAAATACCTGTGGCAAATGTCATAACCGTAAGTGAAATATTAAGGTCACAATGGGCAGTTCAAGAATGAAGAAAGATGGCTGCCAAAAGGGCTGCCACAAAATGGCCGCCATCTAGGATTTCTCAATATGTTCCAGATCATTACCCACAGGCCAATACCTGTACCAAATTTTATAACTCTTAGCGAAATATTGAGGTCACAAGACACAGTTAAAAAATACCATGCAAAGCATGTAAAGCCTCAGCTAGAGAAATAAACACTGTTTAAAATTTGTATAATTTGGTTTCTTAAATAAAACATTAGGAGTAGGCTATCACTTTCCTGTGGCAGGGGTTGGACATATATATTATCTAGGCACAAATAGGCCTACACCATGCAATGATAGACAGGAAGAATAGATAAATCGATAAAAAGATGGCTAGATTTATGCTTACATTTATAAATTGATACTAATATTTATTGATTTATCTATGTATTCATCAAATTGAAATTTAATGCAGGGGAATTAAGTAATTTAGATCAAAATAGTTTTCTGATCAGTGTTTGATCAACTTTGATGGCCATGAAATCTGAACAACAATACAATGCATTGATTGCCATTGACTATATTGAAAGCCATTGATCATTGATTGCCATTGATAGGCCCAATTGATTGCCATTGATAACTGATTGCATTGCCAGCCCAATCCATTTTCATGTGCAAAGAGCTCTAGTGTCAATGAAGTAAACACAGCACTTTGCTACCAGTGCTGCCACCTCACGGGAATGTGACTCATAGTGACGTCACCAAACAAAGTTTCAGATTTGAGAGATGGCAGACGTGGAAGGTGTTGCAGGATGGGGAGTGACATAAATGGCTTGGATCAGAAGAAATAGGTACTTGTTACAGCTGAAATACAACTCAGACCCGTGGTTAGGGGTAAATAAAGACATGGGAGAAGTATGGTTGGTGTACTTGGCAGATTGACAGAGCAATCATTGGTGATAGGAAAGTGTAAACAAAAACTGCCAGCCGGCATGGAAACACAGGATCGTAATAAGCCAAAGGCTATGTAATAGCTTCGGCTTAAAAAATGAAGAAAGGTGGCTGCCACAATGGCTTTCATCTTGGATTTCTCAACATGTTCCTGATCCATAGCCACAGGCCAATACCTGTGCCAAATGTCATAAGTGTAAGTGAAATATTAAGGTCACAATGGGCAGTTCAAGAAATGAAGAAAGATGGCTGCCAAAATGGCCACCACAAAATGGCCGCCATCTTGGATTTCTCAACATGTTCCAGATCAATACCTGCAGGCCAATACCTGTCCCAAATTTCATAACTCTAAGCGAAATATTAAGGTCAGAATGGGCAGTTAAAAAAATGAAGAAAGATGGCTGCCAAAACGGCTGCCATCTTGGATTTCTCAACATTTTCCAGATCCATACCCACAGGCCAATACCTGTGCTAAATGTCATAAGTGTAAGTGAAATATTAAGGTCACAATGGGCAGTTGAACAATGAAGAAAGATGGCTACCAAAATGGCCACCATTTTGGATTTCCAAAATGGTTGCCATCTTGGATTTCTCAACATGTCCCTGATCGATACCCACAGGCCAATGCCTGTACCAAATTTTTTAACTATAAGTGAAATATTAAGGTCACAATGGGCAGTTCAAGAATGAAGAAAGATGGCTGCCAAAATGGCCGCCACAAAACGGCCGCCATCTTGGATTTCTCAACAACTGCCCAAATCATACCCATAGCCCCATACCTGTACCAAATTTCATAACTGTAAGTGGAAAAATGAGAAAGCCTTATGGGTGAGTGTAAAATGAGCACACAAGATGGCCACCGAGAATATTATTATAGGATTATCATAAAATGTTATAGCCACTTACAGAGGAATCACTTTTAAAATTGTATTGCCACTTACAGAGGAATCACTTTAGTGATCAGTGAACACAGAGCCCCAATGGAATTATTATTACCCACTTATCGACAAATTCTGCAAACCATGCAAATCTCAAGTGCCGTGTACTGTACTACCAATTTTTTGATTTGTCATCAAATAATGTCTCCCATGTATGTTTCTTCGTCACTGATGCCAGCTGGTTGTTTCATAAGAAATGGATGACAGCATGTTGAATTGTCATCATTTTTTTATTGACTATCTTTTTGCATCTCTAAGCTTTATTTTTTTATTATTATGACACATGTATCTTTATAATATTCCGATGTCGAATAAAATTCTATATAATTATATATATATTTTGAAGTACTTGATATACAGTAGGCCTACTACTTTTGATACGTGACAGTCTCAGTGCCAATGGACAACATGATTGCTACAATGCGTTTGAAGAAATGTGTCAACAATCTTTTCTTTGTAATGATTTTTTCTTAAAATGGCTAAGGGGCGCCTTTTTTTTTTACCTGATAGCGAAAGATAAAGGCTAATTGACGCAAGACATATCGGTCAATGGCTGACATAGTACAAGCAATTTTCTCATCATATCATCCTAAATGGAAAGTTACTGCTGGACAACTTTGTTACACAATATCTTATGCAGAAAAAACATTTTTTATCATATCTCATTGACATCATAGAGATATATCATTATCTTTTCAAGCTATATAGCTTGGAGAAATTCTGAATGTCACATTAAGGAACACACACTAACCTGAGCAACCTCACTCTTCCGATAACAGAATTCAACTATTACAAGGAGACATGTCAGGTAGGATAAAACTTCCTATTCATATTTACATAAATTAGTTTTTGATACTCAATATTTTTTCAGAAAATAGACAATCTATGCTAACTTGCTAATTAATCATTCAACGGCCACTGAATCTTGAGAAATTTTTAAATCAAAGTTTAAAGATAAAATTAACAACTACAAAAGAGAAATTGATGAATTTTTCAACTGTTACAGTTTTACTGCTGTTTATATATGTCATGAACTTCTCAGATACACTAAATTGTTTTCACTCTAATAGCTGTATTGTGGCATCAAGCTAGCACTGTAAAATTGTTCTGGAGGTCGAGAGATTTGACATCATATTGATCAATATCAAGGAAATTTTGTTTGATAATTCTAATCATAACCAGTTTGCACTTATTTAGAATATAAACATTTTTTTGAAAAAAATAAAAATTCTCTGTACCAAGCCAGCGACTCTCTCAGATAGGCCGTTTGGTTGATCATTTTTAACTTGCACTTTTCCCTTAGCCCATATAACACACAAAGTAAACCCAGAAGATATTTTGTTGTGCAATATGGCCAAATAATCCACAAATCAAATTACAATAAAAACCCGCTGTTTGTTTTCAGGAGAAAAAGCAGATCTCGAAATGGCCGGTTCAAAAGAAGCAGCTCCACCATACCCAACGGATTCTTCGGTTGTATCTTCTCCCCCAGGGGCTTATCCAATGCAACCCCAAGGTTACCCTGCAGGGTCCTATCCACCGCCAGCCACAGGGGCTTATCCTCAGGGCAACAACCCACCTCAGGGAGTGGTCGTTGTTGGAAATGTGAGTAACAATTAGCACTCGATCACAAGCAACAATTATTTATCAGTAAATTATTTTTTTGCCTATTGCAATCTTTTATCATCCCTCGATCTGTGAAGTTGATAAGAAATCATATCACATACCACAATAATACTTTTTGAGACCAAATAACTTTGCCTGATTCTAACATTTTCCATCAGGTTTCAAGAAAATAACTAAAATGGTGAAGTCACATGAGCAGGTTACCGTGATCATTAATTGTGAATTGTTTTCTCTTTCAATCAGACTTACAGCACTATATACAGGGAATTCCCAGTTCAAACAACATGTCCAAATTGCCGGCTGCAAATCGTCACAACGACCAATTATGAGAATGGCACCCTAACATATCTTTCGGCCGGGGGAATTTGCCTGGTTGGGTAAGGATAATTTTACTTCTTGAACCAATATCATTAGTATTGCACTGCCTTAATCACAATTACAAGCTTGATTATATGTAAAGGAGAATTGCCAAGAGTATATGGGTGCTTCAGTCGAATCACTTCCAAGTTTTTCTTGTTTTATTTTAATCTATGAAAATCTGTCATATCAAAACCACATTATTTTCATGTTCTTTCCTTCTTTCACATTCGTGCTAGACTTACTGAGTCTCCAATTCTAAGTGGCCTACCATCAACTACTGATCTAGACAAAATAAAGAGCCCAAATGTAACTTTTCCCTTACAAGTGCAACACACATACCAATGAATCGTAACATCTATTTATTTATTTTTTGTTAAACAGCGGATGCCTGGGCTGCTTTCTCATCCCCTTTTGTGTGACTGGTCTGAAGGATGTGATCCACTACTGTCCAAGCTGTAATACAACTGTCGGAAAATATGCAAGAATGTAGTAGCATCAACTATTGCCAAATTCGAAAAAGGCCGCACTGCAAGTCTCCCCTCAGCCTTCTCGATAAAAGAAGGCTACCATTTGGGCTCACTTCAATTCCAACTGATGACAACTACAAGGAAAGCAATACAAAATCAGGGATCACAACTTATTCAGCAACTAGTTGCAGTAAATGCTCAGCAAAATCACAACTCAAGAAGCAACAACAATACAAACTATTTTAAGCAGACAGTGTTGGGAGGCCTGTGGGCTACATTTTGATGGCCTCGGCCTTGGCTCGGTCTCGGATGTCAAATCCTTGGCCTTGCCTTTGTCTCGAGGGTCTTTGGACCAGTGATGGGCTACTCGAGACCGGCCTCGGCCTCGAGGCAGGCCTCGGGGCCATATTTTGATGGCGTTGGCCTTGCCTTTGTGTCGGATGCCAAATCCTTGGCCTTGCCTCATTCCCGGATGTCCTGGCCTTGACTACATAACTGCTAGTAGCGCCCCAAAACACGCAACAAAAACGAGTCTCCAATGCTGCACTCTTAACTCTGGAACCGCTTGCCAGAATGACCAAAAATGTTTCAGTGCTTGACTAGACACAGAGAAAGTCATCAGAATAATACTCAAGTCATCAGAGCAAGCAGTGAAAAAAGGAACATCTTACTTTGACATACCCAAAATCATAACCTTATGACATTGTACAGAATGTGATATTTTAACCTCATGTATACATGTACATATATTTATAACCATACTTTAAACTGTAAATAAATGAATGAAAACAACTAGACTGTATTTTTTAGTAAATACTAAGGTTGATGGGATGAAAACCATATGGTAAAATGCCATAACCCAATTTTTACAATTTATAAGTTTCAGCCGAGTTTCTGCAAATGATTCTATGTAATACCCTGAAGCAAAGGATCAACCAATATCCATCCATTATTTCACAATAAGATTACTTTTGAGGATGCGGGCTGTTAAAGTGACAGTCTGTCTCCCTAGCAGCCCAATGAAGTGATTCAGAGCAGCACACATCGATATCTAGATTCTCCACCATTTAACATATGTGGTTATATGTGGGTCAACATTTGATAAGTCTGAAATTCTTTTCTCCAGTGTTTAACGATAATTCATGATGGCAGGATGACCAATAGAGGACCTCTTGTTGTCATTTGTCATAGACAAGGATATTAGCAAAACTTCTAACACAAAAAATATGTGGCAGAATATTTTTATCCCATCCAAAAATAGCATTGAAGTGGCCAACCCCCTTGAAAATGGCCTGTCTCCACCAACACTTTCTTTGAAAGATCGCATCACAAAAACTACTACAGGATTCTGATACAATTAAACTCTTCCATACATGGAGACTTGACTGTCAGTCTTCTAAAATCTGGTCACCAATAGTCCAGTCAATCTACTGTAAATATGAAACATACCCGCCACAAATTGCAAAAAAAACTAAACCACTTTTTTTCTCACCATTTGGTTCTACTTAATAACATATTAAAAATCCCACTCAATGAAAATATTGGAACAATGTTTTTTGGGCCATTGAAAATATAGCCTCTCGGAACGACGGAAATGCCATTTTCCTGCATAATTTCAACATTCTTACTTCACATTTTTGACAATTGCAGCACCTACACTTACAGTACTGCCTTGAATTATGCATCAAATTAAAGGTAATTATGTAAGGCATCCATCTATACCTCCAGTAACCAAGTAGCGCCTTTCTGGATCTCACAATGTAAGTGCAAACATTGTGTCCAATCCAATGAAAATCGACAATTTTTGGCTTGAACTCTTTCTATCACTCCTACTTTTTCTCAGAGCATAATATAAGACATATACTTATGTGCAGACACATAAGTCCAAAGTTATATCTATTGGAGTTCTAAGTCTTACTAATTCACCTGCATTATGATAGTGTATGGCCAAAGATATTACAGCAATCTTGTTTTCTTAGACTCGCAACTGGACAATGTTATTAGAAAAATGGTAATTATTTGGCATTTGGACTCTTCAAGTATGGCCACATTGGTATTTCCAGAATGTACTATGCACACAGAGTTTATACTTAAAATTTATCAAGAGATTATACTCTCTATACATGCACAAGAGCAACAGTATTGTGGTGCCACAGGCAGTGAACTCTGTCAGAGTTCACATACAACAACTGACCGGCAACTACCCCTCTGGTGGAACAGCCGCCCTGAAAGTTGAAACTGACACATTAAAGCATCCATTGTCACATGGTATAATTCGTTTTAGAATATTACTTTAAACACCAGGAACAGAGGCCCAAATTTGGAAATTTAAACATGAAAGGACTGTATTTACTCATGCTCAACCATGAATTCTTCACTGCTGGCGCTGTTCATTCTGTCCAGAAGGAATCCAGTGTTGCTTAGGATGAACATTGGTATGGCAAAGGGGTCCTGGAGCATAATACTATATTATTATACATACATAAAAACGAATTTTCTTTGACTAATTTGTTTTGGTTTCTTAGAAGAGTGTGAATAATTTCATACATAGACACTGGGAAATGGAAATAATGGGGGAAAATACCCAAAATTAAACCATTACTTTTGGTGAAAGTGACCAAGCACGGTCACCAATGTGAATTGAAATATCTAAATCGCAGGTAAAAATGCCTGAATCAATAGCTGTCTGGCCATACCAATGATTTCCACTAACATGAGTGTGAATTCCTTTAGTATTAATAATAATTAATCGCTTGTAAATGGGATCGAAATATTTACGGAAAATATTGCCTTCAGTGTCAATAATCTCCTCAGAAACAGCTAATTCTGACATGTATTCTAATTCCACTTGTCCTAATGACCATAAAACTCATTCCTGACCTACCAAAACAGATATGGATGGATAGCCCTTGATGTCAACTGTCATTTGACACCTTGGTTTCATTGTTACTACAACTATCAACCCTCCAAAAGCTAAATAAATGTTGCCTTCAGTGTCAATAATCTCCTCGGAAACACAAAATTCGTCCACGTATTCTCAATTCCACCTATCCTAATCACCATATAACTCATTTCTGACCCACCAAAACAGATACGGATGGATAGCCCTTAATATGAACTTAAATTGGGCACATTGGTTTCCTTGTAACTACAACTGTCAACCCTCCAAAAGCTACATTAATGTTGAATTCAGTGTCAATAATCTCCTCGGAAACACTTAATTCTCCCATGTATTTTCAATTCCACTTATCCTAATCACCATATAACTCATTTTTGACCCATCAAAACAGATATGGATGGATAGCCCTTAGTATGTACTTTCATTTGGCACATTGGTTTCCTTGTTATTACAACTGTCAACCCTCCAAAAGCTAAATAAATGTTGCCTTCAGTATCAATAATCCCTTCGGAAGCACCAAATTCTCCCATGTATTTTCTGTTCCACCTATCCTAATCACCATATAACTTATTTCTGACCCGCCAAAACAGATATGGATCAAAATTTCATCTGTTGGTTTGGTTTCATTGTTGCTACAACTGTCAACCCTTCTGAAGGCTATATAGATGTTACTACCAGTGTGAAAGACCTTCTGGGAAACGCAAAGTCCTTCCAAAATTGCAGCATGGTCGATCCCTGAAACTTATTTTTAGTCAACAACCATATTTGTCTAAATGGCAGTTGTCATCCCTTCCAGCTGAATCGTAAGGGTGGGGTATTGCAGAGTTGCATTAATTAACTAATTATTGAATGGATGCTGAGAACGAGTGTCAAATAAGCTGTTCCATACATTTGTTCCTGCTTGTATAATCTTCACTACAATTCCCCTCAGTAAGGCCATACACTAGACGCCTAGCTCAGCATGTTTGTGGTTTGAGAATGCATCAAATGAGAAGGTTTCATTATCTGTTAGACAATTAAATTTCAAGGTATAGGGATAGCAAAACGACGGATAAATAGTAGTCCATGGAGTAAAATTGTTACATGACAAAGTGTGTCCATCGTTAACAAAGCAGGACCAGGACCTTGCTAAGTTACCTAAATATTTTCTCAAGAATGTTGTTTCAATGTGTAACTAACACAATGTCATTGTTATTTTCATCTATATCATGCTAATGATTCAATGGTCAATCCCAGTGTGGTCATCCTAGAATAGTTGAAATGCGAAATAATTACCATTTTTCTATTAAAATTGTCCATTTGCGAGTCTATGAAGACAATATTGCACTTATATCTTTGACCATTCACTATCATAATGCCAGTGAATTGGTAACAGTTAGCACTTTAATACATATTACTTCAAGCTGATGTGTTTTCCATATAAATATATGTCTTATATATGCTCTGAGAAAAAGTAAAAATCGTTGAAACAGTTCTAGCCAAAAATACTTGATTTGCATCGGATAGGACACAATGTTTGCACTAACATTGTGAGATCCACAGAGGAGCTACATAGTTACTGGAGGTACAGATGGATGCCTTACATTATTACCTTTAATTTGATGCATAATTCAAGGCAGTGCTGTAGGTGTAGGTGCTGCAATTGTCAAATATGTGAAGTAAGAATGTTGAAATTATGTGCAAAAATGGCATTTCCGTCGTTCCGAGAGGCTATATTTTCAATGGCCCAAAAAACATTGTTCCAATATTTTCATTGAGTGGGATTTTTAATATGTTATTAAGTAGAAGTAAATGGTGAGAAAAAAAGTGGTTTAGTTTTTTTTGCAATTTGTGGCGGGTATAATCCTAGATTGACTGGACTACAATAGCTGAAATAATATTCTGTATAAGAGCAGGAGGTTGTTATGTCAATGTCTCCAATATCGCGTCATCAGCATCACGCTGGATTTGTTTCTTAATAAAAAAATAAAGGGACACACATTCTGTGAGAAAACCTTGTGTCTGATGTTGTCTGAGAACCCAAGAAAATAACTGAACTACCTGTACCTCTGTATCATTTATGTAAACCAAAATATTAGAGTATTTCTGTCGGCATGTCAGTTGTCCTATCTCAATTTGTCATTAGCAAACGCCTTGCTACTCTATTTTGACTGCATATTTCTGGACCAAAATCACTGTGAACATGTGTCTGGTGTTCATAAGGTCATTGCATGCACATATTGCCAGACTGCCAGTTTTGCACTGGTCCCTACAAAGATTTTTACTGTAATTATCATTAGCATCAAGCTGTCATTAGCATCATGTCAAAAATGGCTTATTGCCTTTATCTCACTGAAATTTTGTTGTAGGTGACCTGAATTGAAATCAGTTGAATATATATTATCAATTAATGTTTCAACAGACTATTACATAACATTTTTACATTTTCCTTGCATGCTTAATATGAAGTTTGATTCTACTCTGAAACTACTAACCAAATATGGGGTGCCAGCAACATTTTACCATTGTCTAGCATCTGAAATATGGTTTAGCAAAGACATTGGGCACTGGAGGGAGTAGTGGAGATCATCTTTATTATTCAGAATCCAAACTATTGATGAAAAGAGTATTTTTGCTTGTTTTTGTAAATTTCTGGTTCAAGGATTTGTTCTATCTCAATAACTATTGTGCTTTTACAGAAGAGGATTTTAAAAAGTTTTTACCGCCTGACAGCGTACCTGCAACTAAAACTATTAATTGGATCTGGACAAAGAGGACTACGTCCTGCGCCCAGGATTACTTATACTTATACTTATAGAGACCTGAAATATAGCTCATTGTGCGCAGAATAGCCAGTTTCCTATTTGTTAGTAATACATTATTCAGCTCTAAATGGTACAGATTTCAAGTTATAGGCATGATGCTAATGACACACATATTTGGTATCTTAATTGATCAAAATGCAGTTTCTCAAAAATAATTGCCATTAGAGACCTGGAACTTGCCCAAAATGTGCCAGCCACTTGCCTAATCATTGGCAATAGATTGTTTAGCCCCAAATGGTCAGGATTTTTTAGTTAGAAGTGTGATTTTAATGACAGTCGAAAAACTTTACAGCTATGTATATCACCTCAGTACAGATCAGAAGGGCATTGGGACCCTTGGGCATGAAAGCGCAGTGATAGCTGATTGTTTGACCTACCCAATGCAAACTTTAAAAGGCATTTCTGGAGCGAAAAATTTTCGAAATTTTTTCAGCTGAAATTTCAAGGTTTTCAAATTTTGACCCATGTACGGAGTTGAAGGCACCATAAATGAGAATAAATCCTTTCTTAAAACATAGATTTGGGAACATAATTTCTACATGCTGCACATTGAGAAGGTAAACACTGCTAAAGCATAAATTAATAACATCAAACTATAGAACATGGAGAAAGGTAATGAAATGAGGCCAGTAAAAAGATAGAGGATGCCTCTGTGTTCAAAAGCATTCAGCACGTGGTTAAACAATTTTAAAAGGCTTACAGCTACCCAACGGCTTTCTGGTGTTGGAAAATGAGGGCTTCCAACAGTTTAACAATGCAGTTATAAAATAGAAAGCAAAGTATTCCTGCACCTCATCTTGAAGTCACTTTTCTCCCAATGAGCAGTGGTGTCAGTGTAGGTGGGGCACCACTTTTTGACCAGAGTATGGGTGTTCTGTGAGGAAAAATGTTGAGGAAACCACGGGACACCATTCCGCGAAGCCTTCTGCCCAATTTGCCCCACCACTTTAAAATGAAACTGACACCCCTGCCAATGAGACTAAGGATTTTGCTACACACAGTGACAAACCAGGAACTGTAAGTGTGCAGTGCAGAATTGCAACACATGCCGTGAAAAAAAAAAGTTTCAGGCTGTGACAAAAAGTAAAAAAGGAAGCACAGCAGAAAATAAAACAATTCACAAAAGTGCAAGAAATAAGAAATGCAATCAGGGAGGGTTCCCAGAGGAAAAAAGAGTAGGCTACATTTGAAGCGCTCAAATTATTTAAATTACCCAAAGTACTCCGATTGTACTGCAAATATGCCTATAATATTCTACATGGGAGCGTATTGGGAGCGCACTGATTTGCATATATAAGTAGTATAAATGAAGCGTAATTTAAATAATTCGAGCACTTCAAATGTACTATTGTTTGTGCTGGGTGCCCATCACGGCAACAAATAAAATTCAGGGTTAATGAAATCAAGGAAATATTATCACTTGAATAGTCAAATACAAACTCAAAATTGGAGGGATAAAACTTCAGCATTCACTGGATGAAACTTCCATCCAATTCCAGACCATTGAAAATAAGCACATTTGTACTGGGTTCTTTGGCAAAATAGGCAGGTTTGGCAACAGATGTCAGCAAGTGAAGATGACAAAAATGGCTCAATAAATAAACCTGCAACGCTGCTCAGATTGCTGTGAAGCACTGCTCAGAGTTGTCCAGTCATTGTCGGAAATGTGAGAACTTTGGTCATACAACTAGCATTCATTAATATTTAGTGATCAATATATCATGAACATCAAATGAATGTTATCAATGTTGACAATGAACTCCATGAACTCCTTGAAGCTTATCATAGAAAACGATATCACGTACATGTACAAGGACAATAATTATCAGACCCAAAGTACTTTTAATTTTAATGCTGACACGTTACCAAGGCATAACTAGGGCAGCAAAGTTACATTATTTTAAGTAACCAGAATATTTTATTGAGTATTTTCCTTTCTTTTTTTTCAATCAGACTTACGGTGGAGTATTCAGAGAAGCCCCTACTCAAACGACCTGGTCGAAAATGCCAGCAACAAATCATCATAACGACCAGTTATGAAACCGGTGCAATAACGTTGATCGCGGCAGGCTGCATTTGCATGTTTGGGTAAGAATAATTAAATTTCAACTAATATAATTTTCCTACACGACCATTCAATACGGTGCGCAATGGCCAGCATACATATTAACTAGAACATCATACCATATCATCATAAATAGTATTATTACATGACCACTATGCTAGAGCGATGCTGATTGGCCTAAATCAGTCACATGACGACATCATAAAAACTCATATTGCATGGTTCGGGTGCAATATGAGATTTTTCCAAAAAAAATTTTTTTTACAATTTTTTTTTTTCAGATTTTTTTCATATTGCATGGTTAGAGTGCAATATGAGTTTTTATTAAAAAAAAAAAAAAATTCCAAAAAATTTTTTTTTTTCATTTTTTTTTTTTGACTGAAAAAAAAAAAAATTTCCGAAATTTTTGTTTTTTTCGGAGTGGAACCTTATATTGGAAGCATAGTGGTCATGTAATAAAACAAATACGGCACTTATTATCGTGCAATATGAAAATTTATTTGCACTCGTAAATTCATATTGAACTCGGGCTGCGCCCTCGTTCAATATGAATTTCCGCGTGCAAATAAATTTTCATATTGCACTCATATCATGCCGTATTTGTATATTATACCATTATTTTCACTTACAGTACCAGATGAAAGATGCATTCACAAATTTTGATAATTCTGTGTTTTTTCTTCCAGAGGATGCCTAGGCTGCTTTTTAATCCCCTTTTGTATGAATTGTCAGAAGGATGTGATCCATTACAGTCCCAACTGCAGTGCAACACTCGGAAGACATACGAGGATGTGACAGAAGCCACAATTTCACTATGCATGAAAGCCACCCTGACTGCAACTCAGCTTGATCACATAATATCATGGAACCATTCATGTCCTCGGAAAACATTTAGACTAAGTGAAAAATCATGATACTAATGCCTTTAAGCTCTGTAACTGGTTTCTCTGAATGTACAATTGTACATAAAGTAAATTTGTGTGTACATATACTACATACTGCGTCATACACACAATAGATGTAATATAGTTTCCATGTAAATAAATTTATGAACATAACATGGCGGCTAATTTCTGTATTTTGAAAACTGAGTCTAAATAAATATTTGTATCTTTATTACAATTAACAATTCTCAAAAATAGAATATCATTAAGATCTGATTTAAATTTTAAACTCATCATACACTTGTCCAGGAGCAACAGCACAGACTCATACCTGGATCAATTAATTAGTAACAAGGTGAAATTTTTAGAAGTTAAAAAATTACAAACTGAAGAAGTCTTCAAAAACATCTCGACTTAGGTATTCAAGATGGCATCCAAGATGGCTGACATAAGAATTTTGATTGTTTTTTTGGTTCAAAATATCTTATGTTTGTTGTTCGTAGCGGAATTGCAGGTTAGTTGAGATTAGAGTTTCCAGTTTAACTGTTAACTTGTTTAACAGTTAACTGTTCCATTTCTAAACAGTTAACAGTTAGGCCACACCAAATAAATTTTATGGATGACGGATTTTTGGGGGGAAAAAGTGGAGCGAGCTAGCGAATTTTTAATTTTAATTTTTTTCTAAATTAATTTTTGACAAGGTTTGAAATGGAAGCGAGCGAATATATTTTTTTTAATATTATTTTTTATTCGCAGAAAGCCATAGATTTTGGGCGAGCGAAAAATTAAAAAGATTTTCATATAGCTTAACTCTTTCCCGCCTCAATTGCATTAATGTTGTTACACAAACAGATGAACAAAATCCAAGCTGGATGTTGTGGGATGAGACATTAACTAGACGGCCCCTTGTATCAGTGTTAGAACAGTCTGAATTACAATCAAGATTATTTAGTTGCCATCCTAACGAAATATACTTCAAAAGCCCTGGAATAATAATCTGCAACATGTTTCCAATTCGAAACAATTATGCAGGTTAGAAGCGCAAATTTTAATGCATACACATGTGAAAAATAATAGTTTAAAAGCAATGTATTTACATGGTCAAGGCAGAAACTAACAGAACTAAAAACGTTTTAAAATTGACACATGTTGTGGCTCAGTCCAGTCTGACTATGTGACTCCCTTGCCTTACACACTAATACATCGAATGGGATTCTGGACTCATTTCCAATGGATATCAGCCAGAATAATTTTGAGGGGCATGAATAACATAAATTTCAATTTATCGCTCACTAAAAACAAAGAAAATATGATACATAGTCATAGTCCATAGATTAATGTGGTAGGCAGGCTGACATCTCTTGAGATATATGCCATAGATATGCAATGAAAAATAGATCGATAGATAGATAGATAGATAGATAGATAGATAGATAGATATAGGCATTATGCAATTCGGGGGTCTCTTAAAGGCTAAAGCAGTCTCTTTCAAATGGCATCACAGAACATAGAAATATAGATCTATGTAGAGATAGATACCTATTAAATATATAGGCCTATATATTATAACATAGATACATAGATTAACACATAGAATATACTATTATAGCATCCCAGATAAATAAGAGAATGGATAGGTCAATAAAACAAAGAAAGAGATGCAGACTGGGAGGCCTTCACAGAATAAAAGTGCCAAATTAAATTAAGTTTTTAATGGATTTTCTTGTTTTAAATGTCCTTAATTACAACAAAAACTAACCATATAGCTACTAATCTATTACAGGGACACGGGGAATTCTCTAAGCTTTCTAAAATGGGGTCTGCCATGTTTGTACATCCAATAGTTGTCAATCTGTGATTATCAATCTGAGGGATTTAATTTTTTTTTTTGCCAGACTCTTGTGATCCATGCGGGCGCAAAATTAATTTGGAAATTAATATTAATTTCAATTTCCCGATTTTAGAGGCGGCGATTCCGTCATCCATAAAATTATTTTGGTGTGGCCTTAACTGCCAGTTAACTGTTACGCAAGTTATCAGTTTGATGTGATTGCCAAACTACCTCAAACAGTAAACAATTGGATTAAACTGTTCATAATCTTCTTTTCATAAATCTCTGGAGTTGTTGTACTCAGTTGTTGATGGTTGATTTGTTCCAGCAAACAATCAAACAAACAATTTGTCATAAAGAAAACATAACTTTCCAAATGCCAGATTTTAGGCAAATTTAAGGCCCCAAGACACCGAAAATGAGCTGACAAGTAGCTTAGACCTCATCTGGTTGTTTAACTATATTTTTAGATTGAAATAAATGCAATAACTGCAGACAATTAACTTTTTACTTTCTAAACAAATAACAACGGGTCGTTAACAAGATTTTGATCAAGCTTTTCCACTGATAAATATCAACAATATCGACTAGATTATCACAGTTTCTTGTGAATGCCATTTATAATACTACAACTAATTTTAAGTGCTGGATTTATTTTTATTAAAAAATGTTTAGTAGCCTTAAGACTGTCACTATGATAAAACAGTTACTACAGGGGAAAAAGAAGTGCAACAAAAGGATCAAGTGATTTGTGGCTCAAGTGGTCTTGTGACGAGTAATTTTTCTTTGCACCATTGAACACTGAGTGTAAATATTTGCCAAGGTGAAGACAACAATCAACTAATACTTTTTATTTGACAATTGATAGGTGATTAAGTTCAACAAAGCAAAAATGACTTAGTTGGTCACAGTTAGGAAAATGCACCAGTCTCACATTGTCAGACAGTTAATTGTTTCCAGTCCAGTAAAACTTACTAATAATTATTATGAAATATTCAATTGATAAGTGTTTTTTCTCTGATACATGTACTTGTCATCAGAATAACCAACTGATAAAATATACATGTGAATGAATCTTTGAATCTGTCAGTCCATATCTCTCTGCCATGCTATGTCTTTCCCTGTCTATCTCCGTCTATCTATCCATCAATATCTCTATATCTCAATTTGGTATATATTTCTCCATCAATCGCATCTGTCTGCCTGTCTGCCTTTGTGCCTACCTGGGACATGTCCCCCCATATATTTGACCCCGGGGGACATAATATGAAATGTCCCCCCCCCACTTTTTGGTGTGAAAACAAAATGTGTTGTGGTAATGTCCCTTGGGGTAAATTTGGTAGGGAAGAGTTCTGGGAGATATGTCCCGTACCTATTTGCTTACCACACCATAAAAAAGTTGGAATTCTTGAATGTAAAAGATCTTGACTGTTCATCCACGGATCCGACGGCCGATTCCGATCGCATCACTGCATGTCCCCCCCTCACATTTGGAGTGAAAATTACCTCCCTGCCTACCTATCTGCATGCCTAACTCTCTGCCGACCTCTCTGCCTACCTCTCTGTCTACCTCTCCATATTTCCATATCTCTGTATACATCTCCATCCATTTGGCTTTCTATCTCCCCCTCTCCCGATCTTTCAACAGAGGCCATTTTTCCTTTTAAGTTTGGTTTAATATAATTGTATCACCCAATATTGAGATGATTGAAGAAAAAATGCATTACACACTGTAAAATTTGAAAACTGAGTTGATGCAATAATTTGAGCTGTCTGAGAATGTTAATAATTTTCAAGCTATGATAGCTCAATCCTATAAGTTGTCAAGGTATGATAGCTCAATGCTGTAAGTTGTCCAAACGAATCATAACATTAAGCTGTGAAAACATGAAAGCTTCAGTTGTTGCAGATAGCTTGACATCTCAGTCATGCCACATATAGCGCCATCTATAACAAGCACTTCTCATAAGACTGCATTTAGTTTTAAATAATTATTTACTTACAAGAAAAAAGAACATTTATATTACGCTATCCCAGAGAAAAAATGAGTAGCACACCACTTTAGCTGGTTACTTTTTTATTTTTATCTCTCTTTAATTAATTTGTTGGAGTAATTAGATGCATGCTTTCATACGTCAACCAACATTTCCAAGTCAGAGTGTGTTCAAATATAGGCTTCTAGCACTGTATACCAACTCAGATGAGCCACAGGCCATTGGGATTTATTCACAAGAAATTAATTTTTAAATCTCCTTGTGATGCAATGTTCTTTGTTGAATGCATCTTGGGCCTGTCCATGATGTGCTGAAATGAAGCATACTGGATCAGGTGGATTCCCTTGAGAGATCAAACAATATTTCAGGATTACAGCCCATATTCATAAATAACTCTATATAAGACAGGTCACACAAATATAAATGAAAAACAACTAAAAATAAGTCAACACAGCTCAACATTTTGAGTTGTGTCAGCTTGGATCAATAAGTCAACAAAACTCAATATTTTGAGCTGTAAGTCAACACAGCTCATTGTTTTGAGTTTTCTCAGCTTGAATACCTTAGTCAACATAGCTTAGTATTTTGAGCTGTCTCAGCTCAGTATTTTGAGTTATCTCAGCTTAAAACATTAATCTATGTTAGCTCAATCAACTTGTGCAACCATCTCACTCAATCAATTGAGCTGAATCAGCGAGTCCGATTTTACAGTGCACCCTCTGTCAGTAGGCCTATATTATGACACATTGCAAAAAAGTCAACAATAGCAAACTACAGAATCAATTCATTTGTGTGTTGATAGATTCTCAGGATTCAGTTGACATGTTCAGGCTCTGTCTCCATGCACTTTTTACAGTGCAATGTTTGGCATGGCGATCATTCAAGGGTGTTGTTTCACATTATGAAAATAATTGTCAAGTGTGATACACTGTCTGTGCTCAGAGGAGCATGAAAATTTGTGACGTGGCAAAGCTACTTGAGCACCAAACACATTGTCATTTCGTTGCACTTCTTGTTCCCCTGTAGTAACTGTTAGGTTAACAGTTAACTGTTCCGCTGACCCAATCTCATTTCAATGCTATTTCAAACAGTTAACTGTCACAGTTAACTGGCTGGAAACTCTAGTTGAGATGTATTAGCAAAATTTTTTATGAATACTTGAGATAATGGAGAATATATTGTATATGGATAACTTTGGCTTCAGCTGTTGGACAGTTTTTACCCCAGAGCGTGCCAAACAAGGTCATGTCAAACGTATCAACTACATTGTACCTACTACCTACTAAGCTCTACCAAGGGTAGGTTGGTTGCTACACCCAACCGGAGAGACAATATCAAGAAATAGTCACATGCTACAGCCTATGTGAGAGATAATAAGGTCGTAAGGCTTTAGTGTAACTTCCTGCTCCAACAGAACCATGACCGCTTACATTTGGAGTCTAAACTGATGATCTACCAATTTGACTGAAGAGATCTGAAGTAAAATTCAGACTAAGATTCTCCTATATAATGTGGTCCTAACTCCTAAGCCTTCATGTGGGAATCACATAATAACTTCCAAAGGAATGGCATCTATGGAAAAGCATCCAATACAAAGAAATACATTTTACAAAGTATTACAAAGTTACTAACATAGCACAATTAGCACATTTGAACTTTTGAGAGAGTTCAATAGATGATGTGGCATAGTTGTGTCGTATGGTGGGAATTAGACTCAACACTCGCTTTGTGAGAGAATAAATAATATAGGGGAGACCGGGGTAAGTTGTGCCGCCCACTGTTGGGGTTAAATGAAGAACTGGGCAAAGAAGGCAATGCCACCCATATATACCCACTTGGTCAACATCATTAGGCACCAAGAAAAAAACTACGAAATATATTGGTATGAAAAGCTACACTCATAAATTCAATTTTGTTGCTGAAAACTTGAAGTGCCGAGGACTGACATTCTGGTTTCTCAATCATTTGTTATTTGTAATAAGATGATGTCCCTCTGGTAGGATGGAGTTAAGAGGTATATCTAGACATTTCTGTTGTTAGATTTCATTTTGCATTGTTTGTTTATTTTTGACAACCAGTTTCATCAAGAAAATCAATTTGGGGTAAGTTGTGCCGATTTGATTGGGGTGAGTTGTGCCAATGGTATAACATAGGAATTAATTTTTCATTCATTGTTTTTTGTCTTAATTTTACGCAAGGCCTAAACATGTTGTGAAATAACTTACACTGAAAGGAACATGTGTTAAAAGTGTTATAACTCCCTTTAAACAATAAATAATTATGGTTTTTTCAGCATTTTAAATTTGTGTGTAAAATGGCTCATAAATGTCTAATTAGTTTCATGTAACATGTCAGTCATATGTTAAAAACATGATACAAAGGATCTATCTGGAGAAACGGGTGAAATACATGATTTTTTATGGAATAAATTAAGCGGCACAACTTACCCCGTCAGGGGGCACAACTTACGCCGGCACCGGGGCAAGTTGTGCCATTTGACCTACTTTTTTCAAATGCCTGCCATGACCTTCCCAATGGTCGGACTGCCCTGAAACTTTGGTCAATTCTGGCAAACGTATTATATTTTGATGTCTGATTTTCAGATTGCATGACTAAGCTGCTGTTTTTCGGAAAATCAGCCAGATGCAAAAAGTGGCACAACTTACCCCGGTCTACCCTACAGAAACATGTGATTACAAATAAAACAAGTTCAATGCTGAATGCCCATAATCCACAACAAACAGACAATTCTGTAGTAGGTGGGTTAGGTCAAAGCTGACTTCACTTTCTGATGCAAAGGTCCCCTTTGGCACAGATGTACCTTGGGGTCATAGGAAAAGATTTATCCAAAGACACAAGTGAGATCACCCCCTGGATTGGAAATACAGCCATTTTCCAAAATGGCCGCCACAAGGGTAAAAAGTCCAATATCTCCGCTTCTTTTTCAGCTAGAGAGACAGAATTTGGGTCAAAATATATGTTTTTGGGGTTACAGAATCCATTGAAATAGTTCCTAAGTATGAAAAACCAATACTTACACATTTTATTGTAGCCCCTGCTTTAAAAATGGCCTCCAAGCAAGGTTGACAGCACCAGGGCCACTGTTAGTGAACATTTTGTGTTACTTTGATACCATTAGGTTGCATCATCTGCCAAAAATGTTGGAAAATAAATCTCTATTCAAAAGCAACATCCTCTAACACAATTAAAAATAAGACATACTCAATATCAGATCCATTGAACAATATTTATGTGGTCTTCAAAGCCTCTTAAGTTTCTTCACTTCGATCCATCACATTTTGGAATATGCTTTTCATGATAATTTTGCCAAATCACAATCTAAATTTGGGACATTTGTATTCCTGATATCAGCATTCAGCATCAACAGCCTATACATAAACAGCATCAAGCTGTGGCTCCATTTAATTTTAGTTTTCTCGTCTTTTCCTGACCTTGTAAACATTGTCAATTTACTAATTTTTTCGTCATCACTTAGCTTTCATTTTAATTGTCCAGCAATTCAATCATGGTATATTCAGTAAATGAAAAATGTGACAAATTGATTTTTTAATATGTATACACTAAGCAATGGTATTTGGCTGAATTTTCTTATGTGCATAGCTACAATAGTCACCAAGAAATAACCCAGCCACTGCAGTTTTTGTCAATCAGAGTGACAAAATGAGTGTCAGTAATTTTGAGATAAAAAAAGTTTGACATGGTTTATTATATATATATATTTATTCATACGCATTCACAATGGTATAGACAGAATTGACATAGCAAGTTTTACATGAAACAGACAGTAGTAATGGATAAGTAAATTAATTTACGGATAGTTGATAAATTAAATTGTCACATTCAAATTTGTTTAAACAGTCTATATGACAGTTTCTGGCATCACGGATTGCTTGTATCGTGCACTCTTCATCAATGGTCAGTTTGTGTCTCTTGATCAGGTGAGCAGTACTTTGGTCAATAAGGCACCTGTACCTCTTTCTGATCATGTGTAGATTGCCACCAATGATTGATCTGTTTGTTGCTGCTGAGTGTCGGGCAATTGTCCTGACAATGCTGTTTTCACTGAGGGTCATGCTAAAATACAGCTTTAAAAACCTGCTACATATGTTGTCAATAGACAATGCAGTACCCGTGAAAGCTGACAGATACCTGGTGTGAGTAGCATATGGCAAGCCAAGCAAACGTCTCACACACCGGTTGTAGAGTTTATGGAAGCTGTCAACATTTGGATCACAGTGATTCCAGGCTTCAGAGCCATAAAAATGGCAACATTGTGAATTAAATAGCTCCACGAGTACAGGCTCCGGTACATCCCCAAAACTGGCAATTAACATGTTCACTCTTCCAATGAGGTCACACTTTTTCATCTTTGTCTCGAATTTCTCCTTCAAATCCTGTGAAATATAGTTTCCAAGGTGTTTGACATCATTAACCCATTTGAGCATGTTACCACATAGCTCAGTGTTTGGTGTGGCAGCCCCTTTTTTCCAGGTAAACATTGTGCATACTGACTTTTTTGGATTAAAAGCCATTCCGTATTGTCTGCCATATTCTTCGCATATACTCAGCATCTTTTGTAATCCATCTGCAGAGGGACATGTCAAGGTCACATCATCTGCATATGCCAATGCACCAACAAATCTATCACCCATCCAACATCCAATTCCTTCTTTTTGAAGTCTAACCAAGAGTTCGTTGATGTATACACATAATCAGTATTCATGAAAATTTGTAGACTGGTGGAGAACATTTATAGTGTGCTATGCTATATGACTTGTAAACAGAGGTGGCATGCATGACTTAGATGAGCTGAAGGATATAAACTTGAATAGTATGCTGCCCCTGCCCAGGACATCTAATGGTCTTTCATGTGTTTATTTTGAAGATTTTCTACCCTTTCCTGCCAGTCATAACCATCTTTGAAGACCAATACTAAAGCTAGAAAGCAAAAAGTTAGAAAAATGACCTCTTTTGGTGTAAGGAATTAATTAAAATTTGCACTGGAGGACAGATGTTCAGTTGATGCAATTATTCAAAGGGAACCAAAATCTTACACCATGAGTATCTTCTGATGAAGCAGTAATTCATCAGTTCCCTTTCATCTTAATGTGAGGCTGATTCATTCCTCCAGATGTTGCTTGAATAGTCTTGAAGAATACCATATACTGAGGACTCCTACGTCCTTAGCCTCGCATGACTCAACCCAGCACTGTCTTCACTACCATGACCAGGACTCTTTCAGTGTACAGTATCATCATTGACAAGCTGGTTAAAGATACATGTAGCTCTTGACACTGCCTAAGTTGGCATGTAGTCTTGTCAGGGTCTCAACTAATTTTGCCAGCCCACTCCATTTCATAACCAGGAAAAGAACCCATTAGTTCCAGAGGAAACAAGTGTACTGTCATGAGAGGCGATGACTCAATGAAATAGGGTAGAGTCAGTCCAGCTACTGATATGCTGGTGGGGGATGAGGATAACTGCACAGAGGTCAGACTTTTTTTCTGACACCAGCCTGATCAACCCACTAACTCAATCATCCTGTCAGGACCAGGACTTAAATAGAATTGCAATAGTCCTCACATGACTATAATCTCTCCAACTGTAAAAGGGTTAGGTATTGATCAGTCTCCTCTGGTCAACAGATTATTCAAATTTCAACAAAACCTTAAAGCAGATTCAACCATCATAGCCGTATTCCATACCAAAAGCGAGACAAAAAAACCTGTTTTATGTGGCAATGAAGCTGTATCTTCAATCTAGAGTGCATTAGTCGTAAAAAAACATCCATAGACAAGGGCTGTGTTTGTTATGTAGGCCTATATATGACAGATTGAAGACCATAAGCATAGATGTGGCTGATTTAATGATCAGCCCCTCAGAAAAAATTGGAGTTATGGTACCACCTCAAGCAGCTCATGGAGTCTTTATCATAGTTGGTTACAATACAACAATATTCATTACAACCCCTTATTTTCTACAGCTATGTGTACTTCTCTTACACATGGAATAGGCATTGAATCAACCAGCTCTTCTATACAAGTAACCAAACCACTAGAAGTAAAACATCCTTGATACAGTTGAAGTGGGAATAAAGGTAAGTTAAAAGTTTGTGACATCTCTGAAGGCTACGTACCATCCCTACAAGTTTTATGCCTAGTAACATTGGTCATCAAAATGGCTCTGACTGGATAGAAAGAGTAGAAAACAAAGAAATGACAGTGGTAACTGGATATCCTGGGCACTGGCCAGGATAATTTGCTAATATTTCTTAGCATAATTCATATCCCTCAGCCAAGTCATACATGCTACATATTGTACCTCCGTTCACTGAGTGTCTGAAATGTCTTACTATGGCATGGCATACCATGAATGTTCTGCACCAAACAATAAATTTCTTGAATCTTCCACAAACACCTTACCAATATTTTTTGACCAAAACATATTTTCACACCTGCAGTGAAAACTCCTGAGTCTGGGCTTGGTGGGGTGCTCTCTTGTTGACCTTGCTAGCTTAGCATAATTATGAGAAGATGCTGTGAAGTGTGTCTCGTGATTGACCCTACAGAAGTGACTGGACAACAGCCTTAAATAACTCTATTATCTTAAATGTACAGCGAAATTTATTTGACATATATCATTTTTCACTCACTGAGAATACATACAATGCTTGAATTACTGGACTATCAAAATGAAAGCTTGGCGATGATGAAAAAATTAGTAAATGGACACAATGTAAGAACAGAGATAACTGAATGACAGGTAAATAGAACACAGCTTGATGCGTCTATATAAAAGCTGTTTCTTTCTGCTGATATCAAGAAAGTAAATATCCTCAATGTAGATTATGATTTGGAAAAATTATCATGAAATGTATATGCATGCTAAAATGCGATCAATCGAGGCTTTGAAGACCACATAAATATTTTTCAATAGTGCTGATGTTGGGCATATCTTCTTTTCAATTGTGATAGAGTGTGTTGATTTTGAGTAGAGATTGATTTTCCAACAATGTTTGCAGATTATGCAACCTACTGGTATCAAAGTAACACAAAATGTTCACTAACAGTGGCCCTGGTGCCGTCAACCTTGCTTGGTGGCCATTTTTAAAGCAGGTGCTACAATAAAATGTGTAAATATTGTTTCTTCATGCTCAGGAACTATTTCAATAGAATCTCTGATCCCAAAAACATATATTTTGACTCTAATTTTGTCTCTCTAGCTGAAATAGAAGCGGAGATATTGGACTTTTTGCAATTGCGGCGGCCATTTTGGAAAATGGCTGTATTTCCAATCCAGGGGGTGATCTCACTTGTGTCTTTGGATAAATCTTTTCCTATGACCCCAAGGTACATCTGTGCCAAAGGGGACCTTTGCATCAGAAAGTGAAGTCAACCACCTATTTTGTTGACTTAACCCACCAACTACTGCATAAACTGCCCACACTGTTCCAAACAGCCACAATCGTACAAACTGCCTGGACTGAGCTTTGGGCCTCTTTTATACTCAGTATTTTCCACACATTTCAATGTAACGTAGCTTGGCTAAAGGGTTTCCCAGTTAAGTTCCCGGTTTCCAAATGGGTTTCCAATATTTCCTTACTGTTTCTTACATGAGCTCACTGGTTTTCCCTTATGTGACTCTTGACATGTCAGCTCATAACCATAAAGCCAAGTTACAGCCGGATTCTTCCAAATGCATTTGCACCCAAGTCTCTGTCACAAACAAGTATACTTTTCTTATATTTTAGCTTTAAATACCAGGGTACCAAAGTTATTCTAAATACAATATGTAATGTGATATACAACTAAGAAATGCGAAATATAACAATTGCACGTCTAGGATATTTTGCTTGGGATATTGGCAAAGCACGGTTAGGAGATTAGACACTTTGAGAATGACATATTTGAGTGTCTGGCATACAAATAGCAATGCATGCCTGATTATTTAATTTGGCATATAGATCTTTCGAATGTAACATTTGACCTTTGCGACAAAGTCTCTCATGCCAGCTGTCTAATAGCAAAAAGTACTTTTCAATAGACCAAACAGCAGAACATATGCTTGGGTCTCACGGCACGCTACGGAGGACTTTTGGCGCTGGCGGACTAGGACTAATGGGAATTTGGAGGATTTTTGATAATTTGTGACATCCCTCTGACGATTTTTTGCGAATCGGTGGAACAAGAACTTGAAACATGACGTTCCTAGATTTGGGGGAACCCCACCGTGGCAGTCAAAAATTTTTAGCTTGTTGAAACACCTTTTGGAGTGAAAAATATGATCGGCGGGATATTGGAACATCGACAACCTCGCCAACAGGTTTTGCAACCTCGCCGATGGGTTTTGCAACCTCGCCGACGGATGTCGCAACCTCGTCGGCGGTTTTTGCAACCTCGCAGGTGGATATGATCTTACTCTACAGACTTATGATCTTGTCCCGCTGACCTATGATCTTGTCCCGCCGTTCTATGCCTCTAATCCCTTTTTAATTAATTACAATTATTATTACCCACTTAATTGACAAATTCTGTAAACCACACAAATGCCAAGTGCCATGTACTACTAATTTGTTGATTGATCATCAAATAATGTCTCACATGCTTCTTCGTCACCGATGCCAGCTGGTTGTTTCGTAAGAAATCGATGACAATGTCTTGAATTGTCATCATTTGTTTTATTGACTCTTTATCTTTTTACATCTTTAAGCTTTCTTTTGTTATCATTTGAAGTACTTGATATATACTACTTATGGTACGTCACCATATCTGTGCCAATGGACGTGATTGTTATGAAGATTAATTGTGTCAACAACCTTTTCTTTGTAATGGCTTAGAGGCATTTTTTTTACCTGATAGTGAAAGATAAAGGCTAAACGACACTAGACAACACTAGACATATTGGTCAATGGCTGACACAGCGCCAGGAATTTGGGATATTTTCTTAAATGGAAGGTTAATGCTGGATAGTATGACTCATACTTGTTGCACAATAACTTATGCAGTACAAGCATTTTCTTTATCATATCTCATCGATATCATAATCTTTTCAAGCTATATAGCTTGGAGAAATTCTAAATGTCACATTAAGGAACACACACCAACCTCACTCTTAGGATAACAGAATACAACTATTACAAGGAAACATGTCAGGTAGGCCAAAACTTTTTATTCACAGAAAGGTTTTGCATTACTTGGGTTTCAATACACAAGAAATTTTCATAAAAGAGACAATCTATTTTCTAAGCATTCAAGACTACTGAATCCCGAGAAATTTAAAAATCAAAGTGTTATGATAAAGTTTATGATAAGTTGACAAAGGAGAAACTAATGAATTTCCTGAACAGTTACAGTTTTACTGCTGTTTA
Organism: Platynereis dumerilii; assembly: GCA_026936325.1. Lineage (NCBI taxonomy): Eukaryota > Metazoa > Annelida > Polychaeta > Phyllodocida > Nereididae > Platynereis > Platynereis dumerilii. The sequence continues at coordinate 3,233,521 of JAPTHN010000007.1, forward strand.
CTAAGTCATGAACTTTCTCAGATACACTAAATATTTTTCACTCTTAAGCTGTATCGTGGCATCAAGATGAAACTTTAAAATTATTTTGGATGTCCAGAGATTTGATCATATGGACCTATATCAAGGAAATTTTGTCAGATAATTCTAATGCAAACTAGGTGTGTATTTTATTTAAATTCTCTTTACTAAGCCAGAACAACTTTCTCAGATAGACCGGTTGGTTGATAATCTTTTATTTGCACTTTTCCTTTAGCCTATAGATGTAGGCGTAACACATAAAGTAACCCCTGAAGATACTTTGTTTTGCACAGTGGCCAAATAATCCACAAATCAAATTACGAAAACCCATACCTTCACTGTTTACTTTCAGGAGAAAAAGCAGATCTTGAAATGGCTAGTTCAAATGAAGCAGCTCCACCATACCCAACGGATTCTTCGGTTGTATCTTCTCCCCCAGGGGCCTATCCAATGCAACCCCAAGGTTACCCTGCAGGGTCCTATCCACCACCAGCCACAGGAGCTTATCCTCAGGGCAACTACCCACAAACTGGAGGGGTCGTGGTATCCCAGGGAGTGCACGTCGTTGGAAATGTGAGTTACAACTAGAATTCATTGAATAACAACAATTTTTTTGTCCAGAAAAAACAGCTTTCTTACAAATTGCATCTTTTATCATTCCTTGACCTTATAAGTTGAACATTATTGAAGAATGATCTAAGAAACCAATAGCACAAACTACGACAATACTCCTGGAGTCCAAAAAAACTTCACTTTTAATTCCATCAACCTATCAAGAATATAACGAGGATAGAGAAGTTGCATGAGTAAGTTACCATGAGTAATTGTGAAATTTTTTTCTTTCATTCAGACTTACAGCACTATATTCAGGGAAGCCCCGGTTCAAACAACATGTCCAAATTGCCGGCAGCAAATTATCACAACGACCAATTTTGAGAACGGCACCATAACATATGCTTCAGCCGGGGGAATTTGCTTGATTGGGTAAGAATAATTTTACTTCTTGAACCAACATCATCTGTGTTGCACTGCTTAAATCTGGCAAATAACAATTTGACTATATGTACAGTTGATTTTTTTGGGTTTCGACAGTGCCTCAGTTGAACCACTTAATTTATTTTAATCAATAAAAATTATTCCTCTCCAAATATATATCATTTTCATTCTTTTTTCGTTCCATCACATTCCTGCTTGGCTGACTGAGCCTCCTGGTTCAAGTGTTGTAACAAATCAGCACTATGAAAACTGTCCTTATCATTCATGGTAAAATTTGATCCATTATCACTCAAAAGTGAGCTACATAATGTTCACTGATCAGACCCGCACCAAAAAATTTGTTACAAAATTTAGATTAATATGAGCCTTGTCTGATGAGTGAACCCCATGTAGCTTGTAGTGAAAACTGGCCTTAAAAGTTTGAATCAGGGAAATTTCAAAATGGCCACCATTTGTTATTGCTCTCTGCACATGCTCAATAGGTCTGAGCATGCTCAGTGGAATCAGGTCACTCCCGGGCATGCTCAGTCCCAAATTAGGTCAGAGCAAATTTTCCATTGCATTTCTATAGTGATCAGCTGCAGATTTACAGAGCCCAACTAGAAAAATTTCACTTGTAATACAAGTGCAAGGCACATATCAATAAATAGTGACATTTATTCATATTTTCGTAAAACAGTGGATGTCTGGGCTGCTTTCTCATCCCCTTTTGTGTGAATGGTCTGAAGGATGTGATCCACTACTGTCCAAGCTGTAATACAACTGTCGGAAAATACGCAAGGTTGTAGTAGCATCAACTATTGCCAAATTCGAAAAAGGCCACACTGCAAGTCTCCCCTCATCTTCCTTGATGAAACAAGGCTACCCATTTGTGTACACTTCAATTCTACCTGATGACAACTACATGGAAAGCACTACAACATCAGACACCATGGCACATTCAGCAACTCATCATAGTTAAAGCTCAGCAGAATCATAACTCAAAGACATAAGACGCAACAAACTATTGCAAAACCCAAATTCACGCAACCAAAACGAGTCTCCAATGCTGCACTCGAACTCTGGAACCGCTTGCCAGAATGACAAAAATGTTTCAGTGCTTGACTGGACACAGAGAAAGCCATTAGAATAATACTCAAGTCATCAGAGCAAACAATGATAAATGGAACAATTTACTGGGGCCTACCCAAAAATCGCAGCTAGATGACATTGTACAGAATGTGATATTTTAACCTTGTGTGTAAATGTACATATATTTATAACCATAGTTTGAACTGTAAATAAATGAATGAAAACAACTAGACTGTCCTTTTTAGTATAAACTAAGGTTGGTAGGATGAAAAGCATGTGGTAAAATACCATAACCCAAATTTTACCATAAATGTTTCTGCTCAGTTTCTGCCAATGACTCCGTGTAATATTCTGTGTAATATCCTCCAGCAAAGGAAAACTTATATCCATGCACCATTACATGGCAGAAACTAGTTTTTCATAATTTCACAAATAGACAACTTTTAAGGATGCTGTCCTGTTGGAATAGCCCATCTCTCCAGCAGCCAAGTGATTCAGAGCAGCACACGCAGATACTCGGATTCTCCACCATTTAACATAGGTCGGAGTTGAACATACCATGAACAAAGAAACAAATTAATTACATGAAGATAGATGTTGATATGAATGAGGCTGAAAAAAAGTTACAGGATGCCTCTTTGTTCAAAAGCGTTCAGCACATGGTCAAACAATCAAGGCTTACAGCGGCTACCCTAAGACTTTCTGATGTAGGACAATGAGGGCTTCCAACAGTTCAACAATGCAAATATATAGAAATTGAAGCATTCCTGTACCTCATTTCGAAGCCTATTTATTACTTTCTCTCGACGTGACCAAGGATTTGGCTACACACTGTGACAAACCAGCAACAGAAAATGTCCAGTCAAGTCTTTTATTTGAACACCATTTAGGTCATACAGGGGCCTGACACCATTTGGTGTATTTGGCCCAAGAACTTCATCAAAGTTAATGACTAATTGACACATATAATGTATACATTAATATAAGTAAAAAGAAATTACATATACAGGGTGTCTACAGAAAAAGAGAACAGTCACTTGTCTTCTTTTTTGTACTTGTATAAGTTCAGAATTTGGCGATAAGTCTTTTCATAAGAGTGGATTTGATAGTCAGCCTTATTAGATCTATTGCAAAATGCAAATATGTTTATTTGTGAATTAGATCAATACTAAAGGCAAAACGAAAGCATGATATGCCAAAGTGCTTGCGTTGCTTCAAGGTGACTATGGTTGTCCTGTCTCCTCGTTGTTGATAAGACATTTATTGTGCTTGTAAGAGAAGGAATGAATCATTTGTGAGTAGTGGGACATTTACTGATGCTCCAGCTGCCGACAATTCAAATTAGGGACCTAACACTTGGTCTTCAACGTGGAGTCATCTGATGACAATAAAATCACAAAAATGTCTTAAATAGCTATAGTCATTGATCAGAGCACCGGAATCAATGCAAATGCTTTTAACAACATTGTGAAAGAATTTGTGATGCCATGGCGTCAGACAAAAAACTAATTTTGTGGCAAAATCATCTTGCTACAAGGTGGAGCACCTGTTCCCACTGCATAGAAGACTCAAGAGTGCCTCAAAACAAACCTGCTAAGCAAGGTAGAGTGCCATCCCTTGTCTCCTGAGCTTGACCCAGTGGATTACTCAGTATTGGCAAATTGAGAGAAAGTATCCAGCAAGTTATCCCAACCCTCGCAGTAAAGTTAAAGGCCTTCGTCATGTCTGCATATGGCAAAATGTTGGCGGAGTGCATCAAACATGTTTTCAAATCATTTTGGTCTCATCTGCAGGAAGTTACCACTGCAAGGGGTGCTAATATTGGGTAATTTGACTCTTCTGATTATACTGTTCATATATAAATCAATTTTTGTTTAATAATGATGCTTGGCACAAAATGAACTGTAAACAAATCAAATTGTGTTGACTGTCCTTTTTTTCTGTAGACACCCTGTATATATATTTCAAATTTAAAGTAAAAAGAGATCACAAATTATGTAATAGATAATTTTTCAGATGTTTTTTTCAAGACGGGAAGAGAGCAGTGGTAATCAATAGAGTTGCCCAGGGTATAAGTTTCAGGCAGTGACAAAACGTAAAAGAAAGACAATTCAACAATATAGCAGAATACAAAATAATTCACAAAAGTGCAAGAAACTTAGTTGGAACTCTGAATGGCCCATCATGGCAATAAATAAAATTCAGGGAGAATGAAACGCCCTCAATCAAAGTAATATTATCACTTGGATAGTCAAATACAAATTTAGAATAGGAGGGATAAAACTTCACAATTTACTGGACAAAGCTTCCATCCAGACCGTTGAAAAGATACAAATTTGTACCAGGTTCTCTGGCAAATAGGCAGGTTTGGCAACAGAAGTCTGCAAGTGAAGATGACAAAAATGCTCAAAAAATAAATCTGCAATGCTGCTTAAGTTTGCCATCCGGCCTGACTGCTCTGAAGCAGCATTTTTTTAGTTGGCGCTGCTTATAACGACGACATGTCAAGAAAATCTTCTGAAGTTTTTCTTCGAAATGCTGGCTGTTTTGGCTCAAGTGTCATCCTTAGTGCACCACCTAAAGCAGATAGAGCCCGTGGATGTTTTCTGTTACAATTTCTGACGAATGGAGCCGTATCGAATGTGACAACTAACTTCACAAAATTGGGGGGTAGCTGCCATCAAACTTTCAACGGACACACCATTTTGAAAATTGAAATTTCCGGACGCCTGTTATCTCAAGTTAGCCTGACCAGTCCCCAGCACCCCAATGGAACACTAGCTTCCTGACTTACTATAAGGTTCAAATAAAGTGGACGGTGTTAACCGCTGTTGACTTTGTGGACTTGTGTAGTCTGCGTGATTGACTGAACAGTGCCATTTCTTGTGGGGTTTACGTACATTGATATATTGATCGACGTCGAAGCCCGGCCAAGCAGAAGATACCCCCACCCAGAAGATCCCACCCTCCTTTAGATAAGATAAGATTAGATTAGATTACTACCCAGATTTGTCTGGGGTGCTCCGAACTAGCGGAGGGATTTACTAAGAAGAAGAAGAAGAAAGAAGCACTGCTCCGGAGGACTTTCAGAATTGTTCACCAGTGAAACAGGACAAAGTGATAAAGGGTTTCGCTACACACTGTAGAAAAAAAAAAGTATAAAAGAAAGAGGCACAGCAGAAAATGTAACTACAAACAAAAATATCACCACAAAACGTCCAATAAACTGTGTCAGCAAGAATCAATCTGGCAAAGGAATGGTTACTTCGGAACTTCAAATGAGCCGTTAAAAGCAGTGAAACCTAAAATATTCAGGGTGGATGGAATGCCCTGAATCAAGGAAATATTAGCGGTACTTGAACAGTCATTTCAGAAATTCAGAATTGGAGGGATAGCCGTCGATAGCCACATAATGTCCCCTCAACAGGAAGAAGCATCCATCCAAACCATTTATAAGATGGAAATTTGTTCCCTTTCATCAAGCGGTTTAGGAAGCAGATGTCTGAAAGAGGAGAAAGTGAGAATGGCTTGACAAGAAAAACTTCTCAATGCTGTTTGGGTCTGCTGCCCTTGTCAGACAAAGCAACTAAAAAAATTCCCATCCCGTCAGATTTGCGTGGCGACACAGCTCGAGTCTATTAGAATGCAGACCAAGGAGGGAGATAGTGGTTTACGCCCCATTAGCACAAGCTATTTAGAGGCATACGCAGATCAAGAACATGAATAGATTCGCAATAATGGCGACTGCCAAGACAAGAGCGTGTCAATGTTAAAGAAGAATTTGTTGGATATATCACACAAAATACTACCTGCTAAAAATGCAGCTGACTTTTTGTCTTTTATATAGCAAAGATACCCAAGGATGATGTTCTGGAGCTCCACAATATCAGAGCAATCAATTGCCAATAACAGGAATGGAGGATAATTTGGACTTTATGTCCTGTATTTAAGTTCGACATCGGGGCAAATCAGGAAAAGTCAACTGTTCTACTCAACTAGATCACCCAAACATTTGAAGGTGGCCTATCATGGTTGCTGCATCAATGAAAATTTGTTAGATAACAATGCACACTTCATCCTTGATATCATTTCTGCCACTGGTTTTAAGTTATACGCAACACATCAGAAAACTAACAACCACACAAGGCTTGCTTTCAGATGCTTATGCAAAAGATTGCGATTGACTTGTCAGGTTTTCCTGATGTACTACTCAGACCATGAGGCAATCAAGATTATGCTCTTCCCTGAATACCATCACACAAACTGACCATTCCATTGCAACAGATTTACAAAATGAATCATACTTTTCAAGCTCAAGACAGAGCAACAAAAAAAACAGCAGTCAATTCAGTTTGGGTCCCAAGAGCAACCAAAGCCAGTTGTGACAAAGTTTCCTGGAAGACAAGGTTACACTAAGTGAAAAGCAGTGAAAAGATGCAGCAAAAAGAAGAGCAACACTTCCCACAACAGTTCCACCAAAAAGAACCCCGGACCGACCGATTGGAGCTACCAAACTAGAAATGGATGAAAGTGGTTTATGTACAGTCATCAACCAATAACTATTCAGACTCGAACCAACACTTTGGCATGACCATTTGATGAAAGTCACATGACCTCAAGTACTGAAATCAATTTAATAAGAAAAACATAGAAAAAGAGATACAACTATCGTTGTGGTGTTTTGCATATTCATTTAATACATCTTATACGTTTCTCTTTTCATATTTACAACCAAATGTACAACATGATTAACAAAATAATAAATGCATTAATTTTGTATTTTAAGTAAATTACATGCCACTGACTGAGAGTACATTGGTCACGAGGCGGGTATCTGGTCCTAAGTGATCCTTATATATATATAGTGCATTGCTACGATTCAAGTTTAGTGAAAATTTACAGGTTAATCGTTAATGTACATGATACATTTAATTCATTGGCACCGTTCTGTGATTGTTTTTAACAAATTGCACATTGACATGCGGTAACATGCCCATCCATAAAGTCATAATCTAACAACAATACTGAATGACCCCAGCTTAACAAACAAGATTTCAGATCTCTCACTGACATGAACAATTAAGTAGAACCCAATAAGTAGAACTCAAATTAATGATTTCAGAATACAAAACTAAATGACAATGTAATGATACACAGAAAGATGCAAGACAATAGAAACATAATGGAATTCATAAAACGAGAAACCAGTGAAGTCAAATTAGTGAGACTAATTAAAAGTCAATTTCACTGGCACAAAACAGAAAACTCAAAAACACTAATTGCTACTTTCCAATTGTTGTGACCATTAATTTAACAATAGGACTTCATGGTAAACAATCAGTATTTATCGAAGCACATATGTCTTTTTTGCAGAATAATGCACACAATTTTATCACAGGATATATATGGACGATAAAAAGTTAAACTACTTCTTGCTTTACTAGGACGGATAAATATATTTTGTAAAATTCATATAAAGTCACTTTTTCAGGTGTTACATCACAGCTGTATTGCCAAAAGGGTTAAAACTTCACTTGTATAATATTTAAAAAACTTCAATTTTTTAACTTCAGTAAATCTCCAGATTTAAAACCTCACAACAATAACTCTTATGATATGGAACAAGAAATGAGGATGTTAAGAAAAGATTCTGTAATTGACAAGTTTTAAATATATTCATAAATACATGTACACAAAGTCACAACCTATGCATGTAACGGACATTTGTGACCATCAGAAATATAACAGAAGTCAAATTACAAGGCTGGCTATATTTCAGACAAATAATGAGATGATAAATGAAACTGCAGCTTCCAATGTGGGAAACTTTCATGAAATGTGTTATGCAAGAGTCAAATGAAATAGTACGACTGGCCAGACGGTAAGTACAGCCAGAATCAATCATCCGTAATAAACATAAGTAATCCAGGTAGCAGCACGATCGATGTTGAACATAATGCCCTGGTGTAAGATTCAGGAACCACAACGAAAGACTCATATGAGCCTGAAATTCTTCAAGTACTGAATGAGAGTCTTGTACACGAAACTATACTGACTGACGGTCTGTACGAGATGCATGCGCTGCGAACGGAGTTGCGTCAACATGGTCGGAACATCCACATTCTGAAAAAAGACAAAAGTATTGATAAACAATAGCATAGTATGGGAATTCTTCAAGTGGCTAGAAACATGCTCCTGTTCAGAGTTTCAACCTTTAAAGCATTATACGGCCATTTTCAATTAGCTGTTAATTCAACCAGATTGTGTGTAAGAAACTCATTGCATTTGAATGGATTACTGCAGTGGCAACTGCATTGTTTGAAAATGGAAATCAATCAAAAGAAGGTGCATTTCGATGATACATATCTGAAATTATCAATTTACTACTCCAAATTACTGAATTGTAAATTTCAAGCATCCAAAGATGCAATTTATATGATAATTAGACATCATAACATACCACATTATGCTCCAAGCAGGCCTTCATGATCTGAGTGAGAATGACAACTCCCGACCGCCCAACTCCCGCACTACAGTGCACAATAATCGGACTGGGTTTCTTGTCTTGCTGGTCCATGCTAATGGTCCTTCGAACTGACTCTATTTCATCGATAAAACCTGAAAAATAAAACATCATGCATTTATGAAGCAGGCCTAAAATTGAAGAAATACACTTCAGCAAAGCCTTCAGTGATTAAGTCAGATACGCCCACAAAGCTGACCAATGAACAGCCTCCAAGCATGTTATGCAAATGAGGCCGATTTCACCGTTTCGCACATTACCGTAAGGACTAGAGGTGGGATTCTTACATGGGTAGATAGATCTCTCCGAGACCTTTAAAATGATAGGTCGTACGTCTCTGAGAAATTAATAGAGGCTTCGAAAATCGCTGGTAAAGTTTTGAACTGGACGGAAATACTGCCCGCTGATTGGCAGTGACGCTGACACAAAAACTTCTGATAATGTTTGAAAATGGAAGGATTCGTCTAGGTTAGATTCTCTGGGTGAAGAACTACAGATAAAAACAACCAAATCAAACGACACCTCCGGAGCAAATATTTTTTCTGCATCTTCAAACCAATATATTATATAAGTTTTCTTTAGATTACTAACCTAAAAAGCCGTACACATCTTCAGGACAGCCGTGGTCGGGCCAGTCTGTGTACTGGAGGTGACAGACCATACGCTGTTCACCCGTCGGAATGTGTCTGACCTGCAGTCCACGTGTTTTGTACGACCCGGAATCATTTACGAACTGCAGCTGGATTTGGTACTGAAAGAAACAAACGGCATCATTCAGACAATTGCTTCATTTGCTGCATTTATCAAAGTCCAGTTATTCAGTATATATATATCAACTGTAAAGTTCGGTGCGAACAAAATACTTCTTCATTGAATTAAAGTTAAATTGACACAATGCTTCAAATTCATCAATCTTCAATAAATTTTACTTCTACTGGTCCTGTTTTTAAAAGGAAAATATAAGAAAATTTATATGTATATACAAGTCAGATAAAATGTCAAATTAGTAGTGACTACTAGTCTCATATTCTAATACTTTTCAACTGTTATCAACAATCATGAGCGAGAAATTATCAGCAGCCTAGTGCAATAACTATGTATCGTTTACGTCATTCAAATCCTGTCAAATTCAATAATCCTTCTATCACCCCTCAACAGAGAGGTGTCAGACTAAACACATGATAACAATCAGACAGAAATAATCTTTTGATGTATGGAGATAAACTGAACACTCACATCTCCAAACTTGCAGCGATGCTGGGGTCCGATTTCCATGGGCCAGTACTGGAAACATTTCTGGCGACCATTTTCAACCACATCGGTCAACATAGCCATAACATCCACCCTCCCCTCCCAAGCCATCTGCCAGAAGTCTACCACTGTGTTGGGAAGAGGGCCTTGCGTGGCCACATACCAATAGGGCTGTCCTTTTACTGACATCTGCAATTGAATCATATTGATATTTGACAGGCTGTGGCAAATTTATAAGAATGAAGTACTACCCTAACAAACCTCAAGTAAAGTATACAAAGTAAAATATGTACATTCACTGAATATTCACCAGTATAATCAATTCAAAGACGGAGAAAAAAATCCAAGTTTCTGTATATATCTCAATTACAAAGCAATCTTAAAACAAATTCAGTAGTATCCTTTTTACTTGTTATGCTGAATTGCCGATTATCAGATATTTAGAGATAATGATAAATATCGAAATAAGAACAGAAACCAACCTTAATATGAGAACCATTGATATACCCCATGGGGTTGTCTTTGGTGGGGGTTAATTTGACTCTGTTTCGGTCGTACGGACAGACATCACGGAATCTGTTCCGTTCTTTGTTGTCCGGACGACTTGCAATGGCCAAATCTTCCGTTCCAGCTTTTTTCGGAATTTGTTCAAATTCCACCAGCACCTGTCCTTCCTCCAGTCTGCACTCCAGGTTTTTCCGCTAAAGAAAAAGAGTGGTACAATTTAGTTTTGTGGCATAACTATATGAAGGTCTAATTTTACACATAATTTTGGATTATTAAATGTTAATTTTCACAATTATGGATAATGAAATACATCAGAAAGTGAAGTAGCTAAAAAGAGTAAATAGAATATGAAAATGCTAGAATTGCAGCAGATCCCAGCATTTCAGAGGTAATCATTATCTAAAATTCTTATCAATGAAAGAAAAGGGCATTAATTGAAGAGGAAATCAAGGAATGAACTTGACAAATGCTTTCATGGAAGCCACAAAGTACTTTCCTCTGAATGGTAAATAGATATGATTGTTCTGTATCTCAACAATCAAATTATGATTAAGGAATTCTAAGGACCCAATTAAAACATTGACAAGGTTGCACTTTCAATTGAAGATTACGAATAATTTCTTGGTAAAAGTTGAGTCAGCCCGTTAGCCCTTCAGCCTGAATTAATTGTACGCTGTCACTCAAGAAAATGTTTCAGATGGAAGCCAGGAAGCACTTGACGAAATACAAGGAAAACGGTTGAAGTACACTAGAAACCTTTCAACCTGTCGTACATTAGGGAGCCATTAATCTCTCAGCTGATAACTCGTTTTTTGTACATTCTTCATGGAAAGCTTAAGTGCCAGCAAAAAAAACAAAGCAATGCGAACAATCTAACTTTCCCAGCTCATGTAACATGTAAAAGAAATAATTTCTCCAGGTCTATGCTCCAGGTAAGCAAGATGGCAAATCCATGGATAGATAAGCAACCTTTCATTTATAACTTGTGTGCATTTCAAAATTACTGTACAGGATTGTGACATTATGCAAATAAATAATCATCAAACGTAAATGCTCACATCTGTAAGGTTATGGCCAAACAACATTATTTTACTATTCGTTATGTGCTAAAACATTCGCAATTTTTAACATTGATCAGTCTCTGGGCGAAGGGCATGCATGCATATTATGCACTCTGGTAGGTTTATTGGGCGGGTTGTTGGCACAGCAACAAGGTGAAGGATGATTTAAACTGCTGTCCAACATAAGTCCGGGAGACCCAGCTAATCCAACTCCTACTGTACAAAATACAGGCTAACATAAAAGCTCCATTATGGGGCAAATCTTCCAGGAATGGAAACAACTAACTGTAACATGCTGATAATTCCAACTTTGGACAATTAGACTTCAACTCTCAAGAGCACAATACCTAGTATACAGTTTTATTAGATCAGTACCCAAAACAGGAAGGGGCACTTTCCCTTCGTGTACTTACAGTTCTCTCTCAGCAAACTGCAAACTTATAATTTGGATATCCAACTCACCCGCTCATCCTTAGGGGCCCGACTGTCGTCCGAATGAGGAGGTTCAAGAACACTTGCACGAGACACGGACAGTCCATTCATGGCAGCCAACTTCAAGGGCCCCATGCTCACCCTTTTGCCCTGCTTCTCCTGAAAACAAAAAAGTTTAATATATATTGGCTTTTCAGTTAATTTTAACATTTTCAAAATGAAGGTAAGTCCATGATTCTGGGGACCTTTTGACATAAGGGTCCTTCCCATATATCTATATATCTTACCTTAATTGCCTGAAAACACAGAAGACAGTTCAAGATACTTCTGAAGACTTGAGAAATCCCTACAACTGACACTGTGACACTTCTGGTAATTAACTATTCAGTTAACATTTGAGTTAACAAAGACCAGAAGAGCAGGAGCACAGCCCTTGAAGGTATGTTTACAAAACTGGGGCTGATTAAGCTGTGTTTATGTCCTTGGGAGAGAGAAGAGGGAGACTAAGAAGTCTCTGCAGTCAGCTGATTGCAAGAACAAGTGTTGGTCTGGAGGATTCCCTTTCTTTCAAAACAAACTCTAACCACAAGTCTAAGAGAACACAGGGAACTAAGCAGTGCTGGGGAGTACCACTTTTGCTGGAACAGGTTTAGCAGGGGTACTTCCAGGAGCTACCAAAACAAACACCACACAGTGTCAGTGAGGCACAGCCCATTCCGATAATAATTTATCAACTGTCACAGTGTATAGTCTGCCACAACAAGATGTACTAACAAGCAAGTCCATGATGGCCTGTAGGTTAAAATTTAAATCAATGCACATAGTCATCCAAAATGCACAACGCACACAAGAATCCAAGAATTAGTAACCATAAATGTAGTGAAATTGGTAACCAAACTAAACTAAGCTTTCATCTTTTAAAGCTGAAATGAAATACCATGTCTCTGTCCAACAAAAGATACAAAACAACTTGAAAATGAAACTGGTTATGACTTTAGAATCCATGAACAATTAAACCATGACAATAAAACAATCATATTAATAAACTGATGCACAAGTACTAACACAGTACAGCATAACTAAATCAAAGAGCAAAGTTAAAGAAAAATGTGCAAACAGAACAACTCATTAACTTTGATCAATGATGATAAATGAGACAGAAAACACACCATGAACTGAATGATATATTCTAATGATTACCCCAAGCAACCAAAGCCTCAAAAATTTAACAAGTGTTGATTATCATAAATAATCGTTATTAAAATCCATTATTACCATAATAAAATATCTCGCGTAAACTCGCGAGCATCTCTTGTAAGGCGAAAGATGAAGATACGACAGTCTAAGAGGCATCAGAATAGTTTCACGACAAATTCAACTCTACTACCAGTATTTCCAGACAGAGCGACTCGGCACAAATGAAAGACAATGTGAATGGCAAGACCAAATTTGGCACCACAAATAGGCCATTTGCAGATAATCCGAGCTGAGCAGGGATAATCGGCATTAATCGTATAATTATATCAGGAGCAGATCTCAGCAGCCAGTCCATAAATGGATGGTGCTTTGGTTTGTATAACTGATTATTTGACATTAATTATTTGACATTAATTATCATCTTGACACATCTAGCACCCACTCAGGATGCGTCAGACCTTTGTTCAGATGCGAATGAAAATTTAAACATTCACAAAGCACAACACTGCAAATTTGAATTAAAACTTCAGTTAGTGTAATTTACAGAGAAGTAAACCTGATCTGCAGCAATTTACAACTGATCAAGAAATGTATCCTACAGTTTTCCTCAGTGTGAGGATTGCATGACATTGAAGGACAGGTCAAGGTCACCTGCAAAAAAATTTCTCAACAATGCCAAGTATGAAATTGTATCTGAAATAAATGCAATTTTCCTTCTCATCCATCAAAAGGACACAAATGTATTGATACAGGTCAATCAGTGACAATCACATGCTTGCATAGTTTGAACACTACCAGATATCAAGGACAACTGAATATAATTTTGACAACTCAGTTGAACTGATACCTCATCCTGTGACCTTTTACTTCTGTGACCTTAAAAGGTCAACTGTCAAAGTCATCTGAATGTCATTTTACTTCAAGGTCAAATTTGTTTCTGCATTTCATGATAAATTTGAAAAGAAATCAATCAGCATAGTCGATTAGACTTGACAACCACTCAAAAACTTATCTGAAACACAATGAGCATCCATCTCTTCAAGTAAATGAATATTATGACACACAGAGGGATATATATCGATATTTTGACACACACAATGAACTCAAATCGCTCAATTTGAAAACCAAAGAGAGTGTTCAGTAGAAGAGTTTAGGTCATTACAATCAATCATGGTACAGTTTCAGTGGATATGTAACTAACCTTCACCATTAGTACACTACACGGTATAGTATGGGTTACATCACTTATTTTGTGAGAAAGTATTGACCAATGAAATGGCCCAAAAAATAATTGTCTACAAGTTGACAAGAACAAATTTCACTAATGCATTGGCCTACAAATTGGCCTTTCAAATTACTTCATTCATAGACTATATCATATTGCACAAATAAGTAATATTCAATCAATTTCAGTAGTCCTTGTCATGCATTTTAGAACATAACCTGATAACTGACCCTGGATAGCGACTGTTCGAGAAACTGGCATCAGCTGCAGAAGTCTCTCATCACTGATCACTTTGCACTACCAATAACAGATAGGTCCTGTCAGCAACCTGTTGATTTCAGTCAATGTCAGTTACATTATCTAAGTATGTTCACACTAAATTCCCAGTAAGTCAATATGACAAGAACATGACACCTGACAGGGAATTCTGACCTTCTCCATCATGGTGATGGCAACAAGATACAAGTTACAAAGCTCCAGGGAACTAAGTATGCAATACTGTTACTCTGTAGTCTCTACGAGAGTAACTATACCTACCAATTCTGCCTCATATTTACTCAAATAATCTGCAGATAAACCAATTTGAGCTTAATATCACATTTTATGAAGTTACGAGTTAACTTACGACACCAATTTGGAAATACATTTCTAGACATATACCATATTCCACTGAACCAAGTAGCTACCTGCTGAGTTTTATCCACATCTGTCATTTCATCTGAATGTACAATGCATTTTCTAAAACTCAACACAGTACAGTAGTCCATATGACAGGTTGACAACAGACTCAGAGCCCACCTTTTCCATTGTGGACACACAGGAGTATACCAGCACTGCAATCACATCATTCCAAAGTGAACAACACAATTCATGAAAACCTGAGCTAACCTGACACTAGGTGCAATTTAAGTACTGGGCTAGTCTGACTACATTCTGGCATCAGCCTCCACATCTGGGCAGCATTTTTACTCCCATTTATTTGTTCAATCCAAGGGCATCAAGTTTCTGTTTTGTGAACTGTTCGACTGTCTGGTTGCTCCATTGTAATAACAGAGGCACAGTGCCAGTCTCATGGTTGGGCTGCTATTCGAAGGGAATATAAATTCAACATTGAAATATTTAGAATCTATGTTTCATTATCAACCTATTGTTCATTAATAAATTTTATATATGAAACAGAGGCTATACACAAAAAATAATAATCAAATGTATTCAAAATTTAAGGATCTAATGCAATACATTAGGGTCAAAGAAAATTTCTCCCTGTAGACTCTTCCTGTTGACTTTTCAGCTGTATTCCAAATGTTTTGGGTTGTGTATTATGGAATTTGAAATGCATTATGAAATTTAATACTGAGGAAAATATCAACGAAAATTGCTTCATAAGAAACTAGTGGTAGTTAGATGATTTCCCAGGCCAAACTGAAATTTAACCGATCAAATGCATTGGTATGAACAATCCAACATCCAAACAGTGGGCCTCAATTGCATCATTAAAACAGTCGATCCTGTGCTTCCAGTGAAATATGTGTACCTCAGAGTAATAGGCCATAAAATCTCATATTAATTTTTGTAATGCCACTTGTACCCAGAACTACCAAAGGTTGATGAGTTGATGACTAGTCATCAACCTTTGTTACTACCCACTGTACCAATAACACACAGTCCTTCACAAAGAATTAAGACATTTGGTATGCAAGAACCCAGCAAAGCCCAGCAGGACTCTGAAGGTTCATCTGATTCAAGGCATGCCCCGCCCTTGGTGGCCCAGAGGGGCATAGATATTGTCAGTCTATGTTATGTCAGTTGCATCTGTAAGATTCTATAATTTGTGGAGACTGGAGAGGCTATAGGATAAAATGCACTATCAAGCTCAGAACGTATGATAGTTGTTGCAGTTACATTAGATAGAATTGTGGAGACATTGAAAGTGTTTGGAATTGAAATTTAGGAGACATTGGAAAATGTCTTCCAACTTGTCATGGGTTTCATATATGGAACCAGGCATAAGATTCAGCAATTGTCATGTTTAAGAACACTCTACACAAGTTTCAGCATTAGACTAGTATCAATATCAGTCTTACTGAAGTCATTCAAAGAAATCAACTTGGCATCCATAAGCAGTTCTGACAGCAAAATAATATCATTGTGATTATTTTGAGCTGCTCTACATCGACCCCAAATGCTGAGAACTAGTGAGAAGTAAATTATAGTCAAGAAAAAGAGTTGAAAAAGTAGCTACTATGAAGTAGTGGAGCTAAATCAATAACTTCACCTGACTGCACATCCTGAACCTATCAAGGCTAATGAGAACCACTTGTGCAAAGTTGTGGGGACTATAGACTGATCTTTGAAACTGGAGAAAGTACCTCACCCTAAAAACACCTGGGAACATTTCACTCTTGATGCTCAAGTGAAACTTATCTGGCCAAAGCGGACATCTTGAGCAGTAAATTATCTATCAAATTGTACCGATCACCTGAAAATATGGTAATTTAGCTATTGGAAATAAAGTTAGAAACTGACGGTATGTTGTACTGCAGAGTACAAATATCTTTGGAGAGAGAGGACTCAGAGGAGCGAAGGCAAAAGACATGCAGTTAGTAGGAATTATCAAACCAATTTGTGCAAATCTGCAGTAAGATAAGCTCTGATAGCCTCAGTCACAGTCAAGGTTGGTAAATTGATAATGTTAAGCTGTTTTGGATAGTCTATCAACATGATTATGAACTCATGATGAATGGAAGCACAGGCAATCATGGCATGATAGCTGATATTGAACAGAAAAATCAGAAGACAAATCCATCAGAAGATACTACCCAAGTCAATGATACTACTTATAACAACATTAGTTAAAATTGACTTGATGCATAACAACAGAAAACAAATACTATTTGAATAGAATTGGAATATAAATCAATCTTATGCAATTCAAAAACATAATGTGTCAGGAGGCTGTTAACTTTCAATATTTTTCGTAAAACCATAGAGTTGTAAATCTTACAACCATGATAAAACCATCATACATGCAGGTCAAACAAAAACCGTTACAAAGGAAAAATCAAACAGCTCCAGAAGCATGACGGAGGCTGAAAGTAACAAACCTTCATGAGCTGGTTGATTTAGACCACAGAAGAACAAGATAATCCACAGTTAACAATAATCCAAGGATATAAGTGTGTGGCCCACAAGACACTTTTCAACTGTAACAGATTTCACAGAGCTCCACAACTATCCAAGGAGTACAGCAAATTTGAGAAAACTTCAGAATCCAGTTGGTTGAATGCAAGACCATGAGCACAAGTTAGCTGTCAACTTGGGACCCATGTGAGTGTGTCTTGTGTCTTATGGGTGTGTTTTGTACACAAGAAACACAGAAAGAGTCTTCAGAAACATCCAGTGTCCTCTAAAGGTCCATGTAACATAGGAATTGCAGAGATTTTGGTAGGACAACTCAGAATGGTGACATTGATGCAGCATGGCACAGAATACCAAGGATTCCTCACACACCCCTCAACACATAAGGCTGTACAAAGCTACACTTAGGGCACAATATTCTGGAGACTGCCCTGACCCACATCCAAACTAGATCATCCAGAAGCAAAATAAGGAGCAGGATCAGAGGGGGGGGGGTAAAAGGTTGGGGTGTTATGGTAACACAGGCTGGGGGTCTGGGGGAGGCTCCTTGGTGGGGCACAGGGCAAGAACTCTTTGGATGACAGTCAACTGACACACAGACTTACACATTTCACAAATCCAGGGTTAATCCCAAGGGGCATGTTGTACGAAAGGTTACAATGACTGTCAGACTCTGGGGTCACTTATTACTTCCAATATCTCCCAAAAATTTGGATTACCCTACAAGATCCCTCATTATTCATTAAAACGATTTACATACATTACATGATTCTTAGAAGTGCATGCAAACATCAAGACAGAAGGAATCTACTTTTATAAAGTTTAATTAAGCAAGAACTGAAGAACATAATGTTTTTGTACCATTTCATATTGACAATACCCCATAGTTTATCAAGTAAATATAAAACCCTTTTACAAGACAGAAGACAAAGACTCATGCTGCCAGTACAACCACTCTTCTATAAATATCATGGGGCTATTTATATGAAGAAAGGGTCTTCAGATTCACAAACTCAGTCACTGAGAAATAGAAAGAAAACTTTACAAAAAGTTTTGTTTTCTCCAAGGGTTGATTTGGAAGCAGGTGCAGATTCAGGTGAACAAACTTCCAACCTGTCTCAAAATATCCCGAATTATGCTGACATCCACAGTGCTCTTTGTGTTTTCAACTTGGAGGTATTGTGCACACCCAGTGCTACCTGCATTGTGGATGTTAAGGGAAATGCATCCAATTTGTTTCGAACGAAGTTTACATACATCTCTAAATCTGTTTAAAGTGCAATGTTAACTTGTATATTTTCAGGATTTGTCACAAGATGTGAATCGTTTGTGTCAGTGTGTCTTGCTGGAAGAAATCGAAACCCTATGCAGGTTATGCTGAGGTAAACCCGTTATTCTAAAACGGCTCAGTGTGACGGTGTCCATCTTTGCAAATGCATAATAAGGGCGTCGAAGGACACAAGTCCGGGACTGTGGTTGGGAAGGAGAAGTCTGCACAGTCCCTAGAAATTGAGAACTGCATGCTGCTGCCACTTGTCACAAAATTCATTGTGAAGGCTGCACCAAGAAATGCCAAGAAATAGTTCAAATTTCATTGCTTACTCGCAAAGTTGTTCAATATCTAGTAAAATATAAGTCAACAGCAGTCTGGTGAAAATGAGAACTGCATGCTGCTGCCACC
Organism: Platynereis dumerilii; assembly: GCA_026936325.1. Lineage (NCBI taxonomy): Eukaryota > Metazoa > Annelida > Polychaeta > Phyllodocida > Nereididae > Platynereis > Platynereis dumerilii. Next base: position 3,252,621 of record JAPTHN010000007.1, read on the forward strand.
TGGCACAAAAGTTGATTTTGTATGCTACAGCATTGCTGTCCAAAGAAATTGTTCCAATTTCATTGCACATTCACAAAATTTCTATTCAACATTGATGTATACCAGAGTCAGACCCGGCAATCACATTCTCTAAGGAAGTAGCCAAGGCCATCAGCACACTCAGAAACAGCCCCGGTTTCTTCCAGACAAAATTGAGCGAGTTCCTCAGACTGAAATGATGTGGACCGCTCGCAGGAGCTCGCGGAATAGCACACTAGTCACTAGGTGGCAACACATGACAGCATATGTTCTGATCTGCCAAGGCTGGAAAAAGAAGTGGCAATGTAACAGCGGTCCACTTGTAGACAGAGTCAACAGGGTCCAATCGAAAACTCCTCTTGCTCCAGTCATCAGGAGCTGCCAATACATTGTTTTTGTTTTAGCATCATTCTTTGAAGCTTCCACATAATTCCAAATATGACAAACAGCACTGAGACCACCACTCTCTGCATGTTACATAATAGAAACACCAGAATCAGATAAACATACACAGGAGAGCTATGAGCCGGGGTCAAGGACCTTTGAATCTACCAGGAATGACTGTTAGACTGTACACAAGTCCTCCTCCAAAAACAAGTCACTTAAGATTCAGGTCACTTTCCAGAAGTCCGTGCACAACACAGGTCCACACAGCCTTCAGCCTGGGAAAGGATTAGCACTGATCTCGTAATACAGACCTGTGCAGAATGAGAATCAAGCAAATTGTAACAATAACGAGAACAACAAGAGACATAAATAAGGCAAGGGCAAACAGCAACACATGTCCATCATCCCCACTAGAAGGATGGATGGATGATTGGGGCTTTACGTCCTGTATTTGTGCACTTGGTAGGCTAATTAGGACAGGAGGAGGACACGGCAATGAGGCAAAGGATGATTGAAACAGCCGTCCAACATAGGCCAAGGTGACCCGGCAAGAGCTGGATTCGAACCCTGGATCCAGCGATTGGCAGTCCAGCATGCTACCGCTAGACCAACCCTCCCCCTCATCCCCACTAGAATGTAAGAGGCAGGGCATAGGGCTTTATGTCCTATATTTTTCACTGACTGAGCTCAATAGGACAGGCATGGACCAAATGAGGCAGGGACCACAGTAATGGTAGTTAGCACAGTGCAAAACTTCTATCCAACATTGGTTTCTCAGGCCAGAAATCAAATCCGGGTCCCAGAGTTGACAACCTATGAGTTAGTACCAGGCAACGAAAGGAAAGAAAACAGGATTATACAACCTTGAAAATTAACAATTAATAATCAGTATCTTTTAGGGATGCACGGATATCCGGCAGGGTATCCGGCCGGATATTGAAATTAAAGGATATCCGGTATCCGGCAGAATTAGGGTGTCAGAACCGGATATCTGGGATGCTCAAAAATAAGGGAAAAGCTAGTAAAATGTTGATAACAAATGAAAGAATGTTACAAGAAGAGAGTCAAAAACATGATGTAACCATCTTCAAATTGAAATTCAGTTACGGAGCATAATGAAAAACATTCAATCTGAGGAACGTACAGTCCCCCGCTGGAAATTATTATCTCTCGGCTGTCATAAAAAATATTTATCATCAACTTCAAATGCTGAAAAACTTCCTTTTTCACACGTTTCCTATCCGGTTCCAACTATCCGGTTCCAACTATCCGGTTAATATATATCTGGCAATTGGTGTATCCGGTAATTTTCAATATCCGTGCATCACTAGTATCTTCCACCACATTGGTTCAATTCTAAATGGTTACTTGGTTGGCCTTGTCAGATTCAACTAATCAACAGCGATTAAAGACCATTGGATATTTGCAATCTGACATCAAACAATTTTAGGTTGACCCTAACCCTCATGCAAATTGCAATCCATATACCAGGTAAATGAGGGTATTAACGCTTCCGAAGACATTACACAGGTAGTAAGGGACACAATTTTGTATCACGAAAAAACTATTCAAAGAAATGTACATGCATGAAAAAGGGTACAACAGATTGAACAGACACTGCTCAATCGAAATACAATGCTCAGAAAGAGCAACACCTCAGGTCAAACTCTGACAAGTTGTGCCAGTTGTAGCAGGTGATAGATAGGAGATCCTTGCTTGATCCCTGACCCTCGCTGACCAATGCATCTCCTGTCAGAATACCTTGACCACTGACAGCCTGTTAAGTTGGTGTTAGGCATGTTGAGTTGCCAAAGGTCTACTGGATCACCAATTAGATTCAGTTTTGGGAAGCCTTGCAACCTGCAAAGCCATATTGCTCCTGAATTGGGCTAAGGTAAAACTTGTAAGGTGTCAAGGTATAGTAATAGTGAAGGTGCAATGTATCACAACATTGCATCTTTTCATATTGGATTTCTCAAATGTATAGTTGATCCTGTCTGTATGCACTAACAGAGCTTAACAGGAGCATTAGTCCATCTCTCATCGACTTCAAACTGTCTACTCAAATAAATTCCTCTTGTAAAGTTTCACACTCAAGCAATTCAATTTAAATTGATAGACAAGAATAATTTGACTGCTCAGTTTTGGAGCGTGACATCCCGAAAAAGAGACCATTAAGAGCCCTTTATTTCCACGAATAAACACAGAACTTTTCAATGTTCGTTAATTAAGATATCTCAATGTACTTTTAATCGAAGTTACAAAATACTTGATAACATGACAGCCAGAAAATACCTTCAAACTGAAGTTCTAAAAGTAGAACTTTGGGAGTTGCTACTTCAGGCAAACTTTCTAAGTAATTATACTCCAGAAATTTTTTTTATCAGCTCAAACATTTTCTTTTCATTTCACCAACCTTTTTTGTAATTAACCAAATTCCAGACATGTAGTGTCAACACTAAAGTAGTCATCTTTCACATTCTTCCTTAACATGTCTCATGTAACAACTTCCAACCACTTAACCTTTAGAAGACTGTTACAGCAGAGCATTAAATCACACATGAGACATCTTGATCAATCAATGAACCACTTAGCAAATGTTACTTGGCGATTTTTCCCTTCTCAGTTCTTGTAACACCACATAATGTTTCCTCACTTCACTTTCTTGCAATAAAATCAATAAGATCAATCAAATTACATCGATCTTTCTCCCCAACAAAGTACCTATGAATTATTGGGTGTTGAGATTCTCATGTGAGCAAAATCCAAGCATGCCACAGGCAAGTTTACAGCGGAGTGAGTCTCCATTCGTTTTTTGGTAAGCACACAAGGGAAATTGATCAAAATCTAATCATCCAGGAAAAGCCAAACACGAAAACTCATAAACAACCAATCTCTAGAGAAACCTCAGCAATGGCATTTCAAGGTGAGGGCGGTGAGAGAGTGATATTTTCCAACACCCTAATGACATATTTACTGCCTTGTAGCAGAGTTAATGCGGCCTCAAAGTAAACAATGAGAATTAATTCAAGGTGAAAGCATGAGTAAATCCAACTCCAAACACGGTAAACACCCCAAAAGCTCCAATTAAACAGACACTATTATGAAAACACCTCAGACAGAGAATTAAGAAAAACACCTCTTGAATGGCATATTTTCACTCCATATTTTTTTTTTTTTTACAAAGAAAAGTAAATTGGGTTTGAACTAACCTCCTTACTTTACATTTGCTTCAACTAACTGTCACTAACTACTACTGAAGTGGAAGTCCTGTTCACTTTAGAGGATAAGGTCCAAAGGAAAAGGGGTTTATCTTAGCAAATCCCTTCCTACCCTTCATCCTTCTTTCTTTACATTGGGGGTTATTTTCTTACATCTCTTCAAACAGACAAATGCATCCTGACAACCCTTAGCGTTTCTGACTTTCTTTTTAGTTTCTCCTCTTCGTTTTAAAACCCAGCCAACCCCAATCAGGTGGCTTCAAAAAAGCTTCAAAACAAACCCAGAAAAAAGAAAGAGAGAAAATTATCTCCCACGTGCTGCAATTCTACACACTCATCATAACCTATCATAACTAAATGGGACATAGTGGGTAAAAGGGGTGCTCTATGATAACTGACAATGTTGATCATGTGTTGTTGGAGGGTAACCTGCTGTCAGGAAATAGTCACTCTGTATTAATGTAGTTTGTAAGCCAAGTACAGAAACTACAATTCCCAGTGCTGCTACAATATCTGTGTAGGCCTCACAATAATGAGACACCTTTACATATTTACAAGTTGTAACAGAACTCACAGCTGACATTTTTAAAACAGCCAGAAGTTACTAGTTGCTTTTACTATCTAGCTGGCTTTACAATGGAGATAACACAACACATAAGAAGAAAACATAGTCTGCTAATTGGCAACCTAAGGGTGAACATAAAAAAGATAGAAACCTTTAGCAAAAAGCAGCATAAACAATAGAGGACATAATATTATAATTAAGTGGGGGCTAATAACTAAAACTTTTCAGATTGTCAACTCTCCCCTACTACCAATGTTTTTGCCTCATCCATATTCATTAATGCAACATATTCATGTATTGCAACCACGTGGCTTTTTTTCTCCAGTTTCTGTCAAACAGGAAGCTTATCTGCACAACATGGCCACAAATTAATACACCTTCATAAATATTCTGCTTTGTTGCACACTGGAATACGAATTAGCTTGATTTACAAAGCATACATAACTATAATCACAGCATTAGTCACAAGTAGAAGCTATTATAATGACATACTGCGACTTACAAGTCTCCAAAAAGATCCAGATCCATATTTAACAATCCAGGCAACCTATCCAGGCCTCATTAGTACTGCAAACTTACTATGACAGACCACAACAATGATCTATGTCATGCAACTTTTTCTTTTTTCTAGGAAGTGGGAAACACTATGGTCAAGTAATTGATAGGCATGGAAACACATGCTTCACATTTCTTGAATATGGAAACTGGACATTATTATGACAAATTGACCATTACACATGTATTTCCAGTCTTAATGGCACTTTTTATTCTGCAAGTGTCAAACATCAGACAGTACACAACAGACAGACCAGAAGTCCATGTACACCTTGTACAGCATATAGAACTATGTGTCAGTGACATTGAAGTCACCAATTTCTTGTCTAATTCATTAATAATAGTGATTGATCAACTGCAATCATTCTGTCATCTAATTATACTCACAAGATACGCCAGGTGGCGTGCTGGTGCATAATTTCGTATGCAGAAGACAGCAAAATGGATGTCAACCTTGGAGAGGTCTCCTGTGCTCTTGCACAGCCTCCTCCAGGAAATACCTCTCCTGCCAGTCCTGGGTTTCAACTTGAACATTTTGCTGTCAGAGAAATCTGCTGGACTGAGATAGAGTCAGGTTGGAACTGATTTGGAACTGATGGAATCTGTCAAATGATCATGTATGTGACAGTCACATGACTCTGGACAGCTTCAGTTACCAACAAACCAACATCCTGCCACTTCAGTTCTTGTATAATACGATGTACCCCAACTGCCCTGAATTCAAAGCAATGTAAAGGGATCAGTTTACCATTTCCACATCACCCAGACTGTTTTTTTTTTTTTTTTTTTTTTTTTTTTTTTTTTTATTAAAATCATTAAATAATTCTAGTTGAATAAAGATAAATTCAAACAGATAACAAACAGAAATAAAATACATAATTGCAAATCAAAATTAGTTACCATAATTATCTCTCCCAAATATACAAACCAAAAACTAAAACATAACATTAATTATCACCTTATTATGAAAGTCCTTGTGAATATAGAGTGCCATATTTACCCAAATATCATTATCATAAGAAATATTTAAATCCTTGTATATATACAATACCATTGACCAACACCACATAAGCCCAATCACGAAATAGTAGTAATCCCAAGTAACAAAATTCATATGCAATACAGTAATAAGCTGGTGCCCATAATATAAAAGATAGTAATCAGTCAACTTTGAACATACACACCAAAAAGTTCAATTGATTATCAATATGCAGAGTACAATGATAAATTTGTTATAACACTTTCTAATTTACTCGAGTACTTTTTGTCACCTTTTATAAAATCACATTTTAACAGTATTTTACAATGGCAACTTATTTCAGTATATATCCAATTTGCAGTTTTTTCACCATCAATATATTTACTTTCAAATCTAAGAATGTTCCTTCTTTTCCAAATTATCCATCTACATATTGAGAAAACCATATTTATAACCATGGAATCATTACTGTTTGTAAGTAACCCAGTCAAAACAATAATCTTGTTAAGTTCCAAGTTACGCAGAATCAACATTTCATTAAAAATTCTCTTCCAAATACATTTAACTTTTTCACAATTATATAACAGATGTTCTAAATTTTCTAGTGAAGAATTACAAAGTTTACATATTCCATTTGATATATTCATCTTGCAAAGTCTGCTTTCAACATTCACCTTTCCATAAAAGTATTTCCAATTAAAATCTTTACATTTACGTGGAGTTAGATAATTTAAGAAATTACACAAATACCATAATTCAAAATCAATTTGATAATCTGGAAACTTTTCCTGCCAGTATCTTTTTGATTGGACTTTGAGGTCCGATACCTTGTTTTTCAGAAGAATCATATATATATCTTTACTTGTGGTTTTATAAAATGCTACTTTTTCAGTTGAAATTCCAACTAACAAATTAAGCAAATATTTCTTTTTGTCCTGAACAGCCTCAAATATGTTTTCTTTATTTCCAAGTTGTAATTGTCTGACACTGGCAGGAATTAAACTGTTTTTTAATTTATAAATATCAAAGTAAAAATTTGCTTTGTTCAACAATAAATTGAAAATATGTTGCTCGTCAATCATATTATCCAACAATATATCTTTAAAATACAAAAGACCACATTTTGCCCAATGCGAAAATTCTAAGGGTTTGCCATTAAAACAAATTCTTTTATTGCACCAAACAATATCATTTTTTGACAGCTTCTTATCAATATTACATAGTTCTTGGAATGCTTCAATGCACTGATAATAAAAGTCTGGTATATTCAGTAATTTCATTGCTTCCTTTGTATCACTAACTCTTAAAGCAAAGAATTCTGTGTTAAATTTCTGATCGAGACACTTGAAATTTCGTAAGGGTATCATTGCCCATTCATCACTATCATCCGCTTGTAAAATTCTCTTTACCCAATTAACTTTTTGTACCTTAAGTGAAGTTCTAATGTCTATCATTCCCAGACCACCCATCGTTCTCGGTAAATAACAAATTTCTTTATTCACTCTAGTCCTTTTTCCTTCCCATAAGTAATCAAAAAATAGTTTTTCAATTTGTTGGATTACCTTTTCTTTTATAACAATGAAATTACTTGAAAATAACAGTTGAGACATACCAAGGCTTTTGATAATCAAAACTTTTCCTATTAAAGATAAATGTCTATTTCGCCATATTGCCAATTTTTTTCGTATTTTTTCTACAATGTTATCCCAGAACTTTTCATCTTGCTTCTTTCCTAACAGTATTCCTAAAACCTTAGCTGGACCTAAAGTAAATTTAACCTCACTTGTGACATTATTATGAAGAATTGCTCTGTCATTCATTACCAGCCCAACTGTTTTCTCTCTATTTAACTTAGCCCCAGACACTTCACCAAATTCTTCAATGATTTTCAAACATTCATCTGTCATATTAATATTCTTCAAACAAACAATAGTATCATCCACATAGTGCTTATTTTTAACTTCACATGACGAATTCAAACCACATATGTCTATTCCCCTAATTCTTTGCGTCTTTCTCAAATATGCAGATAATGGTTCCAATTGCAAAATATACAAAAGAGCAGAAAGGGAATCTCCCTGTCTAATGCCTCTAGATATTTGAAATGTACTTGATAGATATCCATTTGTTAAAATGCAACTTTTCATTTCTTTATATAAAATTTTAAGCCATGAGGTAAAGTTTTTCCCAAATTTAAATTTCTGTAAAACTTTAAACATCCACCCAAATTCTACTCTATCAAAAGCCTTTTGTTGATCAACTAAAATTATTGTCTCATTTTCTTCACAAGCTTCAACTAGGTCCCTAATCAGCGTAATATTTTCTCCAATATTTCTTCCTTTAACACAACCTGTTTGATCCCTATGTATGAGGGTTGGCAAGACCTTTATAAGGCGCTCCGCTAGTAATTTAGACAAGATTTTAAAGTCAGTGTTAAGTAAGGAAATTGGTCGCCAATTTTTTAGATTTTCTCGAAGGCCATTTTTGAATAAAAGCCTTATAACTGCTAGATATTGGGATTGTGGTAAGTGGTCTTCATTAAAGCTATATTGAAAAACTTCAAATAAATCCTGCCCTATGTCTGTCCAGTATAACTTATAAAATTCTGTTAATATGCCATCAGGTCCTGGGGACTTGTTATTTTTCATCAATTTTAATGCATTTGCCAGTTCTGTACTAGTTATCTTTCTATCTAATTCTAGTCTTTCGCCATCTCTTAATTTTGCATCAACTGAATCCAAAAACTTATTATCTGGGTGTATTTTTTCACTTGTATACAAATCTGAATAGAATTTTACTTGAGTTTGCAGTATATTCTCGATACCATACTTTATATTTCCTTCAGAATCCAATATTTTCTCCCAAGCTTTGTCCTTTGCATTTCGTTTTTCTAAATTAAAGAAGTAGCGGCTAGAGTTTTCCCCATCTTCGTGCCAATTAACCCTGGATCTTATTCTTGCTCCTTCTGCTTTGTACTCCAGAAATTGTTTTAAGTTTCGTTTTGTTTCTTCAATGATTTCATGGTTTTCATCCAAATTGCCATTTACCTGAAAATTCTGTAAGGTCTTTTCTAGTTTATTTATCATCCTATTTCTTTGCATGCTGACATCTTTGGCTATATTAATTGCCAGCTCCTTGATTTTCTTTTTGCCGAGATCCCACCATTTTCCTAAGTCATCATAGTCTCTTTTCTTTTTTTGCCATTGACCCCATAGACTTTTGAAACTTTTTTGGAACAGATCACTTGTTAAAATATCAATACTCATCTTCCATATACCTTTACCATGTTTGGTTTCACTCGTTCTAAAAGACAATTCTACAGGGCCATGATCAGAGAGTGGGCACACCTTATAGTCACAGCTGTCTACTTGATTATCAAGGGATTTAGAGATCAACCAGAAATCTATTCTGGAAGCTTTTGTTCCTCTGCTCCAAGAGAACATTTTTTTGGTAGGAAACCTACGTCTGCAGACATCCTCCAAATCGTACTTATGCATGATTTCAAAGAGTTCTCTATTACCAACATCTGATGCTGCAGTACAATTTATTCTGTCTATTGATGGACTTAACGTACAATTAAAATCACCACCAACTATATTTTCATGGTCAGGAGCAATATATTTTTGTATCATTTTGAAAAAAGTAATTCTTTCATTTGGCAAATTCGGGGCATAAATATTGATAAATCTATACTTAGAATTTTCAATAATCAAATCAAAAATAACATATCGTCCATTAACATCAACAACAACATCACAAAAGTTAAAATCATAATTTCGATTGAATAATACACAAACGCCTTTACTGTTATTTGACCCTAAGCTCCAAATGGATTGGCCATCCCACTCCATTGACCAACGTTTTTGGTCCTGTCTGTGGTGGCAATGTGTTTCCTGAAGAAATATTATGTCATATTTAGAAGATCTGAACTTTGTGAAAAAGGCCTTTCTTTTCTTATTATCTCTTATTCCATTAACGTTACATGTTGCAAGAGAAAGACTGTTCATAAAATTTGTTCAAGAAACACACAACCTTGGTGGTGTCTAAGTTCGTAACACTTCACGTAGAGCAACCGTGAGGTTGTCAGAGAGAACTGCTTGGCCCCGGTTATTTATGTGGACACCTGTTTCGTCAAGTGTCGTAAAAAGGTCTTTACGGACTCTTTTTTCTTTATCATAAAATGCAGAATCATTGTCAACGAAAAGGGCTCTGCCCTCTGAGTGAGTCATCTGACATAGCAGTTTGTTCAGATTCGACACTTCAATGTTTATTTGCTCAAGGTGTAGGTTCGGATTGTCAGATTGATTTGCTCTTGGCAAAATACTTGAGAGCACGAAAACGGCATCAGGATATTTCGAAGAACATGCGTTCACAGCCTCAACATAGCTTCTGTAAGTATTTTCACCAGTTTCCAGAACTGTTTTTCCATCGGAAGACCAATTGCATGAGCCAATGTGAAGTATAATTATGGATACCTCATGGGCTTGAAGAGTACAGCTTTCAATTAACTGTTCAACATCACCTATTTTTGCACGATGTTTTTGTAACTTGTGTACGGCTACATCAAGCTCAGTTAAGTCCAGCTCCACCTCTTTCAGATTTGAGTCACCTATCAACAAAACTTGATGAGTTGGTGTTTGTGCTTGTGGTGGGTCTGGTTCAACAGCTGTGAGGGATTTTTCCTCTGCACTGTCCTTACTGTCTAGTTCGGGAATAGCACATTTGTCATTCGCCTTTGTGTCAATTTCACTGTCTACTGACAATGACGCCATCATTTGCAACTCACTGCGAAGTTCAGTCAGTACTTTACCCATCAGGTTTTTTCCTGGCCACTCCAACCAATTCATAACTGCAGGGTCCCCTATATGGACTCCAACGCCAAAGAAAGGGTCTGGGGTTGCCTCGCCTATGACTTTATTGTTGGTTTTCAACAAATATTGCTGAATGCTTAAGTAACTGTAAACCTTTTCTCTGTTGCATGCCATTGTCACGCTTCTCGCCTTTTCTTTCCATACTGAATCGACATACCCCTTGACCCTTCGCCCAAGATCTTTCATTTCCCTGGGTTCTCTTGCTTTCATTATCAGGTTTGCAGTGGTTACATCACCAAACAACAAGGCTTTTTGCTGCTGGATAAACATTTCATTGCATAGGTAATCAGATCCACCAATATTAATGGGATAATCCATGTTGAAATTGCTTAAGGGTGACTTTTTGCTCATGAAACAGAAGACCTCCTCAGAAACCCTTGAGCCATCATAATTTGGACAATCATGTCTTCTGTGTTCCCCCTGACAAATGAAACATACATGTTTCTCAAATGGACAATCCCTTTCACTATGGCTGTCTCCACACTTGCGACATTTTTGCAATTCGGTACTGGGACGTTTATACCAAACAGACATTGACATTTGTTTCCCCTTGTGCATAACTGACAATCTTTGCGGAATGGTATATGTTAAAGGACACATAGAAACCCATCGTGTCCCAGTGGTCCATGATGTTTTTCTGCCACCAATGTAAATCATCTCACTCTCAATATTTATCACTTTGCCATACTCTGACAAACATTCTGCTAACTCCTCATCAGGATAATCCATCATCAAATCTCTAATTGTAATCCTCACAAATTCTTCATTTTCATCTTTTAGATCTACATGTTGACCAGATATATTTAAACCTGAGATCAACAGAGCTTCCTTGATTTCATCTCGTTTCACTGTAATTAATACTTTTCTAGGCCATTTTGCAGGGTAGATCTGCACCCCCTGTACATCATCTTCATTAACTATCTCAGTAATTCCTCTGAATACTTTCTGATAGAAATCAGCTTGAATTGTCCCTCCCAGTGCTGAGACTGGGAAACTCACAGTGGGACTCATTTTGTTTTGATTTTGATAGTCACATGTTTAAATGACACAGTTTTCATCAGGTCAGCATTAAAACTAATCCAGAACATGTAACATCAAACGCACATGGATACTTATAAACATAAGCATGTAATCCAAACAAACAGAGGATTTGACTCACCAGAATGGTCAGGAATTTGCAATGGAAAATTACCACGTCCCTATACTTCACAATGGGGAAAACTTAAAAGGCAAAAAAGTACAGTACCTCAAATGTCCATAGAATTTCCACAATGTATTTTTGTTGTACATCCAAGACGGTAAATATGTATCCAATTTTCGGTCATAAATCTTAACTCAAAACAAGGTAATAACTGGAATTTATCCAGAGCCAACAAAGCCTGACTCTCTCTGATGAGTGCCACCTGGTGTCTCCTCACCCAGACTGTTATAATAATGCATTATTATGGTATGAGCCCCATAATGTACAGTGCACTTTTTGTGGTTAACAGGAAAACAAGAGATTCCAGGTAAAATTCCAGGGCGATGGGGAACCTGTCAATCATTCTTTCTTCGGTTCAGTTGAAGAGAGCCAAATTAAAAGTGAAGGCAGTCATTATTCTCAGTCGATTATCAGATAATCATACAACCCAATTTATTAGACCTTTTTATCCCGAAGCCAAACCGCCAAGACGTTCCGAAAACAACATTATAAAATATAATTCATTTTATTTCACTTATTAGGGGAAAACGACAAGATTCAAGGAATGAATGCTGATGGGGCCACACAAAATAACCCAATAACACCATGTAATCCAAGAAAGGGCTGATCTTTTGAGAGTATGAACTCAACGGCACTGAATCGCAAAAATGGAATCCAGGTTCAAGTTATGTTGAAGAACAAAAAGAAAAGGGAAGGAAAACAGAAAACTACAGATAAACAAAACATAACTGTAGAGGCAATGGTATTATGCAGAGACAGGCAACGCCCTGACAATGCTCCATTCAAATGTTATAAGCAAAATCCGTCTCATTTCATAGCATCTGATCTTGTGATTCACATTTAAGAAGACTGGCCACCTCCCAATTTAATCATTCAGGAATGTTCTTCTATGATATTTGACAATGCCTCGGGCACTAATCCACATATTATGAAAGTTAATCATACAGCCTCAGCATGCCAATCCAGTCCATATTATAATAGGCCTTCATGTAGTTATAATGGCCATACTTTTCACATGGTGACTCATTGGTATTCACCAAACCTATTCACTGATTAAATGGAATTCACATGAGCCACCCAGAGCAACCCAGAGCAAGACTCCATTCACAGGAGTTATGAATAATCACTGCTAATTAGACAATCAGAAAGAAATGGTTTCAACTTGAGTCAATACACTAAAATATTCCAAACACCCACAAGTCAGAAATTATAGAAAGACACATCACATTGGAATGGCTACAAAGTTGGTAGAAGAAACCACCAAATTGAAGAAAAGAAATAATTGGTTTGCCACAGTTATCTAGATAATGGACTTCATCATTCTGAAGGGGATGATACTCCATCTAACAGTTATCCCCGTTGCATTTTAATAACTATGCACAGGCCTATGTCTTCACTCAAAAATGTAATAGTTATCTACGGGGAAAAGGTGCTTTGAAAATTGACAATAATGTTTCAAGCCATCTGAACAATATTTGCTGAAAAGGATTATCATTACAATTTACCAAATTAGCCTTTACACGATGTAGATATACTATGTCATTTCAGCAATTGCGTCGTCCTTACAATACTGCAAACCCCATGACAATGCCCAGTAAATACGAAGTGAATTTTCAAAATTTCACAAAGAAGATATGTTTCAACTGAAGAAAGAGCTGACAAGTGCAGGATCCCTGGGGGCCATTACATACACTCAACCAAAATGTCAACATGGACTTTGCTTTCAACACTTGTGAGCCCTAAAACCTTGCTCAAGAAATTTGAAGAATTGCCAAAGGCTCTTAGAGCCATGTGATGACAGAAAAGTTGGGAAAGGTTGGAAAAGTTAAGAAGTAGGAAGGACTGGAGTCATCCCCAGGCCCCTCCCCTCAGGGATCTCTCATTACCATGTGATGTGAGACTTGGTGTTTTGATAAAGTGTCAAAATCAAATACTGCACCGATCTTAATCGGACTAAATTCAGACTTTGCATTACAACAGCCTGGTGGATATATTCCTAATTTATATGAAAGGGGGGAGGGCTTTCCAATTACTCATATTTACTCAATAACAATGATAACCACACATCTTCACTAAAAAATTTACTAGTCATAGACAGAGGTGTCTAATTGCAAGCTGTTGGCAATTCTTGACTACCTTTCAGATATTTTTCAATTTAGTGAATAAAAAGGCCTAACTTTGGCACTTGAAATAGCTAATAAAACAGTAGATTTTGTAATACATATACTACAGCACATAAAAAGACTGCACTGCTCCATCCCCAACTGTTGATTTAAGAAGTTGAAAGGAGGAATTTTCTTTTTAAACCTCTGTTCAGGTTTTTGGGAGGGTTGGAACTTGGGAGCAGTGAGGGTGAATCAAGCAATGCTGCAATGCATACCAGGAGTGACAGGGTCGTGAGGGATTAGAGGGAGACTGGGTGAGACTGATAGACTTACTAGGAGCCAGGTGAGCTCAGGGTTCCTTGCTTGGGCCTGCCATGGATGCTGCCAGGGCTGTCTTGGGTGCTGTCTTGGATGCTGGGCTCTTGGCTGTTGATCTCTTGGCTTCTGCTGTTGCTTCTGTTGTTGCCAATTGTTATGTTGACTCTGATGAGCCTGAGCATCCCTCTCATCAATCACCCCTGAGTTACACAAGTAGCTGACCACACCAATCACTGACCAGGCCAGCCAGTCTGGTTCACATAAGTACTCAGTGATCCTTGTGAATCCATTGCTCAATCCTGCTACCAGTTTTTCTGCACAGGGACAGGCAACCCATTCAAATTTTGGCTGCGGTTCAAAACTCTCCTTATAATCATGGGAATGCTGTTTGTATGTGTTCTGGGGGTCCTCTTTTTTCTTGTCGTTTTTGCTAATGTTTATATCTATATCTGAGTCACCTACAGTTTTGCTGGTTTTGCAGCCTGTTGAGCTAGAACCAAGCAACTCTGTTGGAGACTCTGGGCAGGGAGTGATCTCATAAGAATCACTGATATCAGACTCATAAGAGGCCGCATCAGTGTCAGAGTCAATCTCACAAGAGACTTCATGGATCTCATAAGAGCATCCAGGGGTGACTGGCATGTGGTCACTCAAGTGGGATATTTTGTGGGCTATGATCCTGCCATCGGACCTTGCATGGACCTCCACTTTCTCTGTTGCAGGTGTGAGTTGTTGCTGATCACATTCTGTGCTTGCAACATCAGATGGCAGAGTGGCAGCTACAACATCAGATGAAGCATCTGGGGTGTCAAATGAAGCATCAGATGGGGGATCAAGTAGAGCATCAGATAGCTTCCTAAACTTCATAGAAGGATAACAGCTGCGAGGTGGAGCTATAGGAGTAGGTGCACAGGTATCACAAGAGCTAATTTCACCAGGTATACTGGAAGTTACACTGGGGCTTTTATCCTTGCATTCTGGCTTTGCTTTTAATGCTTTGCACACCCCTTGATCTGAGTGGTTGCCAAGACCAGCATGCTCTTCCTCTGAGTTGCCCAAATGATCTGTATGTTCATCCTCTGACTTGTCCAAATGATCTGTTGGCACCTCCTGAGCCTCCTGCTGGGAGGCTGTTCTGCTCCTTTGCCCATCACATTTCTCCTCACATTCCTCCTCTTCTCTTGTTTCATCAACTGCCTCAGCATCATCACCCTGCAGTGATGCATTGCCCCCAGGGCACAAGCCATGCCCTCCAGCCCCAATGACCTTGCCTGGCTTGTCCTTCCCCTCTCTGACCTCCTGATTTGAACCCACGACCTCCAGCTCCAGGGTAGTTGGCCTCTTCAAGCTCTTACACCTGTCTAAGTCTAAATCGCCAAACTCAACTTCTGCGTTGTTACAACTTATGGGGTATTCCAAACTCTCACTTGATTCACGTTTACATAGTTCAGGAGAAGAGTGAGCATTCGTCATAATATCCTGAGAGGGATCATCACCACTGTTAATCCTCTTAATCCCAGGAAGCATGCTCTCCACATAGTCATAATCCTTCTCTAAATCCAGGTCACTTTCCTCACTTTTGAACTTATCAATCTCCAACCAATTCTGGTGATAGTCGTAATCATTGGAGATCATCTCGCAGTTCTTGATGCCATAATTCCTTTCCATGTTCTTCCTGGCCAACTTCCAGGCATTCACCACATACTGGTCCTCTCTGAAAGAGTCACTGTCTTCAGCAGTTCCATAGCCACTGTCAGACCTCCTGGGGTGGTGCCTCCTTTTGTACGTCCCTTTGTCCCTGTATCTCCCTCTCTTTGACCTAATTATATTCAGCTTATCCACCTGTTTGTCCTTTTCCACTAGGAGTATATCCTCCTCCATGTCAAACAGCTTGCCAATGTATTCCTGCAGCTGATCTGGGTCGTAGGCATCAGTCAGTTCAGCATCCTTGGGGCTTAATCTTGATCTTTCAATCATCATCTTTGATCCCTTAATGAATTCATTGCTGAGACCCTGGCCTAATCCATGGCTCAATTCTTGGCTGATCTCATTGCTACATTTAGTGATCTCATCAAGAGAATCTAGACTTTTTGGAGGAAGAGTTTTTAGTTTTAATGACTGTACAGGGCTGGTGTTTTGATCAATATCACAGTCATATTGGTCCTGCAGCATTTCTGCATAATATTGCAAAGTTTCATCTTCAAGGGAGACTATCTTAGCCATTGTGGAATCTCTGGGAGCAATTATCGACACAAAATGTTTAAAAATGTTCACAAAAATGATAATGGACAATAATGCTAACTTTATCACCACAAGTGCCACTCAATCAGTGTTGAGGTTCACACTGAGTACTTCCCATTATGAGAGAATGTCATTATTGTGGTCTGGCAACCAGGGTCCTCTAAGTTTGCAGCATGCACAGAATGCAGCACTCACACTTGTCCAGGCCAGTACACCACAGGTTGGCAAGAAAAATTTGGGAATTCTGAGCAAAACACAGAACTGCAGCTTGTCCCCTAATGTGCAGTGTCAGGTGGATGCAGGGGGCAAGTCATACACTTACAGTGCACTATAATGGTCCACACTCAAGCCAAGATAAAACCTTGCTAAAACACATGAACCTGGGTTCAATGTGTTTTCAATGTGCACACAGCTGGAACTTGGCGTGTACTTGATTTGTAGGTACTAGTAAATCCAACTTTTATCCAAGCTTTTATATATCAACATATGTTCCATTAAACTGGGAAATAAATTGAGACTTTTTTTTCATGATTCAGAATTTCAGATGCTCCATGTTTTGTACACAGCAAGACAAGCCACTCTCTTTAAACTGTCTTTATCTTCTCAGGTCAAGTCCTGTGTAGCCTCAAGACGACTTGAAATGGGTCCAAAAAATCCAATCACACACATCTTGAAACAAGTCCATGGTTAATGAAATCAGTTGAGACATGACTCACAGCTCCAGGCATGTACCTCACGTTGTTAGTATGATAACACTCCAAACAATCTCCACTCCTTTCTTGTTTTTTAGCAATCCAAAAATGCAAGAAACACTAAGCTCCTAGAGAAAAACATGTTATCCAGCATCAATACAGCAAATGCTTATCAGCTACTAACAAGGTAGTTTCTCCTAGTCTATGTCCTGTGCTTGGAGACAAAGACCTTGTTAAAGTCAATCCAACGTCATGAATAGCGTCATCAACGTCTCACACAAAACTGAAGCTAACAATTAGCCAAGACTTGTTAGTTGAAAAAAGTTGACCAATCAATAACTCACCTTAGGAGATAGCCAATGAAACCAGCGCATTTTGATCCTAGCTCGATGTCTCAAGGCGCGCAGTCTCTCCATCTGTTGCCTAATTACTCAAATTAGGTGTCACTTTGAAGACTTTGAAGACGTAACGTCACTTTGATGTCTTCCAGTGACCGTTTGAGTGTCGTTCGCTTGCTAACTTCACTTGTTCCCAATGAAAGTTTTACACCAATCCAGCTGACCACACAAAATGGCCTTGCAAGTGAGATTTAACTCGGGGACTGCCAGGAGCAAGAAACTTTCGTCTGATCAACAACTTCACTCCTCACCAAGACGCGCCATGACGTCGCCACACAGACCACGTGACCCTCCTTGTTCACCTCAGATGCTGGAGAGCGACTTTCAACTCCTTCTTCATCTCAAGCATTCACTGATTCTGTGATACATGGGAGCCTGGGGCAGTGTGGCTGTATACTTTGGTATACTGGGTCTCTACTGGCTCACTGTGTAGACTAGATTATCTGATGGCCTAGAAATGGAGGCGGGGCTCTTTCCCTGCTTGTCAATCAAACAGTAGGGTTCTGGCCTCCACTCCAACTGCTGATTAGAACCCTAGAAACGCATGTCCTTTCAGTTGCTAATGTAAACAAGATAGATGCCCAGAAATGCTGTCCCGTGGCACTGCACCACACTGCATAATGCACTCAGGTCCTCCACTCCTCAAGTTTACAAACCACAGGCTTTTAACTAGATTGCCACAGTGACCTTGCTATAAACCATCAATTACCACTCCTTTTTCCAAGTCTGCCAAGTTTTGAGAAACTGTAAAGAACAATGCAGTTCTTTCCTCTCTACTCCTTTCTTCGTCTTATACATGTATTATCCCATCACATCCAATGTACAATTGTCAAACACAGTTTACTCCATCCTGACAATGCCCATTGTTCATTTTGTAGAGACATCAGACCAGTGCATGTAGTTTCTGAGTATTGCAAGAATTTTATTAGCACATTCCAGTACACCATAAAGACCATACGCATATGATACATTATGACCATTCAATGAGTTGGCTTGCAAAAAAAGTCCATCAGTAGCTATTAGTCTCTAGAGTACAGGGACTCATACATAGGCTTGCGCTCCAGTCTACCACTTCTAAATGTAGCCTATACCAGATCTGTACAGTGTACATTTTAGAAAACAGTTACAACAAATGTCAACAATCAATTTTATTAAAGTGAACATAAGCGGATCCAGGAGGGGGGGGGGGCACAAGGGGTGCACGCCTAGCCCCAATGTGACTCCAACAGGGCACAATGAAGCGTCACAGGTCTGGGGCTAGTGCACGCCTCCCTTTTGTCAGATCTATATATAAATCCTTCATATTGCTATTTGGAAAAACATTTTTTTAGAGACTCCAATGTTATAAGTATTGCCGTGCCCCCCCCCCCTTTCGAAAAATCCTGGATCCGCCCCTGGTGAATAAACAATATCAGTTACCAAACATTTACAAGACTCGAACAAGTGTATCAAAGTAGCCACTATAATGAAGATGTCACCACTCAGCCACTACAGATTTACTACTGAATCTTGGTAGAATTCCCTAGGGTCCTGTGACTCCTGATTCTTACATAAGAATAGCTGTGTATATTTTCCTGTATCAGTTATCATCTTGACCCAGACACACATATCAGTAGCTAGAAGGGGGTGGTACCCAGGGCATTGTACGATCCAGCTCATTAACTAAGCCAATTAACTGTTAATTGGAAGATAAGCCTTTCAAGGATAAACATATCAGTAGCCAGGGGTGGTCAGGGGCCAGACCTGAAGGACACTGTATTGCAGTGTACATTGTATAGATGGCTTGTATAAGTCATAACATAGGTGAAGAAAATTTAGAAATTGTGTCTTTCAAAATCTTGACAAAATTCTGCAGGATTTTCTAACATACAGAATTCATGCAGAAGTGCAGTGGAAATACAAAAGTCTCATCACCTATACCAACAACAAAATTCTCATACAGAATACTTCCACAACCTAAATAAGTTCCTGCCGAGGCACATAATTGCTGGAGAAATACAGAAGTCTAGCAGAAAGCAGAATGCTTGCAGAAGTATATAATTCTTACTTAGGACAGGAAAGTCCGACGAAGCGCAGAATTGCATAATTCCTGCAGAAATACAGAAGTATTAAAAAGTACAGAATTGTTGCAGAATAGCAGTATTCCTGCAAAAATCAGAAGAGCAAACAATTCCAGTAGATGTACAAATTGTACATGATTGCTGCAGATATACAGAAGTCTTACAGAAGTGCAGAGTTCTTGCATCAGGACAGAATTCTTACAGAAGAGCACCAAATTCCTGCATCAGTACATAATTGCTGCAGAAGTGCAGAATACCTGCAAAAAATACAGAAGAGCAAGAAATTCTCACAGAAGTAAACTGAATTTAAACTTAAACTAGGCCTACAGAATTTCTCCAGAAATATTCAGGCCTTACATAAGTGGAGAACCTTGCAGAAGTACAGAATTCTTGCACGAGAGCAAGAAATTCCTGCAAAAGTACAGAAATGCTGCAGAAGTGCAGAATTCCTACAGAAAATAGTCGTGCAGAAGTACAGGATTCCTATTAAAAAAACAGTAAATTCTTGCAAACATACAAATTGCTGTAAAAGTGCAGATTTCCTGTACAAATGCACAATTCTGCTGCAATTTCTGCAGGAGTAAATGAACCAAAATTCACCAAGAGCTGCACGTGCCACATACTGACCAAATGAAGGGCTCCTTCAATGACCTGGGCCACCCAACTTGGCCTGCGAACTTCCAGATTGGCCGTTTGGAACTGATTTGCTGGCCATTAATGAAGACCCATCTCAGGGAGTACTTTTTAGTGTTGTTCAATGGCTCAGTGATCTATAGCTAACGTATGTCCAGCATCTCAACTTTACAAGAAGCTGAAATTCCAGGAACTTTATAGATTCTTGAAGCAGCTTCTTTTACTTGGTTGTCAAGGGGAATCCATCTACTCCTGAGGCTCTGGATGGGGGATATGGAAATTCTAAAGTAAAATGGCCAAGGGACAGGGGGACATAAAACTCAATTCAGCGCTGAGGGACAGGGAATTCAAAAGTACCATTAGTAAAATTGCAAAGGGAGAGGGAATTCAAAAGTAAAATGGCAAAGGGACAGGGGGACATAAAACTCCATTCAGCGCTGAGGGACAGGGAATTCAAAAGTACCATTAGTAAAATTGCAAAGGGACAGGGAATTCAAAAGTAAAATGGGTAAGGGACAGAGGGACACAAAACCCCATCCAGAGCCTCACTCCTGCTATGAGGCGACAAATGCAGTAAATTAAATGCCTGCAGTGGATCTAATGAGTGTGTCATTGGGGTAGAAGTATATATATATTATATCATTGTGGTATGATATCTCCATCATGTATTACTACCACTATGCTGTAGTATAAGAGTTTTCAATACAAATTCAGCATTTACCATATATTGCTATTAGTTGAATAGTTATAGCAATTAGAGTAATGACCAGAAGCAGTGCAGAAAGCCACTGATAAATGAATGAATAGGCAACTATATACCATTTAGTATGTCCATGTACACATATGACATATATTCTGTATACAGCCATGCAAATTTCATAATTAATTGGCGCCTTTCATGGACCAATCAGATAGTAATGGATTGTAAAATTGTAATATGTAGTGAAAAGACATAATTTCAAACTGACATCATGACTGTCCTCAGCTGATTTTTGACGACAGTTTGAGTCAGCAAGTCCAATCACAAACAAAAAACGTTTCAATAATAAGTTAACTTTGTAATTGAGGCTGTCACTAGCATCTGTCACATCCTATGTTCTGAATGACCTCACAGGGTCAAGGAACTTTTCAACAAGAATTTCAATCACAACTTCCCAATGTCAAAACAGAAATATATACATGTCACAGATTGGGTTTTTGACATAAATCATTCAACACATTACCAAATAAATGCTAAATGAATGAGCGTTTAGCTTTAGATTAAATCTCAGCTGTTCGAGGAAATAATGCTCCAACAAACACAATATTGATTTCTGTATCGGAAAAAAATAATGTTATGTAGTTACATTGTAATTCAGTAACACCCCATCACAATAATATTATTGGGACCAAATGCAGGAAAAAATGAAGGAATGATGTAATACCATGAACCACAATCTCACAGCCTTTCTAATTTCTGCCAGCATGTCAGCCAACTGGCTTGCAGAGCCTCAAGGCAGTATCAATCTGGTGCCTTGGCCCCAAAATGATATTATGAACATAATCTGATCAGTCAATCTAAACACATCAGAAAGATTTTTTTATGAAGCAATTTAAAATTTCTTCTGTTAAGGAATTTCAAGACTCACCGCTGTAGAAACAGGTGTATAAGGCCAATTCCAAAATCCAAGGCGCGAATGAGATCCATGAGTAATACTGATGTTTCTGATCTTAGCGACTATGAAGTTTTTAGTTTTAAGAAGGACTTCCGAGAGGGACATATCTGAAGCCATGGCATTCCAAGAGTGAGTGAAACTCCTGCGCTGGCTCAAATAGTTCCCTCGGATCACCTGTCGGGCTGAGTGTCAGCCATGTTGATTAGTGAGATAGACATCTGGACTCCTAGGGGGCCACATTTCATAATAGGTTAACCTAACAATGCTACAACTTCCACTCCACTTCAATTATCACCTATACCAACAACAACATACTTGCAATGACATTAACTGTGACACTCGGCTGCTCAGACAATGACGTAGTCCGAACAGACAGCCAAGGAATTTCGTGTGTTTTACACAGCTTATAACTGGTTTTTTGTCGTTGTAGCCATCATTTAGAGATATGATATTGCAGTATATCAATCAGAGAGTCTCTGACTCACTATAAAACACAACAAATTATGGGATGGAAATTTAAAATAACTAGATTGGTTATAATTAGTGAAATTGATTAAATACATAACAGAACCAAATTAAAAATTTTAAACATAAATAAGCAGGAAAATAGAAATATTTAGCAACATCTCATGATACTGGACAATGATAGTATCTTGACAGCATACCGTTGCCATGTGGACATATCGTAAAATCATGACAAATAAATGAATAGGTGAGCGGTAACATGAATTATTGACATAGCTAATGATGCAATGATGTAATAATGCAATTAAATGTCACTCACCTCATCTTGTTCCTCATTGGCCGAGGACATGGAGCTCGTCTTGCTGTGGGTGACGGACCCTTTACCAATGGAGGACCCATGGTCTGACGGAATTCTGCTGATATCTGGCGATTCTAACGAGGTGTCCTTTTTCACTTTGTAGCTATTGGGAGTGCTGTTCTGCTGGCCCATGGGTTGCTGCCCTGGGGCTGTAGAGGCTTGTGCAGATGATGGAGATGGAGAGTCAACCTGCGAAGAGTTAGTATGGCTCACTGCCACCTGGTGGCCGTGGTTGTTGTAGTGTTCTTGGTTACCACTAGGGGTGGCAGGCAACGGAGTGCTCTGGATGGAGTAGGCAGACGTGTCGATGGGAGGAGTGTTGGCGTAAATGTGGTTGGAGTAAGATGAGGATTCCTCTTTGGGAGATTGGGGTTGCTGCTGCTGAAGCAGTTGTTGGCTTAGGTGGAGGTTGTACGCCTCCATTGTCAAGTTCTCCACACTCTGGTCAAACCTCGACTGCTCCACCAAAGCACTCAAGTTGATGTTCCGCCGAGACACAAGGTCCGGACTGTCCCCGATGTTCCCTCTTCTTCTGGTCGTTTGTGAAGCTAAATCTGGGGTGCTATTGCTTGGGCGGGGGTAAGGAGGGGGAGGGCGGTAGTGGTGTAAGATATCCCCATTCATGATCATGCTGTCCACGTTCAGTTCTGGGGTGCTGTATGTGGGGTGGACGTTTAGACTATTGCTTCTATCTACCGGTCTGTAGTGGTAATTGTTATTAGCACCAATGTCTATGAAACCATTTGAATACAACTGGCCTTGGTTCAGGAATTGGTGGGTAAACTGACCGATTTCTGGTTGACTATAGGCTGTCATTTCCGGTTGGAGGTAGACCTGGGCCTGGCTCAGGTTCACGTTTGCGAGATTGTTCATGTGCTCAAGGTTTTGGGGGGTCATATTTTGCATGCGTCTTTGCATAACTGTCTCGTAATCGGGGGCAGGGCGATATGCAGGGAGGGATGGGCTGTGGGGGGCATAGGTCTGCGGTGGGGTGGGCACACGAGTCGGAGCAACAGAGTCCAAATTGGTCATCACTGGACCTATCTGCGTGGGGTACATATTGTCCAATATTGTCGGTTCATTGGCTAAAATCAGTTGCTGGTATTCTCCGACTGCTGCAGGTTGAGATAAAACACTGCTCTGGTAACTGCTGGCTGGAGTGTTAGTGTTGGTGAAGCTTCGATCTGTAATAGCAACCAAAAAATTTATTTTTAAACGTTTCCAGGCAAAAATAAATCTACCTTTCTTGATTTAAATAGCTATATATATATAGTTATTGAATTCTTAACAAACTCTATTCCAACATGAATAATTCAGAATGGCAGGTGGCAGCACCTTACAGGTATTAGCATTCAACACCAGATGTCTCTTACCTGAGGTTCTAAGTGGATTGTCAGCCTGGAATGATCCTTGGGCACTTTGCGTCTCAGACTGCAATAAACAAATCAATCATAATGTCAGAGCAGTTGAATTTTTCAGTTTAGAACTGGCAAATGTGCAAGCCGCCACAGGTGACAGATCATTTTAATTGTACTGATCCTAGTACAACCCAGCTTTGGCATTCAATGGATAAATTGCAAAAATATTATTAGGAAGCTACGAACCTCAGCTTCTGAAGCTGGTCTTTGGGCATTTTGTGCTGATTGTGCAAGGTCTCTGCAAAAGAAAGGCACAGAAATAATTTTTTTAATTTGATCAATAAAATCTGAGATAACAATGAGAAAATAAGAAGAGATCAACTCACGGCATTGGTCCCATGGCGTTTGGTTCTTGGTCTGGTTCCTCGAGAGATGCACTGCGAAAAATAAATTCATAAAATATAGAATTATAACAATTCAAAATATAACATGCATTAATAACTTTAAGAATTCCTTTTGTGTTATCACTCAATTTACTCTTTTAAATCTAAAACTGAGAGTAAAATGTAATTAATCTCAGCTTACTTCATTGCTTTCGGATTGTTGGTGTAAAATATGTGCTGGATGGAAAACTGTTTGGCCGTGTACTTCGCAAGGTCAGGATTATCCTGAAAGAAATAATTTTGTGAATAAATATCTGAACTGGTTTCATAACACATACAAGAGTTCTTTCACGAAGACTGAGTATAGTATTATATTATCACTGGTATATTCAACTCATACAACAATTTCAGAAATTTATACAAACTAGAAATAAACTTGCAAAAAATTGCATTTTTGACAAAGATATATAATCTGCCTTTTTCAGTATAAATGCAATTAAACTATTTATAAATATTCAGGTACATACCATGATGAAGCTGACGTGCTTTGGAGCAGAGTTATTTGTGATGATGACATGTCTTCGGTTGTGTGAAAATTGTGTAATTTGGTCCCATTTAAAACATTTGGTCGGATTTGCATTGTCAAGCCTCTTCACGTAGATGCCCACAAAAGATACCCCAATCAGCAGGTCAGTCGAATGGTCATCCTGAAAGATTTACAACCAAATGTTTCATAAATTTCTTACATTGCAGGATTTACATCACAAACATCTATCTTTAACCATTTGTGTTGTTGTGTTTCTTTTTTTCATTTATCAGTCAAGGAAACAAGATAGTGATAACTTAGAAAACTATTACACAGACTCAGTAATATTCATTGATCTATACAGATCACCAGACACCAGTACTGTGGGTCTTCCAAAGCTGAACAAAACACCAGGTGTCGCCACTATCCAGGCAATCTCCATTGAGAATGCAGCTTTCACAGGTATGGGAGAGAAAAGAAGCCCGAAGTATGTATCATTCAAACAAACAAATAATACAAACCTTAGCCTGGTAGTATTCCAGCCCATATCCTTCCAAGTGCTGCACTTCCCTGATGTAACCCATCTCCGCCAAGTAGGAAGGCACTCCTTGTAGACTGCTGTACGTCACCAGGATTTGCTCTCGGATGTCACTTAAGTTCTGTTCCTCAGCAGAGAGACTCTGTAAGGCAAAAGAAATACTGTGAGGGCATGCATTTGATGATACATGACATGCAACGAAGGAAACACAGTTGAAATAATAATTATACTCAAACTAAGTAAATTTCGGTATCATAGATTTTTTATTATTGATTCAGGGAAGCAGTCATATTTTTTTTCCAAAAACCAAAAAATTGACTATTTTCTCTATTTCTACAGATGAAAATTCTACGGAAGTATGGTCAAATTGCAGTTCATGACTTTACAAAGTAAAATTTGATGAGGTTTTTACGACAAGTTACATGAAGACATGCGTTTCACTTACTACAATGTTATTATTTTTTATTAAATGTTCATTTTGACGTAAAGATATCAGTGGGAGAGATCAAGTCAAATCCGACGATCATAACAAAATTCACACTGCAACTCAACATGGGAGGTTTGATATGCGAGTAGAAAGATGGCTTAAAGAACTTCAGGTGAATCGGCAGATGAGACAACAAAGGCAGTGACTAAGGCTAAGTCAACAGAGGGATTGAAAAGAGATGAAAGTCCCCAAAGTGACCTGAGATATCAAGCCCTTGTCTATGCAAATTTCATGCTTGATTGAACACCAGCCGAATGAGAAGCATGTTGGGATGCATTCAAGTTGATCGTGACCCAAGAAATAATCCTCAAGTTAAATATTGACTCCCAATGACCGCTAACACATTCTGAATAGGGGCTAATAGGCCGTGATTCAGTTGATTGTTATCATTGAGTACTAATATTAACACCCATTAATAGCTCTTTCTTTTTTAAGAGCAAATCCATAAGAAGAACCAACAAATTTAAACAAAGCATGTTCGGTCTACACATTTGTATTGCATAGAAAGCAAACAAGTTTATCTAATTCATCTGTAATGTTATTCAAGCAGGCCATTAATCATGCGTAACATACTCCTAATACTTATGAATATTTCAATACGTAGTGTAAACACTTTGAAAAGGTCGTAACTGAATCGTAAGTGATTTCCGAAATAGATCAGAATTACTGCGCAATGACTCATCTCTTATATTAAAATGATAACGTACGGGATTTATCTTAAGTTATACTCAATGCCTGATCTTCCCATTTCCCACAAACCTTCCTGGGCCCAGTAAGGCAGAACTCTCCCCTTTTCAAGTCTCTCCGACTCTTCTACATGTCCTAATTGATCATTAATTCCCCAATTAAACGATCAAAGTGAAGTTTGATGGGAATTCTATCGAGTTAATGTGAGTAACGAGTAATTCATGCGAGATCTCACTAAGCATGGAAGCCGGGCGAGAGCGCCAACCGGAACTTGAGATGTTAATGCCCATCTTTTTGTGAGTAACGAGACTCCTTTAGATATTCCTATATAAGGACAAACTTACTGCCC
Source organism: Platynereis dumerilii (assembly GCA_026936325.1). Lineage (NCBI taxonomy): Eukaryota > Metazoa > Annelida > Polychaeta > Phyllodocida > Nereididae > Platynereis > Platynereis dumerilii. The sequence goes on from JAPTHN010000007.1 coordinate 3,279,671, forward strand.
TGCATTTAGCTGCATACACATTTATTGCAACATATACCCCAATTTGGGTCGGGCAGGGAGGGCGCATGAATTACTCGTTACTCACATTAACTCGATAGAATTCCCATCAAACTTCACTTTGATCGTTTAATTGGGGAATTCTATCTCGTTAACGTTCGTTACGAGATTCATGCGAGATCTCACTACGCATGCGCCGTTCTGAGAGCGCCAACCTTCACCGTTCAAAGCAAGGTGGGCATTAACATGTAGCGGATCTCCTACCCTCACAGGCAGATATCTTATGCCGTATCATGCCTATTCCCTTCAATAGTCTACGAAGGAATGCTACCAACTGAAGTATACTGTTAGTACGATTGTGCTGAAAACAGCCCCAATATTGCAAATTTTGCTTCATTGAATAGCGTCGGACTTTGTCCAATCGAAGGTACACAAATCAAGGACCTTTTTATAAGCTAGCCTCGACAGGCAGCTACTTTTTCCCCTGTGGGTCTGCTAGCGAACCTGATAGAACGGCTTAATTGGAAGCCCCAGCAGCATCTATAAGGCTGACTTCAACCACGGAGCTATTGATTGATGAAACCAATCATATACAGTTTGCAAGAACTGGAGAAAATTGTGGTATGATTGATGTAAAGTTAGATTGTGTGCTCTTCAATGAATTGTATTCATGAGTCCTCAGTGCACCACACAGTTCTCAAGGTGTCTGTAAACCCGTTACATTCAGATGTATACATATTTCTGGGTTCTAGAGGTAACCCAACAACGTAATAGACCAATTGGTAGTGCTTTTGTGACAAACAGTACTGTGCCCCTTTAAATTTATACTGCACCATGTATTATACTGCACCATGTATTATATTGGACATTCAGTTCCGTCTAATCCTTTGTAGGGTCTCAATCATTTCTGTTAGGAAACTAGTAAGTTACGCTGTATCAGTATCTTGGCTCCGACAAGGCAATGATAGTGCCAATGCTATTTCCAAATTGGCAACCCCACATATATCAGAAAAATCATAGCTTGTCACTGAATTGTTTTTGGTAATTAGCAAAAACCAGGATAATTCTGCCATTGGCATCGGCTATGTTGAAATCACACTGTGTCTGTATACCATATTCCTTTTAGGTGACATGTCGATCGGAAAAGGGGTAAACTCATTTCCCAACAATAGCCTGTTGGGCAATTGCCACTAAATCTCTTCCACAGAGCAAAGTCTCCAACTAGATCCAGCACCGCTCAGGCTGGCCACTGTGTTCCACAACTTTACAGATATTTGATTGGAACTGCTACCCCTGAGTTGCATTCAACCACTGAACCACCAAACCTCTTGGTGGGTCATAACACAGGTAACCATTACTCTGTATTTCTCCACTATCACTGTGTGACCTCTTGTCACAACAAATCTCTAGAACTGCCCGACACATCGTTCATGTATTTTGAGAGCTGCCTTTAGTTCAGGCCTCGAAACCTCCACAATTGTGGTAGTATGGCATTGGTAAATCACTCATCTTCTTCAACTAAAAACTTTACAGGCCAGGCCTATAATTTTTGCGGCGAAAGCCTATCTAAGAAAATACCAAATGTATTTTCGGAGAAATTATCAGATGTTTTGACAACTTCTGTACACGTCAAGTAGGTGCAGTTTCCCTGCAATAGCAACCCTATTGCAACAATTTCAATTCAGCACTGCCCAATGTGGTTCAGGAATGCAAACATCCACACACACTGATTTTATCTGACCAAATACTCAGCTTTGAAGTGCACGTATAGCCCTGACAGTGTTCACCTCATTGCTGCCATTATCACCAACTTTGAAGGTGGTCTTAAGAAATTCCGCCATCAATCAGCATGCACCAGATCATTAGGAAACACTATTAAGCACACTGGCTCCGTCAATTTCCTCGGGCCTTATTGGTTAACCACACTCGTATCTCCTGCAGTATCCCTTTAGGATAATAATGACTTCTGGTAGCTGACTCATGTTCGTTTAGACTTCATGCTACCAGTGATCAGTCAAAGCAGTCAAAATGCTCATTCAAAATAAACCACTAATGTCTATAGGCTATAGCTGCGTGTTCTCTGGCACAAGCACAGTAAGATATTCTAGCACTTTCTGGAGCAGCACACTGCAAATGCCCCTGCTGCAGACCACTAAGTTGCGATGCATGATACTTTTATTGCAGCATTGTCCACCATCATGAGGAGTTTGCATAAATGAAAGTTCAAAATTTCTCCTTCTGGCGCTTAAGTCACACCCACACAGAAGTATAATGACTCTGTACTATAGGGCTGACACAACCCCCTTATTTGCTTGTCAAACAACAATTTCTCCGATCTCGGAGCATAAGCCACGGGATACAATAACAATCCCAATTCTGTACTATGTGCGCACCCATTCATGTCACATCTGCACAGCTGCATAAAGAGTAAATATCACTGAGAGTACAATACAATTGATGCATTCATCAACACCCCTCAAAAATCGGGGTAAGGTTCTGGCATTGAGCCTCAAAGTAGTCACAATACAAATCTGGGCAATTCATATTTTCAGACTCTCAATAGGTTCTCGTACAAATTGATATGGCACCTCTGTGCCGCCATCTGCTAGTATAAAGCTTTGAGCACTATGTCTACGAACATTATAGACCAAACCAATAGCAATCCCATTGCATGAGTTGCAAGATTGTGGTGACCATTGTCTTACCCTAAGTCGGCATTTACTTATCTATTTGCAATCACTGCATGAGCATCCTTTCTCTCGGGTCTTGCAAGTATAGCATTTATGATCGGACTCAGCTCACGAAAATCATGAAAACATTTAGCCAAACAGTTAATAGCAAAAATAATTTGGCAGCTTGGTTTAGAAAACTGGCAAATTCTGTGTGTCACAGTTGCTGACAGGGCAGTTTACATGGCACCAACATGTCACCAATGCCCGTCAGAGTTGGTTGTAATACATTTACTAACAACTAGTGCCTGTCCTGAAGAGGGTCAACGTCTTATCAACATTTCCCGACAATGCCAACTTCCTTAGTAATGGTGCCCCAACAGGGGTAGGAGCAAGCCCTGTTGCCGTCGGCCCCCCCCCCTTTTTTGGCATCCAGATATTGTTGTAACTGTATAATATGCCTTCAACCGTCATGTTGGCCAGCACCACATTGCTCACTTCTTAGATGGACTGCACAACATCCTGGGATTCTTCCAAACATTTTTATTAAGTTTTGTTCGAGGCTTAACCTCATTAGCAATCAAGAGACACTGTCCTGTTGCCACTGCCCAAATTTTATCTGCCCACGGCCAACTTGCAACATTGAATAATAAATTCCAAGAGCCTGTGGCACTTCAGCCATCATTGTCGCAAGGACCACAGCAATGCTTTGCGCTCAACTGAACTTGTATATGTATATGAACTTGAATATTTCACAATAGATATAACAGACACATGCCCTCTCACCAAGAAGAGCTTAACTACCGCATCTGTGCAACCCTTGTCAAAATATACAATTTTGATCGTACCTAATCTATATTAATATCAGTACATGCTCTTGGTCCAATTTTGAGGCCTATGAGCCAGTGGACTTATCGTGTAAATCAGCCCTTTACACATAACAAATTTTGTCCTGAGCACCTCAATCATATCATCTCAAGTGTCTCAGCCATGTGACTTTCCATGAGGGCCTCTGGGTACCTCTCTGGTGGCCTGGCAGTTTTCTCTATTATTTACTGACAGTAAACTGTAAAATAAGTGGTCTCTGGATTCAGAGAATTGTGCCACCTAAATCGAGTCAAAACCCCGACAGAGTCCGAAACTTGAAACCACAAGATATTATCATTACCACTGGACTGCTGGCAGTATTCTGCCAAGCAAAAGCTTATACTAGAATGGCCATCTCACGGCCCCGTCTTATGTCCATGGGTCTAAAACCAACCCTAATATTAAGAAACCAAAGAATTCTGCTCTAGTATGAGTCATACTATTAAAAACTTTGTTTGAGCCTGTCCAACCACTGTCATTAACTAGTAATCTGATGTATGGCCACAGCCTATAGCAATCATATCATTACGGCTTATATTCATAATTGCAGTACAGGCTCATTAGCTAACGCCGGGCAATAGCAAGGGTGATTCACCTTTAATGACAATTGTCTTTATTTTCAACCATTTTTCATGAACTGAGTCAGTCCACTCTGCAATCTGGCAATACACAAACAAGCTGAGTCAGCTGTCAAAACCGCCTTCCAAAAATTCAGGGAGTCCCCGATGGAAAACCATTGTATCAATCACTCAAGAAAGTGCTAATAATGACTGGAGTCCAGTGCTGTAACTTTTAATGCCTTTAGAAAGACATACGTACATCAAATCCGTCTCAGACGATGTAAAACCACGTGCGCGCTATGGGCGCCGCCATTTTGTTTTTTGTTGACAAGAATTTTTCGTCCGGTTCGTCAACTTCGACGTGGGATTCCGTCGTGTATAACGTCGTTAATGACCAATAAATAGTCAAATCGGATGTAGTACAACCCCACGAAGTATTCCAGTAGTCATAACTGTCGTTTAGACCACGTATACGTTGAAACTACGTTCAACACGTCCGCTCTGTGCGGCTGCTTAGTGAAAAGTGAAGGTTGGCGCTCTCAGAACGGCGCATGCGTAGTGAGATCTCGCATGAATCTCGTAACGAACGTTAACGAGATAGAATTACATTTTTGCGCAGCAGACTATCCACCACCTCTCCCATTCCTATCATAACACATAGTGGCGCTGCAATGCACTACAGAGTTGCCATCTGTCCTTTTTATCTTCATATACTTTTTACAAAAGTCTCTTCAGCCCTTTTCCTTCAGGTCTCTTCCAATCTATGCCAATCTACGGGTCTCTTCAAATGTCAGTCAATCTCTCTATCCACAAGGAACTTCAACTCCAAAGCACAATAAATATAAGTGCAAAGGGACAGAAAATGCACAAGTTAACTACTCAACTTCAACTATATCTATCTACCTCCTCACGGGATACATCTTTTTCAATCTGTTCTATTCTGTTCCCTCCAATCTACGGGAAACCTACTAGTAATGTTATTATCAATCTATCACTTATCAGATGATATCAATATTTCTGGTACTTTCTCAACATGCTTTAAGAGTTATGTTAGAATTTGAAAACAGTGCAGTGTTACGCATTTCATACAGTTTCACAATACAAGGGACAGTGTTTGGTCAATGAATTACGAAATCAATTATCAAAGACATCATTTCGTTGAAAGACAATGTAAATTTGCTTCTGAAGAATATTCTTAGCTCCAGGAAACAATAAATCAGAGTTCACCTCGGGTCAGACTCTGAATTAATCTACAGCTCAATCATAAAATATAGGAGATGTAATAAATTGAATCATGGCTGCCTTGGACATCTAAATAATGTAAATACTTTACTAGTTGCATGTAAATAGTTAAATTGCCATATCAGCAAATTTATATTAAAGCGAATCAGAGATAAATTAATAAACGCTCCAAGGTTAAATCAATACTGTGTGGGAAAGAACATCAGCATTATTTTAGAATAACAGCTTAAAAGGTAGGATCAGCATCTAAAAGTAGCCACCACAAAACTTCCAAACATGGTGCAGATTAACGAGTGCATATTCAGTGCGAAACAGTTGTATTCAAACCAACAAAACATGATTAATATTTTTTCCAAATTCCAAATTATATACCTTATCAGAGATGAAATTCTTCAAGGCCAAAAATAAAATTAATCAATATGGGACAAATAACAATTTAATACATTTGTAATTTTAAACTATCTATATATCATGTTTCTATCATACACCAACGTAAAGTTTATCTCCAAAAGTTAATATTTCTGTATTATTTCATTGTCACAGACTTAAATCTTTTATTTTGGTACATACCTTAGGTAAAATAGGCGTCTCCCGAATATTTTGAACTTCGTGTCTCTCAGGGTCAAAATCACCCTGTTCCACTGAAAAACAAAGTTGGAAAAAGTTGTCAGTGAGAGAAAATTTCAACTATTTACAATGAAACATCTGGGATTAATAATTAAGTGTGAGAACTTTGTTTTTGTTACAGTTCACAGCAAAATTTTGCCCCTTTTTTTTTGGATGATTGATGACTCCTTACTTTTTGGGTCCTTGGAATTCATTCCAAGACCATTGTCGTCAGCTTCATTTCCTGTGAACAGGCAAAGTTGGTGTACTCACTAAAACATTTCACAGACAAAATGACAACCCCAACAGATGTGCCCTTGTGATCAAGATGGTGCTTATGCACCCCTGGCTACAATATTGTGTTTATCAGTGCTCAAATTTTCTTCTATTAAACATATTTCTTCTGAGCTGTCAGCACTTCACACAAAAACTGGTTTCTGTATACACACCAAAAGTTGGACTGTGCTGCCCTCTTGTGCATAGTCACAATATACTGCTTTCTTATACCTAACTTGATAGATTGTTGGTAGAATATTGAAGAGGCCAAACTTGTTGAAATAGACCAAGGACCCGATGCATGCATTGCATGCTATTTTTTAAAATACAGTAAAAGTTCAGGCAGTCCAAATATGCATGCAACCCTGACCACGATATGGTCCATTATGAACAATTTGACAATATTTTTTCTGATCAAGATAAACACTAAAATTTTCTGAATGCAGGTGTAATGCGACAATAATTTGCAATGGACGGGGAATTTACTGAAATAGATTAAAATTAATTAATCCTTGAACTATGTGCTTTGAGGACAATATCACCAGACGCACTGATCAGTCTGACGACCCTACCGGAATTCATGAATAATTCTAGAGATATTTCAAGTTGAAAATGGCTCAGGGCAGTTCAAGACTGTCCTCATGATGCCATAGAACATTGGAACATGTAAAATTCATGACGTCATAAAATGGAATGATAACATTCCTTCACATTCTAAAGAACCATGGGCTACTATTAAAAGGAATGCCACAAAATAGACATGCTTGGCAGATCAAAAAGTTATCATAATTTGATAAAGAATGCCATAGTCATTGACATAGCAAAAAATATGCCTGGGATACCATAGAATAGTGCAGTTGCCAGAAGTATTCAATAAACCATGGAACATCAGGCAAACGGCCAGATTATACAATAGTCAGGGTGAAGCTTGATTTAGTCATGAATCAAAGCCTCAGTAACGATCAATATAAATTGAGCATCTTCACTTTCTTCAGAGAGAGACAATGTACTGAAAAAGAAAATGCTGTAAAGTAGTAGAATGATTGCGGTGAAAATACAGCAAAGAAAGAAATAGATTGACAATGAGCAGTTTCCAATGCCATATATTATGGTTGACTGTTTAAAAAATATCAAACCATAAGATCATGTCATAATTCATATAAACATCACTGCCAAAGATCGCAACTGATGTTTTTCATAAAATTTTCCTTCAAATTAGATTTCCACTTTTTTAGCAATATCAAATTATTGTGAAGTGTAACAGCACTAATGTATTGAAAGTTCTGTATTCTGCAGAGAGTTCCATTCAATGCATTTCCTGCTGTAGACCAATTTCTGCCTAATTGCCCAGAAGCTTTTTTTTACTTTTTTGTTCATGATCAATTTATAATTTACTACTGCATTCAACCGTAATGCGAAGACACCCAAGACAAAGAAGAAAAGAGTCCAGCTGCCCTGAGGGGAAATGCAATTAACATGTCGACCTCAAGGCACAAACAGTAAGGAGACATTACAGACAAATTGAGACAATGCAAAGATTGAGGTAAGAAAAGCAAGCAACTGTACAAGGGTTAATTAGATACCTGTTTTGCTCATTACCTCACCTGAGAGAGATCAAAGAGAACAAATTGGCAAAAAAAAGAAAACCAAGATTGTCAACTTAAAATGCAGTCTATGACACAGGGCAATTGTGCAAGGTGAGAGGCTTAGCCAAAGTTAGGTAAAGAAACAAAAGATTTATTGTCTTTTATCAGAAGTAGAGGGTTTTTCGCTCTGAACTAGACGCTTCAGAGTAATTCATATTCACCCCCACACTTTACACTGTTTTAACTCTCAAACAAAGCATACACATCATATAAGCAGCTGATTCATCCGATAATACATAAGTATTAAAGCATTAGCTGACTTAAGTGGGACGTTACAAAACTTCCAAGACTTCAGAAGATGTTGAATTTGGAGCTGGAAAGTACCGTAGCTTTTCCTTTCTATAAGCATCTAGAGGCTCTAAGTAATATTAAGACTATTTAGAGTAATTCTCATGAAAAGATTTCAATGAAACAAGAGTGTTTCATCGCTCAGTTTTGTTTAGAACTCTTAAATCTGGTTGCACAAAGATTTGTCATTTAAACGCACACAATTAAAGTATACTGTGAGGCATTTTGAGAATATTAAGAATCACAAAAGCGCAGGAAAAAATTATTTTACACGTTTTTTGAAAATTTTCAAAAAGGAGCTTAGTTGAATTTCTGCATGAATTATTCATCAACAACCACTTATTCCAAGGCCACTACTCATGTTACTCCGGCTGCTGCTTTGGCAATGTTTGGGTTAGAATCAGAATCACACCTTGCAAAATTTCAACATGCAGACAAAATTTAGACAGACACGCACAGTTCCACAGTTTCACACAATTCCCACTGACCTTGCAGACTGTAGGCGGCGAGGAGGATGGCTTTTTCAGGGGGGCACAGGACCCTCTCCTCCATGACGTCATTCTTCAACTGAAGGTAATAGTTGTACCTGCAAGATAATGCAACATCTTGTAAGAAATGCATTTTTGTAAAAAGAAAGAGATTTTTTAATGGCTAACCAGACATACACAAGGGCAAAAAAGGAGAAACTAAGAAAAAGGGGATATGAAAAAACTGCTAAGAGAAAGGAGTATAGTATAGTACAGCATGGAAAAGGTGAAAATCCCTCCTCTGCTACAGTTATAGCAAGTACAGCGGTACATGCACTATTTGCACACATTGACTTTTTCTATATTTTTATCATTTTTATCGATATTTTTTCTTTTTTTTTTACTTCCGAAGTAATTTCTCCACATAAAGCACACACATTGCCTGTTAATGTGTAGTACATCGCAAATAGAAGTAACAGCTCCACTGCAGAACATTTACTTGTAGCTACTTGTGGGCATTAGCCATCTGTGACCGTTTTTTATTGATACTCAGCAAATGGCCCTGAGAAATGCTATTAAAAAAGCTGATTGGTAAGGAAAACGCCTTTTCCTCAAAAACTCAAGTAGCCTAGTCTGGCGGAGTAGATTCAAGACCTACAAATCGCTGTTTTGGTGAATATCAGCTTATGCACTTCATGAGATATCGAATTACGCATTTTGTCAGTCTACTTCTCAATATCCTTCCTTATTTAAATTGTGTCATTGATCAACTTCATTGTTTGACCAACAGTAAACAAACTGAAAATGCACACTAACTTTCGTTTTGATTTGGGGAATCAATAAATATTCAGTCACGACAAAATTTGTGCAAAGTCAACCAACTTTTAATTCAAACAAATAAAATGTCATATGTACATATTACCGGCCTATATGCTAATTTTCACAATAGAGAGAATCCAGCTCTCATTTCTATCACCAATTTTTTATTCACTCCTCAGCAAAAAAATTATTTAAAAATAATATTTTTAAACACAGTCGGACCAGTGTTGCCATCTGCAGGAATCATCGCCCTTCAAGGTCACATTTTGCTGATACAGGAGCCATCTTGGTTCAAAGTAATACAAGAATCCGCGGATTCAAAACCGACCTAGCGCAATGAAATTGAAGGTGCCATTGCTTAAACCACTGAGCAACTGATATTGGAAGATAGGAGAAATAGTTGATTGAAAGATGCTAGACTATTAGTATAGAATCAATGCAGTTTGAACAGATTTCTAAAAAAAAGGAAAGATGGCTGCCAAAATGGCCGCCATCTTGGATTTCTTGACATGTTCCTTATCCATACCCACAGGCCATACCTGTACCAAATTTCATAACTGTAAGTGATATATTAAGGTCACAATGGTCAGTTCAAGAATGAAGAAAGACGGCTGCCATCTTGGAATCTTGACATGTTCCCAATCCATACCCAGAGTTCCATACCTGTACCAAATTTCATAACTGTAAGTGAAATATTAAGGTCACAATGGGCAGTTCAAGAATGAAGAAAGATGGCTGCCAAAATGGCCACCACAAAATGGCCGCCATCTTGGATTTCTCTACATGTTCCCAATCCATACCAAGAGTTCCATACCTGTACAAATTTCATAACTGTAAGTGAAATATTAAGGTCACAATGGGCATTGGGCAGTCAAGTATGAAGAAAGATGGCTGCCAAAATGGCCGCCAAAATGGCAGCCATCTTGGATTTCTCGACATGTCCCCGATCCATGCCCATAGTACCATACCTGTACCAAATTTCATTATTCTAAGTTGAAAACTAAGGTCACAAATGGACTTTTACACACATGTTGACAAGAAATGTTAACATGGACACATGGACATGGTTTACATGAGTCCCTTTTCACTATCCACCCACCTCTAATAACCGACGTTAGGTCGGTTAAAAATCTAAAAGCCTTTTTTTAACAGGATTAGGCTGTCCGCAACACTTTAATTTCTAAAAAGTGCAGGCTGAAGAGCCAATGGGAGTCAAGATATCGTCCTAGACCATTGATATTGGTATGCAAATTGTAGGTATTTTTTAGAGCTTTCGAACCATGGCCGGTAAAATGTTGTATGAACCGCGGATTGGCGAAAATGGTCGAAAACATTGAAACTTTGAACCAAAATTGAAGTAGGTAAGAATTGTCCTATCACAATTTTGAGAACAGATTTGGATTCCCCAGCTCAAAACGCACCTTTTAGGCACTAGTGCTTTTTAAATTTGCATAAAAATTAAACATTGACACATCCTACTGTAGTAAGGTTCAAAATTTACTAGTCCTTCAGCAGATCTACTGGCCCGCAGAATGCAAACTATTATTCACATTTTGTTTCCAGTTCTTTTGCAACAAAAAAATCACCTGATTGTCACATAAATTGAAATGAAGATGCTGGTAATATGAATGCAATTTAGAGGATTTTTTGTTTTTATTACTAGATAATGAAATTTCCAATGCTTGTCAGCTATTTCAAAAGGTTTAAACTCAGTTGAGCTGTCATGAGCAGCATCCATGCTACTCAATGAAGTGCTGAGGCTGAACAGCCTGAGCTGTATTTTCAGACCTCATGTATATAGGCTGGGCTGATAAACACATTTCAATTGAACAACCATTTATAAATTTATCTATTATTTGATTTCAAACAATGCGCAATAAAAATGTTCCAATTGAATAAAGAATAATTTGATCAAATCAACATCCAAAGAAATCCACAACATCAACGAGGTGGCAGGTGCTCCACTAGCTATAATGCTGGACTTCATTAATTAGTACTGAGGCCTGGGCCCACCATTGGCTTTCACTATAACTCTTGTTGTCCTGCACATGATTCTGGGAAAATGGTTCCACTCCAGTGGTTCCAAAAGTCAACATCCAGTGTTTTGGGAAGGGCAGGGCAACATTTACATTAACTTGGGAGAGTTCTTTCATTTCATGCTATCAATACCAGTTTCCCAAAACTAGTGTGGCTTAATGTTCCCTAATAACCTCTCAACACAAAGCAGACCTCATGAAATTTGTATGTTTTTAGGTAAATTCCCTCCATTCACAAGATTGTGGAATCCTACCCTCCCCCCCCCCCCAAAATGGTAGAGTCCCTGTGGTTACAAGTTGGTGTCACATGACCTACACCCAGTTCCCTCATTGGTCAGCCTACTACTACTACTAGGTAAACAGCAAACATGGCAAACATTTGAAGAGGCAAACATTTAGATGTTCCACAGAAATAACTATGAAACTGACGAAATAACAACATACACAGATGTCATTGCTATGCCAGAACTTCATTTGTATCACATATAAATGGTCACATGAAAAATGTACACAGTTTGTTGGTCATTTGCCAAGTTTCAGGCCAATCTCATAATTAGTCAAAAGCAGACAACCCACTTTCAATCCCCTTTTCCCTTATCACTTCCCATCCCCTTTGCCCCCTCTAAAAACCGACGATAGGTCGGTTAAAAATGGCTACAATTTAACAAAGGCAGAGCCTAACAGTACTTTATGAAGAACGTGGCACAAAGACAAACACAGGCAGAGCATCCATTTCAACCCTCTATAAATCATAAAGTTCCAATTTTACCAGCATAAATTCATCACATACTATTATATCGCCATCTGGTTCAAAAATAAAACGAAAATTAAAGAAATTCGGAAGCTTCGAACATAACTCCTTCAAGTAGTCAAGTACTATACTACATGTAATAAATCTTTAACTATGTAATATATAACAAATATATTTGGTTGATATTCTCTGTCAATAAATGTCTGTATATACATTTATTGTACATAATTGTTTGATATCACAAGAAATGGCTAAGAGCCTAAGACCTCCAGCTTTTAGAATCAATTTCTGCATAGTGCTGCACTGTCCAGGAAAGTATGATTCCAGAATCCAACATCAAGGATCAAAGTCTGCCTTTGCATGGACTTATACAACACACTTCACAGCAAGTGATTGCTGCCAATGTACCTAGATCTCACATGTTTCTTGCATTAAGAGGCCTTTATTGCTTCCAGGGCTGTGAAGGTCACTCTTGTAGTCTTGGCATACTGACACACTGCAACAACTTCTAATATTACTTAGTTGCTTAGTTTTACTAGGAACCTGGGGCTTGTAGAGTCAAGGATGGTAAATCCGTCCAGGATTCTAAATCCGTCCACCCTCTAATATGGGATAAAGACAGGTGGCGCTACTGACTGTAAACACTGTGTAAACATCAGCAGTGGATATTTTCATCTTTTAAAGAAGCTCTGGGTATATTTAACTGCTGTTCTTGTGTGTGATTGTCGGTAAAGTGTTTCTTACCTGTTATTTACCATTTTTGAACCTTTTCCAGGTGATTTTAGTGCAATAACTTGCAATTTAATTACCTCCTATCTTCAACATCGTTTTCTGGCTCCAATCCACATTGTTTTGACCTTGATTTTCGCTCATTTTACCTTCGTTTTTGCACCTGAAAAGCTATTTAATTGTCATATTTTCTATCTTCAGCACTTACACATTATTCCAGATACTTTCCACTACACTTGACAACATTCATTATCGGGATTTTAATGTTCTGAAGGACCCCATACACTGCCAATACACATCCAAGAACACAGCCCAGCAGCCATTCCAGGAATCATTACCTACGAGACAGCAAACCCTCAACACCAACAATTTCTATTTTTGTGTATTACAAGCCTGTTCTCTGTCAACTCAATTTTATTTTTACAATCAATACATTAATTGAAAAATCATTTATAATTTATTTATTTTATAACTTTTCCTGTTATAATTTCATTGACTTCAATAATTTTAAGTCTTTGCCAAGTTATTGGATTGTGTTACTTTTACATAACTCATCTAAATACACATTACTGCCTAACAAACTAACCTGCTTGTGTTGCCAAAAGTAGCATTTGCAAACCAGCTAACCTGCCAAACAGACTAACTTGAACCAGCCAACTTGCCTAACAAACTAACCTGCTTGTGTTGCCCATAAGCAGCACTTGCAAACCAGCCAACTTGCCAAACAGACTAACTTGAACCAGTAAACTTGCCTAACAAACTAACCTGCTTGTGTTGCCCATAAGTAGCACTTGCAAACCAGCCAACTTGCCAAACAGACTAACTTGAACCAGCAAACTTGCCTAACAGACTAACCTGCTTGTGTTGCCCATAAGTAGCACTTGCAAACCAGCCAACTTGCCAAACAGACTAACTTGAACCAGCAAACTTGCCTAACAGACTAACCTGCTTGTGTTGCCCATAAGTAGCACTTGCAAACCAGCCAACTTGCCAAACAGACTAACTTGAACCAGCCAAACTGCCTAACAAACTAACCTGCTTGTGTTGCCCGTAAGTAGCACTTGCAAACCAGCCAACCTGCCAAACAGACTAACTTGAACCAGCCAACTTGCCTAACAAACTAACCTGCTTGTGTTGCCCATAAGTAGCACTTGCAAACCAGCCAACCTGCCAAACAGACTAACTTGAACCAGCCAACTTGCCTAACAAACTAACCGGCTTGTGTTGCCCATAAGTAGCACTTGCAAACCAGCCAACTTGCCAAACAGACTAACTTGAACCAGCCAACTTGCCAAACAAACTAACCTGCTTGTGTTGCCCATAAGTAGCACTTGCAAACCAGCCAACTTGCCAAACAGACTAACTTGAACCAGCCAACTTGCCCAACAAACTAACCTGCTTGTGTTGCCCATAAGTAGCACTTGTAAACCAGCCAACTTGCCAAACAGACTAACTTGAACCAGCAAACTTGCCTAACAAACTAACCTGCTTGTGTTGCCCATAAGTAGCACTTGCACACCAGCCAACTTGTCAAACAGACTAACTTGAACCAGCCAACTTGCCTAACAAACTAACCTGCTTGTGTTGCCCATAAGTAGCACTTGCAAACCAGCCAACTTGCCAAACAGACTAACTTGAACCAGCCAACTTGCCTAACAAACTAACCTACTTGTGTTGCCCATAAGTAGCACTTGCAAACCAGCCAACCTGCCAAACAGACTAACTTGAACCAGCCAACTTGCCTAACAAACTAACCTGCTTGTGTTGCCAATAAATAGCACTTGCAAACCAGCCAACTTGCCAAACAGATTAACTTGAACCAGCCAACTTGCCTAACAAACTAACCGGCTTGTGTTGCCCATAAGTAGCACTTGCAAACCAGCCAACTTTCCAAACCGACTAACTTGAACCAGCCAACTTGACTGACAAACTAACCTGCTTGTGTTGCCCATAAGTAATACTTGCAAACCAGCCAACTTGCCAAACAGACTAACCTGAACCAGCCAACTTGCCTAACAAACTAACCTGCTTGTGTTGCCCATAAGTAACACTTGCAAACCAGCCAACTTGCCAAACAGACTAACTTGAACCAGCCAACTTGCCAAACAAACTGACCTGCTTGTGTTGCCAATAAGTAGCACTTGAAAACCAGCCAACTTGTCAAACAGACTAACTTGAACCAGCCAACTTGCCTAACAAACTAACCTGCTTGTGTTGCCAATAAGTAGCACTTGCAAACCAGCCAACTTGTCAAACAGACTAACTTGAACCAGCCAACTTGCCTAACAAACTAACCTGCTTGTGTTGCCCATAAGTAGCACTTGCAAACCAGCCAACTTGCCAAACAGACTAACTTGAACCAGCCAACTTGCCTAACAAACTAACCTACTTGTGTTGCCCATAAGTAGCACTTGCAAACCAGCCAACCTGCCAAACAGACTAACTTGAACCAGCCAACTTGCCTAACAAACTAACCTGCTTGTGTTGCCAATAAATAGCACTTGCAAACCAGCCAACTTGCCAAACAGATTAACTTGAACCAGCCAACTTGCCTAACAAACTAACCGGCTTGTGTTGCCCATAAGTAGCACTTGCAAACCAGCCAACTTTCCAAACCGACTAACTTGAACCAGCCAACTTGACTGACAAACTAACCTGCTTGTGTTGCCCATAAGTAATACTTGCAAACCAGCCAACTTGCCAAACAGACTAACCTGAACCAGCCAACTTGCCTAACAAACTAACCTGCTTGTGTTGCCAATAAGTAGCACTTGCAAAACAGCCAACTGGCCAAACAGACTTACTTGAACCAGCCAATTTGCCTAACAAACTAACCTGCTTGTGTTGCCAACAAGTAGCACTTGAAAACCAGCCAACCAGCCAACCTGCCAACAAACCTGAACCAGCCAACTTGCCTAACAAACTAACCTGTGCTTGTGTTGCCAATAAGTAGCACTTGCAAACCAGCCAACTTGCCAAATCGACTAACTTGAACCAGCCAACTTGCCTAACAAACTAACCTGCTTGTTACCAATAAGTAGCACTTGCAAACCAGCCAACTTGCCAAACCGACTAACTTGAACCAGCCAACTTGCCTAAGAAACTAACCTGTTGTGTTGCCCATACGTAGCACTTGCACACCAGCCAACTTGCCAAACGAACTAACCAGAACCAGCCAACTTGCCTGACAAACTGACTTGCTTGTTTTGCCAAGAAGTAGCACTTGTCAACCAGCCAACTTGCCAAACCGACTAACTTGAACCATCCAACTTGCCTAACAAATTAACCTGCTTGAGTGCTTGTGTTGCCCTTACATAGCACTTGCAAACCAGCCAAATTGCCATACAGACTAACTTAACCAGCCAAATTGCCTAACAAACCATCTCAATACTCGAGCCGCCTTCCTTCAATACAGCTGCGCACATCTGTGCATCTCATTCAATATTCAAGCCGTCTTCTTGAAACACAGTCACAAATTGCTTGATCCTCGAACCTGACCAACTTAAGTGGCAAATTACTGTGCTCATAAGTAATTTCTTACTTTGGACAAATAGTAACGATGCACAAATACAGAAAGCTTTACTCTGATGTTTTGCGGACTGGTCTCAACAAACATATCAATACTCTGCCAACCTCAACTCCATTACCTCTACCAAATAGCAACTTGGGATCAATTAAACTCTCAAACAGGTTTCAGATTTTGGCACAATCAGACTTCATGTCAGCTAGTCCAAAAAATGCCAGAAATCCCTCAAAGACTAATCTCAAATGTAACACTCTAAGAACCTGTGTATGGAACGCTCAAAGTTTGAGGCAGAAAACGCAGACAGTTAATGACTACAATGATGAGCATGATCTAGATATCTTTCTTTTCACTGAGACATGGCTTAAAGACGACGATAAAGTTGAAATTGGCGACATGGAGCAAAATGGTGAATATTTCTTCCTAAGTTCACCCCGGTTAGGAAGACCAGGTGGTGGAGTAGGTTGCCTTGTCAGATCTGGCATTCAAGCAATTGCAAAAGATCGCATGAAGACCAAGACCTTTGAACACATGGAGATCCAAGTCCAACTAGATGGAAAAATTGTTACAATTCTTCTGGTTTACCGCCCAGAACCATCCAACAAAAATAAATACAGTCTTGCAGAATTCTTCACAGAATTCACAAAATTTCTGGGACACTATCAAACTTTAAACAATGAAATCATAATTACTGGTGATTTCAACTTCCATGTGAACAAACCAGGTGACAACAAAGTCATTCAATTTAAAAACATCCTTGAAATGTTTGATCTTGTGCAACATGTATCGGCTCCAACACACAAAGATGGCAATACGCTAGACCTTGTCATCACAAGAGAAAGATCAATATTGAACAACTGTATGGTCAGTGACCTGCTCTCCGATCATAATTGCATTCTGTTTGACATTCCAATAAAGAAAGCAAAAAAACCCAAGAAGAAAGTCAGTTTCAGAAAAACTAGTAAAATCATTGTCCAAGATTTTAAAAAAGACATTGGGAGACATCTGTCTGTAGATGGGCTTGAACAAAAAGATCTCAATGAACTCGTTCGACTCTACAATTCCACCGAAGTTGTTCTGGACAAACATGCTCCCATTAAAACTAGAGAAGTAACTCTGCGCACACCAAATCCGTTCAGCAATGCTGATATTAAGATTCTAAAATCATCAAAAAGGAAAGCAGAGAGATTATGGAGGAGAACCAGACTTGAAAATGACTGGGAATCATTCAAAGAAAAACGAAATGCATTGAATCTGCAGCTGAATCACCTCAAATCAGAAGACCTGCGAGTGAAGATTAAAGATTCTAATGGTGATGCTAAGAAGTTGTTCAAGTTACTGAACTCAAGTTTGAACAGAAAACAGGAACTACCTCTGCCACCACATACAAATGAAATTGACCTGGCAGATGATTTTAATAAGTTCTTTGACGAAAAGATTAAAACACTTAGGTCTAAGTTGGACTCTACACAAAATGAGACTGTTAATGATACTAAAACTGCCCCTCACACACTGCGACACTTTCGAAGTTTGTCTCAAAGGGACATTAAGAAACTGATCAGGGAAATGCCTGTTAAACACTGCCAACTTGATCCTATTCCCACATGGCTTTTGCTCGAATGCATTGATGAATACCTCCCAATTATAACCAAGATTGTCAATGAGTCACTCTCACTGGGAGAAATGCCTCTTGAGTTGAAACATGCCTTAGTGAAACCTCTGCTAAAAAAAGGTGGATTGGATCTTATCTATAAGAATTATAGACCAGTATCAAATCTGCCTTTCCTGGGCAAACTAATTGAAAGTGCTATTATTAAACAATATACAGACCACCTTACTACAAACAACCTGGATGATGAGAAACAGTCAGCTTACAGAAAATTCCACAGCACTGAAACCCTCCTAACGAAGATCCATGACGATATCATGTTGAATATAAGCAAAGGCGAGGTAACAATGCTCATACTACTGGACCTTTCAGCCGCTTTTGATACAATTGATCATAAGATTCTACTGAACCGTTTGGAAAGCAGATATGGTATTCATGATTCTGCACTATGCTGGTTTAAGTCCTACATTTCTGATAGGTCACAGTCAGTTATAATTAATGACAAAACATCAACCAAACTGCCACTGAAATTTGGGGTTCCTCAAGGTTCAAAATTAGGACCAATCCTATTTAATTCATACATCGCTCCATTAAGCGAAGTGGCTGGAAAAAATCAAGTTAAAGACCAAAAGTATGCCGATGATGAGCAACTTATTCTCTCTTTCAAGCCAACATTCTTAGATCAGAGAAAGGCGGTTGTAAAGATGGAAAAGTGCATAGCTGAAATCAGGAAATTTCTTCATGAAAATAAGCTTTGCAACAATGGAGAAAAAACTGAATTACTGCTCATAGGCAGTCCGCACCAGCTTAATAAACTCCAAGTATCATCAATCCATGTTGACAATGTCGAAATCAAAGCAGCCGATCATGTTAAAAATCTAGGCATAATCTTTGACAAAAATATGACCATGGAAAAACAAGTCAACAAAATGTGCAGGAGTGCCTATTTCAATTTAAGAAATGTTTCAAAAATTAGGAAGTCTCTGGACAAGGAAACTTGCAAAACAGTAGTCAATGCGCTTGTCACTCCTCACCTAGACTACGGAAATGGTCTTCTGTATGGAGCATCGAGTCGCTTAATAAATAAACTTCAAGTAGCCCAAAACTCGGCAGTTCGACTTATTGAAAAATTGAAAAAGTATGACAGTGTAAGCCAGCATAGGAAGCAACTGCATTGGCTGCCAATCCCAGCCAGAATACAATTCAAACTCATGTTAACAACTTGGAAAGCATTAAACGGACAAGCTCCCTTGTATGTTCAAAATATGATTCAGCAAAAATCTGAAAGAAATTGTAATCTGAGGAGCAATAACAAAATACTCCTAAATTTACCAACTTCCTACAACAAAAACAAATACGAAGACAGAGCCTTTTCACATGCCGCTCCAAAACTGTGGAACCAACTCCCAGAGAATGTCAAGGCCTCCAAGACAGTTGATGGTTTCAAAAGAAATCTTAAAACTCACCTGTTTAAGAGTTTCTACAAATAGATCCATCATGCACAAGCGCTAGTGAGCAGTTTACTGGAATTAGCGCTATACAAATGCCTATTATTATTATTATTATTATTATAATAAAAATACATCTGTTGAAGTTTTGTGAGTTTTAAAAGCAAGAGAAATTCCATTTTAATAGATTTTGCTATTCTTAGCATTTTAATTAATTTTTTTGGGTCTATTTAACAACAAAAGATAAAAGACAATCAAACTCTGTGACGTCATCAGCCATTTTGTGAATTTTAGTTGGTTGGCCTTGTAGGCCTATTTAAATCAACAGACAAATGTATTTCATGTAATAATCAATGAATAAGATAGAAAATTTATTATTTTTATTGAATTTTTAAAAAAATTACTCAGTTGTGACACTTTGGAAGGAAATACAATTGAAAAAAAAAGTGGACGGAATTGCCATCCTCATATTAAAACTGGATTGATTGGGTGTTTTGTAAATCCATCCACCTACATCAGAGTACTTGTATCGCTTGCAATAATCATAATTGGCATATAATTGATTACAGAAATTAGATTGGAACAATTGATACCACTTTAATTGGTGTAAAAAAATTTTAATTGTTATTACTAGGGCTGCAACGGTTTATTGCGGTACGAATAAACCGCGGTATTAGACGTCACGGTTCACCGTACTGTCAGGCCGACGAGTAATTCGGTTTACCGTAATTCCGATTTCCGCCACTAGAGGCGCCACCATCACGCAAGTTTAAGCTGCTGACCTGCTGAGGATCACACAGCAATCTGCCTGTTGCAGGGGTAACCAATAATTGGTGATTGGTCTGCACAAAGGGAATTGGTTAATGACAATTGAACTTTGCCCCAAGACCAATCATAGATGTCAAAGGTGTGAAGATTGAAGTGCAATTTAGGCCCCTGAATGTATTAGGATAGATATGACAAGTATTTGCTCAAAATTTATTATTTGGGCATGTTTTCATTAAAGCAAAGTTACATTTAAAAACTCATTCAACATAGATCTACAATTCTAATTATTCTATATATATACTTGATACTGTTAGAATCTTTACATAGTGTTGTTCATACTGCTGAGGTAAATTGTTAAAAGGCCTATGAAATTATTCTTCTTGAAAGATGTCTTTTTTGGCCTTGTTTCACATTTATTGATTTAAGTCAACCTGAGGTCATTGGATACCCAATAAAACGTGTAAAATGTATACTTGGATTTGCCATTAAAAAAAGAACCGTGAAAAAACCGAACCGTGGGTCTCAAACCGAAAACCGTACCGAACCGTGAGGTAGTGAACCGTTGCAGCCCTAGTTATTACGACAATCGATTGAAATGATTGTATAAAACTTGACATCTATTATTTAATTCTTCTGTTTTTCGTGTAATCATTGTCCAGTTATTCTCAAATCAACCCAAAATACTTGGTGAAGATTGATCAATTGCAACATTTCAAAAATTTATAAGATATGATAGGTGGGGGCTGTATTATGCCCTGTGGACGGATTTACCATCCTTGCTGGACGGATTTACCAGCAACCTGGACGGATTTACCAGCCCCAACCTTCATTTTTGGTTGCCATAGTTTCATCAAAAATTATTTGAATTGTTTTACCTCTTTGGTTGTTAATGGTAGCACAGAATATGCTCCTTCCACTGGACTACTTTAAATTTTTTAAACCATTCCCATTGTTTGGGATGGGAAATAGGGTTTTTGCCAAAAGTGGACGGTTTTACCCTCCTTGACTCTAGAGGTCTAGGTTCAGAATTGTTCTGAACACCACATATATTTATGATATTATTTGCTATAAAAGAGTGAAGAAAAGCAATGAATGCTGTTAAATACAGTCTTTAACAACCTGAACAAGAATGAATGCAAGAATGCATCAATTGACAGTTGTCGTATATCCAGTTGGCCTCTCATTGACCATTAGATAACTTGAAATGACAGTATTGCACAGTATTTGTCCATAATGACTCAAAACACATGACATGATATAATTATATATGACTGAATAGTGTATACCCTGATCCTGTAAAACAGAAATATTGATGCATTTTTACCATGCAAAATAATTGTGCAAATCCCTTTTTTTTTCCAAACAAAAATACAGCCCACAAAATACTCTGCAGTGTGTTCATACAACATGTAGGCCTACAAAAAAAACTATGAAGGTTTAATCTATGAACTGTACAAAATATTATGTAGGCCTACACTATCAACAAAATACAAAGATACAGCGACCATAACATTAAGCTCCTTTTTGGGGTCATAATGGAAGTTGGCAAAAGTCAAACACAGCACACAAACATTTCAACTGATTGTGAAACTCTTCACTAATCAGCTAATTGGGGAAAAAGACAGATCAATAACAGGATAAGGACAATGCATTTTCATTACCATTGACTAGCCCAAATTGCCCAATGCAATTGATTCCAATTTATGCTCAAAATGTAAATTGACAAACACATCTATAAATTTACATCAAACTGACAATAGGCCATTAGCAGGCATTACCCTTCAATTTTGAACATTGTTGAAATCTGAATAGATTCAATGATCAGGTGATAATTCAACCTCTGTGTTTATTGGACACATGCAAAAACAGGAGTAATAGCAAAATCAACATTTTTCATGCATTAAAAAGTAGCATTGGTGTCTAATCAGCTAATATTATTTGAATATTGGAAAACTATTAGACGAAAACAGCCCACAACAATTAGGATAATAGTCTCCATTTTGCAACATCAGCCGAACATTGTGCGTCATAAATTTGCAAGAATCTGTTATTAGTGTTAACACCCTTCATAAAACCAGTACCCCTAAGCGATAAGCTTATAGGGCACTCATAAAACAGACACAGCTTCATCTATGAGATCCTGAAAATTTTCAATGGACACAAAAGATGCAAATACTGAAAGACAGAAGCAGTTGCAAGGTTTGCATTTTAAGGCCATTGTTTTAAGCATCCCTTCAGGATTCAGCATTCAGCTACAAGCTAACACCAAGTCAGAGGATGACTGAAGCATAGAAATCATTCTGGTACTGTCTTAGATGTTTTAGCCAGAAAGACAGATGGATAATGTAACAGAGAGATATGTAGATGGATAGATTGACAGTAGACGGATGGATCAACAGTTCAACACTACAGATCCATCAATAGATAGATCATGGATGACTATAGAACAAAATGCAGACAAACAGATTGATAGAAGAAGAAGTAGACACTAGGCTTACAATATAGATAGATCAATAGATAGCTGATGCAGATAGATAAGAGTAATTGATTAAATGATTTTTTTAATGACCATTTAATGATCCTTACTTAGAGAGGACAATTCATTGACAATTACACAAAAAACGTTCCTTTTTTGCCTATTTTCAATAATTGCCTTCACCAACTTACCCCTTACCCCTTAAATCAGTTTGAAAAAAATACATCTAAAAACATTGGGAAATAAAATGTGGGAAAAACGTCATGGGCACACACCTCTACCACATATTATGATTGAGTATGGGTTGATTCACAATGGGGTAGAATGACAAATGCATAGCGTAGTAAATGCTTTTACAACAGCTTAGCCCCGTCAGTTTTTCTCAAACATAGTAATTCTATACTGCTACAGCTTGAATATAACCCATAAATCTTAAAAGTACCTGAACAACGGTTTCTCTGAAATTCATAAACCAGCCCTCTCCACCAGTAATCAAACCGTTTCACGTAAAAATATTAAACATACCAATAAACGTTGAATTCTCTTTGAACTAAAAGCCAAAATTTAACACAAGTTGAAAATTATATTTAACAAAATTGAAATTGCTTGTAAAATATTTGGTCTCTCACGACTCTCCGTACCTAATTTGGAAGGAGGAACTCAGAACTGAATCCTCAGCTCTAATACTCCTATTCGAACACTCACATTGTGTAAAAACACACTATTGTTCTCTATAAACAATAGCAGACATTATCATGGGATGCTACATTAATTTTTTTTTTCACAGCTGCAAGGTGCCAAATAAAAACATGGGCTGCATAGCAACAAACCCCCATAAAAATCTGATTGCACACAATGAGGTGAAATCAAAAAGGCACGATAACTTCTACAAGGTGACATTTTGTTTGAGAAAACGACAGCTGCTATGCACAGTACAGGAAAATGGAAACCAATAAATATGTCGGGTATATCTATATTTTATTTGCAAAGTAATTAACTCTCATTCAAAATCACCCGGGTAATATGCTGGGACTTCAAAACAGTGCTTAACAAAAACAGTTATCATATCTTCATTTCACATTGTTTAACACAAGAAACAGAGCAATGTAGAGTGGCAGAACTGAGAAAAGATAGTCATCACACACATGAGCAATTTTAGTCACAGAGGTTATTTCAAAACTGTTCTGTGGTTCCACATTTCTCAATAAATGAATATCTATCTATATCATTCTCAATGAATAAACCCTCATTCGTTCACATTTTGCTTGTGTCCATACTGTGTCCATACCCATGATACAGATACAATAGGCGGTGTTGGTGTGGGGTCTGTGATGTTGCACTGTACACTTGAGTATTTGTGAACATGGGCCAGTGGGTCTGGTGCCAACCGCATTCTCTCATGATGTCGAGGTCACAGAGGTCACGCTGGACTTTGAAGGACACCACACTTGTTCAGTTCTGCTAAGGTCATTCCACACACCAGGGGGCAGGGGTCCATGATATTGTTATTGGACACTCTCTCTTCAAATACTGAATTATATTCACTTGAACAATGTTGAACGAAACCTCAATTTATATTTTGAAAAAATACCAAACATGTTACATTTCAGACAGAAAGTTCATTACAACCAGACATTCATCTTCTTTAGGAGTTATTTTTGTGGGTAGGTGATAGTGTTTTACACCACATATTTATTCACTGAATAGGCTTATTAAATCAGATAAGCAAGGGCCTTAACAGCTTAACAGTGAGACAGAGTTCAATCTCAGCACAGGATGAAACATCCATCTAATATCGGTTGCCCGGACGGAAATCGGACCTGGGTCACAGAGGTTAGCAGCTACCTTTGAGCCCATCTTCATAACTCAGGGCTCGCTAACCAAGTTTTCACTTTGAGTGAAGTCAAGCTCTGAGGTAGCCACTGGTAGGAGAATGCTAGAGCCAGGCCTGGGCCTTTTTGTAGGAGGATTAAATTGCTAGAGACAGGAATGCCCACTATCCAAATCAAACTTTGGCATGAAACTGCATTTTAGGAGGGCCCATGCAGCTAGAGTCTCATTTGAGCAAATAAGGCTTCAGGCTGGGAGACCCTTTCTGTGTTCTGTTGGAACTGTTCAGACTTGTTCTGTAGTATGATTCATACAACAAAGTGACCTCAAGAGAAATATATTCACTGAAATATTTGCAAAAACAAGACTCATAACTGCACATGCTGAATCACAACTGAACACGGCAGAATAGTTGAACTAGTCCTCAGTGCAGTGCACCAGCAGTACATGACCTGCTCCGGGGCATTTTTGCCAAGGTTCCTGCCAGACTTTTCTACAGTCGATAAATAATTGTCCCTACGCTATTTGCTCCATTCCTTTCATATGAAAATGTGCACAAATGATATTTATGCAATGAGAAATCAGTAATGAAAATCAAAGCTTAGTTTGCTAATTGCTACCTTTGAACATTGTGAAGTTTATTGGTGATCTCAGATGTCGCAAGGTGCTAAAAGTACAGACTTTATCACATTGCTCTATTTCATTTATCAACATCAATGCAATGAAAAATTTAGAAAAAAAAGTCACTTAACAACCAGATACTGTGGCTGCCATACCCTAGCAATCTATCTTGGCCCAGTGACCATCCCTCAATTAAATAATTAAATCAAATCTTGCAGATTTAATTTCGGAGTCATGACTCTCGTTGCTGACATCACGAGGCATTGCTCTGAGGATTGTATTTGCTTTTCATGACCAATAAATAATGCATTGATTACTCATTACGCAACCTCATGCAACTGGAACAAAAGAAGTGTGAATTCCCACCCAGAATGCACTTGCACCAGGTGTGTTTCCATGGCAACATATCACTGTGGCTCACCTGCAGGCATGGGACTAAGGCATGGGACTGGGGCATGCAAGCGCACTCAACAAAAAAGACAGAATATCTGGCACCAGCTGCTGTCATAGACCCCCAGGTATATACGCATACACACAAAAATCCCCTGTTTGCAATGACATGTTACACCACCTAATAACAAACAGCAATGCTGAGCTTTATATCAGACATCCCTGATTACTATAAATTTACAAAGGTTGTTAGAGACTTGAGAAGTTAAGAAACAGCCACTCAAATGGTATTCTGATGATTTCATATCACCATCCCATCTGGAATTTTGCTAAGTAAGCATCTAAGAATAACAACGGAAGCTAACAGTAAAATAAGTTTACATCCTACAAATTTGCCCCAAGTCAGCTAAATTAGAATGTTACAATAGATAGGACAGTCAGACATCAGAATTTATCAGAAATGTACATCATTGACTAAGGAACCCTTATGATTATCAATTTATTACCAGCTTAACCACATAAGCATAAGGTCAGCAGTATCATTCTTCACAATAGCTACAAACAACAGCAATAAAATAGATCATCTACAGCAATGAAAAGATTGGTCACTGTGTACATCAGATAATGTATATATGTCCATTATTGTTTGTCCATAAACAGAATGAGCAAACAAATGTAGCAATCAGCTTGCAAGTGAGGAAAATGGCCGATAAAGAAAAGCCCACACTGATGAACCAATATTTATTTTGCTGATATATTCAACAAATATCTGAGCAAGCTATGTCATCAGTGGTGAGCTCGCTTGACAAATTTTAATGTCAAAATCAATACCTGGACAAGTAAAACTAAGCCACTATTATAACAAATCCAAGTTGGGACTGCTGAGAGGCCAAAAATAGACAAATCTTCATTTGCTGGTCAGCAGACGAGCATCATTCGGGGAAAATGTAATTATCAGAATTGAGAAGTCTTGAGAGGGTCGATCCTCCTCCATTTTTACTTCTCTCCAATAAAAACGAACAGATCAGTATCTCTTTTTTTCTGCTTAACTGAAGCTTCCAAAAAAATATTCAGCAAAAAAAAAACTCAAAATTATTTTTGTATAAATATGCTGGCACTACCATGAAGCCAAAACCTTTCAGTTCTAAACAATTCATACACGACGAAGCTATTTCGTCATGTTTATAGACAAATTGCGAGTTCACAATTCATACCTTCTCTTCAATATCATACAATGTAATTACCTTGAGACTTCATCATTAATGAGTTCTGAAGAAGCCACATAGTGCTGGACTGCCATGTAGAGCATGGGGGAGTTGGTGTTCTTGTCCAGCTGCTTCTTCAGGGGCTTCTCCAGTTCCACCCATTTGTTCTGCAGCTTCTTGTTCTTGTACTGGAGACCAAAGTATTCAGGCTGAAAAGAACATAATTTATACTATTATATATGTCAATCATACTCATAAGAAACATGCAATTGGGAAAATTACAGAAGACAGACTAACAGGTAAATCTCAATATAATGTCACATTGGTCAGTTGCTCAATCGCAGATCATAGAAACTCAGAAAACTCCATAAAAAAAAATAAACAGATAAAATACATCAAAAAGAGATACTACAATATAATATCATTTTTATAACGTCATCCTACATCAACATAATTTTCACAATTGCAGAGCATATCAGATACAAGAGGGAACAATTTGGCTGATCAGAGGCAACTTAATTTGGCAATACACATCCCAATACACATTATCCATGTCATACCTGCATACATGTTTTTCTTGTTGTGATGAACTGAAAATATGTATACCCACAACTCAGAACTTTGTTTATCAATACAGATAAAAGTAAGCCGACTATAAACCTGAACAAAAGCTATGCCTTTTTGATTTTACCGGTTTATATTATATATATATATAATATTCAGGGAGAAAGATACAATACAGTTGAATACACACATTACACATGATACAGGTTTGTAACACCTGAGGAAAATACAAATAATTAAAAGACCATGTGCAACAATTTATCTTCGGGGTAGTAAATTTACATACTTGCATTTGTAGGAAGAACAAAATTAAACAAAAGAGAAAATTGTGTCTATTAAATACCTTTAACACTCTCACCGCTCATGAGCCAAGTTTTATTAGGCTGTCACAGTATTGAAATGAGACACTTTTTTTCAAAATGACACATCTAAATCATTTCAAGATTTCACCAAATTATGGAAATTGCCCTTATCAGATCTTGTCACCATCTGTCACAGTCGAGTGACTCGGCCTAAGGCCACCAGACTGTCACGCTTGAGTGAATCTGTCATGAAAATATGTTCTGTTACGGCTGAATGAATCAAAATATGAATGAACTCAAAAACCAACTTGACCCCAGAGTTCCTTTACCACAGGGGTTCTTTTAATCATGTGAAATTTATGCTGATAGTGACGACTTTGAATACAGTGGCATTCGCCTATTCAATTACTTTCAATTCACACAGAAGGAAGTTATACAGTTTCCGGGGTTTTAAAGAACAGTTTCTGCATTGATCTGACAGTTATATCCAAAGAGAGGCATTTTTCAAACTTTCCTTAAAAAGAATAATTGGCATAGTTACCTATATCATTAACATATTAAAATGAAATTTTCATTCACAATAGCCCAATGGTGAATAATTCAGTTTCCTGAGCATAGAGAACAATTTATTATAACTTCTTTTGACAATTTTGACAAATCTGGTAATCACACAAAGCAACTAACCAGGTGTTTTCTTAACTATACTCCCACTGCATAACTTAGGTCTCAAGAAATGTGATTTTATCATGTATCATATCAATGATATCATGCCACCCACAGCAGGAAGCATGTTAAAGTCACAAACTGTTATGCATGTGAATACCAAACTTAAGATTCTACACATTGCTACATAGCTAAGTTGTATACATTAAACATTATAACCCAAGGAGATCACAATACAAACGGGCAAAGATTTCCTTAATCTGAGATCGAAGAATTATGGAAATGTCCTGAACATTAAAGAAACATTCATGATTGTATCACCCTTTTTCCTGCAAACTGCTCAGGGAAAAAGTTGAATAATTACAATGGTATTCATAAACACCAGTTGATAAGAATGACTGTTTTACAATTCAGTAAAACGTTTAGAAACCAGTCCAACTACAGTTCAAGACTATTTGAGAGAAGTGGCCAATACAGCCTTTTTTATCATGTTTACTGAAACTTTTATAAGACAATGGTATTAATTGACAAAGGTCACTTTTAATAGCCAGGGGCCAAGAGACTGGAGAGTGGCCACTAATTAACTCAATTAAAAAGTTGACCAAGATGTGACTCATTAATTTGACAGTCAAAGAATAAAGAGGAAAGGATTACGGAGCAGAGTAATTAAACCCCAAATGAGGATATGTTAACACATAAAGGAATGGGACATCATCCGGAGACTGATGAAATGTGTCCGCTTCCTTCTGCTTCTGGTGATGCAATAGTAAATGGCAATACATGCATCCATCCTCCACCACATTTACTTGAACTGTTTAACATGTTTAATGTCTTCAATATCCAAATCATCATGAAACAATATAAATGTAAAATACAAGGACCACAAGACTTCCAACAGGCAAGACAAACTAATGAATCAGAAGCACACCTATGAAGATGCAAGCTTGTGCTTACAGCCCCTTATTACTCGCTCTATGAATGAAAGTAAATATTCCCACTAATCAAGGGTGACAAAATCCAGGTTCATGGACACAGAATTAATAATTTCTACATTACTTCGACAACATTTTTGCAGGTTGAAACTTAAATTCTATTGACGCAATGTCAGAGAATGACACAGTCAAAGTAGAAACAAATTAAATGCCCATTCCTACCCATATTTTAAACATCTTCTATCAAATCTAAGTTAATCAAATTATTATGAGCATTAGTTCATTTTTTAAGCTTGACATTTACCATAGTTTTACAGCTTGATACAGACACTTGACAGACAGTCAGAGTCAAGCAATTATGCAACTAGCATGTGTGCATTAATCTGAATGACATTTGGGACCATGCAATTAATAAGATGTCATCCACCAAGTTTTATGACGGACATATTGACATAATAGCTTTGAAATTACATGACATGCAGAATTAATTGGAAGGCCGTCAGGAATATGTGAGGTCCACTCTGATTTATGGGATACTATTCCAAGCATATTTCCCCTGAAGAAAATTACTTGTACAAGTGTACATCTATTGCATATGATATGTATTGTCTCACTCTCACAATCACCAACAAACATTATCAGTCAGCTAGGAAATACAAAAATCTTTCATTTCACCTTTAAGCCCAAAAAGCTAACACATTTTACCTGAAGCGCTGAAGAACAATTGAGCATACTGTACAAATCTTGCAATAACTCTATCACGCTTCATAGAGTATAGAGTTTAATTTAAATCCACAACCAAATTACCTCATTCAGGCCAATCCTCTGCGCAATGTTCTCCAAACATTCCTGCCCAGTGCTGTCAGTGTTCAAGGTACAGTCCATCAACTCATTGTCAAGCAGATTCACACACACAACATAGGAATTCTTGGAAGTCACTTCATATCTTTGAGCCCGTTTCAGTTTAAACCAGGGCATCCTAATGTCTTTGAGAAATCAATCAGTAAAATCCAATTTCTTTGGGTTTCCCCCTTGGTAATCCTTTGGCGGTGTCACCTGGCAGTAAAATCACATGTCCTTAAAACTGAAATGTACAAAAGAGAAAATCAATTAACAGTTCAAGCTGGATACAAGAATACAGTTATTTCAATCATAAAGGCCAATTAATTACAAGATCATCATTCACCCATGGTATTGGTATCTGATAGCCTAGGCCAACAGAGTGAGTCACCAGTCACTGATTGTGACAAAAAGCCAGTTGCCACATTTTGATGATTTTGGCTAATGCTTTACCATGTTTACATGGCATTGCATTGTATTCAGTATTGGCCTATGAATGGGTGATGAACAAATGGATTACTCATACAAGTGTTTATCAATGTCAACAACAGTGTTACAACAATACAACAAACATAAGATTAGCCTATGGAAACAACATGGTTCTGAACTTCCAAGACCCAAACAGTCTTCATTTCAGAGTCTTTTACTTTTTATGTCTTGTTCTTAAAGTTGGCTTCTTACCAAAAAGCACAACAGTAAACCAACAAAAATGGTAAGTACATGCACTCTTACCTCTTTCATAAAAGCAGTGGTGCCTTTCTTGACAGTAAAATCCACTCAGGTGACAGTCTTCTCTTCACCTGTCACGTCCACGAGTGACTCCCACAAACATTTGCCTCATAACACCTTGTAAACAATCGGCAGGTGCGCTGAAAGTAGTTCCCAAAACTCCCCATAAATCATTCTTAAAAATAATGTGGTCGTCAAATCACCCTAATTAAAATTACATACTATGTGTTTTGATTAATATCACGCAAACATTTGGTATTGTCATCCTGTATTTTACAAGAAATAAAACAATAGCACGCTCAAGAATACAAAAGAGCCTAATCACTCACTGGTATGTCAGGTATTTGATCACAAAGTTATCCAGAGGTCGCCAGGAGTGCTAGAACACTGGCCTGTCACCTGTCTTTATTCATGCTAACTGAAATTATGTGAATAGTCTCACTAAAAGAGCTTAAAAAGGTAAATTGTACACTTTCAATATTTTTTTAATAGGCCAAGATTAAAAAAATATATATTGCACAACTGGAGCTAACTGAGGTCAGTAATTTCAAACTGATCAGTTATAAAAGGCACTCCAGGGGGGGGTCCAGGAATTTTGAAGGGGGGGGGGGGTCAGCAGCGAGACCCTCAGCAAATTCGGCCGGGGATCTCTATATCTCAGGATTGAATATCTTAGCTGAAAGGCGGGGTCCCCCCCCCCCCGGGTCCGCCCCTGGGTTTCAAATATATATACGCGTCAACTAGCCAAATAAACACTGACCAACAGCAGCGAACCTTTGCGCCATACTTCCAATCTATATAGTGACTAAATTAAAACTTAATTTCAGCCCCTTTCTTCAAATCTGCAGCCACTGCCCCTTGGGAAATACTTTACACATAATAAATGTTTTCGTAAGATTTTTAAAATTCACAACTATATCTTGATCGTTCAACATCATAAAATTTTATTACATGTATACATCTTACAAATAACTACTATACATGTAACAGGTATGCATCACAATTAAAACGCAATGTATACCGTATATTGTGACAATTTTTTCTCAATAATTAAGAGCTGTTAAGCAACTATCTTTTAATACAGGTGCTTCAGGGTTACACATTTTCTTATAAACTTAAGAAATGGAATTGATATCAAATACTTATTCTGGTAACTATTGTTGTAATAAATTCATAAAAAACTAGGCTCAAGTGGAAAACACTGTAAGTTGTGCCTCAGATGAACTTGCTCAAAATATGAATTTATATTATACATCATTAACTTAAAATATACCTTCTAGGCCTATATAAAATAAAAGATCCTCATGTTGAAAACAATAATGGAACTCATAATTGACATACCATTTCAAATTAACCATTATCCACAAACTTAAAATGATGTCTAATTTTAAATGATTACACTGTCTTTCGACTAATTACAAAATAACAAAGTAGAGAAAATAATACAAGTACGGCTTCACGGAAGCCTTCATCATTAATTTAAAAAATTCTAAAGTTTTAATACAACATTATTTTAAAAGCACACAGTCACCTTGAAATTGAGCACAGAAGTCAAGGAAGGTTCAATATATATTGAATAATATTATATAAACCGTACACTATAAAATAATTATTTCTCAACAGTAAATCAACAGTAACATTTAAGTTTAATAAGTACATCAGATCTTGCAGCGAATATTTGATATACATGCCAAATGAATCAAGTGATAGGATAAATCTCAATGCGCATGAAAAAGTCCAGATATGTTAAGAGTTATACTCAGTAATATTTGTTTCAGTAAAAAGTTACTAAAAACGAAATAAATGTTGACAGAAAACTGGAAGAAGGGTCTATGACAATGTTCAATGGATACAAGGGAGACAAGAAGACTGGATCTTTGTAGGATCTACAGGATTATAGTCAGACTCATTCCAGTTTAGCATTCACAAGATTCCCTATTTCTTTCACACAAGATATTTTTCAACCTGTAAGACGATTTATCATTATGTAATCTGTCATGCAAGGATTTTCATTCGCCACATCTATTCTCATTACTCAGCTGCTTTGCATTTGCCTTTTCTGGATAATTCCACTTATAAAATGTCTTAATTGGAAATTGGAATTGGTTATATGTGTCCTTCTGCAGGGATTTCTTCAATTTCCAAAATGGATTTCGACCAGAAGACCCATGAAAGTAATTCAAAAGTAGGTAATACGTCCAGGATTTCTTCAATAATACAGTCAAAGTGATATATATGTACACATTGTCACATTCATTGATTCAATCAAGATTTCCGACATTATTCAGTCACTTTCTTGGCAGGAATCTCCAACAGTTACAGGGAAGATAAGTTCAACATATTCACTATATATGACACACATCAACCATCCTATTCCACTTTGGGTTCATCACTGGGAGATTCCACACTATGACTACGACTCTGTACGCCACTATTTTCACTGGAATGCTGTTCCAACAAGGGTGCATCTGAAACAAACAAACGGTCACAAAATTTAGGCACAAGTTTTGGAAAATCTTTCTGATATTTACATAAAGAATGTTACAACATGGATACATGGCTCACTAGGGTAGAAAACTATAAACATAAGTTTTCCATACATCACAAATATTTTCAGACTGACTTTGACAATGACATAACACACGTTAACGATCAGTCAGATAATTAAGAACATATAATTTTGAGGTCCTCCCCTATCGGGATAGGACCAGTCTCTATGAGCTCATGGCCCACAGACTTATCGTCATTCTAAATAGAAAGAATGACGACGTTAACAGTGCATATTCATCTCTTGAACTTGAGTTCAAGCCTATTTAGCTGAGAAGATAAAATTTGGCGCCACACCAGACCACATGACCTATGATGTCATATCCTACCCACAATGCCTCACATCTGCCTCTTTTCTACGAAGCGAGACACATAGACACGTTCCATCGCGGGGATGGTTGGGTGGGAGCACTACGGTATAAGTCTGTGGGCCATGAGCTCATAGAGACTGGTCCTATCCCGATAGGGGAGGACCTCAACTCTATGTCACTCATGGCCCACAGACTTATCGTCATTCTAAATAGAAAGAATGACGACGTTAACAGTGCAGATGTAGCAAAACGGCGGTGGGGATGGAACCCACATGCCTGGGAGGCATTGACACCCCAGACAGAGCGAAAGCGCTGCTGGTTAGGGAGGCCTCATTGTGGTCCGGTTTGTGCTGAACAAATGACTGATACCCAAGCAAAAAAGCCAACTCAGAGCCCACAAGGGGTGAGATGAAGTGGGCAACAGGAAGGACCCCGTGCAGTGCCACTGGTGGGACTGGAAAGGGGTAGAAGTGGTTCGGCCGTGCCAAGGCTGTGGAACGGCCATGGAATCTGCAGGAGGAGGTACAACCGAGGAAGACGGGTACCCAAGGACCTCAAAACCCAGTCCAGCAGGGCTGAGAGGAGGTCGATGATGAAGAGAGCCTACGCGGTGCTGTGACAGACCACACGGGCCACAGAGGCACAGACCAGCTGCCCAAGCCCGGAAGCTGTGGGACCAAGAGCTGGAGGCAAAGGAGATACACCCAGGCAGGCTGCGGAGGGGCAGCCAGCAGGAGAAGATCCAGGGAATCCAGAGATGCCCAAGGAGCAGCGGAGAGATCCCCATCAGTGAGGAGCCCCGGTCCGAAACCAAGGGGCAGGCGAACGGAAGACAGCCATTGCAAGCGGAAGAGTTCCGATGCAGTCCCAAGACACCAGGAGCAGGGCAGTCGAAGGGAGAAAGAGAGCCGCAGATGAACCCCCACTGGTGAGAGGGAAGGCCGACAGGGTCGCCCAACCGATTCGGAGAAGTAAGAAACAGGGGGTGTCACCACGGATGGGAGACCCCTACTGGTTGAAGAACCGAGGAGTGCTTGCGCCAGGCAAGACACACACCCAAAAAGTTGGCTGGGGCCACAATGGCAGACCGTGGTGGCCTGTGGCCAAACCAGATGCAAATTGGCTGAGAAGCAGCCAGCCAAGCAGAAATGGTCCTGTGAGGAGGCAATGTTGCCAGGACCCTCAGGATATGGCTGGCCGAGATCCCACTGGTGCGGCCAAGTCGAG
This sequence comes from Platynereis dumerilii, assembly GCA_026936325.1. Classification (NCBI taxonomy): domain Eukaryota; kingdom Metazoa; phylum Annelida; class Polychaeta; order Phyllodocida; family Nereididae; genus Platynereis; species Platynereis dumerilii. Next base: position 3,314,609 of record JAPTHN010000007.1, read on the forward strand.
GCCGCGAGGCAAGCGCGCTCCCCCCCCCCTTTTTCAGAGCCGGGACCGGCCAGAAAGAACAGGAGGCAAAGGAGTCTCCCACAGGGCCACAACCAGGGCCAGGGGAGATGGGAAGGAGCCAGGAACCTCCAAGCCCAGCCAACCGGAGAGGCCGACGGTCCAGCAGGAGATGAACCAAGGCACGCAGGAGGAAGGAAGGAGCCTTCCGAGGGCCTACAGGATCAAAGGGATGGTAGTCCGCGGCGACCAAGGCTGGAGTGAAGGACAACACCCAAGGAGCAAGCCGAAGGAGGACGGGTATGCTGAGCTCCGGAGGCAAGAGGGCGTGACCCAGCAGCGGCAGGCGAAGACGGGACGCCACGGCAGAAAGGCACATTCCAGGAAAGAAAGGTCCCTGGAAACAAGCCAGAAGGTCAAAGGCGGGGCAAAGGCACCAGGCCAGAGCCCGCACCGCAGACCCAAATGGACGAGCAGACCGCAGGAAGAGCTGGAGGCCAGGAGTAAAGGCCACCTGGGAGAACGACCGTACTGGTACGGGCAACCCCAGCAGAACCAAGCCCAGGGCATAATGCCAAGGATGGCAGAGGCCCCAAGACAGCAAATCCAAAGTGGATAGGTGAAAGGTCCAGACGGACGTACCACACACACCGCAAGCAGAAGGCAGCCGGAGCCTGCCCAAGGGAGACAGGACGAGGAGAGGGTGATGTCCCTGACAACGTCCAGGAAGGAAGAGTCCCAGGAAGGAAGAGTCGGAGGAAGCAGCTGAACAGCCGCAGCGGAGACGACGCCCGAAAGGCCAGAAACACAGCAATGAAAACCCCAGACCGAGCCGATAGCAAGGCCAAAGGGGCATGCTGAGGCCACGACCAACCATGCCGGAGCATGGGGAGGAAGACCAGCCAAGGCAACCTGACTAGTAAGCCAAGGAGAAGCTGACCCGGACAAGCAGACAGCTGAGGCTGGTGGGAAGACAGCCGAAGGACCCAACCGACCAACAACTCCCGGAGGAGAAAAAGAGAGCCACCCAGGCAAGCCGCATAGGGAGACTGGGCAGGCAGAGGCCCAGAGTCCTCAGCACCAGACCAGCCAGTGAGCTGACAGAACCGCAGAGAGGACCCGGGAAAAACGGCAGAGCCCTGGAGGGGAGCCCACCAGGGACAACCAGGCCAACCAACTAGGTGGTGCCGGAGCAGCCACCCGAGAGAGAACATACGACGGGTCGGAAGCGGCCCGAGGAAACAGCAAGACACAAAGGAGGCGGGAACCGCCAGGTGCAGACACACCGGAAGGAGCCGGTCCACCAGCAAGTGTTGCGTCGACAGCAGTCAGGACGGGGAGCCTCCCTAACTGCATAGCCCCGGGCCGGAGCCCGAGGGGGTGCAAGACCACCGGAGGAAATCGCGGAGGCAAAACAAAGCCTGGCCCAAGCCGGAGAAAGGAGGGAGACGGCAGCCAGAAAGATGCTAAAGGCTGGAGAACCCAGGACAGGAGCAGCCGGAACTACCAAGAGTCCCAGGTGACGACTGCGTACAGGCAAGGCCGGATTCCCGAAGCCCAGGGGGAGGAAACGGGAGACCCAGCCAGCCGGACCTACAGCCCGAGATACTCCGGCTGGGAGGAGAAAGTCGAGACGACCAAGGAGCAGCCACGCCCCCAGACAGAAGGGGGGCTGGGCAAAGGCCAGAGACCCATGAGGTCCGGAGACCCCGACAGAAAGTGGAGGTCCGGAGACCCAGACAGAAAGTTAAGGTCAAGTGACCCAGAAGCAGCACATCAAGGCTGCGTGGCCCAAGAAGTCACCATGGCCCGGGGAGGCCGGAGAGCCACTGAGGGCCGGCAGACGGCCAGAAGCAGAAGCAAAGGCACCTAATCCGGAGACTAGGGCAAAGGGTCGGATCCTAAAGAAGCCACACATATGTCAGGAGAAGCCTTGTGCAGACGCACACGGCTCACCGCAGGAGACCAGAGGAGGAAACTGCCAGTGAAGACACGAGGTCCGGAGACCCAGTCGTTCCACAAAGGGTCCAGCAAAACCAGGAAGCCCAAGGAAGCCTAGACCCAAGAAACCCACAGAAGGGCCGGAAAAGGCTGGCGTAGTGCCCCAAGGCCAAAGCCCAGAGGCACGGAGGCAGGAGCATCACCCTGGAGATGGCAAAGAACAGTACAATAACTGCAACCCCTCCAACTCCGAACTGCTACCAATCAGAGTAACAGTTCTTGTAGACTGCAGCAGACGTCTGTCACCATATAGTGTGTTATATTTATTCATCAACTCACTCCTGTAACTGCCACCTTTCAGAGTGTCTCAATACACACGTGGCGCAATATTGGCATAAAATCAGAATATATTTACGACATCAGAATACATTTACGTAATCAGAATACATTCACGAAATCAGAATATATTTAAGTAATCAGAATATATTGACGTAATCAGAATTTTTACATAATCAGAATATATTTACGTAATCAGAATATATTTACGTAATCAGATTACAAGTCGGCAACACACAAAGTAACCAATCTGAACTTTTCTCTGCACCAGAACCATTTATAACTGCTTGGCAGAGAATATATGATCTAAAACTGAATATCGAACTTAACTCAAAATAACCCCAATACTGAAATTAATAACATTATATATATTATCCTTTGCAGAACATGAGTGGCTCAGAAACCCCAGATCCATCCAAAGATGGGCAGCTTTCCCAGACACCAGAAGACGAGAATATGGATGATGTTGAAACAAACGCAAGTGCAGCTCAAATGGACGAGGCAATTGAAGAATTATCGGAAACTGGTGGCGAGGAATTTGAGAAAAGAATGTCTCGCAGCCGCGCAAAGAAAAATAGCAGCGGAGAAGATGAACTGAAGGAAAAGAAAGAGAAACTCCAATTGACCAAACTGCAAAATGAAAACAAGACTATTAAAAAACAGAATGAGAAGCACAAGAAAGAAATTGTGGAACTTAACGCCAAATGCACCAGTCTTGTTGTTGAGAAAAAGCAACATGAGGCCAGCATTGACAAGCTGAAGCGCCAATGCGAATTTGAAATCAGCAAATTACAGGAGATGTGGGAATCAACCAAACAAGAAATGGCAGATATGAAACATAATAATGACTTGGAGGTTAAAAGACTGAACAGAAGCAATGAAGCGACAATGAATCTTCTGAAGATTGAAAATACTCGCTTGGCAGACCAGCTGGCTAGACTGCCTAAGGAGAAAGAGAATGTTGACGACAATGCATCAAACACCAAAATCAAGATGCTCGAAGGAAAGAATAGAAAATTGAACGACAGCTTTACTAAACTCAATCAGTCCAATCAAGAACTACAACATGAAATATCAAAACTGAAGAGCACAGTTGACGCACTGCATAAAGAGAAATCTGATGCCGTCAAGAAGACGAATGAGGCTGCTCTAAATGAACTGAAATTACAAAATGACCTAACCGCTGTGAACCAACTTCTAGAAAAAAGTGAGAAAGAATGCAAGAAACTAGAGAAACTACTCCAAGAGTGTAAAACTGAAAAGAATGAATTACTTGAGCAACTAGACAACAGTTGTAGTGAGGATGTAGCTCAGGCAAAACCGCAAGGCCTGGTGATCCATGACAAAATCATGGAAAAGGTCGCCAGCAAGTTGGACGACAGGTTTGATTGGACCTATCGAATGATCTCGATATCAAGTATGAAAAGCGCTGACTATTCTGATGCCTTGGACTCGGCGGACCTAGTTCTATTTCTTGTGGGATCATCTGACATTAGAGATGGAATGACAGGCAAAGAAGCATTTGGAAAATTATCAAGTGTTCTCGATGGAGCTAAAAACCAAGCAAAAGTTGTCATTGCTGAAACTGCACCCACCTTCAAAACAGGGGCAACTGGTCACGTTACAGTGTTGAACTATAGACTTTCAAAGGTGCCAGATACTACATTCATAGAATCAAATCCAATTATGGTCAAAGATGAGATGCTAAATGAAAATGATGAACTTTCTGACGAGGCATTAACAGCAATATCAGAGAAAATCAACAGGGAATTGACCATTCCGGTTATGCTCAAGTCACAGTCAACCACAAAGATACCTGAGTCCGAACCAGAGCCATCTCGCACAATCAGCGAATTTGTCGAAGTTCAAGCAAATCTAGTAGGCAGGGTTATCGGCCAACGTGGAACCACGATCACGGCTCTGACAAAGAAATTCAAGGTCGGCATGCGAGTAGGAAAATGGGGTGAGCCAAGGAAGGATGATAAAGAAAAGATTGAAATGAAGATGGATGGTGTGATAGTTTCTGGCCCAGTGAAAAATGTGTCAAGTGCAATTGTTGAAATCCGTAGAATTGTAAATAAAGACTATAATAAATGAAAATTTTGGCCACAGAGACCGACGGACAGACCTGAACAGCCGATTGTACATAATAAAGTTATAAGCATTACTAATGTGTCACTTTGCAATTCATTAAATAACAGAAATGAAACAGCTAAAACCTGGGCCTCTGTGGCGAGAAAAGGTGTGAATCTCATCAGACAAAATGGTGGTAGAAATAGAAGCAGCTTCTTAGATAAAACTCCTGGTAAACTGAATAAGTCTCATGGCCAACTGAATAAGGCTCGTTGCCAATTGAATAAATCTCAAAGCCAACTGAATAAATCTCAAAACTTGAAGGTTGGCTTCTGGAATGCACAAAGCATCAAGAATAAAACCGCATTGGTAAATGATTACATGGCTGAACTTGATCTGGACATATATCTCATTGCTGAAAGTTGGCTGAAAGATAGTGACAGCAAGGAAATTGGCGAGCTGGAAAATAATAACAGATACAAATACTTTGCCACCCCAAGACCAAATAGACCAGGTGGTGGCATTGTGTGTCTAGGAAAATCCCAATTAAACCTGACCAAGAATGCATTACCTAACTATAAGACATTTGAATGTATGGAAGTTATCCTAAAGCATGAAGGCAAGATGATTACAATTATTACGATATATAGACCTGAACCTGGTCACAAAAATCAGTATAACATGGATGAATTCTATGAAGAATTCACATCTCTACTAGCCAGCTATCACTCGAAAAACGAGGTAATCTTGGTGGGAGACTTCAACTTTCATGTCAACAAGGTTGACAATGCTAAAGCCAGAAAATTCTTGGAAATTCTGGACACATTTGGTCTAGTACAACATATCAAAATGCCAACACATAGAGAGGGGAACACGCTTGACCTACTAATTACACGTGAGAACTCGATTGTATCAAGTCATTCTGTAGATGAGCAAAACTCAGACCACAACAATATTCTTTTTGAGCTACAAACAAAGAAAAAACCAAGGGAGGTAAAAACAGTCACTTCTCGAAATACAAAAAAGACCAACCTATCCGTGTTTAAGCTGGATTTAAGGAATAGGTTTAAGGAACTCTCAAAGCTAAACTCTGCTGAATGGACAGTGGATGACCTGTACAAACTAACAAGTACCTACATGTCAACCAGTAACATATTGGACACACATGCACCTGAAATTGAGCGAACTGTAACGGTCAGGAAACCAACTCCATGGACAACTGCCGATATAAAAACAGCTAAAGCAGAAAAAAGGAAAGCAGAAAAGAAATGGAGAAAATCAAAGAATGAAATTGACTATGAAATATATAAATTAAGTAAGAACTCATATAACAACAAACTTAATGACTTAAGAGACAAAGACTCAGCAAAGAAAATAAATGACAGTATGGGCAATACGAGAAACATGTTCAAAGCAATCAACTGTACTCTAAACCGCAAACAAATTCTACCTCTCCCAGCGCATACAAATGAGAAAACACTAGCTAATGAATTCATAACCTATTTTGATGAAAAGATCAACAAAATAAGAAGGAAACTGGATACCGATACTGATGCAACCAATCCAAAGGATAATAACACATTTGTAGGCCAGCCGCTAGTAAACTTCAAACAATTGACCCAGGATGATGTGAGAAGGATCCTGAAAGGAATGAAAAATAAACATTGTCAACTAGATCCGATGCCCACATGGCTGATAAAGGAATGCCTCGATGAGTTTGTCCCGGTTATTTCAGATATCATAAATGCTTCACTTCAACTTGGAGAAATGCCAGATATCTTTAAACATGCACTGGTCAAACCCACTCTAAAAAAGGCAGGCCTTGAAAAGGAAATGAAAAACTACAGGCTTGTATCTAATCTTCAAATTCTGAGTAAAATCATTGAAAGTGCGGTCATTGAACAATACACTGAACATCTCCGGACTCACGAACTACTTGATAGTAAACAATCCGCTTACAAAAAATTTCATAGCACCGAAACAATCCTGACCAAAATCCACAATGATATTATGTCTAATTTGGGCAAGGGTGAAACTGTACTGATGATACTACTTGACCTCTCAGCGGCTTTTGACACCATAGATCATGAAATTCTGCTGACGAGACTTGAGAACACCTATGGAATAAAGGGAAATGCATTAAAGTGGTTTAACTCTTACATGTCAAACAGATCACAGTCTGTAATAATAAACAAAACTGAGTCTGAGAAAAAAGCCCTGAAATTCGGTGTACCTCAGGGTTCTAAACTTGGTCCTATTCTATTCAATTCCTACATTGCTCCAGTCAGTAAGATTGCTAAAAGACATGGCATAACAGATGAGAAATATGCAGATGACCATCAACTACTTCTGGCATTTAAGCCAAAACAAACGTATAACCAACAAGAAGCAAAACATAGGATGGAAAGCTGTATTCACGATATAAGAAGCTTCCTACATGAAAATAAGTTATGTAACAATGGTGAAAAAACTGAATTTCTAATTATAGGCTCTCCCCAACAGTCTAAGCATGTGATCTTTGATTCTATAAAAATAGACGACACCAGTATAAAAGCCGTGGATAAAGCGAAAAATCTTGGAGTGATAATTGACAAACATATGAGCATGGAAAAACATGTCAATAGAATGTGCAGTAATGCCTACTATAATATTAGAAACATCTCTCGGATCCGAAACTGCCTTGATAAAGTTGACGTGAAAACTGTTGTAAATGCCCTGGTAACACCACATCTTGATTATGGAAATGGACTGCTGGTAGGTGTCAAAAAGCACCTGATCAATAAACTTCAAGTGGCTCAAAACTCAGCTGTGCGCCTGATTGAAAAAGTAGGTAAGAGGGAACATATCTCAAAGTACAGACGCAACCTCCACTGGCTTCCAATCTGTGCAAGGATTGACTTCAAAATAATTATGCTAACCTGGAAAGCATTAAATGATCAAGCACCAGTTTATCTTAAAGAATTGTTTAACCCAAAATCTTCACATCGTAACATGAGATCTGGTAATAAAGAAATGTTGGATATACCAGATATCTATGGTACTAACAATAACTGAGACAGAGCCTTTAAAAAGACTGCACCTTTGTTGTGGAATAAGCTACCACAAGAGGTCAGAACCGCTAAAACACTAGATCAACTAAAAAGGGCTCTCAAGACCCACTTGTTCAAAATATACTATGATTAAAAAAATAATAACCCAAGCGCCGGTGAGCAATTTATTGGAACTGGCGCTATATAAGTTACTACAATTATTATATTATTATAAGGGAAGCCACAGGGCCCGGGGACCCCATAACAAGCTGGAAGCCCGGGATGGATGGCCAAGACTAAAGCCCGATGGGCAAGTCAAGTGGAGGGTATCTGAAGAACCAGATAGCCAAGAGCAAGCGGATCCCAAGTTAGCAACGCCTACAGCAGAGGAGTAGCGAGAAAGCGCCAGATAAGGTAGACCCTGGAGGCCTACGGAAGGGCAGCCGAACCAGCCCGGAGGCCGGTCTAGCCGGGAGGCTGTGCCGGATGAAAATACTCATGCCGGAGCATGCAGGCGAAGTATACCCCTGGGAGTAAGGCTGCCAACCAGCGGGGGTTGGGAGCCCAAGGGCAACCGACAAAATCCCAATTACGGGAAATGAGAACCACAAAAAATAGCCCGACCAGAATGGGACAGGCAACACAGAGGAAAGTGCCCAGTACAGAACTGGGAACCGTCAAACAGCAGGGCTCAAAACAAGCCAGGCAACAAGAATAAAGTAACGATCCCGCAGGAGACCAGCAAGGGGAGAAGGATGGCGAAGAGAGGAGACTCCGGAGAGTCCATGATCCCGGAAGGCAGGAAAACCGAGGCCCAATGCACTGAGTGCAAAGGCACTAAGGCAGAGGAAGACCAACTTGAATCCATAGATTCTTGTTGGCCAGCCAGGAGAAGATCACCCTCACAGGTCCAGAACACAGAAGGACCTAGCAAAAGCTAGGGTCAGGCATTCCACCAGGCCAGGAGGACAGGATGGAAGCAGGAATGGCGAAATTGGGATCCGGAGAGCCCATCCAAGAGCCTGAAACGCCGAAAAACGCCTGCTCGGGGCAGGTTCGACGCTTACGGACGGCAGGGGCGGCCATGACTGGGGCCGAGTTGACCAGACGAACAGAAAATAACCACGTCTGTGCAGACCAAAATAGTCTTTTGGCGGTGCCAAAAACGGCAAAAGAGCCATCCAAAGGACCGTCAAGAAAGGAATAACGCCTTGGAGAGGTCCAGGAGACCCCTCCAAGGATGGAACAGCCAGCAATAAACCCCGCCGGAGCGGGAAAAGCACGTGGCAGGCCGCGAGGCAGGCCGAAAACGTCGATTTGGCGGGCCAAAAACGACGAAAAAGTAGTCATAAAGCCAATCCAGCAAGGATTGTAACTGGGGATTGAAACTGGGGGTCCGGAGAGCCCCGGAAAGCGTCTAAAAGCGACGCAAAGAGCCCGGCCGGAGCGGGCAGCACGAGTCAAGCCGGGCGGCCATGACAGTCCACACAAGACGCACGAAAACGGCGACTTGGCAGTCCAATAATAAAGCAATTAAAGACTTCCAAAGTGGTCCAGTGACAGGAACACGAGGGATGGGTGTCCGAGGTTCCGGGGAACCTCATATGACGGTGGAAATGAGCGAATTTCGCCCGTAAACGACGAAAAATTGCAGCGGTGTCAGACCGGCGGCCATGACAGTCAGAGAAATACAGTAGAGTGGACACAAGACGCACGAAGAAACGGCGGCGTGTCAGGCCAAAATTAAAGAAATAACAGACTCCAAAAGTGAACCAGAGACAGGAACACCAAGGATGGGTGTCCGGGGTTCCGGGGAACCCCACATGACCGGGGAAATTAGAGAATTTCGCCCGTAAACGACGAGAAAAGGCAGCAGGGTCAGACCGGCGGCCATGACAGTTGTCAAGAGATGAAGACGAGCGAGAAGACGTCGTCTTTGCAGGCCTTAAACTAGAAATTAACGCCTTCCCAGAGCAGTCCGGAGACTACATTCGATTGAAGGGTAGTTTGGGGTCCGGAAACCCCAACCTGACGGTGGAAATTAGAGAATTTCGCCCGTAAACGACACTGGAAAGTCGGCGTGGGCAGACCAGCGCCATGACAGATTTGACAGTCCACGGTCGGCCGAAGTCCGGGGACTTCGACGGACGATTCTGACAAGGCAAGAGCCAGAAAAGCAGCAGAAAAGATGGAAATCAATCAGCAGTGGCACCAAGAAGCAAGGAAAAGTAGTGATAGAGCTTGGAAAAGCGTCTAAAGCACTCGGAATCACTTGCAAAGTCGGAGAGTTGGACGCTGAGGTGAGCGGTCCTACCGACGATCTTTGAGGCAAGAAAACTAATAAAATTACTTACCTTACCCATGCTTAGCTCTGTAAACATGGAAAGAAACCTGAAAGGAAACCTTTGACAACAACCTAACCCATTGTCAATGCCTCAATCAGCCAAAACAGGCAGCTCCAAAAAACATGTCTGATGCCTTTGGAGCTGAGAAGAAAAGAGGCAGATGTGAGGCATTGTGGGTAGGATATGACATCATAGGTCATGTGGTCTGGTGTGGCGCCAAATTTTATCTTCTCAGCTAAATAGGCTTGAACTCAAGTTCAAGAGATGAATATGCACTGTTAACGTCGTCATTCTTTCTATTTAGAATGACGATAAGTCTGTGGGCCATGAGTGACATAGAGATAATATAATAATACAATTTATCAATTCAATTGCTATATTCAATCATTATAGCCACTGTATTACCCAGAGTACACAAATAAAGCTGTACATATAGACAATACTGTAGATAATTCTTAAAATAAACCACATTCCTTTAAACAATTGACCGTCCCTCACCTTCATTGACGTTATTTGTGCTACCACTGGATGAAGCTATGCTCCCTGCGACAGCTCTTTGTGACAGAGCCAGGGAAGGATTAGACGCCCCGGAATCCAGCGTATCCACGGTGATTGTCGTAGAAGTGCCATCGCTGACATTCATAGTGTCCATGGAGCCGAATGCCAGGGATAGATTGTCTCTAGTTGTGCTGCTGGTGGTGGTAATGACTGAGTTACGGTGATGGTCAGCAATACTTCGAATATTGACAGGTATATTAGGAAGAGGGCGATATTCGTTGGACGAGGAGGGTCGCCTCATGCCCGTGACCTCGCTTATGTAGCGTGACCCCAACCTGCCTCGCACAGCCTCATCATAGCTCGGAAGGGTCACCTGAACTCCCTCTGCGAACGCAATGAGAGCCACCCTATCTAGTTCGTCCATAGCTTCGGCAGGTCGAGGGCGACTGTACGGAGGGGGTGGGGGTTGGCCGAGGGGACTGCACAGCCGGTTGGTCGGCTTCTTGTGCCTCTGCAGGGCGACTATCAGCATGACTATGAGCAGAAGTCCCAACACACTGCAGGACGTTGCGATGACCACTGTGGTGGGCTTCGCGTTAATCTCAATCAGGTTTCCTGACATCTCCATTACAGGAACTGAAACATATACAAAGAAGTTGAACAACCAACGCCTGAGAATTGCATGAATACGAATTGGTCTGACCACAAATTATCATATAAATTTTGAAAATACACACAAATATAATTGCAACAAAAAAAATTTTAAAAGTCAGTGTTTCAAACTGGGCAATGGGCATCCATTTTTAAAAGATTCACCACAGTGCACAAATTCAGGTCAATATTATAAATTTTAAACATAATTTTTTACCTGGAGCACAACTGGGCTTATCAGAAGACCACTTTCCTCCAGAGAGACAAGTTTGCTTGACGAGTCCACTTGGCTCGTAATTGTCATCACAGATGTAGTGGAGGTGGGTGCCCACTTTGTACATGCCACACCCACCAGGGCACACGTAATTCCCATGCTCAACTTTGCCAGGGTTGGGGCAGTATTGGTCTGCAACAACATATCATCATTCAATTAATTACTGACTAAATTAACGACAGTATCAAATAGTATATTCCGGTAACCATTACTACAACATGATAGGCACAATATTTCCTTATCACATCATTGGCAACAGGCGACCAACGGTCCAACGCCGAGGCACAGGCATGAACATTATGGATGTCCATAAGTGGGTGCCTTTATAGGCCTACTTCGTTGCACAGCACCTATGGCATGCTATTACTTGTACATATTAAGTCAAGCATTTTATGAACGTATATTTTAATTCAAATAACAAATTTATGGAAGGACTCTTCAATAATGAGAGAGCATGTTTGTGCTTTACATCTCACTGTCCAATAAAGAAATACTCAGAGAACAACGTTGAGAATCTCACCTTTTTCTATGCACCTGGGCGGAAAGTCAGACCAGTATCCTGAGGAGGTACACACCATTGTGACAGTGCCATACGGAAGAAAGCCGTCATCACACTCATACATTATGCTTGTGCCAATGCCATAGCTGCTGCCACCCGGGTACATGTTTTCTATCACATAGTTGCCATCGGCGATCTCTTGTGGAGTGTCGCAGCGTGTGCGTTTCACTGAAAGAAGGACAAAAACTTGTGAAGAAATCGGTTTTTTTTTGTGACTTACTCTATTGCTGCGATGATTTCTCATGAAAAAACAAAAATTCTGTTTATAAAGTAATTAGACAGCAATATTTAATTTGGCAATGCGAACTGATTATATGGACAGCTGTTATTCTTTTAATGAAGTATGATACAATTAAGCAAATCATCAGACTGAAAAAAAAAGGTCTGCAATTTGCAGACAAACACATGGGACTGGTGTGCAGATTGCAGACTGAGACTGGGGATAGTCAGGTCCTATTGGCCACGGAATTGAAATCTAGGTCAATTTAAGCATTTTAAAAGAACTCAGTTATAAGCCGAGAATTGTGTGCACGATGGATGAAAATGAAATGAATTGGCCGTCTGAAGTCTGTGAGGTCCGTAAATTCGAGATTCCAAATGGTAAATTGGTAATTAAGGAGTAAACACTCACTACAAGAAGGGACGGAGCCTGTCCAGTGGCCTCCCCTGCACTCTCTCTTGGTGGGTTCTTGGGACAGTTTGTAGCCACTGTGGCAGAAGTAGTAGATGAGCGACCCTTCAGCTAACCACATTCCAGTCGTGTCATTGTGACCAAAGGGATTGTAGCCTCCGTTTGGGATCTCCTCTGGTCTCTCGCAGCCTGATGGTATACACTGGGGCATTTCTCCGATCCACTGGCCTCCCTGACAGACCCTGTGTTGACTCCCCACCAACGTGTAGCCCTCCTGGCAATTGTAATAGATCTTGGTTCCAGCCCTGTAGTCCACCGTACCGTCTGCTTTCCTCTCAAACGGTATTTCAAAGTACCCATACTTGATGTTATCAGGCGGTGGACAGATCGACTTAGCAGTATTTGATAAAACACACCTAGGCAATTGTCCCCTCCACAACCCATTGACACATTGTAATTTTGTGGGACCCACTATATGATATGGTTTATCACATTCGTAAATTGCAGCCGTGCCATGCTCCACATCTCGGATGACCCCTGAGGCTTGTTGAGACAGGAAACTGCTTGAGTGCTCCAACACTGGAGGAAGGGGACACCTTTTCACTGCAACGACAACATCATTGAGTTATTTCAAACTGCTCAATAAACACATTACAAAAGAGCTCAAAAAGTTTCAAATTTAAGACATTATCGACAATATGCGAACTAGGGCTATACAGAAATATTTTCTTCACACCTGTGGCTGTGCAAGTTGGAAGAACATCGCTACTGCTATATCTGGTAATCCACATCCCTGAAACTCCACAGGTAATGTCTAATTCATTGAAGACCTCGTTACGATATTGGAGAGTGTACCCATTTTTGCAGTAAAGTTTGAGTTTGTGACCAGCTGTGTATGACTGACTGAGGGCAGTGCCCAGATTTTCTATGTGTGGGGCATCGCATTTCACTGAAATAGAAAGAGAGAATACAGATTAATTTATGAGTCTCCAATAAGTCTCATACCTCTAGTTACAATAAATGCACTACTTAACTGACCATTCCATTTTACAACAGCATTCAGATTGTTGTGACATTGAAAAAGAAATAAAAATTTTGTAACCGCTTGTTAGCACAGGGGTTTTTGACCACATACTTCTTTTTTTTTTCAAAAATCCCTTTTATTGTAACCACCCATAACTATGGTTCGATCTTCCACAACTACTTTCACTATTCACAATTTCACACTGTACATATAACCTCATATATTACTGACAATAGACAAGAGCCTCTTAATTAAAATTTAACAGAATAAATTTTGTGTAATTACCAATTTCACATGTGGGTAGTGAAGGAGGGTCCCAGATATTGTCTCCTATGCAAGTAATTTGTGGAGGACCGTGCAATTTGTACCCGTGGTTACAGGCCAGTTGTAATGACGCCCCAACCTCTACCACGGGCTGGTTCACAGCTTCAATCAACAATCGGTCGGCTGCCAAAGGGCGCTTGCAACCTGAAATAGTGAAAGTCAGCATTGGCGTTAAGGTAAAAATTGTGAGGTTAAGAATTAAGACAAAATTGTCAAGACTAGGGCATTGCTGTCTGTTGTTATTCAGATACTATGATAAGTTGATACTTGTGACTTGTCTACACAGCACTTGTAGTATAAATTCTTGAGTCAAATTATTAGCATTAAATGCATACCTTTCAAAGTTCCACCAAGTGAATCAGCTGAAGCAAAGATTGGGAAGAAGCATAAAAATGCAAAGCGTCGAAGGCTTTCCATTTTGCTCCTAAAAAGTGTTTATTTGTCCCTGCCAATCCCAGTCAATCCACTTCAACACTTGTGACTTGCCAATCCACAGCAAAACAAACATCTATCTGCTGTTTAGGTCACACTCCAGTGGGCGTTCACACGGATTTGGCGAGCTTCCTGGACGATTCAACAGTTCAAATACAATTCCTGCATTCCAATGTGTAATTGCCACAAGTCTGCGAGGTTAGTTTCCCTGAATTAGGCCGATTTAACGATGTTTTCTGTAGATATTCACATTTTGGCATTCTTCTTCATTAGCATTCTGCTAGCAGAGCTCTCACTCCCCCCTTCCCAGTGTCACTCGGTGGTGTGCACCCCGTCTTGCACTCCCCCTTGTGAGCAAGTTGCTTCATTAGATCAGTGACGTCACGTGATGCCGAACTGAGCACGCGCCAAATTCCTCGTGAACAGATGTCATTTCAAGGAATCTTATTAAAATACAGCACAGTAGTCCTGAAACTATTTTTTAGAGTAGACATTACTTTAAAGATCTAACTAAGAATATCCAACAAGAAAACGTCAATATTATTCAGTAAGTCTACTAAAATTGGCACATGTAACGTGGCTTTTGTTTGACAATGCCACCAACCCAAAACAAGTGTCAAAATCTGGATTTGACATGTTTGACATTTGTGTGACAGCTGACTTTCTTGGCCAGTTGAATGACGATCCGTGCTTATTTATTGGTGTATGATTAGCTGGCTTTATGAAGAGGAAGAAACTGCATGATCTGAAAATGGTATGCTCTCAGTATTGCATGAGATTAAACTCAGATTTTGGGCAAATTGGAAAGAGACTGTGCCTCAGTCCTGCTGTCTCTGGACTAAATCAGCTGCAGTCTTGACACTGACACTCAAACAATAATGTCAGAATCTTATGAGAATGAAAGAATCTCAAAATTAAATGTTTTCATTTACAGCCACATGACTTGGCCTGAAAATAACAACTATTTTCCTGTAAAAATAGTCTTCTGCTAATCATAGGCTAATGACATAAAGGCCACCCTTTTGATTTAGCCTATTTTTTAGGCCTATATGGCTTGAGTCACCGTTAGTCGTAAACAGATCGCAGACTGACCTAGAGCTACCTAGTCCAAGTAAAAACATTGGTGGTACGGTTTGAAACAAGATTCCTTGAACACCAACACATTAGTTCATTTGATTTTGATTTGAATTTTCTGACTTTCTTCCAGGATGTCAAAGACAACCATTTGCTGAACTACAACAAGGCAGAAAGGGATGACCCAGAGAAAGAGACCAAAATACGAAAGAAATGAAAATAAAGAAACTCTACGCCATGGCTTGGTCAGGAGTACTGCGCTTCAGCTGGGGCAAGGTAGCTGTGGCGCTAGTCATCATCCTTGCCTCACTCCAAATCCTCCACCTAGCATTATTGAGTCGACTGGAGAATCGAAACAATGCCCTCCAAAAGGAGAAACAAATGTTCAACCTCAAGAAGGAAGCGGACAGATTGTACAGCACAATGAGAAGTGCTATCAAGACCAGACAGGTGGTAGACAGCAGTGGCGTTTACCAAATTGTAAATTTCATCTATTCTCCGCAAATTCGGGACGATCTATCCAATTCAGTCACCCTCGTCACACAGTGTTCTGTGGATCACATATACCATTTGGTGAACCTGGTCGAGCGATGGACTGGTCCCATTTCCCTCACCATGTTCGCACCAGGTCGCCATCTCAGCATCACCATGGAAGCAGTGACGTTGCTCTACCAATGCCTGCCCGCCTTCCGCCAAAATATTTCCGTTCATCTCGTGTATCCACTTGTACACGTTCCGTCACTCATTCCATCATCCCCACCGACGTCAGTCCCCGACTGCCAAGACCTGAGAGGCATGCTCCAAAACATCCTCACCACGAATCACAACTACGCCATCTCGGGGGTCAAGTACCCCAACAACCTCCTTCGCAATGTGGCACTTCAACACGCCCAGACTGACTTTGTGATGGTCACTGATATTGACATGATGCCTAGTCAAGGACTGCAGCAAGCATTTACCATGTTTTCAAACAAGTATTCCCTGACAACAAACTCCACTAAAATTGGTGCTAATACTGTGTTAATAGTTCCTGCATTTGAGATTCTTCCCCACTTATCTGTTCCGAAAGATAAGGCGACATTGCTAGATGTGTGGAAGCAAGGGTCACTGCGCCCGTTTTACCATGAATTGTGTTGGAGGTGCCAAAGACAGACTGATTACGAGACTTGGAGGAATCTCACGTTAATTCCGTCGCAGGCCATTCCTGAGATTAAAGTGGCTTATGAGGTCGAGTGGAAGGATCCTTGGGAACCGTTTTACATTGGTCCCAAGAACGTTCCCAAATATGACGAGAGATTCAAACAGTACGGATTCAACAGAATAAGTCAGGTGATTAATATCAAAATATTTAATTGCTATCAACTTGTAAATGCACAATGTACAATGCAAACAATGTTAACAATAACAGAAAATGTTTGACTGAATCAACAACATTCTTTAACTTTCTAAACTTCAACCGTAAAGTCCTTTTAACTTAATACCAAACTTTTTATTGCATATTATAGCAATTTATTTTAAATTAGGACTGTTCTTACTTACATATGTTTCACAATCTTTTGTAGGTCTGTGAACTCCATGTTTCTGGATACAAATTCTCAGTGTTAGACAATGCATTCCTTGTCCATCAGGGATTCAAAAGACCGGAAGACTTTCACCTGACCAAGGATATTGAGCAGGAGCGGAACAGATTACTGTTCAGACAATTCAAAGAAGAACTGAAAACTAAATATCCTGAATCTGGGAAGCGATGCTATTAGCACAATTTGTCTATTCTTGTCTTTTTCAACAGATTTTCATTGTATACATAATAACGACAAGGTTCATAGCTTTTTCAATTTTTTAGCTTGAATTTTACATGTGCTACTTGTTATATCGTCAAAAGAAAATAATCATAGAGAATAGATTTTTTTTTTCAGTATTTCTGCCAATTTGTTTAATATACATTTTACATTTACACTAGCAACATATTTTACATTTTTGTTCAGCATCTACATATTATACAGTATTTACAATTTCATGTACAGACGAGATAAATACCTAAACTAGAAATCACTATCTGTTTTTCTTCTTCTTGTGTTCTTTGCGTTTTTTAGAAACAGGGGCATCGTCATCAGGAAATACTGTGTGTTTCCCCTTTTTGGGATCTGATGTGGATTGACCGGGGGACTGGTCAGAAGAGGATTGTGCTTCTGGAAAAAAAGGCTTCATATGATAATTCTATTCACATTCAGAAATAATAGTTTTATTGATGAAAACGTGTAGTTTCTTGTCAATAGGCAAATTCTATAAAATGCAGCACCAAATATTGACTGCAGGCCTAAAACACACAATAGTGACAGTAGGCCTACTATAGCTTAATTAAATACAATATCAATAATATTTTGTTAAGTGAATTTTGTGAAGCTGTAGGTAATCTTACTGTCAGCATCAGCAGATTTAGCCTGGGCTTGCTGCCAGAGTGCACTGCGCATGAATCGTTTGGCGGCATCAACGTTGATCCTTGCAGGCGGATTGTTTATCTTGTCTTCAACTTCCTTCACTCTTCCCATGTAGTTTCTGATTCTGTCCTAAAAGAGATGAGTCACAAATTATTGCAAACAGCTTTCAGCTCCTCTGAAGATAGCCAGCCCCAGTCAGTGGTGACAACTATCTTCACTTCTCCAGAAAAACAAAGACTTTGGAGTCTTGGACTGTTGGACATAATTGACATTCTTTCTTTAATACATTATTAAATCATGACAGTTCAAAGGCTTGAAACAAGTTATTAGTTCACCTTTTGATAAACTTTTTCAGTGAGCATATGTACAGTAACTCACCAATTCTCTTTTGATGCCATGTTCCTTCGGATCCTGGCCTTTCGTAATTAGGTAACCTGTGAAGTAAACATCAATATTAAAGTTATAATTTCAAGGCCAAGGCTAAAAGATGTTCAAGACAACTCTTTCTCGTGGTTTTTACCTTTTTAAAAATTTGAATACCAAGTACAGCTGTATATTAAAAATAGATTGATTAACCCCAAAGAGAAAACTCACCCCAGAAAAGTGAATTGATGGCATAGACGCCCAGCAGATCAAGCTTGGCCTTGTCAACAAGGGACAGCTGAAAATAGAAACTAAATTTTAACATAAACTTACAAGGGTTCTCCCTATGGCTATGGGTGTGATAGGTCAAAACATATGAGTGCGGATTAAATAGTTTTTACTGATCTAGACCACAGGCTATTTTCACAAGAACTATGAAATAAAATAATATAGGCCTGTGATCCTGATCAGTTAAATATCCACTGATTCCAGTTGATTCACAGAATTCTCACACGCCTGTCCAATCTAATCAAGAAAAGAATGAAAGAAAAAGGGTGCTTGAATTGTCTACGAGTTGGTATGATATTTGTGGCCTGAGTCTACTCTACGAGTCACTATGAATAATTGAATATTGGATGATTATTAGGGTGCTCGACGAATGTCACGATTATGACTATTCTATTTCTATTTTTTTTGCTGTAAGTTAAAATCGTGACAGTCGCCAACACAGTGAACGGCCGACTTCCAGTAGTCTGACCAATCAGAGAGCTAGCCGTATGTTTTGACACATTTAAAAGCCTGAAGTTTTGCAACAACCAAAACGTAACTAACCCAGCGATATTCAGAGTGAGTTGGTGAATTATATGTACTGAATGCCAGTCAACTAGGCGACCGACAACTAGGCTACAACACTTTGTGTTTTACGCCTCTGCAGCACCTTAGTGGGCTAGCTATATCGAGGCAGGCGACCGCCGTACGATGATGTGATGAGAAGACTGAGAGTCTGGCACATACCCTATTAATTCAGGGATGCCCAGGGTCTTTCAGTTGCCCCAGCATAGAATACTGGATACAACCCACCTCCATTTAAAGTCCCATGGGCTCGGACTAAAGTGAGTTCCCGGGGTGAGATTAGGCTACAACACTACCAACTATAGGTGACACCTACCAACTGGGCTACACTTGTCTTCTAGGGACAACTAGGTGACAGCAGATACCCCCAGATACCATCTATTGGGGATACCAACCAGGTGACATATGACGGAAACTGGTGAACTCGGCGCGTTCTGAATTCGGCGGCGCCGAACTCACTTTAATTAGCCAGTCAAAAGAAGTGAGCTCGGCGCGCGCCAAAGTGAATTCGGCGCAGTCAAAATTATACTGAATTACTTGTTATCTAGCTTGATTTATCATTATTAATAGTTATTTTGTTGATCATGCAATCATTTGGGTACTGTCCACTTGTATCTATAGCTACGTTTTAATGATATATGACAACTTGAAATAATTTTATTTTTCTATTTTATGATGGAAGCTCATCAAAATGTTGCAGTTTGTTTGTTAACCAGTTCATTAACACTCGTTGCCCTGGCCAGACGTGATCATCAAGAGACAAGTTCATGACCTGTAATAATGTAGCGCAACAAAATGTAGCAGTTTAGTGAATGATTTCCAGACACATGATCAACCCCACAAAATATAGCAAAAATAGTTTCCAGACATCAACAAAGTGTCTGAATTTCGTTGCACTCAAGTTAACTGTGACCTTTCAAGAGACGTTATCAAATTATTACCTTGTATTGCTGTTTAATCAATTGATTAAAAAAAACTTTTGCAGAATTTAGCAAATATCTTAATTCATGAAAGAAAATTGTGTTAAAATATTTTCGTTTAAGTATTAAATTATCTATCTGCACATATAAAATTCATACTTGTAAGCTGCTTTATGACTTGAGAAATTGGGAAAAGTGAGAGAATTGGAGAGATGTTCATTCTTTGGGGATCAGATAATTCAGATTCAGACTTCCTTTTTTTAATAGCTATTCTGATATTTATCACAGGGAAACGGTTTTTTAAAAAACAGCCTGGTGTTTGTTTGTTTGAAATTCTTTATTCACATGCAAAAAGATGTACATTTTTAAAACAAGTAAGATAAAAGAAAATTAAAAGACAGAGCACAAGAACACAAAATAATTTATGACTGACTGGCTTAATTAATTCAGATAGTCACAGAAAAAACTAGAAAAGCACATGGAATGTGCACCTCCAGAGCTGGATAGTTGGGTTGGCCCTGGCCAGGGGCAGACTGGCCTATGTGGCAGGGTGGCAGCTGCCATGGGCCCATCCTTTAAGGGGGGTCCATGCAAGATGTCCAAAAAATACATATATAATTGTACATGTGATGTGACCAAATTAACCAAATAAGACAGGGCAGGAGAGGGTAGGAAAGAGCTAGGAATGTCTGGGAGAAGACGCAAAGAGGGAAATGTAAAAAATGTATAGGCTAGGCAAGAGTTGAGAAGGAGGCAGGGTAGCCGATGGCAGACAGAGACAAAAACTTATAAGTCAGAGGTTTTTAGAATTTGATGTGGATTATCAGATAATTAGTCATGGGTCGAATTTATTCCATTCCATGATAAAGGCATGTTCTCAAAAATATTGGCCCCACTGTGACTTATGTTAATATGTGTGTATGTATTAATTTGATACAAATAAAAGTTCAAAGTTCACAGCCTTGCCTTCCATGCTGGAATCAGAGTTCCATATTGCACAGAAAGAATCTCCAGCCCTCTGGATACCGTTGGCTTCTGGTGGCCTATAGCGGCGCCCAGACCCCCTGCCTCATTGTGCCTCCCCCTCTCCCAAAATCCTAGTTACGGCCCTGGTAGCGCACAAATAAACTTTCCGGGAACCTCAGACATTTTGTAGGCCTGTACAATGCGATGGGCCCGGGTTTTTCCGAGGTCCGTAATACTGTTTAATGAGCCTGGGATTAGCCAAAATGATTCGAGTTCTGTACCTAATCAATGGATTGCGCCGGTGTTACGAAACATACAAAGGCTTTGCGAAGATCATCAGGCATCTGTCAGACATTCAGTCTGACAAACAGGCACCTCTTGTCAGACCGAAAGGATTCTTGTGAGACCAGAAAATGTCATTGCTGCATTGATACAAAGGGACAGAATTATTGATTGTCGAGCTTTCAAAAAGAATATTATTGATTGTCTGAATTGGGCCTAAAAGCAAAAAAATAATAATAGGACTAAATGGAATTATTTTCATATTAACTTTAACACTTCAACTAGAGAACACGGTAATTGTCAATACTGACAATTACAAAGAATTTACCTTTACTTTTAAATAAACTTGGCCTGTAAACCGACAGACAAATGGACAGATGGACAGATGAGCTAAACTTTGCCTGTAAATGGACAGACGAATGGACAGATGGATGAAACCGACGGACTGACAAACACATGCTGACTGTGATTCCTCACCATGACTGCGACTCTGACTCCAACTCCAACTCTGAATCCTGATCAGATCTCTGATTCAGACTACTGACTCTCACTCCTGATGCAGACTCTTTTCTCTGACCCGGACTCCTAGCTCAGACTCATGACTTCAATGGCTGATGCCAAATCCTGCCTCTGATTCCTGTCTCGACTCAACACGGCCTAAGAGTTGTGACTCTGAGTCGTGACTCTGAGTCGTGACTCTGAGTCGTGACTCTGAGTCGTGACTCTGAGTCGTGACTCTGAGTCGTGACTCTGAGTCGTGACTCTGAGTCGTGACTCTGAGTCGTGACTCTGAGTCGTGACTCTGAGTCGTGACTCTGAGTCGTGACTCTGAGTCGTGACTCTGAGTCGTGACTCTGAGTCGTGACTCTGAGTCGTGACTCTGAGTCGTGACTCTGAGTCGTGACTCTGAGTCGTGACTCTGAGTCGTGACTCTGAGTCGTGACTCTGAGTCGTGACTCTGAGTCGTGACTCTGAGTCGTGACTCTGAGTCGTGACTCTGAGTCGTGACTCTGAGTCGTGACTCTGAGTCGTGACTCTGAGTCGTGACTCTGAGTCGTGACTCTGAGTCGTGACTCTGAGTCGTGACTCTGAGTCGTGACTCTGAGTCGTGACTCTGAGTCGTGACTCTGAGTCGTGACTCTGAGTCGTGACTCCGAGTCGTGACTCCGAGTTGTGACTCCGAGTTGTGACTTAATGTCCTGACTCAAAGTCCTGACTCAGAGTCCTGACTGACAGTCCTGACTGACAGTCCTGACTGACAGTCCTGACTGGCAGTCCTGACTGACAGTCCTGACTGACAGTCCTGACTGACAGTCCTGACTGACAGTCCTGACTCCGAGGCCTGACTGCCAGTCCCGACTCAGAGTCCTGACTCAGAGTCCTGACTCAGAGTCCTGACTCAGAGTCCTGACTCAGAGTCCTGACTCCCAACAGTCCTGAATCAAAGTCCTGACTCAAAGTCCAGACTCAGAGAGTCTTGACTCAGAGTCCTGACTCAGAGTCCTGACTCAGAGTCCTGACTGACAGCCCTGACTGATAGTCCTGAGGAACAGTCCTGACTGACAGGCCTGACTGACAGTCCTGACAGTCCTGACTCCGAGGCCTGACTCCGATGCCTGACAGCGAGTCCCGACTCAGAGCAATGACTGAGAATCGTGACTCAGAATAGTGACTCAGAGTCCTGTCTCCCAAAAGCATGATAGCAGACTACTGTTCCAATCAGTAGGCCTACCCTTGTAACCAGCACACAAATGAACTGGCCAGAGGAGCACTCCATATATGGCTAATGTATGCTAATTTATGCGGCCACAACGTCTTACAGTGTGAACCTGTCACACCTGCATCATGTGAAAATGAATTTTTTGCTGATCGTTTTGTCGTTTTTTTACCTTTTGACCCTTACTGCTCAGAGGTGGATGTAGCTACAGACTTGTTATTTGCAACAAATAACCAGAAGTATTTGGTCTACATCTGCTCTTAAAATCAAGAAAATTGAAATATTCCTTCCTAGTAAAAAAAAATCATCTGCCAAAATGATCAATTTTCCCTTCATCTTTGACCTCTAATTTGACCATGCGGAAATTGTCACAGGTGAAAATTAATGTTCTCATGTGATTGCAGTATGCTATATTGGGGGATCATTTAATTTACAGAAAGCTGTAGAAGTGATATTTCCCACTCAAATTAAATGATGTATGCAAAATGTCATGTAAGTTGCGAAGTACCATTTTTCACAATTTTTTACAAGTTCAGTTGAGGATATGAAACAATTGCAATAGGGGGCTTTTGATAACCATGTTATTGAGTACTAGACGCCAGACTTTTCATTTGATTGGTTGAAAAGAACATAATTTTGAGAATTTTTGGAAAATTGTACTTTTTAAACTTTAATGGCTCATATCACCTTCAAATATCATCTTTTTGTCGAATTTTTTGGTCAAAATAGTCTTTTTTGGTAAAGTTAAGGGTAGTTCATTATACTTTTTGATCACCTCAGACTACTGCTTCAAGGAGATTTTACAATTCCACCTAAATTTCGAACCCTTGATTTTGAAAAATTGCAATATTTCAAAAAGTAGCCTACACATCCAAACCATATTGCACACTGCACTGGCCCCAGATACTGGCCAACTTTTGTCACAATCACCATGATTCCATCTATTACGTAACTTGAGATCTTGTTCGCAGACCAAAAACTGCTCATTCTGCTCTAGCCCTTTACCCGTTGGACCAACTCTCATATCAGTTGTACCAATACATAGGCAACAACTTTTTATCACATGATTTTGACTCTTGACTCATTATCTCAAATACTTTTTCAGTTATTCAACCTTAAAGTTTACAAATTTTCGACTTTGAACGCCTGTGTGAAGAAGACAACTGTGAAAATGACATCAAATGACCCACTTTCACAATACTGAATGACTGATTAACCTTCTGACCAACTTTCATCGCCATAGGACCATTTTGAAAACAAAAAGAAGAATAAGAATAATAAGAATAGCAAAAACAAATAGAATTTACCATAGGTAAATTCTTAATTATGGAATGGGAAACCAGAGATTTAAGTAATTATCCATTGCAAAAGCACAGCTGTACAATTGTCATATGTATTGGACAACTGTCCCAGAGGTCCAAAGACCAAGCATGGGTCATGGGTGCAGAGTTTTGAGATGTTGCATAAAATTTCATAGATTTTTAACACCTCAAATGTTTATTATGTCACAGAGAACACAATTTTGTTCCACTCATCAAGAGTTTTAAATCGATACACATACAAGTATGTATGAATCTTCATTGAGTACATCCCAGGGCTACTGTTGATAAGTTTTGGTGTTGGTGTTTAATAAAAAATTCTTGTTTTCATCACAGAAAATATGTAGGCCCTTCCCCAAATTTATTTCCACGGCTGCTTCCTAATCCCCCCCCCCTCCCCCAAATCACAGTATCAGACATGTACATGTGTATATAGGGCTCTGTATCGATACTTTTTTCTGATACAATACGTATCATGATACATTCTATTCGATACACGATACGTATCGCGATACGGCATGCCGAAGTTAAAAGAATAAAAAATATGTTAAGCGGACGCTGTATCACTTCAACATTTGATTTTGCTCAGTATAAATTGGAATCAACCTATAATTGTATTAGCATTAAAGATTTACCTTTAGCACAAGCAAATAACAAAAATTAAAAAATACCAACATTTCTTTTTCACTCAGGATAATAGCCTCAAATCCATTCAGCTAAAAGACAAAATCAGAAATAGGTAACAGCCTGCCATGGACATATATTATACCTAAACTGTTAAAAAGACTCAAGGCTAAACTTGCTATTGTTCTATTTTGCTTTACTGTCACTTATATATATATATATATATTGGCTATCATTGTCATGCATTTTTAATATTTGGATATTAAGGATATTTTAATTTTTTCAAAGTGTGAAAGTATTTAACAGTTCATCATACCAATGGCTAACCAACTTGAAATTTTTGCAATGCCTATTTGTAGTTTTCCATCAATAGTTTGAAAATGACAAAGCATGATTTATAAATATTGTCTTCATATATTTTAGGCATTTGCAATAACTTGTAATCATGTTAGCTAATGGAACAACTAATAACATAGGCTATGATATTTAAGTATGCTCAGGTGCAATTGTGAATCATGACAAAGGCAAGAGTACCTCCAATGGTCTAAATTGCAATTAGGCCAGTAGGTGTGAATAAAAGGTGAATACTATCCTGAACATCCAGAATTGCAATTGGGAATGCCAGATTTCAATGAGCAGTAATTCCCAACTTTCACACATTGTCTTGGCAGTTTTTGCATGAAGCAATTAGCCATATTCACTAGGTGTCACTTGCAGCAAAATGACGCAAACGGCGCCACCTAGCGATTTTCGATACGTTTCACGGTTCGTTTTTGCTGTACCGGTACGTCGATACGGCTGTCTGTACCGGTTCGGCGGTTCGATATGCATACCGGTACAGAGCCCTATGTGTATATATGTCATTTGTGAATTTGTAAAATGTCAAATGGGTGTTTAACACAGATAAAAATGTTCTTAATTAATCCAGATATTTTTTAATTAAAATCTTCATTCGGGGCGGGGGGGGGGGGGGGGGGGTTAGTTTAACCTCCCCCCCCCTCCCCAACCTCTACCTTTCTCAATCGGCAACTGCATAATTAAATGCATTAGTATCATAATTATTTCCAGTTGATACCAGACAAAAAACAACAACACATAATCATGCCTTATGGATTCCTCTTTCTATTCTGCCTTTTGGTGCAATTCTTGCAACGCACAGATTCTTGTTATAGATGAAATATTTTTGCATTAGTGATTTAACACTACAGACGTAAAATTGTTGATATGTCTGGCAATGTAACAAAATGTAACCATTTGATCAGCAATTTTTGCGCAATGTAAATGGGGCATTGTGCATCAATAGATTTTGATAAAATTCCATAGTTAGGCAGTTAGTTATGTAAATGAACTAATGTGATGGGTTTTATTCATAATCTAATGGTATTTCATGGTATGGTGAGGGCTTTAAATCCAAGTTTTTTTTCGGCAAAATACACATAACCGCACACCAATGATTTGGCTTCACAATCCACATGGGGCTGGTTGGGGGATTCCCGTGAGGCTGTATGACGCCACCTCCAGATGAGGTCACCAAATCCGCCATATTGGAACTGCCCTGAGACATGATGTCACAATGACGTCACATAGACCCAGGAGTCAGTTGTTTTAATGAATCAACTGACTTCCTTCATTTCAACTGACTGACTTGACTAGTTGATAACTTTTCAACTGCAACTGACTGAAGTCATTTCAACTGACTTCAACTGACTTTTAAGTGATTATCAATAAACAAACCTTTAAAAAAACCCTAGATCTTTGGCTTTGCCAAAATAAATAAGGAAAAACTCGAAAGGAGATTTCCGACAACATTTAACCAACCGTCTTATGAGATTTAAAGAATTTACACAGTAATTTCTAGATTCACATTTTTAGACCTGTTAGCCAGTCAGTCCAAAATTGGCTGGCTGCGGGCTGTCATTGGCTGGCTGCAGCTGCGCCATCACCATTGGTGGTTGTGTCTGGCTTGAATTATTAGTGGCTGCAGCTCAATAAACGTTTTAGGGTCTTAAGAAGCCAAACATATCATTTTTACAGAATAACCAATTGCCAGGTTTACACATATGTTCTTTTTCCTATCAACTGCTACAATGATGTAAACTGAAAATAAAATCTTAGCTCATAAAAAGTTCCCTTTCAATATATCCAAATTGATTTTCACTTGTAGTGAGTTTCACCAATCCACACTGCATGGTTGGCTCCCTCAGTGCAAATGTTTGTATTCAGGGCTGTAGCCTGCATTGGCAGAATTTTTTTACAACATGGGTTTACAAAAACTTCAAATTTTCTGTGGTTTTCCTTCTGGGGTGTGCATGCCAGACACTGTCCCCTCTAGGATTCAGCCCAGGCCACGTCCCTGGTATTGTTCCTGTATGTACAATGCCTGATGTGAACATTATAGGCCTACCTTGTACCAACAATCCAACATTTGTACTTATTATAATGAAATAGAATATACAGAATATAAATAGAATATACAGAAGGATATTCAATGAGATGAAATCTTAAAATTTAAGAAATCATATTCAAAATAGTCAGGGAACAACCAAAACCAAAGAAAGTCTTCTGAATGGTGCATTGAATGACTATATATTTTTGCTGCATGAGCAATCTCATACCAACTTATTTTGGAGCTTTGTGACCAGCAGCTGCTGGTCTGTTTTAAGCTATTTCCATAGAAGCATCATGGAGGTGTCTGAACTGCAATTAAATAATGCATGATAAAGAAAGGACCAAAAACAAAAGCATGAATTTGTAAGAACTCTTCTGTTATCCTATGCTGATTGTCATCAAGGACCAATTGGCTTAATTGCAATTCAAGTGTCACCCAACAAAACTGTGCCTTGAACAAATCAGTCCAATCAATAAAGCAGCAATTGAAGCAAAATGTCTTGATTGCAATACAACAGATTGCTGTTGTAGCAGCCAGAGCTTGCTACTGCTTTTCATATATGTCAGGCTTGCAACTGACGCAAGTCAAATCAACCACTGACGACGGCGACTGACGTTTGTTGGCGTGACGACGACGTCAAATGGCCAATTATGACGGACGACGACGACCAATGACGACGACTCCGGGGTCTAACGTCACAGTCTGGCAGAACCTCATGTCCATTCTATGTATTTCTATGGTATCAAACATTTATAAAGTAAACAACTAGTGCTGCCAGACCTGGAATTATTTTCTGCTTCAGGACGGTGCTGCCATCTAGTGTCTATGTAACTTTGCAGCCAGACGACTTCGACCAATCAGATCGCTTCATTTCGGCAGGAACCTGTCAGCTATATGCAGGCTCTGCTGTCAGCCTGTGCTGACCAATCACATTGCTGCATTCCGATTTTGGGTTAGGGACAGGCAGGGGTAGCCATTGTGGTTTGGTCAAAACACATCAGAAAAATCTCAATTTCTGACTATTCTTGGCATTGCAGGCATCTATTTGCAGACGTTACAGATAGATCTATCCCTTATCTATCAGCCACATCACTCTGATTCATAAGGAAGGCGTGTGTGCAGAGGTGGAGGAGAAAATAGAGTTGAGTTGAGTAAATCACTAAATGTCATGTTTACTGAAAGCAGGAAATGAAGACTGACGGATCAGCTAGCACTGCCATGCAGTCCTCGGAGCTGCAAGCAGCTCTGGAGGAATGACTTGACTTTATATGAGAAAATGATTATTAATCAAAACAAAAAGAAAAAATATAAAGAAACTGTCTTGAACTTTTGGTTTAGCCTTCCTTTCAAACTTAAATTTTTGGGTACAATATTTTTCTATCATACAACAATATTCTTAGCCTACTTAAGGTGGCTCGATACTCGTGAACTTTCTAAGATAGGATTTCTCAAAAATAGTTTAGAATGATCCAAAATATAGTTTATAGCAAGGATATGTAAAAAAAAGTGGTCGCAACCAGCCTTTTTTTCGAGATATTTGAGGTTATGTACAAGAAAGTCAGTCCATGCACATCTGAAAAACTCAATTTTTTTCTTAATTCTTTTACTGTGAAGTTTACCCTGCCATTCAGAGATCATGCATCCCATATTATGCAATGAAGCATGAAATTAAAGAAGATACTTTCATGGAAAAGCTGATTACAACTTCAAAGAGATATATTTAGTTTAAATGGCTTTCCAAGGGGCTCGGAATAAAAATATTGATTTTGACAATTTTAACTTTTTTCATAAGGGCTATTCCATTTAAAACTCTGGGGGGGGGTGGTCGGGTTGATTTTTTTTTCGTAAGATGGATGGGGGGGTCGGCGAAAATTCACTTTAGATGTATGGAGGGATGCCAAAGAAATCGATATAGATGCAGGGGGGGTACCCGAAAAATTCGATTTAGATGCATGTAGGGGGGTCTCTGACCCCCTACTACACCTAATAAATAAATAATTGCCACATACATGCTACAAGAAATTAAATAAACAGACAAAATTTGACAGGTCGCCATTGTCAAAATTCGTTAGCGCCGAAATTGACCACACTTCGGGCGCTCTGTTGACCTGAAATGGACTGGAAACCACCAGAAAACTATTCAAAAATGTGCCTAAACACTTTAATAAAAATGTTAGGTACCTGTCAGGCATCCTAAAGGTTATTATTCCAAAATTCAGCTATAAATATCTTCATCAAAACAAAACCAAACATTGGCATGGCCATGTTAGACCCTTCTTCTTCTTCTTCTTGAGATTAATTCCCCCCACTGTCTAGGGCGAACCTCCCTTGGAGAGCAATGGTATACATCCTCTTCAGTATGTTAGGAGGTAATTTGTAAGACATATATGATTTGATTTGAGTTGACTTTATTCACTGAAACAGTAGGATTACACAATAAAGATTACTCTTATTTCCATTGTGGTCTTCTTCATGTGAGTCTCCAGAAAGTTCATTGACAGTGATTAATTAAATAAAATTAAATGTATATCTTGACAGTTCTGGTGGGGTCAGCTCTGAATCTTGAGCCAGATCTTAGGAGGCAATATATATTATAATTTAATGGATGCTTCACATCTGAATTCTGCCTCAAGACAAGTTACAGTAATACAGAAAATGCTAAAAATTGAATAAAATGACTTTTTCTTGAGAGAATCATCAATTGGATCAAGGGAGCACCCTGGAATCATTTGAAACAAAATTGGAAATTTTGACTATCTTGTGAAATTAACATTCTTCTCTGATGCCTCCGTCATTATCAGGGAGATGCCTCTGTCATATATCAGGGAGAGGCCCCTGTCCTATCACGGAGAGGCCTCCTCCTCCGCACGGAGAAGCCTCTGCCTCAGTATGGAGTCATCAAGACACTAGAAAATATTGGCCAAGAAAAATGGAATAATTAAGTCCCTTCCAAAAATAAATATCAATTTCAAGAATTTTGGAGGATTTGACTTCCTCCTGCATCATGTCTCGGAGAACTGCCTCTACCTCCATCATATCTCTGAGAGCTGGTTGGATAATAAGAAATAAATTCAAGAATTTTGGAAAGTCTGGCTGGCTTCACCCCCATCATATTACGGAGAACAGTTAACCTTGCGGAAGTCAGACAAAAATAGATTGCACTATTCTGTCCAAGTTAAGAGAATATCCAGGGCCGTAGGCTGGGCTGAATCCTGGGGGGGGGGCAGAGACGGGTCTGGAGGCATGTGCACCCTGGAAAACCCTTGAATATCTGAAATTTTTACATATATCATTGTAATGCACCTTTACTGGCCAAATTCTAGGGGGGGGGGGGGCACTGGGCAGCCTTGCCCCTCTGCAGGCAACGGCCCTGATATCAGACAAAGAACTCTTAGTCAGAAATATGAAGCAAGTTTTCCGATGAAAATTGTCTGAGATAGGCAGAGATCCAACTTTAATGCAAATCCGACTTTCGAGGTTTACTGTTTGCATTTAATAGCCACAGAAGATTAAGACAATTTCTTGCAGTTCATGAAGGCAATTCCAACTTGGAAGTTAAAAGGTAATAAAGTGCAGCCAAAGACCACATTTATTGGATTGCAAAATGGAAAGTTTGGCGTCTGCAATCGAACCAGTAAATTTAAATTTAAAAAAAAATTATATGCATGTAGGGTTGAGATTTTTTTTTTGGGGGGAGGGGGTCAAAAGATGTTTGTCGTGGGGGGGGGGCAAAAAAAATTTGGATTTGATGCATGTAGGGTGGGTAAAAAATTCGCATTTAATGCATGTAGGGTCTCCAAAAATATCGAAGTTGACGCATGGAGGGGTCGAACTTAATTCACTTTAGATGCATGGGGGGGGTCAAAAATGTAACCTGACCACCCCCCCCCAGGTTTTTAAATGGAATAGCCCTAAGCCATGGCCCTAAAAAAAATTGGCTAGATAGGATTTCTCATTTCTTTGTCATTTAATTCCAAATATTATGAGGAACAATAAAATGCATAAGAGAAGGTTTCCTACCGCGATGGATTTTGATATAAAAATGTATTTGTGTCTCAAAGTCATTTTCGAGAAATTAGACCTGCTTGCCGAAAATTGCCTGTAAAAATATTCTATTTCGACTATAAAGCTGATACTCTGTCAGATTGTAGTCCTCTTCAAAGCGCATCTAATGCTTTAAACCAGAAGTCTCTAACCCTAACAGAAGTGGCGCAAATGGCCAATGAAGCGGCCGTCGCACGGAATTATGATATTTCAAAAACGCAGTGTCTATTCGCAGAGCCGGGAGCTGCGAATAGGCGAATGAGGCTATCCGCAGAGCCGCTCTGTGTTTAGATAACTGAGCCTATTCGCAGCGCCGAGCGTGGCAAGGTGACGGCCGTCATTGCTGCATGATATGCTATTCTGTTATTGTGTGACTTGACAGTCGACACACAGGCCTTCTGAAAGTGTGAAGTGTAATTAGCCCAGCTAATTGCTGTTTTGCTTTCCTGCATCTCAGATCACCAAGTCAGTCATGTCAGTGATTGTCCATTCAACTCCATTGACACCTCCTTGATTGCCATTGACCTGCCAACCATTTAATTCCGAATTGCTATAATTTTCCTTTTCAATGAATTTAGTCAATCAGTTTTAAGAGTCAGCTAGTAAATATATATATATGAACTTGAAATGTATAATCTCAAAAATCGAATCCACAGTTTTAGCTTGTTATATTAAATTTTGGTGTGGTGTCCATCAAGTCCAGGTGTCTGTCCAGAGTAGGAAGGCACAGGCCAGTGGGTATCACTCAATAGCACTAATGGAAAACCTCAAATAAACACAACAATCTACAGTCAGAATTCTGAGATCATACAGTGAATATTGTCAATAACTTGACTCCTTGATATTTTCTGCCAGATAACTTGAGATAAGGTAGGGCAAAATGTGCATGGGCTCTGTGTATAGCCTTGTCTGTCTATTCACAGAGCCGGGCTCTGCATATAGACAGCTGTCTATTGGCAGAGCCCGGCTCTGCCAATAGACAGCCAAGGCTATACACAGAGCCCGGCTCTGCCAATAGACAGGTCAGCCTATTTGCAGATCCCGTCGGCTCTGCCAATAGACTGATGGGGCTATTGGCAGAGCCCGGCTCTGCATATATCCTCTTTCAAAAAACCAGCTCACGGAGCTCAGCAGGCTGCTGTTGCTATGGTGACGACGCCATTGCTGGGCCATGAGTAGCGAGCCACCTTAAATAGTTCAGATTTGCAGGAGGTTTGTGTGGTTAGAAAACGCCGTCCTTGTATCACCAATACACCAAGAAATTAATCTTATAATTCCTAATTTTCTTATGACACCGGTAAATCTTAATTAAGAGGTTACTGAGATATTAAACTTCCTTTAAGAAATGTAAGAGAGCAAGGGGAACAACAGCAGTCGATCTATCTAACACTTTCAGAGCAACAAGAAGTCAGACAGTTTTGATGATGCAGTCTGGAAAATGGTTACAATTGAACATTGTAACAATCTATATTTACGGGTCAAACCAGTTCACGCAGTTGGAACTGCTTGTCACTTACACTGTGTCCCAAAAGTTCGTTCCCCTCATTCTTGGCTCTTTGTTCTCTCAAATAATAGTAAAATAACCAATTTTTTTTTCATATCCAGGATTCATTTGTTATACCAAACACAATTATAATGTGCTTTTTCTTTGTATTTATCGTAGTTTTGAAATTTTGAGGGATGAAGTCGTGCCTTCCTTACAAGACTCAAAATTCAGTTGTTTTGTGAAAGTCAGGATGAGTTTACAAAAAGGCCTCCCATTTAAAAACGATCAAAGATTTTGATTTGAAATCAAGTCAGATGACTTACCAAGATCTTTGTCATCATGTAGAATATTCGAAAATCTTCTTTAGAAATTATTTGTTTTGCAAAATTACAATATGCTTGAGTGACACATTTTGACCAGAGCGATTCCGCCATGTGACGCGTCATGTTTCATTTGGGATTTCATCCAGGTTTATTAATTTTTCTTTATTGCGAAACCAGTTTTGGATCTTAAATGTAGTTACTAATGACTTCTATACCATTATTTGTGCTCTTCACCGTTGTATGTGAATAACTGAGGCCATATCTCTCATGGGTCATGTGATGCTTTACGACCACTCTACGTCAATTGCTCCATTTAATTTATGAATGCTAGCTAAGAAAAACGAAGTTTTGGTATTTCGCTGTCAGAAAATTATAAAAGGGACTCTTCTTAAAGCATATCCATACATTTTATCCGTTTCCACTGAAAATATTGAGCTTCACAATGATATATAAACTTGTTTTTCTTTGAAAAATCACAAAATCAATAAAACTGGAAATTATATTACTAATAGGGGACGCAAATTAAGAATTCAAGTTGAGGGAGATCCACCATGTCCTTAGACACATGTTCCAACAGTCTTGAAAGAATACAACAATTATTTTGGACTCGGTGCCATTCTAGATGACTCTACTTCACGCAGTCTGTTTTCAGTTTTGTAGCAGCATTTGAAAGTACCTAAAACATACCAGTTTAAATGGGTTCCAAACATTATTTAGCAGCTGAATTTTTTTTTCTAAATATTTTCTACACTCTTCTACATAGCTTAGGCATCAATCTCTGAGATTTTGAACCAATTCCTACCCCCTCAATTTAAATCACAAAGTAGAAACTACAAAATTGTAGCTTGTCCACTTGGAGTCTTTTTCACGATGTACATGGTTCATTCTTCAATGCCAAAATGACAGTTAAAATCATCCAAACGATTTCAAAATAGGTTTATCTGGTAGGTAGAAGTTCAATGATCAACAGACAGGTGTATAACCCTTCAGATTCATCCAGTTTAGAAGATATAGGCAAAATTATGAGTGGCAGTGGGTGGAACGAACTTTTGGGACACAGTGTAGTTTGCACTGGAATAAGATTTCCAAATTTCTTGTCACCTAGTTGATACTGTCGACAGGTGTCGCCTAGTTGACCGTACACCGTATGTAGGCCTATTATTTCGTCTACGAGTTGGCTGTCATGACTTTTTCCTGTGTCAGTCATGTCAGTGTCGACCTGGCAAAGCTGTGCCCATATCATGTCTTCTACATGTCCTAGGCTAGAGACTGTAGAGTTAGACACTTTGTCTCCAAGTTGGAAAGGGGCGAACATAAGTGTCTACGACTTGGTCTGTCTACCAGTAGCAGTTGCCGTTGGCATAGCTATCTGGTTGACCCTGGATTGGTATTTCGACGAGTTGACGTGTCTACGAGATTCGATACTAACTACGATCTGACTTGTGGTTGTCCTGATCGTTTGCAAGTCGTCCAAGCGAAATGGGCAAAATAAATAGATTCTGCATTTCTGGAGTGGGTTTCTGGATAGTAGCTACCTTCTCGTGGCGTTGGTTCAAAGCCTCTGTATGGAGTGGCCCAAGTGTCTTCTCAACACCATTTAGTGATTCGTCAAACGCTGACAGCCTGTCGTGTAATTCTGTTGGAAATTCATCGTCAGTCGTGTGCTCTCCCTTGCTCGCCATGCTTTCTCTCTTGTGTATTGTCGTGCACATGTTTCGGTGACGTCACTGATTCCGCTATCTGGCGCCACGCAGCGGTGGATCCTAGAGATTGGCGCCACTTGCATCCAAGCCTCCTGTGCGACAGGAGCCTTCAGGTGAGTGCTTATCATTGCACAGCCCATCATGAGGCCCCATTTAACCTCATAATTCCCAAATGGAGGTCCCATATGGGAGTTCAAGGAGTTATGAAATGTTATGAAGTTTTAAAATTTTTATAGGGACAATAGGGAATTGCTGGATATTGAAACTATAACCAGGAATTTTGTGGGATTGATCTGATTAATTGGGGATAATGGGATATGTATGGACTTTTGGAAACTGTCAGGGAAATAATTGGGATATTCAGGACTTGTGGGAATTAGAAGTTCCGATTTGAGCCACCAGTGTGAAATAATAAGGGGCCGACCAGATTTTAGTCGGGGGGGGGGCTATGGACTTTAATTGCGGGACAAACTTTTTTTGTTCCTGGCACATCGACAAAAAATTTTTTTTTTCGAATGCTAGTGACAAACTTTTTAATCTGAATTTTAACATTACTGTACCCTAGCTACAGATGGAAACAATTTTTTTTTTCAGTGTTTTTTTATTTTCACCAAATTTTTTTTTTCCACCAAATATCTATAGCTCCCCCCCCCCAAAGATCATCTGGTCGGCCCGTAACATACACTTTTTCAGATCTGAGTGCAATGATTGTTGTCTCTGACAAAAACAACACCCAATCGGTGCATCACAGTTTGTCTGTTTGTTTGTTTTAGTTAACAGAATAGATTTCTTGACAATTGAAGGATTGATCCACAACTTAAATATACAGAGCACTTAAATATCACCTTAAATGATATTTTGCAATCAATTGTTCTGACTGCATTGCAACAGGATTCTGATGCTGTGGCCAGGTTGCATTCACCAGAAATGTTAAGGTACTTTTTCTTGTTTATTTAAATGTAGCAGATTGGTGATATACTGAATGACAGGCACATGCTAGGCTACTAACAAAGCAAATGCTTAGTTTGACCAAAAAAAAATTAATTCAATGAATGTTTCTATATATAAAAGGTTATATCAAAATCAAAAGGTTATATAGACTAATTATGGTTTACTATTTTTGTTAGCCTTTTAAAAACCTTTTGTAACACTCTTACTGCATGCTGGGCCATTGATGGCAATGATAAAAAACAGGATGTGCAGCAGCAAACCTTCAGCATTTAGCTGTGACACTGCCAACAGCTAAAACAATCTGCATGTCTTTTGAAAGAATTTCAATACATTCATGATTGTTTAATTTTACAATTCATACTATTGTTGTAATTTTATATCAGTTTCAATCTTATAAACTTTTTTCAGGAAACTTGCTCACCTCTGTATTTTTATCATCGTCAATGCATATTGCAAATGGGTATTGTAGTTTCTTTTGGTAGGTGGGTGTCTGGAACAGAGGCGTCCCACTTGGTGGTTTAATTTATATGGTACTACCTCAGTTCCTTTTAAAACATTGGAAGAATGAAAATAAGCTGTTTTCAATACCGGAGCAGATCTAAAAAAAAAAAAGGTTTACCTTTGATGATGAAATTTGCTAATGTTGCTGTTTCTTAAATACCGAAGATAAGTTTTTGTGGGACATAAATTTTGAAAGAAGTCATAAGTTTGGAAAAATAGAAGAAATTATTCTGTGACACACCAGAATTGTCATTTTTGGAGTTATACCTGTCAAACCTCGTAAACAAAAAAGTCACTTTTTTCCGAGTCAGCAATTTTTCTGAAAGCGACTGACTCTCAGCTGAATATGCACAATAACTTTGCAAGCAATCCATTAATATAGAATATGGACGGAAAAGGAACAGGCCTATAGTTGCAGAAGAGGCCCCGTAGGTCAGGCCTAATGTCTTCTTTTGCGGGTGTCTGTTCTTCCGTCTGTTTGTCTGTCTGTCACTCTAGCTGTCCAGCTGTATGGGCTAATGAAACACTGTAGTCTTGCAATCACTACCACAACAAAGACGGGGTGCCAGAAGGAAACGCGGGCGGCAGGGGCGGTCGGTCGAGAAAGGGCAAATCTAATTCATGAGACAAAAATTTACTGAGCGGCAATGACAATTTTGAATATATACTTATAGATTTTTACCTAAATTCACTGAAAATTAAGGCCTAATAGTGTTTTTTCTTGGCCAGGGGCAGCAGGGGCAATTGCCCCCCCTGTTCCGGCACCCTTGCAACAAAGAACTGATTTGATTTTGATAAGCATCCATGCAGTGGATATGGCGCAATGGGACAGTTATGAAAATTATTTTAAATGTTTTGGTGCAGGTTCCATCAATATGCTTAGAGAAATGTTTTTTAAAATACAGGATATCCCACAAAGTTGTTGCACATTTCATAAAGACAGTACTTGTTGACAATTGATCAAAAAGATAATGATTATCGATCAACTTCAATGCCGCTACCGTGGTGTTTCACCTGAGCCTGAGGCTGGCACTTCAGGTCTCACTGGCCTTGAGAAGACATTCTGGGAGCTTATGGACGCTCAAGAAGAAAGACATCAGTTTCCTATAATATCAACATGGGACAGTTACACAATAGTCCCATACAAGCTGTATGAAATTGGTGTGAAAGGGGTATAAGAAGTATAAGAAGTAATGCTCGAACTTGTTCTACCTGATTGTTATGGTTTTCATCTGAAGTGGTTTCAAGTGTAAACATTTGCAAGAATGGTCATTTACTTCTTTTGCAAACGTAAGCGAATATTCAATCTTTTGACCTCATTCTGAATCTGTAGTCACTTTGATTTGAACTGGCCTCTCAGCTGCAGTGTTCACCTTACCTAGGTGTTTTTTAGCCTTTCTAGGGCTTTGTTACATTGCCACAACACAGACAAAAAATGGGAAGACAACGGCAGAAGCATTGGCAGAGAATGTTTCATCAGATCCAATTACTCTAGATGCATGTGGGGGGGGGGACTGGGGATGACCACCAGTTCATGGCAGTTGTGGAAATCCTTCCATGACTTCAGGATAGGCGTTTGCATTAATTGCATATTGTATTCCCGCCATGTGATGGGACTGGGGATGACAACTAGTTCATCATAATGGTGGCAATTCTTCCACGACTTCAGGATGGGTTTTTCATTAAATGAACATTTAAGCACCACCATGTGATGGGAACGAGGCTAGCAACCAGCTCATGGTTATTTGCAAAGCTTTCCATGACTTCAGGATTTGCTTTTGCATTAATTGCATATTTTAGTCCCGCCATGTGATGGGACTGGGGATGGCAAGCAGTCTTTGGCAATTAGCAACATTTTCCATGATTTCTACATTGGTTTTTGCAGTAATTGCACATTTTTTTCCTGCCATTTGATGGGATTTGAGTTGGCAACCAGTTCATGGTAATTGTGGCAACTTCATGACTTCAACACGGGTTTTTGCATTAATATCATATTTTGGTCGCACCATCTGGTGGGACTGCAGTTGGCAACCAGTTCATGGTAATTGTGGCAATCCTTTTCATGACTTCAACACGGGTTTTTGCATTAATTGCATATTTTAGTCCCGCCATGTGTTGGGACTGGGGATGGCAAGCAGTCTTTGGCAATTAGCAACATTTTCCATGATTTCTACATTGGTTATTGCATTAATTGCATATTTTTTTCCTGCCATGTGATGGAATTTGAGTCGGCAACTAGTTCTTGGTAATTGTGGCAATCCTTTTCATGACTTCAACACGGGTTTTTGCATTAATATCATATTTTGGTCGCACCATCTGGTGGGACTGCAGTTGGCAACCAGTTCATGGTAATTGTGGCAATCCTTTTCATGACTTCAACACGGGTTTT
Source organism: Platynereis dumerilii (assembly GCA_026936325.1). Classification (NCBI taxonomy): domain Eukaryota; kingdom Metazoa; phylum Annelida; class Polychaeta; order Phyllodocida; family Nereididae; genus Platynereis; species Platynereis dumerilii. Next base: position 3,353,064 of record JAPTHN010000007.1, read on the forward strand.
TGCATTAATATCATATTTTGGTCGCACCATCTGGTGGGACTGCAGTTGGCAACCAGTTCATGGTAATTGTAGCAATCCTTTTCATGACTTCAACATTGGTTTTTGAATTAATTGCATATTTTGGTTTTTTAATTAATTGCATATTTTGGTCGCACCATGTGGTGGGACTGCAGTTGGCAACCAGTTCATGGTAATTGTGGCAATCCTTTTCATGACTTCAACACGGGTTTTTTAATTAATTGTATATTTTAGTCGCGCCATGTGGTGGGACTGCAGTTGGCAACCAGTTCATGGTAATTGTGGCAATCCTTTTCATGACTTCAACACGGGTTTTTGCATTAATTGCATATTTTAGTTGCACCATGTGGTGGGACTGCAGTTGGCAACCAGTTCATGGTAATTGTGGCAATCCTTTTCATGACTTCAACACGGGTTCTTGTATTAATAACATATTTTAGTCGTGCCATGTGGTGGGACTGCAGTTGGCAACCAGTTCATGATAATTGTGGCAATCCTTTTCATGACTTCAACACGGGTTTTTGCATTAATTGCATATTTTAGTCCCGCCATGTGTTGGGACTTGGGATGGCAAGCAGTCTTTGGCAATTAGCAACATTTTTCATGATTTCTACATTGGTTTTTGCAGTAATTGCACATTTTTTTCCTGCCATTTGATGGGATTTGAGTTGGCAACCAGTTCATGGTAATTGTGGCAATCCTTTTCATGACTTCAACACGGGTTTTTGCATTAATATCATATTTTGGTCGCACCATCTGGTGGGACTGCAGTTGGCAACCAGTTCATGGTAATTGTGGCAATCCTTTTCATGACTTCAACAGGGGTTTTTGCATTAATTGCATATTTTAGTCCCGCCATGTGTTGGGACTGGGGATGGCAAGCAGTCTTTGGCAATTAGCAACATTTTCCATGATTTCTACATTGGTTATTGCATTAATTGCATATTTTTTTCCTGCCATGTGATGGAATTTGAGTCGGCAACTAGTTCTTGGTAATTGTGGCAATCCTTTTCATGACTTCAACACGGGTTTTTGCATTAATATCATATTTTGGTCGCACCATCTGGTGGGACTGCAGTTGGCAACCAGTTCATGGTAATTGTGGCAATCCTTTTCATGACTTCAACACGGGTTTTTGCATTAATATCATATTTTGGTCGCACCATCTGGTGGGACTGCAGTTGGCAACCAGTTCATGGTAATTGTAGCAATCCTTTTCATGACTTCAACATTGGTTTTTGAATTAATTGCATATTTTGGTTTTTTAATTAATTGCATATTTTGGTCGCACCATCTGGTGGGACTGCAGTTGGCAACCAGTTCATGGTAATTGTGGCAATCCTTTTCATGACTTCAACACGGGTTTTTTAATTAATTGTATATTTTAGTCGCGCCATGTGGTGGGACTGCAGTTGGCAACCAGTTCATGGTAATTGTGGCAATCCTTTTCATGACTTCAACACGGGTTTTTGCATTAATTGCATATTTTAGTTGCACCATGTGGTGGGACTGCAGTTGGCAACCAGTTCATGGTAATTGTGGCAATCCTTTTCATGACTTCAACACGGGTTCTTGTATTAATAACATATTTTAGTCGTGCCATGTGGTGGGACTGCAGTTGGCAACCAGTTCATGATAATTGTGGCAATCCTTTTCATGACTTCAACACGGGTTTTTGCATTAATTGCATATTTTAGTCCCGCCATGTGTTGGGACTGGGGATGGCAAGCAGTCTTTGGCAATTAGCAACATTTTCCATGATTTCTACATTGGTTATTGCATTAATTGCATATTTTTTTCCTGCCATGTGATGGAATTTGAGTCGGCAACTAGTTCTTGGTAATTGTGGCAATCCTTTTCATGACTTCAACACGGGTTTTTGCATTAATTGTATATTTTAGTCGCGCCATGTGGTGGGACTGCAGTTGGCAACCAGTTCTTGGTAATTGGGGCATCCTTTTCATGACCTCAACATTGGTTTTTGAATTAATATCATATTTTAGTCGCACCATGTGGTGGGACTGCAGTTGGCAACCATATCATGGTAATTGTGGCAATCCTTTTCATGACTTCAACACAGGTTTTTGTATTAGTTGCATATTTTAGTCGCGCCATGTGGTGGGACTGCAGTTGGCAACCAGTTCATGGTAATTGTGGCGATCCTTTTCATGACTTCAACACGGGTTTTTGCATTTATTGCATATTTTAGTTGCGCCATGGGGTGGGACTGCAGTTGGCAACCAGTTCATGGTAATTGTGGCAATCCTTTTCATGACTTCAACACTGGTTTTTGCATTAATTGCATATTTTAGTCCCGCCATGTGTTGGGACCTGGGATGGCAAGCAGTCTTTGGCAATTAGCAACATTTTCCATGATTTCTACATTGATTTTTGCATTAATTGCACATTTTTTTCCTGCCATTTGATGGGATTTGAGTTGACAACCAGTTCATGGTAATTGTGGCAATCCTTTTCATGACTTAAACACGGGTTTTTGCATTAATTGCATATTTTAGTCCCGCCATGTGGTGGGACTGCAGTTGGCAACCAGTTCATGGTAATTGTGGCAATCCTTTTTCATGACTTCAACACGGGTTTTTGCATTAATTGCACATTTTAGGCCCGCCATTTGGTGGGACTGGAGTTGGCAACTAGTTCTTGGTAATTGTGGCAATCCTTTCCATGACTTTAGGATGGGTTTTCATTAATTGTACAATTTAGCCCTACCATTTGATGGGACTGGGAATGGACACCAATTCACGGTAATTGTGGCAATCCTTCTACGACTTCCGGGTGGGTTTTTGCATTAATTGCACATTTTTTTCCTGCCATGTGATGGGATTTGAGTTGGTAACCCGTTCATGGTAATTATGGCAATCCTTTTCATGACTTCAACATTGGTTTTTGTATTAATTGCATATTTTAGTCGCACCATGTGGTGGGACTGCAGTTGGCAACCATTTCATGGTAATTGTGGCAATCCTTTTTCATGACTTCAACAGGGGTTTTTGCATTAATTGCATATTTTAGTCGCACCATGTGGTGGGACTGCAGTTGGCAACCAGTTCATGGTAATTGTGGCAATCCTTTTCATGACTTCAACACTGGTTTTTGCATTAATTGCATATTTTAGTCGTGCCATGTGGTGGGACTGCAGTTGGCAAGCAGTCTTTGGCAATTAGCAACATTTTCCATGATTTCTACATTGATTTTTGCATTAATTGCACATTTTTTTCCTGCCATTTGATGGGATTTGAGTTGACAACCAGTTCATGGTAATTGTGGCAATCCTTTTCATGACTTAAACACGGGTTTTTGCATTAATTGCATATTTTAGTCCCGCCATGTGGTGGGACTGCAGTTGGCAACCAGTTCATGGTAATTGTGGCAATCCTTTTTCATGACTTCAACACGGGTTTTTGCATTAATTGCATATTTTAGTCCGCCATTTGATGGGACTGGAGTTGGCAACTAGTTCTTGGTAATTGTGGCAATCCTTTCCATGACTTTAGGATGGGTTTTCATTAATTGTACAATTTAGCCCTACCATTTGATGGGACTGGGAATGGACACCAATTCACGGTAATTGTGGCAATCCTTCTACGACTTCAGGGTGGGTTTTTGCATTAATTGCACATTTTTTTCCTGCCATGTGATGGGATTTGAGTTGGTAACCAGTTCATGGTAATTGTGGCAATCCTTTTCATGACTTCAACACAGGTTTTTGCATTAATTGCACATTTCAGTCCTGCAATTTGGTGGGACTGGGGTCAGCAACCAGTTCATGGTAGTTGTGGCAATCCTTTCCATGACCTTAGTATGGGTTAATCATTAATTGCACATTTTAGGCCCTCCCAAGTGCTGAGACAGGGAATGGCCACCAGTTCACGATAATTGTGGCGATATTTTCATAGGTTTGGTTATTTGGCAAATTTTAGTCCCATTGATTGAACTGGGATGGCCACCAGTTTATGGTAATTGTGGCCATCCTTTCCATGACTTCAGGATGGGTTTTCAATTATTTTAGCCCCACCATAAGGTGGGACTGGGGATGGTCACCAGTTCATGGTAATTTTGGCAATCCTTTCAAGACTTCAAGATTGGTTTTTAATTATTTGCACATTTTAGTCCCACCCTGCGATGGGACTGGGGTTGGCAACCAGGTCATGGTAATAGTGGCAATCCTTTCGACAACTTTAGTATGAGTTTTTCATTCATTGTACATATTAACCCCACCATGTGATGGCAAAGGGGATGGCAACCAGTTCATGTTAATTGTGGCAATCCTTTCCATTACTTTAGGATGGGTTTTTCAGTAATTGTACATTTTAGCTCCACCATGTGATGGGACTGGGAATGGCCACCAGTTCATGGTAATTGTGGCAATCCTTTCCATGACTTCAAGATGGTTTTTACATTAATTTAGTCCCGGCACAAAAGCCACCATGCTAAATTTTATAACAATTATTTTAGTTGCAGGGCACCTTAAGAATCCAGTTAAAGTGACTACAATGTCGTGTTGTCTTTCTGCAACTCAAGATGAAGTACCACCAAAAACACTCCTGCTGAAGTCAGCATCTTACTCCTTCTGTTGTGTTTGACACATCATCCATCCTGGCTAAAATAACAACTCCCAACAAATACATTGTATAAACATCTCAATCCTTCCTCTGGTTGGATAATGCACTTTTCCGCTTTTTTTATTTGACAGCACTGAAATGCCCTCAAATGATGCTCAATTAAAGGCATTTGTGCAGTTTTATTCGAAATTTTCAGCGCCAGTAGTAACTATGTCAAGGGAAAAAAAATGGGGGGGGGGTCACTGTATTTTTTAATAGGAAGAAATGCTATTTTTAGCCTAAAATCTGATAAAAACGCTGAAATAGAGGCCGGGGATGAATTTTAACAGTAGAAATGCAAATAAGGTGTTAAATGAAAGCAGAGAAGCAGCACTAAGTGATGCTGGAGGAGCTTTTTTGAATTTTGGTCTGTGTACTTTTTGTACACATGGTTAAGTTTCAACTAAAACCCATTGAACAGGGATTAAAATCAAAAATTCAAAGAAGCGCCTGCACCATTTTCTAGCACTGCTTCTTTGCTTTCATTTGACACCTCATTTGCATTTCTACCATTAAAACTCATCAGGGGTTTGGACTGAAAACATTAATGCCTCTATTCCTGAAATCAGGGAGGCAAGAGACAAAATTTTGAAGTTGGCTGGAGGATCATGCCATATCAAATCCACCAGAAACTTTCAAATTAGACTGATTTACCACTAAAATCAAATATTTACAATTTTAAAAATACCTTTAACACATCCAAAGCTGTAATATTTCACATTGCAGCTCTCTGCTGTACAATATATATTTTTCTACCAGAACCACCTTCTAAAAAAGATCTTATGGCATTCTTTGAGAATAGATAATTTCAAGACCAATCAGAGCCAATTTGATGTTTGGAAAAGTGTGTGATCAGCCATGTAGCTCAACATCCTTTTTGAGAAAGCAAAGTTGCTCATTCATTTTGAGGACTATCATATGATAATAAGGTGGGAAGACTGGGAATCTTAGACATACTCACTAATATAATTGAATCAGTTATCTCGGAATTAGCCCTGGGACCCATGCGTAGTCCAGGGCTATCTCGGAATGGATACAACAGTAACTGACCTCCACCGACATCCCGTAGGCTCCAACACAAAAATGTGCACTGAACTATGTATGGCTATAAAATTTACTTGCTAATATGTTTATTAGATGTATTAGGTATGATTTAGACATCTTAGAAATGCAAAATTTCGGAGGTCCAACTCCAAAATTGCATGAATCATAGATCATCAAAAAAAATAATCAGATATAAAACATTCCCCCATGCAAACAGAGACAAAAATTCAGAATCATCAGATTTTTTCCTCAAAATTGCATACTTTTGTTGATTTTGTGGTCTCTATGGCAACCAGTTTGATCCTAGGTTAACCCTTTTGATATTCTTGAAGTATGTGGACCACCCTCTGATGACAAAAAAATGAATTGAGTTACTTGCTCTAAAAATGTCGGAGGTGAATCTCTCTTCAAAAATGATGTAGTGGTGATACAGAACACCAAACAGTAAATCTCTAATCAAATGTGACAAGAAATATGTCTGAGCTGTCCAGACCGAGGCATGCCAATACCACCAATATCTAACTATTTATCAGTTGCTAGGGTAATAAACAAATGCTGAGCCTTGGTAACCAAGTGAAATTCAAATGTTTTAATGATAAATTTTCCATACACAAATTTTTCAATACTTCTTCATGCAAAATGAAACACAAACTCAGAATCATGAGGTTCTTTTCTCAAAATGGCGTATTTTTGCTGATTTGATTGTTTCCATGGCAACCAATTTGATTATCAGTTAATAATTTTAACATTTTTAAAGTATCTCTCACACATGGACCACCCTCTGTTGACATAAAGTTTGAATTGAATTGCTTGTTCTTCTATACTGCGGAAATTGTGAGCTTACTGGTGGATTCAAATTTGTTTACTTGGGTTACTTTGGTAACACTTTGTGTCAAGGATATTAAGCTGACAGAGAAAAGAAAGACATCACCAGAAAGCCGAGAAAAGGGGCTTTCAGGTGCATGTAATTGAAATCCTAAAACTATGTGAATTTCCTTACTTCTAGAGAAGTTATCATTGACTTTCAGAAAAAAATCAACTGTTTTTACGAATTCCCGGTTGTCATGGCAACCATATAAACAATGGGTGTCAATGCTTTTCTCTGTCTGCTCACCCATTCTCCGATTTACCATAATGTGAAGTCAGATTGCATTTATCACTAATTGTCTCTGTTTTATGCAGTATTTATTGAAACAAGTATTGGAATAAATTTAAATGAATCCGTTGCCATGGAAACCTGTACTGCCAAGTTCGCACACAATTTCAACATTTTGTAGTAGCATTACCCAAAACTAGATATAAATTTCCGCACATTTTGGTATATGAAACTTGCTGTTGTACTTCCGTGCGGGGTATCTTCTTAAATATTGCACTTTTTGGCCTACAGCTGCTCTACTAATAGCACAAGTACTTTATAAAGGTGATATTTGTATCAGATTTCACCCATGTAAAATCTGTAAATTCAATAGTGGTAAAGTTTTGACCCGAAAAAAAAAAAAAGTTTATACTTTTTACCAGTATTAGAAAAATAGTCAAAAATAGTCAAATATCCATCAATGAGGCCATCAAAAGGTAATCGTGTGGGGGATATGGGTATTTAATTTCATCAATACACATGCAATAGTGGCCAATTAGACCGTATAGGGTATGTTTATACTAAAAGCAATACATGCAATAGTGGCTGAGTCAGGGCCCGGAAACAAAAATAATCATTTTTCGTATTTTTAAGAATATTGCACAAAGTACGCAATATTCATATATCAGGCCATCAAAAGGCGCAACTAGACCATATAGGCCATATGTATACAAAATTTAATCCATGTACCAGCAATAACGGCTGGGTCATGCCTGGGAAAATTTTTTTTTTTAATTTTTCAAAGTCTAGAATAGTCATCAATCAGAACATCAAAAGGCACAACTAAACTTGACCTTGTAGCCATTTGAGTTGATTACAATACCTCTGCACACCCTGTGGAATTCAAGGAGAAAGGAGTTTCTTTGGAGGGCAATACCTTTGTTTCATCTGTTGTATAACACAAGTTACGTCTAGTAAAGCTTGTAATACGATGTTCAGTGATTGTTCACAATAAATCTTTAATTGTACACCAAAGCATGTGTCACTATTCCTGAGAAAAAAGTGAAAATCTGTCCTGATCAAAAGTCTAAAAAATCATCTAGGCCTACATGTATCGCTGCCCACAACTCACAGGGGCATCAATTTTACACTTTCAAAAGATATAGAAAATCACAGATGAGCTTAGAATTGATACCAAATGTTTCTATGCGTTTGAAAATTGTTTTACCACTTAAATTGTTGTTATGGGTGCAAAAGGATCAATGCTTGGCATATATACAAATGTATGCTTAACAATTTTTTCAAAATGATTTCAGGTCTTGCACAGGAAAAGGAGGATCGTCTTCATACATCCAGTCTTTTACTAGCTTCAGAATGTGGTTCAAAAGACATGAAACCATGCAGGTATTAAATTTTCTGCATAACAAAACATTTTTATTATCATAATTTTTTACGAAGTAAACACCAAAACTAGTGTTGTTTGATATTGTAATAAAAAAATTATTGGCACTTCTGAGAGTCTCTGCCTCCACCGTTAATTAAAAGATCTCTACTCGAATGGCAGTAAAATAATTTCTACGGTTGTGTTTTTTCAAAAACATCTGGAGAATGTTTTGCAGGTTTTAGAAATAAAGCCAGAAAGTTAGTTTTTTCTGCTTTAAAACTCTTCTTTGAATTGATGCTCCGCCTTTTTATGTGAGATGTAGGTTTATGTGGAAAAGCCCAATTATGTTGAACAACGTAAAAAGTTAACAGGAATAAGTCAAACTTAAATAATTATGGAAATTATGATAAAAATCATGTCCTGTATTCTTGTTGCTAGTGAGTGTGTTTCAAACAACACTTCGGTGTCGCCAGTTTGCAAGACACAGTATGATATCTATCTGTGAAACTAATTGAATTGTATTGCATTGCAGGAACAAGGTGACAGCAGATTGAGGCATTGCTGAAGAAATTTTGCCTGTCCAGGTCGAGATCACAGGAAGATCATACCAAAGAAATTGAAAAAATCATGATTATGCTATTAAATGTGTAAATCACTAAATAAACTGAAGTTAATTGTCAGCATGATTGCTTTTTGTTTGTTGTACGCAAGTCTTCCAGAAACAGTAAATGCGATAATTCTTGTAGTCTGTTACATTTTGACCGGCAATTCTAACGTTTAATAAACAAAATTAATGAGTCTGTCTGCGTTTTTCATGATTACTTTCTTTTGCTTTGATGCTAAGTTGAAATACTAGTCATTAGTTAGAAATGCTTCACTAATTTCGATATCCAAAAAAAAATTAGCTCTCAAGATGCCACTTTTATCAGTCGAAACCATATTTAGTGTTCAATATGGACTACCATATATAGGCATTTATATCCCATAAAGAACTTCTACAAGTTATAATAGTCTAATTGATGGTTAAGATTATGACACTTAACTGTACCTGAATTCAGGGAAGTGGTTTATATTTGTGAAATACACACTAGGGCAAAGCGTATAATGACATCATTCATTGTCATATTGTGCTATATTGATATGTTGGAAAAGAGTTAGTGGGAATTAACGGGAATTAATGAAATTAGTGGGAATTGATGGGAATTGATGGGAATTGATGGGAATTGGTGGGAATTGCAGGGAATTAGTGGGAATTGTGGAAATAAGGCATCATAGCTGGGAGTTACAGAGATCACTTGGGACTTGTGTAGGAATTGTGGGAATTAGTAGCATATGCAGGGACTTGTGACAGTAAGCAGGATTTGTTGAGAATTGTAGAGATTGGTTGCACTTCCAGGGAGTTGCGGGAGTTAGTGGGACTTGTAAGAATTCTGAGCATTTGAAAGGATTTGTGGAAAATTCCAAGAATTTGCAGCACTTGCGGGGAGTTGTGGGAATTACTGGGAATTGTTGGGAGTTATTTGGGAATTATTAGGAATTACAGGAATTATGGGAATTGCGGGAATTATGAGGTTAAATGGGGCCTATCATGGACCATGGGTAGCTGTTTCATTCTGTCTACTGCGCTAGGTAGATAAATCGTATTGAGTGAATTTAATTTAAGTCTGTGTAGGAATATTAGCCTGATATTTATTTATTTATTTTTAACTTGGCATAAGTAAATTGCAATATAATTTCTTGTAGCCTATGTGGCCAACATTATGCATGGCAGTATATACTGTATATCTATTAAACACAAAGTTTGTTGGGGGAATTTCTTGTGACTGCTAAGCATATAGAGATCATAATTTTCGACCAAAGCTAGGACATCAACTAGGACATCTATAATACATCCCTTGAAATTTAGTTTGCAAGACCGTTGAATACTATTTGTGGGATGACCCTTGGCCACCCTGCCAATAAAGGATAAAGTTATTTGTAGAATGACCTGTAAATAAAGATGAAAAATCGCATTTCAAGATTACCAAAGGCCTTAAGAATACTTTTCGTTATTTATACGTTAATATTTTTCATGGACTAAATTTTAAAAAATGCTTCTGTGCAAGAAATAGACAGCTTCTTGAAATGTATATTGTACATTGTACAATGTACATTGTACAATGTACATCTTAAAAAATAACAATTCAATTTTTTAAAAATGTATTTTTTTTATTCACAGGATAAAAATGAAGACCAAAGGGATAAATGAGCAGCCTTTATCACAAGGATTCTGACTGACTGCATGAGCCATGTTTGGCCTCTCATTCTGCAATAAATTGTAACACCACCCTGTAGAAGCCATGTGGCCAGCTTGGAAGGTCTTGACTTGCCTGGTCACTCTAATGACCACAAGTCACCTGAGTCCTACAGCCTTACCCCTGGAAGCTGGTTCCACTTCCACCTCTGTCCCCAAGGAGGATGACCGTCACATGACTCTTCGAGATGTTGTGACGTTAACAGCAGCATTCGAAGCAGACAACGCTTCTAAGAATCAACAAATGGAAAGTACGACTCAATGGACAAAGAAGGACATGCTCCTCTCCGAAGGCCCTCAGCAGCAACAAAAGGAGAAGGAGAGCAGGATCACCAACTTCCAATTAAGCAGTGATGCTGCTGCAGAGCTAATGCCCTCTGACTCAGCCACCAAATTCAAGGCCAACACCAGTACAACCAAGAACATGCTTGATACACAGGATGCAATAATAAAGGATACAGATTCCACTGCAGAAAAGGTGGACGACGGTGTCAATGACAGCAATGCTATTACTGGCGGATTACATACCACACAAGACAAGGTTACGGCTAAATACCCAGGGAGTTTAACAGCGGATGGAATAGATTATAAATCCCCAACTGGCCTCGGAGGTGTCACCGTACTTCCAAGAAACATGGCCTTGGATGACATCACAAGTGCAATTAAAACCAAGGGATTACCTAGTGTGACAAAGAGTGCCCTGGATGTAGCAGACAAACGTGGCACAGAAGCATCACCTCCTCATCCCTATGTTATGACTGAAGACACCTGGACAGCCAGCACCAAGATGAGGTCATTTGACAATGATGTTAGCCCTACAACCGGAAGGACATCCAATTGGAAAGACTCAACAGGATGACTCTAGGACTATCATAAATGAGAACGAGGAAGAGGGCACTGTGTCTTGGATGTCTGCCTTGCCTAACAAGTCTGATGCAATGGGAAGTCAAGGAGCCATCTTGCCCAATAAAAGAGAAGAAGTGAGGCGCACAGGTGGAGGGATGTCCAAAGAAGATAATGGTGTAAGAGTGACCAACCAAGCAAATCAGACAACACCCAATGCATTCCTTCCAAATAATGGCAAGCAGTCACTTTTGAAATGCCAGGAGCCTGGAGGTTGCCAGAATGCCAATGAGCCAGTTGTTAGGTCCTCTGCTCTTCCAGCATCTTCTATGACCTCTCATGACCTTGGAGTGACCTTGGCTATACCAGAGGTCACTCCAGATGACCTTGGGCCAGTGGATGAAGTGACCCAAGGCAAGGGGGTGCTTGGCATTGACATTGCATTATCTGTGACCACTGACAAAGCAGTCCAGTCAGCTGGAGATGAAGGAAGTGCATTTGGAGAGCAGGTTGAAGCCACAAAGCACATTATGGCTTCTGATGCTCAGCATGATGCGGACAGGGACACAAAGCAAGAAGTCACTACTGCGTCTCTTTCACACGGCAAAGGTAGAGGTCATTTTGAGAAAGGGCAGGGTTCATCCAACATGGCTCTGTCCAACATGGCCCTATCCAGCACTGCATCATCCAGCATGCAACCTCCCATTGAGAGTATGGAAAGCGATTATGTGTCAATAGAAGAAGCACGGTCGATGACAAACAACACTGAGGCTGGTGAAATGCCATCCGTCCTCAAAGAGCCCATGGCAGACAAATCAACAGCACGTCCAAATAAAGATGCAACCCAATCTGTGTTTCCCGCAACCTCAATGAATTATCTCTCCATTTTGCCCACGAAAGAAACCAATGACATCCCCGTCAAACAAGAACCTGTAAAATCCATAAATTCAGATCACTTGAGGTCTTTCAAAAACCTAACCATGCAACATGCAAATGCAGATGTGACAATAAACAGCACTGGCTCTGTGAACTATCCTCCTTATGACTATGACCAGGATTACGATTATGTTTCTGAGGATACCAAGGACAAGAATACAACAATTGAGTACGAGAAAGATCCCACAGAGGGCACTAACAGGAAGTACAACATGGATATTAATAGGACCAAACAAAAGATCGATGCTTCTGTGGTGACTGATAATGATGTCACGCAAATGAGCAAGGAAGAGACTAGCACAACCGACCAACACAGACCGTTGTCCAAGCAGACGGACAAACATAGAGATAGAGAGGTCTTCAAACCCCAGCCCCATATCGCCAATCATCATAAACGAGGTTAGTGCTTTTTTTATATTCACAAATCAAGATAAAAACCAACCAAGGGACTAGGTTTGTCCAATACAGTGTAATTAAGACAGCTATGTTGAAGAAAAGACCCCACGGAGATACCAAGACTCATTTGTAACTTGCAAGAAACCTTGTTTCATGAGGACACAATTCACAGAACCCACCTTTATGATGCTCTTCTTGTGTCCCCAGTGGGCTGGCAGAGGGTCCTATCCTCAGACACAGCCCTCTGGGGACTCCATATTGATTTCGTGGCAGGAAATCCGTTGAGACTTTCCAGATTCCAGAAATCAGCGAGGTCCACTGAGGGTGAACTGTTTTCGGGCATTATCTGCTGAAAGCCAGGCTTGGAAGGAGTCCTCAAATTGGGGTTCCTGATTTAGTCATCTTAGGTGGGACAGTCCGTCCATAGCCGATGCTAGTTGTGCATAGTAGTTGCCTCCAGTTGTATCCAGGCTGCCTTCAGGTTAATTGGGGAGCCTCAGACCAAATTGAATATGATACATTACATCATGATTGATGAGAACAATCACAGGCAAGCATCTTGATCATATTAGCTTTTTATGCTCCATCATCATGACATGACAAGGAGCATGACTTGTTATATTGCGGGTTATGGATGGTGCCGGCAAGGGATATCAAAGCTTTACAAGTTGATATAAGCAGGGACCCCAATATTCAAAACACACTAGGATCACAAACTTTATATAAGTTGGACAATTTGGTAGAGGTGAAAGTATCATCAAAAGTATCATTAAAAAAGGGAAAATGGTGTGTCAGTATTATTCCGTTAATTGTTGACCATCATGATAGCATCATGCTGCCGTGCCAATTTGACTTGAATTCCTTTAATATAAATTGCACTGTCTGACCTTTTGGTCATTTCCTCCTGTGATTTGCTGGTTGATAAAGGTTCATCAATGAGATTTTATGGCACAGAAGCAGCCTTGTTGCTGTTTTGAAGAGCCTCGGCATCAAACTGGTTGCCAAAGAGGCCAAGACTGCCAGGAGCAATGTTTAGTCATGGCATATCCTCATGCTATAAAATTCAAACTAACCAAGAAATTGTTAGACTAATCAAATCAGGCAAGTGAGAACCTGGAAGCATGCACACATGTACTGGGTTACTATCTCAGTCATCGTAAATGGTGTTGTCGGCAAATGAAGAGATTTCATCTGAATGTTAGTGGTTAGGTTGATGATGGAAGAAACAGTGCAAAAATGTTCAAAGACAGTCAACAAATGGAAAATTCTGATGATGTCTGATGTGCAAAACAGTATTTCTTTTGCAATTTGGCTGCAACATGTAACAGTATACACCTAAAAACAAGATTTTTGACAACGAATGTGATATGCATAAAATCATGAAAACACATTGTTATGTAGAGATTTCATAAAAAGTTCAATGAAAAAAGTTACCCATTGTATATAAGTTGGCATCTGTGCAACAGCCTCAGGATACATGCCATGCTTTTATTATTGGCCCAAGAAAACACAAGATGATATTGTGCAAACACTTCTTCCAGGTGATTTGTTGTTCTATGAGCTTATCTCAAGCTACTTGCCCAGGTTCATATATTTGGTGGTTGTTATCCATGTGGGGGGTTGGTCTATATTTTGATAACCTGTCACACAACGTATATGTTGCATGCAGTTATTGGGTAATATAATCTACAATATAATTGAGAATTGAAAAGTGATTCTGAATGTACAAAATATTATTTTATACTAGAGTGGCCAGATGTGCACGGTGTTGCAGTTACTTTGTAATAATGGATGTGGGCCATTGCATAGTTAAAGTATCAAGTGACTGTTAAGCCTCCTCTTTGGCTATTATTTAACTATTTATGGCAAATCTTTCACATTCCACTGCTACTTTGGTCTCTAACAAAACCATCAACACTGGCTACAACTAACCTGTCATCAACTTAGCTAAACATAGACTTCTGAACTTTGCTATTTCTGTTTGTTTAAATACTTACAAGTATTATTATAGTTTCAAGTTGAGAGGGCTGCTTATTGGAATCTTGACAACTTCGGCCTTGTCAGCAAGTCTTAAAATGTTAGACATGGATAAATCATAGACAAATCTGTTTCATTATTGATTCTGGGGTTTTTGCCTTTCATGGGTTGTGCCATGTAATATCTCATGCTACCATGTTTGATTTTCAGATAATTGCCACCGTGCCATTTTCTCTTTCCTTGTTCATTTGTGTGAACTACAGCGATTGCTCATTTTCTGGCAATGCCCTTTCATTTGCCTTGCCATTAGCATCACAACCATTACTCCTCTGCTATTAGTAGTTAATCAAGTCGTTCCTCACAATCTTTGGCTTCATTTACTGTCTCCTATCTTTGACTCTTACTTAATTAGCATGGTGCCTTCCAAGCCAGTTTATAGCATATGTTGAGGTTTATATTATTTGCTGGTCAGTGATCACTGGAAGCTCACCTTGAATGTCACAACCTGGCATCAAGTCTTTAGAAGCATTGTCACCTTGGCATCCAAATGTTTTATGATTGTGCGTCGGTAAGTACTTTGGAGTTGGGAAACCTCCACCCAATTTCCCTCCCTTGCGCCATCACTCTGACAAACAGGTAACTGGATCTACCTGTCCTATACCTGTGCTGATAAGGTCACTGCATCTATCCGATGACTTACACTACTAATGTCCAATTTGTCCATGCTGTACCACGCATCCATGGTCACTAGATGGTCATCGTAGGGTTTTTGGAACTGAGTGGTAGCCACTGGCAAACCTTACACTTAGGTAGGCCTATAGATGTCACCGCCTGATCACTGAAATGAAAGGACTACAAGACCCTAGATGACGTATATAAATCACTCCTGCGGCAACAACAAGGCCTCCCTGAAAGGACCGCAACAGAATGTGTGTTTCTCCTGAACGGTACGCTTCCTGCAATGTCACATATCCACTATAAAGCCCTCCTCCTCTTTGGAGCTATCACCAGACTTGCAGACAACCACCGCTTAGAAGACTATCCATCAGACAGCTATCCCTCCCAGACTCGTCAAACAGCTGGTTCGTCCGTCTTAGACAAATAGCCCAGGACTACGAAATTGACCTGATCCAGGCATGGAGCCACCCTTGGCCCAAGCTAAGCTGGAAAAAACTTCTGAAGGAAGCGGTTAACTCCAAGTGGCACAGCGAGATCCTTGAAGGAGCGTCCAAGAAAACAAGCCTCCAGCAGCTGGACCTACTTCTCTGCCAGAAAGGGAAGCCACACCCGATCTGGGAAACCTCCAAGTTCAGTCTCTCAGCCACAAGGAAGGCCAGCATCAGGGCAAAACTACTTGTCGGTGTCTACCCCCTTGAGAGTAACAGCTACAAGATGAACAGAAGTCCTAGTGCTACCTGCACGCTATGTAAGACCGAAGAAGAGGATGCGGCTCACTTCATATGCAAATGTCCTTCCCTGGCCAGCTCCAGGACGAAATGGATCAACAACATCAAGGATATGACAGAGGGAACATCAGCACAGACAGAATCAGAGGGAGAACTGACCAGGATCATACTAAATGGTGGGAAAGGGGGGATGCTCTGCAATGAAGAATGGCCCTTAAAATTTAATGCCCTATGTAATAATCTGGTGGAAGATTTACATAACCTCCGATGTCAATTGATACTTCAACAGAAGGTGGTCCCCCAGCGGACGGATATACAATAGAAGAAAGAAGAAGAAGAAGTCCCACATTGGTCACAATACAAGTCAGCACTCAGCACACTTCATTTGCTCTATGGTCATTGGTCATTGCATGCTCACCTTTTCAGTGGTCAGTTCTATCCTCATTAGTGGCCAGTGGCATGGAAAAGCCCCATGTATCTAGATCCAGTTCAGCTTACTGTCAGCATTCTAATGAGGACATGTCCACCGGACTCCACGCCTATGAATGTTTGACCTCCAGCCTGCAGCATCCCTGGATCTGTTGTCATAAATCTATTTGGGGCTAATTTTGTAGGTTTGTTGGTAGGTAGTCATTGATGTATATGAAATATATATGTTATAATAAATGTCCAAAGCAGATCAGGTAGTTCAGAAACATGTACATAATCCTCTATGTTACTCTGCTTGTTGAAATCTTCTCCCAATCCTCAAGTTTTGACAAATTTCTGTTCCATAATTATGCATGATTTCTTATGGTTGTTATATGTGTAATATGATTATTATTTATGATGATAATGATAATAATATAATTGTCAATATTGTGATTTATTGGAAATGTTGTTTAATTATTCGGCAGCCTTCACAGATTTGTCCATTGTACTGATGGATACTTAGTTTTATGAACTAAAAACACTTAATGTCCACATTCATGTATGTATTATGCAAGTGCTATAGCCTTTGGCCTATATATTAGGACACAGTAATTAGCCTCAGGTCATAGTCACAATGATTTCCTTATTATACACTAATTGTGTAATTTTCTTCAGATGTCTGGGATATAATTAATGACCTGGTGCTTTGTGGAGGTGATACAAATGGATGTTGAGCATAAAACAGCATAAAACAATTTGGAATGTAATGAAGGAGGCTGGGCTTATCTTGGAATGACACTGGTATGTGATTAGCCCTTGGATCTATGCCGAACTGATCTTTCCGCCTTGAAACATTTTTCAAGCAAGGCTGTCAACTGCACCCTATGAGATTTTTGACAGCACCATATGTTGTACAAAATGGCACCATGTAATCTGTTATGTGGCTGTCTCTTCAGCTACTCCTCAACTCTCTCTATCATCGGTGATTTATTGGACCCTTATGGTCTTACGGAATACATAATAAGTTACAAAAATACTGCTTCCCAGTAGTCTTACATGAGGTGGAACAAGTTATTCAACAGCACAGGCCATGAATAAAGCACCTCTCAGAGTACCTGCAAGTCTCCTAGAATAACGGATATTGCATGTTGTGAAATGGGATTGTCAGTTATTTTGGTCTAATGGATCAATTATTGGCAAGAATGGCTGACATTGTTTCTTTGCATGTGCCATGTTGGGGAGTCCATTGCACTGGTAATCTGGTTTGCCCATTAATGGCAGAGCTGGGAATGAAGCTTGATGTATGTAACTGTATGCCAAGCTCTGGGTTGACCTGGCGCCATCATACTGGTGACACGGATCATTTAACGAGGTGGCCAGAAAAAATTTCTTTTCTCATGCTGTTCTCGAAGTGGCATATCATTCAGGTGTCTTGTGACTATCAATTTCAATTTATCAAATCAAGACTAACATAGCATTGTCATCAATTTTGGTCTACCTTTTTATCATTTGAAAAACCCATGACTTCTGATGGGCTATGGTAAATGGCAAACTGCAACAGACCTTTAGGGTTCATATTAACGAGTTAGAGGTTAAAATGAATAATTTTCTTTGTATAGTTATTAATTCCGCCAACAATGAAACAGATATTATTCTCTGACTATTTTTTTAGCACAAATATACATGGCACCCCCTCTGTTAAATTAACTCATAATCTTGAACACTCATTGAATCATAGTTGCAAATTCAGACAGAGTGTCATGCATGTCTGCGCATGTGACACAATCTGCGCACGGTACTTGCAATGATTTAAGTTTTGAACCGCAACTGAATTGATTGACACTGCCCTTATCTGACTGCTCTGATCGTCGATGTTGAAATCCATCAAGGAATCCTTCAAAGATGCTCTTTGACATGGGGAGAATAACAAGAGTTCTCAGTCATGACCTCAAGGTCTCTTGACTCAAATTTTGAAAAAAGGCACTATACGGAATAGACTCTGAACAGTGCATGTTACTGTGAACTTTTTTTGATACTGAAAAATGGTTTCAAATTAAAAATAATGCTATTGGCTCACAAGTAATACACTCTGCTTAGACCATTTCATCAGTGATGAATTTAACCTTTATAGCAAATACTGAATATGTGTATAAATAGCTGTGCTATGATTTCTAGGAATTTATAGCAGCCAATCCCAAAATTACATTCAAAAATTTATCAAATTTGTTTTGGAACACATCAAAATGTGCAATTGTGCAGTTGTAAGGCCAAGCTAAATATACTCACAAGAGATATATTTAGCATACAGTGTAAGGTGCAATTAAGGCAAGTTGAGCAATCACATTGAACATGTGGGATTAAAACTGAAATTTCCAATCCAGCTTAGATGAACCTCCATGATTTTGAGAACATGTCTAAATTTTGGAAATATGTCTGTTGAATCATTGTATTTGCTGAAATGTTACCATGCTGTTGTGATACTGGCAGTTGCCTCATGAATATTATTAAAACAGCCAAAATGCTTCTAACAAAATACAGTATGGTATGTGTATCATGTAATATAATATTTTGTTCACAGAACTATGAAACTGTAAGTTGTTACCTGCTGCTAAATACCTGCATAACAGTGCATATGCCAATCATCTCTAGTCGCTTTTGTTATTTGGAGCTTGGAAAATAGTTTTACATATCCTGCTGAACTAAATGGCAGCTAGGCAGCTGCTTTGATGCAAATGATACTGAAAGCCAGTCTGATGAGCAACCATCAGTCTCATCGACAACAAGTAACAGCTTTATACAAAGTGGGCCTGAGAGGAGTTTGGCATCGAATTGCAGTACACTTGCAGCAAATACAACAGCTAATTAAAAGCAAAATGACGCTTGTTTCCTCACTTGAATTTTCCCCAAGCAATTCTAACAGTGAAAATTCTACACAGCACACAAACACAATCTGTCAGAAACATCATGATTGGGACAGCATTTCCTGCAACAGGTTATTCGAATACAACCAGAGTATAGACAGGTTTTGCCTGGAGCTTTGCTCCGAAGGTTGAAGCAATTGCATGTGGGACAAACAAAAAAAGGCTGTGCAAACAGCGAAATGAGCATCCAAGCACACATTCATGCGATGGGGAAGGCAATGGCTATTTTACTGTGAAATATAGTGCCATTGAGGGATCTAGGGAGGTTGTGAATTGCAGTCATCTTTCAAAGGGAGAGTGAGTCATGAGTTAGTTTATGGTGTAAAGTGCAAAACATTTGTATTTGTGTTAGAGCCGCAATACAGCCCTTTCAGTAAGCATGGGTTTCTTCCTCAATTTGCTAAGTATACTTCGCTAAGTAGGGCCATCTGAACCAATCAGATTATGACAGAATGACATATAGCAAGATGAAAAAGAGTCATATGCCTTTTTACAGCTGCTTGCAGACTGTATCACAGGAGGAATTTTCAGGAAGCTTCTGACCATATAGGAGGTTGCGCCATTTCACCTATCACTTCAAAACTTTGTATACAGTCTCAACATAATTTTATCTTGCTTCCATCGACTTTTGGTAAACTTCTGTGAGAATAAATTTTCTAAACTAAAATGTACCTTTTTCCCGCAAATTTTAAATGTTCTGCTGCAGTGACAGCAGCAGCAATAGCCATGCAAGTGCTAGCTAGGGGTAGGAAGGGAGATATATATAGACAAATATAGATTGTAAGATAGTTCGGTAGATTGGCAGATACATGTAGGTAGATGGTATATCTCCAAGCAGCTGTCAAAGTGCTTACACTTTATTTTGCACGTTATTTTTAAACTGCTGTAATAACACAATGCATTATGTGTTTTTTTTTCTGCAAAGAGTGGCTGGTACCATTCCATGTCATATTATTTAGTCAAAATGTGAATTTTTGACAGCGAATGTGAAAGTATGACAGCCATTACAGTTTACACTCTCCTAAAGGCAGGCGCATAGATTGTATTTTATAGTTAATGCAGGACTTTCTGCACCGTGGCACACATTCTTTGCCTCAGAAAGTCTACTTTATGTGAGGTCTTGATCTTAAGGCCCCTTGGGTCAGACTCACCGCAGGGTATACTGCATGGCCAGGCATTGCAACCATGCATTAACATCATATCAGACCATGTTCAAGAAAGAAATCCTTCTGCACATACTTTTCATGAGAAAACTTAAATTGCGGAGAGCCAACTTCTCACATGCTTTGCACCAGAAAACATAAATTGAGAAGAGCTGGCTTCTCAATATAAGTTCTCTGGCAACTTCTCAATTGAAGTTTCTAGTGCAAGGTATGTGCAGAAGGAGTCTTTCTCTCAAACCAAACCAGATTAAGAAGCTTACAGGCAGCAGGGCTGACACTTGTTGAGTTGGGACATGTGCCTGTATTTATTTATGACCCTATTCATTTAGCTCAATCTGCTGCATATCTGATTTGATTGGTCATTAGAACCTCCTGAAAGTATTTGAATTTTGATTTTCAATTTGGAAAAGTAGCCATGGTATAAAATGAGGAAATGGTGTTTTGGTAAGCTGTCTGAACTGGCCTTGGTTTAGTGCATTGGAGATCTAGACTGATACCTCACTGTTCACAAGCCAGGGTGATGATCTAGTCCAACTGAGCCTGACCAACAGCTGCATTTACTGAAAACACTCTTCCAAGAATTTTTGTTTGGCCAAGACAGTTTGTCTAAGCTAGATGTGGCAGGTTAGGTTGCAACTAGATTAGGAATCCAATAAGATTATGTTTAGTCAAGGAGAACTTGATTTCCATCTTAATTGGCTATGAGTATCCTGTTACGAGATCTTGTATTTCCGGTGTCTCTGTAAATCCGGCCCACTAATCTCAACTGCTAATTATTGATTGGCCGATTTCCATATCTGTTCTCCTTGCTATTACTTTTTAACATTTACTATTTAGGTCTGTTACATCTGTCTTTCTATATTGTTGTATTTTAAATGGTAGAATTTGGATTACTGAACTTCGTTTTATGATTTTTATTGTCATAGTGAATTGACTATACATGTGACATCGAAGGTTCCAGGGACAATAATGTAGTGTTTTGGGTGGGAAGTCTGCATAAATTGATGGCTTTATGTCAGATGATTGTCGTTTGCCTTGATGTAAACATTCCGCTGAACTTTTAATCCCAATTCTGCAAGTCAATTAAGCCATAATGAGAGGATGCTGCTTGGTGATGCTAGGTTGCTGCTTACCAACTTGCTTCTTCAAATCTTTCATATTTTTCATTGGCAGATTTACGCCATTACTATGCAAACCACATATGAAGCTGGGGCCATTTCTCTCAAATGTGTAGAAAATAATGAAATGATCGGTCATATCTCATATCATGTTGGCTGCAATTTTGAATTTTAAATGATCCTTGTTTTGTCTAACTTTCCCTCATTCTGTTTGCTTCTCTACCAAACCAAGCATTCCTCAATTCAAGGGAAAAGTCATTTGCAAATCATTGCATGATCTTGAAGCAGCGGAAATAATACTTCGGCTTGATGCATGAAATCCTTTGCAAAGTCAGTTTCTAGTCTCTGGCTTTGCTGTCCTTGCATGAACTGATAAATACTTGACTTCTTGCTGCCAATGGAAATACAGCTGCTGCATTGTATGGTTAATATTGTCAATCTGTATAGGGCATTGCAACTGGCCATGTCAAGTCAGTCATGGTTACAAGATGGTCATTCATTGTAAGGTTTCTGTTACGGATTGGCTATAACCCCGTGATGACTGCCTTATTTTCCTTCATTTGTATCGGCTTGGCTGGCATGCTTTACCTCCTTGATTGTCCTTGCGGTGGTCTTGCCATTAGCGGCTGGTGTCATGGAAGAGCCCCAAGTGTCTAATCCTGACAATCCAGTTCAGGTCAACGTCACCACTATAATGAGGACGTTCTTTTCTTTTGAATGTTTGACCTTCAGCAAACTGCATCCCTGGATTTATTGGTATTGATTTATTTGCGGCAGGTTATTTGCTGATGTATTTAGCTAAGTCATATTTTCTTAAAGTGATATCTGGTTGAAACCCTGGCCGTTTCCAAATCCACACAAAGACCATTGACTTTCGCACAGCTGCACAACACATATTTTTCTGAATTTTGCGGTGTTGTCCAATTCTTTGGCAACTCTGGTTGATGGATTATGTACCATATAGTAAGGCAAGGTCATGGACACACAGAATGTCATCCAAAACACATGATCCTGGATGACATCACAAGCGCAATTAAAACCAAGGGATTACCTAGTGTGACAAAGAGTGCCCTGGATGTAGCAGACAAACGTGGCACAGAAGCATCACCTCCTCACCCCTATGTTATGACTGAAAACACCTGGACAGACAGCACCAAGATGAGGTCATTTGACAAGGTGGCTAGCCCTACAACCGGAAGGACATATACAATTGGAAAGACTCACCAGGATGACACTAGGACTATCATAAATGAGAACGAGGAAGAGGGCACTGTGTCTTGGATGTCTGCCTTGACTTACAAGTCTGATAAAAAGGGAAGTCAAGAAGCCATCTTGCCTAATAAAAGAGAAGAAGTGAGGCGCACAGGTGGAGGGATGTCCAAAGAAGTTAATGGTTTAAGCAGTCAGTTCCTGTATGTTGCTAGCATAATGCTCAGGGTGATGCAGCCTGCATGACACCATTTTACCCCATGATACTAGTAACAGAATGCCCAAGGGGTGTGATGCAGGCAACATCACATTTGACAGATCTCATTCACTTCATCAATCAATTACAGGCAAACTACAGCACCTATCATGTCCAGTTGTGTCCACAAGGTACTTGACTACCTAAAGTATATGGAGTATTTTTTCAAGATTTTTCTGTCAAAAACACCATGAAGGGGCAGCTGGTAAAGTTATTTTGCAGCTTACTGTTCTGCCATTAGCATAACAGCTTGCTAAGTTCTGCATCTGCAGCTTCTCTCTAGTTTGTCAAAATCACACCAGAGGACAGGGGGCTGGGGGTCACTTCTTTGATTGACAGGCACATGTGTGCACATGTGTGGTCTATCACCCTCTGTATAGCAACAGGTCTCTTCTGTCAAGAGCTGTAGTACCCAAATTAGCAATGATTTAGTTTACCTTGTTCTAATGCTGTGTACACTGATCTTGACCAATAACTTCCTTTGCAGTACTAAATCTAATTATCAATCAATCTGAACTCATTAAAAAAGATACACTATGTATATACACACAGTGTTTGCATGTATACATGGACTTAAGTCTAAAATACCTGATGCATGCTCAGAAAATAACTTCACTCACCTATAAGATATTTGACTTGTGTTCTTAAAAGTGATGTTATGTAATCCTAGTGAAACCACATTTCACATGATTATAAATGTGAAATCACACATATTTATTTTTGAATTCCAAAAAACCTTATAGTCCTTTTTGAAAAATTAGTAATATCCTATTATTCCTATATACATATAATGTATTATAAAGTGTATTTATTCCTATTTGATTATCCTGGAAATCTTGCAAATCCCAGAGCACATGTGTCCTGTTTCACATCTGATGAAGAACTACACTTGACCACAAGAGAAGAGGGGTGTTTATCACTTACTAATCAGCTCCATACACTGTGCACCCCCTCCCCCTCCCCCTCCCAGGCCTCCCTGTACATTGTACAGAGTGTTAATTAAACTGAGCTTGATTCTCAAACCCCTCTCCATTCTTCAACTGGCACCTGTGATCTTGAGCATCTCTTATAATAACTTCACCATTTTCCCCAAAAAGTCTAAATCAGCTTCCTACTCAGATGATACATGTATTGTATGCCCCTGGGTCTTTTTTGGGTAAAAAGTTATTGGTATTATGCAACCTTTCAAAATGCCCCCTTTGCTGGTTTAAAAAAAAACCCAGGTAATTACATAACTTAAAAAAGAAAACTTGGAGCACAACTCTTTCAAACAGCAACTTTTTGAGTGGGTTATTTCTCACATATGTCTGACCTCATCATACTTTACTTTTATCTCCAAATTTCAGGACACTTTTATGGAAGCTCATCTTCCCTGACCACAGAGAACAAACTTATAGACTCTTCTAAACAGGCATCCCTGCTACTCTGTTCAATCATGGCCAAATAATTGACATGGTTCAATAATTGACCCTCTTGAAGGCCTCTTCACATGCTCAATGAGGTCACTTTAGGGGTTCAAATCCACACAAAGACCATTGACTTTCGCACAGCTGCACAACACATATTTTTCTGAATTTTGCGGTGTTGTCCAATTCTTTGGCAACTCTGGTTGATGGATTATGTACCATATAGTAAGGCAAGGTCATGGACACACAGAATGTCATCCAAAACACATGATCCTGGATGACATCACAAGAGCAATTAAAACCAAGGGATTACCTAGTGTGACAAAGAGTGCCCTGGATGTAGCAGACAAACGTGGCACAGAAGCATCACCTCCTCACCCCTATGTTATGACTGAAAACACCTGGACAGACAGCACCAAGATGAGGTCATTTGACAAGGTGGCTAGCCCTACAACCGGAAGGACATACACAATTGGAAAGACTCACCAGGATGACACTAGGACTATCATAAATGAGAACGAGGAAGAGGGCACTGTGTCTTGGATGTCTGCCTTGACTTACAAGTCTGATAAAAAGGGAAGTCAAGAAGCCATCTTGCCTAATAAAAGAGAAGAAGTGAGGCGCACAGGTGGAGGGATGTCCAAAGAAGTTAATGGTTTAAGAGGGACTGGCCAAGCAAATCAGACAACACCCAATGCATTCCTTCCAAATAGTGGTAAGCAGTCACTCTTGAAATTCCAGGAGCCTGGAGGTTGCCCGAATGCCAATGAGCCAGTTGTTGGGTCCTCTGCTCTTCCAGCATCTTCAATGACCTCTCATGACCTTGGAGTGACCTTGTCTATACCAGAGGTCACTCCAGATGACCTTGGGCCAGTGGATGAAGAGACCTAAGGCACGGGCGGGGGTGCTTGGCATTGACACCGCATTATCTGTGACTACTGACAAAGCAGTCCAGTCAGCTGGAGATGAAGGAAATGCATTTGGAGAGCAGGTTGAAGCCACAAAGCACATTACAGCTTCTGATGCTCAACATGATGCGGACAGGGACACAAAGCAAGGAGTCACTACAGCCTCTCTTTCTCACAGCAAAGGTAGTGGTCCTTTTGAGAAAGGGCAGGGTTCATCAAACATGGCCCTATCCAGCACTGCATCATCCAGCATGCAACCTCCCATTGAGAGCATGGAAAGCGATTATGTGTCAATAGAAGAAGCACGGTCGATGACAAACAACACTGAGGCTGGTGAAATGCCATCCGTCCTCAAAGAGCCCATGGCAGACAAATCAACAGCACGTCCAAATAAAGATGCAACCCAATCTGTGTTTCCCGCAACCTCAATGAATTATCTTTCCATTTTACCCACGCGAGAAACCGATGACATCCCTGTGAAACAAGAACCCGTAAAATCTATAAATTCCGATCACTTGAGGTCTTTCAAAAACCTAACCATGCAACATGCAAGAGATGATGTCACAATAAACAGCACTGGCTCTGTGAACTATCCTCCTTATGACTATGACCAGGATTACGATTACGTTTCTGAGGATACCAAGGACAAGAATACAACAATTGAGTGAGTTCCTCCGTGGCCTAATGGTTTAAGGTGCCTGTTTGTGCTACCACTGGCTCTGAGGGCGTGGGTTCGAATCCCACCCCGGAACTCAATTTAGTCCGAGCCCATGGGACATTAAATGGAGGTGGGTTGTATCCAGTATTCTATGCTGGGGCAACTGAAAGACCCTGGGCATCCCTGAATTAATAGGGTATGTTCCAGACTCCCAGTCTTCTCATCTCATCATCATACGGCGATCGCCTGCCTTGATATAGCCCACTAAGGTGCTGCAGAGGCGTAAAACACAAACAAACAAACCAACAACAATTGAGTACGAGAAAGATCCCACAGAGGGCACTAACAGGATGTACAACATGGATATTAACAGGACCAAAGAAAAGATCGATGCTTCTGTGGTGACTGATAAATTGTGATAATGATGTCACCCAAATGAGCAAAGAAGAGGCAAGCACAACCGACCAACACAGACCACTGTCCAAGCAGACGGACAAACATAGAGATAGAGAGGTCTTCAAACCCCAGCCCCATATCGCCAATCATCATAAAAGAGGTTAGTGCTATTTTGATATTCATAAATCAAGAAAAAAGCAACCAAGGGACTAGGTTTGTCCAATACAGTTTAATTAAGACAGCTATGTTGAAGAAAAGACCCCACGGAGATACCAAGACCCATCTGTAACTTGCAAGAAACCTTGTTTCATGAGGACACAATTCACAGAACCCACCTTTATGATGCTCTCCTCAAGTCCCCAGTGAGCTGGCTGAGGGTCCTATCCTCAGACACAGCCCTCTGGGGACTCCATATTGATTTCGTGGCAGGAAATCCGTTGAGACTTTCCAGATTCCAGAAATCAG
Source organism: Platynereis dumerilii (assembly GCA_026936325.1). Classification (NCBI taxonomy): domain Eukaryota; kingdom Metazoa; phylum Annelida; class Polychaeta; order Phyllodocida; family Nereididae; genus Platynereis; species Platynereis dumerilii. Next base: position 3,379,966 of record JAPTHN010000007.1, read on the forward strand.
CGAGGTCCACTGAGGGCGAACTGTTTTCGGGCATTATCTGCAGGAAGCCAGTCTTTGGAGGAGTCCTCAAATTGGGGTTCCTGCTTTAGTCATCTTAGGTGGGACAGTCCATCCATAGCCGATCCTAGTTGTACATAGTGGTTGCCTCCAGTTGCATCTGGGCTGCCTTCAGGTTAATTGGGGAGCCTCAGACCAAATTGAATATGATACATGACTTGATTGATGGAACCAATCACAGTCAAGCATCTTGATCATATTAGCTTTTTATGCTCCATCATCATGACATGACAAGGAGCATCACTTGTTATATTGTGGGTTATGGATGGTGCTGGCAAGGCCTTTCAGTGCTTTACAAGTTGATATAAGCAGGGACCCCAATATTCCGAACACACTAGGATCACAAACTTTATTTAGTTATCTTGGACAATTTGGTAGAGGTGAAAGGTCAAAAGTATCATTAAAAAAGGGAAAATGGTGTGTCAGTATTGTTCCATTGTTGACCATCATGGTAGCATTATGCTGCAGTGCCAATTTGACTTGAATTAGTTTAATATAAATTGCACTGTCTGACCTTTTGGTCAATTTTCCTCCAGTTATTTGCTGGTTAATAAAGGTTCATTAATGAAAATAAATTCATTATATGGCATAGAATTTGCCTTGTTGCTGTTTTTGAAGAGCCTCAGCATCAAAGTGGTTGCCAACTAGGCAAAGACTGCCAGGAGCAATGTTTAGTCATTGCTTATCCTCATGCTTAAAATTCAAACTAACCAAGAAATTCATAGACTAATCAGGAAATTGGAAGAGTGAGAACCTGGAAGCATGCACACAAGTATTGGGTTATCATCTCATCGTAAATGGTATTGTCGGCATATGAAGAGATTTCATCTGGATGTTAGCGGTTAGGTTGATGATGGGAGAAACAGTGCAAAATGAAGAGAGTCAACAAATGGAAAATTCTGATGATGTCTGATGTGCAAAACTGTATTTCTTTGCAATTTGGCTGCAACATGTAACAGTATACACATAAAAACAAGATTTTTGACAACGAATATGATATAAGCATAAAATCATGAACACACATTGTTATCCAGAGATTTCATAAAAAGTTCAATGGAAAAAGTTACCTATTGTATATAAGTTAGCATCTGTGCAACAGCCTCAGGATACATGCCATGCTTTTATTATTGGCCTAAGAAAACACAAGATGATATTATGCAAACACTTCTTCCAGGTCGTTTGTTGTCCTATGAGCTTATCTCAAGCTACTTGCCCAAGTGCAAAGATTTGGTGGCTGCTATCCATGTGGGGGGTTGGTCTATATTTGATCACTTATTACAAAATGCAGCTCTGCTATGCAGTTATTGCGTTGTGTGATCTTATGTGTATTGGATGAGGTTAAAACTGATACTGAATGTACAAAATACAATTTTTAGCTCGTCTGTTTTCTTTGAAAACGAAGAGCTATTGTCGTCACTCGATCGTCGGCGTCGTTGTCCCGGTTAAGGTTTGTGTAAGTGTCCATTTGTGACCTTAGTATTTCACTAAGACTTATGAAATTTGGTACAGGTATTGGCCTGTGGGTATGGATCAGGAAAATATTGAGAAATCCAAGATGGCCACCATTTCATGGTGGCCATCTTGGCAGCCATCTTTCTTCATTCTTCAACTGGCCACTATGGCCTTAATTTTTAGCTTAGAGTTATGAAATTTGGTACAGATATTGGCCTATAGGTATGGATCAGGAACATGTTGAGTAATCCAAGATGGCCACCATTTCGTGGCGGCCATTTTGGCAGCCATGTTTCTTCATTCTTCAACTGCCCACTGTGCCCTTAATATTTAGCTTAGAGTTATGAAATTTGGTACAGATATTGCCCTGTGAGTATGGATCAGGAACATATTGAGAAGTCCAAGATGGCCACCGTTTCGTTGCGGCCATTTTGGCAGCCATCTTTCTTCATTCTTCATCTGCCACTGTGCCCTTAATATTTCGCTTAGAGTGATGAAATTTGGTACTGGTATTGGCCTGTGGGTAGGGATTGGGAACATGTCGAGAAATCCAAGATGGCGGCCATTCCGTGGCGACCATTTTGGCAGCCATCTTTCTTCATTCTTCAACTGCCCACTGTGCCCTTAATATTTCATTTAGAGTTATGCAGTATGGTGCAGCTATTGACCTGTGAGTATGGATTGGGAAATTGCCGATAAATCCAAGATGGTGGCCATTTTGTGGCGGCCATTTTTGCAGCCATCTTCCTTTCATTCTTCAACTGCCACTGTGCCCTTGATATTTTGCTTAGAGTTATGCAATATGGAAATTTGGCCTGTGCGTATGATTGGGAACATGTTGAGAAATCCAAGATGGTGGCCATTTTGTGTCAGCCATTTTGGCTGCGATCTTTCTGCATTCTTCAACTGCCCCATGTGACCTTGGCTGTGAAAAACAATAAGAGAAGCACACATGTTTATTTGCTTCAGCTAATTTTTGCATTTTATCTGGATTTAAAGCATTTTTATGAAAAAACGTTTACACTACAAAAAAGGATTTTATGGACTTTTTACATTACATGATTTTAATGGACTAACTGTATGCAGGTGTGTGTATTTTGAGTGAATTACTTCGATTTTGACATTGGCCAAACCCTTGATACCCTGGGATTAGAGGGATTGGGAGAATTGTTTCACTCAACAAACATTGAAGCTCTGCTTTTGTGCTATTTTGCAAGGTGTGATACACTGTGATCAACAGCCAATCATGAGCACAACAACAAAGATCACAAGCATGGATCAGCTGACTGATGTAAACAATGAACAATTTGCAGATGTTTTTGTTCACAATATCAGTGTCATCTTCCAGTATTCTGTGAAAGACATTTCCGATTTGCTTGACAGTAAAGACACAGATATTGTCCTGAGTATACATGGTACACTGTGTGATAAAGTAAAAGAGACTTTTCCTGAATACTCCAATAGACAATTTATTAAAAGAAAAGTAAAACACCTGGCTATTCCTGATATAATCAGTATGGCAAACAGCATCCTGAGAGACAGTGCCTTCCAAGACATGGAAAAGGATTTTGCAAAACCCCCAAACCAAACTGATACTGAATTGGTTTCTGCTGACTTTGATGCGAACGACCCTGCTTCTGTAGCTGCCCAAATCAGATCGTTGGCCAATGAAATAAAACAACTCAGGTCCCGACTCAATGCTTCTGTTGTCCAACAATCATGCCAGTGCAAGTGTGTGGTTGTTTCCTCAGAGAGTAATGCCAAGACCATCTCCAGTGATGTATCTGCGGTCGCAAGTACAAGTGGTGCGAACAACAATAATACCAGCATCCCTCCTGTTGCATCTGAGGAGTCGTCTTCTTCCAGCAGCTCTGATGATAGGGATGATGAACAGAGCTTCCTGTTACCCCATAAAAGTCATAAGAAGAGGAAACAGAATGCGAAAACCATGTCAGCTGCAGCCCCAGTCTCAGTTGAAGTTCCCAAAAAAGAAATGTACATTGGTAATGTTAACCCAAAATGCAATGTGCGTCAAATGAAGCAGCACATTCAAAGCCATGGATACAAGGTACCACGAAATGACATTGTCCAGTTACATCAGGGCGATGACTATGCTTCCTTCCGAGTCTCCCTGCCTGCTGCGAAATATGATATGGTCTCCAAAATTTGGTCTAAAGGAATCAAAGTTAGGCCCTTCTCACCAAGTAAAGGACCTCGTAGTAACACTGCAGTAAAGCGAAATGTGCCAAAGGCAAACAACATCCGTAATGTGAATCGAGTTACTACACATCGTTCAAATGCCAAGCAGCCAACGGAGACTTACAATGCTGGATACAATCAAGCCATGCAGGATGCACGGCACTGCTATAATTATAGACGGCCAGTCGTACCCCCAGTGTCGCATACCCCCCAACACCTATATGACTCCTCTCCGCTCATCAGTCGTCGTAACTACTTCCAACCCCATTCAAACTTCGATGCAGAATGGCCCAGACTCCCAGGCATGTGGTAGTCAATATGTTAATTCACGTTCCCGCAGACTCCCAGTCATCTTCTGCTCAAACACTCAATCAGTGAGATATAAGGTCAATGACCTTGCCACATCAGTTGACCTACTTCAAGCAGATGTAGTCTGTGCAGTGGAGACTTGGCTGAATAGTGACATTGATGACAGCTGCCTGTCTCTTGGTGAGAAGTATAGCCCTCCACAGAGACATGATCGCCCCAATCGAGTAGGTGGTGGTGTTGCTGTCTGGGTTCATCAGGATTTTCAGTTCAAGGTGTGGAGAAACCTCATCGTTGATGACATTGAAACTCTATGGTTGACAGTTTGGTCAAACCGCATGCCTCGATATTGCAATCGAATCATCCTTGGTGTTATATACCATGCTAACAATTCAAGAGATGGACATCAGGCCATGGCAAGTCATATTATCTTAACCGTTGATCACATCCGCCGTCTCCATCCATATGCTGGTCTCATACTGACAGGAGATTTCAACCAGTTCCCAAGTCACTTAATTGCATCCCAACTTCAGATTTCCCAACTTGTAAAGCAACCAACCAGAGGAGATGCACTGCTAGACAAGTTCTTTACTGACAAAAGACAATTCTATTCCTCCTGCAATGTTGCTTCCCCAGTCGGCAACTCTGACCATATGAGTCTCATTTCCCATCCGAACATCAGCGCATATGACAAAGGAAAGTCTAGTTCTTTTGTGACTCGAGTGTCTGGCCATAACGAGAAGGTTTTGTTTGCTCATTCTTTAGCAAATGTGAAATGGGAAGGACTGTATACCGCTGTGACGACGTGAATGAAAAAGTTGCTTACTTCACTCGTATTCTCCAGGAATTGTACAACGGTCGTTTCCCCTTAAAGACTGTGAAGAGGCACTCTAATGACAAACCCTGGATAACCGATCATTATCGCTCTTTAGTTTCCCAGCGGCAGTATGCTCTTAAGTCAGGGAATCTATCAAGATTTAAGCAGCTGCGCAATAAGATCAACAGGCTGAGCAAGAAGCTGGAGAAGTCTTTCTACAGGAATAAAGTGGCTCACCTTCACTCATCTAACAGTCGTGATTGGTGGAAGCATATGAAAGAACTCTTGGGCCTGAAGTCAAGTTCTGTGCAACCCCTGCAATCTCTAGCAACATCTACTGCAGGCAACATGGAAACGTTTGTGGACAGGGTGAACTGTTTCTTTCAGTCTGTCAGCAGTCATCTGGACCCTATATCCCCTGATAACCGCTTCCTATCCTCGGAAAGTTTGGTCCCAGATGAATTCAGTGTGAGTGTTAGTGACATGGAGAAGCGCCTTTTGTCCCTTAATACGAAAAAGGCTGCTGGCCCTGATGGATTACCAGTGTGGATATTCCATGACTTCGCTCATCTGTTAGCTGCACCTCTAGCATCCATCACCAATGCCTCTTTACGAGAGGGACTTATTCCTGACGCATGGAAACTGTCTGATACAGTACCCTTACTGAAAGCGAAGCCACCAAAATCCATTGAAAATGACCTTAGACCAATTTCCATCACTTCAGTTGCGGCAAAATCAGTGGAATACTTCCCGGTCAAGTTCATGCAAGACAGCATCAAAAGTAAAATCGACCCTAGTCAATTTGGTGGTGTCAATGACTCGTCCACTGAAATGGCATTGCTCACAATTATGGACCACATTGCTAAGAGCACCGATAATTCCAGCACCATTGTCAGAATGCTGATGTGCGATTTCTCCAAAGCATTCGACCTTGTAGACCATAATGTGTTGCTTCATAAATTGGATGACATTGGAGTTCACGAGTCTCTTACAAGATGGACTGCTAACTTTTTGAAGCCAGGATAGAATGCAACGAGTGAAAATCGGGTCAACACTCTCCAACGTTGTTAACATGAAAGCAGGCTGTCCACAGGGCACTTTGTTGGGCCCTTTGGCTTTTGTGTCATACATAAATGATCTGTGCCCACCTGGAGATCTGAAAACCATCAAATATGTTGACGATACAACAATCCTGCAAACTGTTCACCCTGCAAATGAAAACAGCAGTAGCCTTCAAAATGGAATAGAACACCTGAACTCCTGGGCAACTACTAACAAGATGCGCTTCAACACATCCAAGACCAAAGAGATTGTCTTTGACTTTCGACGAAACAGCTGTCCTCCTCGCAATCTCAAAATGAATGATGAGGAAATCGAGCAAGTGACAGAGGCTAAAATTCTAGGTGTGATAATAAGATCCGACCTGAAATGGAATTCACACATCTCGGCCATCATCAAAAAAGCTAGTAAGCGCCTTCACCTGCTCAAGTTGTGTAAAAGGGCTGGGCTCAAGTCATCTGACCTTTTGACCATTTATACTAGCCTTGTCCGTTCTGTTTTGGAATATTGCAGTACAGTCTTTCATACATCATTACCCCATTATTTACACAGTGATCTCGAAAGGATACAGAAACATGCTTTGTTCATCATTTTCCCGAATCTCCGATATGAACAAAGTCTACAGAAAGCAAAACTGTCTACCCTATTTGACAGAAGGGAGAAGCAATGTAAGAAAATGTTCTCATCTATGGTAAAGGACAGCCATAAGCTTCATAGCCTTGTGCCAACTAATAGAGACTTGACACACAATCTACGAACTGCTGGGTCTATACCCCAAATTCGCGCTAAAACCCAAAGATACCATTGCAGTTTTGTACCCTACTGCATCCGGTTGTTCCAGTAGCTGCGCCATGTCTTCTGTATTTTTGTAAATATGTATATCTGTAATATTTTTATATCATTTTTTTAAATTTACTTTTTTTTGTGTAATTTTAAAATTTTGTACATATTAATTATATTTACCAAATTTTATTTTTATTATACAATTCTTTTTAATAGTATCTACACCTTTACATTTCAACATTGTACAACTGTATACTTTGTTGCAAAAATAAATATATACTACAATATATATACTACTATATACTACCTTAGTATTTCGCTTAGAGTTATGAAATTTGCTACCGGTATTGGCCTCTGGGTGTGGATTGGCAATAAAATTAGATCGAGTTATTAGCCTGTGGGTGATTATCAGGCACACATTGATAGATTTCACGTTAACAGACGAGCGTTGAAACCGCTTGCGGTTCTGGTTTATACTAGAGTGGCCAGATGTGCACGGTGTTGCAGTTACTTTGTAATAATGGATGTGTATTATTGCATAGCTTTAGTTTCAAGTGATTGCCAAGCCTACTCTTTGGGCCACCATATAACTATTTATGGCAAATCTTTCACATTCCACTGCTACTTTGGTCTCTAACAAAACCATTACAGTGGAACACTTTGATATAGAATTAAAGTAGCTGTAGCACTGTGAAAATGGCACTTCGTGACTCATGATAGCCGATAAAATGAGGTCCTACATTGGTTACAACGCCAGTCAGCACTCAGCACACTGCATTGGCTCTGTGGCCACTGGTCATTGTATGGTCACCTTTGCAGTGGTCAGTTCTATCCTCATTAGTTGCCAGTGGCATGGAAAAGCCCCATGTATCAAGATCCAGTTCAGCTTACTGTCAGCATTCTAATGAGGACATGTCCACCGGACTCCACGCCTATGGATGTTTGACCTCCAGCCCGCAGCAGCCCTGGATCTGTTGTTGATGATCTATTGGGGGTAATTTTGTAGGTTGGTTGGAAGATATTCACATATATTGACGTATATGAAATATATGTCACAGTAGATGAAGAACAGATGCTTAGAGAATTGGACTGAAATGTTTCTTGTGAGGTCATAGCCCTGTCCATGCCATGTTAAACTCTATAACGTGGAGGCAGCCGGTGAAGTCATGTCCTATGCTTCTAATGTCATACCAATCATCTATGAGGTCACACACTACCTAATGACAAATTTACACTTCATATCAATGTATTTTTTTTACTGTAATATATACATGTCCAGATACTTCAGAAACAAGTACATGTAGCTGGGTCCTCAAATGATATACTCTGCTTGTTGAAACCTAAACTGACAAATTACTATTGCATTTGCCATGATTTCTAATGTTTGTTTTATGCATTTTTATGATTATTATTTATGACTGAAATATAATTATTGTCAATTGTGTGATTAATTGAATGTCAACTGAATAAATTTTGCCATATGACTATTCTTGTGCTGTGAAAATGACGCAGAGCATAAAATAACGTAAAACAATTTCGGATAAAGGAGGCTGGGCTTATGTAGGACTGTAGGAGTAACATTGGTATGTGATTAGCCTTTGGATCTTTGCGAAGCTCATCTTTTCTCCAAAAACATTTCTCTCGCTAGGCTGTCAACAGCACTCCATGAGATTTTGACAGCACCATATGTTGTACAAAATGGCACCATGTAATCTGTTATATGGCTGTCTCTTTAGCTATTACTCAACTCTCTATCATCGGTGATTTATTGGATCCTTACGGTCTTATGAAATACATAGTAAGTTACAAAAATACTGCTCCCCAGCAACTAGATAGTCTTACATAGGTGGAACAAGTTATTCACCAGCACAAATCATGTTTAAAGCACCTTTCAGAGTACCTGCAAATCTCCTAGGATGGCAGATATTGCATGTTGTGAAATGGGATCATCAGTTATTTTTGTCCAATGGATCAATTATTGGTAAGAAGAGCTGACATTGTTTCTTTGCAGGCGCCATGTTGGGGAGTTCATTGCACTGGTAATCTGGTTTGTCCATTAATGGCAGATCTGGGATTGAAGCTCTGATGGATGTAACTGAATGCCAAGCACTGGGTTGACCTGGTGCCATCATACTGGTGATACGGATCATTTAATGAGGTGGCTGGAAAAATTGTCTTTTCTCATGCTATTTTCCAAGTGGGCATATCATTCAGGTGTCTTGTGACTATCAATTTCAATTTATCAAGACTAACATAGGATTGTCATCAATTGTGGTCTACCTTTTTATCATTTGAAAAACCCATGACTTCTGACGGGCTATGGTAAATGGCAAACTGCAACAGACCTTTAGGGTTCATATTAATGAGTTGCAGGTTAAAATGAATAATTTTCTTGGTATACTTATTAATTCAGCCAACAATGAAACAGATATTACTCTCGTACTAATTTATTTGGTACTGATATACATTGCACTCCACCCCCTCTGTTAAACTCATAATCTTGGACACTCATTGAATCGCAGTTACAAATGCAGACAGAGTGTCATGCATGTCTGCTAGGGTGGTCCACATTTCTATGGGAAAAATCAAATCTCCAAAAACCCCCAATTTGAAAGTGGAAATTGATGACCACATAAGTAAAACAAACACACGCAAAATTTCAGCCAAATCGGTTAATATTTAGAGGTGGCACAAAGCCCTCGAAGTTTATAATGTAATTCCTCATTCGCTGAACTGAAAAAATGGTCAATTTGCCAGATCTTTCTCAGAAGTAAATATTTTTTTGCAGTTTTTTAGTATATGATAAAGTTGGCATGGCAAAGTAATATCTCGGGGTTATTTTGGATTTATTATTTATTGTAAGTGAAAAATTTGCCTGGTTTTATGAAAAAATGCTTGAAAGTTGACCTATATAATATCTATGCTGACCTTCCATAAAATTTTTTTTAAGTCAGAAAGAATATCAGGACTAGATTGGGCATCCTTGACATACTAAAAAAAGGTTATTTGATCAAAATAATTGGCCATTATTGCAAGATTTGCAAATGCCAATGATTTTGAGGTCTGCTGCAGGGCAATCACATGTTAAACTTCAACGGCTTTGTGCCACCTCTAAATATTAATTGATTTTGCTGAAATTTTTACTCAATACCTTCTATCGCTATAAGATCACAATGCAAGATTCAAATCATAGAAATTTAGAAGAAAGTGTTTTTGGGCCACCCTAAATTGTCTGCGCATGTGACACAATCTGCACATGGTCACTTGCAATGATCTAAGTATTGAACCGCTACTGAACTGATTGACAATGCCCTCATCTGCTGCTATGATTGTGCGATGTTGAAATCCATCAAGGAATCCTTCAAAGATGCTCTTTGACATGGGGAGAATAATGGATTCTCAGTCAAGGCCTCTATGTCTCTTGAGTAAAATTTTGAAAAAAGGCACTGTACGGGGAATAGACTCTGAACAGTGCATGAAATTTTAATAGTGAAAATTGTTTCGAATGAAAAATAATGCTGTTGGCTCAAAGGTAATACACTCTACTTAGACCATTTCATCAGTCATGAATTTAACCTTTATAGCAAATACTGAAGATGTGTATAAATAGCTGTGCTATAATTTCTTGGAACTTATAGCAGCCAATCCCAAAGTTACATTAATAAATTTATCAATTTTGTTTTGGAAAACATCAAAATGTGTAATTGTGCAGTTGTAAAGCCGAGCTAAATATACTCACATGAGATATAATTAAGCATACAATGGAAGGTGCAGTTAAGGCAAGTTGAACAAACATGTTGGACATGTGGGATTAAAACTGAAGATTTCCAATCAAGCTTGGATGACGCCGCATGGTTTTGAGAACATTTCAATTGGAAATATGTCCCTTGAACTTGAATCTTTGTATTTGCAGATATTTTATGATGCCGTTGTGATTCTTGCAGTTGGTTAATGAATATTTTTAAAACAGCAAAATGTTTCTAACAAGATACCGTGTATGTGTATCGGTAGTATAACATGTTGTATAGAACAATAGCTAGCAATGAAACTGAAGGTGGTAACCTGCATGTGCCAATCATCTGCATGTCACTTTTGTTATTTGGAGCTGGGAAATAGTTTTACATAGCTTGCTAGACTAACTAGCAACTAGGCAGCTGTTTGATGCAAATGATGCGTAAAGCGAGTTTGATGAGAAACTATCTGTCTCATCGGCAACAAGCAATAGCTTCATACGACGTGGGCCTGAGAGGACTTTAGCATCGAATTGCAGTGCACTGGCAGCAAATGCAACAGCTAATTAAAGGCAAAGTGAAACTCGTTTCCTCGCCTGAACTTTCCCCAACCAAATCTAACAGTGAAAATTCTACACAGCACTCAAACACAATCTGTGAGAAACAGCAATTCCTGCAACAGGTTATTCGAATACAGCCACAGTATAGACAGGTTTTGCCCAGAGCATTGCTCGGAAGGTTGAAACAATTGCATGTGGGACAAACAAAAATGGCTGTGCAAACAGCAAAATGAGCATCCAAGAGCACATTCATGCAGTGGGGAAGGCAATGGCCATTTTGCTGTGAAATATAGTGCCACTATGGGATCTAGGGATGTTGTGAATTGCAGTCTTCTTTCAAAAGGGAGAGTGAGTCATGAGTTTGTTTATAGTGTAAAGTGCACAACATTTGTATTTGTATTAGAACCGCAATATAGCTGTTTCAATGAGCATAAGCAGTATGCAGGGCCATCTTAACCAATCAGATTATGACAGAATGACACATAGGAAGATGCAAGGAATCCTATGCTTTTTGAAACTGCTATATTTTTTTCTGCAAAAAGTGGCTGGTACCATTCTATGTCATATTATTTAGAAAAATGTAACGTCTGACAGCTGATGTGAAGGTATGACAGCCATGTGGTTTGGGTCCAGATCAGGCCATAATCCCTTATCAGGGCTGCGTACACTGTCCTAAAGGCCAGGGCGTAGATTCTATTTTATAGCTAATGCAAGACTTTCTGCACCCTGGTATACATTCTTTGCCTCACTAAGTCTACTTTATGTGAGGTCTTAAGGTCCAATGGGTCAGACTCACCGCAGGGTATACTGCATGGCCAGGCATTGCAACCATGCATAAACACCATAGCAGACCATGTGCAAGAAAGAAATTCTTCTGCACATACTTTTCAAGAGAAAACTTGAATAGAGGAAAGCCGACTTCTCACATACTTCGCACTAGAAAACCTAAATTTAGAAGAGCTGGCTTCTCGATTTAATTTCTCTGGTGCAAAGCCGACTTCTCAATTGAAGTTTTCCAGTGCAAAATATGTGCCGAAGTAGTCTTTCTTTCAAACCGAACCGGATTAAGAAGCTTACAGAGCAGAGCTAATACTTGTTGAGTTGGGACAAGTGCCTGTTTTTGGTTATGACTCAATTCGTTTTGCTCAATCTGCTGCATATCTGAGTTGATTGGTAATTAGACACTCCTAGCTTTAAGTTTGAATTTTTATTTGAAATTTGGAAAAGTAGTCATGGTGTAAAATGAGGAAATGCTGTTGTGTTGAGCTGTCTGTACTGGCCTTGGTCCAGTGCATTAGAAATCTAAACCAATACTTCACTGCTTACAAGCCAAGCTGATGATCTCTTGCCATCAAAATGCATGTGGCTTATGCTGTGTTATGAAGAAGCCCGTTTTATAGACATAGCATGGCCGCAACTGGTAACAGACTTGTACACCAAAGGAATACGAATAGGAATATCTAGGTGCTCTTCTTGTGTGCTTTTCAAGTAACACAAAGTTGTCACAGAATGATTCAGAGCAATTGCAAAAAAACATGTGAGATTTGATGAGGATGTTGTTTATTTACTGAAAACGCTCATCCTTATCCAAGGAGTTTGTTTGGCCAAGACAGTTTGTCTAATTTAGATGTAGGTGGTTAGGTTGCAACTGGATTAGGAAGCCAATAAGATTATGTTTAGTTAAGGAGAACTTGATTACCATCTTAATTGGCTATGAGCATCATGTTACGACATCTTGTATTTCCGGTGTCTCTGCCAGATCCGGTCCTCTAATCCCAACTGCTATTTTTTGATTGGTCGATTTCCGTATCTGTACTTGGCTGTACTTTTAGCATTTACTATTTAGGTCTGTTTCATCTGTCTTTCTATATTGTTGTATTTTAAATGGTAGTTTTTGGATTACTGAACTTTGTTTTATGATTTTGATTTTCATTGTGAATTGACTAGATGTGACATCCAACATTCGAGGGAGCAGTAATTTAGTATATATTGGGTTGGAAGTCTACATAAATTGATGGCTTAATGTCAGATGATTTTCATTTGCCTTGATGGTAACTTTCCACTGAAGTTTTAATTCCGGTTCTGCAAGTCAATTAAGCCATAATGAAAGGATGCTTCTGAATTGATGACGCTTGGTTGCTGCTTGCCAACTTGCTGCTGCAAATCTTTCTTATTTTTCATAGGCAGATTCCGGCATTATGCAAACCACATATGAAGCTCAGGCCATTTCTCTCAAATGTGCAGAAAATAATGAAATGATCGGTCATATCTCAGATCATGTTGACTGCAATTTTGAATTTGAAGTGATCCTTTTTTTGTCTAACTTTCCCTCATTCTGTTTTCTTCTCTACCAAACCAAGCATTCCTCAAATCAAGGGAAAAGTCATTTGCAGATCATTGCATGGTCTTGAAGCAGAGGAAATAATACTTGATGCATGAAATCCTTTGCAAAGTCAGTTTCTTGTCTCTGGCTTTGCTGTTCTTGCATTAAACTCAAACTCAAAACTTTTATTTATAGTTAGTGTTATGTACAAACAACACGAGCGCCAAGGCTACTTTTACCGACTTTCGAAATGTACTGATGAAATTCACGACTGCTTGCTGCCAATGGAAATACAGCTTCTGCATTGTGTGGTTAATATTGTCAATCCGTATTGACATTGCAAATGGCCATGCCAAGTCTGTCATGGCTAAGAGATGGTCACTCATGGTAAGGTTTATGTCACCACATGATGACTGCCTTATTTTTCTTCATTTGTAACAGCCTGGTCTACATGCTTTACCTCCTTGGTTGTACTTTCAATGATCTTGTCATTAGTGACCGGTGTCATTGAAGAGCCCCATATGTCTAATGCTGACAATCCAGTTCAGGTCAATGTCATCACTCTAATGAGGACTTTCTTTTCTTATCAATGTTCAACCAAGTGCATCCCTGGATCTCTTGACCTTGATTTATAAATGGCAGGATATTTGCATATACCTCAGTTAAGTCACTCATTCATAAAGTGATATCTGATTGAAACCCTGGCTGTTTCCAAAACCACACAAAGACCATTGACTTTCACACAGCCGAACAACTCATACTTTTCTGAACATTGCAGTGCTTGTCCAATTCTTTGGCAATTCTGGTTGATGGATATGTACCATATAGTAAGGCAAGGTCATGGACACACAGAATGTCATCCAAAACACATGATCCTGGATGACATCACAAGCGCAATTAAAACCAAGGGATTACCTAGTGTGACAAAGAGTGCCCTGGATGTAGCAGACAAACGTGGCACAGAAGCAGCACCTCCTCATCCCTATGTTATGACTGAAGACACCTGGACAGCCAGCACCAAGATGAGGTCGTTTGACAATCTGGTTAGCCTTACAACTGGAAGGACATCCACAATTGGAAAGACCCACCAGGATGACACTAGGACTGTCATGGATGAGAAAGAGGAAGAGGGCACTGTGTCTTGGATGTCTGCCTTGCCTGACAAGTCTGATGCAATGGGAAGCCAAGAAGCCATCTTGCCTAATAAAAGAGAGGAAGTGAAGCACAAAGGTGGAGGGATGTCCAAAGAAGTTAATGGTTTAAGAGTGACTGACCAAGCAAATCAGACAACACCTGATGCGTTCCTTCCAAATAATGGCAAGCAGTCACTTTTGAAATGCCAGGAGCCTGGAGGTTGCCAGTCTGCCAATGAGCCAGTTGTTGGGTCCTCTGCTCTTCCAGCATCTTCTATGACCTCTCATGACCTTGGAGTGACCTTGGCTATACCAGAGGTCACTCCAGATGACCTTGGGCCAGTGGATGAAGTGACCAGAGGCAATGGGGTGCTTGGCATTGACATTGCATTATCTGTGACTACTGACAAAGCAGTCCAGTCAGCTGGAGATGAAGGAAGTGCATTTGGAGAGCAGGTTGAAGCCGCAAAGCACCTTATAGCTTCTGATGCTCGACATGATACGGACAGGGACACAAAGCAAGGAGTCACTACAGCCTCGCTTTCACACAGCAAAGGTAGTGGTCATTTTGAGAAAGGGCAGGGTTCATCCAACATGGCCCTATCCAGCATGGCCCTATCCAGCACTGCATCATCCAGCACACAACCTCCCATTGAGAGCATGGAAAGCGATTATGTGTCAATAGAAGAAGCACGGTCGATGACAAACAACACTGAGGCTGGTGAAGTGCCATCCGTCCTCAAAGAGCCCATGGCAGACAAATCAACAGCACGTCCAAATAAAGATGCAACCCAATCTGTGTTTCCCGCAACCTCAATGAATTATTTCTCCATTTTGCCCAAGCAAGTAACCGATGACATCCCTGTGAAACAAGAACCCGTAAAATCCATAAATTCAGATCACTTGAGGTCTTTCAAAAACCTAACCATGCAACATGCAAGAGATGATGTCACAATAAACAGCACTGGCTCTGTAAACTATCCTCCTTATGACTATGACCAGGATTACGATTACGTTTCTGAGGATACCAAGGACAAGAATACAACAATTGAGTGCGAGAAAGATCCCACAGAGGGCACTAACAGGAAGTACAACATGGATATTAACAGGACCAAACAAAAGATCGATGCTTCTGTGGTGACTGATAATGATGTCACCCTCATGAGCAAAGAAGAGGCTAGCACAACCGACCAACACAGACCGTTATCCAAGCAGACGGACAAACATAGAGATAGAGAGGTCTTCAAACCCCAGCCCCATATCGCCAATCATCATAAAAGAGGTCAGTGCAATTTTGATATTCATAAATCAAGAAAAAGGCAACCAAGGGACTAGGTCTGTCCAATACAGTTTAACTACGACATCTAGACAGTTTAATTATGACAGTTAGGTTGAAGAAAAGACCCCACAGAGATACCAAGACCCATCTGTAACTGGCAAAAAACCTCCTTACATGGGACACAATTCACAGAACCCACCTTTATGATGCTCTCCTTGCGTCCCCAGTGGGCTAGCAGAGGGTCCTATCCTCAGACACAGCCCTCTGGGGACTCCATATTGATTTCGTGGCAGGAAATCCGTTGAGACTTTCCAGATTCCAGAAATCAGCGAGGTCCACTGAGGGCGAACTGTTTTCAGGCTCTATCTGCTGGAAGCCAGGCTTGGGAGGAGTCCTCAAATTGGGGTTCCTGCTTTAGTCATCTTAGGTGGGACAGTCCATCCATAGCCGATCCTAGTTGCGCATAGTAGTTGCCTCCAGTTGCATCTGGGCTGCCTTCAGGTTAATTGGGGAGCCTCAGACCAAATTGGATTTGATATAACATGATTGATGGGACCAATCACAGGCAAACATCTTGATCATATTAGCTTTTTATGCTCCATCACCATGACATGACAAGGAGCATCACTTGTTATATTGTGGGTTATGGATGGGTTATGGATGGTGCTGGCAAGGCCTTTCAGAGCTTTACAAGTTGATATCTGCAGGATCCCGGATTTAAGAAATACACTAATATCGCAAACTAGAAATTTCACTTTCTGACCTTTTGGTCATTTCTTCCAGTTATTTGCAGGTTGATGAAGGTTCATTATATAAATGAGATTTTATGGCATAGAATTTGCCTTGTTGCTGTTTTTGAAGAGCCTCAGCATCAAAGTGGTTGCCAAAAAGGCAAAGACTGCCAGGAGCAATGTTTAGTCATTGCTTTATATCCTCATGCTATAAAATTATTATCTCATTCATCGTAAATGGTATTGTCGGCATATGAAGAGATTTCATCTGGATGTTAGCGGTTAGGTTGATGATGGGAGAAACAGTGCAAAATGAAGAGAGTCAACAAATGGAAAATTCTGATGATGTCTGATGTGCAAAACAGTATTTCTTTTGCAATTTGGCTGCAACATGTAACAGTATACACATAAAAACAAGATTTTTGACAACGAATATGATATGCATAAAATCATGAAAACACATTGTTATGTAGAGATTTCATAAAAAAGTTCTAAGAAGAAGATAGGCATTGTATATAAGTTAGCATCTGTGCAACAGCCTCAGGATACATGCCATGCTTTTATTATTGGCCTAAGAAAACACAAGATGATATTTTGCAAACACTTCTTCCAGGTGGTTTTGCTGTTCTATGAGCTTATCTCAAGCTACTTGCCAGGGTTCACATATTTAGTGGCTGTTATCCATGTGGGGGTTAGTCTATATTTGATCACGTATTATACAATGTAGCTCTGCCATGCAGTTATTGCATTATATGATTGGTTGTGTATTGGACAAGGTTAAAATTAATACTGAATGTACAAAATATTATACTACAAGTTATGTATGTAGAGACATCTTGGCGCGGCATGATATCATTTATTGTGATGTTACAGTAAAATAAAAATAGTGGATCATGGCTGTGCAAGGAGCTTGGTCACTCAGTGAAAGTTTTGCCACAAATCATAGCATTATTGCAACTCTTTTAAATTCCACTGCTGTTTTGGTCTGAGACTACAACATTCACACCAATTAACAGATGTCATCAAGTTAGCTGCCTTTAGACTTGTACAGTTCTGTTTGTTCAAATACTTAGTGTCTAGCTGCATATTGCAATCTTAAGTTAACAACTTATGACATGCTAAGTCTGGAAATGTTTGGTAACATAGTCCCAATGAGGAGTTGGTTTTCCGCGTCAGTGAAATTAAAGCCTGAAATGGCTCCATGTGACGTTCAAGTCGCGAGAGAGCATTGCCCTGGTGTATTGAGTGGGTGTCGAGGGCTCAAAGGAGCATTGATTTTAGTCTATTGGGTGGGATAGCCATAAATTGATGACTTGTTGTCTGATTATTGCCATTTACCTTGATGCAAACTTTCCGCTGAAGTTTAAATCCCAGTTCTGCTGGTCAATTAAGCTATAATGAAGGATTCTGCTGCATTGTTGAAAGTTTTCTGCTGCTTGTCTACTTTGTTCCTGAACATGTTTTTTCCAATACTCTTTGGACCTCATACGATGCTCAGGCTATTTGTCTCTCATGTGCTGAAAATAGTAAGATGATTCTGTTGAAGTAGGAAAAATTAAATGGAGCGATTGATCTGATGTCTCCTCCAGTTCCAGCAATATTGTATTTCTTGACATCTGTGTATTTTACTGTGTGTCTGTCCTACACTGCAGTTTGCCTATTGCATCTGTCTGCTTTTATTTTGGTCTCTATAACTTTTGTTTATTTGGTGCTTACTGTAACGACTTTTTTGCATTGGGTCAATGCTGTTTTATTATTGATTCTGGGATTTTTGCCTGAAATGGATTTTGCCATGTAATGTCTAATGCTACCGTGTTTGATTTGCAGATAATTGCCACTGTTCCATTTCCCCTTTCCTTGTTCATTTGTGTGAAAGACATCGATTGCTGATTTTCCTGCAGTACCCTTTCATTTGCCTAACATGCCATTAACATTACTTCTTGCTATTAGCCACTTCGCAGGTCTTTCCTCTGACTCCTTGGCTTCATTTACTGGATCCTATCTTTGACTCTTACATGGTGCTTACCAAGCTCATCTTCTTAACATTTAAACTAAACCTGACCAAAGCTTTACCAGCTCAAAACACCTCATTCACGCATCCCACTTCCCTAAACAGTTCATTTCTCCTTCCTCACCACCTCTCTACTTCATATGCATCCTAACAGCTCATCTACCTCTCTCTTATTTCTCTAATCCACCCTAAATCCCCTTCGACACTAGAGCTGCATGAGTTTCCCTGTCATTTGACTCATAGATGGCACTGCATGCCTCAGCCTACCTATCTGCCACCTTCAGGAAATTTCACACACTACACACAAAACACAGGATCTCACACATCCTGGATCTTCCCATCAACAAGAATACATCAAGAACTTAGAGCATTTCTCCTACATCAAAGATGCTGCCCAACTAACTTTATTTCCATTACTAAAATTCATGCAATTATATTGCTAAAACCCAACTAACATCAACCATCTCTTCATCATTGCCACTACGGGAGCTGGAGTCAATTTTCATCAAATGCCTCTGACAGATAGATACATACTACACAGATACTTCATGGCTTCAAATACAGAAAACCCACTTTTGCCGATTCTTTCTCATTCCTTTTTTCACCATGGACAATTGTAGCATTATATAATTTGACACACTCCTCCCTGTATTATTTACCTTCATAAACTCTAAATATCATTATTTATAATCCTGCCTTTTACAATGGGTAAATCTAGTTAATGACATTTGAGGTTTATCAGCTGGCCATTGGTCACTGCAAGCTCACTGCATCTTGTATATCACAACCTGGCATTAGGCATTTGCAGTGTCACCTAGGTCCTCGGCCTCCCAATATATATTTTAGTGTATCGGAGTCTTGGGCAAAAGCTTCCTTCCCCTTCCCCTTGCAAACCACAACTCTGACAAAATATGTTTTGTCTTGGTACTACAACTGTGCTGCATGAGAGTTGTTCGCCCTTGCCAATAAGGTTACTGAATCTACCTGATGAATTTCACTACTAATGTCTATGCCGTACTTCACACATACATGGTCACTGGATGGTCATTGTAGGGTTTTGGAACTGAGTGGTAGTCACTGGTAGATCTTAGGCTTAGGTATAGCTGTCACCATCTGATCACTGAAATGAGGTCCTACATTGGTCACAACACAAGTCAGCACCAGTGCACGCGAAAGCAAATTGACTGTGGTCAGACATTTTGTCTGACCTAGAGATAGCTCTGGTCAGACAATTTCCACTTTGGTCAGACAAATCAGTATTCGCTTTTTGCAGTAATTTTTACAATTACTTTTCTGTTGAACTTCTTATCCTTTAGTTGATACATATTAACAAGGTGAATATAAAATAGGTTCATAATGCCGAACATATACCGTAAATCAAGTTCACCCCTTTTTATAGCATGAGGGGAGAGAGAATGATATAGGCCTACTTTGACTGAATCATTTTATTCTTGTTTTTCTCTATCTGCTTTAAAAAAAGTATTTTGAAGTGTGAAAACACTGGAACATGAAGTAAACTAAGGCATATGTTTCTTGTTAACAATGCTCAGAGAGTGAAGAAGTATAGTTAATTATACAATAACATTTTTTTGGAGGGCATTATGGGGTATTAATCAGTTCTGGCCAGAGGGCAGAAATCATTAACTTAATGCACGAGCCGCCAGGCGAGGGTATTAAATGATTTCTGCCCGAGGGCCATAACTGATTAATACCCCATAATGACCGACAAATAAAATGTTATTACATGTATCATTATTATATATACTTTTTACCTTCATAATTTCATAATACACTTCGAATTTTGATTTACCTTACTCTTGACGGCCGTCACGTTTTGCCTTCTTGCGTCGTTATTTTTGAAGATAGAGCAATTCAAAGCTCATTTCTGTAATCTGTAGTGCGCTACAATAGTCATGATAGTCTTAGGCTTTTGAATTTTCCAAATCGGATCATTTTTCATGCCGAATTGTATTCCTCAAGTCAACAACGTCACCATGACGTCACGTCTGGTGACGTCACGAAGCGTAAAATACACCAGAGGGCACCACCTGCCCATGTGTTAATCAGATTATGGCCCCCATGTGTTAACCAGATTATGGCTCTCCATACATTATGGCATATGAAGGCCCTGAAAAATCCAGTTAACGGCCTATATAATTCATGGCCAAGTATATAATAATTGTAATTAACCCCCACTGGTCTATCACATTTTGCCTCTGATCCAGAATTGCAATTAAAGTTAATTGCGCGACAAAGGTAACTCACAATATGACAGAATTGCCAGCTATTCAGCTTTGGTTTGGCTTGATTACAGTAGACGAAAAACCGATGCTTAGAGAATTGGACTGAAATGTTCCTTGTGAGGTCATAGTCCTATCCATGCCATGTTAAACTCTATGATGTGTAAGCAGCCAGTGAAGTCATATCCTATGCTTCTAATATTAATCAGAGTCACTGACCAAGTCATACCACTCATCAATGAGGTCACACGCTGCCTGATGACAAATTTACACTTCATATCAATGTATTTTTTTTACTCTAATATTCCAATGCAGGCCAGATACTTCAGAAACATGTACAAGTAGCCTAGTCCTCAAATGGTATAATCTGGTTGTTGAAAAAACGGATAAATCACTATTGCATACACCATGATTTCTAATGTTTTTTTATGCATTTTTATGATTATTATTTATGACTAAAATATAATTATTGTCAATTGTGTGATTAATTGAATGTCCTTAGTACCACTGAATAAATTTTGCCATATGACTGTTTTTGTGTTGTGAAAATGACGCAGAGCATAAAACAACGTAAAACAATTTTGGATAAAGGTGGCTGGGCTTATCTTGGAGTAACACTGGTATGTGATAAGCCTTTGGATCTTTGCCAAGCTCATCTTTTCTCCATAAAAACATTTCTCTCGCTAGGCTGTCAACAGCACTCTATGAGATTTTTGACAGCACCATATGTTGTACAAAATGGCACCATGTAATCTGTTATGTGGCTGTCTCTTCAGCTATTACTCAACGCTCTATCATCGGTGATTTATTGGAGCCTTACGGTCTTACGAAATACATAGTAAGTTACAAAAATACTGCTCCTCAACAAGTAGACAGTCTTACATGAGGTGGAACAAGTTATTCAGCAGCATAGACCATGTTTAAAGCACCTTTCTGAGTACCTGCAAGTCTCCTATAATACCAGAGATTGCATGTTGTGAAATGGGATTGCCAGTTATTTTGGTCCAATGGATCAATTATTGGAAAGAATAGCTGACATTGTTTCTTTGCAGGTGCCATGTTGGGGAGTCCATTGCACTGGTAATCTGGTATGTCCATTAATGGCAGAGCTGGGCATGAAGCTCGATGTATGTAACTATATGCCATGCTCTGGGTTGACCTGGTGCCATCATAGCCTACTGATGATATGGATCATTTAATGAGGTGGCTGGAAAAATTGTCTCTTCTCAGCTATTCCCCAAGTGGGCATATCATTCAGGTGTCTTGTGACTATCAATTTCAATTTATCAAATCAAGACTAACATAGCATTGTCATCAATTTTGGTCTACCTTTTTATCATTTGAAAAACCCATGACTTCTGATGGGCTATGGTAAATGGCAAACTGCAACAGACCTTTAGGGTTCATATTAATGAGTTGCAGGTTAAAATGAATAATTTTCTTTGTATAGTTATTAATTCAGTCAACAATGAAACAGGTACTATTCCCGGACGAGTTTATTTGGTACTAATATACATCCCACCCCCTCCGTTAAATTAACTCATAATCTTGGACACTCATTGAATCGTAGAACTACAAATGCAGACAGAGTGTTTTGCATGTCTGCGCATGTGACACAATTTTCACATTGTCTCTTGCAATGATCTAAGTTTTGAACCGCAACTGAACAGATTGACACTGTCCTTATTTGACTGCTCTGATTGTGGGATGTTGAAAACTTGAAATCTATTAAGAATCCATCAAAGATACTCTTTGACTTGGGAAGAATAACAAGTGTTCTCAGTCAAGACCTCTACGTCTCTTGACTCAAATTTTGAAAAAAAAGGCGCTTTACGGGGAATAGACTCTGAACAGTGCATGTTACTGTGAACTTTTAATAGTGAAAAATGGCTTCGAACGAAAAATGATGCTGTCGGCTCACATGTAATACACTCACACCATTTCATCAGTCATGAATTTAACCTTTATAGCAAATATTGAAGATGTGTATAAATAGCTGTGCTATAATTTCTAGGAACTTATAGCTGCCAATCCCAAAATTATATTTATAAATTTGTCAAATTTGTTTTGGAACACATCAAAATGTGCAATTGTGCCGAACTTTGTACACCCGAGCTAAATATACTCACAAGAGATATAATTAGCATACAATGGAATGTGCAATTAAGGCAAATTGAGCAATCACATTTAAACATGTGGGATTAAAACTGAAGATTTCCAGTCCAGCTTAGATGAAGCCCCATGATTTTAAGAACATGTCAATTGGAGATATGTCCCTTGAACTAGAATCATTTGATTTGCGGAATTTTTTCAATGCTGTTGTGATACTTGCAGGGGATTGATGAATATTTTTAAAACAGCACTGGCAGCAAATGCAACAGCTAAAGCAAAGTGAGACTCGTTTCCTCGCCTGAATTTTCCCCAACCAAATCTAACAGTGAAAATTCTACACAGCACTCAAACACAATCTGTGAGAAACAGCAATTCCTGCAACAGGTTTTTTGAATACAGCCACAGTATAGACAGGTTTTGCCCAGTGCATTGCTCCGAAGGTTGAAACAATTGCATGTGGGACAAGCAAAAAAAGCTGTGCAAACAGCAAAATGAGCATCCAAGCGCACATTCATGCAGTGGGGAAGGCAATAGCTATTTTGCTGTGAAATTTAGTGCTACTATGAGATCTAGGGACATTGTGAATTGCAGTCATCTTTCAAAGGGAGAATGAGTCATGGGTTAGTTGATAGTGTAAAGTACAAAACATTTGTATTTGTGTTAGAACCCCAATATAGTTGTTTCAATAAGCATTTTTAAAAGTAGCTAAACTGGGCCATCTGAACCAATCAGATTATGACAGAATGACACACAGCAAGATGCGAGGAATCCTATGCTTTTTGAAACTGCTATATTTTTTTCTGCAAAAAGCGGCTGGTACCATTCTATGTCATATTATTTAGAAAAATGTAACATCTGACAGCGGATGTGAAGGTATGACAGCCATGTCACTCGGGTCGAGATCAAGCCATAATCCCTTATCAGGGGAGCTCACACTGTCCTAAAGGCAGGCGCATAGATTGTATTTTATTAGCTAATGCAGGACTTTCTGCACCCTGGCATACATTCTTTGCCTCACTAAGTCTACTTTATGTGAGGTCTTCATCTCAAGGCCCCTGGGTCAGACTCACCACAGGATATACTGCATGACCAGGCATTGTAACCATGCATAAACACCATAGCAGACCATGTGCAAGAAAGAAATTCTTCTGCGCATACTTTGCACAAGAACACTTAAATTGAGAAGAGCTGGCTTCTCAATTAGGTTGCAACTAGATTAGGAATCAAACAAGATTATGTTTAGTCAAGGAGAACTCGATTACCATCTTAATTTGCTATGAATGTCCTGTTACAAGATCCTGTATTTCCGGTGTTTCTGTAACATCCGGACCACTAATCCAAACTGCTAATTATTGATTGGTTGATTTCCGTATAATATGTTCTACTTGGTATTACTTTTAACATTTACTATTTATAGGTCTGTTATATCTGTCTTTCTATATTGTTGAATTTGTCTTATCTAAAATGGTAGAATTTAGATGGTCAACTGAAAATTTTTTTATGTCTCTGATTGTCATTGTGAATTGACTACATGTGACATCGAAGGTTCGAGGGAGCAATAATGAAGTGTTTTGTGGGGGTAGTCTCCATAAATTGATGGCTCAATGTCAGATGATTGCCGTTTGCCTTGATGTAACATTTCTGCTGAAGTTTTAATCCCTGTTCTGCAAGTCAATTGAGCCATAATGAAAGGATTCTGTCAATTTTTTTCTGATGCTTGGTTGCTGCTCACTAACTTGCCTCTGCAAATCTTTTTTATTTTTCATTGGCAGATTCCGCCATTACTATGCAAACCACATATGAAGCTCAGGCCATTTGTCTCAAATATGTGGAAAGTAATGAAATGATCGGTCATGTCTGAAATCCTGCTGACTGCGATTTTGAATTTTAAATGATCCTAATGTTTTCTAACTTTTCCCTCATTCTGTTTGCTTCTTCTGCCAAACCAACCAGTTGTTGCATAATCTTGAAGCAGCAAAAATACTACTTAGACATTAGCCAAATGTTTGACCTGGGAATTGAAAGTCTAGAAATGAAATAAACAATCAAAACGAAGTGTTACAAAGCTCGTGAAAAAATTGCAATGTATACTGTCCCCACGTACATTTGACGAAACAGAAATTTTTCCTCAGTAAAAGTCTAAGAAAACACAAAAAATGTAAATGGTTAAATGTTGCCTCACCTCTGCAAGTGCCTTGTTTGCGTCGGAGCCTCAAGATTTCCACTTCACAGCAACTTTGTGACTGTGTCTGCCTATACATCGTTCCCTTAAATCATCATCTCTGCTTTTACTAGTTGTAGTGTCTACTAAGGGCTGTTTGTCTATGGTGCCCAATTCGACTGTTTAAAAAAAGGCAATGTTGATTGTGAGATCTTTGCTTTTTATGGATTGTGCCGTATTTAATGTGCCATGCCAGCATATTTGATTTTCAGATTATTGGTGCTGATGTCTATCTGTGTCAATGGCAGTAGTTGCCCATTTCGTGTTTCATCCTTTCCCTTCCTCCAATTAACTTTACTCCTTGCCTTTAGCCATTAGAGAGGCTTCATTTTTGACCAACCAAACTTCAGAGAAGCAATACCTATGATGACATCACAAGTGCCTTTAAAACCAAGGGATTACTTATCTAGGCAAAGAGTGCCCTGGATGTAGCAAGCAACACTGGCACAGAAGCATCACCTGTTCATCCTTAAGTTATGACTGAAAACACCTGGACAGACAGCACCAAGATGAGATCATTTGACAATGTGGTTAGTCCTACAACAGGAGGGACATCCAAAATTGGAAAGACTCACCAGGATGACACTAGGACTATCATAAATGAGTACGAGGAAGAGGGCACAGTGTCTTGGATGTCTGCCTTGCCTAACAAGTCTGATGCTGTGGGAAGTCAAGGAGCCATCTTGCCTAATAAAAGAGAGGAAGTGAAGCACAAAGGTGGAGGGATGTCCAAAGAAGTTAATGGTGTAAGAGTGACCGGCCAAGCAAATCAGACAACACCTGATGCGTTCCTTCCAAATAATGGCAAGCAGTCACTTTTGAAGTGCCAGGAGCCTGGAGGTTGCCAGTCTGCCAATGAGCCAGTTGTTGGGTCCTCTGCTCTTCCAGCATCTTCCTTGACCTCTCATGACCTTGGAGTGACCTTGGCTATACCAGAGGTCACTCCAGATGACCTTGGGCCAGTGGATGAAGTGACCGAAGGCAAGGGGGCGCTTGGCATTGACATTGCATTATCTGTGACTCTGACAAAGCAGTCCAGTCAGCTGGAGATGAAGGAAGTGCATTTGGAGAGCAGGTTGAAGCCACAAAGCACCTTATAGCTTCTGATGCTGACCATGATACTTCTACAAGCACTGATGCAAGCAGGGACACAAAGCAAGGAGTCACTACAGCCTCGCTTTCACACAGCAAAGGTAGTGGTCATTTTGAGAAAGGGCAGGGTTCTGAGGCTGGCTTCCAAGGCATGGCCCTATCCAGAACTGCATCATCCAGCACACAACCTCCCATTGAGAGCATGGAAAGCGATTATGTGTCAATAGAAGAAGCACGGTCGATGACAAACAACACTGAGGCTGGTGAAATGCCATCCGTCCTCAAAGAGCCCATGGCAGACAAATCAACAGCACGTCCAAATAAAGATGCAACCCAATCTGTGTTTCACGTAACCTAATTGAATTATCTCTCCATTTTACCCACGCGAGAAACCGACGACTTCCCTGTGAAACAAGAACCCATAAAATCCATAGATTCAGATCACTTGAGGTCTTTCAAAAACCTAACCATGCAGCATGCAAGAGATGATGTCACAATAAACAGCACTGGCTCTGTGAACTATCCTCCTTATGACTATGACCAGGATTACGATTATGTTTCTGAGGATACCAAGGACAAGAATACAACAATTGAGTACGAGAAAGATCCCACAGAGGGCACTAACAGGAAATACAACATGGATATTAACAGGACCAAACAAAAGATCGATGCTTCTGTGGTGACTGATAACGATGTCACCCAAATGAGCAAAGAAGAGGCAAGCACAACCGACCAACACAGACCACTGTCCAAGCAGACGGACAAACATAGAGATAGAGAGGTCTTCAAACCCCAGCCCCATATCGCCAATCATCATAAAAGAGGTTAGTGCTATTTTGATATTCGTAAATCAAGAAAAAAGCAACCAAGGGACTAGGTTTGTCCAATACAGTTTAATTACGACATCTATTTTGAAGAAAAGACCCATCTGTAACTTGCATTAAGCTTATGATGACATGATTCACAGAACCCACCTTTTTGATGCTCTCCTTGCATCCCCGGGGGGCTGGCAGAGGGTCCTATCCTCAGACACAGCCCTCTGGGGACTCCATATATTGATTTCGTGGCAGGAAATCCGTTGAGACTTTCCAGATTCCAGAAATCAGAGAGGTCCACTGAGGACAGACTGTTTTCGGGCTCTATCTGCAGGAAGCCAGTCTTCGGAGGAGTCCTCAAATTGGGGTTCCTGCTTTAGTCATCTTAGGTGGGACAGTCCATCCATAGCCGATCCTAGTTGTGCATAGTGGTTGCCTCCAGTTGCATCTGGGCTGCCTTCAGGTTAATTGGGGAGCCTCAGACCAAATTGAATATGATACATGACTTGATTGATGGAACCAATCCCAGTCAAGCATCTTGATCATATTAGCTTTTTATGCTCCATCATCATGACATGACAAGGAGCATCACTCGTTATAATGTGGGTTATGGATGGTACTGGCTGGGCCTTTCACTGCTTTACAAGTTGATATAAGCAGGGACCCCAATATTCTGAACACACTAGGATCACAAACTTTACTTAGTTATATTGGACTATTTGATAGACGTGAAAGGTCATCAAAGGTATCGTTAAAAAGGGAAAATGGTGAACATGTCAGACTGTCAGTATTGTTCGTTGTTGACCATCATGGTAGCATTATGCTGCAGTGCCAATTTGACTTGAATTAGTTTAATATAAATTGCACTTTCTGACCTTTTGGTCAATTTTCCTCCAGTTATTTGCTGGTTAATAAAGGTTCATTAATGAAAATAAATTCATTATATGGCATAGAATTTGCCTTGTTGCTGTTTTTGAAGAGCCTCAGCATCAAAGTGGTTGCCAAAGAGGCAAAGACTGCCAGGAGCAATGTTTAGTCATTGCTTATCCTCATGCTATAAAATTCAAACTAACCAAGAAATTGTTAGACTAATCAGGAAAGTGGCCAAGTGAGAACCTGGAAGCATGCACACAAGTATTGGGTTATCATCTCATCGTAAATGGTATTGTCGGCATATGAAGAGATTTCATCTGGATGTTAGCGGTTAGGTTGATGATGGGAGAAACAGTGCAAAAATGAAGACAAGCAATTGATGGCAATTCTGATCATGTCTGTTGTGGAAAACTGTATTTCTCTGCAATTTGGCTGCAACATGTAACAGTAGACACCTAAAAACAAGATCTTTGACTATGAATGTGATATATATATGCATAAAATCATGAAAACACAGTTATCTAGAGATTTCATAAAAAGTTAAATGGAAAAAGTTACCCATTGTATATAAGTTGGCATCTGTGCAACAGCCTCAGGATACATCCCGTGCTTTTATCATTGGCCCAAGAAAACACAAGATGATATTGTGCAAACACTTCTTCCAGGTGGTTTGTGCCCTATGAGTTTATCTCAAGCTACTTGCCCAGGTACATAGATTTGGTGGCTGTTATCCATGTGGAGGAATAGTCTATATTTGATCACCTATTACACAATGTAGCTCTACCATGCAGTTATTGTTTTATGTGATCTTATGTGTATTGGATGAGGTTAATTTTAAGTGATTCTGAATGTACAAAATATTATTTTATACTAGAGTGGCCAGATGTGCACGGTGTTGCAGTTACTTTGTAATAATGGATGTGTACTATTGCATAGCTTTAGTTTCAATTAAAGTGATTGCCAAGTCTACTCTTTGGGCCACCATATAACTATTTATGGCAAATCTTTCACATTCCACTGCTACTTTGGTCTCTAACAAAACCATCACAGTGGAACACTTTGATATAGAATTAAAGTAGCTGTGGCACTGTGAAAATGGCACTTCGTGACTCATGATAGCCGATGAAATGAGGTCCTACATGAGGTCCTACATTGGTGACAACGCAAGTCAGCACTCAGCACACTTCATTTGCTCTATGGTCATTGGTCATTGCATGCTCACCTTTTCAGTGGTCAGTTCCATCCTCATTAGTAGCCAGTGGCATAGAAAAGCCCCATGTATCTAGATCCAGTTCGGATTACTGTCAGCATTCTAATGAGGACATGTCCCGGACTCCACCTCTATGAATGTTTGACCTCCAGCCTGCAGCATCCCTGGATCTGTTGTCATAAATCTATTTGGGGCTAATTTTGTAGGTTTGTTGGTAGGTACTTATATATATTGACTTATATGAAATATACGTTACAGTAGACAGAAGAACAGATGCTTAGAGAATTGGACTGAAATGTTTCTTGTGAGGTCATAGCCCTGTCCATGCCATGTTAAACTCTATAACGTGGAGGCAGCCGGTGAAGTCATGTCCTATGCTTCTAATGTTATCAATCACAGTCACTGACCAAGTCATACCAATCATCAATGAGGTCACACGCTGCCTAAGGACAAATTTACACTTCATTTCAATGTATTTTTTTTACTTTAATATATACATGTCCAGACACTTCAGAAACATGTACATGTAGCCTAGTCCTCAAATGTATACTCTGCTTGTTGAAACCTAAACTGACAAATCACTATTGCATACCCATGATTTCTAATGTTTGTTTTATGCATTTTTATGATTATTATTTATGACTAAAATATAATTATTGTCAGTTGTGTCATTAATTGAATGTCCACTGAATAAATTTTGCCATATGACTGTTCTTGTGTTGTGAAAATGATGCAGAGAATAAAACAACGTAAAACAATTTTGGATAAAAGTGGCTTGGCTTATCTTAGAGTAACTCTGGTATGTGATTGGCCTTTGGATGTTTGCCAAGCTCATCTTATCTCCAAAAACATTTCTCTCGCTAGGCTGTCAACAGCACTCCATGAGATTTTGACAGCACCATATGTTGTACAAAATGGCACCATGTAATCTGTTATATGGCTGTCTCTTTAGCTATTACTCAACTCTCTCTATCATCAGTGATTTATTGGGCCCTTTCAGTCTTACGAAATATTTAGTATAAGTTACAAAAATACTGCTTCCCAGTAGTCTTACATGAGGTGGAAAAAGTTTTTCACCAGCACAGACCATGTTTAAAGCACCTTTCTGAGTACCTGCAAGTCTCCTATAATACCAGAGATTGCATGTTGTGAAATGGGATTGTCAGTTATTTTGGTCCAATGGATCAATTATTGGTGAGAAGAGCTGACATTGTTTCTTTGCAGGCGCCATGTTGGGGAGTTCATTGCACTGGTAATCTGGTATGTCCATTAATGGCAGAGCTGGGATTGAAGCTCTGATGGATGTAGCTGAATGCCAAGCACTGGGTTGACCTGGTGCCATCACACTGGTGATACGGATCATTTAATGAGGTGGCTGGAAAAATTGTCTTTTCTCATGCTATTTTCCTAGTGGGCATATCATTCAGGTGTCATATGACTATCAATTTCAATTTATCAAGACTAAGAATTGTCATAAATTTGGGTTTACCTCTTTATCATTTGCAAAAGCCATGACTTCTGACGGGCTATGTTAAATGTCAAACTGCAACAGACCTCTAGGGTTCATATTAATGAGTTACAGGTTAAGCTGAATAATTTTCTTGGTATACTTATTAATTCAGCCAACAATGAAACAGATATTACTCTCGTACTAATTTATTTGGTACTGATATACATTGCACTCCACCCCCTCTGTTAAACTCATAATCTTGGACACTCATTGAATCGCAGTTACAAATGCAGACAGAGTGTCATGCATGTCTGCGCATGTGACACAATCTGCACATGGTCACTTGCAATGATCTAAGTATTGAACCGCAACTGAACTGATTGACACTGTCCTCATCTGCTGCTATGATTGTGGGATGTTGAAATCCATCAAAGAGTCCATCACAGATGCTCTTTGACATGGGAAGAATACCAGGGGTTCTGCGTCAAGACCACAATGTCTCTTGATTGAAATTTTGAAAAAAGGCACTGTACGGGGAATAGACTCTGAACAGTGCATGTTACTGTGAGATTTTAATAGTGAAAAATTGTTTCGAATGAAAAATAATGCTGTTGGCTCAAAGGTAATACACTCTACTTAGACCATTTCATCAGTAATGAATTTAACCTTTATAGCAAATACTGGAGATGTGTATAAATAGCTGTGCTATAATTTCTTGGAACTTATAGCAGCCAATCCCAAAGTTACATTCATAAATTTATCAATTTTGTTTTGGAAAACATCAAAATGTGTAATTGTGCAGTTGTAAAGCCGAGCTAAATATACTCACATGAGATATAATTAAGCATACAATGGAAGGTGCAGTTAAGGCAAGTTGAACAAACATGTTGGACATGTGGGATTAAAACTGAAGATTTCCAATCAAGCTTGGATGACGCCGCATGGTTTTGAGAACATTTCAATTGGAAATATGTCCCTTGAACTTGAATCTTTGTATTTGCAGATATTTTATGATGCCGTTGTGATTCTTGCAGTTGGTTAATGAATATTTTTAAAACAGCAAAATGTTTCTAACAAGATACCGTGTATGTGTATCGGTAGTATAACATGTTGTATAGAACAATAGCTAGCAATGAAACTGAAGGTGGTAACCTGCATGTGCCAATCATCTGCATGTCACTTTTGTTATTTGGAGCTGGGAAATAGTTTTACATAGCTTGCTAGACTAACTAGCAACTAGGCAGCTGTTTGATGCAAATGATGCGTAAAGCGAGTTTGATGAGCAACCATCTGTCTCATCGGCAACAAGCAATAGCTTCATACGACGTGGGCCTGAGAGGACTTTAGCATCGAATTGCAGTGCACTGGCAGCAAATGCAACAGCTAATTAAAGGCAAAGTGAAACTCGTTTCCTCGCCTGAACTTTCCCCAACCAAATCTAACAGTGAAAATTCTACACAGCACTCAAACACAATCTGTGAGAAACAGCAATTCCTGCAACAGGTTATTCGAATACAGCCACAGTATAGACAGGTTTTGCCCAGAGCATTGCTCCGAAGGTTGAAACAATTGCATGTGGGACAAGCAAAAAAAGCTGTGCAAACAGCAAAATGAGCATCCAAGCGCACATTCATGCAGTGGGGAAGGCAATAGCTATTTTGCTGTGAAATTTAGTGCCACTATGGGATCTAGGGACGTTGTGAATTGCAGTCTTCTTTCAAAAGGGAGAGTGAGTCATGAGTTTGTTTATAGTGTAAAGTGCACAACATTTGTATTTGTATTAGAACCGCAATATAGCTGTTTCAATGAGCATAAGCAGTATGCAGGGCCATCTTAACCAATCAGATTATGACAGAATGACACATAGGAAGATGCAAGGAATCCTATGCTTTTTGAAACTGCTATATTTTTTTCTGCAAAAAGTGGCTGGTACCATTCTATGTCATATTATTTAGAAAAATGTAACGTCTGACAGCTGATGTGAAGGTATGACAGCCATGTGGTTTGGGTCCAGATCAGGCCATAATCCCTTATCAGGGCTGCGTACACTGTCCTAAAGGCCAGGGCGTAGATTCTATTTTATAGCTAATGCAAGACTTTCTGCACCCTGGTATACATTCTTTGCCTCACTAAGTCTACTTTATGTGAGGTCTTAAGGTCCAATGGGTCAGACTCACCGCAGGGTATACTGCATGGCCAGGCATTGCAACCATGCATAAACACCATAGCAGACCATGTGCAAGAAAGAAATTCTTCTGCACATACTTTTCAAGAGAAAACTTGAATAGAGGAAAGCCGACTTCTCACATACTTCGCACTAGAAAACCTAAATTTAGAAGAGCTGGCTTCTCGATTTAATTTCTCTGGTGCAAAGCCGACTTCTCAATTGAAGTTTTCCAGTGCAAAATATGTGCCGAAGTAGTCTTTCTTTCAAACCGAACCGGATTAAGAAGCTTACAGAGCAGAGCTAATACTTGTTGAGTTGGGACAAGTGCCTGTTTTTGGTTATGACTCAATTCGTTTTGCTCAATCTGCTGCATATCTGAGTTGATTGGTAATTAGACACTCCTAGCTTTAAGTTTGAATTTTTATTTGAAATTTGGAAAAGTAGTCATGGTGTAAAATGAGGAAATGCTGTTGTGGTGAGCTGTCTGTACTGGCCTTGGTCCAGTGCATTAGAAATCTAAACCAATACTTCACTGCTTACAAGCCAAGCTGATGATCTCTTGCCATCAAAATGCATGTGGCTTATGCTGTGTTATGAAGAAGCCCGTTTTATAGACATAGCATGGCCGCAACTGGTAACAGACTTGTACACCAAAGGAATACGAATAGGAATATCTAGGTGCTCTTCTTGTGTGCTTTTCAAGTAACACAAAGTTGTCACAGAATGATTCAGAGCAATTGCAAAAAAACATATGAGGTTTGATGAGGATGTTGTTTATTTACTGAAAACGCTCTTCCTTATCCAAGGAGTTTGTTTGGCCAAGACAGTTTGTCTAATTTAGATGTAGGTGGTTAGGTTGCAACTGGATTAGGAAGCCAATAAGATTATGTTTAGTTAAGGAGAACTTGATTACCATCTTAATTGGCTATGAGCATCATGTTACGACATCTTGTATTTCCGGTGTCTCTGCCAGATCCGGTCCTCTAATCCCAACTGCTATTTTTTGATTGGTCGATTTCCGTATCTGTACTTGGCTGTACTTTTAGCATTTACTATTTAGGTCTGTTTCATCTGTCTTTCTATATTGTTGTATTTTAAATGGTAGTTTTTGGATTACTGAACTTTGTTTTATGATTTTGATTTTCATTGTGAATTGACTAGATGTGACATCCAACATTCGAGGGAGCAGTAATTTAGTATATATTGGGTTGGAAGTCTACATAAATTGATGGCTTAATGTCAGATGATTTTCATTTGCCTTGATGGTAACTTTCCACTGAAGTTTTAATTCCGGTTCTGCAAGTCAATTAAGCCATAATGAAAGGATGCTTCTGAATTGATGACGCTTGGTTGCTGCTTGCCAACTTGCTGCTGCAAATCTTTCTTATTTTTCATAGGCAGATTCCGGCATTATGCAAACCACATATGAAGCTCAGGCCATTTCTCTCAAATGTGCAGAAAATAATGAAATGATCGGTCATATCTCAGATCATGTTGACTGCAATTTTGAATTTGAAGTGATCCTTTTTTTGTCTAACTTTCCCTCATTCTGTTTTCTTCTCTACCAAACCAAGCATTCCTCAAATCAAGGGAAAAGTCATTTGCAGATCATTGCATGGTCTTGAAGCAGAGGAAATAATACTTGATGCATGAAATCCTTTGCAAAGTCAGTTTCTTGTCTCTGGCTTTGCTGTTCTTGCATTAAACTCAAACTCAAAACTTTTATTTATAGTTAGTGTTATGTACAAACAACACGAGCGCCAAGGCTACTTTTACCGACTTTCGAAATGTACTGATGAAATTCACGACTGCTTGCTGCCAATGGAAATACAGCTTCTGCATTGTGTGGTTAATATTGTCAATCCGTATTGACATTGCAAATGGCCATGCCAAGTCTGTCATGGCTAAGAGATGGTCACTCATGGTAAGGTTTATGTCACCACATGATGACTGCCTTATTTTTCTTCATTTGTAACAGCCTGGTCTACATGCTTTACCTCCTTGGTTGTACTTTCAATGATCTTGTCATTAGTGACCGGTGTCATTGAAGAGCCCCATATGTCTAATGCTGACAATCCAGTTCAGGTCAATGTCATCACTCTAATGAGGACTTTCTTTTCTTATCAATGTTCAACCAAGTGCATCCCTGGATCTCTTGACCTTGATTTATAAATGGCAGGATATTTGCATATACCTCAGTTAAGTCACTCATTCATAAAGTGATATCTGATTGAAACCCTGGCTGTTTCCAAAACCACACAAAGACCATTGACTTTCACACAGCCGAACAACTCATACTTTTCTGAACATTGCAGTGCTTGTCCAATTCTTTGGCAATTCTGGTTGATGGATATGTACCATATAGTAAGGCAAGGTCATGGACACACAGAATGTCATCCAAAACACATGATCCTGGATGACATCACAAGCGCAATTAAAACCAAGGGATTACCTAGTGTGACAAAGAGTGCCCTGGATGTAGCAGACAAACGCGGCACAGAAGCATCACCTCCTCATCCCTATGTTATGACTGAAGACACCTGGACAGCCAGCACCAAGATGAGGTCGTTTGACAATCTGGTTAGCCTTACAACTGGAAGGACATCCACAATTGGAAAGACCCACCAGGATGACACTGGGACTGTCATGGATGAGAAAGAGGAAGAGGGCACTGTGTCTTGGATGTCTGCCTTGCCTAACAAGTCTGATGCAATGGGAAGCCAAGAAGCCATCTTGCCTAATAAAAGAGAGGAAGTGAAGCACAAAGGTGGAGGGATGTCCAAAGAAGTTAATGGTTTAAGAGTGACTGACCAAGCAAATCAGACAACACCTGATGCGTTCCTTCCAAATAATGGCAAGCAGTCACTTTTGAAATGCCAGGAGCCTGGAGGTTGCCAGTCTGCCAATGAGCCAGTTGTTGGGTCCTCTGCTCTTCCAGCATCTTCTATGACCTCTCATGACCTTGGAGTGACCTTGGCTATACCAGAGGTCACTCCAGATGACCTTGGGCCAGTGGATGAAGTGACCAGAGGCAATGGGGTGCTTGGCATTGACATTGCATTATCTGTGACTACTGACAAAGCAGTCCAGTCAGCTGGAGATGAAGGAAGTGCATTTGGAGAGCAGGTTGAAGCCGCAAAGCACCTTATAGCTTCTGATGCTCGACATGATACGGACAGGGACACAAAGCAAGGAGTCACTACAGCCTCGCTTTCACACAGCAAAGGTAGTGGTCATTTTGAGAAAGGGCAGGGTTCATCCAACATGGCCCTATCCAGCATGGCCCTATCCAGCACTGCATCATCCAGCACACAACCTCCCATTGAGAGCATGGAAAGCGATTATGTGTCAATAGAAGAAGCACGGTCGATGACAAACAACACTGAGGCTGGTGAAGTGCCATCCGTCCTCAAAGAGCCCATGGCAGACAAATCAACAGCACGTCCAAATAAAGATGCAACCCAATCTGTGTTTCCCGCAACCTCAATGAATTATTTCTCCATTTTGCCCAAGCAAGTAACCGATGACATCCCTGTGAAACAAGAACCCGTAAAATCCATAAATTCCGATCACTTGAGGTCTTTCAAAAACCTAACCATGCAACATGCAAGAGATGATGTCACAATAAACAGCACTGGCTCTGTAAACTATCCTCCTTATGACTATGACCAGGATTACGATTACGTTTCTGAGGATACCAAGGACAAGAATACAACAATTGAGTGCGAGAAAGATCCCACAGAGGGCACTAACAGGAAGTACAACATGGATATTAACAGGACCAAACAAAAGATCGATGCTTCTGTGGTGACTGATAATGATGTCACCCTCATGAGCAAAGAAGAGGCTAGCACAACCGACCAACACAGACCGTTGTCCAAGCAGACGGACAAACATAGAGATAGAGAGGTCTTCAAACCCCAGCCCCATATCGCCAATCATCATAAAAGAGGTCAGTGATATTTTGATATTCATAAATCAAGAAAAAAACAACCAAGGGACTAGGTCTGTCCAATACAGTTTAACTACGACATCTAGACAGTTTAATTATGACAGTTAGGTTGAAGAAAAGACCCCACAGAGATACCAAGACCCATCTGTAACTGGCAAAAAACCTCCTTACATGGGACACAATTCACAGAACCCACCTTTATGATGCTCTCCTTGCGTCCCCAGTGGGCTAGCAGAGGGTCCTATCCTCAGACACAGCCCTCTGGGGACTCCATATTGATTTCGTGGCAGGAAATCCGTTGAGACTTTCCAGATTCCAGAAATCAGCGAGGTCCACTGGGGGCGAACTGTTTTCAGGCTCTATCTGCTGGAAGCCAGGCTTGGGAGGAGTCCTCAAATTGGGGTTCCTGCTTTAGTCATCTTAGGTGGGACAGTCCATCCATAGCCGATCCTAGTTGCGCATAGTAGTTGCCTCCAGTTGCATCTGGGCTGCCTTCAGGTTAATTGGGGAGCCTCAGACCAAATTGGATTTGATATAACATGATTGATGGGACCAATCACAGGCAAACATCTTGATCATATTAGCTTTTTATGCTCCATCACCATGACATGACAAGGAGCATCACTTGTTATATTGTGGGTTATGGATGGGTTATGGATGGTGCTGGCAAGGCCTTTCAGAGCTTTACAAGTTGATATCTGCAGGATCCCGGATTTAAGAAATACACTAATATCGCAAACTAGAAATTTCACTTTCTGACCTTTTGGTCATTTCTTCCAGTTATTTGCAGGTTGATGAAGGTTCATTATATAAATGAGATTTTATGGCATAGAATTTGCCTTGTTGCTGTTTTTGAAGAGCCTCAGCATCAAAGTGGTTGCCAAAAAGGCAAAGACTGCCAGGAGCAATGTTTAGTCATTGCTTTATATCCTCATGCTATAAAATTATTATCTCATTCATCATAAATGGTATTGTTGTGTGAAGAGATTTCATCTGGATGTTAGCGGTTAGGTTGATGATGGGAGAAACAGTGCAAAATGAAGAGAGTCAACAAATGGAAAATTCTGATGATGTCTGATGTGCAAAACAGTATTTCTTTTGCAATTTGGCTGCAACATGTAACAGTATACACATAAAAACAAGATTTTTGACAACGAATATGATATGCATAAAATCATGAAAACACATTGTTATGTAGAGATTTCATAAAAAAGTTCTAAGAAGAAGATAGGCATTGTATATAAGTTAGCATCTGTGCAACAGCCTCAGGATACATGCCATGCTTTTATTATTGGCCTAAGAAAACACAAGATGATATTGTGCAAACACTTCTTCCAGGTGGTTTTGCTGTTCTATGAGCTTATCTCAAGCTACTTGCCAGGGTTCACATATTTAGTGGCTGTTATCCATGTGGGGGTTAGTCTATATTTGATCACGTATTATACAATGTAGCTCTGCCATGCAGTTATTGCATTATATGATTGGTTGTGTATTGGACAAGGTTAAAATTAATACTGAATGTACAAAATATTATACTACAAGTTATGTATGTAGAGACATCTTGGCGCGGCATGATATC
Source organism: Platynereis dumerilii (assembly GCA_026936325.1). Classification (NCBI taxonomy): domain Eukaryota; kingdom Metazoa; phylum Annelida; class Polychaeta; order Phyllodocida; family Nereididae; genus Platynereis; species Platynereis dumerilii. The sequence goes on from JAPTHN010000007.1 coordinate 3,418,118, forward strand.
ATTTATTGTGATGTTACAGTAAAATAAAAATAGTGGATCATGGCTGTGCAAGGAGCTTGGTCACTCAGTGAAAGTTTTGCCACAAATCATAGCATTATTGCAACTCTTTTAAATTCCACTGCTGTTTTGGTCTGAGACTACAACATTCACACCAATTAACAGATGTCATCAAGTTAGCTGCCTTTAGACTTGTACAGTTCTGTTTGTTCAAATACTTAGTGTCTAGCTGCATATTGCAATCTTAAGTTAACAACTTATGACATGCTAAGTCTGGAAATGTTTGGTAACATAGTCCCAATGAGGAGTTGGTTTTCCGCGTCAGTGAAATTAAAGCCTGAAATGGCTCCATGTGACGTTCAAGTCGCGAGAGAGCATTGCCCTGGTGTATTGAGTGGGTGTCGAGGGCTCAAAGGAGCATGGATTTTAGTCTATTGGGTGGGATAGCCATAAATTGATGACTTGTTGTCTGATTATTGCCATTTACCTTGATGCAAACTTTCCGCTGAAGTTTAAATCCCAGTTCTGCTGGTCAATTAAGCTATAATGAAGGATTCTGCTGCATTGTTGAAAGTTTTCTGCTGCTTGTCTACTTTGTTCCTGAACATGTTTGTTCCAATACTCTTTGGACCTCATACGATGCTCAGGCTATTTGTCTCTCATGTGCTGAAAATAGTAAGATGATTCTGTTGAAGTAGGAAAAATTAAATGGAGCGATTGATCTGATGTCTCCTCCAGTTCCAGCAATATTGTATTTCTTGACATCTGTGTATTTTACTGTGTGTCTGTCCTACACTGCAGTTTGCCTATTGCATCTGTCTGCTTTTATTTTGGTCTCTATAACTTTTGTTTATTTGGTGCTTACTGTAACGACTTTTTTGCATTGGGTCAATGCTGTTTTATTATTGATTCTGGGATTTTTGCCTGAAATGGATTTTGCCATGTAATGTCTAATGCTACCGTGTTTGATTTGCAGATAATTGCCACTGTTCCATTTCCCCTTTCCTTGTTCATTTGTGTGAAAGACATCGATTGCTGATTTTCCTGCAGTACCCTTTCATTTGCCTAACATGCCATTAACATTACTTCTTGCTATTAGCCACTTCGCAGGTCTTTCCTCTGACTCCTTGGCTTCATTTACTGGATCCTATCTTTGACTCTTACATGGTGCTTACCAAGCTCATCTTCTTAACATTTAAACTAAACCTGACCAAAGCTTTACCAGCTCAAAACACCTCATTCACGCATCCCACTTCCCTAAACAGTTCATTTCTCCTTCCTCACCACCTCTCTACTTCATATGCATCCTAACAGCTCATCTACCTCTCTCTTATTTCTCTAATCCACCCTAAATCCCCTTCGACACTAGAGCTGCATGAGTTTCCCTGTCATTTGACTCATAGATGGCACTGCATGCCTCAGCCTACCTATCTGCCACCTTCAGGAAATTTCACACACTACACACAAAACACAGGATCTCACACATCCTGGATCTTCCCATCAACAAGAATACATCAAGAACTTAGAGCATTTCTCCTACATCAAAGATGCTGCCCAACTAACTTTATTTCCATTACTAAAATTCATGCAATTATATTGCTAAAACCCAACTAACATCAACCATCTCTTCATCATTGCCACTACGGGAGCTGGAGTCAATTTTCATCAAATGCCTCTGACAGATAGATACATACTACACAGATACTTCATGGCTTCAAATACAGAAAACCCACTTTTGCCGATTCTTTCTCATTCCTTTTTTCACCATGGACAATTGTAGCATTATATAATTTGACACACTCCTCCCTGTATTATTTACCTTCATAAACTCTAAATATCATTATTTATAATCCTGCCTTTTACAATGGGTAAATCTAGTTAATGACATTTGAGGTTTATCAGCTGGCCATTGGTCACTGCAAGCTCACTGCATCTTGTATATCACAACCTGGCATTAGGCATTTGCAGTGTCACCTAGGTCCTCGGCCTCCCAATATATATTTTAGTGTATCGGAGTCTTGGGCAAAAGCTTCCTTCCCCTTCCCCTTGCAAACCACAACTCTGACAAAATATGTTTTGTCTTGGTACTACAACTGTGCTGCATGAGAGTTGTTCGCCCTTGCCAATAAGGTTACTGAATCTACCTGATGAATTTCACTACTAATGTCTATGCCGTACTTCACACATACATGGTCACTGGATGGTCATTGTAGGGTTTTGGAACTGAGTGGTAGTCACTGGTAGATCTTAGGCTTAGGTATAGCTGTCACCATCTGATCACTGAAATGAGGTCCTACATTGGTCACAACACAAGTCAGCACCAGTGCACGCGAAAGCAAATTGACTGTGGTCAGACATTTTGTCTGACCTAGAGATAGCTCTGGTCAGACAATTTCCACTTTGGTCAGACAAATCAGTATTCGCTTTTTGCAGTAATTTTTACAATTACTTTTCTGTTGAACTTCTTATCCTTTAGTTGATACATATTAACAAGTTGAATATAAAATAGGTTCATAATGCCGAACATATACCGTAAATCAAGTTCACCCCTTTTTATAGCATGAGGGGAGAGAGAATGATATAGGCCTACTTTGACTGAATCATTTTATTCTTGTTTTTCTCTATCTGCTTTAAAAAAAGTATTTTGAAGTGTGAAAACACTGGAACATGAAGTAAACTAAGGCATATGTTTCTTGTTAACAATGCTCAGAGAGTGAAGAAGTATAGTTAATTATACAATAACATTTTTTTGGAGGGCATTATGGGGTATTAATCAGTTCTGGCCAGAGGGCAGAAATCATTAACTTAATGCACGAGCCGCCAGGCGAGGGCATTAAATGATTTCTGCCCGAGGGCCATAACTGATTAATACCCCATAATGACCGACAAATAAAATGTTATTACATGTATCATTATTATATATACTTTTTACCTTCATAATTTCATAATACACTTCGAATTTTGATTTACCTTACTCTTGACGGCCGTCACGTTTTGCCTTCTTGCGTCGTTATTTTTGAAGATAGAGCAATTCAAAGCTCATTTCTGTAATCTGTATTGCGCTACAATAGTCATGATAGTCTTAGGCTTTTGAATTTTCCAAATCGGATCATTTTTCATGCCGAATTGTATTCCTCAAGTCAACAACGTCACCATGACGTCACGTCTGGTGACGTCACGAAGCGTAAAATACACCAGAGGGCACCACCTGCCCATGTGTTAATCAGATTATGGCCCCCATGTGTTAACCAGATTATGGCTCTCCATACATTATGGCATATGAAGGCCCTGAAAAATCCAGTTAACGGCCTATATAATTCATGGCCAAGTATATAATAATTGTAATTAACCCCCACTGGTCTATCACATTTTGCCTCTGATCCAGAATTGCAATTAAAGTTAATTGCGCGACAAAGGTAACTCACAATATGACAGAATTGCCAGCTATTCAGCTTTGGTTTGGCTTGATTACAGTAGACGAAAAACCGATGCTTAGAGAATTGGACTGAAATGTTCCTTGTGAGGTCATAGTCCTATCCATGCCATGTTAAACTCTATGATGTGTAAGCAGCCAGTGAAGTCATATCCTATGCTTCTAATATTAATCAGAGTCACTGACCAAGTCATACCACTCATCAATGAGGTCACACGCTGCCTGATGACAAATTTACACTTCATATCAATGTATTTTTTTTACTCTAATATTCCAATGCAGGCCAGATACTTCAGAAACATGTACAAGTAGCCTAGTCCTCAAATGGTATAATCTGGTTGTTGAAAAAACGGATAAATCACTATTGCATACACCATGATTTCTAATGTTTTTTTATGCATTTTTATGATTATTATTTATGACTAAAATATAATTATTGTCAATTGTGTGATTAATTGAATGTCCTTAGTACCACTGAATAAATTTTGCCATATGACTGTTTTTGTGTTGTGAAAATGACGCAGAGCATAAAACAACGTAAAACAATTTTGGATAAAGGTGGCTGGGCTTATCTTGGAGTAACACTGGTATGTGATAAGCCTTTGGATCTTTGCCAAGCTCATCTTTTCTCCATAAAAACATTTCTCTCGCTAGGCTGTCAACAGCACTCTATGAGATTTTTGACAGCACCATATGTTGTACAAAATGGCACCATGTAATCTGTTATGTGGCTGTCTCTTCAGCTATTACTCAACTTTCTCTATCATCGGTGATTTATTGGAGCCTTACGGTCTTACGAAATACATAGTAAGTTACAAAAATACTGCTCCTCAACAAGTAGACAGTCTTACATGAGGTGGAACAAGTTATTCAGCAGCATAGACCATGTTTAAAGCACCTTTCTGAGTACCTGCAAGTCTCCTATAATACCAGAGATTGCATGTTGTGAAATGGGATTGCCAGTTATTTTGGTCCAATGGATCAATTATTGGAAAGAATAGCTGACATTGTTTCTTTGCAGGTGCCATGTTGGGGAGTCCATTGCACTGGTAATCTGGTATGTCCATTAATGGCAGAGCTGGGCATGAAGCTCGATGTATGTAACTATATGCCATGCTCTGGGTTGACCTGGTGCCATCATAGCCTACTGATGATATGGATCATTTAATGAGGTGGCTGGAAAAATTGTCTCTTCTCAGCTATTCCCCAAGTGGGCATATCATTCAGGTGTCTTGTGACTTTCAATTTCAATTTGTCAAGACTAACATAGCATTGTCATCAATTTTGGTCTACCTTTTTATCATTTGAAAAACCCATGACTTCTGATGGGCTATGGTAAATGGCAAACTGCAACAGACCTTTAGGGTTCATATTAATGAGTTGCAGGTTAAAATGAATAATTTTCTTTGTATAGTTATTAATTCCGCCAACAATGAAACAGATATTATTCTCTGACTATTTTTTTAGCACAAATATACATGGCACCCCCTCTGTTAAATTAACTCATAATCTTGAACACTCATTGAATCATAGAACTACAAATGCAGACAGAGTGTTTTGCATGTCTGCGCATGTGACACAATTTTCACATTGTCTCTTGCAATGATCTAAGTTTTGAACCGCAACTGAACAGATTGACACTGTCCTTATTTGACTGCTCTGATTGTGGGATGTTGAAAACTTGAAATCTATTAAGAATCCATCAAAGATACTCTTTGACTTGGGAAGAATAACAAGTGTTCTCAGTCAAGACCTCTACGTCTCTTGACTCAAATTTTGAAAAAAAAGGCGCTTTACGGGGAATAGACTCTGAACAGGTCATGTTACTGTGAACTTTTAATAGTGAAAAATGGCTTCGAACGAAAAATGATGCTGTCGGCTCACATGTAATACACTCACACCATTTCATCAGTCATGAATTTAACCTTTATAGCAAATATTGAAGATGTGTATAAATAGCTGTGCTATAATTTCTAGGAACTTATAGCTGCCAATCCCAAAATTATATTTATAAATTTGTCAAATTTGTTTTGGAACACATCAAAATGTGCAATTGTGCCGAACTTTGTACACCCGAGCTAAATATACTCACAAGAGATATAATTAGCATACAATGGAATGTGCAATTAAGGCAAATTGAGCAATCACATTTAAACATGTGGGATTAAAACTGAAGATTTCCAGTCCAGCTTAGATGAAGCCCCATGATTTTAAGAACATGTCAATTGGAGATATGTCCCTTGAACTAGAATCATTTGATTTGCGGAATTTTTTCAATGCTGTTGTGATACTTGCAGGGGATTGATGAATATTTTTAAAACAGCACTGGCAGCAAATGCAACAGCTAAAGCAAAGTGAGACTCGTTTCCTCGCCTGAATTTTCCCCAACCAAATCTAACAGTGAAAATTCTACACAGCACTCAAACACAATCTGTGAGAAACAGCAATTCCTGCAACAGGTTTTTTGAATACAGCCACAGTATAGACAGGTTTTGCCCAGTGCATTGCTCCGAAGGTTGAAACAATTGCATGTGGGACAAGCAAAAAAAGCTGTGCAAACAGCAAAATGAGCATCCAAGCGCACATTCATGCAGTGGGGAAGGCAATAGCTATTTTGCTGTGAAATTTAGTGCTACTATGAGATCTAGGGACATTGTGAATTGCAGTCATCTTTCAAAGGGAGAATGAGTCATGGGTTAGTTGATAGTGTAAAGTACAAAACATTTGTATTTGTGTTAGAACCCCAATATAGTTGTTTCAATAAGCATTTTTAAAAGTAGCTAAACTGGGCCATCTGAACCAATCAGATTATGACAGAATGACACACAGCAAGATGCGAGGAATCCTATGCTTTTTGAAACTGCTATATTTTTTTCTGCAAAAAGCGGCTGGTACCATTCTATGTCATATTATTTAGAAAAATGTAACATCTGACAGCTGATGTGAAGGTATGACAGCCATGTAGTTTGGGTCCAGATCAGGCCATAATCCCTTATCAGGGCTGCGTACACTGTCCTAAAGGCCAGGGCATAGATTGTATTTTATTAGCTAATGCAGGACTTTCTGCACCCTGGCATACATTCTTTGCCTCACTAAGTCTACTTTATGTGAGGTCTTCATCTCAAGGCCCCTGGGTCAGACTCACCACAGGATATACTGCATGACCAGGCATTGTAACCATGCATAAACACCATAGCAGACCATGTGCAAGAAAGAAATTCTTCTGCGCATACTTTGCACAAGAACACTTAAATTGAGAAGAGCTGGCTTCTCAATTAGGTTGCAACTAGATTAGGAATCAAACAAGATTATGTTTAGTCAAGGAGAACTCGATTACCATCTTAATTTGCTATGAATGTCCTGTTACAAGATCCTGTATTTCCGGTGTCTCTGTAACATCCGACCCACTAATCCAAACTGCTAATTATTGATTGGTTGATTTCCGTATAATATGTTCTACTTGGTATTACTTTTAACATTTACTATTTATAGGTCTGTTATATCTGTCTTTCTATATTGTTGAATTTGTCTTATCTAAAATGGTAGAATTTAGATGGTCAACTGAAAATTTTTTTATGTCTCTGATTGTCATTGTGAATTGACTACATGTGACATCGAAGGTTCGAGGGAGCAATAATGAAGTGTTTTGTGGGGGTAGTCTCCATAAATTGATGGCTCAATGTCAGATGATTGCCGTTTGCCTTGATGTAACATTTCTGCTGAAGTTTTAATCCCTGTTCTGCAAGTCAATTGAGCCATAATGAAAGGATTCTGTCAATTTTTTTCTGATGCTTGGTTGCTGCTCACTAACTTGCCTCTGCAAATCTTTTTTATTTTTCATTGGCAGATTCCGCCATTACTATGCAAACCACATATGAAGCTCAGGCCATTTGTCTCAAATATGTGGAAAGTAATGAAATGATCGGTCATGTCTGAAATCCTGCTGACTGCGATTTTGAATTTTAAATGATCCTAATGTTTTCTAACTTTTCCCTCATTCTGTTTGCTTCTTCTGCCAAACCAACCAGTTGTTGCATAATCTTGAAGCAGCAAAAATACTACTTAGACATTAGCCAAATGTTTGACCTGGGAATTGAAAGTCTAGAAATGAAATAAACAATCAAAACGAAGTGTTACAAAGCTCGTGAAAAAATTGCAATGTATACTGTCCCCACGTACATTTGACGAAACAGAAATTTTTCCTCAGTAAAAGTCTAAGAAAACACAAAAAATGTAAATGGTTAAATGTTGCCTCACCTCTGCAAGTGCCTTGTTTGCGTCGGAGCCTCAAGATTTCCACTTCACAGCAACTTTGTGACTGTGTCTGCCTATACATCGTTCCCTTAAATCATCATCTCTGCTTTTACTAGTTGTAGTGTCTACTAAGGGCTGTTTGTCTATGGTGCCCAATTCGACTGTTTAAAAAAAGGCAATGTTGATTGTGAGATCTTTGCTTTTTATGGATTGTGCCGTATTTAATGTGCCATGCCAGCATATTTGATTTTCAGATTATTGGTGCTGATGTCTATCTGTGTCAATGGCAGTAGTTGCCCATTTCGTGTTTCATCCTTTCCCTTCCTCCAATTAACTTTACTCCTTGCCTTTAGCCATTAGAGAGGCTTCATTTTTGACCAACCAAACTTCAGAGAAGCAATACCTATGATGACATCACAAGTGCCTTTAAAACCAAGGGATTACTTATCTAGGCAAAGAGTGCCCTGGATGTAGCAAGCAACACTGGCACAGAAGCATCACCTGTTCATCCTTAAGTTATGACTGAAAACACCTGGACAGACAGCACCAAGATGAGATCATTTGACAATGTGGTTAGTCCTACAACAGGAGGGACATCCAAAATTGGAAAGACTCACCAGGATGACACTAGGACTATCATAAATGAGTACGAGGAAGAGGGCACAGTGTCTTGGATGTCTGCCTTGCCTAACAAGTCTGATGCTGTGGGAAGTCAAGGAGCCATCTTGCCTAATAAAAGAGAGGAAGTGAAGCACAAAGGTGGAGGGATGTCCAAAGAAGTTAATGGTTTAAGAGTGACTGACCAAGCAAATCAGACAACACCTGATGCGTTCCTTCCAAATAATGGCAAGCAGTCACTTTTGAAGTGCCAGGAGCCTGGAGGTTGCCAGTCTGCCAATGAGCCAGTTGTTGGGTCCTCTGCTCTTCCAGCATCTTCCTTGACCTCTCATGACCTTGGAGTGACCTTGGCTATACCAGAGGTCACTCCAGATGACCTTGGGCCAGTGGATGAAGTGACCGAAGGCAAGGGGGCGCTTGGCATTGACATTGCATTATCTGTGACTCTGACAAAGCAGTCCAGTCAGCTGGAGATGAAGGAAGTGCATTTGGAGAGCAGGTTGAAGCCACAAAGCACCTTATAGCTTCTGATGCTGACCATGATACTTCTACAAGCACTGATGCAAGCAGGGACACAAAGCAAGGAGTCACTACAGCCTCGCTTTCACACAGCAAAGGTAGTGGTCATTTTGAGAAAGGGCAGGGTTCTGAGGCTGGCTTCCAAGGCATGGCCCTATCCAGAACAGCATCATCCAGCACACAACCTCCCATTGAGAGCATGGAAAGCGATTATGTGTCAATAGAAGAAGCACGGTCGATGACAAACAACACTGAGGCTGGTGAAATGCCATCCGTCCTCAAAGAGCCCATGGCAGACAAATCAACAGCACGTCCAAATAAAGATGCAACCCAATCTGTGTTTCACGTAACCTAATTGAATTATCTCTCCATTTTACCCACGCGAGAAACCGACGACTTCCCTGTGAAACAAGAACCCATAAAATCCATAGATTCAGATCACTTGAGGTCTTTCAAAAACCTAACCATGCAGCATGCAAGAGATGATGTCACAATAAACAGCACTGGCTCTGTGAACTATCCTCCTTATGACTATGACCAGGATTACGATTATGTTTCTGAGGATACCAAGGACAAGAATACAACAATTGAGTACGAGAAAGATCCCACAGAGGGCACTAACAGGAAATACAACATGGATATTAACAGGACCAAACAAAAGATCGATGCTTCTGTGGTGACTGATAACGATGTCACCCAAATGAGCAAAGAAGAGGCAAGCACAACCGACCAACACAGACCACTGTCCAAGCAGACGGACAAACATAGAGATAGAGAGGTCTTCAAACCCCAGCCCCATATCGCCAATCATCATAAAAGAGGTTAGTGCTATTTTGATATTCGTAAATCAAGAAAAAAGCAACCAAGGGACTAGGTTTGTCCAATACAGTTTAATTACGACATCTATTTTGAAGAAAAGACCCATCTGTAACTTGCATTAAGCTTATGATGACATGATTCACAGAACCCACCTTTTTGATGCTCTCCTTGCATCCCCAGGGGGGCTGGCAGAGGGTCCTATCCTCAGACACAGCCCTATGGGGACTCCATATATTGATTTCGTGGCAGGAAATCCGTTGAGACTTTCCAGATTCCAGAAATCAGAGAGGTCCACTGAGGACAGACTGTTTTCGGGCTCTATCTGCAGGAAGCCAGTCTTCGGAGGAGTCCTCAAATTGGGGTTCCTGCTTTAGTCATCTTAGGTGGGACAGTCCATCCATAGCCGATCCTAGTTGTGCATAGTGGTTGCCTCCAGTTGCATCTGGGCTGCCTTCAGGTTAATTGGGGAGCCTCAGACCAAATTGAATATGATACATGACTTGATTGATGGAACCACAGTCAAGCATCTTGATCATATTAGCTTTTTATGCTCCATCATCATGACATGACAAGGAACATCACTTGTTATATTGCGGGTTATGGATGGTGCTGGCAAGGCCTTCCAGAGCTTTGCAAGTTGATATAAGCAGGGACCCCAATATTCCAAACACACTAGGATCACAAACTATATTTAGTTATCTTGGACAATTTGTTAGAGGTGAAAGTATCATCAAAAGTATCATTAAAAAAGGGAAAATGGTGTACATGTCAGTATTGTTCCATTGTTGGACATCATGACAGCATCATGCTGCCGGGGGCCAGTCAAAATCTCCTTTTCCCTAAATCTACTTCTCCAAAATCTACGTCTGACAAAATCTACTTTTGACAAAATCTCCTTTTTTATGTCAAAATCTACTTAATTTTACAAAAATCTACTTTTCCCAAAATCTCCTTCAAAATTTCATTTTATTTTTATTTAATTACTAAAATAATGTTTTAGTGATATATAATCCATTAAAAACTTAAAAGGATAGAGCAGCGCTCTTGGATAAGTCTTAATTACAAATTTATACCATGATCATTGATCAGAAGAGTTAATACAAGAATATCAATTATGTGAATGATTACAACTTGTAAGTAATCTTTCGTGTATTACACAATTACTTTTTATGGTAGTTGACCATAAACTTTTGAAACTGTATATATACTCCTAATGAGACATTACTACAACATATTTTGGAAAATAAAATTTATTGGAGTCTGGGTCTTAAAATCGAAATTTGTCTTTAATTCACTTATCAGGCTTATTCACCTGTATATTTGCCTATAAACTGATAACTGTCACCAATTTTGAATTTGAATTCTAACTGCTATTCTAACACTGGCTTTTGTCTTAATTGCAATTCAAACACTGGCCATGCATTGTATATTCTAAGAAATTGCAATTACTTAGACACTGAGCATTCAAGTAATATTATTTTGCTGGTAAAGTTTACACCTTTATTAAATTTTAAATATTTTAATGCAAGTAAATAATGAAATAATAAATTTATTTGAACTAATGAATATAAACAGAATCGTTTTTCACACTGAAACTGTCTTTGACTTATTAAGAGTAAAATCAAATCTAAAATGGGTGAATTGACAATTAAACGTAAATAGACAACACAAATAATTTCAAAGAGCATAATTATTTCAGAATTTAATTCAAAATTGTGCATTTAAGCCATTGTTTCTGAATAGGTGATAACAATCATTTGAATGAGTTAAAATGCAGTATTACAGCCAAACACTTTGATACAGAATTAGAGTGGACTGTGGCACTGTGAAAATGGCACTTTGTGACTCATGATTGCCGATGAAGTGTCATCTTCTCTACTTTTAACATGGGAAACATAGAGGCTGTTTGATTAGTCATGATCAAGAGAAAGCCTTTTGACTTCTGATAAAGTATTTTATAGTGAAAGTCAGATGCACAATCCTTTTGTTTGGCTGTCACCAACAAGTGGGATAAGTCTCCTTCAACCAAATTAACATTGAAAGTATTGGGTTTGATCCATCATCCCAAGTCATACCATGACAAAATGGCCCATAACCTTTGCTAATTCATGAATACTTAATTAACTGACCCAGTTTTGGCTCAGCCAATCAGGGACTGATACATCACAGTTTGAAATTGTTGCTTCTGTTTCACACAGTTACAAATGGAGAAATTGTGTATTGTTGCAAGGTGCTATCACAGTTCCGAAAATTGAATTATGTATTTTCACAGTTCTGAAATGAAACTGTTTGAAAGTTTGCTTGTTTTACACTGTTTTTCTTAGTTGCCAGTAATCCTCTAAGTGTCCATAATCGGACTAAATCTGCCTGCAAAATGCTTATGACCTAAATAAGCAGCCAATCACAGAAGAGGTTGGAAATAGCAGAAAGCCCTGTCCATTTTAGCAGGGCTTGCGTGGGGAGGATGGGTTTGATCATGACAAATCATCAGCATGATGACACACAAAGTGCCATTTTCACAGTGCCACAGTCCACTCTACTTCTACATCAAAGTGTCTGGCTGTAAACCTGGAATTAATCACCCAGAGAATCAACTCAGTGGAATTATTGGGTTTATTCCGTATTATTGAAGGACCACAATAATCAACTTTTTTTATTATTTCAGGGCCACCAGAGAAAGATCTCTCTTCAAGCTTATTTTTATTGCATGAATAGTATTTAGCACTGGTCCTACAGTCTGTGTAAACAGACTGGCACTTAGTACGGCATTCTATGATCTGATTGCCTAATTGCCGAATTGCTTCTTGGGATATGTTTACTGGCCATCAGTATCTGATTGGCTGGATTGGTCATGTGATTGGATTGGCCAATCAGCATCATGTCAGGATCCTGACACATCCGGGACCTTCACCATTGTTCAAGATTGCTAGATGCCGACTCCAATGCATGCTGGAGGAGGTGGTCCAACTTAGAATAGTATTTGTCTTTGTATTCAGATACTTTTGGCTCAATTGTACTTTTATTTACATTTAAATGCGTTTATCACCTGGTTGGCTGTGAATATCACTGTTTACAGTCAAAATATCAGGGCCTATGATATTGTAAAAAATACCACCCTTCAAGGGCGATATTTTTTAACAATGGTTATGACATCACCAGCATTTCAGCTGCCTGATGATGTCACAAACCAAACAAGTGCCAGAATAATGGGATTGTGACGTCATGTCCATTGTTGCTCCATGGTGACGTCACATTTTTGTAATGGCAGAAAATAATCCCTCTTTATAACTGAAAATTTGAGGTAAAACCAGGTGATAAAAACAAAACAACCACGCGTCAGGGCACTTCGTACAATATCACTCGCTGTTGTGTGAATTAATATCACTCTCACCCTGCGGGCTCGAGTGATATTAATTCACACAACAGCTCGTGATATTGTTACTCAGTGACCCTGACTTGGGTTGTTTTGTTAGGTCAACTCACCATTGCTTCGCAAGTTTGGTGCAGTTATTTGACAATATTAAGAAACTGGGTAAATGCACCAGGTCAGATGTCTTTGCATAAACTGACTCTACCAAATCATCAACTTTTGCATGCAATTTGAAAAAAAATATGTGCAATGGTTATCCTACAGGAGATGATTTGTTGCAAAATCCTGCCCTTTTTTGGGATCACCATGTTTGGCAACTTTTCTTATAAAAAGTGAATTCAGCCCACAATTAATCACTGTCTGGCTAAATCAAATAGCCAGTCAAGTCATTTGAACCCTTGTGAAGGTTCCTGGCTAATATTTTTCTAGTTGTTTTAAAATTATGCGCCAAAAACATGCTTTTTATTTTTCAAAGTCAAGCAAAATGACAAAAACTTTAACGGGAGGTATGGGTGACAAGGGCACTTTTTTTGCAATTTTTAGAATAATGGTTCATATTTGGTATCAAAAGATAGGTTTTAACTAAATTAGATAATTTCAGGTAATTTTGCATTTTTGTGATGAATGGTTGCCATGGTAACCAGTTTAAAAGGCGAAAAAAGGCTGATTTTTACTGCTCACGGGATGTGAAATTTCTGAAGTTACAGGCATGGTAAAATTTTTTTTGAAAAAATTTATGAAAGAAGAAAAGCCAAATGAACATATTTACTTAGCGGATTTTTGATATTTTTTAACCCTTACTGGACTGGGCTGTTCAAACTAAACAATCTCCCAGGACGATTGTGACGTCACAAGCTGTTGTTTAGGGACATAAATGGTCCCTCAGGCAGCTAGCTAGGGATGCCATAAATGTCCTTTCAGTCCAGTAAGGGTTAATAGTGTCAGGAATTGGGGTAAAGTAGACAAAAGTCATTTTTGGTGGAAAAAATGCTTGTTTTTATGGCTGCAATATCAAATAATTTTGTTATACAACAAAACATTTCAAAATTAGTTTTGTAAATATGAAGACATTTTTTTAAGGATTCCGTTGATGTGTCCCATGAGTTCCTAGGTTGAACAGTGGTCAAGATTTTTCACCTCCAGTGCAGGGTAAAAGCGGTTTTTTGCACATAGCGGAAAATGGCAAAATTGTGACGTAACGTCATTATAGGCAATTTATCAATGAAAACAAAGAGGCCTATCAGTGGCTATTTCTCCAAAACTAATGAAGCTACAGGCATGATATTTTGCAAAGATTCAGTAATCATTGTCACGTTTCACCAAAGTAAATACTGTGCTTCCATGGCAACTGCTTTGTTGTGTGTACACCTTTGAAATGACACAATGCTGCTCTTTCACTTCTAAAGTGTGTTGATGATGTTGAATTTGACATTGTTTTAAGTGATAAAAGAGACATATTTTGACATAATTGAAGTTTGCACTGTGTGCCCAAGTACATGTAGTTCGAATATATGAAACAAAATGAATTTGTGTACCTTACTGAAATTCGGGTAATTTCTCACACTAGGGTAGGTTGATTTCGGAACTTCACCATTGGACAAGTTGGGATAGTGACATTTTCACATAAGAAGGCTGTTTCCAAAATTTCAGGTCTCTAACTTGAAAAGTTTTTTGAGGAAATGACATTGAATTTTTGACATTTTAAGCATTTTTCGATTGCTTCGCAAACTCGCGGTTACGTATAACTTTGTCATTTCTCATCATACAGAAATATAACTTGCATATTTGAGAAGGTCACAAAAAGACCTACAATTTGAATACCAACATGATGGGTTTCGGATGATTTTTCATCTGCACTTTTCATAAAATTTCACGATTAGGAGAAAGAAAGTCATATCTGATGATGCAAACCAGCAGTGAACAGGTAATTATTGAAAAAAGTCTTTTACTAGTCCTGGTTGTATTTAATACCAAGCCAAGTTACTGGATAACACTTTCACAAAGCATTGGAAGTCTCACAGTAAGCCATATTGTAAGTATGTGAGAAGTAACAACCTATGAAACGGGCAGAGTTGTGATATCATTTTCCAGCTATATAATACATACACAGCTTAATTCTAAATAAATCAAAGATCAGAAATAGAAGTTCAATGTGCAAACAAGTTCACAGCCAGCATTAAGCGTAAAGGTTAATTGAGAGATATATACATTGCACTGCACACAAAAAGCTAAATAATTTTCTCTCTCTATCTCTGAGCATTGATATAATGATATTCTTTTTGAAATGTAATGTTCTCAATCCAGAAGTCATGATGTACTCTGTAAGGCACCAGTGATGATATTAAGAGCTGTCTAATAAGCTATCGAGACCTCCCTATAATACGTCTAAGTTCCATTATACAACGCATGTAAAATATTTTTTATAGTACCTTAATTGTTGCAAAGCAGGTTAATTTTCTGTTACAACTTCCAAACGCCAGTACAGAAATATAAAAGCAGCAATTTCCAATCAGGTACTTGTTCTATTTGAACTTCTCTCTTGGTTTGAAGGGTGCCCTGGATTCCATTTCTACTTTTTCAGTACATAATAATACTGAACCTGATCCTGAAATGACTCACTGACAAATCAGATAACCTGTTGCCTATTTTAATATTTTTACAAGTTCTTCAGATCTGGGGTTCTATTCTGGATACCTGAGGCAATTATTGAATTGACAATGATAACTATATTATAGTTCTGGGTGCTTTTCCTAAGATTGCAATTAATACCAGACATCTCAACAGCCAATAGAGTTACATGTACACCTATAATGTCATACTTTGATTTGCAAGTCAAGCAAAAAATTAAAAGTTGCCACATTCTGAATTTACTGAACCTTCAAATTTGGCCTAGACCATTGATGTTGGTATTCAAAATGAAGGTCTAATTGAGCCCTGTCCAACTATATGAGTATCATTGTCTTATCTCTTAAATTGACTGTATAATCCAATACCGCGAATCGGCGCACCAAGCGAAAAATGTCTAAAAACTTGAAATTTCAAATGGATTTCCTCAAAAAAGTATTACAGTTAGAGACCTGAAATTTTGGATTTGGCCTTTTGACATGAAAATGTTACTATCCCAATTTGTCCAAAATTGAAATTCAAAGATTTTTGCAAAATCAACCTACCCTATTCTCACACATACCTCCCCTTAAAAATCCCATTTTTGGTCACATGATCATCCATTGTAACATCACTATAACAGAATAACAATGGTGAAGCAATGAAAGATGTTGAAAACTATTCACTTCACATTTCTGATCAATTAAACATGTATTGGCATGCTTCAATGCAAAATTATTGTACTGTAAAGTCAAAAAGTTGCCAAACAATGGTGAGTTGCGAAGCAATGGTGAGTTGACCTATAGTATCTGCATTTGAACCCAAACCTGGTCTTTAGTGTGTAATTTAAACTATTTTTTAGTGTAAAAAGATATTGATTTTTTATAAGTTTAAGAAAAGTTAAGTTTTTTATCAAGTAAAGGTAATGTAATCCTATATTAAACTAAATTAAGGTTTAAATAACTTTTTTTTCTAAAGTATATTTTGGAAAAAGTATATTTTGGCAAAAGTAGATTTTGGCAAAAGTAGATTTTGGCGAAATGAAGTAGATTTTGGTTTTCAAAAGAAGTAGATTTTGGTAGGAAAAGTAGATTACGGAAAAGTAGATTTTGGAAAAATTAGATTTTGACTGGTATTCCTGCTGCCGTGCCAATTTGACTTGAATTAGTTTAATATAAATTGCACTTTCTGACCTTTTGGTCAATTTTCCTCCAGTTATTTGCTGGTTAATAAAGGTTCATTAATGAGATTTTATGGCATAGAAGTTGCATCAAAGTGGTTGCCAAAGCTAGGCAAAGACTGCCAGGAGCAATGTTTAGTCATTGCTTATCCTCATGCTATAAAATTCAAACTAACCAAGAAATCGTAAGACTAATCAGGCAAGTGAGAACCTGGATGCATGAATTTGAGTCATTATCTCAGTCATTGTACATTATTTTGTTGGCAAATGAAAAGAACAATTTCGTCCTAACAGTAGAGAGATGAAGGTCAAACAGTGTGAATATTGAAGACAGTCGACAGATGGCAAATTCTGATGATATCTATTGTGGAAAACAGTATTTCTTTGCAATTTGGCTGCAACATGTAAAAACAGTGTATACACATAAAAACAAGATTTTTGACAACGAATATGATATAAGCATAAAATCATGAACACACATTGTTATGTGGAGATTTCATAAAAAGTTCAATGGAAAAAGCAACCTGTTGTATATAAGTTGGCATCTGTGCAACAGCCTCAGGATACATGCCATGCTTTTATTATTGGCCCAAGAAAACACAAGATGATGTTGTGCAAACACTTCTTCCAGGTGATTTGTTGTTCTATAGATGAGCTTATCTCAAGCTACTTGCCCAGGTACATAGATTTGGTGGCTGTTATCCATGTGGGGGGTTGGTCTATATTTGATCACTTATTACACAATGTAGCTCTGCCATGCAGTTATGTGATCTCTTTTGTATTGGACAAGATGAAAACTGATTCTGAAGGTACCAATATTATTTAGTAGGTCTGGTACCAGAGTCGCCTGGTATGCATGGTATTATACAGTGCTTTTGGAATAATAAAAATGTTTAAATACTATTGTATGGCCGGGTAACTGACTGGTAACCATACTCTTTGGAATATTATATTGAACTATTTTTACTGCATATATCATTCCAGTGATTCCACTGCAATTTGGTCCATTCTTGACAACCGAAGAGGACTAATCATCAAGTTTACTGTAGACTTCTGCATTACTGTTTGTTTAAATACTTACAGCTTATATTTATTGGTATGTAGTTCCAAGCTGAGAGGGCTGCTTATTACAGTGTTTTAAACTACTTCGGATATATTTAGTCTTGAACTATTTTAGGAAAAATATACCACAGTCAAATCTGTAATTTGTTGAAGAACTTGTTTTCCGCGTCAGTGAAATTAAAGCCTGAATTGGCTCCATGTGACGTCCAAGGCTCAAGAGAGCATTGATCTAGTGTATTGAGTGGGTATCGAAGGCTCAAGGGAGCATTATTCTACTATATTGGACTGAAACTTCCATAAATTAATGACTTGTTGTCAGATGATTGCCATTTGCCTTGATGTAAACTTTCCGCTTAAGTTTAAAAATTAAATCTGTTTCTGCAAGGTAATTAAGTCATTGATGATTAAGGAAAGGATGCTGCTGCATTGTTGACAGCTTGCTGGACTGGTGCTTGCCACTTGTTGGTGAGTCTGTGGAAGTAACAAACATAAAACTGAGTAACTGATCTTATATATATCTCCTACAATTGCAAATATGCTCTGTTTTTTTTACATCTGGGTATTGAA
Organism: Platynereis dumerilii; assembly: GCA_026936325.1. Classification (NCBI taxonomy): domain Eukaryota; kingdom Metazoa; phylum Annelida; class Polychaeta; order Phyllodocida; family Nereididae; genus Platynereis; species Platynereis dumerilii. The sequence goes on from JAPTHN010000007.1 coordinate 3,436,541, forward strand.
ATGGGTGGCTCGGGTCTTAAGGTCTCTCCTACAGCAGAACTTTCCTGCTGCCTCTGTCTGCTTGAGGTGGTCCATGTAACTTTTGTTTACTTGGTGCTCACTCAAAGCATTTTGCACTGGGTCAATGCTGTTTTATTGTTGATTGTTGATTCAGAGACCCTGTCAGGGGGCGCGCCATGTAATAATTCATGCTACCTTGTTTGATTTGCAGATAACTGCCACTGTGCCATTTCCCTTGTTCATTTGTGTAAACTTCATCGATTACTCCTTTTCTCATAGACCCTTTCATTTGCCTAACTTGCCATTAGCATTACTCCATTAGCTGCTTCTTAGGTCTTCCCTCGGCCTCTTTTGCTTCATTTACTTCCTCCTATCTTCGACTCTTACTTAATTAGCATGATGCTTTCCAACCTCGTTAATGGCATATATGTTGAGGTCTCTCTGCTGGCCAGTGGTCCTTGCAAGTTCACTGCGCCTTGAATATCACAACCTGTATCAGTTCTTAGCATTAGCACCCTGGATTAGCACCCTGACTTCCACTGTGACAAAATACGTTTGTGTTTGTACTACAACTGCGCCATGACTAATGTCTATTCTGTTCTACATTAAAGGTCACTAGATGGTCATTGCAAGGTTTCAGTTACTGCTTTGTGCCTAGGCATAGCTGTCAATGCCTGATCCCTGAAATGTGGTTCTACATTGGCCAAAACGCTAGTCAGCACTAAGCACCCTATGTTCGCTCTGTGGTCATTGCATGGTCATCTTTGCAGTGGTCAGTTCTATCCTCATTAGAAGCTAGTGGCATAGAAAAGCCCAATGTATAAATGCAGTTCAGCTTACTGTCACCACTCTAATGAGGACAATCTCTGGACATGTCCACCAGGCTCCACTGCTATGAATGTTTGACCTTCAGCTAACTGCGTCCCAGTGATTTTGTATATAGTCCAGTATTAGTCCTCAAATAAAATAGTAATCTGCTTGTTAAAACAATTTCCAATCCTCAATTGACAAATTTCTGTAAATTCTTGTGATTAATAAGTTTTTTTAAAAATTCTTCAGCAGCTGTCACAGATTTGTCATTGGCACTCATTGCCCAGTATAGTACTGAATAAATTTGCCATCCAAGTTTTCTGATGATTACCTCATATGTATGAACTTATCTAAATTTTAAGACTTATAATCCACATTAATGTTGGTATAATATCAGTATGCTTATATATAGCCCTTGGCCATCTATTAGTTCACAGTAGTGGGCCTCAGGTCATGTTCTGAATGATTTTCATGTTCTAATATTATAATTTACAATTAAGCAAAGGTTTGGGATATAAAATTACCTGATGGTACTAGTCTTGTGTTGAGGGGGTGATACAAGTGGATTCAGAGCATAAAATAACTGAAAACAATTTGGGATAAAGGAGGCGGGCTTATCTTGGAATAACACTGGTGTATGTGATTAGCCTTTGGATCGGCGCCGAGCTGATCTTTCCACCTTCAAACATTTTTCAAGCAAGGTTATCAACTAAGCTCTATGAGATTTTCGACAGCACCATATGTTGTACAAAATGGCACTATGTAATCTGTTATGTGGCTGTCTCTTTAGCTATTACTCTACTCTTTTCATCATTTTTGATTTATTGGACCCTTACGCAATGCTATGCCCCAATAGCTAGATAGCCATACATGAGGTGGGACAAGTTATTCAACAGCACAGGCCACGATTAAAGCACCTTTCAGAGTACCTGCAAATCACCTAGGATGACGGATATTGCATGTTGTGAAATGGGATTGTCAGTTATTTTGGTCTAATGGATCAATTATTGGCAAGAATGGCTGACATTGTTTCTTTGCATGTGCCATGTTGGGGAGTCCATTGCACTGGTAATCTGGTTTGCCCATTAATGGCAGAGCTTGAAATGAAGCTCTGATGGATGTAACTGAATGCCAAGCACTGGGTTGACCTTGTGCCATCACATTGGTGATACGGATAATTTGATGAGATGGCTGGAATAATTGTCTCTTCTCATGCTATTCTCCAAGTGGTCAGGTGAGGTTGTCCTCAATGTGGGTGTTTTATGCAGGTGTCTCATTGAATTGTCATCAATTTACGTTTACCTGTGTTAATAAGCCATGACTTGAAATTGGCTTTTGTAAATGGCAGTAACATAACTGGCCACCATTTAAGTGAATTTCCATGACTGCCAAGCGAAGGCTTTTCAATATGGGACGAATTCGTACATCCCCTGTACAATTAACTTGTAATCTTGGAAACTCATTGTATCCTAGTTGCAAATGCGACAGAGTGTCAGGCATGTCTGCACATGTGACATTACCTGCACAAGATCACTTGCAATGACTGGATTTTGAACCTTAACTGAATTTGTGACGCTAGTCAAAAACTAATCTATTTTGCACTTACAATGTAAAACTGACGTTAAATACAGTTTGTCATTGTCATTGTCAGTAATTGCCAATACACTTATCCGACTGCTCTGATGGCGGGACATTGAAATCCATCGAAGATTCACTGTGATCTTGAGCGAGTACAAGGGTGCTTCGTCATGACCTCATTGTCTCTTGATTATAACTGTAAAAAGGCATTGCAAAGGGAATAGACTCTGGTCAGTGCATGTTACTGTAATAATGCTGTTGTTCACATTAGATATGTTGCTCTTTTAAATATATACATATCATTTGATCAGTCATGAACATAACCTTTATAGCAAATACACTCTAAAAACAAGTGTTTAAGAAACAACACTAAAATAAACACTTTTTTGTTACACTTAATAAACGCGTGAAAGTGTTTATGATTTTTAACACATTTTAGTGTTTTTGATTTTAAACACATTTAAGTGTCTTTGATTATAAACACAAAAACGCTTTAATAGCTTGTTACACTTTATTAACACTAAAAAGTGTTTATAACAATAAAAGTGTTTGATCTTAAACACTCGATGTTTTTCCAGGATGACTGCAGAGAGGGTGTTTATCATATTAAAGTGTTAAACATAAAGCGTTTATAATTAAACACTCTGGTGTGGCAGTATTAACACATTGTTAATGCACATCACAATATCAGTTGTTCAGCTGCTTTCTGAATAAATAACATTTATACAATAGTGAAATCAAGTAACACTTTATAAAAAAAAGTACAAATGAAAATAGATTTAATTTAATTTAAATACTTCATAATATTATGTAATTAAACTAACTATCCTCATTAATTTCAAAAGGCTACTTGTTATAACCAGATGATGACTGCTAATATTAATGATGGAAGGATGGGCGTGTGGTTGGGGCTTAACGTCCTGTATTTCTCGAAAGTGCATAAGTGGGCTGTCCTCGGTTTTTAAATTTTTTATATTTCAGGGTAAGGTGGGGAAATCACCCTTGACCCATATTCTTTTCTAAAAATTTCATATTTATAAAAATGTGCACTTTAATGCATGAGATGATGGAATTGATTAACTATTGAAGCTTAAATTCTTTTATTTGACACTTTCAAGCCACCATTAGATAATAAGTCATCACAGGGGCTAGATTTGCCTTAAAGTTCAGGATAATTTAGCCCCCTTTGAAACCCGATGAAAAATTACAAGAAAATAGATAATTCATGTACATATTTTATTCTTCAATTGAGCGCTGACACAGACTCATATATTCAACCATTGTGTAAGTATACCTTAAAAACCTTGCAAGATTCTCAAAGAAATTCTACAACTGAATCATATTCACAATCAACTGGCTTTTCTTATTGTGAATACTGCATTTGAATATCCCCCCATCTTACCCTATTGTGATGAAAAACAGAAGACCCTATGTTAGTACAATGGTTTACAGTCAAAATCTTACAATGTCATAATTTTGTCTGCATTAAAATGGTATCCCGTAACTGCACATGATAATCCATATAATTGCTGTGATGCCATTCAAAAATGTTTTGATCCTCAATGCAATCCATTTAGGGGTTGCAAAAAAAGTGACAAGTTCTCACATAACTGTCAAATTTCTTTTAATAGCACTTTAAATGTGTTTCTTTGAAAATGGATATGACTATTTTAGAATACAATCAAATGATTGTTTTAACATTCAAGAAGCTGTCCAAATATTACTGGATAGTCAAGGTCCTTAACACAAGAAGTGCATTGCCTCTGTAAAAGCTTCAAATATGATTGCGACAATGATTGTCCCTCAGCAACTGTATAAATCCATTTGAGAAAGCGAATGGAGTGCAAAAATTCGGAATGAGATGTTTCCAGATCGAGGAACCTTCTTCAATGTTACGTCATTCTTGTCAATGTTGTCCACCTGCAAATGAATGAATCCTTGTTTACTATTGAATGTTTAGGCATAATATATCATGAATATTGACATAATATCTCATCATACATAATTTTCAGAAATTTACTGAAATGGATAAAAAAGAATAGGAAGTGCAGCTATGCAGATCTTTAGGGAATCATGTATGAAGGATATGACTTGCAATTCATCAGTGAGAATCACGGCATGCTTTCAACTTATTTTGCAGCAAAACTGTTCAGGGATAGCGGGGACCAGAAAAGAGTTAAAAAATTTACTCCATGTGATCGGGAATGAAATAAAACAACAATTTAATGGCCAATCTAAACAATGTCCAAGTGACACTAAGTCTTGGTAAATTAACTTATTTGAAAGTATTGGATGTATCAAAAGGAAAGCCACAGAACCAGGTGATTATAAACATAGGTATTAAAACAGGTATGTAACCAAATTTTAATTATGCTAAATTTTTACCTCAAAGACTTTGTTGCTTTTTCTTTCCTTTTTCTTTCCTTTTTCTCCTTTGCTTTATGTTGCAGCTGTCTTTTTGTCAGATCTTTTGGGGTCCAAATTGCTGTGGAAAGAAAAAGTTACAAAATACAAAACTGCAATGAACAAGTAAAATATCTTCAAGATATTCGGATGGATGGATGTTTGGGGCTTTACGTCCTGTATTTATGCACTTGGTAGGCTTATTAGGACAGGAGGACACGGCAATGAGGTGAAGGATGAAACAGCTATCCAACATAGGCCCAGGTGACCCGGCAAGAGCTGGATTCGAACTCTGGATCCAGCCACTGGCAGTCCAGCACGCTACCACTAGACCAACCCTCCCCCTTTAAATATATTTGGAAAAACTAGTTAGGGCCTAAATTGGATATATAACATAAGACCTCCATCAAAAATCCCTGAAAAAAAGTTTGACGTTCCTTCTGATGCCCCTCCTAATCCCGTTCATCCCAAAAATTTAAAATATGATTAAATAATATGATTGCAGTTTGATGGTTTGAAATTTTAGCAATTACATGTGTTTATAAAGATGGTTGATTGATGTTATCAAAATAGCATTGCCTTACTATAATGTGATATTTACCTCAGTGACTTGCTAGATACAGTGTAGATGCGAACTTTATATTATTTTGGTTTGCCTCAAATTGTAGCTAGATTCTTCCCAAAATATTTAGCTCTCGAAGATTGAGTCCAGATATCTGCTGAAAATAAAATAAGGTTGTCTCATGATTGTCAAATAAATTTGATACAAATTATAAACACCAATGAAAATACAGGGCACATTTGGCCCCAACTCCCCTATCTCTGCCCATTCCCCAGTGCATAGTGCTGAAAATATATTACATGTGTTAGAAATCTAGAAATTAGATAGACTTCAAAATATTTCTGATAAAATGAAAATTAATAATGTAAAAATGCATGCTATGCTGTGTACAGATACTGCCATTAACATGTTCTTCTTAGCAAACGTATGCATGTATAGTGTACATAAATACTATTTAATCAAAATGTAGTTTAATACCTTTCTTTGCGATTAATAAATAGCATTTAAATATACCATTTTAAGTTGTGCTTACCAGTTATAAGCTACTTCAGTGAAGACTTAAGTCACAATGCATGTTTTCCAATCTGTGTTAAGTACAGAAAGCTGTGATTTCATGGTCGGTCGCTTGTGATCTTGTTTTAAATTGTCTGCCTCCTTAAAGATTAACACTATAAGTGTTTATCCAGCAAACTTACAAAAACACTATGTGTTTAAAGGACTTTGAAATTTTCATTAAAAAGAAATAATACACATTTTCTTGCACTTGGGAGCATTCAAACAAAGATAAAAGACACAATATGCTACCAACTGACATTTTATGACATACGGTCATCTTATAACCAAAATTTCCTGGTTTAAATTGATCATTTATTTCTGAAACCATACATGAGAAAATATTCTAAGTTTGATAAACACTTAAATCTGTTAATGCTGGTAGAAAGTGTTTATTTTCAAACGTGTTTATGTAATTTAACACTTAAATGTGTTTAAAACAGGCGTTTGTTTTTAGAGTGTACCAAATATGTATTTATAGCTGTGCTATCATTTCCTGGAACTACTTACAGCAGCCAATCCCAAAATTAGTTGCAGGGGCTATCCCAGATAAAATGCTTACTCTGACACTGTGTTGAAACTGTGACACTCAGTTTTGGAGGATCCACATTGGCTAGAAGCCGGGGAATTTGACCCAGTTTAAAATTGCATTACAGCTTGTAGTTAATTTAATACATATATTGCAATGCTAAAATAGAGTCATCTCTGACATCACAGTTCAACAGCACAGAAAAGAACTTGAGATTCCACGTTAATATAACAAGGACTGTAAGAAATGCTAGGGTTTGTTTGATTTTGAGAACATATCAATCTATAAATATTTCTGCTTTTAAATTGAATCACTGGAACTGCTTTGCATGGGTGGGTGCATAGGTGAACTGGAACTATGTTTCGGGTTGTAAGACAAATATATTAGCATAATGAGCATGTATTAGTTATAATATTAATGTGTGAATCCTGTTGGGGAGGTGTTACCTTTTCATCTTGTGTGAAATCACACACTAAATTTTACCATGCTCTTGTGATAGCTGTGAAAGTCACTTGTACACATGTTCCAATCATCAGTATGAAACATTTGTCATTTAGCAAATAGCTTTGTATAGCTTGCTAGACTGAATAGCAACAGGGCAGCCGCTTTGATGCAAATATAAGTGATGCTTAAAGCGAGTTTGATGACCAACCATCAGTCTCATTGGCAACAAGCAATAGCTTTATACAAAGTGGGCCTGAGAGGAGTTTGGCATCGAATTGCAGAGCACTGGCCGCAATGCAACAGCTAAAGCAAAGAGACGCTTGTTTCCTCACTTGAATTTTCCCCAAGCAATTCTAACCTGTCCCTTCTTCAGTCACAATTCTACTCAGTGCATAGCAGCAGAAACAACAATTAAACAGCAATGAATCCGAAATACCATGGAACAACAATCCAGTAACAAGTTAACCCAATACAACCACAGTTTAGTCTAGACAGGTTGTGCCCTGACCATTGCTTCTAATAATATAGGTGGAACAATTACATGTGGGACAAACAAAAACGGCTGTGCAAACAGCAAAATGAGCGCCGAAGCGGACATTCATGCAGTGGGGAAGGCAATGGCTATTTTGCTGTGAAATTTAGTGCCACTCAGGGATCTAGGGAGGTTGTGAATTATGGTTGTCAAAAGGAGAGTGAGTCATGAGTTGCTATAGTTTAAAGTGCAAAACGTTTGTATTTGTGTTGGACGCAATACAGTCGCTTCATTATGCACAAGTTTCTTCTTCTGCCTGGCACATAGCAAGCAGACTTACTAGGGCCATCTGAAGCAAGTACATTTTTACAGTTCTAATACAAAATAGCAAGATGAAAAGAATCATGTGCTTATTGAAACTGCTGTAATAACACAATGCATTATGTTTGTCAGCAAAAAAAAGAGGCTGGTACCCAATATTATGTCTTACCATAAATTTTTTTATCTTGCATGCAATATGATGGCGCTACTTGGACTACTTCAAATCAAAATGAGAATATATGGCAGCAGATATGAAGGTATGTCTGTCATGTGGCTTGCTTCCAGATAAGGCCATAATTCCATATCAGGGTTGATGACACCATCCTAAAGGTCCGGATACAGATTGCAGTTTACCGTTACGAAATGCTGTTGTGGGTGAGCTGTCTAACTTTACCTTAGTTGTGTACATCTGAGATCGGCACTGATACCTCGCAAGCCAGGCTAGTCTCTTGTCCTGAAAATGAATGTAGCTTATGCTGTGTTATGAAAGGCCCATCAGTTGGCAGGCAGGGATTCCATGTGTCAACTCTGTAGTTTCCTGAAGCTACACCAGTCTCCCTGATAGCTTTTTCTGATGTGGGAGGTTTGGTTGCAGCCAGATTAGGAAGCCAATAAGATTATCTTAAGGAGAACTTGATTACCATCTTAAATGGCTATGAGTGTCCTGTTACATTACTTGTATTTCCGGTGTCTCTGTAACATCCGGCCCACTAATCCCCACTGCTAATTATTGACTGCCCAATATCTGTATCTGTTCTACTTGGTATTGCTTTTAACAGTTACTGTCTTTAGGTTTGTGAATTCTGTCTTTCCATATTGTTCTATTAATTGGGTAGAATTTAGATAGCTGAACATCCTTTCACGATCTTGATAGTCATTGTGAATTTACCACATGGGGGAATCGAAGGCTCAAGGGGAGCATTATTCTAGTATATTGGATTCAGGCCTCCATAAATTGATGGCTTGTTATCAGATGATTGTCGTTTGCCTTGATGTTAACTTCCGCTGAAGTTTTAATCCCGGTTCTGCAAGTCAATTAAGCCATAATGAAAGGATGCTGTTGAATTGCTGACGCTTGGGTGCCGCTTGCCAACTTGCTCCTCCAAATCTTTCATATTTTTCATAGGCCTGGTTTGTGCGGTATTCATGCAGATCTCACATGACAGCATTTCCTCAGCAACTCCATGACTCCATTTCCAAACTTCAAATAAATTTTCAAATACTTTCATGAGCTTGTCCAAACCAATCAACTAAGATATGCAGCAGGTCAGGCAAAATGAAGTGGGCTCATAAACACAGGCTCGTGCATAATGCTATGTTCAGAAGGACGTCCGTCTTGCACCTGGCCTGATATGGTGTTCACGCAATGCTTGGCCCTGCACTGCCTGCTGTAAACCCTGCAGTAACCACTGTGAATATGACCCATGTGGCCTTTAGACCAAAACCTCTCATAAAGCAGACTTTGTGAGGCACAGAAAGTATGATAGGGCCCAAAAAGTCATGCATTAGCTATAAAATACAATCTGTCTCCTGGCCTTTAGGAAGTGTCATCTGCCCTGATATGGAATTATGGCCTGATCTGGACCAAGCCACATGGCTGTCATACTTTCATAACTAGTATCAGATTTCTCACCTGGATACACAAGCTCAATTAGCTCATTGTGGGCTTAGTAAGGCTTACAAGACAATTATATGACATAGCATGGTACCAGCCATTTTTTTTCAGAAAAACATAATGCTTTGTGTTACTACAGCAGTTTCAATAAGCAAATGGCTTCTTTCATCTTGCTATGTGTCATTCTGTCATAATCTGATTGGATCAGAAGGCCCTGCTAAGCCTGATTGTTGGGCAGCAAGTCGAGGAAGAAAATCATGCTTACTGAAAAGGTACTGGTAGTATTGCTTACCTAACACAAATATGATGTTTTGCACTTTATACCATAAACCAACTCACAATTCACTCTTCCTTTGAAATACAACTGCAATTCACAACATCCCTAGATCCCCGAGTGGCACTTTATTTCACAGCAAAATAGCCATTGCCTTCCCCACTGCATGAATATCTGCTTAGATGCTCATTTCGCTGTTTGCACAACTGTTTGCGTTTTTCCCAGATGCAGTTGTTTCCCCATATTCTAGGCAAAGTCAGTGTAAACTGTCCCTGTATTGGAATATGATGTTTCTGATGGATTGTGTTTTCAACAGCTATGTGCGGAGTACTAGTGAGTAGAACTGTCACTGAAGAAGGAGCACTTAGAATTGCTTGGGGAAATTTAAGGGAAGAACTGAGTGTTTCTTTGCTTTTAGCCCATTGCATTTGCTGGTATCACTCTGCAATTAGATGCTAAAGTCTCCTTAGGCTCACGCTGTATGAAGTAAATTCTTGTTGCAAATGAGACGGATAAATGCTCAATGCTCATCAACTTCTGTATCACTATATTGGCATCAAAGAAGGGGCCCTGCTGCTGTTTAGTCCAACAAGCTATAAAACAATTTTCCAAGCTCAAAAAATGAAAGCGTCACACAGATGATTGGAACCTACATTGTACAGGTGACCACTTTCATAGAGCTTTGTTCAACATAAAATACCATTTGAAAGTTACTTCAGGCTTCAATTTCTCGATGGGGAAACTAAATAATAATGTTCTCAAAATCATAATTTAATGATACTCAGTTTGTCAGTCTGCTAGATCAATCAATCTAAATCCAACATTATAGAATAAGAGATGTCACAGACATTGTAGTAACTATTATACAGTAACTTATAGCAAGGGAGAATTTTAATGGGGGACATTGGTATCATTGGCATCATTGGCAGCAGTTCAGATTAGCGGCCAGGATGTTGTAGGGACACTGGAAATAGGAGATATCTTGCAACAAGACACCCAAAGCTAATCATGGTGATCATCAAGTTCTCTTTTTAAAAGTAATCTGATTGGCTTGCTGATCCAGTTGCCATCAAATCAAATAACCGAGACAAACTGTTTTTGTTGTCTCGTGAGGTCAACTCGGTTAGGCAGTTCAGTATGTAGCATAGCAATAGTAATTAAGCCCTGTGAATTTAATTTGTGGATAATATTAATTTTTTTTGCGGAGACGAGATTACATGGAAATGGGATGCTTGATTTTGTCTACTGGCTTTCTCAAACTAGTCTGCCTACCTAAAAATCTCTTGGCTCGTTGGTCACTTTGTAGTGTGTCCGAGTCATCAACTTGCTCCAACCAAGGTTATCTGTGCTTCCCAGACTTGTTGGTCACTTTGTAGTGTGTCCAAGTCTACTGCGTTTCTTAAGCAAATCAGCCTACAAAAATCTCCTGGCTTGTTGGTCACTTTGTAGTGTGTCCGAGTCTACGTTTTTCTCTAGCCAAAGTTACCTGTGCCTTTTAGACTTGTTGGTCACTTTGTAGTGTGTCCAAGTCAATCTCAAATCAAAACAAACCAGCCTTAAATCTAATTGGAAAAGCTCGTTGGTCACTTTGTAGTGTGTCCAAATCAAACTTCAAAGCAACAAGCTTAAAACTTTGTGCAAAGAATTGTTGGGCACTTTGTAAATAAATAAATAAATAAATAAAATAAAATAAATAAAATAAATAAACAAGCAAAAGTCGCCATGTCGGGTACAAAATTGTACTCGGAAGTTGTGCGCAGCGGACTAACAAGGACCGAATCACAAACACAACAATGTAAAAGTATGAATACAGCTTGGATTCCAATCTCAAATAGGTCAAGAAAGTATACCAAAAGAGGCACATCTCCTCATCCTCTACAACCACTGACCCTTGCAAATAAATTTGGGCCTCTCGACAAACCAAATCAGACTTGTGCTGACATAAGACTGCACCAAAATGGAGCGAAAACATCAGGAAGGCATTCTTTAAATATTGCTCTATGGAATGCTCAAAGCCTGCGCCAAAAGACACAAATGGTAAAGGATTTCAGAGATGAATCTGACATTGACATCTTCCTTTTTGTTGAAACTTGGTTAAAACATGATGACCAAGTGGAAATAGGGGAATTGGAGAGACAAGGAGAATGTGTCTTCTTACATGAACCAAGGGAAGGTAGACAAGGAGGAGGTGTTGGCTGTTTGGTAAAAGCTGGACTGAATGTTGTGAAAAAGGAGAGTGCAAAATGTAAGACATTTGAGCACATGGAAGTTCAGTTTCAAAACAACAACAAAACTGTAACTTTAGTTGTTGTGTACCGACCGGAACCTTCGATTCAAAACAAGTACAGAATATCTGAATTTTATGAAGAATTTAATCAATTCCTTGCTCATTACCATACTTATGAACATGAAGTAATACTAACAGGCGACTTCAACTTTCATGTTAACAAGCCAAAAGACAAGAAAGCTTCTGACTTCATCAGTATCCTAGATATGTTTGATCTTGTACAGCATGTCTCCTCTTCAACACACAAAGAAGGCAACACATTAGACTTGGTAATCACACGGCACAACACTATCCTGACAAATTGTTCCGTTGGTGATCTGAATTCAGACCACAGCTGTATCATTTTGAAGCTGAATGTGAATAAAAATAGCAATCCTGTAAAGAAGGTCACAGTCAGAAACACTAGTCGCATTGATGTTGAGGAGTTCAGAAAAGATATAGCTTCACATTTTTCTGAAAAACAAGTTGAAGCAAGAACTGAAACTGAGCCATCGAAACTCCTGGACAAACTGGTAAACTTATACAATTCCACAAAATGCATCTTAGATAAACATGCACCAGCGAAATTCAAAAGCATAATCCTCCGTAATGCCACACCATGGACAAACGCAGACATCAAAGACTTGAAAACAGCAAAAAGAAAAGCTGAGAAACAATGGCGAAAGTCAAATCTTGAAACAGATTGGGAAACATTTAAAGATAAACGTAACGCCATGAACTCACATCTAAACCAACTCAAATCCGATGACCTAAGAGCAAAAATTAGGCAAACTAAAGGAGACTCTAGATCTATGTTCAAGGTTCTTAATGCCAGTCTCAACAGGAAACAAGAGCTGCCCCTTCCCCATCATGAAGATGAGAAACAGCTGGCCAATGACTTTAACACATTCTTTGATGAGAAAATTGAAAAGATACGGTCTGACCTTAACTCCAACACAACTGATCCCATAATTGAGCCTGTGGTTGACATAGGTACACCATTGGACAATTTCAAAACTCTTTCACATGCAGAGATAAGAAAACTGATATCAGATATGCCAAAAAAGCACTGTGCACTTGACCCAATCCCTACATGGCTGCTGCTTGAATGTCTTGATGAATTTCTCCCAGTCATAGCTGAAATTGTCAACTTGTCGCTCACTCTTGGCAAGATGCCGCAGGTATTGAAACATGCATTGGTTAAACCACTCCTGAAGAAAGCAGGCATCGAACCCATAAAAAAGAACTATAGACCAGTTTCAAACCTATCCTTCTTAAGCAAGGTCATAGAAAGTGCTGTGATAAAACAGTATACTGACCACATTGTTAAAAACAAGCTGGATGACAAGAAACAATCTGCTTACAAGAAATTTCACAGCACTGAAACTCTTCTTACCAAAATTCACAATGACATATTGTTGAGCATGAGTCGTGGTGAGGTGACAATGTTGGTACTCTTGGATCTATCAGCAGCCTTCGATACAATTGACCACAGCATTCTCTTGAAACGACTGGAAAATAGATATGGCATAAATGGCCGAGCTCTACAGTGGTTCAAATCCTACATTTCACAGCGATCACAGGCCGTAGTTCTGAATGAGGTTATGTCAGACAGGCTGGACCTGAAGTATGGAGTCCCACAAGGGTCTAAGTTGGGTCCCATACTATTCAATTCTTACATCGCACCAGTCAGTGAAGTAGCAAATAGAAATCAAATTGAAGATGAAAAATATGCCGATGATGAACAGCTTGTGCTCTCCTTTAAGCCAAGCTTCCTTGTTGATCAAATAAAAGCAGTGGAGAAAATGGAGAAGTGCATTAAAGAAATTAGAGATTTTCTTAACGAAAAATGCCTACTTCAACTTAAAAAACATCTCAAAGCTGCGTAAAAATTTGGACAAAGACACAACAAAAACAGCAGTAAATGCACTGGTTACTCCACATCTGGATTACGGCAATGGATTGCTTCATGGTATATCACAGAAACTGATGAAGAAGCTTCAAGTAGCACAAAACACTGCTGTCCGCTTAATTGAACAATTGAAAAGACGAGACAGTGTCACTAGTCACAGGAAGAACTTACACTGGCTGCCAATTCCGGCAAGGATACAGTTCAAAGTCTTAGTGATGACATGGAAAGTGCTGAATGATCAGGCTCCAGAATATTTAAAGCACTTCATTCAGCTTAGACAACCAAATTGCAACTTACGAAGTAACAACAAGTTGCTTTTGTCAATTCCAAGCACTCGTGACAATAACAAAATGGCAGATAGAGCATTCACACATGTGGCTCCTCGACTTTGGAACAGTCTTCCACATGAGATAAGTAGTTGCAAGTCCATGGAAAGTTTTAAGAAAAAATTGAAAACACACCTATTCCAGCTACATTACAATTGATTCCACAAAAGCGCTGGTGAGCAGTCTGACTGAAACTAGCGCTATACAAATGCTTAGTTTATTATTATTATATTATTGATGGGAGAGAAGCAGCATTGTCCAAATTACTGCTCAGGGACCTCTGGTTAGCCTTTTTTGGAAATACTAAATTAAATTTGTGTTTACACATTCAGGGGTGATGCCATCAAAACCACTTGATCCCTAATCTCTGTAATATGGTTCCATTAAAAGCTCCCGGTTAGACTAAAGCAATATCTGATGGCTGGTTCACAGGCAGCTGGCCCCTCTACCTCATATTTGCTCCCATAAGCCTTTGTAACAAGTCCCCCTCTTGTAACAGCACAGCCCACTGCAACAACCTAGCCCTTGCAACACACCAACTGCATTCCTTCACACAAGGGCAGCAGGCCACATTATTTCAGTGTGGTTGAACTGAATGTCCCATGCAGTTGCTGTATCGGGCTCCCCAGACTTGATTCTGGTGCCAGTTTGGCTAACTATTCCAACAAAAGCAAGCACTTGTTTGTTTGGCTGAAGGAGACATTATTGGCAATGTAATTGAGTGACATTGCAGTAGCCGTGGTAAATGGCTGAGGAAAATGTATATAACTAAGAAGATTAATTTTGTTATTTTAGTTATAGATGAACAACTACTGCCAATTTATGAAGCAGAGTGGCAACAAAGAGTCTACATCTGTACTCCTTATACATAAATTGAGAAATACTCACCAGGAAATGCAACAAGACTTTCACAGTTATTCCAATCCACCTCTAATAACAATCACTCTGGGTGAATGGCTAACATTCAGGAAACTCTAGAGAGTTGTCACACAGACTCCAAGCCTGTCAACTTTTGAGCTTCTCATAAAACTGCATTTTGATGGCTTCTGGGAGCTGGCTTGCTGGATGTCAGTTGAGATATTTCAATAAACGTTTCCAACGTAACTCAGCAATGACAACACATTCTCTCTTTTCAACAAGCCCCTGATTCCAAATTTTAAACCAACCTTCAAATACTTTCTTAAGCATCTTTCCTAGCCGATCAACTTTCTGACAAGCAGCATATCAAGCAAAATTAATTGACCCATAAATAAATACAGGCTCTTGTCATGTACATCGGTTAAGTACTCCCTGTGGGCCTGACATTGTCTTTTGTATGGTTACAATGCTTGGTCCCACACAGCAATATAATCTGCTGTGAGTCTGACCCAAGTGGCTCTAAGACCAAGACCTCGTGTAAACCACACTTTTCAAGACACAGAATCCGAAAAACTCCTGAGAAATAACCAAGAATTCTGTAATCTTTTCTTTCCATATAGTTTATAATCTAGAATTCTAATGCTTCCCGTCAAACAAAAAATCAAAGTATTATTTTCTTTGCTTCAAGATAATGCAACAATTTGCAAATGATTTTTCTTTCAATTTGAGAAATGCTTGGTTTGGCAGAAGGAGTAAACAGAATGAGAAAAGTTAGAAAACATTGGGATCATTTAAAATTCAAAATTGCAGTCAGCAGGATCTCAGACATGACCGATCATTTCATTATTTTCTACACATTTGAGACAAATGGCCTGAGCTTCATATGTGGTTTGCATAGTAATGTTGGAATCTGCCTATGAAAAATATGAAAGGTTTGCAGGAGCAAGTTGGCAAGCAGCACCCAAGCGTCAGCAATTCAGCAGCATCCTTTCATTATGGCTTAATTGACTTGCAGAACCAGGATTAAAACTTCAGCGGAAAGTTACAATCATGGCAAACGACAATCATCTGACAACAAGCCATCAATTTATGGAGGCCTCAGTCCAATATACCAGAATAATGCTCCCCTTGAGCCTTCGATTCCCCCATGTGGTAAATTCACAATGACTATCAAGATCGTGAAAGGATGTTCAGCTATCTAAATTCTACCCAATTAATAGAACAATATGGAAAGACAGAATTCACAAACCTAAAGACAGTAACTGTTAAAAGCAATACCAAGTAGAACAGATACAGATATTGGGCAGTCAATAATTAGCAGTGGGGATTAGTGGGCTGGACATTACAGAGACACCGGCAGTACGAGTCAAGTGTGTAACAAGACACTCTTGCCAATTAAGATGCCAATCAAGTTCTCCTTAAGATAATCTTATTGGCTTCCTAATCTGGCTGCAACCTAACCTCCCACATCTAATTTAGACAAACTGTCTTGGCCAAACAGCTCCTCTGATAAGGGGCAGCATTTTCAGTTAATGCACAACATCCTCATCAAACTTAATGTGGTTTGCTGCATTGCTCAATTGATTCTGTCGCAACTTCTGTGTTACCAAAAAATAAACCAGAAGAGCACCAAGACAATTTAAAATTATATTCCTAATTCGTGAAACATAGCACCAAAATGCACTGTGTGCTACACCAGGTCTACTATATACAGTTTGAAATTTCAAAGGTTGATGCATCATGAAAAAGCTATCAGGGAGACTGGTGTAGCTTCAGGAAACTACAGAGTTGACACATGGAATCCCTGCCTGCCAACTGATGGGCCTTTCATAACACAGCATAAGCTACATTCATTTTCAGGACAAGAGACTAGCCTGGCTTGCGAGGTATCAGTGCCGATCTCAGATGTACACAACTATGGTTAAATCAGACAGCTCACCCACAACAGCATTTCCTCAATTCACTACATGATTCCGTTTCCAAATTTCAAATCAACTTTCAAATACTTTCATGAGCTTGTCCACACCAATCAACTTAGATATCCAGTTTGAACACAATGGATTGGGCTCAAAAATAAGAACAGGCTTGTGTATACTCTTGTGCATAGCTTGGCTGCCTGTAAGTTGTTTAAGCTGGTTTTGTTCTCAAAGAAAGACTCTTAATATTTAGTTTTCGTGTGCAGTATGTGGGCAGAAAGACTTTTCCTGCACCTAGTCCAATGATACCAATGTCCCCCATTAAAATTCTCCCTTGCTATAAGTTACTGTATAATAGTTACTACAATGTCTGTGACATCTCTTATTCTATAATGTTGGATTTAGATTGATTGATCTCGATGGTGAAAGTGCAAAACCTCGTATGTCAAAATTTTGCCATTTTTGATTTTGGGTGGAATGACTATTTCAATATCCAATACATGTTGTGAATTGGTCACCTTGCCAGTTTGCTGTTTTTTGAAGCTGTAACAGAATGATTTTACCATGGTTTCACCAAACCTTGTATGTCAATTTGTTCCAAAAAGTGAAAGTGCAAAACCTCGTAACTCAAATCAAAACTTAGACGCTCATATTTTCGGATATTTCAACTTTTTTTGAAAAACAATGATTGCGGGACTTTTTTATGGCCCTCAGGAAATTTCCCTATTAAAAATCTATACCTCCCTATATTTGTTTTAGTGATGTAGGCTATTGAAAAAAATTGTGCATGAAAATTTGAAAAATTGCTATTTTCCTCATTCTTGCTATTGTAGCCACTAATTAAAATTAGCAGTTGTTATTTATTATGGTCAAATCATAATTTTTACTGTATAGCTATAGATTGGAAGTACATTCAATGCTGCAAATTGCTTAGAAATGTGATAAATGATCGAGTTACGAGGTTTTGCACTTTCACTAATTTGCAAAAAGTGAAAGTGCAAAACCTTGTAACTCGACATTTTCATTCATATCTGATGGTAGCATCAATGCAGGGGTCAATGACCTATGACAAAAAATTATGCTAAAACAGGGTCTCACTTTCTATAAATCACGTAGAGCCTAACTCGCATATAAATGAACATTACCATAAAAAATTATCTGTGATAGTTTTTTCCAATTTCTGAAAAACAGCTTTTTTTGACTTACGAGGTTTTGCACTTTCACCATCGATATAGCAGACTGACAAACTGAGTATCATTAAATTATGATTTTGAGAACATTATTATTTAGTTTCCCCATCGAGAAATTGAAGCCTGAAGTAACTTTCAAATGGTATTTTATGTTGAACAAAGCTCTATGAAAGTGGTTCAAATTATATGTGTGACGCTTTCATCATTTGGAGCTTGGAAAACAGTTTTATAGCATGCTGGACTGAATAGCAACAGGTTCCCTGCTTTGGTGCCAATATATATATACATTAGAAGTTGATGACCATTTAGCAGTCTCATTGGCAACGAGAAATTGCTTCATACAACGTTGGCCTAAGGAGACTTCAGCATCTAATTGCAGAGCAATGCCAGTAAATTCAACAGCTGAAGCAAAGAAGCACTCTGTTCCCCAAGCAATTCTAACTGCTTTTTCTTTAATGAAAATTCTGCTCAGCACCTTGCAGTTGAAAACAGTAACCAAATGCAATTCATCAGAAACATCATATTCAAATACAGCCACAGTCTACACAGACTTTGTCTGAGAATATGGGTGAAACTATTGCATTTGGCCAAAACGCAAACAGTTTTGCTAACAGCGAAATAAGCATCCAAGTAGATATTCATGCAATGGGAAAGGCAATGGCTATTTTGCTGTGAAATATAGTGCCACTAAGGGATCTAGGGATGTTGTGTGAATTGCAGTCATATTTCAAAGGGAGAGTGAGTTGTGAGTTGGTTTATGGTATAAAGTGCAAAACTTCATATTTGTGTTAGATAAGCAATACTACCATTTCAGTAAGCATGATTTTCTTCCTCGACTTGCTGCCCAGCAATCAGGCTTAGCAGGGCCGTCTGATCCAATCAGACTATGACAGAATGACACATAGCAAGATGAAAGAAGCCATTTGCTTATTGAAACTGCTGTAGTAACACGTACAGGGCATTATGTTTTTCGGCAAAAAAATACGGCTGGTACCATTTTATGTCATATAATTGTCCTGTAAGCCACATGATGAGCTAATTGAGCTTGTGTATTCAGGTGAGATGTCTGACACCAGTTGTGAAAGTATGACAGCCATGTGACTTGGGTCCAGATCAGGCCATAACTCCATATCAGGGCAGATGACACTTCGTAAAGGCCAGGACACAGATTGTATTTTATAGCTAATGCATGACTTTTTGGGCTCTATCATACATTCTGTGCCTCACAAAGTCTGCTTTATGGGAGGTGTTGGTCTAAAGGTCACTTGGGTCAGACTCCTAGTGGTTACTGCAGGGTATGCTGCAGGCACTGCAGGGCCAAGCAATGCAACCATGCATAAACACCATAGCAGGTCACGTGCAAGATGGAAGTCTATCTGAACATACTTTGCACTAGAAAACTTGCATTTAGAAGTCGGCTTCTCCATAAAAGAATGAGTCTTTCTTTAAAACCAATCAGGATTAAGAAGGTTATAGGCAGCCGAGCCAATGCACATGCATTGTGACATGAGCCCACTTCATTTTGCTTGATCAGCTGCATATCTAAGTTGATTGGTTTGGACAAGCTCATGAAAGTATTAGAAGACAAAAGAAGAATTTGAAATTTGGAAATGGAGTCATGTATTCATGTAGTGATTTGAGGAAATGCTGTTGTGGGTGAGCTGTCTGAATTAACCATGTAGTTCATTGCAGTGGAGATCTACCCCGATACCTTGCAAGCTAGGCTGATGTCTTGCCTCAAAATGCATGTTATTAGAGGCCCATCAGTTGTCAGGCACGGATTCCTTGTGTCAACTCTGCAATTTAGGAATACTCTGTAATTTAGGAATATAAATGTGAATTGTCTTGGTGCTCTTCTGGTGCATTTTTTGGAAGCACAGAAGATGTCACAGAATCAATTGAGCAATTGCAGCAAACCACTTTAGGCTTGATGAGAATGTTTGCATATACTGAAGATGCTCTTCCTTATATTAGGAGCTGTTTGGCCAAGACAGTTTGTCTAAATTAGATGTGGGAGGTTTGGTTGCAACCAGATTAGGAAGCCAATAATATTATCTTAAGGAGAACTTGATTACCATCTTAATTGGCTATGAGTGTCCTGTTACACAACTCGTATTTCCGGTGTCTCTGTAACATCCGGCCCGCTAATCCCAACTGCTAATTATTGAATGGCCAATATCCGTATCTGTTCTACTTCGTATTATATTTAACAGCTACTATATTTAGGTTTGTGAATTCTGTCTCTCTATATTGTTGTATTAACAAGGTAAATTAGAATTTAGATAACTGAGCATCCTCTCATGATCTTGATGGTCCTTGATAGTCCTTGTGAATTTACCACAGGAAGCACTGAAGGCTCAAGGGGGGCATTATTCTGGTATATTGGACTGAGGCCTCCATAAATTGATGGCTTGTTGTCAGATGATTGTCGTTTGCCATGATTGTAACTTTCCGCTGAAGTTTTAATCCTGGTTCTGCCAGTCAATTAAGCCATAATGAAAGGATGCTGCTGAATTACTGACGCTTGGGTGCTGCTTGCCAACTTGCTCCTGCAAACCTTTCATATTTTTCATAGGCAGATTCCAACATTACTATGCAAACCACATATGATCATGAAGCTCCGGCCATTTGTCTCAAATGTGTAGAAAATAATGAAATGAACGGTCATGTCTGCCATCCTGCTGACTGAAATTTTGAATTTTAAATGATTCCAATTTTTTCTAACTTTTCTCATTCTGTTTACTCCTTCTGCCAAACGAGGCATTTTTCCAATTGAGTTAAAAGTCATTTGCAATCTCAGCATAATCTTGAAGCGAAGAAAATAATACTTTGACTTTTGTTTGACCCGGGGTATTTAAAGTCTAGAAATTAGATTTTTAGACATTTTAGTAGTATGCATCATAAACAATGGAAAGAAAAGGTTAATAATTCTTGGATATTTCTCAAAAGTATTTCAGATTCTATGTCTTGTAAAGTTTGGTTTACATGAGGTATTGGTCTTAGGGTCACTTTTGTCAGGCTCACAGCAGGAAAGAAAGAATGGCAGAGGCAATTAGTTGCAGTGCAAGCAGAGACTTTTTCAAGGAAATTAAGAAGCTGAAACCAAAGCGAGCGTCTGCACCAAGTATCGACGGACTGGTTTCCGATTGTGATATCTCAGAGCACTTGGCAGAGAAATATAAGACACTGTACAATTCTGTACCCTCTGACCCAGGAAAGTTGCTTGCAGTGCGTAATTACATCGATAAGAACTGTCAACATTCCACCGAAGATGACCGTGTTGTTAGTGACTGCGATATTGAAAAGGCATTGAGTCAGTTGAAGGCTGACAAGTCTGATGGGAGCTCTGGATTGATGTCCACTCACCTCTTGATGAGCAGTCAGTTTTACAGGAAACAGTTGGCTTTCCTCATCACAGCCATGATCACTCATGGACACCAACCTCAGGATCTGTTGCTTGCAACAATAACCTCCATTCCAAAGGACAACAGGGGAAATCTATGTGATTCGAGTAACTATAGAGGAATTACCTTGTGCAGTTCAATCAGCAAGTTACTTGACATCATTATCATGAATCGTTACAGTCATCTTTTAAATACAAGTGACATGCAATTCGCATACAAGAGTGGTCATAGTACCTCAATGTGCAGCTTGATGGTGAAAGAGACAGTTAATTACTACTTATCAAATGAATCTGCTGTATACTCATGCTGCGTCGACTTGAGTAAAGCATTTGATAGAGTGCAACATGATATGTTATTTAAGCTGTTAATAGATCGAAAGGTTCCAGCGCTCATTCTTAGGATCATTCTCGACATGTATGAAAGGCAATCAATGAGGACTGTTTGGAATAAGAGTTTCTCCAGCTCTTTTGAGACTATCAACGGTGTTCGACAGGGTGGTATAATCTCTCCGATTCTGTTTTGTGTATACATGGACGCCTTGTTAAAGCAGATGGAAAATGAAGGGATTGGCTGCTGGATCAGAGGAAAATACTATGGAGCCATTGGATATGCCGATGATCTGAAGCTATTGTCTCCCAGCGTGAAAGGTTTGAGGCATACGCTAGAGATTTGTGAACAGTTTGGGCTAACATATGGTGTGAAGTACAATCCCAAGAAAACAGTGTGTATCCAGTATGCAAGACAACAGACCAGGATAAAGCCCAGGATGAGATTATGTGGAGATGAGCTTCTTTGGGTCGACAGCGTGAAACATCTGGGACATGTACTGACTTTCGATCTCAGTGAGGCTGTTGATGTGAGATCAAAGAAGTGTGACCTGTTTTGGCGTGTGAACACTGTTTTAGCCACTCTTGGAATGTCGCCTGATTGTGTCTTAAAGAAAGTCTTCAACTCTCAGTGTGCTCACTTATATGGAACTGTGACATGGAATTTTGCGGATAAATCAGTGCAGGAGTATGTTGTTGCTTGGAATAGGTCTGTACGGCGATTGTTTAATCTGCCCCCTATGACACATACTAGGTTTTTACCACATGTGTTGAAATCCCCTGGTGTTACGGATCAGATTTATGGAAGGTTCATAAGAATGTGTCATAACATGGAGAAAAGCGATAACAGTAAAGTGAGTCATTTATTCAAAGTATGTGTTTCAACATCAAGATCTATCATACGAAGGAACCTGCGAGCCATTGAATTGAGACTTGACGTGCCATATGGTGATGTTTGGAATGAAGGTGTGGGCCTGCTGAGAAAGAAGTATCTTGAAGATGTCAGTGACTGTGATAAAGCTGTTTTGAATGTGATAACTGAGTTGAGAGAAACTGCCAGATGTTTGGTCATGATACCTGGTTTTAGTCAACATGAGATTTGTGATTTTATTTATTTTGTATGTACTTTTTAGCTTTATTCCTGTATATATACTTTTTAACTTTTGTATAATTTGTTAAGTTTTTAATTTATACACAATATTGTTTCACTGTAATTCACCTTGTCTAAACCTTTTATATTTACATGTAAAAGAGTTTGAAATAAATATTATATATATATTGCAGAGTAGGACCAAGCATTGTGACCATACATAAACACCGTGTCATGAATTTCACCGCAATATGCTCTTTCACAATGGTGCAGAAAATTGGAACAAACTGCCACCACATTTGAAGGATTGTGCTGATCTTAATAAGTTTAAGAAAATGTTAAAGATCTACATAAAAAAGACTGATTGAGAATTTATTATTGTTAGAGGTATACACATAATATGTTGTAACACGATTGTCATTTTACTTATGTTTTATCGTTATGTTTTACAGCTCAGATATTGTTTCTCAAATTGTTTTAATATATTTTTACTTTATTGTTTACATCTGTGCTTAATTACCTACTTTTAAAAGGGCCCGGTTTTAAAACAGCTCTGCTGACCCGGTTTTATTTACCCTTGTAAAATATATTCACAATAAAAAAAATTTTAAAAAATGTTCACAGGGAGTTCTAATGCTTATTATGTAATTCAGCCGATTAACCAAGTGCTTGCTTTTGTTTAAATGGTTAGCCAAACTGGCACCAGATTAAGGTCTGGGTACTGGTGGGTAGCACCGATACAGCAACTGCATGGGACACTCAGTCTGACACTGAAATAATGTGAACTGCTGCCCTTGTGCAGTTGGTGTGTAGCGAGAGCTAGCTTGTTGAAGGGGGCTGCGCTGTTTGCAAGAGAGGGCTTGTTACAAAGACCTATGGGAGCAAATACGAGGTACAGGGGCCAGCTGCCTGCCAACCAGCCATCAAATATTGCTTTAGTCCTACTGGGAGCTTTTATTAGAACCATATTACGGAGATTAGGGACCAAGTGGTATTGTTGGCATCACCCCCACATGTGTAGGCTCACATTTAATTTTGCATTTCCAAAAAGGCTAACCAGAATTCCCTGAACAGTAATTGGACAATGCTGCTTCTCCCCCACCAAGCATCCCATTTCCATGTGCACCTCATCTACCGCGAAAAAAGTCAATATTACCCACCAGTGGGGCTTAATTACTGTTGTCCATGCTATTTACTGAACTGCCTAGCCAAGCTGACCTAAGTTAGTTGATTTGATGGCAACTGGATTAGAAAGCAAATCTGATTACTTTAAGGAATACTTGATTATCACCATGATTAGCTGTGGGTGTCTTGTTACAAGATATCTCCTACTTCTGGTGTCTCCGCAACATCCAGGCTGTTAATCTAATATGCTGCCAATGATGCCAATATCCCTCAATGAAGTTCTTCCTGTATAGTAGTTACTCCGTTGTTTTTCAAAGCTCTTTTGTGTATTGTTGGATTTAGATTTTTAGATTTTGCAGACTGAGTATCGTATTATGATTTTGAGGTCATTATTATTGTTTCACCACCGAAAAATTAATATAGTATTTTATGTAGCGCAGATCTCCTAAAGTGGTCACCTGCATGTTCCATTGTGCCAATCATCTGTGACACACTTTAACTCATTTTGAGCTTGGAAAATAGCTTGCTTGACTGGACAGCAACAAGGCCCCTGCTTTGATGCCAAAATAAGTGATACTTGCTGGAAGATAAGTTAATGAGCCACTATCTGTTTCATTGGCAACAATTTGGCCAGGACAGTTTGTCTAAATTAGATGTGGGAGGTTTAGTTGCAACTAGATTAGGAGGCCAATAAGATTATCTTAAGGAGAACTTACCATCTTAATTGGCTATGAGTGTCCTGTTACAAGACTTGTATTTCCGGTGTCTCTGTAACATCCGGCCCACTAATCCTAACTGCTTACTGTTGATTGGCCAATATCCGTGTCTGATCTCCTTGGACCTTGGTATTACATTTAACAGTTACTTTATTTAGGTTTGTGAAGTCTGTCTTTCGTTATTGTTGTATTAACTAGGTAGAATTTAGATAACTTAACATCCATTCATGATTTTGACACGGATTGCGAATTTACCACAGGAGGTATCGAAGGCTCAAGGGGAGCATTATTCTAGTATATTGGACTGAGGCCTCCATAAATTGATGGCTTGTTGTCAGATGATTACCATT
Organism: Platynereis dumerilii; assembly: GCA_026936325.1. Lineage (NCBI taxonomy): Eukaryota > Metazoa > Annelida > Polychaeta > Phyllodocida > Nereididae > Platynereis > Platynereis dumerilii. The sequence continues at coordinate 3,461,580 of JAPTHN010000007.1, forward strand.
TGCCTTGATGTTAACTTTTCCGCTGAAGTTATAATCCCGGTTCTGCAAGTCAACTAAGCCATAATGAAAGGATGCTGCTGAATTGCTGACACTTGGGTGCGGCTTGCCAATTTGCTCCTGCAAATCTTTCATTTTTTTTATAGGCAGATTCCGCTATTACTATACAGACCACATATGAAGCTCAGGCCATCTGTCTCAAATGTGTAGGAAATAATGAAATGATCGGTCATGTCTTAGATCCTGCTGACTGCAATTTTGAATTTTAAATGATCCCAATGTTTTCTAACTTTTCTCATTCTGTTTACTCTTTCTGCCAAACGAGGCCTTTCTCAAATTGAGGGAAAAGTCATTTGCAAATCGTTGCATAATCTTGAAGTGAAGAAAATAATAATTTGGCTTTTTGTTTGACCGGAAGCATTAGAAGTCTAGAAATGAGATATTTAAACATTTTAGTATTATGCTTGATAAACTTTGGAAAGAAAATGTTGCAGAATCGTGTGTATTCTCTAAAGTATTTCAGATTCTGTGTTTTGTAAAGTCTGGTTTTCATGAGTTCTTGGTCTTGAGGCCACTTGGGTCAAACTCACAGCCCAATTCATTTTGCTTGATAATTATGCTGCTTGTCAAAAAGTTGATTGGTTAGGAAACATGCTTAAGAAAGTACTTGAGTTGGTCTGAAATTTGGAAACAGAGGCTTGTTGAAAAGAGAGGAAGTGATGTCATGGCTGAGTTCAGTTGGGGACATTTATTGGAAAATATCAAGTGACAGTCGTCAAACAAGCTCGTACAAGCCATCAAAATGCAGCATTATAAGAGGCTCTCAGACTGACAGGCTTGAAGTCTGTGTTACAACTCTCCATAGTTTCCTGAATGTGAGCCATTCACCTGGAGTGATGGCTATTAGAGGTGGATTAGAATAATTGTGAAAGACTTGTTGCATTTCCTTGGTGGGTATTTCTCAATTTATGTACATGGAATATAGATGCACACTCTTTGCTGCCCCTCTGCTTCATAAATTGGCAGCAGTTGTTCATCTGTAACTAAAATAATAAAATTAATTATGTACATTTTCCTCAGCCATTTACCATGGCTACTGCAATGTAACTGGATGGAATGCCAATTAAGTCTTCTTCAGCCACACAACCAAGTGCTTGCTTTTGTTGAAATGGTTAGCCAACTGGCACCAGCATGAGGTCCAGGAGCCCCGATACAGCAACTGCAAGGACGCTCAGTCTCACCGCACTGGAATAATGTGGTCTGCTGCCCTACAGTGCCCTAGTGCTATTGAATGAGGTTGGTTGTTGCAGTGGGCTGTGCTGTTTGCAGGAGGGGCTTGTTACAAAGGCCTATGGGAGCAAATATGAGGTACAGCAGGCCTGTAGCCAGGAATTTTTGTGGGGGGGTGCTTTTAGTGGAAAAGTGGACTCTTCTTCGCGAGCACCGAAGGTGCGAAGCCAAGCTAGGGGGGTCTGGGGGCATGCCCCCCCCCCAGGAAAATTTTGGAGAAAGTCATGACAATGGTGCATTCTGAGCCTTTCTGATCATGATAAGGTTGATCAATTTTATCCTTGGGCCAAACTCCATTTGCACTAATTCACACAAGAAATCCCTCAATGGGATTTATTATTTTCAAGTCACAAAATTAGGTCTACTGTTATGCATTGATTCAGAAATAAAATATGCAGAATCATCATATTTATATCCTAACATTATGAAGGCCGTTACTAATAAGCTATTGGGAGGGAGGCACAATGAGGCATTGGGTCTTGGTACCCAAAAATAGCAAGCCAATGGCACCCAGATGGCTGGAAAAGAATTCTGAATTCTGAAAAATGTGGAGTACTAACACCATAAAATGCAAGACATGATCCGGGACCAACATATAGCATGTTCTGTCTCTATACCTCCTTCTTGCCAGCTCTTTCCTCCTCCTGATAGCTCCTTCTGTTCTTCCTCCCTATTTCTGCAGCCAGCTTATACTTATTTCATTCTTCATTCTCCCTCTCTTAATTGTCTCCTCCCTTGATTCGTCCTCCTCTAGGTGCCATGTCACCACTTCCCTCTCTGCACTACTAGCACTAGCTTATTAGCATTTTCTGCCATGCTCCAGCTCTTGTATCCTTCCGACAATGTATAGTTCTTTGCTCCTTGGATTGCTCTAACCTCCTAAATCTCTTCTGCCTTATCTGCCTCTTTCCACTGTACTATGCTTCCTCCATCTCTGCCTCCTCCCTCGCTGCTTTCTCCCATTCTCTGACTCCTCCCCCAGTTCATGTCTCCTTTCTACAGTGTAGCTATTGGCTTCTTGGATTGCGCTTGTATTCTCACTCCTCTCACTGCCTCTTCACTTTAAGGTTTCTCCCTCTCTGCCTCCTACTTCTCTGCTTAGTCCCTCTTTGCCTCCTCCTTCTCTGCAGTGCCTAGTCCCTCTCTGCCTCCTACCTCTCTGCTTAGTCCTTCTCTGCCTCCTACCTCTCGGCTCAGTCCCTCTCTGCCTCCTACCTCTCTGCTTAGTCCATCTCGGTCTCCTCCCTCTCTGTTATCTCCAATTCTGACTCCTCCCTAGTTCTTTTTGCTTTTTTTACAGGGTAGCTCTTGTCTTTTTGGATTGCTCTGGTCTCCTCCCTCTCCTCTGTCTGCCTCTTCCCTCTATGCTTTCTCCCTCCCCGCTTTCTCCCTCTGCTCCTTCCTCTCTGTTATCACCCATTCTGACTCCTCCCCAGTTATTAATTGTCCCCTTCCTACAGTGTGGTTCTTGGCTTCTTGGGTTGCTCTTGCCTCCCCTGCAGTCTTTCTGCCTCTTTTCTCTGTGCTTTCTCCCTTTCTGCCTCATCCGTCCCTGCTTTCTCCCATTCTGACTCTTTGCAGCTCTTGTCTCCTTCCTAAAACATGTACAATGTAGCTCTTTCCTCCTTTGATGGCTCTTGCCTCCCCTCTCTGAGTTTAAGTCCAATATAAGTCAGAATAGTTCCAGAGTGCAATAAGCACTTCTTTGGTCAGTGATTTACAGCCTGTCACTTTCATACCGAAAAAGAGTGTACTGTTGCACTGTGAAAATGGCACTTTGTGTGTCATCATGCTGATGATTTGTCATGATCATGCCCAATACTTTCAATGTTAATTTGATTTAAGGAGACTTATCCCGCTTGTTGGTGACAGCCAAACGAAAGGATTATGCATCTGATTTTCAATCCAAAATCAGTTATGAGTCAAATGGCCTTCTCTTGATCATGACTAACTGCTTCTATGTTTCCCATGTTGAAAGTACAGAAGATGACACTTCATCAGCTATCATGAGTCCCGAAGTGCATTTTTCACAGTGAACTGGTCCTCATTGTTTCTTTATCAAAGTGACAGGCTGTAATCCCAACAGCCATTTCAGCCAACAGACAGGCGTTTGGGCACTAAGAAAATAAAGTGGACGATAATAGTACTTTCTGTTACCGAAATTGGCCATGGTAGTGGCTAGTATCAAAATTTTCTATATTTTTTTCTGATTTTTTGGGCCTATTCAGAATCGTGACCAACCTCGGTAACACTGTAAAATGCCATACTTCCTGTTTATTGGCCATCAGAGAGGTTATTCTGGCAGGAACCAGTTGTTTACCAAGCAAAAAAAAAGCTGCAAGGTGTTGCAACGGCCGAAATGGAACCATTAACTTTTCATAGTGTTGGGAGCGGTATAAAGCCTCCTTACATGTGACATTGTGACAATTTTAAAGACACTAGAACTGCATATCTTTACATTGGACTTGAATTCCTCTATGCTTTCACTCTCTGCCTCTTCTCTCTTGTTCATCCTCCTCTCTACCTTCTCCCTCTCTACCAGTAGTACCTACCAATATTGGATCACTGGTCCAGTATCAGGAAACAGGTGGTCCAATATAAATTCCATGCGCCTTAAATTGGACCATTGGTCAAAACTTTATTTTTGCATTTTATGCAAAATATAGCAAATGTTTTTTTTTTTAACCTCAATCTGGCCTCGCACTGAGACCATGGCCTGCCCCATGCAGGCCTACGTGATGTGTCAAATAATTCATCTCTCAGGTATTAACCTGGGAGAAATAGGGCCTTGAAGTAGGTGGTCCAACATATGTACACTTCCCCAGGTCCCCTGTATAGCGCTACACATCTCTTGTAAGATATTTATCTGCAGATCTATTGTAATCAAAGCAAAAAATGGGCATGCTTATTAATTGTAATTTAGTTAAACACATTACCCTGTATGGACCAAAATGGATAAATTGCAATTAGGAGTGGGGGAATTCATCCATAGGTGTGAATTGCAATTCAGAAAGGCTGTGAAGTCTATGACCAACTGGGCAAATCAAACACACTGAATTGCAATTTGAATTACTTGACATTAAGTCAGGTAAATCCTCTGGGACAATTTTGGACCAAAATAGTGGACCTTTTGGGACCATTTTCGGCCGTGGGGGGGGGGGGGTGCGATCGCACCCGTCGCACCCCCCCTGGCTACGGGCCTGTAGAGGGGCCAACTGCCTGCCAACGAGCCATCAAATGTTGCTTTTGTCCAACCGGGAGCTTTTAATGGAACCATATTGCAGAGATTAGGGACCAAGTTGTATTGATGGCATCACATTTAATTTTGCATTTCCAAAAAAGGCTAACCAGAAGTCCCTGAGCAGTAATTGGACAATGCTGCTTCTCCGTCACCAAGCATCCCATTTCCATGTGCACCTCATCTATCGCGTATAAAGTCAATATTACCAACCAATTAGATGCATGGAGCTTAATTACTGTTGTCTATGCTATATACTGAACTGCCGAGAAAATTATGAGATGACCATGTCTCTATCTTGATGACTGCAATTTTGAATATTCCCTATTTAACCTGAAATTTTACTTATATGGTTTTTCACCAAACCAAACATGTATGGCATGGTTATTTCCAATCTGTTTACTTTGCTGTTCTCAGCAGTCAGTTCTGGGAACAAGATGGTCATGTCACAAGATGGTGGCTTCCACAACATGATAACTACCACACAGTCCCTCATTGGTCCGAAGTTCAGCGAGCAGCTTATGTTCACTCAATGGTGATATCATGGTCAAGCCCCACATCGGTCAGTTCCCTCCTCAATAATGGGCAGTAGCATGGTAAACCCCAATGTATCTAGATCCAGTTCAGCTCATTGTCAGCCCTCTAACAAGGACATGTCCTTCCCTGTAAATGTTTGACCTTCAGACAACTGCATCCCTGTATCTGTTGTTACAGATGTTTTATAGTTAATTTTAGGTGTTTGTATGTTCAGAAACTAAAACAGAAAATATCATTTTAGGAGCTTTTGTCATTCTTGTGTCAGTGTTTTGGACTCCGACTCATTGGGGAGGTGATGCAAAGAGATGCAGAGCATAAAACAGTGTACAACAATTTGGAATGAAGGAGGCTGGGCTTATCTCGGGGTAACACTTGTATATGATTAGCCCTTGGATCTATGCTAAACTCACCTTTGCCTCAGAAAACATTTTTCTGGTGAGGTTGTCAACAACAATCTATGGGATTTTTGGCAACGCCATATGTATGTTATAGAATGTGGTACTACGATAGTATGTGGCTATATCTTAAGCTATTACTCATTTTTCCCCATCTTTTGTGATTTACTGGGCCCTGAAAAATATTACTTCCCCATAGTTTACATTGTTTGCTTTATAACTTTTCCATTTATAGATTTATAGTGATAACACTTTGGTTTTGAATATTGTATGTCATATACTCTGTTCCTGTCCTCTGGAATTTAACAACAAATCACATCTTTCCTATCAGCCCCCAAAGCTGATGGGCTTATTGAAAGCCTGGTATGATTAAACTTGTTCAGTGGGTTGTGAAATTACCTCAAGAGTAACATTCATCTTATCATAGAAGGCCGGCAGTGGTGCCTTATATGTGAGATAGGGGTACATCATATATATGGGTTATTCACCTAAGGAGACTACCAGGGATAGGCGATATGTGATTTATCCAGAGAGAGCTTTAGTGTGAGTGCGATGAACGAATATTGCTGATCCCATGGTGAATAACTAGCATGCACCGCGAGATAAAACATGTAGGCATAGGAGGATAATTGGACCAAGAAGAATATATGGGATTTTTGATGGAGACTGGCTGACAGAGATGACAAATATTAGGCCATAAATTTTGATGCATCCCAATTACTGATGACTTGTCAAGTTTTTATCCTCTGTGTATTGCAGTTTGCACTTTTTTAACCAGTTTGTGCTCTTGACTGTCTCGTTCCACCTTGTTCAGGATTTTCTAGTTGCAGACGGTATGGTTCCTGTGTTAAAGAAATATATAGCAATTTGATCGACACATCACTTTTAGATTATACAGCTGACACCACCACTATTCAGTAATTCATCTGTAAATGAAGAAAGTTTCACATTGACCCATTTGAATCATAGAAATATTGTATTTCACCTTATGGATGTTTCGAAGTATAGTACAGATTCAAATTGTGGAATTTGTTAATGCCATCTTACACTTCTCCTATTTTAGTATAGAATTGCAGGCATTTCTTGGTAGTAGCATTCAAAGTACCTGTAAGTCTCCTAGAATAACAGATTGCATGTCGTGAAATGGGATTGTCAGTTATGTTGGTCTAATGGATCAATTATTGGCAAGAATGGCCGACATTGTTTCTTTGCAGGTGCCATGTTTGGGAGTTCATTGCACTGGCATGTCAGTTAATGGCAGAGCTCTGTCAGGGCTATTGAAGCCCTGGTTGATGTAGATGTGGGCCAAGCACTGGTTTAACCTGGTGCTTTATTGCCTTAATACTGGTGATGTGGATCATCTGTTTAGATAGCTGGAACCATTGTGTCTTTTCATGCTTATGCTATTATGATTGTGCCGAGTGAGCATATGCTTTCATGCAGGTGTATGAAGTAACATTTAATTGTCAGTTTGGATATTCATATAACACGTGACTTTTTATGGCCTATTGAAAAACAGAATGGGCCGACTATACCAAGCTTTAATCGCAGCAATGTGAACAGAGACTTTTTTGGTTAGGTGAAGAGACATATGGATGCCTCTTTCCTTGAGCAAGAAAAGTTATGCTGTTTCACTCAACATTAATTGAACTTACAGGAAGCTTCCATTCTCTATCTAGTAGCATTTCTGCAGTCTTAATGAGGGTATTTGAGGTGTTGTTAGCTGATATTGCTTGGATGCCTCTTCTCTTTCAAAAAAATATTCGCCATTTTGGGAAATCAGCAGCAGCTTGCCTTCATATTTGACATTAGGCCAAAGAGACTTCAGGCCTGTCTCGCATGGTTTACAATTGCTTACAGAGTTCCTTGCATGTCTGCACAAGTGAAATGATCAGTGCATTATTACTGACAATGGTCTGATTTTAGCACCACAACAGCATCTGCAGTTGAACTATTCAACTGTACTGAAGTTGTCTGACAGGATGCGGAAATCCATCAAAGATGCTCTGTGATCTTAGATCAGTCGGAGAGAAGGGTTCTTAGCCTTGACCTCAGTTTCCCTTGACTCTAATTGAAGAAAGGGTTTTCCTGTAAAGGTACTTAAAAGAGAATGGACGTGCTTGAGTGGTGTTTGTTACTTGAAATCGCCAATATAGTTGGTTCTTATTTTTCGACCACTTCGCCAGTCATGAACATAACCTTTATTACAAATATTATGATTGTTAACTGTCACATGATTGTTTTCTAACTCTAGTGTGTATTTTACGTCTGCATTGTCATGTGTTGCTACTTATGGCATAATTTTTCAAAAACTATATTCAGTTTGCAGATTTGTTGTCAAACAAAATGTAATGTACAGTTTGAGAATTGTCCAACACAGCCAACTTCTAACATGTACACGTACATGTACATGTATACAGGACCTAGAAGTTTGGGTTGATAAAGGATTTATCTGGTAATTAAAGCAGGTGCAGCAATAAAATCATGTATTTCTATGTGAAATTATATTTCCAATGCAGTTAAGCCATGGATATATGTCCCGCCTTTTAAGTGTGATCCGCAAATATTTAGGCTTTTTCAAGATCGGCCCTGAAGCATTATTCTCTTAGGCCATCATTGAACAGATGCAAGAGTGAGTGTGATGTTGTGGACAAAACAATTAGTGTCTCCTAAACTTGAAGCATTGTTCCAATTGAATGGTCCAAATGGAATGTGAAGATCTTCTAAAACGTAAGGGTGTCATGATATGCCTATCCCATTATACTATATGATGATTTACTTGTATATCATGGCATCCTGGTTATGATATAATACAAGATATAATTTGAAATAGAGCATAATAAAGCTTGATTCAGGCAGCTAGCATTCCTCAGACCGCTGCTGTCCTGTATTCCGTGTGACTAATATTTATTTGACATTATCCCTTTCCTTGTTCTTTTGTGTAAACTGCATTGATTGCATGTTTCCCGCAGTACCCGTTCATTTGCCCAACTTGCCATTAGCATTCCTCCATGCTATTAGCTGCATCTCAGGTCTTTCCTCAGGCTATTTGGCTGCATTTGCCGTCTCCTTTCTTTGACCCCTCCTTGATTAGCTTGGTACCTTCCAAGCTCATTAATGGCATTCGCTGAGGTTCATCTGCTGGCTAATGGTCACTGCAGGCTACTACTGTCTTGTCACTGTCACTACTACTTTTGTATGACCCCAAACCTCAATCTGCACGGCGGCAGTGCCCACATGTATACCTGTTGAACCAAAAAAGCTTTATTGGTGCTTCGTTGGGTATGTGTTTCTGTTACAAAATTAAGAAAGGTTGATTGAATGGAATTCTATGGATAAATAATTTCAGATAGCTGGCTGCAACGTTAATGTATGTATGCTTTCTCGTGAGTCCCTTCAAGCTTGTTTGTGGCAATCTGTGCATGGTTTTATATCATCATTATCTGTGGAATCATTATTCTTGCTGAATGTCATTGTGAATTGCCATGCCGTACTGTACAGTTAAGTCAGTCGTGGTTACAGGATGGTTATTGGTCAAGTCTGAGATTCTGTCATGGATAGGTGGATATATTGCTACATGATAACTAACAACACATGGCCTCTAATTGTGGTTTATGTTCACTTAATGGTCATGTCGTGGTCATCGTTGGAGTGGCCAATCTCCCTCTATACTTATTGGCCAGTCGCATGGAAAAGCCCAATGTATCTAGATCAAGTCCAGCTCACTGTCATCACTCTAACAAGGACATGTCCTTCCCTGTGAATGTTTGACCTTCAGCCAGCTGCATCTCCTGGACCCTTTGTTGGCTAAGGGCTGATATTTTATGGTAATTGTAGGCACTTAAACTTATAGATAACACGTATATCTGAGAAAGTGAAATCAAACAAATCTAATTAGAAGCTTCCTTGGTCAGTGTCATTTTTTGTGGAGGTGATGCAAAGAGATGCAGAGCCAAAATAAACTTTAAAATTGTATGCATTCTTTTCAAATGTATTCACTGGTCAGTAGCTCCTTTTTATCTGAAGAAGTTAATAAAAATAAAGTCTTTGGGGCGAGGTAACCTTAGGAGTAGTGATGCCATCACACCTGTTCGACTGTCAACAAGAACTTAGAAAAATTACGATGATAGGGCTTTTGCGACAATAGGCCCTAAACTTTTGAATGAGCTGCCTCCCTATCTTCGGAGAAAAACAGACTTTGTTGAGTTTTAAAAAGGACTAAAGACTCACTTTTTAGTTCATGTTTTTGTAAATAATTTTATCTGGTTTATGTTTTTATTTATACATACTGTCATTGTATTTTTGTTGTCAAAGTGCATTGAGATTCGTTATGCCATGTAATGCGTTATAGAATAATAAAATTATTATATAGAGCATAAAACAGCATAAAACTATTTGGGATGAAGGAGGCTGGGCTTATCTTGGAGTAACACTGGTATTTGTTAGCCGTTGAACCTGTGCTGAGCTCACAACTTCCTCTGAAAACATTTATGGCAATGTTGTCAACAACACTGGATGGGATGTTGGTTAGCACCATATGTCGTAGAATGTGGTACTAAGATAGTATGTGACTATGTGGCTTTCTCCTCATGGTTTACATTTGCTATATTACAACTTTTCCTTTGAGCCCTGACACTCTGGTTACGTATATATTGTATGTGACATACAGTACTTCGTTCTTGTCCGTTAGAATTTGACAACAAATCACACCTTTCCTCTCAGCCCACAAAGCTGATGAGCTTCTTGAAAGCCTGATATGATTAAAATTGTTCACTGGGATGTGAAATTACCTCGAGAGTTACATTCATCTTATTGTAGCAGTCACTGGCTGAGTCATGCTTTATATATAAGAGATTCAGAGATTGGGATACATTGTGTATTGGAAGGCATCCATCTCTGCCGTGATTGCTTTGAGAATTTGTCAAATTTTTTGTATTTTCCTGCAGTTCACTATTGAAATATGTGCTGTTGAGTGTCTTGTTCCAACTTGAATCTGTAGGACTTCCTGGCTATTGTTGAACAATCAATGATATTCCGGAAATTTCTCGGTACCTGTATAAATTTAGCAATTTATTTGAGAACACTTGGATTGGAGGTATAAACTTGACAAGCACTGGTTTAACCTGCATGGTGCGTTAAACTTAATACTGGTTATAAGGATCGTTAGATGAGATGGCTGGAACAATTGTCTCATTTCATGTAATTACGCTTGTTGTAAGGAAAGGCTGGGAATACAGTACATCGTACAATCTATATAACTTACCAAAGTCCCACACCCTCAGGAGGCTTTTTCTCTTCAACACCCTTCAAATTTTCACTTCAAACACCATCCATCTGTGGCCTCCTTCCAAAGTTTATATTTTTATTTCAAAGATAGAAATAGACAAAAATCTTTGTGTACAAGTTGAACACCTTATCCGCTAGGCCATGACTACCTTCATAGATGTGAGCTCAAATGGATGCCTATAATGTAATATTCTCTTTTAAAGATTAGCTTGATATTTTTGGACATCTGTGCATAACTGCCAAGAGGATATACAATATACAGACCCACCAACCTAATCTGTCTTTATACATTTCTTGACTGCATGATTACAATTGCTTACAGAGTGTCTTGCATGTCTGCACATGTGACACAATCAGTGCATGATCACTGACATTGTCTGATTTTAGCTCCACAACTGCATCCAACTCCTGTGGTTGAACTATACTGAAGTTGTCTGACAGGACGCGGAAATCCTTCAAAGATGCTCTGTGATCTTAGATCAGTAGAAGGGTTCTTAGCCTTGACCTCAGTTTCCCTTGACTCTAATTGAAGAAAGGGTTTTCGTGTAAAGGTACTTAAAAGAGAATAGACTGAGTAGAGTAGGACCAACCCTAAGGTTTAATTTAGATACATGCAGCTATTAACTATTAATTATACATCCCTGCCGGGTATAAGATGCAAAAATCATAGGTGACATTCTCACACCTTCAACACCTAAAAACTCCTCCCCGAGCAATGCCACTCACCTAAACTATCCACCTATCCTTATTGATCTATCCTCTCCTTCTGATAACAGCAAATAACAGTGAAACAGCTCCCTTATTTACGTTTCCTGCCTCTGCTGTTGTTCCCCACCAGGGGCGCATGAATCTCCATCGTAGTTCACTGACTGCTCACGCCAGAGGCTGGCGCCACCGTCTCTCATCCCGCCAAAACTATCCACACACTCCAGTGTGGCCAGGTTCATGTTCAAGCACAATCTTACAGCAGACGACTCAGAGCACACGACTGCTGTGTAGCATTTGGCAATGAGCCAAAATATCACTAACTCTTTTTCATCACCAATACTTCCTGAAATCCATCTTTACCCTGCTCACGTATATTCTCTACCTTTTCAATCAAAGCACACGCTTTCAGACAAACTGCAGATTTTTATCATTTCCCAGTCAATATTTCCAGTGCCATCACTGGGAATCAACCTCTTCATTTTCACATATAGTGTGGGGTCGGGGCTCCATTCCCCCTAAAAATGTCCCTCAATGGGTATATCTAGTTAATTATAATACAGCAGCTCACACTTTAGTCTATAGACAGGCATGCAGGATTTATGCAAATATTGTTGCTGACTCTCTGCTTGGGCTAGTTATAATCCATCATGACTCCTCAAGCCAATGACACCATCCGAAAGGCTGGGACATGAACTGTGTTATATCCTAATGTGGGACATTATGTGTCCTGGCATAAATTCTGTGCCTCGGAAAGTTTGCTTTCCGTTAGGTAGTGGTTGTTGGGCCCCAGCATTGCATGCACAAATGACATGGCAGGTGATGTGCAAGAAAGTTTGGCAGGCAGCTTGCTGCTAATAAAGTTGTCAATTGTTTTCGAAAATAAACTCACAGGCTGATGAATTGATGCATAAAAGTTGGGTAATGATCCTGTGTTTATTTATGAACTCTTTTCAATTTGCTCGATCTGCTACTTATCAAATTAATTGGTTAGGAATCAGGCTACTGAAGGTATTTGAACTTAGAAGTCCGTTGAAAGGAGAGGCAGTCCTGTCATGGCTGGAGTTCTGTTTGGAGCAGTGGATTGGAAGTTCTCAACTGATACAGTGTATACGGCAAGCCAACCCTTGAAACAAGGCACACCATGGCTGAGCTCTTGCCATCAAAATGCATGTTGCTTGGCTTATGCAGTGTTATAAAAGCTCAAGAGTCGACAGGCAGAGAGTCCACATTGTGACAGCTCTGTGGAGAGTTTCATGAATTTGAGCCAGGCTCCATTATAGGTGTGAGCTCCATGGCCATATGCATGGCAAAGTTGTGACAGCCCTGTGCATCCTGATCCTGGGTTGATCCCATGACAATCAGCATAATTCCATAACAAGAACATCAAAGTAAACTGTTCAACTGCTGCTTCTATCCTCATTATATACTGTAAAATCCTTTTTGTTTTTCCTAGCAGCTGCTTGGGTTAGACCATTGTGGAAGTGGTTTTCAGTAAGAAGATTCTTCATTCTTTTTTCTACTCATTCATATTTTATGACTCTATAATGTTCTGAAGTTGTTGGTCCTTGGATTCCATAGTGCACAAAGTGCCTTCTGAAAGCTTTATGATGGTGTTGTGAGCCAGTTTGGTACCTTTCAATTACTCAACTAAGATGGCCAAGTGAATTTATATGAACACATTTTAGGTACTATATAATTGGCAAAATTTTGGCTGTGTTGCAAAATGCTTTGTACAAGCACATCAGAGTAGAATTCCAAATTGTATTTCAGTGGTTTATTGCAAGTATAACCTGCAGACTAACTTAAAGTGTATTGCAGTTGGTCTGCACAGAATGGCCAAAAGAATGCAACTTTATTGAAAGAGGAAGATCCCTCAAATTGAATGTAAATGTGATATCTTAAAGTTGCCGGCTGTGATCTCATCAGCTAACCTTCATGAGCACCCAGAATTTGGTTGGAGAGCACATGCCGTCAATCTGTCTATGCATTTGTTGAAGAGTTTAGCCAAACTGGCACCAGCTTCAGGGCTGAAGAGGCCTGATAAAGCAACTGCACGGGACACCCAAATAATAAATAAAAGTGGCTGTCTGCTCTTGTTATTTGAATGCACTTGGTGAATTTCAAGGGCTAACTTATTGCAGGGGGCCGTGCCATTTGCAGCAGAGGGCTGCTTGTTACAATTGCATAGGGGAGCAAATTATGAAACCCCTCTGAGGCGAGCTGCTTGCTAACCAACTGACAAACAGTGATCAAACCTGCCTGCAGACACACTGGAAACTTTAAGCAGACCAATTTTGCAGCGATGAGGGACTAATTGTGTTGATGGCAAGGCCCCCATATGTGCACTACACATTTAATTTTGTATTACCACAAAAGGCTCACCAGAAGCCCCAATCAGCAATTGGCTAATGTTGCCTCGCCCTCAGCAAGCATAGATCCATTTTACACGGTGCAATTCATCGCAATACAAGTTCATACCTATGAAAAGGTTGATATCATCCAAAACAAAAATGCGCATAGCTTCATGAATAGTATGTTCCTGAATAGCACTTCATAGATGACCATGTCAGTTTTACTGAATGTGCAGCTGTACCATTATTGTGCTACAAGGCTGATGATAAAGACATAAAGGCATATGATTCATGGCAAGTCTGCTGTGTGAAAGAAGAGAGAAGTATCTGATGATTTATGAAGCAATGATGGTACTAGCCAGTGTCCCTGCTTGGCCAGGCTGCAATGCAGAGCAAACTTTGTTGAGTGTTTGTGGAGAACTTGGGTCCAAGCCAGCGCTAGATGGAGATGGTTGCCATTGTGGGCCATCATGCATGATGACATTGCTTGCTGAAAACTCTTGGCTGTTCCTGATCTAATAAATCATGAATGAGCATTGACCAACTGCCAAAGGCAAACAATTTATGATGAGAATATTTGTGTTGTTGATGTAGATGTGCGTCATATTTATGAGAGTACTGATAAGAAAGCTTCTTGCTGTAAGTCTGTTGTCCATTGGATGTCAATGCCTTGTGAAACTGTTTTAGTTTTGATGACGTCTGAGACTCTTCTCATCACATAGACAAGTCCATCAAGGGCCTCAAGCTGGTTGAAACCAGACTGACGTATCCTACTGCCATCCCTGCATCTCTTATTATACTCCTCCACTACACTACCCCTCCCCAAATGTGTCTCAGCTGGTCAGTTCTGGTTAATGGCAGTTTTACGGTTGTTATTTGGACATCCCTTGTACAACAACAGTCCTGGTGACTGGGGAACATGGTGCAGAATGCTGATCAGTTGGATCATGGTTTATCCATAGCTATAGTCAGGCAAGAATGTATTTTCTCTTGGACCTTTAAATGATAAATAATTCAAATCTCTGGGTTTTTAATATGCATGGGATTTCTATGCGATTTTAGCAAATCACCCGTTTTGACCCTATGAGAACAGGTCAAAACTCACCAGACTGTGTCTCAACAAAAAATAAATCTATTCATAATTCAGAATTGTGTGGTCTGTGGAGGATTCATCGGCCAAAAGGATAAATGAAACACTGGACCAAAATTCACTTGTTCCAAATGTTTTGTTTCATAATCAGTAATGAAAGGCTCCGAGGTCCAACCATTGTAACTACTGCAACAGGAAGATCGTATTTCAATATTTGGTAATGACAAACTCTATCGAACAGTTTACCTTCGATATTTTAGTCATTGATGCCAGTCTGAATGACTTCTTTAATGGCCATTGCTAGGCAGTTCGGACTGCGGAATCATTCCTAATCAGATTGATAGACTCAGTGGCACTCTGGCCCATCGTGACCATGGAGGAACATCTCAGCTGCTCATAACTGAGTCATCACTCACCTGTGATTATCACCTTCTGGCTTGCCGCAGCAACTAACCCGACATCCTTCCTGTTCTGCACAGATCCATTGGGCCACTAGATGCATCAATTTCAACCTTTATCGCTTGTCTGTGTAGTTTAGTGTAGGACACTGTAGGCCTGTTATGTCTTCCCTTCAAAGTTGTTAGTTTGTGCCTTCAGTAAGCTTTATTCTTCAGTTCAGATTTACTTATTTTTTTAATACTTTGTTGTCGGTTTTTCAGACTGAATTGATAATTTCATGTCTTGCACCATTAGAGACATGTTTGCACTTATAAACATGTACGTATGTATGGTAGTACAATACCACTGAAACATCTGATTTTTGGACTGTCTTCACATTGAGAAATTTTCAACATTATACATCGAAGGGAGAACACTTTTCCCAGGAAGTTTAGGTATCATCAATTCAGAATGAAAGAATATTTCTTCATATTGTCTCTGTTATTGAATCAAGAAACTCCAGAGAGAAATATTTGCTTCTCAATTACCTAGAGGAGTTCTGCAGAGCTCCTGCTTCTGTCCCAGGGAGGTTTGCTTCTCTGTATTCAAAGGACAAACACATTACATTTCATTTTATTGAATGAGTTGTCCTTTATTGTCAAGTACTATCTGTCTTTTGAGAAAATTCCTTCTCAGTTCAGGCACATAAATATCATGTAATTGTGATCCATAAATGAGACCCCAGGTGCGACTGCAATAATGTGATAGACACTATTCTTCTTCTTTAATGTCACAAATTAAATATTCTTTATTTAATGATGAAGCAGCGATCAAAATTCAGAGGACGGACAGAAACTATGGCAAGCTGGGAAAACTCCTACATTTTAACTTGGGATTTTATCGTCAGTCTTGCGCACCACTACAAATTTACGAAGATCTGGATATAGAGCAGCCATCCCGCGTCCAGAACCACTTATACTTATACTTATCTTTAAATTGTCCAGTCGTTGGACAATTTAAAGATACATATTGTAGCAGGTGTATAGTCATTGGACAATTTAAAGATAGCAGGTCTATAGTCTTCTCATATTATTCCCATTGAATTATGGATATTCAATATTCATTTGCAACAGATCAATAGAAAAGGCCCATGCTGGCATGCTATCTGTATGAACTTCTTTAGCATTGGATTCCTTGAGTTCTTGCAAGTCAATGGTCCATGATTGACGGTTTTGTCCCTCTGGGAAACATTAATTGGCCCAGGAAATAATAGTCGACTTTGTTTGTCTGGGCTCCTCCCTTGTGATATATTCATTCTGCAAGGTTTGCCTCTGAAAAGAGTGGTCCCTGTTTTGTAAGACCTCCATTTGTGAGAGTGATTTGTGGTATGTATGTAACTTTCTTCCTTCTGCACTGAGCATTTTTAGTGCATTTGCAGTTTTCTCCCATAGGATGGACTACATCCACATCACAGACCACTTCATGACAAAAGAAGTGGCAGTCTTATGATGCTATGACCATTGTACCTCATAGTTGTCACATTCTGCAGGTCCTTCCTTGCTTTCCTCTTTTGCTATTTGAAAGGAAGGAAAACTGTGTTTTTCTTCTCCATAGAAAAAATAAACGTACCTCGCACAAGTTGCAGTTCTTGCCACATTGTGGTTCTCTGATTGTATAATCGGTACCTGTGCCTGTGTGCCGTTGTTACTTGTTGTACATCTGTTAAAGAAGAAAGAACAAGACCTCAGTGCATTTCAGCGAAAAATTTTCTCGAATAACACGGGAATTATAGTTTCACGAAAGAGAGAATTGTGTCTACATCAAGTGAAAGCAATTGTTTCTGGGGAACCACAAATGACATGCAAATGGGAAATGACCAACAGCCAGTCATGCAAATTGCCCATTGATATTCTGGCTCAACACAGATTAGCATGCTCAAAAAGCAAGGTGTGGCCAACAGACAAACAGTTGCACGAGGCAGCAGGTCTGAAAGTTTTTGCTTGATTGATTTCTTGGATTCTCTAAAACATTCTTTTATCCTCCACACGTTCTCGAATATCTGCTGGGCTGTATTGTCTATCATAGTTCTGTTTCTGTCTGGAATAAATATACCCTCATTTCCCCTTACTCAAAGAAAGTTTGAAGATCCATAGAGATGGACAAAGACAATGCTGATAGGCTTAGAGTTTTTCGACTCCATTCAAATTTTTCAAGTATTCCATTGTGCTGGGAAATCTTTGTCAGTTCTATGACACTGCCAACTTTTTATATTTATGTACATCAAAAAACTCATACTGACCAATAGAAGTCAACTCCTTAAAATTAGGCGTTTTGTCCAAATGTAGCAAATCAGTTTCATAAACTATGAATAAACCAATCCACTAAATTTTGTTCTCTGTCTTAAACTTTTTGATACATGGATACTTAGGGACTTTCATTAACTCCCGGTTTCACTGTTTGATAGGAGAAATTAAATATTACACAAATGTACATTTTACACAATATATGTCATGGTGCAACAACGTGACAGCACTGTACATGTTTTACATGACTTCCTGTTTGATCAAAACATTGGTTGGAGAAAGCACATTTTTCACAAAAAGTCAATTCATATAGAATCAAATTGCTGTCATTTGTAGAAAACACATAGAACTGGTGTATTTAGTCACTGTAGACAAAGCCTATGCAAAGTGCAACCTTGAAACATCTTTGATATTTGATTAACAGCCTTCAAAGTTTCAACGTGAGTTGGCAAAAAATTCTGTGTTGACATGGCCATAGGAGAATTTATATCTTACCTTTTCTATGAATCGGTATCCTATGCATTGTCCTATTAGCAATTCCAAATATATATATCCCATGCAATATAAATACAGTCCATGAACAATTCCATGTGGATAAATGGATGCACAAATGCTCAAATCAGAAGTTCTTTGGCAAATATTCCCTGGCTCTGTGAGCCTCTAACACATTTTCTTTTGCTCTGACAATGTTTAAAGGGGCCCTGTTACAAAATACCAAGCTGGCTTAGCCTGTTTAGCATTGTTTGGCATTGACTGTTTGTTGTAATCACCTGTTTCGAACCTTAGTTCAGTGGAGTGCAACAATATCTCTTTGAATTCCATATGTGTGGTTGTGGGACCATGAAATGTGTTAATTTTCTTTATCACATGCTGACATATTTTTATTTATCATTTCAGTTATGTATGGCTTTTGTTGCATTGGATTATACCATTGGTGTTGCCTGGTGTTGGTGGGTAATACCCTGTCAGAAATCTCAGTCCATTATGTTGCTCTTTTAGTAAACATGATGATGCAGTTTTGCAGATCATAAAGGTGCATCAGAGTGAATTAATTAGTGGCAGAGACTGTCCTGATCAATTTGATGTGTTTATGGGGTGCAGTGATGAATACTCAATGATGGATGTGCCAGGGTCATGTTTACTACTTGGATATCGCACCTGAGGAGTAATCGGACCTGAAATATTGATGGGAAAACATTTCTTTCATAGCCTGTATATTGTCATGGTCCACAGAGATGTCTTTGATTGGTTGGGCATGATAGAACTGGAGGAGTAAAGGCTGTCGAACTGACCCTGTCTGATAGTTTCATGAAAAAATTAAAGGAAAAAATTAAATTAGAGAGGCAAGACTAGTTTGACAGCTCAGCCAAGAAAACTTGCAAGGAGGCAACCTGAAAGTAGATGCCAAAAAGACTTCCATTTTTTTGCAGGGCTTGCGGTGACTCAGTCAGAAGGCCAAATAAACTTAGAGGGACAAGACAGGTTAGACAGCTCTGCAAAGAGGAGGTGGCCTAAAAGTAGAGACGCCAAAAAAAACAAAAAACGGAGCTGTCAGATTTGGCCTTCTGACAGCGCCATTTTTCTCAACTGAAAGATCAATACTGAAAGTGCAGAAAAGTAGCAGGTCAACTTATGACAGCATTATATTATGGGAATTGTTGTGTGACACGAACCTGAGCCCAGTTGATTATGATATTTCCAATGTCCTATTTGTCCAAATATTTGTCGGAAAACTAATATCATAGATCTTTAAATGTATGCATGTGCAGTAGGGTGGGCTGAAAAAAACTTTTTTTGGAATTTCAATATGCCAGTGGTATAGAAAGTTGGCTATGGCCAAAAAATGAAAATTTGTGCAAAAAAAATTTTGTGGCATGCGACGTGTGCCGGGCCACTCCGGCTTTTATGAAAATGCTTATTTTCATCCATTTCGCATGCCTTTTTAGACCATTTTTTGGCCTGAGTCAGCTTCCTTGGTTTCAGAAGGCTCAATGGCATACTGAAATCTTCTTTGAAGGCCATTTTGGATATGAAATGCCATAAACAGGTCCCTGATATTTAAGATATAGCCATTTCTGGGTAAATGTTGGGGATCAGAATTTGGCTTTTTTTGCTAAAAATTGCCCGAAAAAATTGAAAATATCGGAATTGACTTCACAAAAAATGATTCAAAGTGAATTGTAATTACCCCGTGTCCTCCCTAATGCCCTAAAAAAACACTTCCAGCGCATTACCTGCATCAATTTGTGGTTTCAGTTTCCAGAATAGGGGCAATTCCGTAAAGTCAGACTTACAGATTTGACACTTTGGCAGCTTGTGGAGCCCTACCATTACACCTCAGTTATTTCATTGTTAAATAGGGATGAGGCCAGGTAACAGGGGTATCAGACAAGCCATCAACCAAAGCTCCAAGTGCAATAGGAGCTGAGCTATAAGGCAAAATGTCATCTTGTCAGACGTACTCACACACTGTACGTTCAACACGATGACATTTTGCCTTATAGCTCAGCTCCTATTGCACTTGGAGCTATGGTTGATGGCTTGTCTGATAGCCCTATTACCTGGCCTCATCCCTATTCAACAATGAAATAACTGAGGTGTAATGGTAGGGCTCCACAAGCTGCCAAAGTGTCAAATCTGTAAATCTGACTTTACGGAATTGCCCCTATTCTGGAAACTGAAACCACAAATTGATGCAGGTAATGCGCTGGAAGTGTTTTTTAGGGCATTAGGGAGGACACGGGTAATTACAATTCACTTAGAATCATTTTTTGTGAAGTCAATTCCGATATTTTTAATTTTTTCGGGCAATTTTTAGCAAAAAAGGGCCAAATTCTGTTCCCCAACATTTACCCAGAAATGGCTATATCTTAAATATCAGGGACCTGTTTATGGCATTTCATATCCAAAATGGTCTTCATAGAAGATTTAAGTATGCCATTGAGCCTTCTGAAACCAAGGAAGCTGACTCAGGCCAAAAAATGGTCTAAAAAGGCATGCGAAATGGCTGAAAATATGCATTTTCATAAAAGTCGGAGTGGCCCGGCACAAGTCACATGCCACAAAATTTTTTTTGCACAAATTTTCATTTTTTGGCGACAACCAACTTTCTATACCACTGGCATATTGAAATTCCAAAAAAAGTTTTTTTCAGCCCACCCTAATGTGCAGGTGCATGTGAATATGAAAAACTATCTGGAACAAAGGGGGAAATAAACGTTCTATTGTTTAGGTTCCTTACCTGAAATTCCTTGATTCCATCTGGTCACATTTTTGTGATTGCTTTATAAATTTAAGTGGTAGTTGCTCCTGCAGGTGCACTGGTTTATGGAGAGAAGTAGCTATAATGGTTTGAGTGATATTCCATGTTTTGGCAATTTGAGAGCATTTTCCACAATTACAATGCTTTTATTTAATTGCCTGAACGCCAGGCAGTTTTTGTCAAATTTCAAAGAATAGGTAATGGTGCAAAATGGTCGCAAATCTAAGCTGTGTGACTCAAAATTCCATTTTTGGATAAACCGATAAGAAACTTACTGTTTCCTGAATTGAAGTAGTTATTTGTCTTTTCTGTTATAGCTGTGATGTAATTTCAGAATTTCAGTTGCAGTATGCCTTGCATAAAATAGAGCTAGTTGAAAAATGAGAATAACCCTTGGTTCTTTGTCAAATGTAATCTTTGGGTTTTTTTGTATAGTCATGATATATCCAGTTGTTTTCCTGTTCAATGTACCTTTACGAATGTTTAAGAATGATGTACAATTTCATAACATAGAAGACTTTAATTCTGTCATCGATATATTTAATAAATTTGTTTTATGACCAGGTCTTGTACATGAATTTTCATCAAGGTGAGAGGTTCTCTTTTTAGCCTGGCTTTTAAATTCAGATAGGAGTAATTGTAAATAGAAAAAACATTGAAGATCCAGACCAATTATGGATTTAGCAAAAAAGTATAAGGAGGAGCTATTTCATGATACGATGCATAATTTGGGTTAACGTGGTTATGATGCGATACAAAAATGATGTGAAACAAATTGTCCTTGTCTGACCAGACCATTTTACAGCTTCGTTCAGCTATTTATTTGCAGATCATTTTCTGCATTGCCAGTATCTCTCTCCTTGTTAATTTGTGTAAACTGCATTGATTGCTCATTTTCTGCCATACCCTTTCATTTGCCCAACTTGCCATCTTTCTTAAGGATGTTTGGCTGCATTTGCCGTCTCCTTTCTTTGACCCTTCCTTGATTAGCATGGTACCTTCCAAGCTCATTAATGGCATTAGCTGAGGTTCATCTGCTGGCTAATGGTCACCACAGGCTACTTTCGTGTCACTGTCACAACAATTTTTTCACGACCCTATGCCCTCAACCTGTATACATGAAGCAAAATGCTTTATTGTTGCACTCTTTGCTGTTTGGACATTTCATTCATAAAATAACGAAAAGCCGATTGAATTTTCATCTTATTGTAGCAGTCATTGGCCAAGTGATGCCTTCTATATGAGATTCAGAGATTGGGGTACAACGTATTTTGAAACTATTATAATCTGCAACGAATTTCTGGTGACACCTGCAAGTCTCCTGGAATAACAGAGATTGCATGTTGTGAAATGGGATGGTCAGTTATTTTGGTCTAATGGATCAATTATTGGTGAGAATAGCTGACATTGTTTCTTTGCGGGCGCCATGTTTGGGAGTTCATTGCACTGACATGTCTGCTAATGGCAGAGCTCTGTCAGAGCTACTGAAGCCCTGGTTGATGTAGATTTAAACCAAGCACTGGTCTAACTGGCATGATGCCTCAATACCAGTGTTTTGGATCATTAGAAAAAATAGCTGGAACGGTTGTCTCCTTTCATGCAGTTTTGCTTGTGATTGGGAAAGGCGTGGAATACGGGCAACCTGTGAAATAACACACCCTCAGGAAGATATTCACTCTTCACCACCCTTCAGTTTTTACCTTTACCCCTCAGTGCCCACTCTCCCAAGCTGGGCTAGCTCATTACTTTTATTTCATTACTGGAAAAGGATAAAAGTACCTTATATGTGAAGTTAACACCTTATCCGCCAGGCCATGATTCCCCTCATTGGTATCAGTTGAGAGGCTGAAATGGATGCCTATAACATCATGTTCTCTTCAAAGCTTTGTCATCTTGAGAGATCAGTGAGTGATAGTCTGGAGGATCAACAATGTATGCTTGCTGAATCTAGCTGAATACCTTTCTCACATGCATGGTTAAAGTTGCTTACAGAGTGTCTTGCATGTCTGCACATGTGACACAATCAGTGCATGATCACTGACATTGTCTGATTTTAGCTCCACAACTGCATCCAACTCTTTAATTCATTTATTTATTATACATTTAGAAAGGGTAGACTCATTAAGTAACATTACTCTGTCAAAGTATAGCGGTTTCTTGAAAATGTGAAATATCCAATCGGCGTTCATAGCTACCTGCCTGTGCCAATCATCTGCATAGTAAAGGATGCGTTCAAAAATCGATGTTGATGAAAGGCTATCAGTCTTATTGGCAACGAGCAATTGCTTCACACAAAGTGGACCAATGGGGAATTAGACATCTAATTGCAAACCGATGCCAGCAAATGCAATAGCTAAAGCAAAGTGACACTCATTTCCTGGCATGTAGTTTCATCAGGCTTTTCTCACAGCTCCTTGCTCTGAAATAATTATATGCAATACACAGCAGTGTGAGCACTGAAGAGCACTTGCAAACACAAAACAAACCCAAAATATTGGAAATAGCATGATTGAAACAGAATTTTTGGATATGGGTTACACAACTCTTGCAATTCTAACACAGCAGCTCGCCCTTTAGACAGGCAGGATTTTTGCGAACACTGTTGCTGACTGCTTTGGCTTGAAAGTGATCCATTGTATATGGAACAAATGTGAGCATCCAAGGTTATGGTCATAAAAAAGGAATATACTGCTGGCATAAAGTGCCTCCAACGGATCTATGAAGATGGGGCATTCATTGGTTTTTTGAGTTTTCTCAACCTGCAAACTGTATTGTATGGTTTATTTATATATATATATATGAATAATACATGTATTGGTTGCATTTGTATTACTTACACAATATTTCTCTGTAAAAAATTTAAAGGAACAGGCTTGTAATATGGTTTATCAACCCATGAGATAGCTTTTTGATTCAAAATCAGGATATCTGGTGCAGTAGAAATTGTGCCATATACCCCAATGTGGGACATTATGTGTCCTGGTTTAATTCTGTGCATCCAAAAACTTGCTTACCGTGAGGTCTTTGTTGTGTGACCCCAGGACTGCATGCACAAATGCCATGGTCTGCTAGAAAGTTTGAGCTTGCGGTCTGTTGAAAGGAAGTGCTGTCATGGCTGAAATATGGTGCAGTGGATTGCAAGTTCTCAACTGATATGTATACGGAAAGCCAACCCTGTAAGCTAGTTGCACCACAGATGAGCCACAGCTGAGCCTTTGCCATCAAAATGCATGTAGTGTGGCTTATGCAGTGTTATGAAAGGCTCAAGAATCGACAGTCAGATATTCCATGTGACAACTCTGTGGAGAGTTTCATGAATCAATGTTTGTATGTTTTCTGGATGCCAGCAAGGCCTTTAATCGAATTAGTCATGACAAACTGTTCGAAAAATTGTCAAAAAGAGGTGTTCCTACTTATATTATGAAGTTGTTGATGTATTGGTATTGTAATCAAACTTTTTGTGTCAGATGGGGCTCAAGTGTCTCTGCTCCTTTTACTGTTACTAACGGTGTGAGACAAGGTGGAATCTTATCACCTGTATTGTTTAATGTCTACTTTGATGATCTGAGTTCCAAGCTTAACCATATTAAGTGTGGGTGTATCTTAAACAATGTCATAATGAACCACTTGATGTATGCAGATGTTTAGTAGTATTTGCACCATCGCTTATTGGTCTGCAATTATTGTAAGACAATTGTGCTATATTTGCTGGAAACAATGATGTTATGTTTAATCCACTTAAAAGTGCTTGTATGATTTTCCGCCCGAAAAACAGCAATTATAAAATTGCTAGCTCTGTTTACTTGAATGGTGAATCTCTTAAAGTGGTGTCAAACACTAAGTATTTGGGACATCGTATTAGTAATGATTTATCTGATGACCTTGATATGAGTCGACAGTACCGTCAACTGTATGTTCAAGGAAATGTGTTACTTAGGAAATTTCATATGTGTAGTATTGAGGTTAAATTGCGACTGTTTCAGACATATTGCTCTCCAATGTATACTCCACATCTATGGTGGAACTTTTGTAAATATAGCTGGAGGAAATTGAACACTGCTTATCACAATGTTTTGAAATTACTT
Source organism: Platynereis dumerilii (assembly GCA_026936325.1). Classification (NCBI taxonomy): domain Eukaryota; kingdom Metazoa; phylum Annelida; class Polychaeta; order Phyllodocida; family Nereididae; genus Platynereis; species Platynereis dumerilii. The sequence continues at coordinate 3,486,500 of JAPTHN010000007.1, forward strand.
ATAGGCCTGTCTAAATATGAACACTAATATTAGAAGTTGTGCTGCTTTAGTTAGAAACTATGCCTATAAATTTATGGGACGCCTTGAGAAATCCTCAAATGGTATTATTCAAGATTTACTTAATACAAGCATTGTTTATGCGTCTAGAAATAGGAGTCACTAGCTCAAGTTATTATACTCAGGTGCTATATAATTTGTTTGCATGAACCTTTTTGTTTTTTGTGTGGTGCTATGTAATTGTTACATGGTGCTATATATTATCGTTACATGTATATAGTTTGTATATGGACCGAGGAATAAAGTTTATAATAATAATAAGAATTTGAGCCAGTTTCCATTATGGGTGTAAAGACCTGTGAAGTAATGGATTCTAGGGGCCATATGCATGGTGCAGTTGTGATAGACTTGTGCATCCTGGTACTGAGTGGATCCCTTGATAATCAGGAGAATTCCATAACAGGAAGATAAAGGTAAACTGTTCAACTGCTGGATCCGTCCACTTTTTATGCAACAAAAGTCAATTATACTGCAATATCAGAACCAATTCTCTGGATGAGCCTATTTCAGTGGAAGCTCATCATGCATGGAGAGAAAGCACTCTGTGGGCTATTCCTTTTCGTAGCCACTTCTTGGAGGTGGTTTTCCGTAAGATGATTTTTCATTCTCTTTCTACTCATTCATATTTTATGACTCCATTGTGTTCTGAAGTTGTTGGTCTTTGGACTTCAAAATGCACAAAGTGCCCTGTAAAAGCTGTATAATGGTGTGATGAGCCTGTGTGGTACCTTCCAATTACTTGACTAAGATGGCCAAGTGAAATTTTATGAACACTTTATGAACCATTATAATTGGTTACATTTTGGCTATGTTGCAAAATGCTTTGTTGAAGCATATCAAAGTAGAATTCCAAATTGTATTTCGGGTTGGTTTTAGTGCAAGTATAATATCATGCTGACTCATTTAAGGTGACTCAAGCATGGTGGTTTGATCATACGGATTTTTCTAAAATTTTGCACAGGTACTCTATGGGACCCATACATTTCAAAAATGAAAAACAAAAAAATTTCACCGACTCGTTTGGTTGCCATGGTAACGGCATGTTTTGCCTGATGACTGCATAAAAGTCATAAATTGAGTTTTTGGTTATGTACCACAGAATAAAGTATTACGTGCATTTGTCACACAAAAACGTAAGAAATGTCCACCCAAAGATTTACGCCAATACATTTGCCATAAATTTGAAGAAAAAGGTTAAAATACTTTTTTCTGTAAGAGCTCAAAGGGCACCAACACACTAATTAATTGCAGATTTTGCATGCATCAATTTTGGCAGTAATCAAATTTTAGGAAAACGATCATACAGATTTTTTTTAAATTTGCATATATCATAAACAAGTTATTGTCAAACAAATGGCAAAATATTAAAAAAATTCACCGAGTCATTTTTTTTACTGCAGTACTATGACTGTGCCAATGTCAATTTAAATAAATGAAGACAATTTTTGACACAGTGGACTGAAATTAACTGAGAAAATATTTTGGATAAAGCTGAGAAGCTGAAACTTTAAACTAGCATAGAATAGATGTTACTGCATTCAATAAAAAAATAATTATGCTTCTAGCTGCATTATATCTCATTTAAATAGCAAATTACTGGCTGCCATGCTGTTAAAAAAAAAGAGAACAGAAAATGGTAACGTCACAACTTTTGCAGGGCCTGCAGCAGTTTGTGACGCTATGTTGCTAGGCAACCAGGCTGCTCAGAAGTATGTGCAGTGTACCACGCTTGAGTCACCTTAAAGTGTATAACAGTTGGTACAAAGATACTGTCGGCCTGCATGTCTGCTCAGAACGGCCAAAAGGATGGAACTTTATTGAAAGTGGAAAATCCCTCAAATCAAATTTAAATGTGATATGTTAAAGTTGCCTGCTGTCATCTCATCAGCTAACCCTCGTGAGCACACAGAATTTGGTTGGAGAGCATTTGTTGAAGAGTTTAGCCAAACTGGCACCAGCATCAGGGCTGAAGAGGCCTGATAAAGCAACTGCATGGGACACCCAAATAATTAATAAATGTAGCTTCCTGCTCTTGTTATTTGAATGCACTTGGTGCATTTCAAGGGCGAGCTTGTTGCAGTGGCCTGTGCCATTTGCAGGAGGGGGCTGCTTGTTACAATTGCTTAGGGGAGCAAATATGAAACCCCTCTGAGGCCAGCTGCCTGCCAACCAACCATCAAACAGTGATCCAAACCTGCCTGCAGACACACTGGAAACTTTAAGCAGACCGATTTTCCGCGATGAGGGACTAATTGTATTGATGGCAAGGCCCCCATATGTGCACTACACATTTAATTTAGTATTTCCACAAAAGGCTCAGCAGAAGCCCGAAACAGCAATTGGCTAATGCTGCTTGGCCCCCAGCAAGTATGGATCCATTTTACATGGTGCAATTCATAACAATACAATTTCATCCCTATGAAAAGGTCAACATCATCCAAAATAGGAAATAAATGTCTGTAGCTTCATAAATATTTTGTTCCTGAATTGCACTTTATTGTAATATAATATGACTGACTGACTGTTAACTTTAGTCGACATTAATAATATGTTTCACACAAAAAAATATTGTGCTTGATTGTAAGTTTATGGAACCAAACATACCATGAAATTGTCGAATTGCTGTGCTTTCATTATAATTTGCTGAGAATAGGGTAAAAAGAATCGTTTATGGATGTTATTTTTCATTTATATTGGATGAAATATGAGGCTGATGCTTCAGTTAATGAAATAAGTTATGTTATTTTTATTAAAGCTAAAATGAGGCATAGACTGGGCATGACCTCTTCCTCCCTCCATTTTACGTCTCATGTCACACATATTATGCATTAATATAAAATGCAAACCATGAGCGTCATGTAACAAGGCAATTTGTCTGAACAGAATGAGTCTTATTTAATACTAAGTGCATGGCTGTACCATTTTTGCGCTACAAATAAAGATATAAAGGCATATTATTTATTGCAAGTTTGCCACGTAACAGAGGAGCGATGTTTCTGATGATATATGACGCGATGATGGTACTAGCCAGTGTCCTTGCTTGGCCAGCCTGCACCGCAGAGCAAACTTTTTTGAGTGTTTGTGGAGAACTTGGGTCCAAGCCAGCGCTAGAAGGAGATGGTTGCCATTGTGTGGCATGCATGATGACATTGCTTGCTGAGAACTCTTGGTTGTTCCCGATCTAAAAAATCATGAATGACCAAATGATGAGGATGTTGGTGCTACTGACGTAGATGTGCATATTTATGAGACTACTGATAAAAAAAACATTGGTTGCTAACATGGTATGATTCCAGTCTGGTGTCCATCGGATGTCCCTGCCATGTGAAACTGCTTTGGTGTTGAATGACCTCTGAGGCTCTTTTTATTTTATAGGCAAGTAATCAAGGGCTTGAATCTGGTTGAACCCAGACTAACAAATCATTCTGCCATCTCATCATCTTCTATAACGCTCCTTCTCCACTCCTCTCCAAATTTTGTGTCTCATCTGGTCAGTTCTGGTTCATGGCAGTTTTACGATAGTTATTTGGACATCCCTTGTACAACAATGGTCCTAGTGACTCGTGAGCATGGTGCAGAATGGCAATCAGTTGCATTATGGTTTTTCCATAGCTATAATCAGGGAAGTTGGCTGCTCTCATCTCAAAATGAATCGAATGCATTTTCTCTTAGACCTTTAATAATTTCACTCAAATAACTGGGTTTTTAATATATTGTATGGAATTTCTCTGTTATGTCAGGAACTCATCACTTGTGACTTCATAAGAAAAGGTCACAGCTCACAAGACTGTGTTTAGATACTAAATGAGCTTTTTATAATACAGATAAGTTAATTGTTTTCATCAGGTAAAAAAATCTGAACTGGCCACAACAGGAAGATCGTATTTTTACACTGGATGATAACAAAATTGATGCTGTCTTACAGTTACAGACGGTGTCTCTGAGACTGTCTCCCATATACTGGTCTGAGTCACTTCTTTACTGGCCATTGCTAGGCTGTGCAGTCATTCCTAATCAGATTGATAGACTCAGTGACACTCCTGCCCATCGTGATCATGGAGAAACATCTCAGCTGCTCATAACCTGAGTCATCATTCAACTGCGATTATCACCTTCTGACCAGCCGCAGCAACTAACCCAACATCCTTCCTGTTCCACACAGATCCCTGGGCCATTAGATGCATCAATTTCAACCTTTATCGGTTGTCTGTGTAGTTTAGTGTAGGACACTGTAGGTCTGTTATGTCCTCCCTTCATAGTCGTTAGTTTGTGCCTCAAGTGTGTTTTACCCTTTGTTCCGAATCACATAATATTTACAGCCTTCCACTTTGATATAGACACAATGAGGATCAGTTCACTGTGAAAAATGCATTTCGTGACTAATGATAGCTGATGAAGGGTCATCTTCTCTTCTTCAACATGGGAAACATAGAGGCTGTTTGATTAGTCATGATCAATAGAAGGCCATTTGTCTTGTCAAAACTGATTTCAGAGTGAAAATCAGATGCATAATCCTTTCGTTTGGCTGTCACCAACAAGAGGGTTTAGTCTCCTTAAATCAAATTAACATTGAAAGTATTGGGTATAATCATGACAAATCATCAGCGTGATGACACACAAAGTGCCATTTTCACAGTGCAACAGTCCACTCTTTTTCTTTATCAAAGTGGACGGCTGTAATACTTTCTTTGTTGTTGGTTGTTTTAAAGACTGGATTAATAATTTTGTCTTGCACTATCAGAGACATGATTTCAGTTATATATGTGTACTTTACCACTGAAAAATCTGATTTTTGGATTGCTTTTATGTTGAGAAATTCTCAACCTTCTATGTCGAAGGAGGACACTTTCCCCAGAACGTTTTCATATGGCCAATTCAGAATGAAAGAATATTTCTTCATATTGTCTCGGTTATTGAATCAAGAAACTCCAGAGACAAATATTTGCTTCTCAATTAACTAGAGGAGTTCTTGCAGAGCTCTTGTGTCTGTCCCAGGGAGGTGTTTTCCTTTCCATATTCAAAGGACGAAGATGTAATATTTCATTTTTCAGAATAAGTTGTCCTTTTATTGTCAATACTATATATCTTCACCCTTCAGGACAAATGTTCTGACACATTGTAAACACATAGATGTTATTCCTTTTCATTCCTCTTGGAGGGAAGCAAATTATATATGTATGCATGCATATTATAGTTAAGTTAAGAGCGCTTATCAATCACATGAAGCTATATTTGTTGTGGAATAAGCATGATTATAATACACAATGTATTTTGGTATTCAATACTCTCCGAAATTAATTTTGGTTCTTGTTTTGATTGCTCCTTGGCCTTGAGAGTTGACTGAGAAATGTAGAAAAATATCTCCAGCTATATATGTCATTGACTAGTCACATTCCTGCAGGCTCAAATGCTGCTGAAGATGCCAGCTGGAAGTTACATGTGGAATATAAAGCAATAAAAAGCAATTTATTGAATTTTATTATATATTCATATAACAGCAAGTCTTTTTGTATGTATTTCATTTGATAGATCGGTCATTTCTCCATCTAATTTGTCATGTATTGGCTCTCCAAAGTGGGTCCCTCTCAATGCGTCGTTGGGCCAAATATTTGACTTCCAAGATCTGCCTCCTACTGTGCCATTGTGGTGGCAGAGCAGTCCTATTCAAATTCATCTTTATTTGACGAGTGCCTTGGATTCCATTAGTTCTTGTCAATGGTCCATGATTTATCTTTTTGTCCTCTGGGAGAGGTTAATTGGGCCCAATAAATAGCAGTCAACTTTGTTAGTCTTTGCCTTGTCCCTTTACTTGGCATATATATTTGATCTTCGAGGTATGCCACTGAATAGAGTGGTCCCTGTGTTATAAGATAGTGACTTGACTTGTGTGACCGGTTTCCTTCCTCACTGAGCATTCTTAGTGCTTTGTATCCACACTAGAGAAATTAGTGTATTTTAGTGAAAAATTTGCATTCATCAGGACAATTTGAGACTGAGTACTGTTGTAGATTCCTGAAAAAAAAAAAAGAATTGTGTCTACATCAAGTGAAAGCAATTGTTTCTGGTGCATCACACGAACATGCAAAGTAGAAATGACCACCTCCAAATCATGCAAATTGCCCATTGATATTCTGCTCAACACAGATTAGCATGCTCAAAAAGCAAGGCCTGGCCAAAAGACAAACAGATTCATGAGGCAGCAGGTCTAAAGTAAATTTTTTGTTCAATTAATTTCTTGGATTCTTCGAAACATTCTTTTATCATCTACACATTCTTAAATATCTGCCGGGCTGTATCGTTTTGTCTGGAATAAAAATATCCTAATTTCCCCGTAGACAAAGAAGGTTTGAACTTGAAGATGCACTGATTGACAGTGACAAACTGACTGACTTACGGTCTTTTTTTCTCCATTCAAATCTTCAATTGTCAGTTGCTGAGAGATCTTTTTGTGCCTTGCTATTCTTTGAGAACCAATGTCAGGCCAACTAGCAGGCCAGAATTTATATATTAATGTGAAGCTTCTCTTGTTCAATGGCCAATTGAAGTCAGATTTTAATTAGATATTTTTTTCCACATGTGGTTGATCAGCTTTGAAAACATTTAAATAAACCAATCCACTATATTAATCTCTCTCTAGAACTTGAGGAGTCATTTCTGTGAATTTCAAAACCAGCAAAATTTAGGCTCGTGTCTTTATAAAAACCATCTGAATGTTGTTCTTTTTAGATCTTGTAAGTTCTTTGGCAAATGTTATGGCAGGCAATGGGAATTGCCGCTGGTTAGATGTGTTGAGGCATAGATGCATTGGGACTTTCATAAACTCAGGGTTTCATTTTTTTATAGGAGATGTGAAATACTCCAATGTATATTTGACACAATGTTTGTTCATTTCTCGAACCATATACTGACCCTTTTCCTTTATTATTTCAGGTATGTATGGCTTTTGTGGCATTGGATTACCATTGGTGTTACTGGGTGTTGGTGAGTAAATACCTCGTCAGAAATTCCGGTCCATTTTGTTGTTCTGTTAATATTCATGAAGTTGTTTAGCAATCAAAACTGATCATAAAAGTGCATCAGAGTGAATTATTTAGCGTCAGTGACTCCCCTGATCAATTTCATGCTTTTGTGGGGTTGAGGTGATGAATGCTAAATGATGGATGTCACAGGGTCATGTTTACTACTCGGATATCACACCTGCGTTGTAATCAGAACTAAAATATTGATGGGAAAACATTTCTTTCATAACCAAGTCCATAGAGATGTCTTTGGTTTCGGTGGGTTGGGCAAAATAGAGCTGCAGTAAAGGCTGTCTAACGGGCACTGTCAGATAGTTCTCAGAGACATTTCATGAAAGAAAATGAAAAGAGAAAAAAAAGTTAGAGAGACAAGGGACAAGTTAGACAACTTGCGGTCTAAAAGTAGATGCCAATAAGACTTTGATTTTATTTCTGCCCAAGAAAGTAAAAATTCCATTTATTGAGGCCTCCTTTTTCTCCAATGCAAGATCAGTACTGAAAAAGTGAAAGATCAAGCCATACATGTAGATCTTTAAATTTTATGCATTGTCCTCATTTCCTTTGGGATGCAGTGTAAATATGAAAAACCTTATTTGAAAAATGAAAATAAATTTCCCAGGATGTTTTCCCAGATGTGGAAAACATATGATCGATTTGAATATTTTGCAAAATTCACAATACATTTCTGCAATATATTTAAATCGCTTGCAATGTATTTTCCAAATTAGAGCCTATGATCTTCATTGTTTAAGAATATGATTTTGAAGGCTATGGATGGACATAGTTAAAATGTACGGCACTGGAGTGGTAACAAAAACTAGAATTTAAAAGTGATACAAAAAACTTGAATTAAGCAGACAGTTACATATATATTTCAATTTTTTTCTGTGGTATTAACATGTTCTGTGGTGTTTCAGTTTCTTGCCTGAAATGCCTTCTTTCGGTACGATGTGTTATTACAGATCTCGTATAAGTGTGCCATGTTCCATGTGAATATATGCACAGCTGATGTCAGTATTGCAATACTGACATCACTATTGGCACTCCAAGCTTGAGTGTTGATTCCAACTGCTACCAACAAGTCACGCTTATGGGCTAAGTGTGAATAACAATTGATTAATCTGCATTCATTGGTATGGTTGTTTGATTCAGTTGGAGCAGGTGAAACTGATATGTTTGAGCCACTTGCTTGATGCTTGATCCATCATGGACATTCATGGTGTCCTGTTGTGAAATTTCTCCTTGAGGGCAGCACCTTGTGGCTTTTCAGCCTTTTAGGTGAGATCTTTGCCAAAGAAACTGTTCAGAATTGATGACTGGAATGGGGATGATGGGGAGATTTTTTGGAAGTGAACATGGCGGTGTTGCATGGGCATACTAGAGGACCAGAAATGGGAGGGGGGGGCAGTTGCTCCCCAAAAATTTGGGAAAAGGCCAGACAAGGAGGCTAAGAATTCGATCATCAAATAAACATTATTGGAAATCAGTGATAAGGATGCGCCCAAGCAAAACTCCCCCCCCCCCTTAGGTCTTAAATTCTGAATGGTTTCTGAGTATATTATTTTTGCCAAGACAGAGCAGCACATGATAACCTCTCAGACCAACAAATGAATGTGAGAGTGAATGAATTTGTTTTGTTGTAAAAGTGCTAAAACTGATAGCAGTTATACACAAAATCCATGCATTATATATAGCTGGTTATTGTAACCTTTGGATTTATTCAAAACATCAAACTGAATAGTCTATGTTGAGCAACAATCTAACAGCTTATTGTGGATTTGTAATGGTGTGATCAGTATGGGTTCCAAGTGACACAGCTGAAACTGTGAATATACCAACTGTGAAATCACTACGCTGATACTGACATCACAAGAGCACTGTGGCAGTTGAAAAGAACATGGCACACTTATAAGAGATCTGTAATAATTGGTGATTTTTGTTATTGCTTTGTAAAATTTAACTGGTGATTTGCACTTGCAGGTGCGCTGGTTTATGGAGAGAAGTAGCCAGTAACAGTTCTACAGTTACAATGCTGTTATTCAATCAACGGAATGCTAGCTAGTTTTTGTTAGGTTTCATGGGACCACTAATTGTACAAAGTGGTCATAAATCAAAGCTGGTTAACACTCAATTCCATTCTGACCCACTATTAAGTCACTTACTGAAGCAGCAGTTGTGCTTCCTTACCAAATCAGTAAACCCATCAATCTATTCTGTCGGCTGTGATATAATTTCAGAAACAATCAGATTGAGCTGAGTGGAAAAGGACAGTAACCCCAGGTTATTTATCACATGGAGTCTATGGGTTTTTCCTGTAAACTGCACATAAACTGATACATTCACAAAATGTGTAAAAATAATGAAGAATTTTGCTGACCTATCCTTAAGATGAATTTTCATAAAGGAAATTGATTGCCTTTTAACCTGGCTTTGATAACAGTGTACTCTGTGTAAAAAGGAGGACTTGTGCATTAACTTGTATGTAGAATAAGTTCTGAACATCCAGAAGAGTTATAGAGCTGCCTGAAGAGGATGAGAGGGGTGTTGCCTCACTCAACTCTGTTCGGAGGGATGGACTCTATGGACAGTACCTCACGCAAGCCTTGAATTGCCTTACTTTGCCTGACACTGGGTTAATTCCACAAATTGATCCACCAGGAGTGTTTCACGCTGATAGCCTTGTGGTCAGCGGTCATGATAGGCTGGACATGGGGCTGGTCATGGAAACCTACCCCATAGGGAATATGATAGAGCATGCAAGGGGGCTCTGCTAGTTCAAGGGCGGCTTTGACTCTAGTAGGTATCCCTGGGCCCCTGAAGACCTCTGGGCCCTTTGGGATTAGAGTCTTACATCCCCTCTGGTCCTATGGTGGGGTCCAGTATAATGAAGCTGTAGCTATGTGCTTGAAATTTGTAATACTGTCTGCTCGACAACAAAATAGAATGTGATTTTCAGGAATTGTATTAATATAGTTGGCATTGCTGGAATAGTGGAACTCCTTTACAGCTTGTCATATTATGACATCCTAATAAGAGTGGTGATGTGCTTGTTTAGTTATCCTGATTGTTTTCCCAATAGCTTCTATCCAGACTATATCTTTGTCTATGTTCCAGCATTGTCAATTCAGATAAAAAAGAATGACTAATCCAGCAGCACCTTGCTATCTTGTTGCTGTTATTGGATATTATTCAGGAAGAGCTGTCACACTATGGTCCTGCATGTTTGTGTTTTTGATTATCATAACCTGCAAGGCACTCTCCCCACATCTTTTTTGTGTGGGTGCAATTGTCATGATTTGGGGAGAATGTCTGAGCGTTGCGAGGGTGGCCTGAAAGAGTTTTCCCATGAGGCCAGTGAAAGTGGCAGGCAATCGCTCAGAAACATGAATGTTCGCAGAAGCATGTGATCTTGTTGCTGTTGGTTCAGCTTGCGGACAGACACTAGATTTGTCAGAATCAAGTGATGTGTGAAATCAGATGAGGGAGGATCTCATACATTTAATCATGTATCTCAATATTGTGGTTAGTCACCATCTGTCTATTGCTTGGGTGTATAATTCTCTGCCTACATGCTGTAATGATTCTGATTTGCATTGTTTTTGCCACAACAATAGAATAACACAGCCATATACTGCAACTGTGTTGAACTGAAGTGTCATGAACGTGGTTCGTTTAACAGCCAAAACGTAGGATGCATATCAATGACAGTTGCAAAGCAGTGGAAAGCACCGTAGAATGATGTGGTTGTGTGCAATGTATTAGGCACAGTGGTCCCTGCTCTGAAATATTGGTTTTTTTTTCCAAATGTGCTGGGAAATCCCATGTTCGTTTGAGTCGGCATAACGAGAACGAGAAGGGACAGGCGGCATCACCATGTACACAAGAGACAGGGCTTAGGGCGATTAACGGTGTAGCGCAGAGTGCTCAACTGCCACACATGCTTAAACTGGAGCGACCCTGCGATATTACAGGCTTAACTCTGTTTGGTCCCCAGATAAAGCAGCCAATGTATGGGGCTCGAGGCATGATATTCATACTAATCACCAGCTTTCATCAAGACAATGAGCCTCTGCAATACAGCTCTTAGCAGCTTCATCGATTCGTCTGAGCTTCTCGACTGACAAAAACATTGCAAGACTGAGCTGGCAATCTTCAAAGCCACACTGAATGTCATACGTGAATGGAAGGCAAATGGACAAAATAGACAACAAAGTGATCATCTGGGACTGTCTTTCAAGTGCTTCCTCTTTCACATTCTGCCTAAGGTTAGAAACCAACTATGCATACGTATACAGCGTGCAGAAATTTGAAATAGCTGCTGTTGTGCAACTACATCCCAAAGGAGGAATGTTGAGCTTGCTTTTAGCTGTTACACTGCTTTCACATTGGACTTCTTAACTTGTAATGCATGTAATTGTATTTTTCATGAAAATTGTCGTCTCTTTATAAGTGTTCTGCTGAAAGAAACCCAGAAAGTTCGTCAGCTATTCAGTAATATTTAATGTCATTTGAAATGGGACCATGAGAGTACATAATGTGTTTTAGTGATAGCAGCATATTTTGTGATTTCAAAGGCTTTTCCTGATTCCGTTTTGTCATAAAACAAACAGCCATTTTGCACTTGAGGTCACTATATCATTTATAAACTGACCACAGGAGTTATTAAGAAGTACAAAATGGTCAACTTTTTATTGGTCATGCTGCAAAGCCCTAAAATTGGTAATCTTGCAATGTAATATTTGTGTAGACGGTTACACTGGGGTGAAAGGCCAGATTGTTATTGGTCTGGGGCTGACAATAAACACAATCAGCCCGAGGTCAATTTGGCACCATTTGACGTTCAGGAAGCACATTCAACCAGAAGTGTCCAGAAACATGACCAGCTTAATGTGCAGTCCGTGTGGGCTAGTCAGGAGCAGACTTTTTTCATGAGTGTCAGATGTGTCCTGCCGGCTGACTTCCAATGCAGCTTTCTCCATAACCAGAATTGGTGACATAAACGCTACACTGACCGGAGGAATCATAAAATGTTACTATTGGTTAACTGAAATAAAAAGAAAAAACAATTGGTTAGAAGTTGAACTTTGAAATGGAGTCAATGTACGTTTCATTGCGTCAGTTCACTTGCAATATCAAAGAGGCAGTAAACAATGAATTGTTTGGCACGCTTGAAACATTGGCATCCACATTATGGCTGAGTGCTGGTTAAACAATTTGGAGACCATCAGGCACATATTTCAACAAAAGGTGTGTGAGCTAACATTTTTGTTTTACATGTCATATTCTGCATATAGCCTCAGTGTAATTACAGACAGCTCCAGTTTTTAGCCTCATTTGACTTGTAATGATTTATGGAGACTTGAGAGTAGTCATCTTTCCTCTAATTCATATATTTATATTTTTCTCTAGTATGTTCTCACCCTGGTGGTTGGTAGGCCTATTATAAGTGGCAAGTCATTTGACATGTGTCGCTGTAGTTGCAATTTATCTCCAAACTAGTTCAGTGTAAGGAAAATAATATTTCAATCTGCAGTGATAAATATTTTGCTTTTGGCTAACATTCAAAGACACTTTGTTTGATACATTTTGGAGTTGCGATCTAGGTTGTAAGGTATATATTCAGGAGTCAGGACTCTGCAGTTATGTCTGCAAATCCACTATAAATCTGGTGTAGGTTCTGTTATGGAATTAATAAAATTGGATTTCACAGCTTGGGTTGGTGAACCTTTTGAAGCTCATGCTCAATAATTGAGTGGATTTCTTGCATCCCTTGGAGTGTAGAGCACCCAGGCGGACAGAACTCTTTTGGGACTGAGTGGTGCTGTAGGTGCAAGAACTGCATGATGTTGGTTTGTCTGCAGCTGCTATTTGATGAATTATCATTGCAATAGGTGCCAGTCACACACGTGTATCGCAAATGGTATCGTGACTTGCAGACAGAATGACAACTACTAGTGTCTGACGACTCTAGTTCATGTTCTCTCCATTGCTCATTTAAAATTGCGATCATATAGACTGTTTAAGAACAGTTACTGTTTGGAACCATATCTAAATCAAAACTTCTCAAAGAAGACATACTGTAACATAGCTAGGTTCAGGGTAAGCTCTCATAACTTAAAAATAGAAACGGGCAGACATAATATACCTAAAACACCAATAGAGCTGAGAAAATGTGATAAATGTGACACAGGCGATGTAGAAGATGAAATTCACAGCCTCTTAATATGCAGTGGAAATGCTGTACCCAGAATGGAACTCCTGTGTAAAGCTAGAAATCTAATCCCAAACTATCCTAATCTTGATAAAACCCAACAATTTGCAGCGATTATGTCAGATAAAAGACCAGAAATGATGCAGGCCTTAGGCTCCTACCTCAACATAGTAATGGGGTAATCATAAAATAATGAAAATTATGTATTTGAACGTTAAAAATCAGCTTAGGATCAGAAATTAAAAAATTAAGGTCTACAAAATAGCACTGCAGTAGCCTCTCTAACTGTCGAGCCAACAAGAATTCTTGATATATTTTGTGATGTTATTTTGTGAATTATCTTGCTTGTGTAGACTTCTGACATTATGGACTTTTTGGGGCAAGATCGTACGGCTATTGAGCGGTTACCGCTAGCCTGTGCCTACCTGCTGTCACGAATGTGCATTTTGATTTTGACAAGACTTTTCTACCTGCTTTTATGAACATTTTATACTTTACATGCATTTAACTCCTAAAACTAATTACAACTGGGACTGGGACCAAAATTTTAACTTCATGTAACTTTTAAATGATGTACTTAAATACTATATATATTTCTTATTGTATTAGGTGTTTGTAGATGTAGAGTAGTTGTCGATTTTCTTTTCTGTTGTTTACTGACAAATGTATCTGTTTGATATGTAAATTGTCAATAAAACCATATATATATTTATTTCTATGCTGTTCAAAATACCTGTACGCCAAAAACTGAAGGTCTCTCCTCATATTGCGAGCTGCATTTGTACTGCTTCCAGATACCACGGAAATATGAAATATGACTTTTCTTGGTTGCCGAGTTTTGTATGAATACTATACTAATGCTTCTTGTATACAGTGTACACTGTCAGAATAACGCCATAGTACTGACAAAAAGCAGCGAGTCTGTTTGGGAGACATCTGACTCCATCCTATCCTCTTTATCAATCCCTTCCTCCCTCTCTGTATTCTCTGTTTGACTTTCCAATTTCTGTCAAACAGCAGATGCAACCAAGTGAAGTTTCTTGGCTGACAAATCTAAGAAATGGATGCCTCAAAATAACTGAATTGAATGAATCCTAAGAACTGCATCAGATTCATTTAATGTAATTAAGTTCCTAGAATCTATTTCAAGAATATTGCAAAATGATCAGTTGTGCTCACAGAGGCAGGCTTCATGAATTTTTTATATTGCCGGAGTCTGCTTGACTGCCATATTGTGAAATTGCCCATATTTACAATTGTAAAGATTTTTCCTCGGCAGTGTGTGTTGCTTGATGCAAACAGCTACTAAAATGACATTATTTTGTTTCTGATTTGTTTAATAACTTAGTAATTCATACATGAATAAAAATTAACAAAAAGTTTATTATATCAGGTGTCTATGGAGTGGGTAATCAAGTTGTGGTCATCACTGATCATATCATTGATCATAATTGATGCGATCATGCTAAATTTCATGACCTGGTGAGTGTGGAAAGAGCAAAGAACTGTGTTGGTCTTTGGAAGTTGCATGAGCATGAAGCAGTGTGTCATCCTTCTCGTCCAGGGATATCAGGCATCAGGTGATATCTTTGCGAGATTACTTTGGCTGTTGATATGACAAGGATTTTACTCCCATGTGTTTATGGAACAGTTTGATTTCTGATAGGAGAGATCAATCTCACTTTGTCAGCTGATACCTTGGTTCTTGGTTATGCCTTAGGTCTCCCAAGCCATTCCTTGTTGCTCTTTGGCATCGGACAGGGCTAGGCATACTTAGGCATACTGAGTTGCTATCAGCCATACAGCAAAGCTGGGTTGGGGAATGGGTAAACATTGGAATTGGTAAATATGCGGATCACTTTGTGATCTGATACCATTGGGGTTCCTAAGGCGTTCCTTGTTGCTCTATGAAATCGAACACGGCTGAGTTGATCTGAACATTTACTGTGCTGGTATCAAAGCACAGAAGCGTCGTGGAATGGGTAAATATATGCAGATAATTATGCATGTGGCAATCTCTTAGATACCAGACGATTTTTGCTGAAGCTTCTTTCAAGAGTACTACAGAATGCAGGTCTCATCCAATCAGCTCTGTCAAGTGAAACATTTCAAGCATTTGTAACTCTTCTCTCTGATTTCCAAGAATAAAAGGATTTTCAGTTTTGCTCAAATTGTAGGTTAAGTAGATGATTGTATTTGCAGTGTTATTCAATAGACAGGATGACAGACTAACACGAAAGTTTGACTGCTTAGTTTGTATACATACATATATTGTGAAATATTGCAGTTGGCCAGACAAAAGGATAGACACTTTTAACAATGGTTAATGGACTAACAATTGCTTGACTGATCCAGAAAATAAGTTTTTTCTACTATAGTGAATTGATCAAAGTGCATTGCCATCCACTGACAATTGCATTTAGCAGCATCAAGACCGTTACGGTTTGTCAGCATCATTCGTAATTCATGAAGGACACTCAGGTATAATGATCAGTTTAATGATCAGTCCCATTCTCAATTGAACGTAAAATCAAGGCTGCCCAGTCAATATGCGCTCTCTTCAGTCACTTATCTACTGTGGATTACCAAAATCCAAAATCAATATTTCAGTTGCAAACACAAATGGTGAAGAGAGTGCTGGAATTTGAGGCCTTGCTCAATTTGCATGGATCTGAAGGTGAAATTGTACGGCTCTACCCAGGCCAATACCGCTGGCCTTCATTCATGACATCCAATCAATTAGTCAATGAGAGAAAAAATACATTGCGTGTTGCAAATGCTGCATTAATTTAGTTGATCTGGGGGGCTTGTTTTTCATGTGCTTTGCACTGAGTTACTGATAGCTTTTGTATACCGCAGTCCAAAGGTGACCAGTTGAGTCATGAAAATGTGTAGTCCAGTGTTGCTGCATCTGGTTTACATAGCAAGATAATACTAGCGTCATTAAGTATGCATCAACATTACATCATTTCAAATGCTGGACGATGAAAATGTATGGTTTTAGGATAGGATGCAAACAGCATTGTAGATGCTCAAATGTAACTCATCAACATCATTCAAGAGGGACTGTGGATGATTAAAATAAAGCCATTTGAAGAGATTTAAACTCCATCAGCTTATTGGTACTGCAGGGCACGTCACATCAATGGGAAGAAATCTCAAACTGACATGAAGATAAATATATTGTTGCTTACCAATCAGTGCTTACTTTGCCTAACTGCCCAGTGGTTGGCTGCGATTCCCATGAAGACCTGCTCCTATCCTCTCAAACTAATTTCCTATACCATCGATCTTGGATGAGCCCTGGATTAGCCTGCCACATAGCTGTTTTCTACTGTCAATGTGATAAGACTGTATTATACAGTTTAGTAGCACAGTGTTAAAATTAAGTTGACTAATTAATTCGAGCCAGACAGAGATTGTAGATCTGTGACCAGTAATATATAGGAAATATGGGATGATAGTCTTACGAGACACGGGATTTTAAATCATTCAGTGATTTTTGCAGCACACCGTCTATAACTGCACTAGGACAGGTGACTGAGAGTCTATGCAAAAAAGAGGCCAAATAGCCTATTGAAACTGGAACGAGTGGTCAGGAAGTTACTTGTGGGATTTGAAGCAGAAAGTATGGACCAACAGAGATACAGGACAGATTATTTTAGCAATAAATAGCCGTCTTTCAGTTGCAGTGGATATGTCTCTTTCTGCTACAAGACCAACTGCATGTACAAAGGAAGTCCTAGGGGCTGCATGATCGCTACAGGAACAGCCACAGTGATTGTGTCAGGGCTGTCCTGCTCGGTTGCAAGTAATGCTGCCTTACTTGCCTGAAGTCTTTGGCTGCATGCAGCTTCTGCCTTTAGTGCTTGTCCAGGGGTATACCTACTCTGTCCAAGCATTATACCTTCCCACCATTAGTGAGACCCACCTGCCTTGTCTTGGTGTCAAGCTGGTACATAAAGTACTCGGGCCGGGGGGAAAAGAAAAATTGAGAAATTGGAACAGATGGGGGGAAAAGGGGGGGAGAAGGGGGGAAAAGGGGGGAAGAGGGGGGAAAAGGGGAGAAAAAGAATGAAAAAGAAGAGAGGTCGTTCTGGCATTCAAGCAGCCTTAACCTGAAGTAGCTAGTATAAGGCCTCATGGCAGGATACACCCCCCCTTACCCACACCTTCTCAGATTACCCCTTTTAACCTCTGCCACCCCTCAACTAATCTCATCTAATTCCCTCAGCTACTCTCACCTTCCCACAACTAAACTCAGGCTTCCCTCAACTAAACTCGCCATCCCTCAACCAAACGCCGCTTCCCTCAACCAAACGCCGCTTCCCTCACCAAAGTCCGCTGTCCTCAACCAAACTCGCCTTCCCTCAGTAACCCCCAGTTACGGAGCTAAAAATCAGCCAAAAAAAGGGTGCTTACTGATGTCTGTAGCATCCGTAGTACACAATAACAGACATCTGTTATTGTGGTATGGGAGTTAAATCCAAAGTACAATTATATTATAATTTGTAAATTTCAAATTACAATTATATTATGACATTTTAATATGTAAATGGCACTGCCATGAAATTCGCGCAGCAATGTCATAGAACTACTGCATTAATCTTCAACTTTCCATGCAGAAGGCCAATTTATCTTTTTAAAGGACTGGGCAAAAAGGCAGATAGATAAGATTAGATAGATAAGATCAGATCAATAGATAAGATTAGATAGATAGATAGATAGATAGATAGATATTGTTGATGTTACATTATCTGAGATCAATAAAACCATAGCTATTCAGAGGTGACTGTTTACTATTAAACTGTTACATAACTTGTTGATAGTTAATGAAGATTATGTAACCTTAAGTGTTGTTATGATTTCTTACTTGGTGAGCCATTTAAGTCATGAACTTTTGTATTGACTTATAATTTTCAGTCACTTCTTATATCAGGGGTATGGAAATAATTATGTCCAATATTATAACACATGTTGATTTAAATTCCTGAAATATGTCACTGGAGGTTGCTATAGGACAAGACTGAAATTTAAAAGCTATTTTGGAAGATATTTAAGGCGATTTAATTATTTACCAAACTAAACTGTGACTAAACTACTAGCTCCACTTTTATGGCAACTACAGGCACTTCCTGTCCAGGCAGTCACTGTAGACAGGAGCACCACACAGAATGAGCTGTCCTTGTGCTAAGTGAGCTTCGCTCATGGCTGCCTTCGGCAGCCATGAGCTGCGCTCATATTAAGTTAGGAAATTACTTTAGAATAGAATTGCATACATACAGCCATGGCCATAAGTTTATGCTCAGTTGCTATGCTTCACTATGGGGCTATCATTGTGACCAATTGCGATATAGCAAATACTTGCTCAATCTTCACAATATTGTCAGGAATTATAACCTGTACAGTGTACACACTACAGTAGCATGTGTTCTGATAGAAATTGTGGCATTAAATGACATAGCATAGTAATGGTAGGGCAAAATATTGAATTTGTTTGAATATAAGCATAATATAAATTATGATGCTATATTTTATTTCCCTGATAGTAATAGTAGCCAAAGTGTCTGGATGTATTGGGTACACATCAAATTAGGCATTCATGACAAAATTACAATCAAATACATGCTTTAATTTTTGGTTCATCGGGTTTTACTTGAAGTATTTTTTTTCTTTAGATATGACAAATTTGTAGTAGACGTTGGAAGATAGAGCGCTTCTTATCTGAAAAGGAAATTTCATCAAACTCTCTCCATATATGTTGAATTTGACGAAACAAATTAAATTTCATCAGAAGAAAAAATGTTTTACAACTTCTTTCTTGCTTGAGAAATAAACAATTTTTCTAATCAAAAACACTTCTAGCAAACCCCGACGAACCAACGTTAAAGCTTCATATTTAGTTGTGATATTGTCATGAATGCTTCATTTGGTGTGTGCCCAATGCTGCCAGAGACTTTGGTGTCTGTAACTATCATGCAAATGACATAGCATCAGAACTTATTATATGTTCAAAATTCATTTAATTTAGTATTTTGCCTCACAATTATTATGTAACTTTATTTCAGTTACGGTTTTTTTTTATCAGAATCCCTGCCACTTTATGCAGACTATAATTCCTGAAAATTTGGTGAAGATTGGGCAAGTATTTGCTTTGTTATGATTAGTCACAATGAGAGCCCTACAGTGAAGCATAGCAACTGAGCATAAACTTACGGCCATGGCTGTAGCAGTTTTTAAAAAATATTCATTGAGGATTATATTTTGTGATAATATGCTGTTTGACATATTTACTAAAACCGCCAAGACTGTGGGTTGAAATTTTGTCCATTATAATTCTCAGTTTTATTGACAATTTTTGTAATTTAAACTCCAATACAGTTTTCAGTCAATCTGTGCCCTTCTATGAAATCTATAACGCAACATATATTTTGATCTGGTGTCATAAATAGATCTATAGATATCTGCTTAGGTCTAGTTCAAAAATAATGAAGCCAAAGTGTGACATGACCATCAAAATTTTAAAATGTTTATATGTATCAAATGACCACATAATATTGTAGAAACTGTATTTAGCATTTTGCTGTGGTTTTTGGAAATAACTGATAAAAGCGGAATATTACCAAATTGTATTTATTCTTATTTCCATGGCAGTAAAAGAAAAGTAGACTAAATGGCAACTTATCTTCAAATTAAATATATTTTTTGTTGGATGACAAAACTCATATACTCTTAAGTCTCCATGGCTGTTTCTATTCAAATTCACCAAATATTTTATGAGGAAAACATTATTTTTCGAATTTTGTTGAAAAATTTGAAAACCTACATATTTTCTCCTCAGATGTACAAATTTTCCTCTAAAATGAATTCACCTGTTCTGTGTTATGTGTCTGTATGTGAGCTTCAAATTGATACCAAATAAGTTCCATCAAAGTGAATAGGAACAGAGCAAATGATGATAGAAGCGTGTTTTTTAGCCTATTTTTCCAGATAAAAAGCCAATTTTGGGTAATGCTGTGACACAAAAGTCGAAAAAGTGTTCTGGTTTTGACCCAAATCAATTTTATATGTATTATCAATAATAACTGGATGAAGCGTTAGAGTAATTACAAAATTTTAAGTGAAATTTGTGTTAGTTATTGCCTTTTTTAGCAAATTTCCCACTACCTGCAACCTGTAGAAAATCTAAATTATCAAAAACGACGTAAAAGTGGTAAAAATCGAGTTCTGGGCCTAATAAATATATTTAAAATTCAATTAAATCTTGTCAAATAAACAATGAAGCAAGGGCCCCCCTTGTATATTTTGCTTCGAAATGGTCTCAGAGGGCATGG
The DNA here is from genome assembly GCA_026936325.1 of Platynereis dumerilii. Taxonomy (NCBI): domain Eukaryota; kingdom Metazoa; phylum Annelida; class Polychaeta; order Phyllodocida; family Nereididae; genus Platynereis; species Platynereis dumerilii. Next base: position 3,507,121 of record JAPTHN010000007.1, read on the forward strand.
GCCCCCTATGCCCCCCTCTGAATCCAAAATTGTCTGTCCCGCAATTAACTGTAGAAAGGAGGAATGTGTATTTCAGACATTCTAATTTTTCCATGATGATAATTTTCAAATTGGAGATATCAGAAAAGCAAGGGCCCACTCCCTATTATCGTAGACAACTTTTTGCTATATTTCATACTATATATAGGCTACTATTGATAATTTCATATCATATCATGCAGATAAGAACAATCTGTGTTCTGCAATTGCAATGGTCTGCATTTGATAAATTTTGAACGCAAGTTGAAAATGCCCCAATTTCGATAGTAGGGGCGCGCCAATGAGTTCGCCCAGGGGCCCAATGTGGGGCCAGTCCGCCCCTGCGCTTGCGACAAAGCCCCATTTAAGCAATCTTTGTATTTTACCACCAGAAACCAGCTGCAGACCTGCATTACTTGATTGTTTCTCAAAACTATACAGATTTTGCAACATTACAAGCCAAACCAGATTTAAAATGGATCTTTTATTGCTCTGTGGCACTACAAAGTTTAGTGAACTAAATCTTCCACAATCATAAGAAGCTCCAAAATGGGTAAGCAGATATAAGACTAGGTCTCAAGGGCCAAAAGATTCAACTGACACATGTCAAAGGGACACTAGAGCATCCCAGATCAGTAAGCGTCAAATTTGACTTAATTTTTGGAAGTCAACCTTTAAATCCAAATAGCTCAATAATGTCAACACAGGCAAATATAAATACTTGATTTGATGGATTTATGACGCCTGAGGATGTAGAGATTCCAAAAATTGTTTAGAAATTGCCTTAAAATATGTCCAAATTTGAAAAACTGAAATAATTCAAGTGGTCAAAAATGCTATGTCACGTTTATTTGTGAAAAAATGCTTGTTTTTCAATGTAATTCAACTCTATCTCAATAATTATGACAGAATGCTGTGAAATTTTCAGGAAAGTTACAAAAGAATGTACTTAAGGCAATGGTGTTCCATGAAGTTGTCACATACAGCTATTCTCATATTTTAAGACCCCTACAGAAAATATACTGTGTGGCTTCATTATTTTTGAACTAGGCCCTAACAGTTTGAAACCCACACTTTTGTGCAATATCGAAACAGCCTCTCTAAGCAGTAGCTGACACTCTGACGGTCTGGAAACAATGCATATCTGCTAGATGCAGATGTCTGGAGCAGTTTTTAAAAAATTGCTGACTCTCCAGACTGTCTGCATGGTCACTGGAATTGACCTTTACAGACGTCTCCAAAAAACCAAAACTCAGCCATCGAGACAAACCACTTCCTTGAAGACATTGGTTGGAAGCACCAGAAAAGGAGTGTCTACAGACATCTCAAAATGACCGAAATTTAAGCCATCCAGACTAACCATTGTCCAGACCATATTGGCTATTAAAGCTGTTCCAACAAAGGAGTGTCTTTAGACGTCTCTAAAAAACCTAAAATTCTGCGATACAGACAAACACCTGGCTGGACCAAGGACCACAATGGCTACAAGCACCAGAAAAAAAAGAGTGTCTACAGACGTCAGGATTGGACCTTAAACTGGGCCATAAAAACAACTTATTCAATTACAATGACTAAACCTGGAGACATTGTCCTGACAAATTAAGAGCAAAAAAGCACCAACCTACAGACTATACTTCAGATGGCTCATTTATTGGCTCATTCTCATTACTGACAATTTTGATAAGAATCGAAAAAAAAAAGAAAATGTCTGCCAATTCATACAAACACAATCAAAGGATAAAGACAATTGTTTTATTAAAAATATCTCAAAACATCCATGTCAAAAATCATTTTAAATATCCCATTCGATTACATTTGACTGGCTGACACCTTGTATTGTTTTACACTTGTTATAAAAAAAAATCAGTTAAGTACATATGGTCCCATTCTCATAACTCTTTCATCACAGGGGTGTTCCGATAACAGTTATATTTAATTAGTGGAACACCTCCTTACTATACACTTGAATTGTTATAATGATTTTACTTTACTGACGGAATGTGAATATTGTTGTATATATGAGTGGTATGTGTGGTAAAAACAAATAAACAAATCAATCAATCAATCAATGGTCGCATGTCACAAGGCCGTATAATTTGCGTTACATGGCTGTTTTTGACCAAACTTTTTTTTTTCATCAAAAATTCTAAAATAGGTCTAAAATATCCTATTCAAACCAAAAACTAGAGTAATTTCACCTAAAATAGGGTTGTTCGATATATTATTGTTTGATTGTATTCACCATATAAATCAGTGTAGGCCTATAGCTCAAACTTTAAAGGTATTTTTCTCAAACACGACTTTACTTCAGTAAAGTTACTGCAAAGTTCAAAGTACTCCATGTATCCCTATGAAATTGTCATTGTAGTTAGTTTAGAAGATGGTCCTACAGTACTTCTACTACTCAAAGCAACAAAAAGTACTTTCTCCTCTCCAAAAGACTTTATGTACATCAATGAATTTATAATACTTCAACATAGAAAAAAACTTTCTCAAGCACCATGTTAAATACTGTGCCAGAAGCCTAGTTATTGTCAAAATCTCAAGTGAAAGGTTTGAAAACATTACCAAGAACAAATTCTTATATTGCACATAAAACATTACAAGATATTACATGACATGTTGCAAATATATCTAATGTCAGTTATTGTCTATAGTGCAAAGGAAATCAATATATCATATGAGCGTGTATCCTTTTTTTTGTCTATATGAGAGCACGATTGTCAAATGTGATTGTTATTTATTCATCTGATGATGTTGCCTGTCCTTTCTGTCCTTCTTGAAGTCCATAACATTAAGCAAAAAATCTTGTGCAATTCAAGCATATATGCATTACGTTTGCTTCAGCCTTATTCAGATCATCATTGAAGTGAGAAAATGATTGAAAACGCAGCAATATTTTAATTAAATACGGCTCATGAGCATTTAGACAATAGCCTTATCCACAAGGTGCGGTCAACCTACTTGGAGTTCTCATAGTTTAAGCTTAGAGCCCCACTCCAATTTTACGGTTTTTTGGAAGTGTTACGAAAAGTTCAGCCTAAAGTAGACAAGCACAAAGAATTTTATCTGTAAGCAAAATCTGATAAATGTATTTGAAAATAGAACTCAAGAGCATTGTATTGAGCTATATTTGAAATTCCTAGCTTTGATATTAATAGTCACATACTAAATCTAAGAAAATGTGTTGAATTATTTTTGCCAGCGGGACAGGTTCACGTCGCTGCACATTTAAGGATCTACAGAAGGCACTGCATCAGTCAGATAGACAACCTAAGTTTTAGGAGCTTAAACAGGAATCAGGTACTCCTACAGAGCAAACCAGATAAAAATAACTTTTGTCACTGGCATGAAAACTCACTTTCTAAACGATTTTGCAAATCTGACATAACATGGGACACAAAAAAATTGCCTGTTTTCCTGGGTTTTTTTATGGCTAGAAGCTTTATTCTGTAAAAAAAAGTTGAATTTCTAAAAATAATATAATATAGAAGAAGTCGGGCAATTTCTGAAATTGTACGACATTATGACACATGACCATATCCAGTCATTCATCACTGAGTTAATCATACATTCGATATCATTATGAATATGAAAGGATAGTAGGATACTCAAGGTTTTTAAAGAAATGACAATTAATTGAATTAAATGAATATTTGCTGATGCTTTCACTTCATTTTTGGTTATCTTATTGCAGTTCAGACGCACTCCTGGGCCATCACAAAATCTGTTGTTTTTGATGGTCGAAGAACATCCACCTGAAAGAGACAGACAAACATTAAATCAAAAATCTGAATATGATCATAAGATAGATCAGATGGATAGATAGATAGATAGATAGATAGATAGATAGATAGATAGATAGATAGACAGATAGATAGATAGATAGACAGATAGACAGATAGATGGATAGTTAGATAGTCAGATAAATAGATAGATAAATACATAAGGGCAGATTTCACGAAAAGCAGCAAAAGTCCTTACCACATGTTACATTAGCACAATACTAATAAGGCCTGACATAATTGATTCGTATCTACTCCGATTTTCTCAGGGCGCTTTTTCTGAGGATAGCTGGCAGGACATAAAAAGCCGAAATCTAAATCTTTTATTGTGTCAATCCATGGGTATTCACTGCTGTTTTCTGTTAGATTGGTAGATGAGAGTAGCTTAAAATGGATCCCCGGGAGGCAAAGTGAACCAACCCTGAAATTCAAAAACAGGTTCAACCAAATTTGTAATGCTCATGGCTCTGAAACTTTTTCAGTTACATATAGCTGTTATACAAACTTTAATGTATAAAACCATATTCAAGTTTTTATAATTGCAATATATGTAATTGAAAAAGTTTCAGGACCACGACCATTACAAATTTGGCTTAAACTGTTTTTGAATTTCAGGGTTGGTTGACTTTGCCTCCCGGGGATCCAAATATGGCCTTGTGCTAATGTAACAACGATAAATGATGGAGGAGGGAATTTTTTATGCTGATCTTACTGCAAGAAAAATGAAAACACCAGCACCTGGCCTGCTCCTGGTAAACCTGGCTTTGTTCAGAAACAATTTCAGATCTAATCATGTGTTCGTTAACGTAATTGGGATAGACAAATTCTGCTAATGTAACACTATGAAATAGACAGATGCAGAATTGCAGTTACATTAGCATTAAAAAAACAGCTACCACACCCAGTCTTTTATGTTTTTGGTAATGTATATATGCAAATAATACATGTTTTTCAATAGAATTTTAGATTTTCACGTTTGAAACTTGCATAAGTATCAAGAACACAGAAAAATCCCCATGTAAAAGTTGCTAATGTAACCTCAGTGTCCTGTGACGGAATCGATTTACATTAGCAGTCTTTTTTAATTTTTCTTTTTTTGCCAAGTTTATAATGACCAACACAATTACAAATGGTTTCAAAATAATTTTCAAAATGTTTTTTATCAATCGCATATCATTACATTTTGCTGAATTGGTTTTAGCAGATTCCAGAGAGTGCCAAAGCAAGCACGTCTGATGAGCAGTAAGTTTGTTCGTCCAAGATTGTCCTAATGAGGGATAGAAAAATATATTTTTAAGAGCAAAAACCTACTTGTTTGAGGATTATTTCATTAATATTTATTCTTTAGCTCACAAATGTACTTAGTAATAGGTTTACTTGCTTCTGGAAGCAACAGAGGGATAACAAAAGGGTTGGACAGTTTAAGGTACCCTCTGAGACCACTTTTCGTGAAATCTGCCATGGATAAATACATAGATATTAAAAGATAGGTTTATTGAAAGATAGATTGATTGAAATTGTATGTGGATTGAAATATTTTTTGACAGATGGTCGGACCTTGGGGAATTAGAATCTGCTCCAAAGGACAGACAGATAAATAGTTAGAAAGATAGATAGGTATATAGATATGTAGATATATAAGTAGATTGTTCAAAGCAGATCTCTTCTAATTTTTTAAAATCATCATGAGTGTATTTCAAATGATTGTTATTAGTTTAATTGAAAAGATCCTGTCATCATGCACAAACGATGATAAAAAATAAAACTAATATTTTCAGTAAAATGATCCTTTACTACTTTTCGCATTTTCCCCCAAATACTGTCATCCTGTAGGGTAGAGGCAGCTAGGTTAGTTGTTATGCAAGGTTAGTTGATACACCCTGCCTCCTGGTCACAGAAATTATCATTTAAGAAATTGTTGCCATACGTAAGAAGCAGAATTAAGAAACACATCTTCTTGATCTCATATAGGTCAATGTAGGATCAGAATCAAGATTTAGGAGAAAAGTCAAATAAAAATTCTTTAAAAAAATAAGAATTGTAGTAACTTGCAGTTGTGACTGCAGGAGTCATTAATATTGAGAAAGATCTTTGGTAGAGGTACACAAGGGAAACGCATTGAAATCAAAAAAATATTTGTAAAACAACAATCACTTTTCCACAGATTATTATATTACGTGGATGTTCTACTGTCATAATATTTTTTGATGTTTCAGCAAGATGATATAGGGGAGAGGCAGTTCAGTGGAGACGTTTTTCAGAAAAGCACCCCTCCAAACAAAACAGAGGATGATGTTGGAATGATGAATAGCCATGTGCATGGGGAAATACCCTGTTCGAATATATGGAGGAAAGATCAGACATGAAATAATATTTATAAATTAGAAGGATCAGACATGAAATAATCACACAAAAACTGGTTTGACAGAAAAATGTGTGTCTGATCTTTCCTTGCATGTCTTATTATTACTTGTCTGAACTTTCATTGCATGATTATTGCCTGTCTTACCTTACCTTGTCTGATAATCTAGAGTATGCTCAATTATTCCTTGTCTGATTATCTCTTGCCTAATCTTTCCGGTCTGACCTTTTCTTGGCTGATATATAATCTAGTTATTGCATATGATTATTGCTTGTCTGTGTATATCTTGTCTGATTACTTGTCCGACCTTTGCTTGTCTGATTGTTGCTTGTCTGATCTGTTCATGTCTGATTATGGCTTTTCCTGTCAAATCTTGTTGGATCAGTCCCTGTCTTATCATATATTGTCAGATTCTTGTCCTTTCTTGTCTGATCAACACTTCAAAGCTAATAGAGCTTTTTTAGTTAAGGACCAGGGACCATATACTTAGACCTCAGAGGACCAATTAGTTGTTGTTACAGATTAGTGCAGGGTCATTCCGTGTCAAATCATCAGATTTTCGAAAGATTTTCCACCACCCCATCAGTGAATTGGCTGAAAAAGTTACATGTTGTTTGATGTCTCAAAATATGAACTTCCTGAAAATTTCAGCTAAATCGGTAAAATTTCCATGATTTGGCTGAGGTTTGAAAATTGCTCATTTTGCCAGTTTTTCAGGCATCGTTTTGACCACAACTACATTATTTGCTCAATAAATCACTTAATACTCAACCTTGAGCTTTGAAATTCGGGATCTACACTAACTGGACAATGGAAAAGGATCTTTGATAGACATTTATTGTTTTGCTCTAATGATCAAGAAGCTATGGCTTTGCGAAATTCCCCCTCAAAAATCAATATTCACCAAAAAAAAATTCAAATTTCCTGTAGGTATTCTGGGTATAGATGTTAAATACCTAGGATTTATTCTGCATATGTATGGTCAAATAATAAATAAAATTGGAGATGAGTTCGCTCTCGTTTTTTTAATATAAATTTTTGAAAAATATTGTATAACACGAAACTAGCTGGAACTCAAGAGGTACACGTGACACATCCCTGAAAGTTTCCTATTATCTTTCACATCTATAGGGCATAATACAGAAAAGAATTCAGGAATATGTTCAGCTTACTTTTGGTTCCTCGGAATTTTGAATATTATTCTGTCTGTAACAGCAATGCAACTGTTGAGTAGATCATCTGCAAAAGGTATCATATACACAGCTTTTAAACTTCTCATGTATATTCTTCATATGTATCGTCAAATAATAGTGGAAAATTGGGTATGCGTTCAGCCTCGTTTTGTAAAAATACATTTTCGAAATATATAATATATTTGTGGTATTTCAAAAACAAAATTAGCTGGATTGTAGGAGGTAGAGTAGCGCGGGGCATGCAGCCCCCCTTAACTTTGAGGAGCGATTTGACCTACTTTTTGTGGTCGATTATTTGAATGCTTATGGTGTCAGGAAGGGATGACTTAACTCTACTTATAACTAGTGAAACGAATGTCTACCAATTTTAATAAAGGAGTTACGGCCCTTTTTGTAAAAAAATTAAAATGGCCTTCTTACCCCACCCATCGGGCAAAAAGCCCCCCTATTATAATCCTATGGAAATTTTTTTTGCGAGCGCATTCAGCTTGAAAGTTATTTCTTGGGGTTCTTCTATCATTTTTAAGGCATTCTATTCACTTTTTCTGAATTTCAGAATTTTTCTGTTCATACATTTATTTTTTAATATTTTTTGCCCTTTTTCAATTTCGGCCAAAATTTTTTCTATTTCAATTAGCTATTCTATCAAGATTTAAGGTAAAGTACACATTATTAAATGGTTCCTGAAGCAGCTTTGAGGCCTCAGTGAAGGGGGCCCCATGCCCCAAACCATGTGGGGCCTCTCGCCCCAAACCCACATATTTTAATTTTACCTCTATATTTTGAGCTAAAATGCAAAAAACATGTTCCAAATCATATTTATGTGATGGTCATAAAGTGAAGCAATGCAGATATTCATTATACTTTTAAAAATTTCCAAAGTTATTTCTGACAACCACTTTCAAAGAATTAATCAAAGTTACAAAAACCATGCACCTGTTTTTGTTTCTTTAATTACGACTATGGTTTTGTCCTGAATGCCTTGAAAATTTGTGACGTCACCTAAAAAGCCTCTAGCTTCAATCCTATCAATAAGAAAAAGAACCAAAAATTTAAGTTTAGAAATAACCCTGGGGGGGCTTCTCACCTAACCCGGGCTTCTTGCCCCGACCCACTCTATAGGTAGCGCATCTCAGAAACTTTCCTTAAAGTAAGCTGAAAATAGTCCTGAATTCTTTTCTGTATCATATACTATAGATATGAAAGATTATAGGAAAATTTCAGGGATGTGCCACCTATACCTCTTGCAATCTAGCTGGTCTTGTTTTTGACACACAAAAAAATATATAATATTTTTCAAAAATTTATATTAGAAAAACGAGGCTGAACGCATCTCCAATTTTCCACGTTTATTTGACCATACACATTTAAAATATACCTAAGAAGTTTAAAAGCTGTGTCTATGACACCTTTTGCAGAAGGTCTACTAAGGTCTACTCAACAGTTGCACTGCTGTTACGGACAGAATAATATTCAAAATTCCGAGGAACCTAAAGTAAGCTGAAAGTATTCCTGAATTATTTTCTATATTATCCCATACATAAGTGGAAGATAATAGGAAGCTTTCAGAGATTTATCATATGTACGTCTTGAGATCTAGCTACTTTTGTTTAAGACATACTGAAAAATAGTTATGCAATTTTTTTCAAAAATGTAGGCCTATACTAAAAAAACGAGGCTGAACACATCTCCAATTTTTGACTATTATTTGACCATACATATGTAGAATATATCCTAGGAATTTTATATCTATACCCAGAATACCTATAGGAGATTTGAATTTTGTTGTTGTGAACATTGATTTTTGAGGGGTAATTTAACAAGATCATAGCTGCATTATCGTTATAGCAAAACAATAAATGTCTATCAAAGATTCTTTTCCATAGTCCAGTTAGTGTAGATCCTGAATATCAAAGCTCAAGGTTGAGTATAAGTGATTTATTGAGCAAACAATGTAATTGTGGTCAAAACAATGCCTGAAAAACTGGTAAATTGAGCTATTAGCAAACCTCAGTCAAATCATGAAAAATTTTACCGATTGAGCTGAAATTTTCAGGAAGTTCATCTTTTGAGCCATAAAACAACATATAATTTGTTTCAGCCAATTCGCAGATGGGATGGTGCAAGCCTCTTGTTGATCTGACATGTAATGACTCCTGAACTTTATAGCAGACTTTACACCTCTAAACACAAAAAAATCACCAAAAATCTGCAAAAACGCCGTTTGAAAAAAAAAATCTCAAGACACAAGAGACTTGATTTTTGACTGACACTAGTCTGGTCTTGGTACACTGACCCTATGTAATGATCTAGGGATAAACATTTTTATAATATATGTATATATCCCTAGATCATTACATAGGGTCTGTGTACCAAGACCAGACTAGTGTCAGTCAGAAATCATGTCTCTTGTGTCTTGGGATATATATTTTTTCAACTGCGCATCTTCAAAATTAAGAATTACCAAAATATTTATAGGAGGTGTTATTGAGATCATTCAAAACTAAATAAAATTGGGAAAAACGATTGAAATAGGTTTCGATAGCAATAATTTTCATTTATAATAGTTTTTGTTTCGTGAAAGTCTGGTAATAAACCCTTTGCAAACAATTAAGGGGATCAAATACTTATTTCCGAAGACTATTGGGATTCTTATGCAAATATATTACATAATACTTCTACCTGTCTTCTAATGTTGGACCAGGCCTACCTGAGAAATTTCAGAAGTTTGGATCAATCGCAAATGCCCAAACCGGAAAATATAGGGGGTCAAATACTTATTTTCCTCACTGTATATGACTTTCTCTCTACATTGTCCATCAGGGTTTGGTGTGTCAACTAACCTGCCTGGGTGTATCAACTAACCTTACCAGGCGGGTTAGTTGATAAGTTTGAGAAAACCTCTTTTGACGCCATCTGGCGTAAAACTATCCAACAGAGAAAGTAAAGTTTTTCTGTATATTTGGACAATATCTGTCCCCATGCAAATAGCTATTCGTCATTCCAATATCATTGTCCGTTCAGCTTGGAGGTGAGCTTTTCTGAAAAAACGTGTCAACTAACCTGCCTAGAGCTTCCCTACTTTGACCTGAAATATCTCCCATTTCGTTCTAGTATAATATGTAATTACAATTTTTTCATTTTATTCCCATAGTCTTGAGCTTTTGAAAAATATACAATAATTCAAACAGGGACTTAGTGACATAGTCCTTTCTTGCGCTAAGTGGTGAAATGTAGATTGCCTGCTTTGAACTCATTTTGGTGGAGCAGTTCACATATATTGGCAATGGTTGCTATTAAAAACCAAATGCGAGTAGGCAAGTTCATTACTTACATGTTTAATTAAAGTTGACTCAGCAAATCTCTTTTCATATTCCCAAGAATTTCCAAGAAGTCCCCAATTCAGTTCCTGAAAGTTTCAATATAAAGGATTAAAAATGACATTTTCCTCTTTTTAAAAGTGTACATTGTGCACAGATAAATTATGCTCTTATGGCCTATTTCAAAGATAATGATGCCATGCAGCATATTTTCTGTAGGGGTCTGTGAGAATGGCTCTATGTGACAACTTAATGGTACACCATTGCTTCAAGTACATTCTTGTGCAAATTTCCTGAAAATTTCACAACATTATGTCTCATAGTTATTGAGATAGAGTTGAATTACATAGAAAAACAAGCATTTTTTCACTAATAAAATGTGACATAATATTAATAATAAAATAATTTTGACCACTTGAATTCATATTCTAAGGCAATTTCCCAACACTTTTTGGAATCTCTACATCCTAAGGTTCATAAATCCATCAAATCAAGTATCTATATTTGCCTGTGTTGACATCATTGAGTCAAATTTGACGCTTACCAACCTGGGATGCTCTAGTTTCCCTTTCACATGTGCCAGTTGAATCTTTTAGCCCTTGAGACCTAGTATTATATCTGCTTACCCATTTTGGAGCTTCCTATGGTTGTGGAAAATTTAGTTCATTGAAAAATTCCAATGATTAGCAGGGTAGGTGAATCTGTCACAAGCGTAACGCCCAGAATACTTTGTAGTGCCACAGAGCAATAAAAACTCCGTTTTAAATCTGGTTTGGCTTGTAATATTGCAAAATCTGTATAATTTTGAGAAACGATCAAGTAGCCTAATCCAGGTCCGCAGCTGGTTTCTGGTGGTAAAATACGAAGATTTCTTAAATGGGGCTTTGTCGCAAGCGTAACGCTATGGAAAATATTTATCATATTTTCATGGTTTTCTTGTAAGGAGTAAAGCAATCATTCCAGTAATGCTTGTAGTGATAATCAACACAACATTTCAGTAGTTGGAGTATGTTTCAATGGTTAATTATCAAAATTTTGCTCTTTGTGAAGCTTTCCTCAAAGTTTGAGGACAATTTGTTGAAAAAGGCAATAACCAATACAAATTTCACTTTAATTTTGTAATTACTCTTACGCTTCATCCAGTTATTACTGATAATGCATATAAAATCGATTTTGGTCAAAACCAGAACACTTTTTTTACTTTTGTGTCACGCCATTACCCAAAATTGGCTTTTTTTCTGGAAAAATAGTCTAAAAAGCACGCTTCTATCATCATTTGCTCTGTTCGTATTCACTTTGGTGACACTTATTTGGTACCAATTCGAAGCCCTCGTACAGATGCATAACAAAGGACAGGTGAAATCAATTTAAAGGAAAATAGATACATCTTGGGAGAAAATATGTAAGTTTATTTTTATTTTATTGCAACAAAATTTCAAAAAATACTGTTTTCCTCATAAAATATTTGGTGAATTTGGATGAAAACAGCCACGAAGACTTAAGAGTATATGAGTTTGGTCATCCAACAAAAAATTAGATTTAATTTGAAGGTATGTCACCATTTTGTCTACTTTTCTTTCACTGCCATGGAAATCAAAATAAATACAATTTGGTAATATTTGACTTTTATCAGTCATTTCCACAAACCACAGCACAATGGTAATTAAAGTTTCTTGAACTTAGTCATCTTTGTTACAATATTATGTGGTCATTTGATACAATAATGACATATAAACTTTTTAAAATTTCGATGGTCATGTCATACTTTGGCTTCATTATTTTTGAACTAGGCCTTATGGTGGCCCTTAAAAAAAAGTTTAAATTTTGTATGGGCAACCCCCTCAAATGATGCCTATTATGGAAAAAAGAGGCTGAGCAAAATCTCATTCAAATCAGTTAACATTTAGAGGTGGCCCACTGGCCTTGAACTTCTTGCATTACAGTCATTATTCCGTACTTTCGCCAACTCGCGGTATAGCGTAACTAAGCCATTTCAAATCATACAACAATATAGTTAGAACAGGGCTGAATGAGAGCTTCATTTTGAATACCAACTTGGATGGTCTATGACAATTCTGTATGAACCCCAAGAGCCATACGTCACAAGTTCTTTCAAAATTGTTTGTTTTGATATATGATGTCCCCGAATTCAATCTGGAGGCAGCAACTCTCAACCAGACCTTGTAAAAAAGGATTACCAATGAGGACAGCTGCTTGTTCTGATCACTGTTTAAGGAAAATAATGAAAAAAGCTGTCATGGTCTGGGGTAGGAATAATTTCATGAAAGCTGTGATGATTTTGAAAAATGTACATAAAGAGTCAATGTGTTGATTGTCGATGTGTTGGTTTTGACAAAAAAATCACAGCAACATCTAATTTTCTCTTATTCTTTTATCAAAATTGTATGATTTTCCAACAGGACAGTTGGTGATTCTTGTCCCATGGGGCAAAGAGGGTTAATTATGTCTCAGATTTAACAGCATTTCTTGTTATATTTTTTTATCAAATTTGGTGCTGATTTGAATCTGGTTCATTGCTCCTGACTGTCTAGTCACTTGTCAAGTTGTACCATAAAAACTGCTAGACCAGTGAGTGACATGCTGGTTCTTTTCAGGTCTACCAAATATTTGCAAGAAATTCTGGTATGGAATTAATGACATATTATATAAAAAAGGCAAATTCATTAACAATGGCATCATTGCAGGAAAAAATTCAAAGAGTGACTTTGATATAATTCCCTAAGAATGCATTGGGGGAGTGTTGTTAGCTCATTTGGGAGTGCTCCTGGCTTCCAAACACTGGGTTTGATCTAAAGTTGGCAGTCAATTGAAACCATATTCAATTTGTTTCAGCATTTTCAATCATGCTCTTCATACCTGTCCTAATGATTAGCCTACCAGCCACATCAATGTGCGATGGAAAGCCCTTATCATTTTATTATGAAAGTCTTTTAATCTAAGGCTAAAACTATTTGCATTTGCTCTCTTGCACCCAGTAACACTCCGTCAATTATCATCTGCTCAAAGAACAAATAATCTGATATTAAAGCAAAATCAAGCGAACATGAGGTTTTCAGGAAATTTGCAGTTGAAAATTCCAAATATCAAATCATCCCAGACCATTCAAGTTGGTACTCAAAATGAAGCTCTAATTAAGGCCAGTTCAACCATACCATTTGCATTGTTGTATCATTTGAATTGGCTAAATAATACAGAACCGCGTTTTGACAAAAGTAGAGAATTACGCTAGAAACATAAAAACTTCTTCAAGGGCGGTGGGCCAATGCAATTTTTTTTTCTTTGCAATCTTTGCACGTACTGTAGTATATCGCAAATATTTTAAGTTTTAATTTCCAAAGACATATAGACAGATTGACAGATATTCGATGGATTCCAGACAGATGGATTGTGAGCAGATTGACAAAGTGATGAAATCAATTTAAGATAGATAATTACCATACAAAATTTTGTTGGTTGGAAGTCAAGAAGTGTATAATTATAAAATGTATCTATCAGTTTGTGGTCCGAAATTGCAAGGAACATTTTACTTAGAATCGGGAGACCTGATAACAGAATAGCATTTAGTAAATTTTATTGTTATAAATTGTTAAACATACCTGAAATCACTCAACCGACAGTCTTTGAAATCTGCAGATATAGTACCTTCAAAATACCTTTTTAGGTTATGTTTGTGTTATTTTATTGAATTATACAACATTTACACTTTTGACTAGGTGATTGACTGATTGTTTGATTGATTGATTGCTTTACTCATTGATTTTTTTTTGATACTTATGCTGTCTTATTGTTATTCGTTTGAACCTAATAACTTTATGTACCATATTTATTGCTATTTGAATGAAATCAACTATTGCTTTTTATCACTTTTCAGAAAATATCTTGTTTTGTTGGATAATAAAGCAATCTGAATATATAGCATAATAGGCCCCAATATAACTAGTCAAAAACATCACTAAAAAACATATTCAATTGATAATCTGCTACCAATTGGCCTTTGATTGAAGGATGAAGAGAATTGCATCCCGAACATACAATGTGTTAACCTGGTCATTCCAAGTTAAATTAAAATGGTTTATAATACAAAAGTTATTTTCATGTTATCTACATCGGTGTTACAACAAATTCTGTATCAGTATTTAGATACATTATGAAACCACAATCTCTCTTACCATGACTAAAATAACTTGTTTTTAAATTACACAAGCTAAAAATATCAAATGCATTTGCAAATGTATTTGCATTTGCATTTAAATGCTTTTGAAAATAGCACATTTGCATTTGCATTTGCATTTAAATCATTCTGAAACATTTGCATTTGCATTTAAATGCTTTTTGCTTTGAAGGCATTCACATGTGCATTTGCATTTGGTCATTTCCGAAACATTTGCATTTGCATTTAAATGTTTTTTATCTCATTATTACCCAACCCTGTGGGCCACCTCTAAATATAACCGAGGTGCCAGAAAATTTTCCATAATTGGCATCATTTTAGAGGGTGGCCACCAACATTTTAAACTTTTATTTTTTACTATGCTTTTAAGGGCCACCCTCTTATTAAAATCTTTCAAAACTCTATAATTTTAGTTGACGATTTTTCCTATCTTTCCCCTGTTAAATTTTGGCCTTTAGGGGAGTCAAGGCTCAATACCTCCGCCCCTCCAACCCAAAATGCCACTACCAATTAGCACCAAGTTTTAAGGTCCCTTTTCCAACTTGTTACACAGCACTTTTCATTGGTTTATATTAGGCCAGGAAGACACATATTATATTTGATAGACAGAACAAACTTTAAACTGAGTTACAAGCAACTGTGTGCATTGCATTTCCGCTGTCGGCGAGTGACCAGAATCTTGTGCGAAGCAATATTGCTGTAATGCCATGGGTTGGCTTTTTTACACATGATTTATTAATTGTGCTATTTTGACTTTGATAATATGGTTGTGTCATTTGTCTTATGTTTTATTCCTTTGTGCTTGCCCAAGAATAAAAGTGTTAAGGACAACAAAGAAAGCAGTGTGAGATGCTGCTGTTTAGCTCTGACTAATTGACAGATATTTGCAATGCTGTCCCAATCTCATATATCCCACAAAGACAATGAAGTTCAGGCGAAAAACCATGTGATTTTCACCATGTGGTTCATCGTTGTGAACCACATGCATAAAATTATCTGACGTTGTTATGTAAACAATGGGAAGTGAAGTGAAAACTTCACATTGTTTTGAGGCTCTGATGTGGTTGCCAGGGATCTTTTTGGGCCATTCAAACAAAACAGTGCCTCTTGAAATTATTAATTTTTCTGCCAGGAGGTTTATTTTTGTTATAGGATATAAATAAAACTTAATGGGAGTGTGGTTCACAGCAATGAACCTCACTCATGTCAGGTCTGCTCCAGAATAAACACTCGTCCTTCAGACTCGTGTAGTATTCTTCCATGAACTGACATTTATTGCTGTGAACCACACTCCCATTAAGTGTTGTAATAATAAAACAATATGATGTAGTATGATTTTATGCAGCACCCATTCCAGATCATTCTGCTTACCAGTGCTTACAAATTGTCAACAAGCCGACCCATTAGGAGAGAGTCCCAAGGAATTGGACCAATACCTCGATTTGCGCAATTCAAAAATTGCATAATCATGAAACCTATAAAAACCTTTCCCATCTGAAGTTCATTTTGAATATTTTGGAAATTGGCATGGGTTATTGACTTGAAAATACTATTAAATATTAGAAGATTTAATAATGAGTTTAAAATTAAGGTCACTGATCTAACAAAAGGGGGCAGTTTATCAACCATCAGACCTAATCTTCTGAGTAACCTTCAACTGATTGTCGCCCAAAGCGAATAAGAAAAAATGTATTAATCTATAAAATATTCAGTCACCAGCTTAAATTTAGCAAGTATTTGTTATTTCTTTGATTGGATCACTTGAGCATCTTGGATTTGACCACCCCAAGGATCTATCTATATTGATAATGCAATATGCAGATGTGACAAATGAAGCTTTACGATTAACATGAATCCCAAAAAACTATAAATTATTGTACAGGGTCAGTCTGCTCACAGACTCTGAACGAACAGCACAGCTGGAGAGTCTGCCAGAAATCGGATGACCTCCAGCTGACACATTTATTAATATTCGAGTAGGTCAGGTCATGTCTAGGTAGAGGGACCTCATCACTTGTGCTCATACGCAAAGCTGAGCTGCCAGCAACATATAAACAAAGCGCAATCAACAATTTTAAACTGTCAATGAGTGCACATGCACTGCCAATGAGCACCATAAAATTATGAAGTTTTCAAATCCTTTAACAGCTATTGCCAGCATGATTTAAATGATAGTTTAGGGCATTCTCCAACGAAACTAATTGAAACAACAAACGGACAACAATGAAACACTGAAGCATTCATTCAATTGCTTTGAGAGATCTGAAACAGTTAATTATGTCTGTAACACCAAAGAAGAGTTAATCTTTTTGTTACAACTTCACAAATAATGTATGTTGTGGTCACTGGTCAGGGCAAGCTTAACAAGCTTATACTGAGAAGTGAGGGTGCTCGTGCGTGGCTGTCTGGCTGGCTGCCAAACAGGGACAACTCACATGTTGCTGCATAGAAAAAGCATGGTTCCGTGAAAAAAGAAGTTCCATAATGGGTACCACTTTGCAACAAAAGTATGTTTCAAAGCATGAACTGGCTGATTAAAAATTATTCAATAGTCAACTTTAGGCCCAATTCAACATACAAATTCATTACTCCACAACACTACAGAAAACCAACAGTTGCTGAATCTGAAATCTGTTAGAGCTCACTGACAGTGTCAGATCGATTGTAGATTCTGTTCTGGATTCCAGAGGGCAGCACATACACTTTTGTGAACCTGTTGAGCTCTAAGTTTAGAGTGGTACAGGGTTATGTATTTGTGTGTCAAATGACCCCATGATATTGTAAAAAAAACATGTCCAAGTTCCAGAAACTCTGCTTTTACCATTGTGAATGTTGTGTAGAAATAACCAATAGAAGAAAAAAAGTTTTAATTTCCATTTTGCAGTGCAACAAAACTTGGTAACTTATCTACAAAGGGAATCAAATTTATTTGTTTGATGACCACGGTCATATAGCTTTTTATTATATTTACTGTATATCAATGATCTCCAATATGTCTCAAACTCTGTCTGTCCGATCATGTATGCCGATGACACAAATCTGTTCATCTCGGGTAACAATTTGAGTGATCTAATAAATTCTTTAAATAATGAATTACGCAAGTACATGACCTGGATGAATTCCAACAAATTATCAGATTTGCATTATGCTTTCAAAGAAACAAAAATCTTGCCTTTCCAACAACTGTACTATTTCTGTAGCAGCCTTTTTGTCTTTACTACAGGGGAAAAAGAAGTGCAACGAAATGACAATGTGTTTGGTGCTCAAGTGACTTAGCCACGTCACAAATTTTCATGCCTACTTGAGCACAGACAGTATTTCACATCTAAGATTATTTTCTCAATATCAGACGACACCTTTGACTGATCCTGATCCTGAAATCACACTGTAAAAAGTAGTTGGAGAGAGAGCTTACTTTGTTGATCTATATTTGAGGTAAAGCTTATTCTGAGGACCTCCGGTGGAGGTTTGTGTTCAAATACCATCTTGACTCCAAACAAATAGCGGAAATATGCTCAGGTTTGAATGTAGGTCTGACCTTCGTGCACTGTTTACAGTCCAGTTTGACAAACTTGTAGAAATGTTTTGTTTTCATTGACACCTACATTTACAAGAATAACTGTCATAATCACCCGCCAAAAAAAGTAAATCAATTAATTAATCAATATCAATAAATCTCTATCTATCTATCTATATCTCTATCTATCTCTGTCTATCTCTCTCTATATCGCTATCTATTTTTTAATGTCTATCTATATCTCTATCTGTCTATCTCTATCTATGTATATCTCTATCTCCATCTGTCTTTGGATTACCTATCTACCTGTCTGTATTCTACCTACCTATCTATCTATCTATCTATCTTTTCTATCTTATCATCCATCAATCTATCTATCCATCTGTCCTTTTGACATGTTGGGTAATGAACAGTTATAATTATTTGCTCATGACCAGGCTATCTACCGATCTTTCAACTCTAACATTTATTTCTTTCCTAATTTTTTTTTACAGTTTTGGAGAGCAGGATTGTATCTGGCTTTTATGAGATGATTAAAAAAGACAAAAGCATTTTCTACAAATGTTTGCATGACACATTATCGAATAGAAAAGGTGTTAAATGGTTGCTGTCTTCACCTTCACAGATATTTGCACATTGTGCTCAATGGTGCATAGAAAAATGACTCGTCACAAGACCACTTGGGCCACAAATCACTTGATCCTTTCGTTGCACTTCTTGTTCCCCTGTAGTAAGTATAGAAAAGGAATGCTGCCATGTGTATTTGAAAGCTTCTTTGAATTACCGCAGCATGAGTATTAGACCAGGAGTCAATTTGCACTGAAAATACCTCAGTGCAACGTATCCCTTTCCCAACGGCGCATAACATATACAGGAGTGAAATTGAGTAATTTACTCAAGAATTCCATTGTATGGAATAGCAGCTACCACACATTTAAACGGAATCTAAAGAGTTTTCTTATAAATAATCCAATTTACAACCTTTAAAAAAAGTAAGAAAGAAGAAAAGAAGAGTATTGAATTATTTCTTCTCAAATATTGTCTTGGCGCCTTTGCCTTTTTTTTTTTTTCTTCTCTGCTTTTTGCCCTTCTGACTTTGAAAGATTGTTTTTGTTTGATTTGGGTTGTACTTGGTTTGGTTCAGAGATTTACTACCATCTGAAAAGCGGTTTGGAATTAATTCCAGAACCCTGTGATTCTCATAAAAAAACTGTGTTTTTTGGGGATTTGAGTTTGTGGTTGTGTCCTAAGATGTGAAATGCGGTTTGGAGGTTTTACTTCCATTACCCTGTGACTTTCATCAAATAAGGAATTTTTGTCTTTATGTAATACGAGAACAGAGAGCATGTCTTTTAAAGTTTATTTGAAGATCTTGTCCTTCATCTCATTCATCTCATTTTCATCCATTTTAATGTGGTGAGCCCTCACATAACTCTTTCTGGGTTCGATGGCCTCGAATATCATATTTTTTTGTAATTAAATCTTATTTAGGAAAAATAAAGACCATGTCATTCAAAAAAAGTCTTCAGAGCAGTTTTCATGCAAATACTGGAAATTTTTTATGATAAATAAATTATCTTTAAAAATTTTACAGAAATAGTTTTTGAAAAACATGCATATTTTCATCTCAGATGTACTTATTTTCCTTTAAAATGATTTCACTTGTCCCATGTTATGCGTCTGTGAGTGAGCGTCGCATCGGTGCCACATAAGTACCACGGAAGTGAGTACGAGCTGATAAAATTATGATAGAAATGTGTTTTTTGTCCTCTTTTTCGGTCAAAAAACCTGATTTTGAGTAATGTTGTGACATAAAAGTTACAAAAAGTTCTGGTTTTGACCAAAATCGATTTTTATATGCATTATTAGTAATAACTGGATGAAATATTCAAGCAATTACAAAATTAAAGTGAATTTGTATTTGGTTGTTGCCTTTTTCGATAAATTTGCTCCATATTTTGAGGAACGCTTCAAAAAGAACAAATTTTTAAAGATAAAGAATCGAAACATACTCCAGCTACTGAAACATCGTGCTGGTTATCATAGCAGGTAATACTAGAATGATTGCTTTACTCTTCACAAGAGAACATTGAAAAGATGATCAGTATTTTCTGTGGTGCTGCGCTTGCAACAAAGTTCCATGTAGGTATTCTTTGTATTTTACTGACAGAAACCAGTTTCTGACCTGCAATACTTGATGCATTTGAAACCTCACAGATTATGATATATTTAAAGCCAAACCAGATTAAAACGGAGCTTGTATAGCTGTGTGCCACTGGAAAGTACTCTGGGTGTAACACTAGCGACGTATTCACCGATCCTGCTATTCATTGGGATTTTTCATGATCTGGATTTTCAACAACTATGAAAAGCACCAAAACAACTAATTAGATAATACAAGATCTCCAAAGCAAAACAATTCAACTGACTACTGTCAGAGGGAAGCTAGAGCATCCCAGATCAGTAAGTTTCAAATTTGACTAAATTTCTCATAGTCAACCTTGAAACGGAAAGAACTCAATAATGTCAAAACATACGTATAAAAATACTTGGTTTGATGGATTTTTGAAGCCTGTAGAGATGTAGAGATTCCAAAATGTGTTTGGAAATAGCAACAAAATAATTCAAAATGAGAAGAACTGAAAGAATTCAAGTGGTCGAAAAATTGATGTCACGCTTAACTAGTGAATAAATGCATGTTTTTCGATGTAATCTCAACTCTATCTCGCTAACTATAAAACATAATTTCATGAAATTTTCAGGAATTTGGCACAAGAACGTATTTAAGCAATCAAGTAACATGAAGTTTTCATATATAGCCATTCTCGAATTTTCAGACCCCAAGTGAAACTATGCTCCACCATTTAATCTTGAGGGGTGGAGGGTTCTTGGAGTTTTTTTAAAGAAATAATTTCTTGTCTAGTTTAAGTGATATAAATAAATTCTTTTTGGGCATTCTTGAAATAAATAATTTCTATTGGGGGTATTTCTTGACAAGGTGTTGCTAGATTTAGGAATGAATATTTGGCGACTTCGCATGACTGAAATAAATAATAACAGCCATCGTAGTGTGAAATAAATAATTTTTTGGAGAGGAAAACTCCAAATTAAATGGTTGCCCCAATAGATGATTGAATGAGTTATGAATCAAAACATGGTTTTCTGTGATGATCCAATTGAGTTTGTTGTTAAATTAGAAGTAAAAACAGATGTTTAAATTATGTTTATCAGCTGACTATTTAAATAAAATAAAAAATGAATTGTAGTCAGCATTGGATTAAAGGAATTTTTTTTCATTGTATTTTACATGCATGAAGTAATGATGGGACAGGGAAATTCACATTTAATTGCATAATCAATATTCAGATAGAGACAACCATGAATATAAAAGATAGCCAAACATAGGGTATTTGAAGCCAGAAAGTTTTGCATCAAGATCCTGCACCATATGGTGGAGTGAAAAATGAAAAATGTCAAAAATTTAGAAAACAGCAGGTCTAGAATACTTTAGATGCCTGTCAATTGGTCCAAAACTCACATTTTAAGTGATTTTTGGGAGCTGAGGTAAAAATTGACACTGCAATTCAAGATTAAAGAAAGCACTTCAAATGTCTTTTTGCCTAAGTCGCAGTTACGCATATCTTAGTGGATATCGGATACACAACGGTCAGACTGCTCTGAAACTTCGGTGTATTCTGGCCAACATATTACATTTTGATGTCTCATTTTCATATTACATGATTAAGCTTTGGTTTTTTTTTCGGAAAATCGGCCTGAAGCAAAAAATGGCACAACTTATCCCGGTCCCCCTACCCCATGGGGATTAGAAACCAAATTGTCTAAATTGCATGACCGGTTTGAACATTCCATGTTCACTGCTGGACTAGAGCAGTATCCATGCGCTTAAAAATACATATGTGTGACTGTGTCTGATGCATCTGATATCTCTTACTACATCAAAGTTTTACTGATACATCAATTTATTGAATGGTTGTTGCATGAAATAGATTTGAAACAAGTAAATATTATGATGGCAATCTCTTTACTGGGACGCATCACTTCTGCTTCAAGAAAAACCTTCCAGTTGCATCAATAATGATATGACTTCAGTTCCTCCATCATTGCAGCGACAACATGTCACAATCTCAAAATTGAATTAGTTAAATTAAAGAATAAAATTTGTTGAAGGACAGTCTTGAAACTGACACAGGAAAGGCTTGTGAATAATGGTTTGTCAGAGAATACAATGTATGTTTTTACTTTCCAATATGTACATACTATATTGTTCATTAGGTTACAAAACGTTATAGGATTAACCTAATTTTCAATATACTCCAAATCTATCTACAATTTAATATCTTACTTATTCTTTGAACAACATGATAGGTCACTGTTCTGATTGAATTACAAAATTTAGGGTAGATAACATATTAAGTGAAACCTCTGCTTTTGACCGATTATATCATTGAAAAAAAGAGGTCAATGTGACTGTGCCTCTCTCCCCAAGCGATTACGTAGGGATCAAATGTTTTTGCACATGTAGAATTGAAGTTCAGAGTCTATAGAAGCTATCTTCAAAGTTTCAAGCTTTTGTCTTTAAATACACAATGCTTTTGGTTGTTTGTCCCAGTGGAGCATTTTTATGTAGTTCTTACAGCACTTGCTGACCACTGGTAATATAAGTAGGTATGGCATGTTCCTATCAGCGTGCCTCGGCGGTCCAACGTCGGCCCAAAGCTGGTCCGATGCTACCGACATAGGTCTGACGCTGGGCCGACGTTGGACTGCCGAGGCATGCTGACAGGGAATTGGTACTCATTTTGAAGGAAATTTTATTCTGAATTCAAATGTATAACTTTCATGGCAGTACCTTCAACCTAGGCAAAAACAATGGCAACCGCGGATTTACCGAAACCCACTTTAATGGCGTATCTTTGATCCTGAAGTGCACTGTCAATTTTCACTGCAGCTCGAAAAAAAAAAGAAATTGCCAGTTTGGTACCAATTGCCAAGTATCTGGACGTGCTGTTTTTTTAATTTCAATTTTCACTCCACCCTACTGCACAATACAACTTCACCAATGCTGCTTGCTTTGCATGCCATGAACTTAATATTGAAAAGCTATTTATAGGTAATCCTATCCAGAATCCTATCTGAATCCTGGCAAATAATAATTTATAAACGCAGAAACTAATGACGTGCCTCACTTTTTGAAAGTATCTGAATGCTGAAGGAATAATAGCCAGACTGAGCAGACACTTCCCCTCAGCAGATAGTTTTGCTCTGGATCTGAGATGCTGTCTACAAAAATAGTTTGGTTTGACAATTATTCCTTACCTTTTTATTTTCCCAGCCTTGCAATGTTGACATGTTGAACTGTGGCATGATCCCCAAGCAGTGATTTCTTGGAGAATCTGGAGTAGTGCAGCATTCCATGGAGGGTTTAAGCTGTGCCGACTCCTTGCTCATCCAGTAGGTGGCAGAAACTAATGAATTGCAGCCATTTGATGACAAAATTACCTTGATAGGACCCGAGATTTGTTCTAATCTGTGGAATTTAGCTTTCCTCTCATCATGGCTACCATAACAAAATGTTGGAATGAGAGCTACCCTGCCATTGGTGCAACTTTTGGAACTTTTCAAATATTTGGTACCACCATTGTAAGCAGTTCTCTGATTTGTCATGACCACTTGTATCTTGTTCGAAAAGTTGAATTTCTCTTGTCTCCTATTGGCCAGTTCCAAAAGTTTCAATTTCTTTCATTTCCTATAGGCTGTTCGAAAAGTTGAAAAGTTGAATTGTTCAAAAGTTGAAAAGTTGAAATGTTCGAAAAGTTGAAATATGCTTAATATTTCAAATGTTCAAAAAGTTGAAAAGTTGAATTTCTCTTGCCTCCTATTGGCCAGTTCCAAAAGTTTTAATTTCTTTCATTTCCTATAGGCTGTTCGAAAAGTTGAAAAGTTGAATTGTTCGAAAAGTTGAAAAAAAAAAGCTTAATATTTCAAATGTTCGAAAAGTTGAATTGTTCGAAAAGTTGAAAAGTTGAAATGTTCGAAAAGTTGAAATATGCTTAATATTTCAAATGTTCGAAAAGTTGAATTGTTCGAAAAGTTGAAAAGTTGAAATGTTCGAAAAGTTGAAATATGCTTAATATTTCAAATGTTCGAAAAGTTGAATTGTTCGAAAAGTTGAAAAGTTGAAATGTTCGAAAAGTTGAAATATGCTTAATATTTCAAATGTTCGAAAAGTTGAATTGTTCGAAAAGTTGAAAAGTTGAAATGTTCGAAAAGTTGAAATATGCTTAATATTTCAAATGTTCGAAAAGTTGAATTGTTCGAAAAGTTGAAAAGTTGAAATGTTCGAAAAGTTGAAATATGCTTAATATTTCAAATGTTCGAAAAGTTGAATTGTTCGAAAAGTTGAAAAGTTGAAATGTTCGAAAAGTTGAAATATGCTTAATATTTCAAATGTTCGAAGAGTTGAATTGTTCGAAAAGTTGAAAAGTTGAAATGTTCGAAAAGTTGAAATATGCTTAATATTTCAAATGTTCGAAAAGTTGAATTGTTCGAAAAGTTGAAAAGTTGAAATGTTCGAAAAGTTGAAATATGCTTAATATTTCAAATGTTCGAAAAGTTGAATTGTTCGAAAAGTTGAAATGTTCGAAAAGTTGAAAAGATCTTCTCTTGTCTCCCATTGGTCCTTCAAAGAGTTTGAATTTCTTTTATATCCTATTGGTCATTCGAAAAGTTTAGAAGTTTGAATTTCTCTTTCTTCCTATTGGCAGGTTCCAAAAGTTTCAATTTCTTTTGTGTCCCATTGGCTGTTCGAAAAGTTTCAAAAGTTTCAAAAGTTCGAATTTGCAACTATGTGGTATAATCTCTCACTGCTGATTGGTCAATGTGGTTTGAAAAGTTTCAAAAGTTCAAAAGTAGGGGGGAAAAACATCCCGAGACGCATGGGAGGGGCAGGGCCGCTAAGCTGGTACATAAAGTACTCGGGCCGGGGGGAAAAGAAAAATTGAGAAATTGGAACAGAAGGGGGGAAAAGGGGGGGAGAAGGGGGGAAAAGGGGGGAAGAGGGGGGAAAAGGGGAGAAAAAGAATGAAAAAGAAGAGAGGTCGTTCTGGCATTCAAGCAGCCTTAACCTGAAGTAGCTAGTATAAGGCCTCATGGCAGGATACACCCCCCCTTACCCACACCTTCTCAGATTACCCCTTTTAACCTCTGCCACCCCTCAACTAATCTCATCTAATTCCCTCAGCTACTCTCACCTTCCCACAACTAAACTCAGGCTTCCCTCAACTAAACTCGCCATCCCTCAACCAAACGCCGCTTCCCTCAACCAAACGCCGCTTCCCTCACCAAAGTCCGCTGTCCTCAACCAAACTCGCCTTCCCTCAGTAACCCCCAGTTACGGAGCTAAAAATCAGCCAAAAAAAGGGTGCTTACTGATGTCTGTAGCATCCGTAGTACACAATAACAGACATCTGTTATTGTGGTATGGGAGTTAAATCCAAAGTACAATTATATTATAATTTGTAAATTTCAAATTACAATTATATTATGACATTTTAATATGTAAATGGCACTGCCATGAAATTCGCGCAGCAATGTCATAGAACTACTGCATTAATCTTCAACTTTCCATGCAGAAGGCCAATTTATCTTTTTAAAGGACTGGGCAAATAGATAAGATTAGATAGATAAGATCAGATCAATAGATAAGATTAGATAGATAGATAGATAGATAGATAGATATTGTTGATGTTACATTATCTGAGATCAATAAAACCATAGCTATTCAGAGGTGACTGTTTACTATTAAACTGTTACATAACTTGTTGATAGTTAATGAAGATTATGTAACCTTAAGTGTTGTTATGATTTCTTACTTGGTGAGCCATTTAAGTCATGAACTTTTGTATTGACTTATAATTTTCAGTCACTTCTTATATCAGGGGTATGGAAATAATTATGTCCAATATTATAACACATGTTGATTTAAATTCCTGAAATATGTCACTGGAGGTTGCTATAGGACAAGACTGAAATTTAAAAGCTATTTTGGAAGATATTTAAGGCGATTTAATTATTTACCAAACTAAACTGTGACTAAACTACTAGCTCCACTTTTATGGCAACTACAGGCACTTCCTGTCCAGGCAGTCACTGTAGACAGGAGCACCACACAGAATGAGCTGTCCTTGTGCTAAGTGAGCTTCGCTCATGGCTGCCTTCGGCAGCCATGAGCTGCGCTCATATTAAGTTAGGAAATTACTTTAGAATAGAATTGCATACATACAGCCATGGCCATAAGTTTATGCTCAGTTGCTATGCTTCACTATGGGGCTATCATTGTGACCAATTGCGATATAGCAAATACTTGCTCAATCTTCACAATATTGTCAGGAATTATAACCTGTACAGTGTACACACTACAGTAGCATGTGTTCTGATAGAAATTGTGGCATTAAATGACATAGCATAGTAATGGTAGGGCAAAATATTGAATTTGTTTGAATATAAGCATAATATAAATTATGATGCTATATTTTATTTCCCTGATAGTAATAGTAGCCAAAGTGTCTGGATGTATTGGGTACACATCAAATTAGGCATTCATGACAAAATTACAATCAAATACATGCTTTAATTTTTGGTTCATCGGGTTTTACTTGAAGTATTTTTTTTCTTTAGATATGACAAATTTGTAGTAGACGTTGGAAGATAGAGCGCTTCTTATCTGAAAAGGAAATTTCATCAAACTCTCTCCATATATGTTGAATTTGACGAAACAAATTAAATTTCATCAGAAGAAAAAATGTTTTACAACTTCTTTCTTGCTTGAGAAATAAACAATTTTTCTAATCAAAAACACTTCTAGCAAACCCCGACGAACCAACGTTAAAGCTTCATATTTAGTTGTGATATTGTCATGAATGCTTCATTTGGTGTGTGCCCAATGCTGCCAGAGACTTTGGTGTCTGTAACTATCATGCAAATGACATAGCATCAGAACTTATTATATGTTCAAAATTCATTTAATTTAGTATTTTGCCTCACAATTATTATGTAACTTTATTTCAGTTACGGTTTTTTTTTATCAGAATCCCTGCCACTTTATGCAGACTATAATTCCTGAAAATTTGGTGAAGATTGGGCAAGTATTTGCTTTGTTATGATTAGTCACAATGAGAGCCCTACAGTGAAGCATAGCAACTGAGCATAAACTTACGGCCATGGCTGTAGCAGTTTTTAAAAAATATTCATTGAGGATTATATTTTGTGATAATATGCTGTTTGACATATTTACTAAAACCGCCAAGACTGTGGGTTGAAATTTTGTCCATTATAATTCTCAGTTTTATTGACAATTTTTGTAATTTAAACTCCAATACAGTTTTCAGTCAATCTGTGCCCTTCTATGAAATCTATAACGCAACATATATTTTGATCTGGTGTCATAAATAGATCTATAGATATCTGCTTAGGTCTAGTTCAAAAATAATGAAGCCAAAGTGTGACATGACCATCAAAATTTTAAAATGTTTATATGTATCAAATGACCACATAATATTGTAGAAACTGTATTTAGCATTTTGCTGTGGTTTTTGGAAATAACTGATAAAAGCGGAATATTACCAAATTGTATTTATTCTTATTTCCATGGCAGTAAAAGAAAAGTAGACTAAATGGCAACTTATCTTCAAATTAAATATATTTTTTGTTGGATGACAAAACTCATATACTCTTAAGTCTCCATGGCTGTTTCTATTCAAATTCACCAAATATTTTATGAGGAAAACATTATTTTTCGAATTTTGTTGAAAAATTTGAAAACCTACATATTTTCTCCTCAGATGTACAAATTTTCCTCTAAAATGAATTCACCTGTTCTGTGTTATGTGTCTGTATGTGAGCTTCAAATTGATACCAAATAAGTTCCATCAAAGTGAATAGGAACAGAGCAAATGATGATAGAAGCGTGTTTTTTAGCCTATTTTTCCAGATAAAAAGCCAATTTTGGGTAATGCTGTGACACAAAAGTCGAAAAAGTGTTCTGGTTTTGACCCAAATCAATTTTATATGTATTATCAATAATAACTGGATGAAGCGTTAGAGTAATTACAAAATTTTAAGTGAAATTTGTGTTAGTTATTGCCTTTTTTAGCAAATTTCCCACTACCTGCAACCTGTAGAAAATCTAAATTATCAAAAACGACGTAAAAGTGGTAAAAATCGAGTTCTGGGCCTAATAAATATATTTAAAATTCAATTAAATCTTGTCAAATAAACAATGAAGCAAGGGCCCCCCTTGTATATTTTGCTTCGAAATGGTCTCAGAGGGCATGGGCCCCCTATGCCCCCCTCTGAATCCAAAATTGTCTGTCCCGCAATTAACTGTAGAAAGGAGGAATGTGTATTTCAGACATTCTAATTTTTCCATGATGATAATTTTCAAATTGGAGATATCAGAAAAGCAAGGGCCCACTCCCTATTATCGTAGACAACTTTTTGCTATATTTCATACTATATATAGGCTACTATTGATAATTTCATATCATATCATGCAGATAAGAACAATCTGTGTTCTGCAATTGCAATGGTCTGCATTTGATAAATTTTGAACGCAAGTTGAAAATGCCCCAATTTCGATAGTAGGGGCGCGCCAATGAGTTCGCCCAGGGGCCCAATGTGGGGCCAGTCCGCCCCTGCGCTTGCGACAAAGCCCCATTTAAGCAATCTTTGTATTTTACCACCAGAAACCAGCTGCAGACCTGCATTACTTGATTGTTTCTCAAAACTATACAGATTTTGCAACATTACAAGCCAAACCAGATTTAAAATGGATCTTTTATTGCTCTGTGGCACTACAAAGTTTAGTGAACTAAATCTTCCACAATCATAAGAAGCTCCAAAATGGGTAAGCAGATATAAGACTAGGTCTCAAGGGCCAAAAGATTCAACTGACACATGTCAAAGGGACACTAGAGCATCCCAGATCAGTAAGCGTCAAATTTGACTTAATTTTTGGAAGTCAACCTTTAAATCCAAATAGCTCAATAATGTCAACACAGGCAAATATAAATACTTGATTTGATGGATTTATGACGCCTGAGGATGTAGAGATTCCAAAAATTGTTTAGAAATTGCCTTAAAATATGTCCAAATTTGAAAAACTGAAATAATTCAAGTGGTCAAAAATGCTATGTCACGTTTATTTGTGAAAAAATGCTTGTTTTTCAATGTAATTCAACTCTATCTCAATAATTATGACAGAATGCTGTGAAATTTTCAGGAAAGTTACAAAAGAATGTACTTAAGGCAATGGTGTTCCATGAAGTTGTCACATACAGCTATTCTCATATTTTAAGACCCCTACAGAAAATATACTGTGTGGCTTCATTATTTTTGAACTAGGCCCTAACAGTTTGAAACCCACACTTTTGTGCAATATCGAAACAGCCTCTCTAAGCAGTAGCTGACACTCTGACGGTCTGGAAACAATGCATATCTGCTAGATGCAGATGTCTGGAGCAGTTTTTAAAAAATTGCTGACTCTCCAGACTGTCTGCATGGTCACTGGAATTGACCTTTACAGACGTCTCCAAAAAACCAAAACTCAGCCATCGAGACAAACCACTTCCTTGAAGACATTGGTTGGAAGCACCAGAAAAGGAGTGTCTACAGACATCTCAAAATGACCGAAATTTAAGCCATCCAGACTAACCATTGTCCAGACCATATTGGCTATTAAAGCTGTTCCAACAAAGGAGTGTCTTTAGACGTCTCTAAAAAACCTAAAATTCTGCGATACAGACAAACACCTGGCTGGACCAAGGACCACAATGGCTACAAGCACCAGAAAAAAAAGAGTGTCTACAGACGTCAGGATTGGACCTTAAACTGGGCCATAAAAACAACTTATTCAATTACAATGACTAAACCTGGAGACATTGTCCTGACAAATTAAGAGCAAAAAAGCACCAACCTACAGACTATACTTCAGATGGCTCATTTATTGGCTCATTCTCATTACTGACAATTTTGATAAGAATCGAAAAAAAAAAGAAAATGTCTGCCAATTCATACAAACACAATCAAAGGATAAAGACAATTGTTTTATTAAAAATATCTCAAAACATCCATGTCAAAAATCATTTTAAATATCCCATTCGATTACATTTGACTGGCTGACACCTTGTATTGTTTTACACTTGTTATAAAAAAAAATCAGTTAAGTACATATGGTCCCATTCTCATAACTCTTTCATCACAGGGGTGTTCCGATAACAGTTATATTTAATTAGTGGAACACCTCCTTACTATACACTTGAATTGTTATAATGATTTTACTTTACTGACGGAATGTGAATATTGTTGTATATATGAGTGGTATGTGTGGTAAAAACAAATAAACAAATCAATCAATCAATCAATGGTCGCATGTCACAAGGCCGTATAATTTGCGTTACATGGCTGTTTTTGACCAAACTTTTTTTTTTCATCAAAAATTCTAAAATAGGTCTAAAATATCCTATTCAAACCAAAAACTAGAGTAATTTCACCTAAAATAGGGTTGTTCGATATATTATTGTTTGATTGTATTCACCATATAAATCAGTGTAGGCCTATAGCTCAAACTTTAAAGGTATTTTTCTCAAACACGACTTTACTTCAGTAAAGTTACTGCAAAGTTCAAAGTACTCCATGTATCCCTATGAAATTGTCATTGTAGTTAGTTTAGAAGATGGTCCTACAGTACTTCTACTACTCAAAGCAACAAAAAGTACTTTCTCCTCTCCAAAAGACTTTATGTACATCAATGAATTTATAATACTTCAACATAGAAAAAAACTTTCTCAAGCACCATGTTAAATACTGTGCCAGAAGCCTAGTTATTGTCAAAATCTCAAGTGAAAGGTTTGAAAACATTACCAAGAACAAATTCTTATATTGCACATAAAACATTACAAGATATTACATGACATGTTGCAAATATATCTAATGTCAGTTATTGTCTATAGTGCAAAGGAAATCAATATATCATATGAGCGTGTATCCTTTTTTTGTCTATATGAGAGCACGATTGTCAAATGTGATTGTTATTTATTCATCTGATGATGTTGCCTGTCCTTTCTGTCCTTCTTGAAGTCCATAACATTAAGCAAAAAATCTTGTGCAATTCAAGCATATATGCATTACGTTTGCTTCAGCCTTATTCAGATCATCATTGAAGTGAGAAAATGATTGAAAACGCAGCAATATTTTAATTAAATACGGCTCATGAGCATTTAGACAATAGCCTTATCCACAAGGTGCGGTCAACCTACTTGGAGTTCTCATAGTTTAAGCTTAGAGCCCCACTCCAATTTTACGGTTTTTTGGAAGTGTTACGAAAAGTTCAGCCTAAAGTAGACAAGCACAAAGAATTTTATCTGTAAGCAAAATCTGATAAATGTATTTGAAAATAGAACTCAAGAGCATTGTATTGAGCTATATTTGAAATTCCTAGCTTTGATATTAATAGTCACATACTAAATCTAAGAAAATGTGTTGAATTATTTTTGCCAGCGGGACAGGTTCACGTCGCTGCACATTTAAGGATCTACAGAAGGCACTGCATCAGTCAGATAGACAACCTAAGTTTTAGGAGCTTAAACAGGAATCAGGTACTCCTACAGAGCAAACCAGATAAAAATAACTTTTGTCACTGGCATGAAAACTCACTTTCTAAACGATTTTGCAAATCTGACATAACATGGGACACAAAAAAATTGCCTGTTTTCCTGGGTTTTTTTATGGCTAGAAGCTTTATTCTGTAAAAAAAAGTTGAATTTCTAAAAATAATATAATATAGAAGAAGTCGGGCAATTTCTGAAATTGTACGACATTATGACACATGACCATATCCAGTCATTCATCACTGAGTTAATCATACATTCGATATCATTATGAATATGAAAGGATAGTAGGATACTCAAGGTTTTTAAAGAAATGACAATTAATTGAATTAAATGAATATTTGCTGATGCTTTCACTTCATTTTTGGTTATCTTATTGCAGTTCAGACGCACTCCTGGGCCATCACAAAATCTGTTGTTTTTGATGGTCGAAGAACATCCACCTGAAAGAGACAGACAAACATTAAATCAAAAATCTGAATATGATCATAAGATAGATCAGATGGATAGATAGATAGATAGATAGATAGATAGATAGATAGATAGATAGATAGACAGATAGATAGATAGATAGACAGATAGACAGATAGATGGATAGTTAGATAGTCAGATAAATAGATAGATAAATACATAAGGGCAGATTTCACGAAAAGCAGCAAAAGTCCTTACCACATGTTACATTAGCACAATACTAATAAGGCCTGACATAATTGATTCGTATCTACTCCGATTTTCTCAGGGCGCTTTTTCTGAGGATAGCTGGCAGGACATAAAAAGCCGAAATCTAAATCTTTTATTGTGTCAATCCATGGGTATTCACTGCTGTTTTCTGTTAGATTGGTAGATGAGAGTAGCTTAAAATGGATCCCCGGGAGGCAAAGTGAACCAACCCTGAAATTCAAAAACAGGTTCAACCAAATTTGTAATGCTCATGGCTCTGAAACTTTTTCAGTTACATATAGCTGTTATACAAACTTTAATGTATAAAACCATATTCAAGTTTTTATAATTGCAATATATGTAATTGAAAAAGTTTCAGGACCACGACCATTACAAATTTGGCTTAAACTGTTTTTGAATTTCAGGGTTGGTTGACTTTGCCTCCCGGGGATCCAAATATGGCCTTGTGCTAATGTAACAACGATAAATGATGGAGGAGGGAATTTTTTATGCTGATCTTACTGCAAGAAAAATGAAAACACCAGCACCTGGCCTGCTCCTGGTAAACCTGGCTTTGTTCAGAAACAATTTCAGATCTAATCATGTGTTCGTTAACGTAATTGGGATAGACAAATTCTGCTAATGTAACACTATGAAATAGACAGATGCAGAATTGCAGTTACATTAGCATTAAAAAAACAGCTACCACACCCAGTCTTTTATGTTTTTGGTAATGTATATATGCAAATAATACATGTTTTTCAATAGAATTTTAGATTTTCACGTTTGAAACTTGCATAAGTATCAAGAACACAGAAAAATCCCTATGTAAAAGTTGCTAATGTAACCTCAGTGTCCTGTGACGGAATCGATTTACATTAGCAGTCTTTTTTAATTTTTCTTTTTTTGCCAAGTTTATAATGACCAACACAATTACAAATGGTTTCAAAATAATTTTCAAAATGTTTTTTATCAATCGCATATCATTACATTTTGCTGAATTGGTTTTAGCAGATTCCAGAGAGTGCCAAAGCAAGCACGTCTGATGAGCAGTAAGTTTGTTCGTCCAAGATTGTCCTAATGAGGGATAGAAAA
The DNA here is from genome assembly GCA_026936325.1 of Platynereis dumerilii. Taxonomy (NCBI): domain Eukaryota; kingdom Metazoa; phylum Annelida; class Polychaeta; order Phyllodocida; family Nereididae; genus Platynereis; species Platynereis dumerilii. Next base: position 3,540,948 of record JAPTHN010000007.1, read on the forward strand.
ATATATTTTTAAGAGCAAAAACCTACTTGTTTGAGGATTATTTCATTAATATTTATTCTTTAGCTCACAAATGTACTTAGTAATAGGTTTACTTGCTTCTGGAAGCAACAGAGGGATAACAAAAGGGTTGGACAGTTTAAGGTACCCTCTGAGACCACTTTTCGTGAAATCTGCCATGGATAAATACATAGATATTAAAAGATAGGTTTATTGAAAGATAGATTGATTGAAATTGTATGTGGATTGAAATATTTTTTGACAGATGGTCGGACCTTGGGGAATTAGAATCTGCTCCAAAGGACAGACAGATAAATAGTTAGAAAGATAGATAGGTATATAGATATGTAGATATATAAGTAGATTGTTCAAAGCAGATCTCTTCTAATTTTTTAAAATCATCATGAGTGTATTTCAAATGATTGTTATTAGTTTAATTGAAAAGATCCTGTCATCATGCACAAACGATGATAAAAAATAAAACTAATATTTTCAGTAAAATGATCCTTTACTACTTTTCGCATTTTCCCCCAAATACTGTCATCCTGTAGGGTAGAGGCAGCTAGGTTAGTTGTTATGCAAGGTTAGTTGATACACCCTGCCTCCTGGTCACAGAAATTATCATTTAAGAAATTGTTGCCATACGTAAGAAGCAGAATTAAGAAACACATCTTCTTGATCTCATATAGGTCAATGTAGGATCAGAATCAAGATTTAGGAGAAAAGTCAAATAAAAATTCTTTAAAAAAATAAGAATTGTAGTAACTTGCAGTTGTGACTGCAGGAGTCATTAATATTGAGAAAGATCTTTGGTAGAGGTACACAAGGGAAACGCATTGAAATCAAAAAAATATTTGTAAAACAACAATCACTTTTCCACAGATTATTATATTACGTGGATGTTCTACTGTCATAATATTTTTTGATGTTTCAGCAAGATGATATAGGGGAGAGGCAGTTCAGTGGAGACGTTTTTCAGAAAAGCACCCCTCCAAACAAAACAGAGGATGATGTTGGAATGATGAATAGCCATGTGCATGGGGAAATACCCTGTTCGAATATATGGAGGAAAGATCAGACATGAAATAATATTTATAAATTAGAAGGATCAGACATGAAATAATCACACAAAAACTGGTTTGACAGAAAAATGTGTGTCTGATCTTTCCTTGCATGTCTTATTATTACTTGTCTGAACTTTCATTGCATGATTATTGCCTGTCTTACCTTACCTTGTCTGATAATCTAGAGTATGCTCAATTATTCCTTGTCTGATTATCTCTTGCCTAATCTTTCCGGTCTGACCTTTTCTTGGCTGATATATAATCTAGTTATTGCATATGATTATTGCTTGTCTGTGTATATCTTGTCTGATTACTTGTCCGACCTTTGCTTGTCTGATTGTTGCTTGTCTGATCTGTTCATGTCTGATTATGGCTTTTCCTGTCAAATCTTGTTGGATCAGTCCCTGTCTTATCATATATTGTCAGATTCTTGTCCTTTCTTGTCTGATCAACACTTCAAAGCTAATAGAGCTTTTTTAGTTAAGGACCAGGGACCATAGACCTCAGAGGACCAATTAGTTGTTGTTACAGATTAGTGCAGGGTCATTCCGTGTCAAATCATCAGATTTTCGAAAGATTTTCCACCACCCCATCAGTGAATTGGCTGAAAAAGTTACATGTTGTTTGATGTCTCAAAATATGAACTTCCTGAAAATTTCAGCTAAATCGGTAAAATTTCCATGATTTGGCTGAGGTTTGAAAATTGCTCATTTTGCCAGTTTTTCAGGCATCGTTTTGACCACAACTACATTATTTGCTCAATAAATCACTTAATACTCAACCTTGAGCTTTGAAATTCGGGATCTACACTAACTGGACAATGGAAAAGGATCTTTGATAGACATTTATTGTTTTGCTCTAATGATCAAGAAGCTATGGCTTTGCGAAATTCCCCCTCAAAAATCAATATTCACCAAAAAAAAATTCAAATTTCCTGTAGGTATTCTGGGTATAGATGTTAAATACCTAGGATTTATTCTGCATATGTATGGTCAAATAATAAATAAAATTGGAGATGAGTTCGCTCTCGTTTTTTTAATATAAATTTTTGAAAAATATTGTATAACACGAAACTAGCTGGAACTCAAGAGGTACACGTGACACATCCCTGAAAGTTTCCTATTATCTTTCACATCTATAGGGCATAATACAGAAAAGAATTCAGGAATATGTTCAGCTTACTTTTGGTTCCTCGGAATTTTGAATATTATTCTGTCTGTAACAGCAATGCAACTGTTGAGTAGATCATCTGCAAAAGGTATCATATACACAGCTTTTAAACTTCTCATGTATATTCTTCATATGTATCGTCAAATAATAGTGGAAAATTGGGTATGAGTTCAGCCTCGTTTTGTAAAAATACATTTTCGAAATATATAATATATTTGTGGTATTTCAAAAACAAAATTAGCTGGATTGTAGGAGGTAGAGTAGCGCGGGGCATGCAGCCCCCCTTAACTTTGAGGAGCGATTTGAACTACTTTTTGTGGTCGATTATTTGAATGCTTATGGTGTCAGGAAGGGATGACTTAACTCTACTTATAACTAGTGAAACGAATGTCTACCAATTTTAATAAAGGAGTTACGGCCCTTTTTGTAAAAAAATTAAAATGGCCTTCTTACCCCACCCATCGGGCAAAAAGCCCCCCTATTATAATCCTATGGAAATTTTTTTTGCGAGCGCATTCAGCTTGAAAGTTATTTCTTGGGGTTCTTCTATCATTTTTAAGGCATTCTATTCACTTTTTCTGAATTTCAGAATTTTTCTGTTCATACATTTATTTTTTAATATTTTTTGCCCTTTTTCAATTTCGGCCAAAATTTTTTCTATTTCAATTAGCTATTCTATCAAGATTTAAGGTAAAGTACACATTATTAAATGGTTCCTGAAGCAGCTTTGAGGCCTCAGTGAAGGGGGCCCCATGCCCCATACCATGTGGGGCCTCTCGCCCCAAACCCACATATTTTAATTTTACCTCTATATTTTGAGCTAAAATGCAAAAAACATGTTCCAAATCATATTTATGTGATGGTCATAAAGTGAAGCAATGCAGATATCCATTATACTTTTAAAAATTTCCAAAGTTATTTCTGACAACCACTTTCAAAGAATTAATCAAAGTTACAAAAACCATGCACCTGTTTTTGTTTCTTTAATTACGACTATGGTTTTGTGCTGAATGCCTTGAAAATTTGTGACGTCACCTAAAAAGCCTCTAGCTTCAATCCTATCAATAAGAAAAAGAACCAAAAATGTAAGTTTAGAAATAACCCTGGGGGGGGCTTCTCACCTAACCCGGGCTTCTTGCCCCGACCCACTCTATAGGTAGCGCATCTCAGAAACTTTCCTTAAAGTAAGCTGAAAATAGTCCTGAATTCTTTTCTGTATCATATACTATAGATATGAAAGATTATAGGAAAATTTCAGGGATGTGCCACCTATACCTCTTGCAATCTAGCTGGTCTTGTTTTTGACACACAAAAAAATATATAATATTTTTCAAAAATTTATATTAGAAAAACGAGGCTGAACGCATCTCCAATTTTCCACGTTTATTTGACCATACACATTTAAAATATACCTAAGAAGTTTAAAAGCTGTGTCTATGACACCTTTTGCAGAAGGTCTACTAAGGTCTACTCAACAGTTGCACTGCTGTTACGGACAGAATAATATTCAAAATTCCGAGGAACCTAAAGTAAGCTGAAAGTATTCCTGAATTATTTTCTATATTATCCCATACATAAGTGGAAGATAATAGGAAGCTTTCAGAGATTTATCATATGTACGTCTTGAGATCTAGCTACTTTTGTTTAAGACATACTGAAAAATAGTTATGCAATTTTTTTCAAAAATGTAGGCCTATACTAAAAAAACGAGGCTGAACACATCTCCAATTTTTGACTATTATTTGACCATACATATGTAGAATATATCCTAGGAATTTTATATCTATACCCAGAATACCTATAGGAGATTTGAATTTTGTTGTTGTGAACATTGATTTTTGAGGGGTAATTTAACAAGATCATAGCTGCATTATCGTTATAGCAAAACAATAAATGTCTATCAAAGATTCTTTTCCATAGTCCAGTTAGTGTAGATCCTGAATATCAAAGCTCAAGGTTGAGTATAAGTGATTTATTGAGCAAACAATGTAATTGTGGTCAAAACAATGCCTGAAAAACTGGTAAATTGAGCTATTAGCAAACCTCAGTCAAATCATGAAAAATTTTACCGATTGAGCTGAAATTTTCAGGAAGTTCATCTTTTGAGCCATAAAACAACATATAATTTGTTTCAGCCAATTCGCAGATGGGATGGTGCAAGCCTCTTGTTGATCTGACATGTAATGACTCCTGAACTTTATAGCAGACTTTACACCTCTAAACACAAAAAAATCACCAAAAATCTGCAAAAACGCCGTTTGAAAAAAAAAATCTCAAGACACAAGAGACTTGATTTTTGACTGACACTAGTCTGGTCTTGGTACACTGACCCTATGTAATGATCTAGGGATAAACATTTTTATAATATATGTATATATCCCTAGATCATTACATAGGGTCTGTGTACCAAGACCAGACTAGTGTCAGTCAGAAATCATGTCTCTTGTGTCTTGGGATATATATTTTTTCAACTGCGCATCTTCAAAATTAAGAATTACCAAAATATTTATAGGAGGTGTTATTGAGATCATTCAAAACTAAATAAAATTGGGAAAAACGATTGAAATAGGTTTCGATAGCAATAATTTTCATTTATAATAGTTTTTGTTTCGTGAAAGTCTGGTAATAAACCCTTTGCAAACAATTAAGGGGATCAAATACTTATTTCCGAAGACTATTGGGATTCTTATGCAAATATATTACATAATACTTCTACCTGTCTTCTAATGTTGGACCAGGCCTACCTGAGAAATTTCAGAAGTTTGGATCAATCGCAAATGCCCAAACCGGAAAATATAGGGGGTCAAATACTTATTTTCCTCACTGTATATGACTTTCTCTCTACATTGTCCATCAGGGTTTGGTGTGTCAACTAACCTGCCTGGGTGTATCAACTAACCTTACCAGGCGGGTTAGTTGATAAGTTTGAGAAAACCTCTTTTGACGCCATCTGGCGTAAAACTATCCAACAGAGAAAGTAAAGTTTTTCTGTATATTTGGACAATATCTGTCCCCATGCAAATAGCTATTCGTCATTCCAATATCATTGTCCGTTCAGCTTGGAGGTGAGCTTTTCTGAAAAAACGTGTCAACTAACCTGCCTAGAGCTTCCCTACTTTGACCTGAAATATCTCCCATTTCGTTCTAGTATAATATGTAATTACAATTTTTTCATTTTATTCCCATAGTCTTGAGCTTTTGAAAAATATACAATAATTCAAACAGGGACTTAGTGACATAGTCCTTTCTTGCGCTAAGTGGTGAAATGTAGATTGCCTGCTTTGAACTCATTTTGGTGGAGCAGTTCACATATATTGGCAATGGTTGCTATTAAAAACCAAATGCGAGTAGGCAAGTTCATTACTTACATGTTTAATTAAAGTTGACTCAGCAAATCTCTTTTCATATTCCCAAGAATTTCCAAGAAGTCCCCAATTCAGTTCCTGAAAGTTTCAATATAAAGGATTAAAAATGACATTTTCCTCTTTTTAAAAGTGTACATTGTGCACAGATAAATTATGCTCTTATGGCCTATTTCAAAGATAATGATGCCATGCAGCATATTTTCTGTAGGGGTCTGTGAGAATGGCTCTATGTGACAACTTAATGGTACACCATTGCTTCAAGTACATTCTTGTGCAAATTTCCTGAAAATTTCACAACATTATGTCTCATAGTTATTGAGATAGAGTTGAATTACATAGAAAAACAAGCATTTTTTCACTAATAAAATGTGACATAATATTAATAATAAAATAATTTTGACCACTTGAATTCATATTCTAAGGCAATTTCCCAACACTTTTTGGAATCTCTACATCCTAAGGTTCATAAATCCATCAAATCAAGTATCTATATTTGCCTGTGTTGACATCATTGAGTCAAATTTGACGCTTACCAACCTGGGATGCTCTAGTTTCCCTTTCACATGTGCCAGTTGAATCTTTTAGCCCTTGAGACCTAGTATTATATCTGCTTACCCATTTTGGAGCTTCCTATGGTTTTGGAAAATTTAGTTCATTAAAAAATTCCAATGAATAGCAGGGTAGGTGAATCCACCACAAGCGTAACGCCCAGAATACTTTGTAGTGCCACAGAGCAATAAAAACTCCGTTTTAAATCTGGTTTGGCTTGTAATATTGCAAAATCTGTATAATTTTGAGAAACGATCAAGTAGCCTAATCCAGGTCCGCAGCTGGTTTCTGGTGGTAAAATACGAAGATTTCTTAAATGGGGCTTTGTCGCAAGCGTAACGCTATGGAAAATATTTATCATATTTTCATGGTTTTCTTGTAAGGAGTAAAGCAATCATTCCAGTAATGCTTGTAGTGATAATCAACACAACATTTCAGTAGTTGGAGTATGTTTCAATGGTTAATTATCAAAATTTTGCTCTTTGTGAAGCTTTCCTCAAAGTTTGAGGACAATTTGTTGAAAAAGGCAATAACCAATACAAATTTCACTTTAATTTTGTAATTACTCTTACGCTTCATCCAGTTATTACTGATAATGCATATAAAATCGATTTTGGTCAAAACCAGAACACTTTTTTTACTTTTGTGTCACGCCATTACCCAAAATTGGCTTTTTTTCTGGAAAAATAGTCTAAAAAGCACGCTTCTATCATCATTTGCTCTGTTCGTATTCACTTTGGTGACACTTATTTGGTACCAATTCGAAGCCCTCGTACAGATGCATAACAAAGGACAGGTGAAATCAATTTAAAGGAAAATAGATACATCTTGGGAGAAAATATGTAAGTTTATTTTTATTTTATTGCAACAAAATTTCAAAAAATACTGTTTTCCTCATAAAATATTTGGTGAATTTGGATGAAAACAGCCACGAAGACTTAAGAGTATATGAGTTTGGTCATCCAACAAAAAATTAGATTTAATTTGAAGGTATGTCACCATTTTGTCTACTTTTCTTTCACTGCCATGGAAATCAAAATAAATACAATTTGGTAATATTTGACTTTTATCAGTCATTTCCACAAACCACAGCACAATGGTAATTAAAGTTTCTTGAACTTAGTCATCTTTGTTACAATATTATGTGGTCATTTGATACAATAATGACATATAAACTTTTTAAAATTTCGATGGTCATGTCATACTTTGGCTTCATTATTTTTGAACTAGGCCTTAGGGTGGCCCTTAAAAAAAGTTTAAATTTTGTATGGGCAACCCCCTCAAATGATGCCTATTATGGAAAAAAGAGGCTGTGCAAAATCTCATTCAAATCAGTTAACATTTAGAGGTGGCCCACTGGCCTTGAACTTCTTGCATTACAGTCATTATTCCGTACTTTCGCCAACTCGCGGTATAGCGTAACTAAGCCATTTCAAATCATACAACAATATAGTTAGAACAGGGCTGAATGAGAGCTTCATTTTGAATACCAACTTGGATGGTCTATGACAATTCTGTATGAACCCCAAGAGCCATACGTCACAAGTTCTTTCAAAATTGTTTGTTTTGATATATGATGTCCCCGAATTCAATCTGGAGGCAGCAACTCTCAACCAGACCTTGTAAAAAAGGATTACCAATGAGGACAGCTGCTTGTTCTGATCACTGTTTAAGGAAAATAATGAAAAAGGCTGTCATGGTCTGGGGTAGGAATAATTTCATGAAAGCTGTGATGATTTTGAAAAATGTACATAAAGAGTCAATGTGTTGATTGTCGATGTGTTGGTTTTGACAAAAAAATCACAGCAACATCTAATTTTCTCTTATTCTTTTATCAAAATTGTATGATTTTCCAACAGGACAGTTGGTGATTCTTGTCCCATGGGGCAAAGAGGGTTAATTATGTCTCAGATTTAACAGCATTTCTTGTTATATTTTTTTATCAAATTTGGTGCTGATTTGAATCTGGTTCATTGCTCCTGACTGTCTAGTCACTTGTCAAGTTGTACCATAAAAACTGCTAGACCAGTGAGTGACATGCTGGTTCTTTTCAGGTCTACCAAATATTTGCAAGAAATTCTGGTATGGAATTAATGACATATTATATAAAAAAGGCAAATTCATTAACAATGGCATCATTGCAGGAAAAAATTCAAAGAGTGACTTTGATATAATTCCCTAAGAATGCATTGGGGGAGTGTTGTTAGCTCATTTGGGAGTGCTCCTGGCTTCCAAACACTGGGTTTGATCTAAAGTTGGCAGTCAATTGAAACCATATTCAATTTGTTTCAGCATTTTCAATCATGCTCTTCATACCTGTCCTAATGATTAGCCTACCAGCCACATCAATGTGCGATGGAAAGCCCTTATCATTTTATTATGAAAGTCTTTTAATCTAAGGCTAAAACTATTTGCATTTGCTCTCTTGCACCCAGTAACACTCCGTCAATTATCATCTGCTCAAAGAACAAATAATCTGATATTAAAGCAAAATCAAGCGAACATGAGGTTTTCAGGAAATTTGCAGTTGAAAATTCCAAATATCAAATCATCCCAGACCATTCAAGTTGGTACTCAAAATGAAGCTCTAATTAAGGCCAGTTCAACCATACCATTTGCATTGTTGTATCATTTGAATTGGCTAAATAATACAGAACCGCGTTTTGACAAAAGTAGAGAATTACGCTAGAAACATAAAAACTTCTTCAAGGGCGGTGGGCCAATGCAATTTTTTTTTCTTTGCAATCTTTGCACGTACTGTAGTATATCGCAAATATTTTAAGTTTTAATTTCCAAAGACATATAGACAGATTGACAGATATTCGATGGATTCCAGACAGATGGATTGTGAGCAGATTGACAAAGTGATGAAATCAATTTAAGATAGATAATTACCATACAAAATTTTGTTGGTTGGAAGTCAAGAAGTGTATAATTATAAAATGTATCTATCAGTTTGTGGTCCGAAATTGCAAGGAACATTTTACTTAGAATCGGGAGACCTGATAACAGAATAGCATTTAGTAAATTTTATTGTTATAAATTGTTAAACATACCTGAAATCACTCAACCGACAGTCTTTGAAATCTGCAGATATAGTACCTTCAAAATACCTTTTTAGGTTATGTTTGTGTTATTTTATTGAATTATACAACATTTACACTTTTGACTAGGTGATTGACTGATTGTTTGATTGATTGATTGCTTTACTCATTGATTTTTTTTTGATACTTATGCTGTCTTATTGTTATTCGTTTGAACCTAATAACTTTATGTACCATATTTATTGCTATTTGAATGAAATCAACTATTGCTTTTTATCACTTTTCAGAAAATATCTTGTTTTGTTGGATAATAAAGCAATCTGAATATATAGCATAATAGGCCCCAATATGAGTCAAAAACATCACTAAAAAACATATTCAATTGATAATCTGCTACCAATTGGCCTTTGATTGAAGGATGAAGAGAATTGCATCCCGAACATACAATGTGTTAACCTGGTCATTCCAAGTTAAATTAAAATGGTTTATAATACAAAAGTTATTTTCATGTTATCTACATCGGTGTTACAACAAATTCTGTATCAGTATTTAGATACATTATGAAACCACAATCTCTCTTACCATGACTAAAATAACTTGTTTTTAAATTACACAAGCTAAAAATATCAAATGCATTTGCAAATGTATTTGCATTTGCATTTAAATGCTTTTGAAAATAGCACATTTGCATTTGCATTTGCATTTAAATCATTCTGAAACATTTGCATTTGCATTTAAATGCTTTTTGCTTTGAAGGCATTCACATGTGCATTTGCATTTGGTCATTTCCGAAACATTTGCATTTGCATTTAAATGTTTTTTATCTCATTATTACCCAACCCTGTGGGCCACCTCTAAATATAACCGAGGTGCCAGAAAATTTTCCATAATTGGCATCATTTTAGAGGGTGGCCACCAACATTTTTTACTATGCTTTTAAGGGCCACCCTCTTATTAAAATCTTTCAAAACTCTATAATTTTAGTTGACGATTTTTCCTATCTTTCCCCTGTTAAATTTTGGCCTTTAGGGGAGTCAAGGCTCAATACCTCCGCCCCTCCAACCCAAAATGCCACTACCAATTAGCACCAAGTTTTAAGGTCCCTTTTCCAACTTGTTACACAGCACTTTTCATTGGTTTATATTAGGCCAGGAAGACACATATTATATTTGATAGACAGAACAAACTTTAAACTGAGTTACAAGCAACTGTGTGCATTGCATTTCCGCTGTCGGCGAGTGACCAGAATCTTGTGCGAAGCAATATTGCTGTAATGCCATGGGTTGGCTTTTTTACACATGATTTATTAATTGTGCTATTTTGACTTTGATAATATGGTTGTGTCATTTGTCTTATGTTTTATTCCTTTGTGCTTGCCCAAGAATAAAAGTGTTAAGGACAACAAAGAAAGCAGTGTGAGATGCTGCTGTTTAGCTCTGACTAATTGACAGATATTTGCAATGCTGTCCCAATCTCATATATCCCACAAAGACAATGAAGTTCAGGCGAAAAACCATGTGATTTTCACCATGTGGTTCATCGTTGTGAACCACATGCATAAAATTATCTGACGTTGTTATGTAAACAATGGGAAGTGAAGTGAAAACTTCACATTGTTTTGAGGCTCTGATGTGGTTGCCAGGGATCTTTTTGGGCCATTCAAACAAAACAGTGCCTCTTGAAATTATTAATTTTTCTGCCAGGAGGTTTATTTTTGTTATAGGATATAAATAAAACTTAATGGGAGTGTGGTTCACAGCAATGAACCTCACTCATGTCAGGTCTGCTCCAGAATAAACACTCGTCCTTCAGACTCGTGTAGTATTCTTCCATGAACTGACATTTATTGCTGTGAACCACACTCCCATTAAGTGTTGTAATAATAAAACAATATGATGTAGTATGATTTTATGCAGCACCCATTCCAGATCATTCTGCTTACCAGTGCTTACAAATTGTCAACAAGCCGACCCATTAGGAGAGAGTCCCAAGGAATTGGACCAATACCTCGATTTGCGCAATTCAAAAATTGCATAATCATGAAACCTATAAAAACCTTTCCCATCTGAAGTTCATTTTGAATATTTTGGAAATTGGCATGGGTTATTGACTTGAAAATACTATTAAATATTAGAAGATTTAATAATGAGTTTAAAATTAAGGTCACTGATCTAACAAAAGGGGGCAGTTTATCAACCATCAGACCTAATCTTCTGAGTAACCTTCAACTGATTGTCGCCCAAAGCGAATAAGAAAAAATGTATTAATCTATAAAATATTCAGTCACCAGCTTAAATTTAGCAAGTATTTGTTATTTCTTTGATTGGATCACTTGAGCATCTTGGATTTGACCACCCCAAGGATCTATCTATATTGATAATGCAATATGCAGATGTGACAAATGAAGCTTTACGATTAACATGAATCCCAAAAAACTATAAATTATTGTACAGGGTCAGTCTGCTCACAGACTCTGAACGAACAGCACAGCTGGAGAGTCTGCCAGAAATCGGATGACCTCCAGCTGACACATTTATTAATATTCGAGTAGGTCAGGTCATGTCTAGGTAGAGGGACCTCATCACTTGTGCTCATACGCAAAGCTGAGCTGCCAGCAACATATAAACAAAGCGCAATCAACAATTTTAAACTGTCAATGAGTGCACATGCACTGCCAATGAGCACCATAAAATTATGAAGTTTTCAAATCCTTTAACAGCTATTGCCAGCATGATTTAAATGATAGTTTAGGGCATTCTCCAACGAAACTAATTGAAACAACAAACGGACAACAATGAAACACTGAAGCATTCATTCAATTGCTTTGAGAGATCTGAAACAGTTAATTATGTCTGTAACACCAAAGAAGAGTTAATCTTTTTGTTACAACTTCACAAATAATGTATGTTGTGGTCACTGGTCAGGGCAAGCTTAACAAGCTTATACTGAGAAGTGAGGGTGCTCGTGCGTGGCTGTCTGGCTGGCTGCCAAACAGGGACAACTCACATGTTGCTGCATAGAAAAAGCATGGTTCCGTGAAAAAAGAAGTTCCATAATGGGTACCACTTTGCAACAAAAGTATGTTTCAAAGCATGAACTGGCTGATTAAAAATTATTCAATAGTCAACTTTAGGCCCAATTCAACATACAAATTCATTACTCCACAACACTACAGAAAACCAACAGTTGCTGAATCTGAAATCTGTTAGAGCTCACTGACAGTGTCAGATCGATTGTAGATTCTGTTCTGGATTCCAGAGGGCAGCACATACACTTTTGTGAACCTGTTGAGCTCTAAGTTTAGAGTGGTACAGGGTTATGTATTTGTGTGTCAAATGACCCCATGATATTGTAAAAAAAACATGTCCAATTTCCAGAAACTCTGCTTTTACCATTGTGAATGTTGTGTAGAAATAACCAATAGAAGAAAAAAAGTTTTAATTTCCATTTTGCAGTGCAACAAAACTTGGTAACTTATCTACAAAGGGAATCAAATTTATTTGTTTGATGACCACGGTCATATAGCTTTTTATTATATTTACTGTATATCAATGATCTCCAATATGTCTCAAACTCTGTCTGTCCGATCATGTATGCCGATGACACAAATCTGTTCATCTCGGGTAACAATTTGAGTGATCTAATAAATTCTTTAAATAATGAATTACGCAAGTACATGACCTGGATGAATTCCAACAAATTATCAGATTTGCATTATGCTTTCAAAGAAACAAAAATCTTGCCTTTCCAACAACTGTACTATTTCTGTAGCAGCCTTTTTGTCTTTACTACAGGGGAAAAAGAAGTGCAACGAAATGACAATGTGTTTGGTGCTCAAGTGACTTAGCCACGTCACAAATTTTCATGCCTACTTGAGCACAGACAGTATTTCACATCTAAGATTATTTTCTCAATATCAGACGACACCTTTGACTGATCCTGATCCTGAAATCACACTGTAAAAAGTAGTTGGAGAGAGAGCTTACTTTGTAGATCTATATTTGAGGTAAAGCTTATTCTGAGGACCTCCGGTGGAGGTTTGTGTTCAAATACCATCTTGACTCCAAACAAAAAGCGGAAACATGCTCAGTTTTGAATGTAGGTCTGACCTTCGTGCAATTTGGCAAACTTGTATAAATGTTTTGTTTTCATTGACACCTACATTTACAAGAATAACTGTCATAATCACCCGTCAAAAAAAAGTAAATCAATTAATTAATCAATATCAATAAATCTCTATCTATCTATCTATATCTCTATCTATCTCTATCTATCTCTCTCTATATCGCTATCTATTTTTTAATGTCTATCTATATCTCTATCTGTCTATCTCTATCTATGTATATCTCTATCTCCATCTGTCTTTGGATTACCTATCTACCTGTCTGTATTCTACCTACCTATCTATCTATCTATCTATCTTTTCTATCTTATCATCCATCAATCTATCTATCCATCTGTCCTTTTGACATGTTGGGTAATGAACAGTTATAATTATTTGCTCATGACCAGGCTATCTACCGATCTTTCAACTCTAACATTTATTTCTTTCCTAATTTTTTTTTACAGTTTTGGAGAGCAGGATTGTATCTGGCTTTTATGAGATGATTAAAAAAGACAAAAGCATTTTCTACAAATGTTTGCATGACACATTATCGAATAGAAAAGGTGTTAAATGGTTGCTGTCTTCACCTTCACAGATATTTGCACATTGTGCTCAATGGTGCATAGAAAAATGACTCGTCACAAGACCACTTGAGCCACAAATCACTTGATCCTTTCGTTGCACTTCTTGTTCCCCTGTAGTAAGTATAGAAAAGGAATGCTGCCATGTGTATTTGAAAGCTTCTTTGAATTACCGCAGCATGAGTATTAGACCAGGAGTCAATTTGCACTGAAAATACCTCAGTGCAACGTATCCCTTTCCCAACGGCGCATAACATATACAGGAGTGAAATTGAGTAATTTACTCAAGAATTCCATTGTATGGAATAGCAGCTACCACACATTTAAACGGAATCTAAAGAGTTTTCTTATAAATAATCCAATTTACAACCTTTAAAAAAAGTAAGAAAGAAGAAAAGAAGAGTATTGAATTATTTCTTCTCAAATATTGTCTTGGCGCCTTTGCCTTTTTTTTTTTTTTCTTCTCTGCTTTTTGCCCTTCTGACTTTGAAAGATTGTTTTTGTTTGATTTGGGTTGTACTTGGTTTGGTTCAGAGATTTACTACCATCTGAAAAGCGGTTTGGAATTAATTCCAGAACCCTGTGATTCTCATAAAAAAACTGTGTTTTTTGGGGATTTGAGTTTGTGGTTGTGTCCTAAGATGTGAAATGCGGTTTGGAGGTTTTACTTCCATTACCCTGTGACTTTCATCAAATAAGGAATTTTTGTCTTTATGTAATACGAGAACAGAGAGCATGTCTTTTAAAGTTTATTTGAAGATCTTGTCCTTCATCTCATTCATCTCATTTTCATCCATTTTAATGTGGTGAGCCCTCACATAACTCTTTCTGGGTTCGATGGCCTCGAATATCATATTTTTTTGTAATTAAATCTTATTTAGGAAAAATAAAGACCATGTCATTCAAAAAAAGTCTTCAGAGCAGTTTTCATGCAAATACTGGAAATTTTTTATGATAAATAAATTATCTTTAAAAATTTTACAGAAATAGTTTTTGAAAAACATGCATATTTTCATCTCAGATGTACTTATTTTCCTTTAAAATGATTTCACTTGTCCCATGTTATGCGTCTGTGAGTGAGCGTCGCATCGGTGCCACATAAGTACCACGGAAGTGAGTACGAGCTGATAAAATTATGATAGAAATGTGTTTTTTGTCCTCTTTTTCGGTCAAAAAACCTGATTTTGAGTAATGTTGTGACATAAAAGTTACAAAAAGTTCTGGTTTTGACCAAAATCGATTTTTATATGCATTATTAGTAATAACTGGATGAAATATTCAAGCAATTACAAAATTAAAGTGAATTTGTATTTGGTTGTTGCCTTTTTCGATAAATTTGCTCCATATTTTGAGGAACGCTTCAAAAAGAACAAATTTTTAAAGATAAAGAATCGAAACATACTCCAGCTACTGAAACATCGTGCTGGTTATCATAGCAGGTAATACTAGAATGATTGCTTTACTCTTCACAAGAGAACATTGAAAAGATGATCAGTATTTTCTGTGGTGCTGCGCTTGCAACAAAGTTCCATGTAGGTATTCTTTGTATTTTACTGACAGAAACCAGTTTCTGACCTGCAATACTTGATGCATTTGAAACCTCACAGATTATGATATATTTAAAGCCAAACCAGATTAAAACGGAGCTTGTATAGCTGTGTGCCACTGGAAAGTACTCTGGGTGTAACACTAGCGACGTATTCACCGATCCTGCTATTCATTGGGATTTTTCATGATCTGGATTTTCAACAACTATGAAAAGCACCAAAACAACTAATTAGATAATACAAGATCTCCAAAGCAAAACAATTCAACTGACTACTGTCAGAGGGAAGCTAGAGCATCCCAGATCAGTAAGTTTCAAATTTGACTAAATTTCTCATAGTCAACCTTGAAACGGAAAGAACTCAATAATGTCAAAACATACGTATAAAAATACTTGGTTTGATGGATTTTTGAAGCCTGTAGAGATGTAGAGATTCCAAAATGTGTTTGGAAATAGCAACAAAATAATTCAAAATGAGAAGAACTGAAAGAATTCAAGTGGTCGAAAAATTGATGTCACGCTTAACTAGTGAATAAATGCATGTTTTTCGATGTAATCTCAACTCTATCTCGCTAACTATAAAACATAATTTCATGAAATTTTCAGGAATTTGGCACAAGAACGTATTTAAGCAATCAAGTAACATGAAGTTTTCATATATAGCCATTCTCGAATTTTCAGACCCCAAGTGAAACTATGCTCCACCATTTAATCTTGAGGGGTGGAGGGTTCTTGGAGTTTTTTTAAAGAAATAATTTCTTGTCTAGTTTAAGTGATATAAATAAATTCTTTTTGGGCATTCTTGAAATAAATAATTTCTATTGGGGGTATTTCTTGACAAGGTGTTGCTAGATTTAGGAATGAATATTTGGCGACTTCGCATGACTGAAATAAATAATAACAGCCATCGTAGTGTGAAATAAATAATTTTTTGGAGAGGAAAACTCCAAATTAAATGGTTGCCCCAATAGATGATTGAATGAGTTATGAATCAAAACATGGTTTTCTGTGATGATCCAATTGAGTTTGTTGTTAAATTAGAAGTAAAAACAGATGTTTAAATTATGTTTATCAGCTGACTATTTAAATAAAATAAAAAATGAATTGTAGTCAGCATTGGATTAAAGGAATTTTTTTTCATTGTATTTTACATGCATGAAGTAATGATGGGACAGGGAAATTCACATTTAATTGCATAATCAATATTCAGATAGAGACAACCATGAATATAAAAGATAGCCAAACATAGGGTATTTGAAGCCAGAAAGTTTTGCATCAAGATCCTGCACCATATGGTGGAGTGAAAAATGAAAAATGTCAAAAATTTAGAAAACAGCAGGTCTAGAATACTTTAGATGCCTGTCAATTGGTCCAAAACTCACATTTTAAGTGATTTTTGGGAGCTGAGGTAAAAATTGACACTGCAATTCAAGATTAAAGAAAGCACTTCAAATGTCTTTTTGCCTAAGTCGCAGTTACGCATATCTTAGTGGATATCGGATACACAACGGTCAGACTGCTCTGAAACTTCGGTGTATTCTGGCCAACATATTACATTTTGATGTCTCATTTTCATATTACATGATTAAGCTTTGGTTTTTTTTTCGGAAAATCGGCCTGAAGCAAAAAATGGCACAACTTATCCCGGTCCCCCTACCCCATGGGGATTAGAAACCAAATTGTCTAAATTGCATGACCGGTTTGAACATTCCATGTTCACTGCTGGACTAGAGCAGTATCCATGCGCTTAAAAATACATATGTGTGACTGTGTCTGATGCATCTGATATCTCTTACTACATCAAAGTTTTACTGATACATCAATTTATTGAATGGTTGTTGCATGAAATAGATTTGAAACAAGTAAATATTATGATGGCAATCTCTTTACTGGGACGCATCACTTCTGCTTCAAGAAAAACCTTCCAGTTGCATCAATAATGATATGACTTCAGTTCCTCCATCATTGCAGCGACAACATGTCACAATCTCAAAATTGAATTAGTTAAATTAAAGAATAAAATTTGTTGAAGGACAGTCTTGAAACTGACACAGGAAAGGCTTGTGAATAATGGTTTGTCAGAGAATACAATGTATGTTTTTACTTTCCAATATGTACATACTATATTGTTCATTAGGTTACAAAACGTTATAGGATTAACCTAATTTTCAATATACTCCAAATCTATCTACAATTTAATATCTTACTTATTCTTTGAACAACATGATAGGTCACTGTTCTGATTGAATTACAAAATTTAGGGTAGATAACATATTAAGTGAAACCTCTGCTTTTGACCGATTATATCATTGAAAAAAAGAGGTCAATGTGACTGTGCCTCTCTCCCCAAGCGATTACGTAGGGATCAAATGTTTTTGCACATGTAGAATTGAAGTTCAGAGTCTATAGAAGCTATCTTCAAAGTTTCAAGCTTTTGTCTTTAAATACACAATGCTTTTGGTTGTTTGTCCCAGTGGAGCATTTTTATGTAGTTCTTACAGCACTTGCTGACCACTGGTAATATAAGTAGGTATGGCATGTTCCTATCAGCGTGCCTCGGCGGTCCAACGTCGGCCCAAAGCTGGTCCGATGCTACCGACATAGGTCTGACGCTGGGCCGACGTTGGACTGCCGAGGCATGCTGACAGGGAATTGGTACTCATTTTGAAGGAAATTTTATTCTGAATTCAAATGTATAACTTTCATGGCAGTACCTTCAACCTAGGCAAAAACAATGGCAACCGCGGATTTACCGAAACCCACTTTAATGGCGTATCTTTGATCCTGAAGTGCACTGTCAATTTTCACTGCAGCTCGAAAAAAAAAAGAAATTGCCAGTTTGGTACCAATTGCCAAGTATCTGGACGTGCTGTTTTTTTAATTTCAATTTTCACTCCACCCTACTGCACAATACAACTTCACCAATGCTGCTTGCTTTGCATGCCATGAACTTAATATTGAAAAGCTATTTATAGGTAATCCTATCCAGAATCCTATCTGAATCCTGGCAAATAATAATTTATAAACGCAGAAACTAATGACGTGCCTCACTTTTTGAAAGTATCTGAATGCTGAAGGAATAATAGCCAGACTGAGCAGACACTTCCCCTCAGCAGATAGTTTTGCTCTGGATCTGAGATGCTGTCTACAAAAATAGTTTGGTTTGACAATTATTCCTTACCTTTTTATTTTCCCAGCCTTGCAATGTTGACATGTTGAACTGTGGCATGATCCCCAAGCAGTGATTTCTTGGAGAATCTGGAGTAGTGCAGCATTCCATGGAGGGTTTAAGCTGTGCCGACTCCTTGCTCATCCAGTAGGTGGCAGAAACTAATGAATTGCAGCCATTTGATGACAAAATTACCTTGATAGGACCCGAGATTTGTTCTAATCTGTGGAATTTAGCTTTCCTCTCATCATGGCTACCATAACAAAATGTTGGAATGAGAGCTACCCTGCCATTGGTGCAACTTTTGGAACTTTTCAAATATTTGGTACCACCATTGTAAGCAGTTCTCTGATTTGTCATGACCACTTGTATCTTGTTCGAAAAGTTGAATTTCTCTTGTCTCCTATTGGCCAGTTCCAAAAGTTTCAATTTCTTTCATTTCCTATAGGCTGTTCGAAAAGTTGAAAAGTTGAATTGTTCGAAAAGTTGAAAAGTTGAAATGTTCGAAAAGTTGAAATATGCTTAATATTTCAAATGTTCAAAAAGTTGAAAAGTTGAATTTCTCTTGCCTCCTATTGGCCAGTTCCAAAAGTTTTAATTTCTTTCATTTCCTATAGGCTGTTCGAAAAGTTGAAAAGTTGAATTGTTCGAAAAGTTGAAAAAAAAAAGCTTAATATTTCAAATGTTCGAAAAGTTGAATTGTTCGAAAAGTTGAAAAGTTGAAATGTTCGAAAAGTTGAAATATGCTTAATATTTCAAATGTTCGAAAAGTTGAATTGTTCGAAAAGTTGAAAAGTTGAAATGTTCGAAAAGTTGAAATATGCTTAATATTTCAAATGTTCGAAAAGTTGAATTGTTCGAAAAGTTGAAAAGTTGAAATGTTCGAAAAGTTGAAATATGCTTAATATTTCAAATGTTCGAAAAGTTGAATTGTTCGAAAAGTTGAAAAGTTGAAATGTTCGAAAAGTTGAAATATGCTTAATATTTCAAATGTTCGAAAAGTTGAATTGTTCGAAAAGTTGAAAAGTTGAAATGTTCGAAAAGTTGAAATATGCTTAATATTTCAAATGTTCGAAAAGTTGAATTGTTCGAAAAGTTGAAAAGTTGAAATGTTCGAAAAGTTGAAATATGCTTAATATTTCAAATGTTCGAAGAGTTGAATTGTTCGAAAAGTTGAAAAGTTGAAATGTTCGAAAAGTTGAAATATGCTTAATATTTCAAATGTTCGAAAAGTTGAATTGTTCGAAAAGTTGAAAAGTTGAAATGTTCGAAAAGTTGAAATATGCTTAATATTTCAAATGTTCGAAAAGTTGAATTGTTCGAAAAGTTGAAATGTTCGAAAAGTTGAAAAGATCTTCTCTTGTCTCCCATTGGTCCTTCAAAGAGTTTGAATTTCTTTTATATCCTATTGGTCATTCGAAAAGTTTAGAAGTTTGAATTTCTCTTTCTTCCTATTGGCAGGTTCCAAAAGTTTCAATTTCTTTTGTGTCCCATTGGCTGTTCGAAAAGTTTCAAAAGTTTCAAAAGTTCGAATTTGCAACTATGTGGTATAATCTCTCACTGCTGATTGGTCAATGTGGTTTGAAAAGTTTCAAAAGTTCAAAAGTAGGGGGGAAAAACATCCCGAGACGCATGGGAGGGGCAGGGCCGCTAAGCTGGTACATAAAGTGGTGTCTTTTTCTGCCAGCCAGTTTCCTGACCTTAACTTCTTTGCTGTTTCGACTGAAGTCTCCCATGATGCAAGCAAGCTGTCTTGCCCTGCACCCCTTTTTTTGTGCTGTGTGGTCTTGTTGTTCATGTTTTTAGGCCTCACTTGCCCAGTATCACTGTTGTTCTCTGATAAAACTTTCTGAAACATTGGGACTGACAGATGGCCTGAGTAACATCCCAGAACCAAGCAGCTGCAAATTATTTTTCTGCCTACCGTTTGGAATAAGGAAAGTGGTGCACTTACCGACATTACCGTGTGACTTGAAATTGAGAAAAACGGGTGTACATGTCAGAGTTCAAGATAATCTAATATCTCTTATGAATGGGAACAAATGAATGCCTTTTATCAGACTGCGAGCAAGCATTTGATACATGGATTATTCTCTTATTTGCAGCATTGAGAATTTAATATACTTTGGTTTCAAGTAATTCAAGGCAACCACTGCTCGGCGAAATTATTATATGGGTTTTGATGGAGCCATCACAACCATGCATTGCTTGCTCTTCAGACCTTATCTAGTGAGTTTGCATCACCTTTCTTCCATCAGGTTTTAGTTGTTGTTATTTGAAAAAAAAAGGCAGCCTAGCAAATATCGATGTGGCAGACAATAGTGCTTGGCCAGATCCTTGGGCTACCAGCATAAATATAATGTATTGGTTTGTGCCTGTTTCTGGAAATAAACGCCTTTGGCAAATTCACTCCATTGCTTGAAGCAGAATATGGCAACTTATGGTTGGTTCTCTAGCTTGTACATCATTTCAGCCTGGCAATGTGTGGGACTTGTGTGAAGATGGCAAAGTTGGATCAAGGCAGGGTTCCTGCGAGCTGTGTATATAAACTTCTATGCATGAGATGAGATAAATCACTGTCCAGTCTCCTGAGATTCATAGCAAGGAGTAAGTGGTGTCCCAAGACGAGCCGGACTGCAAAGAAATCCACGACAGAACAGCTGTCATTATCGATGTTCAGTCCCCGGGCTGAGCAGCCTACCTCTCTTGCTCCCACTCTCCCCTCCTTTTCACAGAATTTTCTGTGCTGAAAGGTTGCCAGTCATGACCAGAACCACCAGTAGAACGCAGAACAGCTGCTGTCCAGGGGAAAAAACATCTTGTGACCATGTACTGCCACCTTGCCAAGCTTTTGAATGCTCTGTTGGTGATTAATCCATCTCATTTCCTTGTTTACCGTGGCATTCACTTCACTATACTGTAAATCCATAATGTTATAAAAATATCTGCTCTGTATTCATAATATTCCTAATGACATCATACTGAGTCAATATTTCAGAATAGTAAGACTATGGCTGAGATTAGATAATTTTGGAGGAAAGTGTTTCGTGTCATGCCCTGCATGTCAGGAGTTTACTAAAAAAGGCTCCGAAGATTTAGCATATGTGACACTAATAAGGTTCATTCCCTGAACATGTAAAGTAATGGGAATGCTTGCAAGGACCACTTTTTCAAACAGACAGGATGTTGTTCTTATCAATTTGCTTGATCTTAGCAGACAATTAAGGAAGTAAGCTGACTCTATGTGTAGCAACACTTGCCTTGAGGACCCTCCTGCCCTTTGACGTACATCCGGAGTGTTGTGTTGGCTTCCTGCTAAAGTAGTTCCACCAGCCTCAATTACTTTGTTCTCACCCAGTGACTTCGGATGGCTTGTTCTGTTTCATTGGTTCAGTTTCATTTTCTTTCAGTCTATTGTAGTCTGTCACTTTTCTCCATGTGTCTGGTAATTTGACTGCTGCTTTTACACATTTTAGTGTATGATAGTACTCCAAGCCATGCAACTAAATTGTTTCCCCCAGCTTACTGTGTCTCAGAAAGCATCTGCGCAAAATTGTACCAAAAACAATTTTCTCGGCCTAGAAATTTGTTATTTAATTTTTTTGCAGGTTGAAGCAGCAAAAATCTGAAAAAATGCTAACAGTTTTTAGGGATAAATTGTGAATTGTGAAGCATGCTGTTGACGAAAAATAGGAATGGACACTCTTCAGTGTATTTTGTAAAAACAACAATGAAATTAAATAAAGAAGAGTTTTAAAAGAAATTTCAAAACGGCTCCCTACAGTGCCGCCTGTAAGTAAGTGAAACGCATGACATTGTGCCATTGCATCAATGTTAAACATCATTTGCATCAATGTTAAACAGACCAAAATGCTTCTGGAAGAAAGAATTCTCTTCCGATGAGAGGAAAACATTTTGGGTCATAAAGGCCGATATGTGAGGCATGTGGGATAAAAATAGCAGCCAACTTTCTTTGCTGTAGTTGGAGTTAGGTATGGGTCAAAGTCTTCGGTAAGTAAGTGAAACGCAGGCCCAATGTTAAAACATAGGGAAGGGTGGTTCACTTACTTATCAAAGACTTTGACCCATACCTAACTCCGACTACAGCGAAGAAAATGGGCTGCTATTTTTATCCCACTTGCCTCACACATCGGCCTTTATGACCCACTTTGTTTCCCTTTCATCTGATGAGAATTCATGCCTCCACAAGCAGTTTGGCTGAGGATGTTTAGCATTGATGCAATGGCACAATGTCATGCGTTTCACTTACTTACAGGCGGCACTGTATATTCACTGATTGATCATTTATGACAACTAAATAACTCAATTGCAAATCATTGTTCCTAACTAATCATCTCAATCAAAGAAACAGATTTATCCAAACAAATTAAGATTTAATCTAATTCAGAAACTTAAAAAGTTTTATTCATGAGTGATCTACGTAATCATTAAATTGTTAAACCAATTAATGTGGTGTTTCCGGACCACGCAAGAATATTTTTAAATCATTGGTGTTGCTTGAATGCCATTGAAGCAATTGGGAAAAAAAGGGTGCAAGAAAGAAATGTAAATGTGGTGTTGTTGTGAATGTGAAGTGTCGGGCTGCATGACAAACAGATTGTGAAGAGTGTTGATTACTTGTAGTGGATGCAAAAATATCGTTATAACAAAATTGTTACACCAATCTAATTGGACGCTAATATTGCATGATATCCAAAGTCTTCTGTGACTGTGATATTTGTTACTGCTGCCACTCTTGGTTAAGGAGTATTTTGGCAAAATGTTGTTTATCCCATATTGCTATTCCTTCAGCTGGCAGAACTTGGTCCAACTGCTCATGTATCATGTAACATCATAAAGCACCAGTTGTAGGCAATGCTTGTTGCTGTTTAAAGAGTTTGAAATAGGTATTTACTCTCATGCTTAATATTGCTCACAGTATGGTGGCTGAATAGCCCCTTGAGAATAATCTGAATGGGCCAGGCAATGTTGCATTGCGCAATTAACTTCTGGCTGGCAACTGCTGTATGGCTGGCTAGCTATGGCAGTATATGGCTGGAACAGGCAACATATGGTCAAGTAAATCATTGATACGAACAAAGCAGTGTTTTTACAAGGGGGATGCTGCCATGCATGTAAGGATACCATTAAGAGGGGGTGGATGCCATAACGTGGCTGTTTAGCACATTAAACGGGGTACACAAGGAGGTGGTGTAGCCTTTCACAGAGATTGGCTCAACATCAAGGTGTATGTCAGGGATGAGTGATTGGCCCTGTCATGCACCCAAACATGTCCAAAGGCTTTTTGGAATCACCCAATGAAAGACTTGCTAGCACTGGTTATTGATTCACCATATTTATTGCTTTTGTTTTGTTATGCTGCCTTTGTCTTTATATCTTCCCCCATCCAATTTTCTAATAAATATATACAATGTATATGTACATGTACGACATTGTACGTGAACAAAAAGTCTCTGATCCCTAAAGTACATACTATATAAATCAATGAAGCAGAGAATAGGCAAGGTCTCAAAAAATTAGGAAAGCAGGGGAAGTGTGGAGATCTCAATAATTTCCGTTTCAAACACAAGTCCCATTAATAGCATATCTCTTCTCAAAGTTTGTTTCTTAACAATGGTATGCCTCCTGTCTGAAGCTGGCTTGTTGAGTTTCAGTCGTGGCTGTGTGGCCATGATTCATGCAAATTGGCCAGGAGCACCAGAGAATTACGGGAATGAGCCAGAGGGCTCGTGGCATCGCCAAGGATCAGGGTATTAGTCAACTAAGTGAAATTGATCACTCCTATCAGACTGCTCCATAAACAACTTATGGAGGAAAATGCTTGTCATGTCTCTTTCAGGGTAATCTGACAAGGATATCACACAATAAAATGATGTCACCAGACAAGATGCCACATTCTCAATCAGGGGTCCAGGTGAGTGCATGAAGCCCAATCACTTTTAAAAGTCATAGAAATGTGAGAATAATCTGCACCAAAAGAGGAGCAAAAGCCTGAGATGGTGGGCAATTGGTGGTCATGGAGACCCAGCCTATTGAGCTCTATTGGGAATATGATAGAGCATGCAAGGGGGCTCTGCTAGTTCAAGGGGTGGCTTTAACTCTAGTAGGTATCCCTGGGCCCCTGAAGACCTCTGGGCTCGCGGGATTAGAGTCTTACATCCCTCCAGTCCAGTTTTCCCTTGAGGCCAGTGAAAGTGGCAGACAATCGCTCAGAAACATGAATGTTCGCAGAAGCATGTGATCCTGTTGCTGGTGGTTCAGCTTGCGGACAGACACTAGATTTGTCAGAATCATGTGATGTGTGAAATCAGATGAGGGAGGATCTCATACATATAATCATGTATTTCAATATTGTGGTTAGTCACCATCTGTCTATTTCTTGGGTGTATAATCCTCTTCCTACATGCTGTAATGATTCTGATTTGCATTGTTTTTGCCACAATAATAGAATAACAAAGCCATATACTGCAACTGTGATGAACTGAAGTGTCATAAACATGGTTCGTTTAACAGCCAAAATGTAGGATGCATATCAATGACAGTTGCAAAGCAGTGGAAAGCACCATAGAATGATGTGGTTGTGTGCAATGTATTAGGCACAGTGGTCCCTGTACTGAAATATTGGTCTTTTCTTTCCAAATGTGCTGCCGAATCCCATGTCCGTTTGAGTTGGCATAACGAGAACGAGAAGAGACAGGCTGCATCACTATGTACACATGAGACAGGGCTTAGGGCGATTAACGGTGTAGTGCAGAGTGCTCAACTGCCACACATGCTTAAACTGGAGCGACCCTGCGATATAACAGGCTTAACTCTGTTTGGTCCCCAGATAAAGCAACCAATGTATGAGGGCCCGTCGTCTCTTTATAAGTTTTCTGCTGAAAGAAACCTAGAAAGTTTGTCAGCTATTCAGTAATATTTAATGTCATTTGAAATGGGACCATGAGAGTATAATGTGTTTTAGTGATAGCAGCATATTTTGTGATTTCAAAGGCTTTTCCTAATTACTTTTTATATTATCATAAAACAAACCGCCATTTCTCATTTCAGGGTCATTTTATCATTTTTATAATCTCACCATAGGAGATAGGAGTTATTGACAAGGACAAAATGTCAACTGATTATTGGTTATGGTGAAAAGTCCTGAAAATGGTCATGTTCCAATGTAATGATTGTGCCGACACCAACACTGAGGTGAAAGGCCAGAATGTGATTGGTCTGGAGTTGACAATAACACAATCAGCCCAAGGTCAATTTGGCACCATTTGACATTAAGGAAACACATTCAGCCAAAAGTGTCCAGAAACAAGACAAGCGTAATGTGCAGTCCGTGTTGGGCTAGTCAGGAGCAGACTTTTTTCGTGAGTGTCAGATGTGTCCAGCCAGCTGACATCTAATGCATTTTTCTCCTTACCTGGAATTGGTGACATAAATGCTAGACTGATCAGAGGAATCATAGATAGTAATTAACACAAAAAAAGTTTACTCATTGACCCCTAGATCTGTCTTTAAGGCAATCTGATGTTCTGAATCATGTTCATAAGATATATGAAAAACTTTAAATATCACTAATATTTTAATGCTCACCCCCTGAAGTAGTTCCTGAAAAAGCAGGTGGTAGGCTAACTGAAATAAAAAGAAAAATGTTTGCTTAGAAGTTGAACTTGGAAATGGAGTCAATGTGTTTCATTCCATCAGTCGACTTGCAATATTAAGGAGGTGGTAAATACTGAATTGTTTGTCTCACTTGAAATGTTGGCCTCCACATTATGACTTAGTGCTGGTTAAAGAATTTGGAGACCAAGAGGCACATATTTCAAGTGCGTGTACTTATGTTTTTATTCTGCATATATATTCTTCTTACAGCACCGAAATTATACAGAGAGCTCCAGTTTGGAGCCTCATTTGACTTGTAATCTGGGTCATCAAGTGTGTGTTGGTATGATTAATGGAGGCTTGAGAGCAGAGTCATCTTTGCTCTAATAGTTTATTCTTATATTTTTCTCCCTGCAGGTTGGCAGTATGGCTGGCCAAGTCATTTGACAAGTCTCACTGCCCTTGCAAGTCTAAAAATGTGTGTGTGCAACAAAAACTACTGCAATTTGCAGTGATGAATATTTTGCTTTGGGCCACTGGTTTGATACATTTCGGAGGTGCATTTTAGCTTGTGAGGTGTACTCAGGACTGTGCACTTTACTCTGAAGACCCATAAATCAAACTGGATCTCACAGCTTGGGGTTGTGAACCTTTTGAAGCTTGTGCTCAAAAATTGAGTAGATTTCTTGCATCCCTCGGAGTGTAGAGCACCCTGGCAGACAGGATTCTTTTAGGACTGAGTGGTGCTGCAGGTGCAAGAACTGCATGATGTTAGTTTTTCTGCAGCTTTTTTTTAATGAATTATCCCGGCAGTTTAGTGTCAGCCAGACACATGTATCACAAATAGTATAGCAGACTCACTGACTTGACACAATTCAAGCTCACTTTCTCCTCTCACTGTTCAGCCATTTGTATAGTGTTGAAAATACTTTCTGTGGCTGCAGCGCAGCAAGGCCTCTATGCCTGAAAGTGAGGTTCCCTAATCGTATTACGTACTGCATTCATACTGCTTCCAGATTAGTTGCAACGGACTCTTTGGGGTTGCAGAATTTATATATAAACACACTAAACCAATGCTTCTAGTATGCAGTGTACACTGTAATAATTAGGGCGAAGTACTGACTCGAAGCTGTGAGTCTGTCTGGGTGTGCATTCAAATCTGACTTCATCAATCATTTCCACTTTTCAATCCTTTCCTAGCTTTCTATATTCTTCATCTGACTTTTCAATTTCTCTAAAACTGCAGATGCAATTGAATGAAGTTCCCAAACTGTCTTGGCAGAAGAATCAAAGAATGGATGCCACAAAATAACTGAATTGAATGAATCCTCAGGAACCGCATCAGATTCATTGTCCGTGTAATGTAACTAAATTCCTGGAACTGATTTCAAGAATATTGCAAAATAATCAGTTGTGCTCACAGGATGAAAGATTGGCAGCAAAGTCTATTTTGACAGATTAGTTTATATACATATATACGAGGGGTTTTCCATAAGTTCTGTCCAACTAGTCATAACTTTTGCTAGATTTGATGTAGAAACATGATATTTGGGTCAGATAATACTGAAGTAATTCTGAAATAACACCCAAAACATCAGATCATATAGATAAAAATAAATGCTTATTCTGTTGCCATGGAAACCAGAAGTCATGAAATGCGGCCCAGATTTTGTAGTGCTCACTTAAAAAGAATAGAATACCTGCTTACATAACTGTGTTTTGACTAATTGAATTAAGGTATATTCATAATTTCTTTCATGAAATACAATCAGTTATTTGTAAAATCATTAATTACAATGGAAAGTGGTGTTATCGTCACATCTCAGTTACTTTACCATCACCTGTGCAGTTTCTAATTGTTTTACGAGATGAGCAATTTTTTGGATATGGATGACACCATATATACCTGTTCTATTTCTTCAATTGCATTTAGTAGCATCAAAGACCGTTTGCCAGCACCCCTTCATTCGTAATTCATGAAGGACACTAAGGTACAATGATCAGTATAATGATCAGTCCTAATCTCAATTGAACACGGCCCTGTCAATATGCGCTCTCTTCAGTGACTTATCTGCTGTGGATTATCGAAATCTAAAATCAATATTTCAGTTGCAAACACAAATGGTGCAGAGAGTGCTGGAATTTGAGGCCTTGTTCAATTTGCATGGATCTGAAGGTGAAATTGGATGGGTTTGCTGAAGGCCAATACTGCCGGCCTTCATTCATGGCATCCGATCAATTGGTCAATGAGAGATGAAATACATTGCGTGTTGCAAACATGGCATTTTAAAGTCAACTACATTAATTCTGTTGCTCTGGGAGGCTTTCTCTGATGTGCTTTGTACCGAGTTGCTGATAGCTTTTGTATACTGCAGTCCAAAGATGCCAAATTTAGTCATGAAAATTATAGTCCAGTATTGCTGCATCTCGTACATAGCAAGATAATTACATCATTGAGTATGAATCAACATTACATCATTTCAAATACTGCACAGTGACAATGTATAAAATTAGGATAGGAAGCTAACAGCATTGTAGATGCCCAAATGTAACTCATTAACATCATTCAAGGGGGACTATGGATAACGAAAATTAAGACATTTGAAGAGATGTAAACTACTTCAGCTTATCAGTATTGCAGGGCATGTAACAGCAATGGGAAGAGATCTCAAATTGACAAGAAGGTAAATATATTGTTGCTTACCAATCATTGCTTAGTTTGCATAACTGCCTAGTTGTAGGCTCCAATTCCCGTGAATACCTCTCAAACTAATTTCCTTTACTATCGATCTTGGATGAGCCCTGGATTGGCTTGCCATATAGCTGTTTTCTCCTGTCATGTGATAAGTGTGGTTATGCTGTTTTGAGCACAGTGTTAAAGTTTAGTAGAAAAATTATAGTTAGAGCTTGACAGAGATTGTAGATCTGTGACCAGTAATATATAGGAATTATAGAATGATGTATTATGAGACATGGGAATTTAAATCAGTCAGCGTCTATAACTGCACTAGGACTGAAAGTCTGTGTATAAAATTTAAAGCAGATAAAGATTGACCAGCAGAGATACAAGGACAGATTATTTTAGCAATAAATAGTCGTCTTTCAGTGGCAACTGAGGTGCCTCTTTCTGCTACAAGACCAACTGCATGTACAAAGGAAGTCCAGGGGGCTACATGATCACTACAGGAACAGCCACAGGGAGTGTGTCAGGGCTGTCCTGCCAGGTTGCAGTAATGCTGCCTTACTTGCCTCAAGTCTTTGGCTGCAGCTTCTGCCTTTAGTGCTTGTACAGGCGTGTACTCAGTCCAAGCCCTATACCTTCCCACCATTAGTGATACCCAGCCAGTTTCCTGGCCTCAAGTCTTTGCTGTTTCGACTGAAGTCTCCCATGATGCAAGCAAGCTGTCTTGCCCTGCACTCTTCATTTTTGTGCCTTTTGGTCTTGTTAGTCATGTTCTCAGCCCTCACTTGCCTAGTACCAGTTGGTCTCTGATCAAGAATACAGCAATGTACGATACTACACGATACAATATATATTTATTTCTCATTAGGGGAAAAAAATATGACCAGTTCCAAAATAATGAATTTCCA
This sequence comes from Platynereis dumerilii, assembly GCA_026936325.1. Taxonomy (NCBI): domain Eukaryota; kingdom Metazoa; phylum Annelida; class Polychaeta; order Phyllodocida; family Nereididae; genus Platynereis; species Platynereis dumerilii. The sequence continues at coordinate 3,570,746 of JAPTHN010000007.1, forward strand.
ATCAAAATATTATTTGGTTGACCAATCACTGGATTATTTGATTGTTTATAACTTTTAAATTTTTTATTATGGTGAGATTATGTGAGGAGACCTGGATAGCCCTGGGGCTGAAGGACTGACAGTCTGCCTCGAGGACATTTCCAGAACCAGACCAGCTTCATATCATTGTTCTGCCTATTGCTGGAACTGGAGAAGTGCTCCTTCTTGACCAATCATGTCGCCATTGGTACTAAGTGTTACATAGATTTGTTCCCAATAAATGCCATATGAAGCCTAAACCTTGACTGTTTGGGGTAATTCCTGCTTTGGAATTTTAATGGACAGTGAACTGAGCATGCCATAACAACCATACATCGCTTCCTCTTCAGACCTAGTCTCGTAAGTGTTGCATCGCCTTTCTTCCATTAGGTTTGAGTTATTGTTATTTGAAAAAAAAAAAAACAGCCTTGCAAATATCGATGCGGCAGACAATAATGCTTGGCCAGACCCTTGGGCTACCAACATAAATCAAATGTATTGATTTGTACATGTTTCAGGAATTAAACACTTTTGGCAAATTCACTCCATTGCTTGAAGCAGAATATGGCAACTTATGGTTGGTTCTCTAGCTTGTACATCATTTCAGCCTGGCAATGTGTGGGACTTGTGTGAAGATGGCAAAGTTGGATCAAGGCAGGGTTCCTGCGAGCTGTGTATATAAACTTCTATGCTTGAGATTGGATAAATCACTGTCAAGTCTCCTGAGATTCATAGCAAGGAGTAAGTGGCGTCCCAAGACGAGCCAGACTGCAAGGAAATCCATAACAGCTGTCGTTATTGATGTTCAGTCGAAGGGCTATGCAACCCACCTTTCCTGCCCACTCTCCCCTGCCCACGGTCCCCTCCTTTTCACTGAATTTTCAATGAAAGATTACATATCATCACCTCAACCACCAGTAGAATGAGGAACAGCAACAGCCTGGGGGAAAAACATCGTGTGACCATCTACTGCCACCTTTTGAATACTATGCTCTTCATTAATCACCTGTGTGTCCTTGTTTACCATGGCCTTCAACATCACTGCACTGTAAATCCATAATGTGAGAGAAATATATGCTCTGTATGATATTTCCAATAATGTCAATCAGAGCCAATATTAAATCATCTGCTTCATTCAAATTTCTAGAGACCCCACCAAGGTAGTATGCCTGACATGTACATTGTACACTCAGATACCATGGTTGATATTACATAGTTTCAGATGGAAGTGTTTTGTGTCATGCCCTGGAATCTTAAGAGCTTGTTAACAAAGTTCAGCAGATTTAACATTGGTGACAATTTGGTTCAATTCCTTGAATATTTGAAGTTATGGGAATGCTTGCAATAGCCATTTTATCAGACAGTGAGGATGTTGTTGTTTTAAAAGTAACTGGATCTAAGCAGACAATTAAGGAAGATAAGCTGACCCTATGTGCAACAACACTTGCCTTGGCCTTCAACATATCCGGGGTTTTGTGTTGGCTGCTAAAGTAGTTTCACTGGCCTCAATTACCATGTTCTCACCCTGTGACTTCTGATGGCTTTTTCTATTCTTTCAGTCTATTGTAGTCTGTCACTTTTCTCCATGTGTCTGGTAATTTGACTGCTGCTTTTACACATTTTAGTGTATGATAGTACTCCAAGCCATGCAACTAAATTGTTTCCCCCAGCTTACTGTGTCATTACTCTCGGAAATCATCTGCACAAAATTGTCCCAAAACAATTTTCTCAGCCTAGAATTTTTTTTTTTTGCAGGTTGGAGCAGCAGGAATTTGAAAAAATGCAAACAGTTTTTAAGGATAAATTGTGAATAGTGAAGCATGTTATTGAAGAAAAATAGGAATGGACACTATATTTAGTGCAATTTGCATAACTTCAATGAAATTAAATAAAGAAGAGTTTTAAAAGAACATTCAAGACAGCTCTGTATATTCACTGATTGATCCATTATGACAAAAAAACAACACAATTGCAAATCATTGTTCCTAATTAATTGTCCCATGCAATCACAGAGGGAGATTCATTAAGATTTAACCTAATTCAGACACATACAAAGTTTCATTCATGAGTGATCTACATTATCAATTAAATTGTTAAATCAATTAATGTGGTGTTTCGGAAACACGCAAGAATATTTGACAATCATTGGTGTTGCTTGAATGCCATTGAAGCAATTGGGAAAAAAAGGGTGCAAGAAAGAAATGTAAATGTGGTGTTGTTGTGAATGTGAAGTGTCGGGCTGCATGACAAACAGATTGTGAAGAGTGTTGATTACTTGTAGTGGATGCAAAAATGTTGTTATAACAATAACAAAATTGTTAGACCAATCTGATTTGGTGCTAATATTGCACGATATCTTCTGTGACTGTGATATTTGTTACTGCTGCCACTCTTGGTTAAGGAGTATTTTGGCAAAATGTTGTTTATCCCATATTGCTATTCCTTCAGCTGGCAGAACTTGGTCCAACTGCTCATGTATCATGTAACATCATAAAGCACCAGTTGCAGGGATTGTGTGTTGCTGTTTAATGAGTTTGAAATAGGTATTTAGTCTCATGCTTAACATTGCTTACAGTATGGTGGCTGAATAGCCCCTTGAGAATAATCTGAATGGGCCAGGCAATGTTGCATTGCACAATTAACTGCTGCACGGCTGGCTAGCTATGGCAGTATATGGCTGGAACTGGCAGCATATGCTCAAGTAAATCATTGATACGAACAAAGCAGTGTTTTTACAGGGGGATGCTACCATGCATGTCAGGATGCCATTAAAAGGAGATGGATACCATAACCTGGCTGTTTAGCACATTAAATCGGGTGCACAGAGAGGTGGTGTATCCTTTCAGAGATTGGCTCTACGCCAAGGTGTATGTCAGGGATGAGTGATTGGCCCTGTCATGTAACCAAACATGTCCAAAGGCTTTTTGGAATGACCCACCGAAAGACTTACTAACGCTGGCTATTGAATTGATTCACCATATTTATTGATTTTGTTTTGCATTGCTTTTATCATCTAATTTCCCCCCATCCAATTTTCCAATTCAATTAATAAATATATACAATGTATATGTACATGTACGACATTGTACGTGAACAAAAAGTCTCTGATCCCTAAAGTACATACTATATAAATCAATGAAGCAGAGAATAGGCAAGGTCTCAAAAAATTAGGAAAGCAGGGGAAGTGTGGAGATCTCAATAATTTTCCTTTCAAACACAAATCCCATTAACAGCATATCTATTCTTAAAGTTTGTTTCTTAACAATGGTATGCCTCCTGTTTATGTTATTATCATAATATTACTTTATGTATGCCTAGTTTTGATACCCATGAGCGGCAACTATGCCTTCGGGTATCAATTTTGTATTTACTTGTTTATTTTGTATATAAGTGATAATAAAAAAAAATCTGAATCTGAATCTGAATCTGAATCCTGTCTGAAGCTGGCTTGTTAGGTTTCAGTTGTGGCTAGTGGCCATGATTCATGCAAATTGGCCAGGAGCACCAGGGAATCGGAAGAATGAGCCAGAGGGCTCGTGGCATCGCCAAGGATCAGGGTATTAGTCAACTAAGTGAAATTGATCACTCCTATCAGACTGCTCCATAAACAACTTATGGAGGAAAATGCTTGTCATGTCTCTTTCAGGGTAATCTGACAAGGATATCACTTTATAACATGATAACACCAGTCAAGATAAGATGCCGAGGCAATTTTCCAAAATCCTGATTTCGCAATAGGGGGTCCACCCGGTCCAGGTGAGTGCATGAAGCCCAATCTTTTTTAAAAGTCATAAGAATCTAAGAAAGATCTGCACCCGTCCAAAAGAGAAGCGAAAGCCTGAGATTGGTTGGCAATTAGTTGGAACATGACCTTGGAAACATCTGCTGATGTAGTGCATATTATCTTCTTGCAATCCATGTGATAAAATATTCAGACATGAGGATATGACAGCCATGTTGCTTCAGTCCAAATCTGGCCAGAATCGTATATCAGGGTAGATGTCGTCATCCCAAACGGCTGGACACAGATTGTGTTTTCTGTGCTGATGTGGACATTTTGTGCCCTTTATGGACACTGCATGTACATTCTGTGTGAAGACTGCTTTATGCAAGGACCTTATGGCCCCATGGGTCAGACTTAACGTAGGATATATGGCACTGTTATTATGGCAGGGTCTGCCATTGCCACTATGGAGAATTGGTGAACCCATCTGTCGGCTACTTGCGATACAGTTACAACATGCCATGGATCAGCTGAGCAGTTCAGAATGAAGGAGGAACCCCGAGTTCTTTGTCATGTGGAGTCTTTAGGTTTTCCTGTAAACAGCACATAAAGAGATCCATTACACATATATGGTTGTTTTCATATTCAAGGTACCGATATGACCTGACCTGAAGATGCATTTTCGTCAATGAAATTGATCGCTTTTAGCCTGGCTTTAACAACAGTGGAAATAGGAGGACTTGTATATGTGTGTAGAATTAGTATTGATTCTCAGTTTGAGGAATGGACTGTATGGACAGTACCACATGCAAGCCTTGCATTGCCTTACTTTGGCTGACACTGGGTTAATTCCACAAATTGATCCACCAGGAGTGTTTCACACTGATAGCCCTGTGGTCAGCAGTCATGATAGGCTGGACATGGGGCTGGTCATGGAACCAACGCCTCCTCCTCCGGGAATATGATAGAGCATGCAAGGGGGCTCTGCTAGTTCAAGGGGTGGCTTTAACTCTAGTAGGTATCCCTGGGCCCCTGAAGACCTCTGGGCTCGCGGGATTAGAGTCTTACATCCCTCCAGTCCTGTGGTCTGAGTCAGTACTCTGGAGTTGTTATGTGCTGCCAATTTATAATATAACCAGCTGGGGACAACATTTAAACAAAAAAAGTATCATCCAGTGCAATTTCAGGAATTTTACAAATGCAATTGACATTGCTGCAATGCTGAAACATCTTCACAGCCAGTCAAATATGACATTCTTATAAAAGCGGTACTGTGCTTTGTTCCGGACTATATCTTTGTCTTTATTGTACCAATGGTGCATTGGAACAGACACCCTTATCCAGCGGCTACCTTGCAATCTTGTTCCGGTTATTCAGGAAGGGCTGTCACACAATTGTCCAGTGTGTTCGTGTTTCTGATTATCGTAACCAGCAAGCAACTGTCTCCATATCTTTTTTGTGTGGGTACAGTTTTCATGATTTGTTGAGAATGCCTGAGCGCTGCGAGGGTAGCCTGACAGAGTTTTCCCATGAGGCCAGTGAAAGTGGCAGGCAATCGCTCAGAAACATGAATATTCACAGAAGCATGTGATCTTGTTGCTGGTGGTTCAGCTTGCGGAAAGACACTATATTTGTCAGAATCCTGTGATGTGTGAAATAAGATGAGGGAGGATCTTATACATATAATCATGTATCCCAATATTGTGGTTAGTCACCATCTGTCTATTTCTTGGGTGCATAATCCTCTTCCTACATTCTGTAATGATTCTAATTTGCATTCTATATACTTCAACTGTTATGAGCTGAAGTGTCATGAACATGGTTCGTTTAACAGCCAAATGAGAAGATTCGTATGAATGACAGTTGCACACTTCCATACAATGATGTGGTTGTGTGCAATGCATTAGGCTACAGCGTTCCCTGTACTGAGGTATTGGTCTTTTCTTTCCAAATGTGCTGCTAAATCCCATGTTTATTTGAGTCCGCATAACGAGAACAAGAACAGACAGGCCGCATCACTATGTACACAACAGACAGGGCTTGGGGCGATTAATGATGTAGTGCAGAGTGCTCAACTGCCACACATGCTTAAACTAGAGCGACCCTGTGATACGACAGGCTTAACTCTGTTTGATCCCAGATAAAGCAACCAATGTATGAGGGCCTGGGGCATGTTGTGCAAACCAATCATCAGCTTTCATCAAGACAATGAGCCTCTGAAATACAACTCTTAGTAGCTTCATCAATTTGTCTGAGCTTCAGGACTGACAAAAACATTGCAAGACTAAGCTGGCAATCTTCAAAGCTACACTGAATGCCCTACGTGAATGGAAAGCAAACGGACAAAAGAGACAACCAAGTGATCATCTGGGACTGTCTTAATTTTAAAGTGCTTCCTCCTTCACATTCTGCCTAAAGTTGGCAGTATGTTACATTGCAAGGTTGGAAACCAGCTATGCATACATATATACTGCATGTAGAAATTAAAAATGGCTTCAGCTGTTTCAACCACTCCCCAAATGAGGAATGTTCAGAATGCTTTATGCTGTCACACAGCTTTCACATTGGACTCCTTAACTTGTTATGTAATTGTATCTTTTCAAGAAAATAATTGTCTGGTGAAGGGAACTCCATAAATAGAGACTTGGAAAGTTTGTCAGCAATTTAGTAATATTCATTGTCAGTCTATGAGAGTATGAATGTCTTTGCGTGATAGGTGTGTAATTTGTTATTTCAAAGGCTTTTCCTAATTACTTTTATATTATCATAAAATGAACAGCCGTACTTCATTTTGGGGTCACTTTACCATTTTATAATCTGACCATAGAAGTTAATAGCTGAGACCAAGTGGTCAACTTATTGTCGGTCATGCTTCAAAGCCCTGAAAACGTCCGCCTTATACATTGTAATGTCTGTGGAGACATAAACACTGGGGTGAAAGGCCAGAATGTGATTGGTCTTGACAATAACACAATCAGCCCATGGTCAATTTGGCATCATTTGACATTCAGGAAGCACATTCAGCCAAAAGTGTCCAGAAACAAGACAGGTGTAATATGCGGTTCGTGTTGGGCTGGTCGGGAGCAGACTTTTTTTCATGAGTGTTGCATGTGTCCAGGCGGCTGTCATCTAATGGATCTTTCTTTTTCACCAGAATAGGTCTGTTTCCATATGGGAATTATGACAGGTATTATCGATAGGTGACTACAATAAGGGGAAGGGTTATTTTTGTCTTGGGGAAGCCCCCCAAATGACATATTATCTGGTTTGTTTTCAAAGTAAGTGAAATATTGTGACCAACAGTTAATAATAATCTGGTTGTTAACAAGCTACAATCCCCAATCTGTATGATAACAATAATTTTTCTGTTGCACCTCTGTTTTGAGAACATAATCAATACAGCGCAGCTGACCCAAACAATCAAACATTCAACAAACACACTCATTATGTTAGAATCCTTGGCTTGGTGAACAGCACCAATCACCTTGTTGAAATGCAAAGGGGATTCCATCAGAGCTCCTATTGCTTGGAGACACCACCTGTACCTAAATTCAGAACTACAAATGGAGACAGACCTATTGGTGGCATAAACGTCACAATGACCAGAATAATCAGAAACTGTTACTGACACAAAAAAAGTTAAAATTTGCTCATTGGCCACAAGATTTATTTTTAAGCGGGTCTGAGGTTTTACACTTCAAAAAAAAAAAAAATTACATGTATATGAAAAACTGTAAATATCATTTTAGAATATATTTATGCTCATTGCCTGAATTATTCCATGAAAAAGCACATGGTATGTAATTACAGGGAAACAAGAAGTGCAATGAAATTCATGATCATGTGTTTTGTGGTACAAGTGCTCTTGTCACAAGTAATTTTTCCATGCACCACTGAGCACTGAGCATGAAGATGAGACAAGCCGAAGACAACAATAAATTAGCTGTCTTTTCTTTTATGTGTCATGCAAACACTGGGGAAAAGGCTTTTTAAAATTTGATCACCTGTTTGCTGCAGGTGATATTTTGTGAAAATACATTAATTGTGATACACTCTCTGCGTTAAAAATCTATGGGGTGGCAAAGCAACTTGAGCACCAAACACATTGTCATTTCACTGCACTTCTTGTTTCCCTGTTGTAACTGAAATTAAAAGAAGAAATAAAATGGTTAGAAGTTGAACTTTGATATGGAGTCACTGTATCTTTCATACCATCAGCTGACTTGCAATATTACAGAGGCAGTAAACACTGAATTGTTTGTCACCCTTGAAACATTGGCCTCTACATTATGACTGAGTGCTGGTTAAACAATTTGGAGACCATGAGGCACATATTTCAACAAGAAGTGTGTGTGCTAAGGTTTTTAATCTGCATATATTCTGCATATAGCCAGGCGTAATATAGACAGCTCCACTTTCGAGCCTCATTTGACTTTTAATCTGGGTATTTAAATATGTGTCAGTATAATTAATATAGGCTTGCGAGCAGAGTCATCCTTCCTCTCATACTGTATTCATATATTTTCTCCATCTTTTTCTCATCCTGCAGGTGGGCATTTTTAGTGTCACTCAAATCAGTACATGTGTCTCTGAACAAATCTTAAAATGTGTATATGTCAGGAAAAAAATTGTGATTTACATTGATGAATATGTTGCTTTGGGAAGACATTCTAAGGCCACTAGTTTGATACATTTTGGAGAGGCAGTTTAGTTTGTCAGGTATACTCAGGACTATGCACTTAAGTCTGGAGACCCATAAATCTCATGCAGAAGCTGCAGAGTCCATCAAGTTGGATCTCACAGCTTGGGGGAGGGAAAATTTTGAAGCTTGTGCTCAATAATTGAGTATTTTTCTTGCATCCCTCGGAGTGTAGAGCAACAAGGCAGAGAATACTCTTTTAGGACTGAGTGGTGCTGCAGGTGCAAGAACTGCATGATGTTAATTTGTCTGCAACTGCTGTTTGATAAGTTATCCCTGCAGTTAGGTGCCAGCCAGACACATGTATCACAAAATGTATAGCAGACTTGCAGACCGAATGACAGCTAGTGTCTAACGACTCAAGCTCATGTTCTCCGCACTGTTCAGCCATTTGTATAGTGTTGAAAATACTTTCTGTGGCTGCAGCGCAGCAAGGCCTCTATGCCTGAAAGTGAGGTTCCCTAATCGTATTACGTACTGCATTCATACTGCTTCCAGATTAGGGGAGACCGGGGCTATTTGAAGCGCGGGGTTATATGAAACATGGCCTAAATTCGACTTTTAAATTTTTTTCTTGCCAATTTGGTACTTTAGGCAGATACTTTGATTATTGGCACACGTTATCACACCCTTAATTATTAAAATGTCCAAAAAACTAATTCTGTAGGCACGAAAGTTTGTTTTCAGGGTGTCAAAGTAACTTCTTTGCACAGATTTCGATTGGAGTTATTGTATAGTAAATACTTATATCCAGGTGAACTAACCCTAATTCCAAAAGAGCAAACCCATTCCTAATTCACACCCAGAAGCATTTTGTTATACGCATTTGATAAGACTGAAAATTAAGACAATATTGTGCTCCAGGTGTGATGGGGTTAGTTGAACCGCACATGATAGAGTTGGCCAAAACATGATTTTTCTTGCTCAAATTGCCTTGCAAGTCATTGCAAGTTTGAGTTATTGCAATTAAGAAGTAATACAGTGGATATTTGCATTGCAGAATTTTTTTTTTTGAAAAACCGGCTTTTTTACCCAAAACGGACAAAAAATTGTGTTAATTACAGTATACAATATCTTTTCAAATAAGTATTTTACTAAAGCTGGTAGTCATCATAGGGATAGCAGTGATGCAAATGAAAACCCTGTTATAAGTAGTTGTCTGAAAAAATTGATGGTGCTTCATATAACCCCGGGCCGGGGTTATTTGAAGCAAAAAAAAAGTTGGAAGTTTGTGTCTGTTACACAAAGTTCAATGATTATTTACAATATCTCATAAGCTGATCTTTGAGTTAAACACACGTACTATCACATGCCAAAATTTGGTGTGAATATCTTATGCCATTAACTCTCCAGAGCAAAAATAAAAACAAGTGCTTCAAATAGCCCCGGTCTCCCCTACTTGGAACTGTGACTTATCCTGGTCGCAGAGTTTTATACACTCTAAACTGTTGCTTCTAGTACTGCCAGCAAGCTGTGAGTCTGTTTGGGTTTGCATTGAAATCTGACTTCACCAATCATTTCCACTTTGTCAATCCGTTCCTCCCTTTCAGCATTCTCTGTTTGACTTTCCAATTTCTGTCAAACAGCAGATGCAACCAAGTGAAGTTTCTAAAACTGTCTTGGGGGAAGAATCAACAAATGGATGCCTCAAAATAACTGAATTGAATGAATCCTAAGAACTGCATCAGATTCATTTAATGTAATTAAGTTCCTAGAATTGATTTCAAGAATATTGCAAAATAATCAGTTGTGCTCACAAAAGCAGGCTTTATGAATTGTTGGTATTGCTGGAGTCTCTTCACTGCAATTGCCCATATCTACAATTGTAAAGCTTTTTTCCTCGGCAATGTGTGTTACTTGATACAAACAACTACTAGAATGCCATTATTTTGTTTCTTATTTGTTTGATAACTTTGTAATTTACACTAATAAAAATAAACCTAATGTCTGTCATACATGTATCAGGTCTCTATGGAATGGGTAATCAAGTTGTGATCATCACTGATCATATCGTTGATCATAATTGATGCAATCATGCTAAATTTCATGACCTGGTGAGTGTGGAAAGAGCGAAGTTGTTGGTCTTTGGAAGTTGCATGAGCATGAAGCAGTATGTCATCCTTCTCGTCCAGTGATATCAGGCGTCAGGTGATATCCTTGTGAGATTACTTTGGCTGTTGATATGACAAGGATTGTCCTCCCATGGGTTTATGGAGCAGTTTGATTTCTGATAGGAGAATCAATCTCACTTTGTTGGCTGATACCTTGGTTCTTGTTATGCCTTGGGGCTCCCAAGCGTTCCTTGTTGCTCTTTGGCATCGGATAGGGCTAGGCATACTTAGGCATACTGAGTTGCTGTCAACCATATTGCAAAGTAGGGTTGGGGAATGGGTCAATATGGTGAATTCGCAAATATGCAGATAACTTTGTCATCTGATCACACAGGGCTGTCAAGCAGTTTCTTGTTGCTCTATGAAATCGAACACGGCTGAGTGGATCAGAACATGTACTGTGCTGGTTTAAGCTGTCGAAACATAGAAGGGTTGTGGAATGAGTAAATAACTACTAAATATAAGCAGATAATTATGCATGTGAGATACCAGATGATCTTTTCTGAAGCGACTTTCAAGAGGGCTCTCTGTCACTTTTCTCTTCTCTCTGATTTTGAGTCTTACAACTCCAAAAATTAAAAAAAAATTATGTCTTCCCAAAAATGTTGATTAAGTAGATGATCGTATTTTCAGTGTTATTCAATAGATAATTATAAGGATGACAGACTGACAGGACAGTTTGACTGCTCAGTTTGTGTGCATATTTATTGTGAAATATTGCGGTTGGCCAGACAAATTGACAAACGCTGTTAATGGACGAACAATTGCTTGACAGATTCACAAAATAAGTTTTTTTTCTGATTCCATTCATGAATTGATCAACAGCATATTGCCATTCATTGACAATTGCATTTGGTAGCATCAAGGACTGTTTGCCAGCATCCCTTCATGTGTATATATTATGCAGTTTTTTGGCACAATGTTAAAATTTAGTTGACTAATTAATTAGAGCCAGACAGAGATTGTAGATCTGTGACCGGTAATATATAGGAATTATAGGATGATAGTTTTATGAGACATTTTAAATTTTAAATCACTCAGTGATGTGTGCAGCATACCATCTATAACTACACTAGGACAGGTGACTGATAATATGTATTTTTATCTCACATTAGTGAAAAAAAAGATGACCAGTTCAAATGATATAATGAATTTGCAATTACAATATTATGTGGGGAGACCTGGATAGCCCTGGGGCTGAAGGACTGACAGTTTACCTCGAGGACATTTTCAGAACCAGACCAGCTACAGTGAGTCTTTGTTCTACCTTTAGCTGGAACTGGGGAAGTGCTCCTTCCTGAACAATCATGCCTTCATTGGTGCACTAAATGTTACACAGATGTTTTTCCAACAAATGCCATATGAACCCTTAATCTTGACTGCTTGGGGTAATTCTGCCTCTACTATGCTATGGAATTTTAATGGCCAATAAACTGAGCAAGCCATCACAACCAGGCATCGCTTGCTCTTTAGACCTGATGTCATAAGTTTGCATCACCTTTCTTCCAGTGGGTTGAGTTATTTGAGAAACAGCCTTGCCATTATCGACGTGGGAGACAGTAATGCTTGGCCAGACCCTTGGGCTACCAGTATAAATCAAATAGATTGGTTTGTACCTGTTTCAGGAACTAAACGCCTTTGGCACATTCACTCCATATGGCCATTATGGTTGGTTCTCTCACTTGTACTTCATTTCAGCTTGGCAATGCCTGGAAGATTGTGAAGTTTGATCAAAGAAAGTTTTCTGCAACCTGTGTATATAAGCTTCCATGAGATGAGATAAATCACTGTCCAGTCTCCTGAGATTCATAGCAAGGAGTAAGTGGCGTTCAAAGACAAGCCAGACTGCAAGGAAATCCATGACAGAACAGCTGTCGTTATCGATGATCAGTCCCAGGGCTATGCAACCCACCTCTCCCACCTACTCTCCCCTCCATTTCACTGAATTTTCAATGATGAAAGATTGCATCTCAACACCTCAACCACCAGCAGAATGAGGAACAGCAACAGTCCCAGGGAAAAAACGTCTTGTGGCCATCTACTGCCGGCTTGCCAAGCTTCTGAATGCTATGCTCTTCATTAATCACCCGCTTGTCCTTGTTTACCATGGCTTTCAACTCAATGCACTGTAAATCCATAACGTGAGAGAAATATATGCCCTGTATGATATTTCGAATAATGTCAATCAGAGCCAATATTAAATCATCTGCTTCATTCAAATTTCTAGAGACCCCATAAAGGTAGTATGCCTGACATGTGCATTATACACTCAGAGACCATGGTTGATATTACATAATTGAGGAAGGAAGTGTTCTGTGTCATGCCCTGGAATCTGAAGGGCTTGTTAACAAGGCTTAGAAGATTTAACATTGGTGACATTATGGTTCAATTCCTTGAATATTTGAAGTTATGGGAAAGCTTGCAAGAGCCATTATTTTTATCAGACAGCAAGGATGTTGCTATTTTAAAAGTGGTTGGATCTAAGCTGCCAATTAAGGAAGGTAAGCTGACCCTATGTGCAACAACACTTGCCTTGGCCTTCGACATATCCGGGGTTTTGTGTTGGCTGCTAAGTAGTTCCACTGGCCTCAATTACCATGTTCTCACCCTGTGACTTCTGATGGCTTTTTCTGTTCTTTCAGTCTATTGTAGTCTGTCACTTTTCTCCATGTGTCTGGTAATTTGACTGCTGCTTTTACACATTTTAGTGTATGATAGTACTCCAAGCCATGCAACTAAATTGTTTCCCCCAGCTTACTGTGTCATTACTCTCGGAAATCATCTGCACAAAATTGTCCCAAAACAATTTTCTCAGCCTAGAATTTTTTTTTTTTGCAGGTTGGAGCAGCAGGAATTTGGAAAAATGCTAACAGTTTTGAAGGATAAAAAGTGAATAGTGAAGCATGTTATTGAAGAAAAATAGGAATGGACACTATATTTAGTGCAATTTGCATAACTTCAATGAAATTAAATAAAGAAGAGTTTTAAAAGAACATTCAAGACAGCTCTGTATATTCACTGATTGATCCATTATGACAAAAAAACAACACAATTGCAAATCATTGTTCCTAATTAATCCTCCCATGCAATCACAGAGGCAGATTCATTAAGATTTAACCTAATTCAGACACATACAAAGTTTCATTCATGAGTGATCTACATTATCAATTAAATTGTTAAATAAATTAATGTGGTGTTTCGGAAACACGCAAGAATATTTGGCAATCATTGGTGTTGCTTTAATGCCAGTGAAGCAATTGGGAAAAGAAAAAGATACAAGAAAGAAATGTTAATGTAGTGTTGTTGTGAATTTGAAGAGTCAGGCTGGCATGACAAACAGATTGTGAAGAGTGTTGATAACTTGTAATGGATGCAAAAATGTTATTTTAACAAAATTGTTTGACCAATCTAATAGGATACTAATATTGCATGATATCAAAAGTCTTCTCTGACAGTGATATTTCTTACACCTCTGCTGCCACTTGTGGTTAAGGAGTATCTTGGTAAAATGCTGTTTATGCCTTATTGCTATTCATTCAGCTTGCAGAACTTGGTCCAATTGCTCATATATGAAACATCATAAAGCACCAGTTGCAGGCATTGTGTGTTGCTGTTTAATGAGTTCGAAATAGGTATTTATTCTCATGCTTAATATTGCTTACAGTATGTTGGGTGAATAGCCCCTTGAGAATAATCTGAATGGGCCAGGCAATGTTGCATTGTGCAATTAACTTCCGGCTGGCAATTGCTGTATGGCTGGCTGGCTACGGTAGTATATGGCTGGAACTGGCAGCATATGCTCAAGTATATCATTGATACGCACAAAGCAGTGTTTTTACAGGGGAATTCTACCATGCATGTCAGGATGCCATTAAGAGGGGGTGGATGCCGTAACGTAGCAGTTTAGCACATTAAATCGGGTGCACAGAGAGGTGGTGTATCCTTTCAGAGATTGGCTCTACGCCAAGGTGTATGTCAGGGATGAGTGATTGGCCCTGTCATGTAACCAAACATGTCCAAAGGCTTTTTGGAATGACCCACCGAAAGACTTACTAACGCTGGCTATTGAATTGATTCACCATATTTATTGATTTTGTTTTGCATTGCTGCCTTTGTCTTTAAATTTTCGCCCATCCAATTTTCCTATTCAAATTAATAAATACATACAACATATATGTACAAGTACGTGAAAAATCTATGATCCTTAAAGTCAATATATATATAATTTTCCTTTCAAACACAAATCCCTTTAAAAGCATATCTATTCTTAAAGTTTGTTTGTTAACAATTGATTGCCTCCTGTTAAGCTGGCTTGTTAGGTTGCAATTGTGGCTGTGTGGCCCTGATTCATGCAAATTGGCCAGGAGCACCAGAGAATGAGGGGAATGAGCTAGAGGGCTCGACCCCGCTCCTGGTATCACCAAGGATCAAGGACAAGGTATTAGTCAACTAAGTGAAATATATCAGACTGCTCCGTAAACAACTTACAGGAAGAAAATGCTTGTCATGTCACTTTCAGGGTAATCTGACAAGGATATCACATTATAACATGATGTCACCAGACAAGATGCCACTTTCTCAATTAGTTGGCACATGACCTTGAAAGCATCAGCTGATGCAGTGTCTATCATCTTCTTGCAATCCATGTGATAAAATATTCAGACATGAGGATATGACAGCCATGTGGCTTCGGTCCAAGTCTTGCCAGAATCTTATTTCAGAGTAGAAGTCAACATCCAAAACGCCAGGACACAGATTGTGTTTTCTATGCTAATGTGGATATTTTGTGCCCTAGCATACACTGTACATTCTGTGTGAAGACTGCTTTATGCGAGACCTTATGGCCCCATGGGTCAGACTTAACGTAGGATATATGGCACTGTTATTATGGCAGGGTCTGCCATTGCCACTATGGAGAATTGGTGAACCCATCTGTCGGCTACTTGCGATACAGTTACAACATGCCCTGAGTTCTTTGTCATGTGGAGTCTTTAGGTTTTCCTGTAAACAGCACATAAAGAGATCCATTACACATATATGGTTGTTTTCATATTCAAGGTACCGATATGAGTGTGTAGGAATAATGTCCAATTTTACTAACCTGACCTGAAGATGCATTTTCGTCAATGAAATTGATCGCTTTTAGCCTGGCTTTAACAACAGTGGAAATAGGAGGAGGGGTTGGTTCCATGACTGGCCCCATGTCCAGCCTATCATGACCACTGGCCACAAGGCTATCAGTGTGAAACACTCCTGGTGGATCAATTTGTGGAATTAACCCAGTGTCAGCCAAAGTAAAGCAATGCATGGCTTGCATGTGGTACTGTCCATTGAGTCCTTCCTTCAAAACTGAGAATCAATAGACATTCTACACACATATACAAGTCCTGCTCCTGGAATATGATAGAGCATACAAAGGAGCTCTGCTAGTTCAAGGGGCGGCTTTAACTCTAGTAGGTATCCCTGGGCCCCTGAAAACCTCTGGGCTCTTTGGGATTAGAGTCTTAATCCCCTCTAGTCTTGTGGTGGGGTCCAGTATAGGCAGTGGCTGTGTGCTTGCAATTTGTAATACTGTCTGCTCAACAACAAAATATAATCTGGTGTGATTTTCAGGAATTTTACTAATATAGTTGGCACTGCTGGAATACTGGAACTCCTTTACAGCCTGTCATATTTCAGTTATCTTGATTATTTTCCCAATAGCTTCTATCCAGACTATAATATTTGTCTATCTTCCAGCAATGTCAATTTAGACAAAACAGACTCCCTAAACCTTGCAATCTTGTTTTGGTTATTGGGTACTATTCAGGAAGGGATGTCACACTGTGGTCCTGCATGTTTGTGTTTCTGATTATCACAAATCACAATCAGCAAGCAAGTCTCACAATCTCTTTTTTGTTTTGTGTGTGTGTGCAATTGTCATGATTTGGGGAGAATGTCTGAGCGTTTCAAGGGTGGCCTGAAAGAGTTTTCCCACGAGGCCAGTGCAAGTGGCAGGCAATTGCTCAGAAACATGAATATTCGTAGAAACATGTGATCGTGTTGCTGGTGGTTCAGCTTGCAGACAGACACTAGATTTGTCAGAATGCTGTGATGTGTGAAATCAGATGAAGGAGGATCTCATACATATAATCATGTATCTCAATATTGTGGTTTAGTCACCATCTGTCTATTGCTTGGGTGTATAATCCTCTTCCTACATTCTGTAATGATTCTGATTTGCATTGTTTGTACTGTAATAATATGATAATACAGTACAGCCATTTACTGCAACTGCTCTTAGCGAAGTGTCATAAACATGGTTCGTTTAACAGCCAAAACAGAGAATGCGTATGAATGACAGTTGCAAATTACCATACATTGATGTGTTGTGTGCAATGCATAAAGCTACAGTGGTCCCGGTACTGAGGTATTGGTATTTTCTCTAGAAAAATGTACTGCTGAATCTCATGTTTGTTTGAGTCGGCATAACGAGAACAAAGAGTGATATTTCGCATCACTATGTACATAAGAGGCAGGGTTTGGGGCGATTAATAACATTGTAGTGCAGAGTGCTCAACTGCCACACATGCTTAAACTAGAGTGACCCTGTGATATGACAGGCTTAACTCCAGATAAAGCAACCAACGTATGAGGGCCTGGGGCATGATGTTCATACTAATCACTAGGTTTCATCAAGACAATGAGCCTCTGCAATACAACTCTTAGCAGCTTCATTGATTCTTCTGAGCTTCCAGACTGACAAAAACATTGCAAGACTAAGCTGGCAATCTTCTAAGCCACACTGAATGTCCTACTTGGACGGAAGGCAAATGGACAAAGAGACAACCAAGTGATCATCTGGGACTGAATTTTGTTTTAAAGTGCTTAGAAGAACTTCTTTCACATTCTGCCTTAAGTCGGAAGACTGTTAGATAGCAAGATTGGGAACCAGCTATATGCCATTTATATATTTTTCATTATTTGGCAAGATCACGAATTTGTGGAGGTGTAAAATGGAGCATAAGCGCTCGTGTATGTATAATAACGAACACTCGTGGATGTGCTTTATTATCCATTCGTGGACCTGCTAATGCTAACATTCATGGAGGTGTTTAAGGTTCAGTTTTAGGGTCAAAATTAGGTTTAATTGAGGAGATAACAACACTTGGGTGAAGGGCCAGGATGTGATTGGTCTGGGGCCGACAATAACACAATCAGCCCAAGGTCAATAAGGCACCATTTGATGTTCAGGAAACGGATTCAACCAGAAGTGTCCAGAAACAAGACAAGTGTAATGTGCAGTCCGTGTTGGGCTAGTCAGGAGCAGACCTTTTTTCATGAGAGTCAGATGTGTCCAGCCAGCTGACAACCAATGCATATTTCTTCTATAAATGTTCCAGTTACACTGACCAGAAGAATCAGAAACAGTTACTAACACAAAAAAAGTTTACATTTACTCATTTTTCACCAGATTTGTCTTTAAGCCAATCTGATGTTTTACACTTCATTAAATATTATGTTAAAAAAAGGGTTAGAAGCTGAACTTTGAAATGGAGTCGATGTATGTTTCATTCCATCAGTTGACTTGCAATATTAAAGAGGCAGTGAACACTGAATTGTTTATCACGCTTGGAACATTGGCCTCCACATTGTGACTGAGTGCTTGTTAATCTGCATATATTCTGCATATAGCCCTAGCGTAATACAGGCAGCTCCAGCTGGCAGAACTTGGTCCAACTGCTCATGTATCATGTAACATCATAAAGCACCAGTTGTAGGCAATGCTTGTTGCTGTTTAAAGAGTTTGAAATAGGTATTTATTCTCATGCTTAATATTGCTCACAGTATGGTGGCTGAATAGCCCCTTGAGAATAATCTGAATGGGCCAGGCAATGTTGCATTGCGCAATTAACTTCTGGCTGGCAACTGCTGTATGGCTGGCTAGCTATGGCAGTATATGGCTGGAACTGGCAGCATATGCTCAAGTAAATCATTGATACAAACAAAGCAGTGTTTTTACAGGGGGATGCTACCATGCATGTCAGGATGCCATTAAGAGGGGGTGAAAGCCATAACTTGGCTGTTTAGCACATTAAATGGGGTGCACAGGGAGGTGGTGTATCTTTTCACAGAGATTGGCTCCAAACTAAGGTGTATGTCAGGGATGAGTGATTGGACTTGTCATGCTACCAAACATGTCCAAAGGCTTTTTGGAATGACCCAATGAAAGCTCTGGTTATTGATTCACCACATTTACTGCTTTTGTTTTACTTTAATACCTTTGCCATGTAATTTTCTCCCACTCAATTTCCAATTCAGATTAATTAATAAATAGGGGAGAGCGGGGCACAGTGAGACGGCAGGCACAGTAAGACAAAGCCCTTAGCGTCTAGCTGGTACTGTTTACAGATCAATATTCTTTAGTATAGTACAAAAAGTTAGTAAGTGAAAATATGTCCTATTTCCTGAATGCCTACACAGCATGTTGAGAGTGGAATTTCAATATTTTGGTTTTAAGCCAGTAAAAGTAAATAATTGTGCAAAACGACCTTTTGTTATAATTCCCAAGAAAAATGGTATAACGTAAATCAATTACCAGGGATTCAAACCTTGATTATTTGTCTTAGTTTAGCGAGATGATGGATTCAAAAATTTGCCTCTGTAATATTGCCACCTTCATAAACCACCATTTAATATTAAAATGGTCCATTGATTCAAAAATTTCATAAATAGAGTTGCCTGTGGCAGAGTGAGACAGTTTGAGGCGAGGCATAGTGAGACATCACAAAATGCACTCAAAACGACCTAAATGTAATGCTTAGCTCATAATTCACTATTAAAGACAACATACCTGCTATAAAGTACTGATTTTAGTGAGTCATATCCAAAGGGAAGCATCCGAAAGAATTTTGATTAGTATGTAACAGGTGTGGCAGGTTAAATGAGTCGTGCATGTGTCCTGTGCGATGAAGTTTCGAAACATGCTAAAAAACGGACCTAAAAAGTTACCTAGCCAGCTGATTTTATAAAGAGTACAGTAGTTTCTGTACCAACGATTGATTGAACAATTCCGCAGATCCTGAGGATTGGCGGTTACGGCAGCAGATGCCCTGTCTCACTGTGTCCCGCCTACTGTCTCACTGTGCCCCGCCCATGGGGTAGCACTATTATATGTCACTCTAGTGGGCTTGTATATTGTTGGAAGAATGCCATTTGTTAAATTTTTTTTTTTTTTGATTTAGAGTATTTGCATGTGAGTTAATCTTAAGATAACCTATATTTTGATCAGTTCCAATAATAATATATTTTTGTTCAGATTTTACCTTTTTAATTATGTGTTCATAATTGTCAATAAAATTGTCGTGTTCGTTTGTTCCTGGAACCCTGTATATCTCCCCTGTTACTATATCTGGCATATTCTTCTAGGGATTTCTATAAATATGGATTCAAATTTGCACTCTTCAAATATACTTAAATCAGTTCTTTCTGTATAATTTAAACCATTTTTAACCAAAATGGACAGGGCATGGGTTCAAATCTCACCTAGGGAACTCACATTAGTGCAAGCCCATGGGACATTAAATAGAAGCGGGTTGTATCCAGTGTTCTATGCTGGGGCAACTGAAAGACCCTGGGCATCCCTGAATTAATAGGGTATGTGCTAGACTCACAGTCTTCTCATCTTATCATCATACGGTGATTGCCTGCCTCGATATAGCCCACTAAGGTGCTGCAGAGGCGTAAAACACAAACAAACAAAACCAAAATGGACACTTCACCTCTCTGCCTGTCTTTCCTATACTCACTATCATATCATAGTTTGGGAATGCACAACGTGAGTACATGTACGACATTGTACAGGAATAAAAACACTCTGATCCCTAAAGTACATGTACATTCAGGGTGGTCAAGAAAAACTTTACTCGCTTTCTTCGGCAGAGTTCAATCGATTTGTGTGTTATTACTATCCTATCTTTTCTAATATAAAGAGGGTAGTCATGGCAACACATTATCTGTAGTTTGTTCCCCTGGGACATGATGTGTAATCTTGAGCTCTGATTTGCCAACAAAAACAAAGAAGTCATTTTCACACACTTCGCTGTCTCAAATGCAAGCCATTACCATCAATTCAAATATTTTACCATTGCTTTCCTATTCTTATAGTAACTTAGAGTTCTTCAGAGGAGTGTGGTCCCTGGATTTCAGCTCTCTTCGAGTGAAACTCAGTCCTGTGGGAAGCTTGAAAGAGAAGAAGGTTGATAGAAATAGCAAGCAACCATGGTTTGGAAAAATGCACCTCCTGTCATAATGCCTTATCAAAATTTGAATCAAGAGTAGAAACATGTAACTGAGATTCCTGCCTTAACTTCGTGCAAGAATAAGACTGATTGGAGAAGAACCCACCACCGAGTTGTGCCTCATGAGCCAAAGACTGTAAATAGGCAAGGTCCCAAAAAATGGTCAGGAAAGCAGGGGAAGTCTGGAGATCTCAATATAATAATTTTATTTTCAAACACAAATCCCATTGATAGCATATCTCTTCTCAAAGTTTGTTTCTTAACAATGGTATGCCTCCTGTCTGAAGCTGGCTTGTTGAGTTTCAGTCGTGGCTGTGTGGCCATGATTCATGCAAATTGGCCAGGAGCACCAGAGAATTACGGGAATGAGCCAGAGGGCTCGTGGCATCGCCAAGGATCAGGGTATTAGTCAACTAAGTGAAATTGATCACTCCTATCAGACTGCTCCATAAACAACTTATGGAGGAAAATGCTTGTCATGTCTCTTTCAGGGTAATCTGACAAGGATATCACACAATAAAATGATGTCACCAGACAAGATGCCACATTCTCAATCAGGGGTCCAGGTGAGTGCATGAAGCCCAATCACTTTTAAAAGTCATAGAAATGTGAGAATAATCTGCACCAAAAGAGGAGCAAAAGCCTGAGATGGTGGGCAATTGGTGGTCATGGAGACCCAGCCTATTGAGCTCTATTGGGAATATATGAAAGAGCATGCAAGGGGGCTCTGCTAGTTCAAGGGGTGGCTTTAACTCTAGTAGGTATCCCTGGGCCCCTGAAGACCTCTGGGCTCTTTGGATTAGAGTCTTACATCCCTCCAGTCCTGTGGTCTGGTTCAGTGCTCCGGAGTTGTTATGTGCTGCCAATTTATAATATAACCAGCTGGGACAACATTTCAACAAAAAAGTATCATTTCAGGAATTTTACAAATGCAATTGACATTGCTGCAATGCTGAAACATCTTCACAGCCAGTCAAATATGACATTCTTATAAAAGCGGTAGGCCTACTGTGCTTTTTTCCGGACTATATCTTTGTCTTTATTGTACCAATGGTGCATTGGTACAGACTCCCTTATCCAGCAGCTACCTTGCAATCTTGTTCCGGTTATTTAGGAAGGGCTGTGACACAATTGTCCTGCGTGTTTGTGTTTTTAATTATCATAACCTGCAAGGCACTCTCTCCTTATCTTTTTTGTGTGGGTGCAGTTGTCATGATTTGGGGAGAATGTCTGAGCGTTGCGAGGGTTGCCTGAAAGAGTTTTTCCCTTCAGGCCAGTGAAAGTGGCAGACAATCGCTCAGAAACGTGAATGTTCGCAGAAGCATGTGATCCTGTTGCTGGTGGTTCAGCTTGCGGACAGACACTAGATTTGTCAGAATCCTGTGATGTGTGAAATAAGATGAGGGAGGATCTCATACATATAATCATGTATCCCAATATTGTGGTTAGTCACCATCTGTCTATTTCTTGGGTGTATAATCCTCTTCCTACATTCTGTAATGATTCTCATTTGCATTCTTTATACTTCAACTGTTATGAGCTGAAGTGTCATGAACATGGTTCGTTTAACAGCCAAAAGAGAAGATGCATATGAATGACAGTTGCACTTCCATACAATGATGTGGTTGTGTGCAATGCATTAGGCTACAGCGTTCCCTGTACTGAGGTATTGGTCTTTTCTTTCCAAATGTGCTGCTAAATCCCATGTTCATTTGAGTCCGCATAACGAGAACAAGAACAGACAGGCCGCATCACTATGTACACAAGAGACAGGGCTTGGGGCGATTAATGATGTAGTGCAGAGTGCTCAACTGCCACACATGCTTAAACTAGAGCAACCCTGTGATACGACAGACTTAACTCTGTTTGATCCTAGATAAAGCAACCAATGTATGAGGGCCTGGGGCATGATGTGCAAACCAATCATCAGCTTTCATCAAGACAATGAGCCTCTGAAATGCAACTCTTAGTAGCTTCATCGATTTGTTTGAGCTTCAGGACTGACAAAAACATTGCAAGACTAAGCTGGCAATCTTCAAAGCTACACTGAATGCCCTACGTGAATGGAAAGCAAACGGACAAAAGAGACAACCAAGTGATCATCTGGGACTGTCTTAATTTTAAAGTGCTTCCTCCTTCACATTCTGCCTAAAGTTGGCAATATGTTACATAACAAGGTTGGAAACCAGCTATGCATACATATATACTGCGTGTAGAAATTCGAAATGGCTTCTGCTGTTGCAACCATGTCCCAAATGAGGAATGTTTAGAATGCTTTTAGCTGTTACACAGCTTTCACATTGGACTCCTCAACTTGTTATGTAATTTTATCTTTTCAAGAAAAAATGGTCTCTTAAGTTTTCTGGTGAAGGGAACTTCTAAACTAGAAACCTGGAAAGTTTGTCAGCAATTTAGTAATATTCATTGTCAGTCTATGAGAGTATGAATGTCTTTGCGTGATAGGTGTGTAATTTGTTATTTCAAAGGCTTTTCCTAATTACTTTTATATTATCATAAAATGAACAGCCGTACTTCATTTTGGGGTCACTTTACCATTTTATAATCTGACCATAGAAGTTAATAGCTGAGACCAAGTGGTCAACTTACTATTGGTCATGCTGCAAAGCCCTAAAAATGGTCATCTTACATTGTAATGTCTGTGGAGACATAAACACTGGGGTGAAAGGCCAGAATGTGATTGGTCTTGACAATAACACAATCAGCCCAAGGTCAATTTGGCACCATTTGACATTCAGGAAGCTCATTCAGCCAAAGTGTCCAGAAACAAGACAAGCCTAATGTGCGGTCTGTGTTGGCCTGGTCTGGAGCAGACTTTTTTTCATGAGTGTTGCATGTGTCTAGCCAGCTGTCATCTAGTGCATCTTTCTTTTTCACCAGAATTGGTGGCATAAACGTCACACTGACCAGAATAATCAGAAACTGTTACTAACAAAAAAAAATTAAAAATTTACCCATTGGCCACAAGATTTGTCTTTCAGCTAGTCTGAGATTTGCACTTCATAAAAAATATTACATGTACATGAAAAACTGTAAATATCATTAATATATTAATGCTCAATGCCTGAATAAGTCCATGAAAAAGCTCATGATATGTAACTACAGGGAAACAAGAAGTGTAATAAAATGATCATGTGTTTTGTTGTACAAGTAATAGATAACGCCCTTGTTTGTGACGATATGCAATATATCCGAGGGCTTTAGCCCGAGGATTATTGCATATTATTATCATTTTGCAGGGCATTGTCTGGCCATTAACGCCCAGTTCGCGGGCGTTAATGGCCGTTAACGCCCGCGAAAGCGACCCCTAGTGTATATTACCGATCGTGACGTCATCAGCGGTGACGTCATGGCGATATGTGTTTTTCACTACGGAAATTGAAATGTCGGTCATTTTTGGCTCAATCTCGGTCAGAAATCATCCGATTTGGAAAATTTAAAAGCCTAGATTTATCTCCAAGGCCCAGAGATTTGATTATTGAACTCGGTTGTGCCCTAGGTTCAATAATAAGGTCGGAAAAACGCGAAAACGGCGCAGGCGGTTAATGAATCCAACAGAAAAGGTAACTTTTTTGTCGGACGTGGATTGTGTTCAAAAATGATAATAATGATAATAACATTTATTTGTCGGGCATTATGGGGTATTAATCAGTTATGGCCCTCGAGCAGAAATCATTTAATGCCCTCGCCTGGCGGCTCGGGCATTAAGTTAATGATTTCTGCCCTCAGGCCATAACTGATTAATACCCCATAATGCCCTCCAAAAAAACGTTATTGACCAATTGTCACAAACAAGGGTGTTATCTAACTTATACCACTAAGTACAAAACAAATTAATTTAAATCCCTTTGTTTGCCTTCAATCCTTCTTGTTTGACAACATTTCATTGTATTTGTTGCACATTCATGTTCCTCAGTTCATTTGAAGGTTGGCAGCCCTGAAGGCAACAGGTCAGAATTCTTTGTTCTCAGGAAGTAATACAATACATTAATTTTGTAGATAGAAAGATAGATGGAAAGATAGATAGAAAGATCGATAGATACATCGAAATAACACAATACATTAATTTTATTGATTAATTTTATAGATAGATAGATAGGTAGGTCGATACTGCAGCCATTTCAGCCAAGGTCACATTGGGGAGGTTGATTATTACAGTCGCTTTGCAAATGTTATTTTTAAATTATGAAAGACATTAGAAAAATAACAGAAAGCAAGGAGCAGGGGTTCGGGGGCGGCAGCCCCCGAATTAAGAAGAAAAAAAATAATTGCAAAATGGGGCCAAAATTGTTGGTCTGCTGCTCCGCTATTTTTTTTGCAGCTTACATATCCCAAATGTACTATTTTATCAAGTGACCTTAAATTTGATCATTATTTCAGATAATAGTATTTATAAAAAAGAGTGAATATATAGCCTTTTTATTGAGACCAGTTACACTTGATACAATCTTCCTCCTTGTTTACTGTCTGTGTTGTTCAGTTTTAATCCTTTGTTGGTCAGTTTTGTTTCAGTGTTTCCTTCAATTTTGTCAACTTGTAGTCAGCCAAGCATGCAATATCATGGTCAGGTGTATGAGCTGTGATATGCATTATATCTAAGCAAAATCCTGCCTTCTGATTGGCCAGAAAAAGCAAACAGTGGTATAAGGGAACTTATATATGACAAAATTCACTCTTTTGTATACCAATATCTGAAATATTGATGAAATTTAAGGTCACTAGATAAAAAAGTTAATTTTGGATAGGCAAGCTCTAAAAAAAATAGCGGAGCAGCAGACCAACAATTTTGGCCAATTTGGCAACCTCAAAGAATTATTTTGTCTTCTTAATTCGGGGGCTGGTGCCCGCGAACCCCTGCTCCTTGCTTTCCATTATTTTTCAAATGTAGTTCGTAACTTCAAAATTAAATTTGCTCAGCGATTGTAGTAATCAACCTCACCAAAGAGACCTTTGCTGAGAGGGCTGCACTATCGACCTACCTTTCTATCCGTCTATCAATATATAGATCTGTCTCTCTATCTATAAAATTAATCTATGAAATTAAAATATTGTGTTATTTCGATGTATCTATCAATCTTTCTATCTGTATTTCAATCTATCTTTCTATCTACAAAATTAATGTATTGTATTATTTATTTCCTGAAAACTAAGAATTCTGACCTGTTGCCTTCAGGGTTGCCAACCTTCAAATGAACTGAGGAACATGAATGTGCTACAAACACAATGAAATGTTGTCAAACAAGAAGGATTGAAGGCAAACAAAGGGATTTAAAATTATTTGTTTTGCACTAAGTGGTATAAGTTAGATAACGCCCATGTTTGTGATGACATGCAATAATCCTCGGGCTAAAGCCTTCGGATATATAGCATATCGTCACAAATGAGGGCGTTATCTATTACTTGTAACGAATAATTTTTCCATGCACCATTGACCATTGAGTATAAATATGAGACACTGAGACAGCCGAAGACAACAATAAATTAGCCTTCTTTTCTTTTATGTGTCACGCAAACACTGCGGGAATGGCTTTTTAAAATTTGATCACCTGTTTAATGCAGGATTGCAGGTGATATTTAATGAAAATACATTAAGTGTGATACACTCTCTGCGTTAAAATCTATGGGGTGGCAAAGCAACTTGAGCATTAAACACATTGTAATTTCACTTCATTTCTTGTTTCCCTGTAGTAACTGAAATTAAAAGAAGAAAAAAAAAAGTTGGAAGTTGAACTTTGAAATGAAGTCAATGTACATGTTTCATTCCATCTTTTGACTTGCAATATTAAAGAGGCGGTAAACACTGAATTGTTTTTCACCCTTGAAACATTGGCCTCCACATTATGACTGAGTGGTGGTTAAACAATTTGAAGACCATGAGGTACATATTTCAACAAAACATGTGTGCTTAGATTTTAATCTGCATTTATTCTGCATATAGTCCTAGAGTAATACAGGCAGCTTCACTTTTGAGACTCATTTGACTTGTAATCTGGGTATTTAAATGTGTGTCAGTATGATTAATGGAGGCTTGAGAGCAAAGTCATCTTTCCTCTCATATTTTATTCATATATTTTCTCAATCTTTTTTCACCCTGCAGGTGGGCATTTAGAGTGTCACTCCAATCATGTGTCACTGCAGTAACAAATCTCAAAATGTGTATACATGTATGCCTGGAAAAAATTGAGATTTACAGTGATGAATGTGTTGCTTTGGGAAGACATTCTAAGGCCACTAGTTTGATACATTTTGGAGAGGCAGTTTAGTTTGTCAGGTATACTCAGGACTATGCACTTAAGTCTGGAGACCCATAAATCTCATGCAGAAGCTGCAGAGTCCATCATCAAACTGGATGTCTCAGCTTGTGGGAGGGAACCTTTTGAAGCTTGTGCTCCATAATTGAGTAGAATTCTTGCATCCCTTGGAGTTTAAAGCACCAAAGCAGACGACTGTTTTAGGTCTGAGTGGTGCTGCAGGTGCAAGAACTGCATGATGTTTGTTTGTCTGCAACTGCTGTTTGATAAGTTATCCCTGCAGTTAGGTGCCAGCCAGACACATGTATCACAAAAGGAATAGTAGGCCTATAGACTTGCAGACAAAATGATAACTAGTGTCTGGCGACTCAAGCTCACATTCTCCTCATTGCTTAGCCATTTCTATGCTGTTCAAAATACTTTCAGTGGCTACAGCAGAGCAAGGCCTATATGCAGAAACTGAGGCTCTTGCTTCCAGATAAATCAGGATTATGCAATATGACTTTTCTGGATTGCAGAGCTTTGTATAAATACAATACTAATGCTTCTTGATAAAGCTGAGAGTGTGTTTGGAAGACATCTAGCTCCATCCTATCCTCTTGATCAATCCTTTCCTCCCTTTCTGCATTCTTCATTTGACTTTTCAATTTCTTTCAAACTGCAGATGCAATCAAATGGAAGTTTCTAAAACTCTCGCTGTGGATGAACCAAAGAATGGATGTCACAAAATAACTGAATTGGATTAATCCTCAGAACTGCACCAGATTCATTGTCCATGTGATGTAATTAAATTTCTTGAATTGATTTCAAGAATATTGCAAAAATAATCAGTTGTGCTCACAAAAGCAGGCTTTATGAATTTTTGTTATTTTTGGAGATTTCTGTTTGACTGCCATATTGTGAAATTGCCCATATTAACAATGTGAAGGTTTTTTCTTCGGCAATGTGTGTGTTGCTTGATACAAACAGCTCCTAAAATACCATTATTTTGTTTCTGATTTGTTTAATAACTCTGTAATTGATACACAAACAAAGATTAGCCAGATGTTTGTCATATGAGGATGGGTAATCAAGTTGTGATCATCGCTGATCATATCATTGATCATAATTTATGCAATCATGCTAAATTTCGTGAGTGAGGAAAGAGCAAAGTTGCTGGTCTTTGGAAGTTGCATGAGCATGAAGCAGTATGTCATCCTTCTCATTCAGTGATATCAGGCGTCAGGTGATATCCTTGCGAGATTACTTTGGCTGTTGATATGACAAGGATTGTCCTCCTATTTGTTTATGGAGCAGTTTGATTTCTGAAAGGAGAGATCAATCTCACTTTGTCGGCTGATACCTTGGTTCTTGAATATGCCCTAGGTCTCCCAAGCCATTCCCTGTTGCTCTTTGGCATCGGACAGGGCTAGGATACTTAGGCATTTCGAGTTGCTATCAGCCATATAGCACAGCAGGGTTGGGGAATGGGTAAATATGGCGAATTGGTAAATATGCAGATTATTTTGTCATCTGATACCACAGGGCTCCCAAGCCATTCCTTATTGCTCTTTGAAATCGAACATGGCTAAGTGGATCAGAACATGTACTGTGCTGGTATCAGGTGTCGAAGCACAGAAGGGTTGTGGAATGGGTAGATAACCACTAAATATGCAGATAATTATGCATGTGAGGTACCAGGTGATCTTTGCTGAAGCTACTTTCAAGAGGGCTCTCTGTAACTTATTTCTCTGATTTTGAATCCTACAACTCCAAGAATTAAAGAAATTTTCAGTTTTCCAAAAAATGTTGATTAAGTAGATGATCGTATTTTCAGTGTTATTCGATAGATATAAGGATGATAGACTGACAGGAAAGTTTGACTGCTTAGTTTGTATGCATATATATTGTGAAATATTGCAGTTGGCCAAATTGGCAGACGCTATTAATGGACGAACAATTGTGTGACTGATTCACAAAATAAGTTTTTTCTGCTTCCATTCATGAATTGATCAACAGCATATTGCCATTCATTGACAATTGCATTTGGTAGCATCAAGAACTGTTTGCCAGCATCCCTTCATTTGTAATTCATGAAGGACACTTAGGTACAGTGATCAGCATAATGATCAGTCCCATTCTCTATTGAACATATAATTAAGGCAGCCCTGTCAATATTACAGGGCATGTAACAGCAATGGGAAGAGATCTCAAATTGACAAGAAGGTAAATATATTGTTGCTTGCCAATCAGCGCTTAGTTTGCATAACTGCCTAGTTGTTGGCTCCTATCCCCATGGAAGACCTGCTCCTATCCTCTCAAACTAATTTCCTTTACTATCGATCTTGTATGAGCCCTGGATTAGCTCGCCACATAGCTGTTTGCTCCTGTCAATTAGATAAGTGTGTTATGCTGTTTTAGCACAGCGTTAAAATTTAGTAGACAAATTATAGTTAGATCTTGACAGAGATTGTAGATCTGTGGCAAATAATCTAAAGGATGATAGTCTGTAAAGCGAGTTTTAAATCAGTCAGTGATGCGTGAAGCACACCATCTATAACAACACTAGGACAGGTGACTTAAAGTCTGTGTATAAAAGAGGCAAAATTACCCCTATTCAAACTGGTACCAGCAGTCAGGAAGTTGCATGTGGGGTTTAAGGCAGAAAAAATGGACCAGCAGATATACAAGGACAGATTATTTTAGTGATAAATAAGCATCTTTCAGTTGCAACTGATGTGTCTCTTTCTGCTACAAGACCAACTGCATGTACAAAGGAAGTCCTAGGGGCTGCATGATCGCTACAGGAACAGCCACAGTGATTGTGTCAGGGCTGTCCTGCTCGGTTGCAAGTAATGCTGCCTTACTTGCCTGAAGTCTTTGGCTGCATGCAGCTTCTGCCTTTAGTGCTTGTCCAGGGGTATACTCAGTCCAAGCCCTATAGGGCCTATACCTTCCCTCCACTAGGGATACCCTCCTGTCTTGTCTTGGTGTCTTGTTCTGCCGGGCAGTTTCCAGGCCTCAAGTCTTCGCTGCTTTGACTGAAGTCTCCCTTGATGCAACCAGGCTGTATGCCCTGCACTCTTTTTTTTGTGCAGTGTGGTCTTGTTGGTCATGTTTTCAGGCCTCACTTGCCCAGTATTACTGTTGGTCTCTGATCAAAATTACAGCAACATTGGGACTGACAGATGGCCTGAGGGACGTCCCAGAACCAACCAGCTCCAAATCATTATTCTGCCTACAGTTTGGAATTAGGAAAGAGTTGCTAATAGCCTAGTAGATCTTGTCATCATTGGTGCACTTACCGACATTACCGTGTGACTAGAAATTAAGAAAAAAATTGAGTGTACATGTCAGAGTTTAAGATGTTCTAATTTCACTTATGAATGGGAATAAATGAATGCCTTTTATCAATCTTAGAGCAAGCATTTGATACTTGGATTATTCCCTTATTTGCGGCATCAAGAATTGAATATACTTTAGTTTCAAGCACTTCAAGGCAACCCAACAAATGCCATCTGAAGCTTTGACCTTGATTGCTCAGCGAAGTTATATTATGGGATTTTGATGGACAATGAACTGAGCAAGCCATCACAACCATGCATTGCTTGCTCTTCAGACCTTATCTAGTAAGTTTGCATCACCTTTCTTCCATCAGGTTGAGTTGTTATGTGAGAAACACTCAGAAACAGCCTTGCAAATATCGATGTGGCAGACAATAATGCTGGGCTAGACCCTTGGGCTACCAGTATAAATCAAATGTATTGGTTTGTACCTGTTTCTGGAAATAAACGCCTTTGGCAAATTCACTCCATTGCTTGAAGCAGAATATGGCAACTTATGGTTGGTTCTCTAGCTTGTACATCATTTCAGCCTGGCAATGTGTGGGACTTGTGTGAAGATGGCAAAGTTGGATCAAGGCAGGGTTCCTGCGAGCTGTGTATATAAACTTCTATGCATGAGATGAGATAAATCACTGTCCAGTCTCCCTTGATTCATAGCAGTGAGTAAGTGGCATCCCAAGACGAACCAGACTGCAGGCAAATCCATGACAGAACAGCTGTCATTATCGATGTTCAGTCCCAGGGTTAAGCAGCACATCTCTCTTGCTCCCACTCTCCCCTCCTTTTCACAGAATTTTCTGTGCTGAAAGGTTGCCAGTCATGACCAGAACCACCAGTAGAACGCAGAACAGCTGCTGTCCAGGGGAAAAAACATCTTGTGACCATGTACTGCCACCTTGCCAAGCTTTTGAATGCTCTGTTGGTGATTAATCCATCTCATTTCCTTGTTTACCACACCTATCAACTCACTGTGCTGTAAATCCATAATGTTGATATTTCAAAACAGTCAGACCATGGCTGAGATTACAAATTTCAGAGGGAAGTGTTTCATGTCATTCCCTGCATGTCAGGAGTTTGCTAAAAGGGCTCAGAAGATTTAGCATAGGTGAGAATAATATGGTTCAATTCCCTAAACATTTAAAGTAATGGGAATGCTTGCAAGTGCCATTTTATCAGACAGCAAGGATGTTGTAATTTTAAAAGTGACTGGATCTTAGCAGACAATTGAGGAAGGTAAGCTGACCCTATGTATAACAACACTAGCATTGGGCCACTCCTATCCTTCGACGCATGCGGGGTGTGGTGTTGGCTTCCTGCTGAAGTAGTTACAATGGCCTCAATTACTTTGTTCTCACCCTGTGACTTCTGACGGCTTGTTCTATTTCATTTTCTTTCAGTCTGTTGCAGTCTGGCACAGTCTGTCACTTTCCTCCATGTGTCTGGTAATTTGACTGCTGCTTTTACACACTTTAGTGTATTATAGTACTCCAAGCCATGCAACTAACAAATTTCTCCCAACTTACTGTGCCGTAGCTCTCTGAAAGCATCTTCGCAAAATTGTCCCAAAAACAGCCTACAAATTTGTTATTTTTTTTTTTTTGCAGGTTGGAGCAGCAGGAATTTGAAAAAATGCAAACAGTTTTTAAGGATAAATTGTGAATAGTGAAGCATGTTGTTGAAGAAAAATAGGAATGGACACTCTTCAGTGTATTTTGTAAAAACAACAATGAAATTAAATAAAGAAGAGTTTTAAAAGAACATTCAAGACAGCTCTGTATATTCACTGATTGATCCATTATGACAAAAAAACAACACAATTGCAAATCATTGTGCCTAACTAATCCTCCCAATCAAAGAGGCAGATTCATCCAAACAAATTAAGATTTAATCTAATTCAGACACATAAAAGTTTTATTCATGAGTGATCTACATAATCAATTGTTAAACCGATTAATGTGGTGTTTCCGAAACACGCAAGAATATTTGGCACTCAGCGTTGTTGCTTGAATGCCTGTGAAGCATTGGAAAAGAAAAGAAAGGATACCAGAAAGAAATGTTAATGTGATGTTGTTGTGAATGTGAAGTGTCAGGCTGGTATGACAAACAGATTGTGAAGAGTGTTGATTACTTGTAATAGATGTAAAAATATTGTTATAACAAAATTGTTAGACCAATCTAATTGGATGCTGATGTTGCATGATATCCAAAGTCAAGTGATGTTTCTTACACCTCTGCTGCCACTCGTGGTTAAGGAGTATCTTGGCAAAATGTTGCTGAGAGGTTCAGACACATGACATAACCCTTGCAAAACTGAAAGCTTAAATAAATCAGACTTGTTATGCATGAGGTTTGGGTCTAAATTCAAAGGTCATGCAGCAGTTTTCTTTCTGTGTTTCAATCTACTTGACTATTGAGGGGTAGTAATATGGTCACATGAGTCCAGGGACCATGTAGGCGGATTGGCAGTGATCCTTTCAATCTTTCCAATGCGCTGGGCTTTTCCAAAAGGATTCCTCATATGACGAAGAGGGACTGAGAAATCTCTTGGAACTTCTGTCTCTCTCTTGTCAACACTTGCTACACATGGTAATACTTCCTGCTATGGTTAGCCTGTCATTCACCTGGCAGCTTTCCCATGTGTCTTGTAGGTTTGCAACTTGAATTCCATAACCTCAGTGTGTGACTAAGGCACTATTTTTTCGCATTGAACAATGAATGTTGCGAAATAGTTCCCCTGCATTGATTGATCCCGTTTTGCTATTCATTCAGCAGGCAGAAACTGTTCCAACTGCTCATATATCATGAAACATCATAAAGCACCAGTTGTACGCATTGCTTGTTGCTGTTTAAAGAGTTTGAAATAGGTATTTATTCTCATGCTTAATATTGCTCACAGTATGGTGGCTGAATAGCCCCTTGAGAATAATCTGAATGGGCCAGGCAATGTTGCATTGCGCAATTAACTTCTGGCTGGCAACTGCTGTATGGCTGGCTAGCTATGCCTATGACAGTGTATGGCTGGAACTGGCAGCATATGCTCAAGTAAATCATTGATACGAACAAAGCAGTGTTTTTACAAGGGGATGCACCATGCATGTCAGGATGCCATTAAGAGGGGCTGGGTGCCATAACCTGGCTGTTTAGCACATTGAATGGGTTGAATGGGGTGCACAGGGAGGTGGTGTATCCTTTCACAGAGATTGGCTCTACACCAAAGTGTATATATGTCAGGGATGAGTGATTGGCCCTGTCACGCAACCAAACATGTCCAAAGGCTTTTTGGAATGACCCATCGAAAGACTAACTAGCCAGTTGGCTATTCATTCACCATATTTCTTGCTTTTTCTTGCTTTGCTGCTTTTGTTGTGTAATTTTCCCCCTTCCAATTCAAATTAATTAATACGTACAATATATACGTACATATACGTGAACAAAAACTCTCTGATCCCTCAAGTACATACTATATTAATCAATGGAGCAGAAAATAGGCAAGGTAAAAAAATGATCTGGAAAGCAGGAGAAGTTTGGAGATCTCTATATGTTATTTTCCTTTCAAACAGAAATCCCCTTAACAGCATATCTCTTTTGAAAGTTTGTTTCTTAACAATGGTATGCCCTATAAGGGGAATGAGCTAGAGGGCTTTGGCATCATCAAGGATCAAGGTAGTAACAAAGAGAATCAGACAGATTATCCTATCATACTGCTCCACAAACAGCACGGCAGGAAAACACTTGTCATATCAAGGGTAATCTGACAAGGATATCACATGATACCATGATATAATTGGGGCATATTAGGCTAGATGCCACTTCAGGGTCAGGCAAATTTCTAACATCCTGATTTCTCAATCATGATTCCAGTGAGTGCACGAAGCTCAAACACTTCTAAAAGTCATAACAAATCTTAGAATAAACTACACCAAAAGAAGAAGCAAAGGCTTGGGATTGGTAGGCTATAGGTTGGCACATTGCCTTGGATGTGTTTGTTGATGCAGCCGCTATTATCTTCTTGAAACCCATGTGATAAATTTTCAGACATGAGGGTATGAAGTCATGTGGCTATAGTCAAGATCTAAGGGTAGATATCCGATAAGGTCAGAACAAAGATTGTAATTTTTATGCTATTTCGGGACATCTTGTCACCTAGCTTTCACTGTACATTCTGTGCGAATACTTCTTTATGTGAGAAGTTATGGCCCCATGGTCAGACTAACACAGGATATACGGCATTACATTAAAGCAGGGTCTGGCATTGCAGCCATACAGAGTCGCTGTCGTATACCATGTAGAAGAAAAAGACCCTCTGCACATAAATTCCAGTTAGTCTGCATTGGTGTAAATCACTAAATAAGAGACAAGCTCATGTGAAGGTGAAGCCCAGGCTACATTCATTAATTGGCTCATGAGCCTGTATTTATTCATGGGCCAAAATGGTGTCACTTGATATTTACAAAATAGAGTTGATTAGTTATAGAAGGGGCTCATCAAAGTATTTAAAGCTTAATTTTAACTTTGGAAATGGAGGTTAATAAAAGAAATTTGCTGTTGTCACAACTTTGAGTTGCATGTTGTGCAGTGGATCGGTAGTTCCTTGTGTATGATCGGCTGGAATTGTATGTGACAATTCTGAGGTTGATTTCATGAATTTGAGCCACTCTCAATATAGGTTTTTCCCAGATGTGGAAACCTGTGAATCTAGTTATGAGCTGTTTTGGCCAAAGACATTGTACAGACAAAACAGACTTGTCCATTTGGTTAATAGAAATGATCCTTGGTGGAAATTGGTAGTAAGGATAGGAAGGTTGGCTGTTTTGTCTCTGTTTCTGTATTGTGCATGTTACAGGAAGTATTAATCGTCTCAGAATCAGTTGCAAAGGAACAGCAAATCTCATTACCTGCTCCTATATAGCTCCATGTGGACATCAGAGATTATAACTGACATTTGCATAAATTAATTGATATTATAAATTCTACTTTTCCATTGTAAACCTCTGTGTTTGAATAAATATGTATATATATTGTACCAGAACAGGAAACCTCATTCCTTTTCCCCAGTAGATTCCCCACCACTGTTTGGTTTGGGCCATTATAAGGAAAGTTTTTAGCAAGAAGATTTCTTTTACTAGCAATTCATATTTAATGACTCTTTATTGTTAGTCTTTGGATCTCACAATACACCTAGTGCCTCTTTAAAATTTTATAGTGCCAGATAAGGCAAGTTCTGTATTTTTTAATCGCTATCACCTGGATAACTGAGTGAATTTTGGCTGAAATATCTAATAGTCAAGTGGCCAGACTGAACTACATCATGGAACATGTAAGCGCTCTATGAGTAACCATGTTCATAAGGACAGGCGAACTCGCTGCAAGGGTTTAGGGGAGCAAATATTAGATACTCCAGAGGCCACATGAAGGCCGACCTGCCTCCCAACTAGTATCAAAACCAGCCTCCAAATTTTGCAGCAGCCGAACACTCCCACAGGGAGCTTTAAAAGCAATCATACTATAGATTAGGGGCCAAAAGGCATTGATGGCAAGGCCACCATTTATGTAGACACACATTAATTTTGCATTTGAACAAAAGGCAAATCCCAATGGCACATGTTATTTTGCCCCAGTGACTATCCAATTCACCCAAAGCCACTACACCTGTGAATAGGTCAACTTCTTCCAAAACAGTTCTGAATCATGATTTACTTTGAGATACTCTTTCTATAAGACAAAATAAACTATTTGCGTACAATGTTTCTCAGTGTCAGTTTTATTTGTAATTCCTGTTTTGCCTGAAGAACAATTTGCCAAACAGCCACAATGGGCACCGCTATAACATTGGACAACAGATACCTGAGTGGACATTGTAATCAAAATTTTCATGACAATCTCCCCATGTACACAAACGGAGAAAGGTTTCAGATGATTTATATGACAATGCTGATCATGTAAATTTGTGAAATTTCTGAGTGTTTTGGACATGTTCTTCTATAGTTTTCAACTACAACCCTGTCGAAATGTGTCTCAGCTGGTCATTTCTGGCGACTAGCAGTTTTATGGTTCTTGCTTGGACAGCCTCAGTACAACAAAGGACAGGATTGCTTTCGGTCATGGTGCTCAATGTCAATCAGCTGGACACATGGCTATTCTTTAGTGAGGGAAGTAAGTTACTGGGCTGCTCTCACTTTACTGCTCAATGCTACTTTGCTTGTGCTAGTGGAGCTTTGCGGGGCTGCTTTGCCAATTCAACATTTCTGTAATTTTCCATATAAAAGTGATGATACACCTTTAGACTGGAGTCTTGTAATCCAGAAATGTCGATGTTGTGTGCATGGAGAGATCATAATGGACCAGCTGACCAGAATGCAGGGTATGGATGTGCAATGTCCTTACTTTCCTAAAATCTAAAATCAACCCCTGGGACCTGCAGCTGATTATTTTGATGCTCTAGTGTTAATTCTGAGAGCAAGGCAGCAAATTAAAAGCATGTAGTTAATTAAAAGGGATGTAATTCAGTGACAGCAGTTCAAACTTGACAGCGACTCAGTGAGTACACTACCACCAATCCTCTGCTCAATGTAATTACAACTTTGTTTGGTTTCACTATTCAAAATGCAAATGTAGTTGAATGTAATTTATTTCATTCCAGATTTTATTTGCTTTTCTCGTAGTTGTGTCCAAAAATAAGAAAACTAGTATTCATGAAACAGTAAATTGGCATATTGAATTGTGGGAATCATTTATACTGCATCACCGCCTAGAAAAAAAGTTTCTCGGTGAGACTTTCATGTTGACCCACACAAATATTAAGAATGCCAAAAAATGCCATAGGATTATGTGACATGTCATCATAAAGAATAGTTGCTTTTTGTGTAGCCATAACTTATTAGATTGCGGTGTGAAAAATGTAAAAAGGTGCCATTCAGGAACATGGATTATGTATATAGGTCCATTTCCTTGATTGGCGAAACAGTTGCTATTGATACCAGCTAAGAGTTTCATAAATCTGTCATCACAATATTCATTGAGTATATAGTGTTTGGCTGCACTTTGGCTGAAGGAAATCGTTTTGTCTCCAAGGAGACTATGCTGGGCAAAGACAGTTGACCCACTTAACTTTACTTCCTTCTTGGTTCCTAAGGGCTGATTCTTTATTCCTGGGGGTCATTGTGGTTGGGAATCATGCTATTTCTGCATTTGTTGTCTGGTTATTTCAAAGATGGTATTTAGTGCCTGAGGTATCTCTGCAATGCAAGCTATATTACTTGATTACCTTATTTCAACTTAGAAATCCTGAAAGTTATTATTTGAAAAAGGGTGATAATCAGAGCTATTGGCCTGCAATTGGATGGTCAGAGGACTGTTATTTGTCACCAACTCCAATGAGTGAATTCTACCGTTGTAACTGAAGCTTTTGCTTTGCTCTGCTATGGTAGGACCTTGATTTTAACTGTCACAAATATAAATAGCACATGATATGACAACAATGTCCCGGCAAAAGCTCAAATGATAAGACTGTACAAAATATTCAAATTGCCCAGCTGTTGCTTTTTCATTTATAATTGTCTTAATTAACAGAAAGTAATAATTATTTACGGTCATAAATATCGGCTGATTTGACCAGAGATTGTGATGATGAAAAGCTATTTGGGATCATTGTGGAAGAGTTCCTTGCATATGAGCATTGTGTTACCAGTCTTTCTTATGTTGAGCCGGGACAACAGAAAAATCAAGAACAGACACTAAACTTGGCTAATAACAGAACTGTCTTCACTCTTCAGTGCTCTCGTCTCATTTCCTTAACTCACATGAACTGTCTTGTAGAGAGGTTTAGTAATGGGAAAAGGCAATAAGTAGATATGTTGCTTTGTCTTATGTAAAAGAGAGATTCAAATATAATCACAATATATCGTACATTTTCTGAGTTTTGGAAATGTTTCAAACACATTCTTAAGCAGTTTTTTAATCTCGTTCTAAATTAGTAACATTAACCGGCCGACTACCCAATACTGGCTGACCCTCAATTGTTAATTTGTGATACCTTGTGTTGACTCTATTATTCCCTTTGCTGACCAGTGTTTTATCTATTATCTGTGTGACGTTCTGTTGTTCCTGAACAAATCTGATAAGACAAAAAGTGATGTTTAGCAAGTTGGAAAAGAGACCAAAGATTCATGTGCCAATTAAAACTGCTGTAATAGAAGGGATTAAATTATTATTCAAATGCTGATACATAGTTTTCATTTCTGTAATACTATGCTGATCCTTTTCCTTTATCATTTCAGGTATGTATGGCTTTTGTTGCATTGGATTACCATTGGTGTTGTCTGTTGTTGGTGATTAAATAGCTTGTCAGAAGTCCATTTGTGTTGCTCTCTTGATATACATTATGCAGTTTTGCAATTAAAACGGGTTATGAAAGTGCATCTGAGTGAATTATTTACTGGCAGGTTATCCTGGTCAATTTGATGTGTTTGTGGCAGTGCAATGATGAATGCAAAATGATGAATGTTTCAGGGTCATGTTTCTATACTTGAGGGGCAATCGGAACTGAAATATTGATGGGAAAACATTTCTTTCATATCCTGTTTATTGTGGTGGTCCACAGAGATGTCTTTGGTGGTTTTGGTATAATAGGATTACAGTAAAAGCTGTCTGACTGACCCTTCATATAGTTCAAGCTTTTCACCAAAGAAAATCCTTACTTGAAGTGCAAGACAAGTTCAAAAAGCTTAGGAAAGACAACTTGCAAGGAGGTGGCCAGAAAGAACATGTAGATGCCAAAAAGATTTTGATTTTATTTTAGGTTTCAGCAGGATTATATATCTAATATCTTACCTATCTTTAATGCCATAGATCTGTAAATGTATGAAATGCCATATTTTCTGTGGCATGCAATGTTTTACTTAAATTACTTACTTTCAGTTGTCTTTCCAAGTCATAGCCTCTGCTTTATGGAGAGAAGTAGCCTATTATGGTTTGAGTCATATTTCCCTTTCCGAATCAATGCATTATCTACTGTAAAATGCTTTTATTCAATCAACTGAATGTTTCCAATTTTTGCGTGTTTTCATAAGAACACCAATGCTGCAAAGTGTTCGTCAATCAAAGCTGTATAACATGCAATTCCATATCAGCCAACTGTTAAGCTATTTACTGCAGTACCAATTGTGCTTACCAAATCAGTAAGTCCATTTTGTCAATGCTGTTAGCTGTTATGTAATTTCAGAGACAATCAGATTGAGCTGAGTGAAAAAGGAAAATAAACCCGGGTGCTTTTTCAGGTGGATTCTTTCGATTTTTCCGTGGACTCTTTCGATTTTTCCTGTAAACTGCACATGAACTGAAACATTTACAAAATGTGAAAAAATAATGAAGAATTTCGCTGACCTAACCTGAAGATGAATTTTCACCAAGGAAATTGATTGCTTTTTAGCCTGGCTTTGATAACAATGTCCTCTTTGTAAATATTTACTAAATAGGAGGACTTTTATATGTATGTACATGTAGAATAAGTATGGAACATCCAGAAGACTTATAGAGCTGCCTGAAGAGGATGAGAGGGATGTTGTCTCACTCAACTCTGTTTTGAGGGATGAAATAAATCTATGGACAGTACCACATGCAAGCCTTGCATTGCCTTACTTTGCTGTCACTGGGTTAATTCCACAAATTGATCCACCAGGAGTGTTTCACACTGATGGCCTGTGGCCAGTGGTCATGATAGGCTGGGCATGGGGCTGGTCATAAAAACCCATCCCACTGGGAGTATGATAGAGCATGCAAGGGGGCTCTGCTAGTTCAAGGGGTGGCTTTAACTCTAGTAGGTATCCCTGGGCCCCTGAAGACCTCTGGGCTCGCGGGATTAGAGTCTTACATCCCCTCTAGTCTTGTGGTGGGGTCCAGTGCTATGGAGTTGTGTGCTGTCAATTATAATATAACCAGCTTGGGACAAAATTCCAACAACAAAGAATCCAGTGCAATTTCATTAATTTTACGTATGCAATTGACATTGGTGGAATACTGGAACACCTTCACAGCCTGTCAAATATTTCATTCTTATAAAAGCGGTGCTGCGTTTTTTTTCGGACTATATCTTTGTCTTTATTGTACCAATGGTGCATTGGAACAGACTCCCTTATCCAGCAGCTACCTTGCAATCTTGTTGTGGTTAATCAGGAAGGGCTGTCACACAATTGTCCAGTGTGTTCGTGTTTCTGATTATCGTAACCAGCAAGCAACTGTCTCCATATCTTTTTTGTGTGGGTACAGTTTTCATGATTTGTTGAGAATGCCTGAGCGCTGCGAGGGTAGCCTGACAGAGTTTTCCCATGAGGCCAGTGAAAGTGGCGGACAATCGCTCAGAAACATGAATGTTCGCAGAAGCATGTGATCCTGTTGCTGGTGGTTCAGCTTGCAGACAGACACTAGATTTGTCAGAATCCTGTGATGTGTGAAATAAGATGAGGGGGATCTCATACAAATAATCATGTATCCCAATATTGTGGTTAGTCACCATCTGTCTATTTCTTGGGTGTATAATCCTCTTCCTACATTCTG
Organism: Platynereis dumerilii; assembly: GCA_026936325.1. NCBI lineage: Eukaryota > Metazoa > Annelida > Polychaeta > Phyllodocida > Nereididae > Platynereis > Platynereis dumerilii. Next base: position 3,611,721 of record JAPTHN010000007.1, read on the forward strand.
TAATGATTCTGATTTGCATTCTTTATACTTAAACTGTTATGAGCTGAAGTGTCATGAACATGGTTCGTTTAACAGCCAAAAGAGAAGATGCGTATGAATGACAGTTGCACACTTCCATACAGTGATGTGGTTGTGTGCAATGCATTAGGCTACAGCGTTCCCTGTACTGAGGTATTGGTCTTTTCTTTCCAAATGTGCTGCTAAATCCCATGTTCATTTGAGTCCGCATAACGAGAACAAGAACAGACAGGCCGCATCACTATGTACATAAGAGGCAGGGTTTGGGGCGATTAATAACATTGTAGTGCAGAGTGCTCAACTGCCACACATGCTTAAACTAGAGTGACCCTGTGATATGACAGGCTTAACTCCAGATAAAGCAACCAACGTATGAGGGCCTGGGGCATGATGTGCATTGAAGAATTTCACCTTATCTTTATATGGTGACCAATAAATATTATGTTATGTTATGTCCTACGTGAATGGAAAGCAAATGGACAAAAAGACAATAAAGTGATCATCTGGGACTGTCTTAATTTTAAAGTGCTTCCTCCTTCACATTCTGCCTAAAGTTGGCAGTATGTTACATAACAAGGTTGGAAACCAGCTATGCATATATTATATACTGCGTGTAGAAATTCGAAATGGCTTCAGCTGTTTCAACCAATTCCCAAATGAAGAATGTTCAGAATGCTTTCTGCTGTTGAACAGCTTTTGAATTGGACTCCTCAACTTGTTATGTAATTTTATCTTTTCAAGAAAAAATGGTCTCTTAAGTTTTCTGGTGAAGGGAACTTCTAAACTAGAAACCTGGAAAGTTTGTCAGCAATTTAGTAATATTCATTGTCAGTCTATGAGAGTATGAATGTCTTTGCGTGATAGGTGTGTAATTTGTTATTTCAAAGGCTTTTCCTAATTACTTTTATATTATCATAAAATGAACAGCCATTCTTCTTTGACCATGGAAGTTAATAGCTGAAACAGGGTGGTCAACTGATTATTGGTCACGCTGCAAAGTCCTGAAAATGGTCGTCTTACATTGTAATGATTGTGGAGACAGCAACACTGGGGTGAAAGGCCATAATGTGATTGGTCTGGAGTTGACAATAACACAATCAGCCCAAGGTCAATTTGGCACCATTTGACATTCAGGAAGCACATTCAGCGAAAAGTGTCCAGAAACAAGACAGGTGTAATGCGCAGTCTTTGTTGGACTAGTCAGGAGCAGACTTTTTTCATGAGTGTCAGACGTGTCCAGCCGGCTGACTTCCAAAGCATTTTTCTCCATAACCAGAATTGGTGACATAAACGCTACACTGACCAGAGGAATCATAAATAGTTACTAACACCATAAAAATTTACTCACTGGCCCCTATATTTGTCTTTAAGGCAATCAGATGTTTTTCACTTCATAAAATATTAATGAAAAACTGTAAATATCATTAACATTTTAATGCTCACTTCCTGAATTAGTCCATGTAGTAAATTAGCTGAATTTAAAAGAAGAAAAAAATAGTTGAACTTGGAAATGGAGTCAATGTATGTTTCATTCCATCAATTGACTTGGAATATTAAAGAGGCAGTAAACACTGAATTGTTTGTCCCGCTTGAAACATTGGCATCCACTTTATGACTGAGTGCTGGTTAAACAATTTGGAGACTATGTTGCGCATATTTCAACAAAAAGTGTGTGCTTCGGTTTTTAATCTGCATATATTCTGCATATGGCCCAAGCGTAATACAGACAGCTCCACTTTCGAGACTCATTTGACTTGTAATCTGGGTATTTAAATGTGTGTCAGTATGATTAATGGAGGCTTGAGAGCAAAGTCATCTTTCCTCTCATATTTTATTCATATATTTTCTCAATCTTTTTTCACCCTGCAGGTGGAAATTTAGAGTGTCACTCCAATCATGTGTCACTGCAGTAACAAATCTCAAAATGTGTATATGCCTGGAAAAAATTGAGATTTACAGTGATGAATGTGTTGCTTTGGGAAGACATTCTAAGGCCACTAGTTTGACACATTTTGGAGGGGCAATTTAATTTCTGAGGTATACTCAGGATTGTGCATGTAACCCATAAATCTCATGCAGAAGCTGCAGAGTCCATCAAGTTGGATCTCACAGCTTGGGGGAGAGAACCTTTTGAAGCTTGTGCTCAATAATTGAGTATTTTTCTTGCATCCCTCGGAGTGTAGAGCAACAAGGCAGAGAATACTCTTTTAGGACTGAGTGGTGCTGCAGGTGCAAGAACTGCATGATGTTAATTTGTCTGCAACTGTTTTTTGATGAATTATCCTTCCAGTAGGTATCACCCAGACACATGTATCACAAAATGTATAGCAGACTTGCAGACCGAATGACAGCTAGTGTCTAACGACTCAAGCTCATGTTCTCCGCACTGTTCAGCCATTTGTATAGTGTTGAAAATACTTTCTGTGGCTGCAGCGCAGCAAGGCCTATTTATCAACCAAAAACTGAGGTCCGTGCTGCATTTTTACCGCTTCCAGATTACTTGGATTACACTAAACTAATGCTAGTATGCAATGTACACTGTTATAATGAGGTTGAATTACCTCCTGACACAAAGCTGTGACTCTGTTTGGGTATGTATTCAAATCTTACTTTACCAATCATTTTCACTTTATCAATCCCTTCCTCCCTTTCTATATTCTTCATCTGACTTTTCAATTTCTCTAAAACTGCAGATGCAATTGAATGAAGTTCCCAAACTGTCTTGGCAGAAGAATCAAAGAATGGATGCCACAAAATAACTGAATTGAATGAATCCTCAGAGAATGGATGCCACAAAATAACTGAATTGAATGAATCCTCAAAGAATGGATGCCACAAAATAACTGAATTGAATGAATCCTCAGGAACCGCATCAGATTCATTGTCCGTGTAATGTAACTAAATTCCTGGAACTGATTTCAAGAATATTGCAAAATAATCAGTTGTGCTCACAGGATGACAGATTGGCAGCAAAGTCTATTTTGACAGCTTAGTTTATATACATATATATATTGTGAAATATTGCAGTTGGCCAGACAAAGGGATAGATGCTATTAATCAGTCAGGGAAATTATCACCAACTGATGACAGTCAATGTCCTCAGCCCCACATGACAATCACCCTAGCACTGTCATCACCCTCCCATGACACTCTCACAGTGTCATGGCCTAGCCATGACTTTGGCAGTGCTCAAAATCATCTTTGACTGGCTATTTAAAAAGAACTACTGCAACTATCACTTCCAAACTTGGTATAAAGTTGTATCACAGTGTCAACTAACTCTGTGAATTTTGGCAGACCTATCCATTACATAATGAGGAAAAGAACCCGAAGGCTCCAGAGAAATTAGGAAATTGTCATCAGCTGCTGATGACTTTGCAGTATTTTGTGAAATTGGATAGAATTAAGTCCCGCAACTGACATGCTGCTGTGTGGTGAGGATGGCTGCAAAGAGATCAGACTTTCTTCTGAGACCCAACTGATCAACCCCACACACTCAATCATCCTGTCAGGGCCAGGAATTGGCTGGAATTGCAGTTGTCCTCATATGCTGGTAATTTCCCTGACTGTTAATGGACTAAAAGTGACTTGACTGATCAACAGAATAAACTTTTTCTACTTTGGTGGATTGATCAACAGTATATTGCCATCCATTGACAATTGCATTTAGTAGCATCAAGGACCGTTTGCCTGCATCCCTTCATTCGTAATTTTCTCAATTGAACGTATAATCAAGGCGGCCCTGTCAATATGCTCTCTCTTCAGTAACTTATCTGCTGTGGATTATCGAAATCTAAAATCAATATTTCAGTTGCAAACACAAATGGTGCAGAGAGTGCTGGAATTTGAGGCCTTGCTCAATTTGCATGGATCTGAAGGTGAAATTTGATGGCTTTACCGAAGGCCAATAATGCCGGCCTTCATTCATGGCATCCAATCAATTAGTCAATGAGAGAAAAAATACATTGCGTGTTGCAAATGCTACATTAATTTTGTTGATCTGGGGGACTTTTTTTCAAGTGCTTTGCACTGAGTTACTGATAGCTTTTGTATACCTCAGTCCAGGGTGGCAAGGTATGAAAATTTATAGTCCAGCATCTGGTGTACATAGTAAGATAATAGCCATTAAGTATGCATCAACATTACATAATGTCAAATGCTGCAAAATGAAAATTTATAAAATTAGGATAGGATGTTAACAGCATTCTAGATGCTCATGTATACTCATGAAGATAATTCTAGAGGGACTGTGGAAGATGAAAACAAAGCCATTTGAAGAGATTTAAACCTGCAGGGCATGTCGCAGCAATGGAAATAGATCTCGAATTGACACGAAGGTAAATATGTTGTTGCTTACTAATCAGTGCTTAGTTTGCATAACTGCCTAGTTGTTGGCTCCGATCCCCTGAAGACCTGCTCCTGTCCTCTCAAACTAATTTCCTTTTCTATCGATCTTGGATGAGCCCTGGATTAGCCAGCCCCATACAAGAGGTGTTCAACTTATTTTGACAAAGAGTTCAACACTACACAAAAACTGCCAAATGCTACTTTTTTCCTGTCTGATGACAGAAATGGTTAACTATAGGTCTTGTCAATATAAGACATGAGTTTAAAATGTTTTGGAACAGTTTGCGCAATTTTATTAAACTTTTCCTGAGAAAGGCCTCTCATCAGTTTTGAGAGCAATATTTTGGCCAGTGATAGTGGTTAGAAGTGGATTTGCAGATTCTTTCCAATTAAACCAATTTTGCTAAAATTTATCAGACATCATCAGATGGTCTTTGGTGACCTCTCCACCAAGTTACAGGAATATTGCTTGCTTTTTTTCTTAGATATTAAATGCTATTTTGGGTGCCATGGCCCCGAACAGTCTTCTAATGAATACTATCTCTTTTCTCTCTGTTGAAATACCTTAGGAAGGTTCTTTTAGAAACAGATTTTAGATTTAAGCTTACCAGGTATTGGGCTATCCTATTTGCATTTCTAGAGGTGAAAATATGACTCTTTCTGTGTTTAATCACCAAACAATTTATGCATGGATTTTCGTACTGGATTGCTCAACTTTTCAATCTTCTAACTTTACAGCACTCCGTAAATTTCTTTTATGCTTACTAATTGGTGTAGACTTGTAGATGAAGCTTCACTGTATTCGGTGCATACCTTTTATGGTCCTATGTTTAAAGGTTTCAGTTGGAGAAAATATATAAGATTCCTTGTTTTTCTACACATTTTTTCAAAATTGTATTAATTTCGGCTTTATTTTTGTAAGTTACTCTTTCAGAAATCAAGTAAAAACTTGTTTCCACCTCCTGTATTGTTACTGGAATGCTGTGCCATCTTTGTATGAATACGCTGATAACAGAACTTTGTCACCGATCTCATTTTGTTTATCACCCCTGATTTGGCCATGAACCATGGCTAGGGAAATTAAATTTTGAAACCCCTTACGAGGGTGACACCCAATTGTTTCTTTGTGCTGCGGTTCACAGTGAACATTAGCTCAAATAAATACCATAATCATCCTCCATGACACAAGATAGTATGCTTGAGGCAGTGAAAGCACCCCTCAAAAGGTGTTTTATCACACCTTTCAGAGAAAATGCAATAAATTACCGTTTCTGTATTTCTGAGACATCTAGGTGATATGACATGCAAGATGAGCATCATAGGGATCACTCACAGCAATTTTGGCTCAACGAAGCAAAAATTCTCAATTTAGTGGCAGTTTTGAATTTTGTCAAAATAAGTTGAACACCTCTTGTAGCTGTTTTATGCTGTCAATGTGCTAAGTGTATTATGCAGTTTTTTTGGCGCAAAGTTAAAATTTAGTTGACTACTTAATTAGAGCCAGATAGTTTTATGAGACATTTTAAATTTTAAATCACTCAGTGATGTGTGCAGTATACCATCTATACCTACACTAGGACAGGTGACTGAAAGTCTGTGTATTAAAGAGGCCAAATAGCTTATTGAAACTGGTGACAGCAGTCAGGAAGTTTCTTGTGGGGTTTAAAGCAGAAAAGATAGACCAGCAGAGACACAAGGACAGATTATTTTAGTGATAAATAAGCATCTTTCAGTTGCAACTGATGTGTCTCTTTCTGCTACAAGACCAACTGCATGTACAAAGGAAGTCCTAGGGGCTGCATGATCGCTACAGGAACAGCCACAGTGATTGTGTCAGGGCTGTCCTGCTCGGTTGCAAGTAATGCTGCCTTACTTGCCTGAAGTCTTTGGCTGCAGCTTCTGCCTTTAGTGCTTGTCCAGGCATGTTTCTCAGACCAAGGCCTAAAGCCACTATATCTTCCCACCATTAGTGATACCATCCTGTCTTGTTCTTCCAGTCTGTTTCCTTTTCTCAAGTCTTTGCTACTTGATTGAATTCTCCAATGCAAGCAAGCTGTCTTGGATGGAACTCTTCTTTTGGGGGCTGTGTGGTCTTGTTGGTCATGTGTTCAATCCTCACTTGCCTAGTACCAGGTGGTCTCTGATCAAGAATTATACAGCGACGTACGATATGATACGATAGGATATATATATTTATCTCACATTAGCGAAAAAACCACAACCAGACCAGCTGCATTTCACTGTTCTAGCAATAGCTGGAACTGGGGAAGTGCTCCTTCCTGACCGATCATGTCTTCATTGGTACATTAAATGTAACACAGATTTTTTTCCCAACAAATGCCATATGAACCCTTAATCTTGACTGCTTGGGGTAATTCTGCTACTACTATGCTATGGAATTTTAATGGGCAATAAACTGAGCAAGCCATCACAACCAGACATCACTTGCTCTTCAGACCTGATCTCATAAGTTTGCATCACCTTTCCTCCAGCCGGTTGAGTTGTTGGTCATTAAAAAAAAACAGCCTTGCAAATATCGATGTGTTGGACAATAATGCTTGGCCAGACCCTTGGGCTACCAGCATAAATCAAATGTTTTGATTTATATCTGTTTCAGGAAATAAACCCCTTTGGCACATTCACTGCCTAACATGAAGCAGAATATGGCAACTTATGGTTGGTCCTCTAGCTTGTACGTCATTTCAAACTAGCAATGCCTGGAGGATAGTGAAGTTGGATCAAGGCAAGCTGTGTATATAAGCTTCTGTGAGATGAGATAAATCACTGTCCAGTCTCCCTTGATTCATAGCAGTGAGTAAGTGGCATCCCAAGACGAACCAGACTGCAGGCAAATCCATGACAGAACAGCAGTCGTTTTCGATCTTCAGTATAAGGGCTATGCAGCCCACCTCTCCTATTCTCTCCCCTCCTTTTCACTGAATTTCTATGATGAAAGGTTACCTCTCATCACTTCAACTACCAGTGGAATGAGGAACAGCAGCAGTCCCCAGAAGATAGACATCTTATAACTGTCAAACCTTGTCTGCTTTTGAATGCCATGTTGGTAATTAATCCTCCACAGGTCCTTGTTTTCTTTGATCTTCAACTCGCTGTATATTTAAAGGAATGTCTGCAGGGGCCACTTTATTAGACAGCAAGGAAGTTATTATTAAGTAGCAGCATCTTAGCATATCATTAGAGAAAGTACAATGTAAACCTGAACTTACGTATCGCAACATTTGCCTTGGGGCACTTCCTGTTTTCTGCTATATCTTAAGTGTTGTTGACTTCCTGCTATTATATGGTAGGGCTGCTAACTGGCCTCAATTACTTTGTCTCACCCAGTGACTTCTTTCTGACGGCTTGTTCTGTTTCGTTTTATGTCAGTCTGTTGCAGTCTATTGCAGTCTGTCACTTACCTCCATGTGTCTGGCAATTTGACTGCTGCTTTTACACACTGTATTTTATTATAGTACTCCAAGCCATATAACTAAATCGTTTCCCCCAGCTAACTGTGTCGTGTCTCTCAGAAAGCGTCGGTGCAAAATTTTCCCCGAAACAATTATCTCAGCATAGAAACTTATTAAGTCGAAGCAGTGGGAATTTGAAATAGTGCGAAAAGTATTTAAGGATTAATTTTGAATTGTGATGCGTGCTATTTAAGAAAAAATATAAATGGACACTATTTAGTGTATTTTGTATAGGCTTCAATGAATAAAATAAAGAGCAGTTTCAACAGATCAGCCAAAACAGCCTAGAATATTCACTGATTGATCCATTATAACAAATAAACAACTCAATTGCAAATCACTGTTCCTAACTAATCCTCCTAATTAAAGAGGCACATTCATCCAAACAAATCAAGATTTAATCTAATTCAGACACTTAAAAAGTTTTATTTATGAGTGATTTTCATAATCAATTAAAAACAAATAATGTGAGGTATTTCCCAAACATGCAAGACTATTTGGCAATAATTAGTGTTGCTTGAATACCATTGAAGCAGTTGGGAAAAGAAAAGGATACAAGGAGGAATTGTGGTATTATTGTGAATGTGAAGTGCCATACAGATTGTGAAGATTGTTGATTACTTGTAAAGCATGCAAAAATAGTGTTATGACAAAATTTTCATACCAATTAAAGTTGATGCTAATATTGCATGATATCCAAAGTGTTCCATGACAAAGATTTTCTTGAACTGCTGTTACTGAGAAGAAAAGGGAAAGAGGCATTCCTTTCCCACACGTCGTTTGAGAGTACAGTGGTCCCTGCGTTATAAGACCGCCCCTTCTGCGGTCATGAAGCGGTCTCTCGTCGGGGTGCAAAATGCACTAAAAATACTACTTAGTGCGGGAAGATGGTGGTCGCATAAGGCAAGGCGGTCTCACAACAGGGGGTCTTATAACGCGGGGACCACTGTATCTTAGCAAGATGTTGTGGAGATGTCCTGGTTCATAACTTATCTCTTTTAAAACTGAAAGCTGAAATAAGTAAGATGTGTTATGCTTGAGAGTGAGATCTAAATTCCAAATTCGTACTACAATTTTTTCCGCTGTATATATATTAATATGTCTACTTGAGAGGTGGTGATTGGGTCAAGTGATCCCAGGGCCCATGTAGGCAGATTGGCAGTGATTCTTTCGATCTTTCCTAAGATATGTTTATATATATATATATAGTATGATTTTATATAGCGCCCATTCCAGATAAATCTGCTCACCGGCGCTCACCATACTGAACGGCAATCATACCAATCATTATAGTGATAACCTCTGGACATGGCTGGAGCGGGGATCGAACCCACGTCCTCATGTGTACAAGGCAGGAATGCTAACCATTGTACCACGGAGCCACATAATTATCACTGCAGTTCAGCTTGCTGAAGCAGTGATATAGTTTTCCTTGGAAAGAAAACTTACACACTTTGGAAATTTCTTGACAGTGCTGCTTCACCCTACAGTCACTTACAAGGTTCCCCTTTCAATATGTTTCCCAAGATGCCCCATTTCAATGTGTAGGCTTACAAAATGCATTGTCACTAACTTCACTTTTCCATAAATGGGTAAAATAATTGTGATTTTCCCTGAATATTTCTCCACTGTCATTTCCTCCATGGTCCTAATTCCGCCCCCTCCTTTTTCATACACCCCCTCTTACCTCAATCATGAATATAAAGCCCGCCCCTTCTCCAGGACTGCCCAATCAGGGCTGCAAATGGCTCATTAACATAAAGCCTGTCACATGGTTTTGTTTACATTGATCAGCACAGGTGGCATGCAGAAGGACTTATACCGAACTCCACCTGGTGGAAACATTTGTAAGCAGGTTTGGGACAAAATCTGTGCTGAGAAAAAAAATCTCTAATGTCAATCTATTTCATTACGTTTTCAGCTTTTCATTTTACTTCTTTAGACTTAACTGGCACTAAGTTTTTTCATCTGTTGTGGCAATAAATGGCAAACTAGGGATTTACTAATTTTGGCTATTTTAGCAATACTTTTTCAAAAATCTGTCTTTAAGTCAATGACATACATATATATATCACATAGACCCCTTTTATATAAGTAAATTATAAAATTCTTCTATAAATATACTTCAGTAGATCAGTATAAATAATAAAACACAAATTTAAATTTTTTTTATTTCAATCATTGCATTCTCAGTACACTTTTTTAATTTTAAAAACTAGCATAAAACCCATGAAGACATGAATCATACTATTAATAGTATCAAGCCATATTTTGCAAAAAGAAATTAATAAAAGTTTTATTGTTGGTTACCTGATCACATAAGGGGGAGATCATTTAATAACCAGGGGGGGGGGCGCTTGGACTTCGAGTTTCTTTGAAATAAATAATTTCTTGCTTAATTTTGGTGAAATAAGTTTTGGCCCTCAACAATCGAAACATGGCAATGCTGCTAGTAAAACTGAAAGACACAATGTGTGACACCAACTGAAGCATGCAAGTCAAAACACCAGAGAATTAACTTATAGATATATTCTCTCTTGAATTTTTCACACTTCACTACTTTTCTTGATAAACCATTGATTGTATTTCCACTTCCTGGGGGATTCATTATTTTGTTCAGTCAGACTAAGTTCTTAGTTCAATTTATCAATTAGGCTTCCACAGCCGTGTGTGTCAATTTTGAAACACGCACAACTGACAGTATATTTTAAGCTACCCTTGATACAAGGCTGAATGACAAGAAGCAGCAGTACTTCATTGGCTCCTTCCAAAAAGGCGTGTAAAATAACTGCAGTGAATCACACACTGCAAGCAGTTTGTATGAGAGGCACTGCACCTAATTGCTGCAGTGTATCCCGTACCCATTAGTGTTATGTACGCTTTTCCTATGCCCCTATCATGTTGACCTCTAGTTTTCTTTTCCAAGTGGATTCCTCATGTGATGAACAGGATTGAGAAATCCCCTGATAACTTTCTCTTTCTAGCCAACGCTCACTATATTCTACTTAGTATTAATTCCTATCTGGCAACTTTCATACATGTCTTGCAGGTTTGTGAAAATTAAATTCCATGACCGCACTTATTTTTTCAATGAACAATGTTTTGGAATAGTTCCTCTGTTTTGGTTTATCCTTATTGATTCAGCTAGCAGAACTTGGTGCAATTATACTCATTTATATGAAGCATCGGCAATAGGAAATGCTTATCGCTCTTTAATGAGTTTGAAATAGACATTTTATTCTCATGCTTAATATCGCTTATGATTACTGAATAGTCCCTTGAGTATAATCTGAATGGGCCAGGAATTGTTCTGGTGCAGTACGCAATTAACTGTTGGCTGGCAACTGCTGCACGGCTGGCTAGCTATGGCAGTATATGGCTGAAACAGCAGCATATGCTCAAGTAAATCATTGATACAAACAAAGCAGTGTTTTTACAGGGGGATGCTGCCATGCATGTCAGGATGCCATTAAGAGGGGGTGAAAGCCATAACTTGGCTGTTTAGCACATTAAATGCATTGCAAAGGGAGATTGGCTCTACACCAAGGTGTATGTCAGGGATGAGTGATTGGCCTTGTCGTGCAACCACAGGCTTTTTTATAATTTCTCACCATCCCCATTTCCAATTCAAAATTTATACATACCTGAAGTGAATCTGTCCGATTTGTAAATCAATGAAGCAGAGGATAGACAAAGTTGCAAAAAAGGATAGAAGATTATAATCAGGAAACCAGTTGGAAGTTTGTTTATTAAGTGGAACGACAATTGTAGGATTGCAGTTGCCCTGAACCATGAATTTACATTAATCTGTCAGTCATCTGAAGACCTCTGTAGTATTACCATTCCAGTAGATAAATCCTTGTTATCTCACTCTGACATCAATTGACATGTCTGCCACATTATCGCACTCACTCAAACCAGGTATTCAAATCGAAACCGAACACTACCATCTTCACCCATTCCTCAGCTATGCTACATTGCTTGCCTCCCGTTCGATGCTTGCTCACCAGGTTTCAGTCTTGGCCCTGATTCCAAGATTCATGCAAATTGGCCACCAAGGCCAGGAGCACTAGAAAATAAGGAGAATGAGCCAGAGGGCCTGTGGCATCACCAAGGATCAGGGTGTTTGCTGGCAAAGTGAGATTGATCACTCAGGCTGCTTCATAAACAATACCTGGGAGGAAAATGCTTGCCATATCAAGATATTCTGACAAGGCTAACACAATGATGACAATGACAATGACAAATTTTGTTTAAGTCGGTTTTGTAAAAAATAAAAATAGCATAAAAAACTAGTGTCACCGACGACTAGAAAAATAACAATTATAATAAAAAAATGATAAAAGAGTAAACTTGAATAAAGCATGATATCACCAGACAATATGCCACTTCATGCTCAGGCAATTTCTAATGATTTCTCATGCATGGTTCCAGGTGAGTATACTAAGTTCAAACACCAAAGAAGAAGCAACAGCCTGAGATAATTCTGATATCAGGTATGACAGCCTGTGGCTACAGTCCAGATCTAGCAATAATCCTATATCAGTGTAGATAACGCTACCCTTAAGGCCAGAACACAGATTGTATTTTCTATGCTAATATGGGACATTTTGTGCCCAAGCTTACACTGTACATTCTGTGTGAGAACTTCTTTATGTGAGACCTTATGGCCCCTTGGGTCAGACTAACGCAGGATATATGGCAATGCCAGACCTTGGCACGATACAGTGCCGCCTCACAGAATGGCTGTGGTGCACCATGTGCAGGAATAAGACCTTTTGCACATAAATTCAAGTTAGTCTGCAAACGTGTCAATCACTAAAAAAGAGATGAGTGCCTGATAAGCTTATGTGAAGCTGAACCTTAGGCTGTATGCAGGAATTGGCTTGTGAGGTATTCATGAGCCAAAATGGTATCACTAGATATTTACAAAATAAGAGTTGATTAGGTATGAAAAGGGCTCGTGAAATTATCTGAAACTTTTTTTCAATTTGGAAATTGAGGTTTATAAAAGAATGATGCTGTTGTTACAGGTTTTGGTTGTATGTGGTGCAGTGGATCGTAAGTTCTGTGTGAATGACTGGCTGGAATTGTATGTGACAACTCTGTTTCATGAATGTGAGCCACTCTCAATAATAGGTTTTTCCCAGATGTGCATGGAAACCTGTGAATCCGGTTATGAGCTGCTTTGGCCATAGACACTGTACAGACGTAACAAACTTATCTATTTGGGTACTGGTAATGATGCTTGGTGGAAGCGGTAGTATAAGGGTAGGAAGGTTAGCTGTTTTGCCTTTCTTTTTTTTTATTGGACATGTTACAGAAAATCAGTTGCAACGAAACATCATTGTACCAGAACAGGAAACATTATTCCTTTCATGTTCTTTTGCTAGCCATTCATATCTTATCAATTTATGCTGTTAGTCCTTGGATCTCACAATTGATGCACAAAGTGGCCGAAATAGTGTCATGCACATGACGCAGCCAATTTAAACATCGTGGAGCATGTAGGTAGAAGTAGCCATATGAGCAAGCAGACTTGCTGCAAGGGCCACATGGAGCAAATTATAGATCCCTCTGAGTCCAGAGGCCACATAACGGCTGACCTTCAGCCAAACTAGTTCAAAACCAGCGTATAAATTTTGCTACAGACAAGCGCTCCCACGGGGAGCTTTAAATGCAACCATATTACAGATTAGGGACCAACAGGCATTGATGGAAAGGCCCCCGTATGTGTAGAAACTCTTTTAATTTTGCAATACTACAAAAGGCAAACCAGAAGCCCCAATCGCCAATCGCCAATGTTGCTTCACTACACCTCCTGAAAATGGGCCAACTTCATCCAAATCAGGAAGTACATTACCAAAGTGTTATTCTGAATCAAATGTGTCTCAGCTGGTCAGTCCTGGCAACTTGCAGTTTTATGGTTGCTGTTTGGACAGTCCTAGTACAACAAAGGACAGGATTGCTTTTGGGAATGGTGCAGAATATCAATCAGCTAGGTGCATGGCTTATTGGCTATTCTTTATTGAGGGCATTGAGATATTTGGGTGCCCTTACTTTACTGCTTAATGCAACTTGGCTTGTGGAGCTTTGGGGTCTGTTTTGCCAATTCGACATGTTTGCAATGTTGAATATAAAAGTGATGACACTTTAACACTAAAGTCTAGTAGTCCAGAAATGTCAAAGTTGTGCAGAGAGTTCATAATAGGCCGGATGACTAGACTGCAGGAGTGTAGTTGTGTAATGACCTTACTTTTGTAATATCGATAGGAGACCCTGACCGGGAGTTGAACCCAGGCCGGCTGCGTCAGAGCTGGGGACCAAGACCACCAGACCCAAGAGTCACTCAGTGGTCTAAGGGTCAGAATCACCACAATTTCTACTAAAATCTGATAGTCCGAACTTGGGATCTGCAGCTGATTATTGTAATGTACTGTTATTTATTCTGAAAGCTAAGCTGGAAATTAAAAGCATGTAGTTAATTAAAAAGAGATGTGATTGTAATTCAGTGAGAGCAGTTGAAATATGAGGAGAGCAGTTCAAACATGACAGCAACTCAGTGAGTACACAATTGCCAATATAATTACAACTTTGTTTAGTTTCACTATTGAAAATGCAAATAAAGTTGGATGTAATTTATTTCATTTCGAGTTTATTTGCTTTTCTCTCAGTTGTGTCCAGAAATGAGGAGACTTGGATTTATGAACCCGTCACCTGGAAAATTCAATTTTGGAAGGATTTATATTATATCAGAACAAGAAAAAGTGTTTCTCACTGAGACTTTCATGCTGTCTCACACAACTGCTAAGAATATGGTGAAATGCTATGGGATTATTTGATATGTCATCATAAAGCACAACAATGGTTGCTTTTAGTGCGGCCATAACTTATCAGCTTGTATTGTGATGGCTGTAAAAAGGCACCATTCAGCCACACGGGTGAAGTATTTTCTTAGTCCATTTTCTTGATTGCTAGAACAGTTGCCATAGATACCAGCCAAGACTTCCGTAAACCTGTCATAACACAATTCAGTGAAGAGTTCTTGGCTGAAGGAAATTGTTTTGTCTCCATGCGGAGAAACTCTGCTGGGCAAAGGCACTTAACCCAATTTGCTTCCTTCTTGGTTCTTAGGAGTCTATGCTTATTCCAAGGGTCAGTGTGGTTATGAATTGTTTTCTTCATTTGTTGTCTGGCTACTAGAATTGTGATTATATATTTGGTGCCTGCTATATCTCTGTAATGCCAGCTATATATTACCTGATTGCCTTATTAGAATTCATTCATCCTGGGAGTACGCAATTCTTTAAACAAGGGTTATAATCAGGTCACCCTCATTCACCAATCTCATTCAAATTTACTCTACATTCTCTGTAGGTTGTTAACTTTCGACCAGTCATTTTGGTGCCCTTCTGTGATGGAAAGAATTATAAAGAAACTGAAATGGACTGGCTTCCATGGGTCAAAGGTCAACCATGCCTTCTTCTTCTTCTTCTTAGTATATCTGCAACCGGGTATGCCCCAGGTGGTGTGCCTGCATGTGTTGGAACGATGCACTGTCTGTGCTGCTTAAAGTGCTTGCACGTTATTTTTTGTACATCAAAGGGACAAGGTTTATTTTCATTATGTTATAAAAAACATCTCAAGTTTGAGCAAGTGGTGAACCATATATTCAAGGAAAGAGAGAATTGTGTCTACATCAAGTGAAAGCAATTGTTTCTGGGGAACCACAAATGACATGCAAATGGGAAATGACCAACAGCCAGTCATGCAAATTGCCCATTGATATTCTGGCTCAACACAGATTAGCATGCTCAAAAAGCAAGGCATGGACAACTGACAAACAGCATCACTAGACAGCTCTTTCTGCTTCATTGATTTCTTGGATTCTTTTTTCATCTTCATGTTCTTGAATACCTGCGGGGCTGTATTGTCAATCACACTTTTGGCTTCGTCTTAAAGACAGGGGTGAAAACCTTCTCATTTCCCTGTACAAAAGAAGGTTTGAAGATGCCCTGATGGAAGATGGCAACACTGAAAGTCCCTACATTTTTGGACAGATTTTTAGGTTATGCATTGTCAGCCACTTGATCTTTTGTACAATGTGTTTCTCTGAAAACTATATATAGTCTTAACTAATCGTACCCATGGATTAGATTAGAGACCCTAAAATCGTGTGCAAATTAAAACTGATGCAGTAGGAGGAAATAGATATTATGCTCATGTTAAATTACTCTTTTGAAAGAATGTGTGTTAATTTTGCTTGCCATATGCTAACATTTCCCTTTTATCATTTCAGGTATGTATGGCTTTTGTTGCATTGGATTACCATTGGTGTTATCGGGTGTTGGTGAGTGAACATCTTTTCAGAAATCCCAGTACATTTTGTAGTGCTGTAAATTGGCATGATTTAGTTTTACAATCAAAACTGATCATAAAAGTGCATCAGAGTGAATTAATTAGTGGCAGAGACTGTCCTGATCAATTTGATGTGTTTATGAACATGCAGTGATGAATGCTAAATGATGGATGTCACAGGGTCATGTTTACTACTCGGATATCACACCTGCGGGTAATCGTAATGAAATATTGATTGGAAAATATTTCTTTCATTCCCTGTTTATTGTCATGGTCCATAGAGATAGCTTTGGTTTAGGCGGGTTGGGAAATGGGCATGATAGAACCAAATGCAGTAGAGGCTGTCTAACTGACCCTGTTAGATAGCTCAGGCTTTCAAAAAAAAAAAGAAAGACAAAACTAAACTAAAAGGGACAAGACAAGTTAGACAGCTTAGCAAAAGACAGTTTGGAAGGAGTTGGCCTGAAAGTAGATGCCAAAATAACTTTTAAGTTTTTATTCAGGTCTTCTAGGGAGCGAATCAGAAGGCTAATTCTTACGGCCTTCATTGTATTGATATACACTGTTCTGTAGACAAGCACTTAGATTTAAACATTTGTCAGAAAAGAAATTCCATTGATGTTGGACTTGCAGATTGTGCTTATTGTTTGCAAGGGGTGTTAGGGGGCAATGAAATGGGGAAAACTCTATTTTTAAGAAGAAAACAAATGCTCAAGCATAATTTTGTTGTTGTACTGCACCACCAGATATAAACAGAGTAAAAACATTTCTAGAATATATGTCAAATGTTTATAATAGTCAGTTGAATCGATAGATACTGCTAGTTAGATGTAACTATCCAATCTTCAATTTTGGGTGGCTATGGATGGACATTGAACACAGTTTTTATGGTTAGACAATCTTTGAGTTTTGGTTATAAAAGATTTATGGCTGATATTTAAATTCTTATTGAATACTTTGCGTATTTTGATTTATTCTGGGTCTTTGTAGAAAATACAATGTACTTGCGTTCTACCATTTTGAACATCAATTGCTCCTCCACATTATGTGAGCTCCTTTATGGAGAGAAGTAGATTAAACAATGGTTTGAGTGATATTTCGTGTTTTGCCCAATTCAGCTGTTCAGAGCAGCTACCACAATTGAAATGCTTTTATTCAATCAACTGAAATACTAGCTGGTTTTTGCCAGTTTTTGCCAGTTTTTGCCAGTATCTGTCAGTTTTAATGTGAACACTAATGGTGCAAAGTGGTCGTCAATCAAAGCTGTGGTACATGCAATTCCATTTTGGCAAACTGTTAAGCTACTTACTGTTGCCTGAAATATGCTTTAACAGACTGGAAAAACCCATCTGTCTATCCTGTTTGCTGCGATATGATTTCAGCTGCAGCATGCCATGAGTGAGTGAGTTTGTGTTTTACGCCCCATCAGCACTGGTGTGGGCTATATTTAGAGGCGAGCAGCATGCCATGAATTGGATAAAACTGAAATAAAAGGAGAATAACCATTGGTTCCTTTTCTGTCCTTTGAAAATAATATATAAACTGATGCACATGCAATTTACCTTTAAAATGTGTAAAAATTCTGTCTTCTGTCATTGTTTCATTGATTAGTTATGACAAGGATCAGATGATAAGTAATAGGCCTATGTACACTGTCTGAATTTACTTGTTTAAAAGGGGTGATAGAGACTCACTCTGAGTCAGTTTGGAGGAAAGGTACCACATGCAAGCCTTGAGTGGCCTTACTTTGCCTGACACTGGGTTAATTTCACAAATTGATCCACCTGGAGTGCTTCACTCTGATAGCCTGGTTGTGGCCATGCTTAATGATAGGCTGGGCATTGTGCTGGTGATGAAAACCTATCTCGCCAGGGATATGATAGAGCATGCAAAGGGGTTCTGCTAGTTCAAGAGGTGGCTTTAACTCTAGTAGGTATCCTGAGGCCCCTGAAGACCTCTGGGCTCTATGGGATTAGAGTGTTACATCCCCTCAGGTCCTGTGGTTGGTTGCAGTACAATGAAACTGCTGCAATGTGCTGCAATGGTATTATACTCTCATCTGGGGACAAAATTTCAACAACAGAATAATATGAAGTCCATTGCAATTTTCATGGATTTTACGTATATGGTCGGCACTACAGGATACTGGAACTCCTTTACAGCCTATCATACATGTATGAAATTCTAATATTAGAGGTGTTCTGCTAGCTCTGTTATCTTGATTATTTTCCAAATAGATTCTTTCTGGACTATATCTTTGTCTTCATTGCAGCAATGTTTGCTCATATTGAACAGGCTCCCTAATCCACCAGCATCCTTGCAATCTTGTTGTGGTTATTGGGTATTATTCAGGAAGGGCTGTCACACTATGGTCATGCATGTTTGTGTTTCTGATCATCATAACCAGCAAGCGGCTCTCCCCATCTCTTTTTTGTGTGTGCGGTTTTCATGCTATGGAGAGAATCTCAGAGTGTTCTTGTTGTGGTGTGAAGAAAATATTTGAATATTCACATGAGCATGTGAGCTTCTTGCTGGTGGTTCAGCTTGTGGACAAACAATAGATTTGTCAAAATCGTGTTACATGTGAGACTAGATCAGGGAGGATCTTATTTCGACTCCGTCATGGTCACACAACCTATTGCTTTGGCAATCACATTTCAAGTGTGAACTCTGTTGACCTGAGGTGCGAAACAGGTGATTATAACAAACAGTCAGTGCCAAACAATGCTAAACAAGATAATCCAGCCTGCTATTTTGTAACAGGGCCTCTTGAAACACTTTCAGAACATAAGAATATGTATCAGAGACATGAACTTTTTGCCAAAGAAAATCTTAATTGGACATTTTAACATCCATTTATTGACATGGGACTATCTACTTACTAAACCTTCATTGCAAGGGATATACCTGGAGAGGGCAAATTAAACGTATTGCCCCGTAGATGATAAAATGCAAGGTAAGAGATAGAATTTCTCCCAAAACCATGTCAACACAGAAAACTTTGCCAATTCATCTGACAATTTTGAAACCCTTTAATTCAGTAACAAAGAAATCTGAAGGTGTACTTTTGCAATTTGCATAGATATAGCCAATAATGACTACATAGACAGTTCTGCATGGTGTTATGTTGCTGACAACAATTAGATTTATAGTAATTTGGCTTTTTTTGAGACATGTGCTTTTCTCAAGACATTGTTATGATCAAATAGGAAGTGCAACAACAGTGCCACCTTACCTAATCATGTCCGTGTGGTGGTCAGTCAGCGTCATTCCTTTGCTGAGGTAAATAATCCTCTTCCCACTTCACAGTTGCTTGTGGAATAAAACTATTGGATCATATTAGCTATGTATTTCAAATATTTTTAACATGTTCAATTTGATAGACAAAATAGATAGTGAATGTGAATTGTTTATTAGTTTCTTTATTCTGCACAAATTTGCAATGCGTTCAATTGTTGTTTAATTGTTTATGATGCATTACCCAGAAGAATGGCTGCAAGGGCATGCACTGCTACTCAACATCCCTTAAATGTGTCCTTGTCAAGCTTGAAGCCATGTTAATGACTCTATTTATCCAGGCCTGGT
Organism: Platynereis dumerilii; assembly: GCA_026936325.1. Lineage (NCBI taxonomy): Eukaryota > Metazoa > Annelida > Polychaeta > Phyllodocida > Nereididae > Platynereis > Platynereis dumerilii. The sequence goes on from JAPTHN010000007.1 coordinate 3,631,499, forward strand.
CCGAATGGCCTTCTAAGTCACAAATCCTTTTGAGTCTTTATAACAAGAACAGACAGGGTTTACTTCTATATACCCAAGGGCTAAGGCTTTGGGTGATTAATGGTGCTGTGCAAGACACTCAGATGCCACACGTGTTTAGACTAGAGTGACCTTGCGAGCTGACAAACTCTGTTTGGTCCCTGGAAAAAGCAACCAATGTATACATGAGAGCTAGGGGCATGATGTGCACACCAATCACCAGCTTTCATCAAGACAATGAGCCTCTGCAATACAACTCTTAGCAGCTTCCAACATATGAAGCTCTTTCGCTGTTCACTCACTTCATATGTTTATATGCGAAGGTGGTTTTCAAGCCTTGCTATCTGACATACCAGGACCTTGTGTTCAAAGTGAAAGAGGAAGCACTATAAAAACTCAAGCCATTCCCAGATGATCACTTGGTTGCCTCTCTTCTCCATTTGCTTTCCATTCACGTGGGGCTTTCAGTTTGGCTTTGAAGATTGCCAGCTTACTGAGTTTGGTATTGAAATATTTTTGTAAGTCCAGAAGCTCAGAGGAGTCAATGAAGCTGCTAAGAGGTGTATTGCAGAGGCTCATTGTCTTGATGAAATCTAGTGATTGGTATATATAATGAGGTAAAAGCCAGCATGTGATTGGTCTGAGACTGACAATAGCACAATTGACACAAGGTCAATTTGGCACCATTTGACATTCAGGAAGCCCTTCCAGCTAAAAGGGTCAACAAACAAGACAGATATAATGTGTGGTCCATGTTGGGCTGGACAAGAGCAGACTTTTTGTCAAAATTGTTTCCCAGATGTATCTGCCTGGCTAAACATCTAATGCATCTTGCATTCTTGCTCTAACTAAATTTGGTGACACAAAATGTCACTCCAACCAGAAGAATCAGAAAACATTGCAGATGAGAAGACAACATATAAATAATAGTTATCAACAAAACAGTGAGTCTGTTCGGGTGTGAGTGCAATTCTGCCTCTATCATTCCTTCTTTATCATTCGTTATCTCCCATTCTTTATTCTTATAAACTCCCCATTTTCTCTCAAACTGCAGATTCAATCAAAAAAAGTTTCCTGAACTCTCAGGTGGAAGAATGGATGCCACAAGATAACTGAATTAAATGAATCCCAAGAACTGGATCAGATTCAATGTCCATGCCATGTAATTAAACTCCTGGAATAGATTTCTAGAATATGCCAAAATAATCTGTTTTGCTGGCAATAGGGAGGCTTCATCAGTTTTGAATGTTTGGTGTTGCTTTGAGATTTCCGCTCAACTGAAATTGATGTAAAATTGTCTGTTTCAGCTATAAAAGCCTTTTTTCCGACAGTTAGAATGTTCAATTGGTTGTGTTTGACAAGACAGAAAAAATTTACGTTTTGCTGAAGTTTTTGGATTGTTCAATCAAGTTTTGGATATCACTGATTGTATCATCACTCATATGAGATGCCCTCAGTAATGTATTTTGCATTAAATATATGTGAGCAGAGTATGGCCTGAGTAATCATGGTAGAGTGTGCTTGAAAGTTACATGAAGCCTGAAGAAGCATCTTGTCAGGTGATACTCTTGATGGCTTACTGTTGAAATGACGAGGATCTTCCTGCTGCACTGTAATGGGGCAGTCAAACTTTGAGTATTGATAGGGGAGATTCATCTCACTTTGTCATCTGATAATTTGGTCCTTGTTGGTGCCGTAGGACTCCCAGAAGGTTCCCTCCGGCTAGGTGCCAATTTGCATAGAGCAGGGTAAAGCAGACTGACACAGACTGAGCCAGGGAGACATGGCAGGGCTCAGGAATGAGGGAAGCTGTCTGGTCGTGCTTAGGACATAGATTATGCCAAGAATCTGTGAGATTGGGCCCAGAGCAGTGATGGAAATACTTTCAAAGTGTCCTCCAGATTGTATCAGCTCAAAGGCTTGCCTCCCACCTATCGAGCCTTATCTGTATTAAGTGAACACTCAATGTTTGAAGCTTTGTGTGAAGAAACCGGAGAGGATTGCTGTAGAGCGCTGATGTCTCTTCAAGTTTGAGCGGATTAGTCTTGTGTTACATGCCGTAAATCCCTGCTATACACTGTTGCTCAGTGCTTCGTCTTGCTCAGCGCTGTATTTTCGTCTCATTGCTTCTTCATTGGCTTAGTGTTTTGTGTGAATGCATGCAATATCCAGCCGTGCATCGAGAACTAGAAAAATGTAAAAAAAAAATCTAAATTAGGTTACTTAGCGAGTACCAGATCTTTGCAGTAACATATATGCAATGTTTGCTAACTGTTGGATTTCTCAAAACTATTGCACTGTCATTTTTTTCAAAGCTTTTATGTAGCAATGTTCTATCCTGATATATCATATGTAAGAAGATATGTCAGAACAGATTATACCATTAATCATCTTAAATCTTGACAAATAGGTGTTTTGTGAAGATACATTTCGCTGATTGTCTATGGAGAGCAAAAAAAAATGCTCCAGCCATGTAGCATTATTTTGTCCAATTAATCACTTGGATTCTTTTAGTTCTCCTTTCTCATCATTTTCTGGTATATACTGCGAGATTTGAAGGATTTATACCTTAACAAAATTTTTTTAAGTAGTCTTTTTTTCAGTGTCAGATAGACAAATTGACAGACATAGAGGGGAGGGAGGCAACTTGATGGCTTTTGGGGCCATTTTTGAGAAAGATAAAGGAATAGATAAAGAAAAAGGATATAGAATTTTATAGATAGATTGAAGTCTCCTGCTCAGACTTGATATTTGATGACTACAAAGTCTGAACATTCACCCATGAGCACATTTTGCACTGGTTCATTGAATTATCAGCAAAGACTCTTGCAATCTATTGAAACTTGTGTTCAGTATCAAAGAGCAATCATACCTTCATTCGTAGTTCATGAAGGACACTTACACGTAGGTATAATTATCAAAATATCATTATCAATCGAAAGTAAAGTCAAGGCTAATCAACAATATATTTAGATGCACGCACTCTTCAGTCACGTATCTACTGTGGATTTTCAAAATCTATAATCGATGTATTTCAGTTGTGTTAAGGTGAGGTGGCTGTTCTGAAGTGCTTTGCACTAACTCGCTATTATTTTTTGTAGGCTCGGTGTATTATCATTACAGTCGAAAAGGCGCTGTGCTGACTCATTTAAAGTCTATTCATTGACAATGCCTTGCTAAGTGGAATCCTCTGTTCACACATCCACTGCAATTTCTCTGTTTGCCAAAATCGAGCAGAAACAAACATTAGAAGGAACACCAGGCCCTGAATGGTTGCCTTTCTACAGCATCTGCCTCAGACCAACTGCTTCAACTTGGCAAATTATTATTGCATCGGTATGCCACATATTTCAAGCTATGTCGGTATCAGAATAGAATAATCTTCTGTGGTACTTATTATTGAGTCACTATCACGATGACACTGTTTGCAACTTTTTGTTCCCAAAATATTGCTAATCCATTCCAATGTTCACACAATGACAGACATCCACTGCAGTTCCTGTTTTTTGCCAAAATTGAGAAATAAAAACTCACCAAGGAGGGAGCCAGGAAGAATAAAAACCAAAGCAGTGGTTGGCTCTATATTTGGCTACGTACCTGCCTGCCACATGAAATACCAATTCTGTTGGACTGAATGCCAAGCAAGTAAAAGCATATTATGTTTACCAATTAACATTGTTCAGATACAGGATGATAGTTTCATGTAGACATGATTTGGGAAAATTCTGTGGTGTATCAAATAAAAAGTTATTGGGTGCATCAAGCAGCTCTACGAGTGCATTGGTATGGGTGCCTGAATGTCTACATGTATGAGTGAATGAGGCCAAGTAGCCTAGAGAAGCTTGTATCTGTGGAAGGAAAGCAGAGAAGACGGATGAAAGAGATGGAGCAGAGATGCAAGGAACAAGTTTTAAGAAAGAAGTAGTGGTCGTTCAGCTACAACTGATGTGTCCCTTTTTGCTACAAGACCAACTGCATGTACAAAGGAAGTCCTGGGGGCAACATGATCGCTACCGGAACACCCACAATGGGTGTGTCAGGGCTGGCAAGCCCAATTGTAAGTGATGTTGCCTCACAGTCTTGCCTCATGTCCTGGCCTGCAGACATTGGCGTATTTAGGGGGGCATTAGACCATGCCCCCCCCTCAGGCCAAAAATTAACATGGAAGACATGGGAAAGCCACGGAGTGCAGCTCATTGACCCCATGTTATGGCCCCCCCTCAGGACATTTCTAGATACGCCCTGCCTTCAGATTGCGCCTTTACTGCTTGGCCAGGTATGTACTCAGTTCAATCTCTCACGCAAAGGTATTGTCTTGGTCCACTCTTATTTTCTTCTTGGTGCCTTGTAGTCTTACCTGGCATAGTGGTCTACTCTTCTACCACAATAAACCAGTGGATTTCTTCAAGAAATTTCCTTCTGTTTCTTTTTCGAATCAAGAAACTGCTGCTGACAGTGTTGGAGGTCTCGAGGCCGGCCTCGTCCTCGAGGCCGGCATCAGGGCCATATTTTGATGGCCTCGGCCCTGGCTCAGTCTCAGATGGCAAATCCTTGGCCGTGCCTCGGTCTCGAGTGTCTTTGGGTCAGTGATGGAGGCCTCGGGTCCGGCCTCGTCCTCGAGGCCGGCCTCGAGGCCACATTTTGATGGCCTCGGCCTCGCCTCGGTCTCGGAGGCTCATGCCTCGGTCTCGGTCTTGGCCTCGGATGTCCTGGCCTCGACTACATCACTGGCTGCTGAGGGAATAACAACTGGCTCAGGGACATCCCCAGCACCAGAAAAGTGTTCCTCAGTCATATGATAATATCATGTGTTTTTCTCGATCTGTTTACTGTAGCCTGTCTGTCATCACTGGGAGAGTAAAAGACTTGCTTGAAGGACTGACCCAATTGGCACAATAGAGTTACAATTTATGGCACAATAGAGTTACAATTTATTCCACAACAGCTTTGTGTTACAGGCAAACTGCATATTATACCATCAGAAAGTCACATGTGGAATTCATTTATATGTAATACAAAATTGGTCCTAACAGCAAAATTGTATTCTAGTGTCAAACTTGAGATATTACATCTATAGCTGGGGGCCATCTGAGCCTTTTGAAAAGTGATTGGTCAAGGACAAACAGCCATTAGATATTCTTCTGCACTTGCCTAGGAATTCCAAGGCCGATGGGCTATGAAACAAGGAATGATGTCAATACCAAGGAAAGGAACAATAGGACCGCATGACATATCAAATGTGAAGGTCTAACAGTATGTATTGTATAGTAACCTGGTAATGTTACTAATTTAGAAAGAGCTAACTGCATGTTTGAGAATATAAATGATATGGCCAAACTCAGGATAATTATCGAAGAAGGAAGAAATCGTTGTAATATATACATGTATTGTATTCTTGTTATTAAACAACTATTCATGCTGGACAGAGCAACACAATTTACCTTAATATAACATCTAACCATGCATGGACTTCTCTCCCTTCCTATAGCGCAATAAAAATAACTTTTCAAGCCTGAAAGGAGTTTGCTATTTTTCTTCAGAACAGAATGCCATGCAGGGCAAAGTGCAGAGATAAGAGGACTAAAGAAGGTTATTTTATCAAGCCTGGTCTGTTGCGGCAGTGTTACTTGTTCTTGTTTTCTTATAATTGTTATCCACAAATGCTTCCCATTGTCTGGCATCTTTGTGGCCCCGACTTTGATATAAGAAAGACTCGTAACACAGTGGCTATGAAGTTCATCCTTGGACATGCGCATGAACCTCTCTAATTGATCGAAGCTGCCTTTTGACCAACATAAACTGTCATCGCTGAAAGTGTCAAAGACCTGGATAACTCAGCATCAGTTTTACATGAGCTGGGTTAGTTGCAGCAGGTCACACAATGTAACATCCACAAGCTAATTTGTGTATTGGGATTCTGGTTTGCCTTTTGTGGAATTGCAAAATTAAATGTGTGCCTTTCCATCAATACCACTTGGTCCCTAATCTGTAATATGGTTCCGTATGAAGCTCCTTGTGGGAGTGTTGGTCTACAGCCAAGCTTAGAAAACTGGTTGGGAAACTTGTTGGGAAGCAGGTTGACCGGCAGTTTGCTTCAGCATGGAACATTTCATATTTGCCCTGCAACAAGCCCCCTGCCTCAAATTAGAGAAATTACTGCCCCTACAACAAGCCAACCAGTTACTGAACTGACTTGTCCTACTTATTTAAACCCCTTAGCCGGTAAATTACAATTCAAATGCCATATGACCAATGTGCATCATAAAGTCTGGTCCTTTAAGTTTTGCTTGGCTATCTAGGTTGAGTGCTTGAAACATTTCAAACTGGCTCTTGGTTCATTTTGCAGTATAAAACTTTTAAAAGGCACTTAGTACTTTGGAAGGTCCAAAGACCAACAAAATGGAGCCATTAAATATGAATGGCCAGCAAAAGAACATGACAAAACTTTTTGCTAACCTCTCTCTCACAATGGTCTAACCAAAACAGCTGCCGGGATATGGAAAGGAGTTTCCTGTCCTAGCACAAATAGCTCCACATTGACACATCTGTGGTATGACTGACTTTAGATTTTTAACAAAAGTTTTCTTGTGAAATATGAATGCATACAAGGACATGCATGGCCTAGCACAGTGTTTATGCATTGGTAGCAAAGCTTTGCCCTGTAGTAGGTCATATATATTATATCCTTTGTTAGTCTGAAAACCATGGGGCCATATGGTCTTGCATAAAGCAGACTTCATGCAAAATGTATGGTAGGGTGCAAAATGTCCCACTTCAGCAGAGAAACTACAATATGTGCCCTGGCCTTTAGGATGTTATCTGCCCTGATGACGGGTAATTATGGCCAGATCTGGACTTCAGCCACATGGCTGTCATAGCTTCATACAGATGTTGGATATTCTAATTTTGTTTCAATATATTATCACCTGGGTCGAAAGATGATATTATACATGAAATTGCCTCTTTTTTTGCAAACAAGCATTGCAATATTTAAACAAAGAAAACACACTTTATCTCATGACTGACTCAGCCTGTTGAAAGAAAGCAGCAATTCCTAGCCTTCCCACATCTCTTGCTGGCAATGATATTTCAGCAGAATAGCCATTTTATTTGACCATTGCCTTTGCCCAAGATGGTATTGTGGGCTTCCATGCTCATTGCATTGTTTACATATACATGTATGGGCACTTTAACAAATTGCACAGGTTCAAGTCCACACTTGTAGTTTGTAGAAATTCACCGGGCATAATTTTATGAGATGGGCAATGCTTGAGCAATGAGCACTGATATTTTATCAGATTTTAGGTTCCGTCGATGTGTCTCTTGACATTGTAAAATAGCTTCATTTTCATAAAACAGTATTATGCCGGCCATCAAGTAGATCATGGGCTTGAGAAATCTGGGTATCACAAAATTGCCTGAGCATGAAGTGGCATCTGATTTGATGAAATCACATTATCATGTATTACCTTTGTCAGATCAGTCTGACTGTGAATATGACAAGCATTTTCCTGCCATGCATTGTTTATGGAGCAGTCTGAGTGCCGTTAGGAGTCATCTATTTCCCCCGGACCCTTGATACCTTGATCCTTTGTGATGTCACAAATCCTTGGGCTCATTTGCCTTATTCTCTGGTGCTCTTGGCCAATTTGCATGAATCAGGGCCAAAACTGAGATGTAGTGAGCCAGCATCGAACAGGAGGCAAACAATGTTGCAGGGCTAAAAAATCAGTGAAAATGACAGTTTTCTTCGGAATGACATTGGACCAAGAATCTGTGAGACAGGGAAGAATTCCAATTATAGAACTTTCAATGGTCTCCAGATTTGGAGCAACTCAGAGGTCTGTTTTTCAAGCCCCTCACCCAATCACACCTCATTTTTATCAATTTCACCCTCAATATGTAAAAGGTCACCTTGTCAAAAGGAAAGAAAAATGAGAGTGGCCTTGTTCAGGTATGTGTTGATTTAAATTGGAAATGGGATGGCGAGAAATTACATGATAAAGCAGCAGAAAAGCAGAACGGAAAGCAAAATTGAGTGTGAATTAAGAGCCAGTGCTCATTAGTGTTTCACTTATGTTTCCAAAAAGCCTTTGGTTGTATGAGAGGGCCAATCACTCATCCCTGACATACTCTTCGGTGTAGAGCCAACCTCTGTGAAAGGATACACCACTTCCCTGTGCACCCCATTTAATGTACTAAACAGCCAGGTTATGGCACCCAGCCCCTCTTAATGGCATCCTGACATGCATGGTAGCACCCCCTGTAAAAACACTGCTTTGTTTGTATCAATGATTTACTTGAGCATATGCTGCTGTTTCAGCCATATACTGCCATAGCTAGCCAGCCGTGCAGCAGTTGCCAGCCAACAGTTAATTGCGTACTGCACCAGAACAATTCCTGGCCCATTCAGATTATTCTCAAGGGACTATTCAGCTAGCATAAGCGATATTAAGCATGAGGATAAATGCACATTTCAAAATGATTACCAACAATAAGTGTTACCCAATGGTGAATGGGCATGCTTCATAAATAAGCAGCCAGACCAACTTCAAGCAGTTGAATTATTGGTATCAAGGGATACTTAGAAACATGTGAGATGTTGTTGCTCATTGAGAAAAATAGTGCAAAAGTCACACAGTGCAATCTTGGAAGCTATTTTCAACTTTTGTAGCTTGTTATCATGAAGGGTAATATTATGAGCCAGGACATTACAACATTTTGTGAATATACTCCAAAACTGCATGTGGAAAAGCAAATGTTTTCTCCTTTCCCTTTTGAAAGCAGAAATGTAAGAAAAACTATTGTTAGTAGTACTCACAGCACTCTTTGGATATCATGCGATATTTGCACCACTTTGATTGGTGTAACTATTGTTTTACTGCAACATTTTTGTGACAGCATAGACAAAGTATCCTAAAAACATTACAAAGTAATGGTCTGTCCTTGCATGCCATTTGTTTTCCATGCCAGCCTGACACTTCACATTCACAATAACACCACCTTTTTTGGTAGTATCCTTTATCTCTTCCAAATTGTTCCCTGCATGGCTTTCAAGCAACTCTAATGATTGCCGAATATTCTTGCATGTTATGGAAACAACTCACATTAATTAGTCTAACAATTTAATTGATTATGCAGATCACTCGTGAATAAAACTTTTTATGTGTCTGAATTAGATTAAATCTTCATTTGTTTGGATCAGGCTGCCTCTTTGATTGGGAGGATTTGCTGGAAACAATGATTTGCAATTCATTTGTTTATTTGTCAAAATGAAAGAATCAGAGGGGACCAGCTCATTTGATTTGGTTAAAGTGTCGGCTCCACGGTATGGGCTATACCAGTATACCTGTTATGTGTGGGTCGAGCCTGGTGGTGAGCAACAGGTCCATCCAATAGGATCTACCAAAATCCAGTGTTCTTTACTTGGGCAACTGAAAGACCCTGGATTTCTCTTAATAATAGAGCTAGAGACAGACTTAAAGACTTAACATCTCTCGTGAATCAAATATGACGATCCTCGCTCCATGATGATAAAAAATGATGTCGAGAGCATTAAATTTTATAAGGAAGAAGAAAGGAGAGAAGAATCAGTTAATCAACCAAGCTGATTTGAATTTTTGTAAACGTTTTTTCTTTTAGTTTATAAAACATATATTGTACACTGAACAGTGGGCCGGTCAATTTTTTTTTCTGGAATAACATACTTTGTCCACAAAGCTGTGAGCACTATAGATTTCAAACTCATGCTGCTGTGACTAGCAAAAATTAATAACAAATTTTTACGCCGACATGATTGTTCCTGGTAGAGTATTTTATTTGCACAGGGGATTCCAAGAGAGACATAGTAGGTACTAGTTACCCAACTGTTGGAAATGGCACAGTTGCCTTGGAAACACTAATTAGCAGTTTGTAAAAGCAGCAGTCAAATGGTCAGACACATGGAGGAAAGTGGCAAACTGCCAAAAGAAAATGAGACAGAACAAGCCATCAGAAGTCATTGGGTGAAAACTAAATAATTGAGTCCAGTTAGCAACACAACTATAGCAGGAAGCCAACAACCCTTCAGATACATCGAAGGACAAGTGGGGCCCCAAGGCAAGTGTTGCCACATACATGTTCAGCTTACGTTCTCAAATGGTTTTCTTAGATGTCGCCACTTATCAACAACTTCCTTGCTGTCCGACAAAGTGACCCTTGCAAGCATTCCATTTCATTTGAATATTCGGGGAATTGACCATGCTAAATTCCCATGCAGGGCTTGACACAAAACGCTTCCTCTGAAACGATGTGATCTCAACCATTTTTGAGTGTACATGGGATTGTAGCCTCTTGAAATTTCAACAAAGCAGGTAAACTACTGTTCTGAAATATTTACTCTGATGGATATCATTGCAAATATCATATAGAGCAGATGTTTCTATCACATTATGGATTTAGGGTGCAATGACTTCAAGGTCATGACGAACAAAGTTATGCGGAGGATTACTTACCAGTGGTCAAATTTAATGACTGTTCTGCCGCTATATTATTGCCTCCAAGGGATCTGTGTTGGTTAGGAGTCGCTGTTTTCTTTCAACGGGTAGAGTGAATCATCAGTTAGGCCTAAATGTTTGGTGAAAATATTGCAATGTTTTTGTCGACAAGGAAACGAGGTGCTTCATGTATGTCGTCGTTTTATCTTGCAGTCCATGATGAGCTACTGAATCTGCTGGTCTTGTATGAGATTATCTTGTCAGATGTTTCCACTGATTGAAATGCTTATCTTTTTCTGTTCCATGGGACTTGGGACTGTGGTTTGCTGCAGTAACTTTACAGGATTCCAAAGTCAAAGAATGGAAATGCATGTGGATTGACAGGTACAGCCATTGTTAGCAATATCACTAAGTGGAAGTTGTCAGTGGACGTTGTGTGGCTGCTTCTTTGAGTGCTTGACAAATGGCAAGGGACGTCTCTTTTGGCTTGGGAAGTCCGAACAAGCAATAAAGGAACACTGGAATTTCTGGAAGACCATGCCTTTAAGGGGTTCTTTGTTGATTTGCTTCGGCAACTTATGGGCAACACTACTGATGATGTGTTATGCAGTCAGGACACAACTTGCTGACAATAATCTTATAAGGCAGCAGGAAAAGCAGAAGGGAACTCATGAAGCTTCATAGTTAAGCCATGTACCAGTCTCATTGCTTTGTAAGAGTGTGTGATGGACTGAGCCATGCAACTCAGGAGTCTTGTCCAGCCATGTAAAATTCTCTGTCTAATCTTGAAAAGAATCTAAGTCACACCAAACACGCAAGGTCCACAAACCAGGCTTTTCTGCTTAGCTTGCCATGCCTGTGGCAGCACTGCGAGCCAATCTTGTGAAACCGAAATTACAAAATGCTTGTGTGGTAAGCCAAGCCCAGTCAAGCCAAGTTTGCGCTTTTGGAGGGTTCCTCCACAGTCAACAACTTTTCAATTTCCTTCTGCTGCTGATCATCAGTTTTAGGCATATGTGAAGAAAAAAAATTTACTTAATAATTCTATAGGCCTACTTGTGGTGGCCTTATAGACAATACTTGAAAAAAATCCAAAGAGAATGGAGCAGACAATGACAGACACTGAAAGGAGGAGGAGAAAGGAAGGAAGAGAGATCTGGACAGTAGCGGAGACATCTCTCTTGCTGATCCTTCTTTCATACCTCCATCAAATTTGTTCTGAATTGACAAACCAAATTTGCACTCTCAACAATTTAGCTGCCAATTCACTAATTTGATTTGCTGGAACTGTTCCTGACTGTGCCATTTTTAGTTTTTAGCGGCTGGGCAGTCCAATTCAAATTTATCATTTATGTGAGGTTGCCTTGGTTCTTTTAGTGATCCATGATTCAAAGTTTTGTCCTCCTGGGAGAGTTTAATTACAATTAGCAAGTAACGGTCAACTTTGTTTGTCTTGTCCTTTATTATGGCATTAGTCATAAAATAGGTCCTCATCACTTTCAACTTTTCCTATTTGCTGCAAGTTGATTTTCTCTTGACTCAAGTTGAGAAAGAATAAACTTGAATTAATAAATTGTAATTTTGATGTCTAGCTGTTTGGTGTACTTATTCTATTTTCATTTATTTGAAAATTTTATTCAGTATTTCTTGGACTGTCTTCAATTTAAGTTCTGTGATGTAAAAAGAACAAGACTTTTGTAAATTCTTCCTGTGAAATAACAGCTGAAATTTGCATGATTAAGGGATGAACTATAGATTCATGGCAAAGAGGAATTATGTCTACTGGAATTGAAAGCAATCGTTTCTGGGGAGCCACAAAGGGCATGCAAATGGAGAATGACCAACTGCAAATCATGCAAATTGCGCATTGATATTCTGGCTCAACACAGATTAGCATGCTCAAAAAGCAATGCATGACCGAGAGACACACTGGATCGTGAGGTAGCAAAACACAACCTCAATTTTTTTTGTCATTGATTTTTTGGATCCTTTAAAGTGTTCTTTTCTCATCTTATCTTCCATTTCTCTTGTTATGTTCTTGAATATCGCCTGGGTTTTATTCTCTACCATGTTTTGGTCAATACTGTGGTCTTTGTCTTTATCTAAGATACAGGAATAGGCACCCTCCTTTGTCTTTCAGATCAATAGTTCATCCCAGTTTTGAAGATAGACCTTTGTTTGGTCATCCATTCTCCCTATCACTCATTGAGAAATCTTTTCTTGGTCACAATTTATCCAATGTCAAAGAAGTCGCAGATGTTTTGTATTTTGGCGAGAGTGTCAGGTCAGGTAATCAAGCCTATTAAAGTGGGTTGTATTCTAAAGATACAATAGATATAGATAGAACTGGGCTAATCATCTAAAACTGCTTTGATAAACTGTGCATTATGTTTTTTTGTCTTTGTATGCCAATGATATGTTGATATTTCTCTTTTTCCCATTTCCAGGTATGTATGGCTTTTTGTTGCATTGGATTACCATTGAAGTTGCTGGTGTTGGTGAGTAAACTTTGAATTGCTTGTCATGGATCTCACTCTGGAGCTCTGTTTGTACATGGTGTGCTGTTCAATCCGATAAGTGATCAGATGTGTGCATCTGAGTCAAATAATTTGCTTTGGATTGCCATTGGTGTCGATGTATAAAATTCAGGCCAGATTATTTGTCATGAATCCCAGTGAGGTCTGCAGTTCTGTTTGAGGGATGGTTGCCTTCTAGATGGGAATAACAAAACTCCCATAAAGGCTGATTCGCTGGCCCTGTCAGATAATTCTATGATTTTAAGAAAGAAAGAAGAACAACAAAAAAGGACTTCTAGAGAAAAGACAGGTTTGACAGCTCAGCAAAGAAAACCTGCAAGGAGGCAGACAACATTTTATTTCAGGTCCTGGTAGAACCAAGTCAGGCTTTTTTCTTGCAGCTTGCTTCTTATCAATTCTATAGTGTGGCTTGCCTTTTTGTAGCTATAGGTCTACAACTATGACTATTAGCTTTGGTACCAGCCGCTTTAGTAAATTAGTTTGAAGTTTTGCTGTTCTATGGCTGCCTTGTAAATTATTTGTTTGAGTTCTTTGCCTGAAAGCACCTTCAATCAGCAATTTCGTGATTGCATTGCAGGTGCATTTATTTAATGGTGCAGTTGTTCATGGAGAAGTAGTTCATTAATGGTTTGAGTGATATTTCGTGTTTGTTTAGGGCATTTTTCACAATTATGGTCTTTTTATTCAATCGAATGAATATTTGCCAGTTTTTCCAGTTCTCTTATAAACAGTGATGGTGCAAAGTGGTCATCAATCAAAGCTTTGTAACACACAATTCCAATTCGGAAAAATGTTCAGCCAGTAATTGAGGCAAAAATGGCAGTCACAGTTTAAACTCTATTTATCTATCTCTTCTTTGCTGTGGTATGATGTCATTGCAGCATGCCCTTGAGCCGAGTAATTTGGGAGAATGTGTTTTAAACATTGACTTGGATCTTTGTCTTTTGGAAAAAATTTTTTGGTTTTTACTTTGTGCATACACTCACATAATATTTGTAGTCAAGTTCAGAGTTTATGAACTGATTGATTTTTTCCGTAATAATGAATACGAGATTTAAATAAAATGTGTGATCTCAAAATGATCTCAAAGTGTGAATTGTATTTATTATGCCAGAGATTGTCTATATTATCAGTGTGCCCTCAGACCACCTGATTCCAATGAGGTTGAGGATTGAGGAGTGGAGTCTGCTCTAGGGAGACTCACTCTGTCAGCCTCTGATTTAGTTTTGAAGGATAGACCTCAGTGCCATATGCCTGCCTTGCATTTCCTTACTTCATTTAACACTGGGTTAATTCCACAAATTGATTCATCGGGGGTGCTGCACATTGATAGCTTTGTGGCCTTTGGTCATGATAGGCTGGACATGGGACTGGTCAAGGAGACTCACTCTAGTCCCTTCTAGGAATATGATAGAGCATGCAAGGGGGCTCTGCCAGTTCAAGGGTGGCTTTAATTCTACTAGGCATCCGGAAGCTGTTGGGACCCTCTGGGCTCTTTGGGATTAGATTCTTACATCCCCTCGGGTCCTGTGGTGGGATCCAGTACAACATGATATATAGATTGCTGTACCAAAACATTTCGAATACTATATAAGTTGGACGCATCACTTCGTCAGCCAAGTAAAATGCAGAGTGTTTATATATGTCAACACTCAACAGTGATGAAAGATTTCATGAAATTCCCCAATATATTTTGATATTTCCACAGATGATTTGAAGCCTGGATCATTATTTCCTGTTGTAGAACAGTGCTGTTTATGACTGGATTAAATCCTGATTTGGTTTCCAGGACCTTATTTCAAAGCATTTGTCTTCGTTTTGGCAATGTCGACTAATAGAAAACGCAGTACCTAACATGGAAGGAATCTTTCAATCGTGTTGCGGTAATTGGTATTATCAGTGACGGTTGTCATACATCAGTGCCTTGTGTTTGTGTTTCTGATTATTTTAACTTGCAGAGTATCACTGTGCCACTCTGTCTTTTTTTCGTGTGCAATTTTCATGATTTGGAGAGAACTCAGAACGTGGGTGTAGAATGAAAGAAACTTTTCCCATAAGGCTAGTGCAAGTAGCAGACAATTTCTCTGAAACATGAATATTCGCATGAGCATATGATTTTGTTTGGAGTCATGCATTCAGCTTACAGACAGGCACTAGATTGGTCAGAATCCTGTGATGTGTGAAATCTGATCTTGGAAATAATCACTTCCTAATATGGTGGACATTTGGTGACCAGCCACTTGGGTAAATATTCGCTTAGGTGCCAGCCTGGTGGCCACATGATGATGTGCATTATTTATGCAATAATGCAACCATTTACTGCAACTGTTATAAGCTGTGATGTGTCATAGACATGGTTCATTTATCAGCCAAAACACAAAAACAGACAATGCCTACATGGAAGGCAGTTGCCACATGAATAATGCACAAGAAGGATGTTGCGGTAATTTATAAGTGATAATTTCCATTCATTGTATTATTGTGTGCTCTTTTATTGTGCAGAAGGTAGCTTCTGTAATACAAATGACTGAATGCTGTACAGTGTACAATACATTGTATTTCATGTGTAATGAATTATTGAGAAATAAATTGAAACATATATTGAAATGGTCGGAAAAACTTGGTCACTAATGCATCAGCCAATCTCTAAATTGCCAATCTCCAAATATCTCAAATAGTCAAAAAGACTTGATTTAGATATTGGCAAAGAAAAAACCTTGCCCATCTCTGCAATTATCGCTCATTTAATGTCTTTTCGGGCCACTTAGAACATTCACAAATAGTGAATTGACTATGCCCGATCCTGCAATTATCACCCATCACTTCTTTTCTGATATACGGGACCCGTTTTCGGGACGCGGGACACGGGATTTCAATTTTTTCAGAGAAATAAGTGAGTTAGGCTCGGTTTTTTTTATTTGAAAGACTTCTAATAATGATAGAAGATTAATTCTTGCACCAGTAGATGGGGAGGAGTGAGGAGAACAGTAGATATTCATTCAGCGACATTACTTGTTCATAAATTTGAAAATATCCAAATATTCGTTAAAAGTAAAATTGAAAATTAATAATCTAGCCTTCAATTTCGCACCTATCATTATTAGAAGTCTTTAACCCTTGCTGGACTGAAACGACATTTATGGCATCCCTAGCTACCTGCCTGAGGGACCATTTATGTCCCTAAACAACAGCTTGTGACGTCACAATCGTCCTGGGAGATTGTTTAGTTTGAACAGCCCAGTCCAGTAAGGGTTAATTCGAATTAAGGACTTCTAATAATGATATATGCGAAATTTTTACACCAATAGATAGGCCTACGTCCTGGAGAGACTTGTTCATTCAGCTAGATTTGAAGTTTGTAGCTTGGAAAATGTACAAATATTCGTTAAAATTGAAAATTAATAATTCTGTGAGATTTGATTAAATCCACTAATATTATAACAAAACAACCCAAGTCAGGGTCACTGAGTAACAATATCACGAGTGATATTGTACGAAGTGCCCTGACGCGTGGTTGTTTTGTTTTTATCACCTGGTTTTAACTCAAATTTATAGTTATAACGAGAGACTATTTTCTGCCATTACAAAAATGTGACGTCACCATGGAGTAACAATAGATATATGACGTCACAATCCCATTGTTATGCCATTGTTTGGTTTGTGACGTCATCAGGTAGCTCAAATGCTGGTGATGTCATAACCATTGTCAAAAAATATCACCCTTGCAGGGTGGTATTTATTACAATATCATAGGCCTTGATATTTTGACTGTAAACAGTGATATTCACAGCCAACCAGGTGATAAAACTTGAAAAATTCTCGCAAATGTTCTAATGTAGCTACGGCGATGAATCTGACCTCTAAAAATAGCTATTTTCAAGCCAAATTTAATGGTAAAAAAATCAAGTTTGTATCTTTACTAGAAGCAACGCAAATCGCATTTTCGGGATTTCCGCAGCTGTGCCCCGCTTTTTAATATCGAAACTGGGCGATAATTGCAGGAATGGGCACGGTTTAGCTATTTGTTAATGTTCTAAGTGGCCCGAAAAGATATTTAGAGATTGGCAAATTTTGCCAATAGTTAGAATATTGTGCCAATAGTTAGAATAGCAATGTTCTGAGCCTGAAAAGACAATTGTGGAGATTGGCAAAGTTTGCCAAAAGTTAGAATAGTTGGCCAAAAGGAGAAATAAGAAATTGTGCCTTTGGGAAAGACGGCAAGATTTTGCCAAAAGGAGAAATAATTTTCCAAAAGTCGCAGTAGTTTGCCAATAGGAGAAATAGTCATGACCGATTGTAAAATTGGGCACGATTTAGAGATTGTCTGCAGCAACTAAAGCATACATAATTAAGTTATGATAGTTATTCCTTATTTGAAACTAAGGTATAGTAGGGTAGAGTGGAGTTGGTCCTTGTGAGCTTCACTCTCTTCTCCTGTCTTCTTTAGAAGCTGCTCCCAATTTTTTCATATATTTCGGCATGACATTTTCCCTCTGAATGACTGGGCTTTCCGTAGGAATTAAATTACTGTACAACACTGTACATGTTGACATTTGATCCAAACCGTAGCTATCATCTTTGCCAGATGATTATTATCAACTTTGTAGCTTAGCTTTAGCAAATCGTATGCCAGAAAGCCATATGTCCTGCCTTTGTGAAATGTGATCAAGCACATTCTCAGAAGTGTGCTTCTATTGAATATTCAAATGAAGATTGACACAAAGAATTTTGAATAGCAGGTCACTGATATGTCTGTATAACCTTATTGTGTAGTCCTTCAATATATTCTGAAATAATTAATCTCTATTCACGATTAAAGTAGTGTCATTTAACTACTAAGGAATATGATGAGAGGAGGATTATTCTTTCTGCTTCATGTAAATTTAAATTGAACAATATATAAACAATTTAATATTGCATCAATCATGATACACTGATGACATATATTCAATCTGTCTTTGTCAGGCTGGAGGCCGTATGTCCACCAAAGGTCTTATATTATGGCTAGTCCAAATGGCCTTCAAAGTTGTTGATCCTGACAAGAAGGAACAGGCCGCATCTCTATGTACACAAGAGACCTGGCCTTTAGCGATTAGCGGTGTGGCACAAGGAGCTCAATGCCACACATAGTTAGACAAGAACGACCTTGCCGTCCGACACGCTAAACTCTGTTTGGTCCCCAGATAAAGCAACCGATGTATGAGAGCCTGGGGCATGGTGCGCATACCAATCACCAGCTTTCATCAAGACAATGAGCCTCTGCAATACAATTCATAGCAGCTTCATCGATTCCTGAGAGCAAAAAACATAGCAAGACTAAGCTGACAGTCTGCAAAGCCACACTGAATGCCCTACGTGAATGGAAAGCAAATGGACAAAAGAGCAAATGATCAGCTGGGACTGACTTTTGTTTAAAGTGGTTCCTGATTTACATTCAACACAAGGTCTATAGTTTGTTCGATACTAGTAAAAAAGGCTCCAACTGCGTATATCGGCCTACACTGCCATGGAGTGTATTAAGATTCAAATTTCTTCATCTGTTGCTTCCACTTTTCAAATAAAATACCTTCAAAAAGCATTTTGGTGTTTCACATTCATGATGTCAATGTTGCTAATGTCTAATCTATGTGTTTATCTTAATTTCACTGAAAGGTTGAAAGGACTGGTAGGTTGGTTGCTGGATTTTATGACAGCGGACTGCAAAAATTAAATCAGAACAAGGCCAATGTTGTGTCATTTGACATTTAGGAAAAATATTCTCCTGAATGTTTCCAGAAACTAGACAAGTGTGCCTTGCGGAAATGTGTAGACAAATCAGGAGTGTATACTCTCCCGTGTTCCAAGCACCCAGGCAGACAGACCACTTTTAGAACTGAGTGGCACTGCAGGTGTGAACAATTCCATGCTGATTGCTTGTCTGCAGCTGCTGTTTGATGAATCATCCCTGCAGTGGCCTCCTGGCCAGACACATGTATCACAAAAGATGTAGAATTGCAGACTTATGGACACATTGACAACTCAAGCTCATGTTCTCCTCACTCCTGCCCATTTTTATGGTATGATTCAAAATACTTTCTATGGCAACAGCACATATGCCAAAATCGGGGCTCTCACAGTGCAGACATCATATTAAGAACAGCACACATACAGCTTCCAGATTACTCTGTGATATAGCTTTTTCCTGGTCATGGAGTAGGTTATCATATAACTAAATATACTCATGTCTGTTCTGCTAAGAGTTGTGACGAGTTGCATAAAACAAATTTTTGTGTCCATATATGACAAGCATGTTACATGTGATTTCTTTGCATTTTAGATCACATGATTTGCCACAAGTATATATACTGAATGCAAGCTTCTAAATGTGTTACCTGACATTGTAATTGATATACTTGGAACATCATTCTATAACATGCTTAACATGTACATCCTTTCTGTTTAGTGTGAATTATCTTCTCAGAAGACTTCTGTGCCATATCATAACATGGATATGATAAAAATCACTGCCTTCATGGTGACAATATCATAATTCATATCAATATAAAATCAATTATGAGTCAAGACTTTTTCCTTGTATTGGTGCTACCATGCTGCTCCCTGGCCGGACCAAGACTAAGGAGACTGAGCCAGCTTTAGCCATACAGCATTCTAGCTTTTCTGCATTCTTTGTCACATTCGTATGAAAGGGCTGCTCTGCTGGTGTCCAAAATTGGCCCTAAATAGCACCAAAACATCTCGAAATGAGACATAATAAATAGTGAGATTGTATTTCTGCATTGCAACTTTTGGATGCTCAGTGATCAGGCTTCACATCTGTTCGCATGTTGTGGGACAAAATGTAATCATGAATCTGTGAGAAATGAAAAAATTATAGATGGAAATACTTTCAAGCGGGGCTCCAGACTGTGTCAGCTCAAAAGCTCGCTTCCTAGTGCTTTACACAATCGCACCTCATCTGTATCAAGTGAACACTATACATTTGAAGCATCGTGTGATCAAACAAACAGAGAAGAGGGTTGCTGCTGAGCACAAATGTCTCTCCAAATGTGAGCAGATTAGTCTCGTGTTTCATGAGGTAAATCCCAGCTATACAGTGTTGCTCAGTGTTGCACATTGCTCTGCCATTTGTTGTCATCTTTAGACGACGACAGTGGCCTACTGTTTCAGGGGATGCAATAACTAATGTGTTATTGTCAGTACTTAGTGCATTGTAATTGTTCATTGTGAGTGACTAATGATATAAAAGAGTTTTACAACAATTCCTTCATAAATTGTTCAAGAAGGACAATTGGATATTTTTTTCCAATTCTCTATTGAACATACAATCATAGCTGCTAAGTTACTATGCTCTCAATTCAATCAATAGCAAACCTTGGAATTATGAAATCTAGAATCAATATTCAGTGCAAACATGCACTCAACTTCCTTTTAGTGGTGGAATTTTACCAGAAGCACTATTTGCATGGATTCGATATTGGATGGCTTTGCTGAAGGCTAATAAACATGATACCAAAGGCATCCAGTAGATTAGTTAGAGAGGGTAAACATGCATGTTGCATGCAGGTACCGGGAAAAGGAAAAACATTTTGATGAGGTAGCTACATCAATATTTTGAATCTATAATGCCATTCTCATGAAGAGATTTGCACCAAATTGCTGTTGCTTTTTCGCTGCTTGGTTTATCAAAGCAGTCTCAAGGTGCATGTTCGGGCAACTACATAAATTGACAATATAGTACTTAGTAGTATACATTTTCAAGTTTTATTTCCAGATATAATTTCGATTTTTCCTTCTCAACGGCTTCATCTCGTATGCAAGATAATGACGTCAACCATTTTGTGTGCGTAATTATACAATGAATATATTACATCAGGTAAAATGCAACAACATAGAATATATGTGAATATTCATGACATTGTACTGTGATCCTCTCCTATCATCAGCTGAACCACACAGCATGTTCAGCAACACCATCCCGGATTGTACAAGGACACACTATGCCAGTGTGCCATGCTCTTGAGCAGAAGTTTTATGATTAATCCATTACATGGCACTGATTATGTAATAATGTTGTAATGACCAACATTTTCATATCCACATAGGTTGCACAAGTAGCTGTTATTCACAATATCTTTTAGCTGTGGTATATCTGCTTGAGAATGTTGTTGGAGACTTGATACAAAACCATGTGCACTTGGCAAACCAGCCTCGCAGTGAGAGGCAATGAATGGAGATTAATCTGAGAAAGAAGTGTTTTGTGTCAGGCCCTGCATGTGAAGAGCTTGCTAAAGTGGCTGGCAATCTCCAAGAATAGGCCCACAAGCTCCTTGATCAGGCAAGATTTACTGTGGGTGACAGTATGGTTCAATGCCCTCAATTATTGAGCCGTTTTAAGAGATGAGGATTGCCTGCAAGGGCCACTTCATCAGACAGCGAGGAAGCTGGTGTTGAGTGGTTACATCTTGGCACCCTGGCTGCCTCTCATCAGACCATTAATGGGACAGGTCAGGCTGACCATAGCAAAAAAATGCCTTGGATCCACTCTTGTTTTTTAAGGTTGTCATTCATTTTAAGACGCAGTGCAACAGGACAAACTTATAACGGTGGCAAGAACATGAACTTTGAAATTTCTTACTATCTCCTTTTGGTCATCAATTCATGCTACTTAAAGTTACCCAGAACCATAAATTATTTTGCTAAATACACGTTAGTTTATGTGAATTATACATAAACTTGTGATCAATAATATTTTCTGACTAATATATAAATATTTCTTTGATAAAATACATTATTTAGTTTTTTTCCTTTACTTTTTCTTGATAGTGCCTCCCACCTCCAGCACATCCATAAAAGATGACGTCACAATGACCATTGTTCTCAGTATATTGTTATAAGTTAACTAATTCTAACAATGGTGATGACGTCACAAAGTTGAGAGTAAGCAAGACAGTAATTTTTTTCCGTGCGTACCCGAAATAAATCTAGGGATCATTTAGGACATATTTTAGGTCATTTCAGCAAGAAAAAAAATCTCAAAAGATCAGAAAATTGGTACACTGGCCAGTACGGCCACACTGAACCATAAAATGAGAAAATTAGACAAACATTTTTCTGAAACATGACCTATCATTCGGAGTAACTTTAAGGTTAAATTTATCTTAGCATCTATCAATTAATCTTGCGGCAGTCTTTACTAATTTACAGTAAACAGTAAACACAAAGATACTCATGAGTATATATATGGCATTATGCAATAATTTTATCACATTTTCATTCTGTTCTAATCTGATTTTCAGCTGCATTTATCCTGCTGAGTGTTGATTTTTTGTGATGCAACCGGCCATGCCTGAAGACTAGGTCAACACCTGAGTGAGGCATTTTTCTTTGTTGTGGCAATGCTTGCTTGTATAGAACAGACTTCCTAATCCAGCAGCAACCTTGCAATCTTGTTGCAGTTATTGAGTATTATTCAGGAAGGGCTGTCGCTCTATGGTCCTGCGTGTTTGTGTTTCTGATTATCATAACCAGCAAGTTGATCTCCCTGTCTCTTTTTTCTGTGTCTTCAATTGTCATGATTTGGTGAGAATCTCAGATCGTTGTAAGTGTGGCGTTCCCGTGAGGCCAGTGCAAGTGGCAGGCAATCGCTCAGAAACATGAATATTCACAGAAGCATGTGATCCTGCTGCTTTGGTTCAGCTTGCGGACAGACACTAGATTTGTCAGAATCCTGTGATGTGTAAAATCAGATCAGGGAGCTCCATATCCCAATATAGTGGTCAGCCACCGTCAGTCTATTGCTTGGGTGACTGAATAATGCTCATCCTACGTTCTGTAATGATTCTGATTTGCATTGTTTATGCGACAATAATAGAATAACACAGCCATATAAAGCAACTGTTGTGAGCTGCAATGTGTAATAAACATGGTCCATTTAACAGCCAAAACAGAGGATGCATATGAACGACAGTTGCTGCATGTATATTGCACAGGAGGGATGTCCCAGTAATTTCCTTAGTGACAACGTTTATGTTGTGTGTTCCTTTATTGTACATATTTTCTGCTGAAATATAAATCTCCATACTGCGAGGTGTTTTATGAACAATGCATTATTGAGAAACCTTTCTCAACATAACTTCATGCTCCCAACTGGACGATATATCACGTGGTGTAGTCTTTATTGAATAAGGTATTTTAATGTACTATAATGTATTTGGTCTTAATGGTGTGGTCTGCTGCTGTTGGGTCAAGTTAAACTGACTTTTCAATACTGCTTGTGGAACAGAAACGTGAAATGTTTCTGACAAAATAATGAAAGAAACCATGCACTTATGGAAAATGAAAGCATTTTTATTTACAAGGTTGTTTTTCTATCGTGATTGTTTTTGTAAGAGCCTATTAGGGGCACATATAGAGTCCGACATGGTTAACTCTGGAGCTGGATTCCCAGGTTTCTTAATTCTCTGACTTTGACATGATCTTGATCTGTAAGGCAGACAGACCATGACAAGGGCACCGACCAATCCAGATCGCAATGAGACCAGTATATCCACCATATAATTATCTGCGATCCAAAAAAACAGGCATTATGATTTGTGTATGGT
The DNA here is from genome assembly GCA_026936325.1 of Platynereis dumerilii. Classification (NCBI taxonomy): domain Eukaryota; kingdom Metazoa; phylum Annelida; class Polychaeta; order Phyllodocida; family Nereididae; genus Platynereis; species Platynereis dumerilii. The sequence goes on from JAPTHN010000007.1 coordinate 3,655,130, forward strand.
GATCCCTGGGCAGAAATTTACTTCTGTCTGTTTAATTCTGTTTTTTTAATAGATACGGGTGTACAATAGTATGACTGTTACTATTTCCAGTGAAGACAGACTTTTCCAACTTATTCACTGTGCCTTATCAAACTTGGGCCAAGCTCAGGTCAAGGTCTTTTATTTAGCCCGGTTCAAATGGCCTGCCTAGTCATGAATGCTTTGAGTCTGCATAACAAGAAGAGACAGGCCACATCTCTATGTACACAAGGGACAGGACTTTGGGCGATTAACGGTGTAGCGCAAAGAGCTCAACTGCCACACGTGTTTAGACTAGAGCGACCCTGCCATCAGACACGCTTAGCTCTGTTTGGTCCCTAGATAAGTTAACCGATGTATGAGGGCCTGGCCCGCCTGGGGCATGATGTGCATTCAAATCACCAGGTTTCATCAAGACAATGAGCCCCTGCAATACGACTCTTAGCAGCTTCATCGATTGACTGACAAAAACATTGTGAGACTAAGCTGGCAATCTTCAAAGCCACACTGAATGCCCTGCGTGAACGGAAAGCAAATAGACAAAAGAGACAACAAAGTGAACATTTGCGACTGAATTTCATTTTAAAGTGCTTCTTCTTTCACAAGGTCCTGATATGTGAGATAGCAAGGTTGGGACCAACTACGCATGTGCATAGTGTGTGAAGAATAAAAAGAGCTTAATTTGTTGATACCACAACCTTAAGGAAATATGTTCAGAAAGCTTTTAGTTATTACACAACTTTTACATTGCGCTAGTTATAATGTTTAATGTAAGTTCTATCTTTCCATTAATGGCGTCATTATGGTTTCTGGGAAAAACAACTTAAGTTGCCTGCAGTACATATATGGAAACCTAAAAAAATTTAGCAGTAATATTCATTCTCATTAAAACTAGGACTGTAAGAGTATGATTTTGCCATTTAAAATGCTTTTTCCGATAACATTTCATGGTCTCATAAAGTGAGCATCAGTCTGTCATTTTGTTATCTGACCATATAATTAATAAACAGAGACGAAATGCTGATCTCATTACTGGCTATGCTGAAAAGCACTGAAAATGGTCATTTTGCAACAATTGAAGATATCGACACAATAAGGTGAAAGGCCAGTATGTGATTGGTCTGAGGCTGACAACAACACACTCAGTTCAAGGCTAATTTAGCACTGTTTGACATTCAGGGAGCACATTCAGCCGAAATTGTCCAGAAACAAGACTAGCGTAATGTGTGGTCCGTGTCAAAGGACAGTGTTCGTCAGATGAGTCCAGTGTCCACTCATCTGGTTTCTAGTAAATCTTTCTCCTTCACTGGATTATGGGACATTGATGTCACGACTCCAGGTTTTGACTTGTAATCTGGGTATTCAAATGTCTGTCAGTATGATTGATGGAGGCTTGAGAGCAAAGTCATCTATCCTCTCATATTTAATTCATATATATTTTTCCAGCATCTTTTTTTATCATACAGGTAGTAATTTTGACGTGCAAAGCCATTTGGCATGTGTCACTGCAGTTGCTGAAATGTGTAAGGGCAAGTGGAAAATATTGCAGTGACACAGTGATGAATATGTTGCTTTGGAATTAGCCTACTTGATTTAGTTGGCTCTTGTTTGATACATTTTGGCAGTCTCTGTATGTCATTCAGCTTTTGGTGTATACTCGGATGTCACACTAGCATTTGGAAGTCCACCCCAAATCTGGCAGAGAATCTGTTGCCGAGTGATTCAAGCAGGATTTCGCAGCTAGGGGTTGTGAACCTTTTGAAGCTTGTGCTCAATAATTGAGTGGAGTTTGGCATCCCTTGGAGGGTAGAGCACCGAAGCAGACATAACACTTTTAGAACTGAATGGTGTGGTACTGCAGATTAACAATACTGCATGATCTTTGTTTTCCAGCAGCTGCGGCTTGATGCCTGTGGTTGCCCATATGTATCAGAAATTATTGCGGACACGATAGCAGCAACTATTGTGTCTAACAACTCAAGCTCAAGTCACTGCTCACCATTTCTATGGTGTGATTCAAAATACTTTCTATGGCAACAGCACATATGCCAAAACTAAGCAGCAAAGGCTCTCTCAGTCAGTCAAGGCAAATGTGTTATCAGGCCCTGCATTCATACAGCTTCCGGATTACTAAGTAATACGACTTTTGTCTGGTTTCAGATTTTCATATTTATATATGCTTGTCCATGATGCAATGATGCTATGAGTAATGACAGGTTGACTCTCAACCTGGCTTTGAGGAAAACATTTAGATATTGGGGAAAAGACCAAATTTCTGTCTACGAAGTTTTGCCATCGTCCATCTTTGTTTTACTATTTTCCACCACAGATTGGGATGTGTAGCAACTGAAAATTAATTAATCTATGCCTTCAAATTTAGCTTTATTGTTATACAGATACATTTACACTCTGATCGCAGAATTGCAAAAAAATCCGATTTAAATAAAAAAATATCAAAAAAATCTGATTTATTTGATTTAAATCAGATTTATTTTATTTAAATCGGTCGTATTTTTTCAAATATCTTGGTTTTTCGAAGAACTTGAAGTCATGATAAATGATTAACTCTTTCTAATCACGTCTTCTCTAATGGGAAAAAATTATTTCACTCCCCAAAAGTCATGGTATCAAGTTGAAATTCAAAGTTGAAGAGCGTACATATTTTTAGATTTTCCAGCTGCAACAAATTCCCTCAGAATATGAATTTTATGCCAATTCAAGTGTGGAATTTTGTCCATTTTTTGGAGTTACTATTGCAAGGAATGACCTATAAAATAGGAAAGTTTTACTTGGCTTCCAAAAGTGACTTAACAGGGTTTGATCCTATTCAAAAGTCACATTTTTTTAATACTTGGGGAGCCACAGTCCATAGAACATCATACTTTGGAGCAAAGGAATGAGTAAATTACTGATGATGACCACAGAATCAGTATTTTCATGATTACTATTGTTTGTTATTGTTGTTTTATTGTTTGTTGAGTGTAACTTTTGGCATGAAATTAGGAATTTGATGCATGACAGAGGAGACATTGGATTGCATCTTAAGTTGGATTAAAGTAAGCCGAAAGCCACCCTGGTATCTGCATCATAGCTGTGATTCCTTACCAATTCAAGTGTGAAGGTGGTAACTGATCCATTATAGCATTTATACACAAACAACTTGCAGTTTTCTAACAAATAGTGATTTTCAATTTAAATCATTGATTAAAATCACTGATTTAAATCATGATTTAAATCAAATGATTTTAATCAAATGATTTTAATCAAATGATTTTAATCAAATGATTTTAATCAAAGGATTTTAATCAAATTATTTAAATCATGGATGGTCCCCTGGTATCCTGATTGTAGATATGTTCTGATTGTCCCACGCTATCAATATTTTAAAAGCAGATTGTGTACAATACGTTGAAAATTGAAAAAAGTGGTTTCACTTTTCTTTATCTAGTCAATTTATGAAAGAATTAGCAGCTTGTATGTGGCCACAGTAAGGTCATTATGCTGACATGATGAAGAGAAGCTTTCATTGCTTCTGAGATGCCGAAGTTTAGATAATACTTATCTTTCTAAAAAAAGTGGATATCTAAGTGATTATGCCTACAAATCTGACTCAATCAATCCTTTCCTCCCTTTCTGCATTCTTCATTTGACTTTCCAATTTCTTTCAAAGTGCAGATGCAATCAAATGGAGTTTCTAAAACTCTCTTGTCGGAAGAACCGAAGAATGGATGCAATGAAATAACTGAATTAAATGAATCCTTAGAACTGCATTCATTGTCCATGAAATGCAATTAAATTCCTGGAATAGATTTCCAAAATATGGCAAGATAATCAGTTGTGCTCTTAAAGGAGGCTTTGTCAGTTTCAAATAATTGCTATTGCTCGGAAGATTTCTGATTGACAGACATTTATGTGAACTTGCCCATTTAGAAATATTAAAACCTTTCCTAATCAATGGGCATGGCCTATAAGTGCAGTTGAAATGTTTAAGTAATCTGTTTAATCTGTGGCGAGGGAATCAAGTGAGTTCATCATTTATCATATCAGAGGAGAATGGGTGATTGTATCAGCTCAAGGCTTGCCTCTCACCGATTGCACCTCATCAGTATCAAGTGAACAGTGAGCACTCTACATTCGAAGCATCATGTGATCAAGCAGAAAGAAAGGAAAGAATAGGATTGCTGCTGAGCTCTGATGTCTCTCCAAATGTGAGCGGATTAGTCTTGTGTTTAAAAGTTGCTCAAGCATGAATATGCATCTTGTGAGGTGATATTGTTAGATATTTTGATAGCCTTGTGAGATTGCTTTGGCTTTTGCCATGGCAAGGGTTGTCCAATCTGTTGTGTATGGAGCAGTTTGAGTACTGATAGAAGAGATCAATCTCACTTTGTCATCTTATACCACCGTCCTTGTTCATGCTACAGGACTTCCAGGTTGTTCCCTTAGGCTATGGACCAATTTGCATAGAGCAGGGTAAAGCAGACTGACACAGTCTGAGCCAGGGAAGAATGGCAGGGCTCAGGAATGAGCGAAGCTGTCTGGTTGTATTTTGGAAGTAGATTACCCCAAGAATCTTTGAGATTGGGTCCAGAGCTGTGATGGAAATACTTTCAAAGTGTCATACAGATTTATTTATTTATTTATGAAATATATTTACATTACAGGATGAACAACATTCAGTAAAACTGTTTTTCAAGTTGGTCCTGCATAAAAATATAAATGAATAATAAAATCTATAAAATTGTATCAGCTCAAAGGCTTGCCCCACACCCATTGCACCTCATCTGCATTAAATGAACACTCAACATTTGAAGCTTTGTGTGATCAAACAGAAAGTAATCAGAGAAGATTGCTGCAGAGCGCTGATGTCTTTTCAAATCTGAGCGGATAAGTGAATGCAACATCCAGCCATGCATTGAGAACTATGCAAACAAAAAAATTCTTGACTACTAAACCATCGCTGCCTAATAATTTGGCACTCGGTGTATTGCACTCTGTCATTTTGTTTTCAAAGCTTCTATATGTGGCAATGTTCTATCCTGATATATCATCTGTTAGAAGATGTGTCAGAACAGATTATACCATTAATCATCTTAAATCTTTGCAGATAGGTGTTTTGTGAAGATACATTTCACTGATTGTCTATGGAGAGCAAAAAAAATGCTCCAGACATGTAACATTATTTTTGCAATTTTAAATCACTTGGATTCTTTTAGTTCTCCTTTCTCATCATTTTTATGGTTTATACTGTGAGATTTGAAGGATTTATACTTTTACAAAAAATTTTAAAGTAGTCTTTTTTTCAATGTCAGATTCACAAATTGACAGATATAGAGGGGAGGGAGGCAACTTGTTGGCCTTTTGGGGCCATTTATAAGATAGATTAAGGAATAGATAAAGAAAAAACGATATAGAATTTTATAGAAAGATTAGTGTCTCCTGCTCAGACTTGATATTTCATGACTACAAAGTCTGACTATTCACACATGAGCTCATTTTGCACTGCTTCATTGAATTATCAGCACAAACTCTTGCAATCTATTGAAACTTGTGTTCAGTATCAAAGAGCAATCATCGCTTCATTCGTATTCATGAAGGACACTTTGGTATAATTATCAAAATATCATTATCAATCGAAAGTAAAGTCAAGGCTAATTAACAATATATTTAGATGCATGCACTCTTCAGTCATGTATTTACTGTGGATTTTCAAAATCTATAATCGATGTATTTCAGTTGCAAACACAAAAGTTGCATCGAGTGCTGGAATTCAAGCTCTTGCACGATTTTTATGGGTCTAAAAGGTGAAATTGGATGGCTTTACCGAAGGCCAACATTTCCAAGCCTTCATCAGTGGCATCCAATCAATTAGCCATTGAGGGAAAATTGTATTGGATGGTGTTGGAACTTTGAGAAGAACAAATATCGCAATGTAGTCAACTGCATTGATTGTGTTAAGGTGAGGTGGCTGTTCTGAAGTGCTTTGCACTAACTCGCTATTATTTTTTGTAGGCTCGGTGTATTATCATTACAGTCGAAAAGGCGCTGTGCTGACTCATTTAAAGTCTATTCATTGACAATGCCCTGCTAAGTGGAATCCTCTGTTCACACATCCACTGCAATTTCTCTGTTTGCCAAAATCGAGCAGAAAAAAACATTTGAAGGAACACCAGGCCCTGAATGGTTGCCTTTCTACAGCATCTGCCTCAGACCAACTGCTTCAACTTGGCAAATTATTATTGCATCGGTATGCCACATATTTCAAGCTATGTCGGTATCAAAATAGAATAATCTTCTGTGGTACTTATTATTGAGTCACTATCACGATGACACTGTTTGCGACTTTTTGTTCCCAAAATATTGCTAATCCATTCCAATGTTCACACAATGACAGACATCCACTGCAATTCCTGTTTTTTGCCAAAATTGAGAAATAAAAACTCACCAAGGAGGGAGCAAGGAAGAATAAAACCAAAGTGGTGCTTGGCTCTATATTCGGCTTCGTACCTGCCTGCCACATGAAATACCAATTCCGTTGGACTGACTGCCAAGCAAGTAAAAGCATATTATGTTTACCAATTAACATTGTTCAGATACAGGATGATAGTTTCATGTAGACATGATTTGGGAAAATTCTATGGTGTATCAAATAAAAAGTTATTGGGTGCATCAAGTAGTTCTACGAGTGCATTGGTGTGGGTGCCTGAATGTCTACATGTATGAGTGAATGAGGCCAAGTAGCCTAGAGAAGCTTGTATCAGTGGAAGGAAAGCAGAGAAGACGGATGAAAGAGATGGAGCAGAGATGCAAGGAACAAGTTTTAAGAAAGAAGTAGTGGTCGTTCAGCTACAACTGATGTGTCCCTTTTTGCTACAAGACCAACTGCATGTACAAAGGAAGTCCTGGGGGCAACATGATCGCTACCGGAACACCCACAATGGGTTTGTCTGTGTCAGGGCTTTCAAGCCCAGTTGTAAGCAATGTTGCCTCACAGTCTTGACTCGTGGCCTGCAGACAGTGGAGTATTTAAGGAGGGGCATTGGGCCATGCCTCCCCCCCCCAACAGGCCAAAAATTAACATGGAAGAGATGGGAAAAGCCACGAAGCGCCCCATATTGACCCCATGTAATGGCCCCCCCTCAGGCCGTTTCTAGATATGCCCTGCCTGCAGATTGCGCCTGCTTGTCCGGGTATGTACTCAGTTCAATCGCAGTACCTTCCTACCATTTGTGATTCCCTACTGTCTAACCATCATGCACGTCTTCTGTTTGGCAGTTGGCAGTCCTCAAGTCTATCCAACATTTACTGACATCTTTCATGCAAAGGAACTGTCTTGGTCCACACTTATTTTCTTCTTGGTGCCATGTAGTCTTACCTGGCATAGTGGTCTACTCTTCTACCACAATAAACCAGTGGATTTCTTCAAGAAATTTCTTTCTGTTTCTTTTTTGAGTCAAGAAACTGCTGCCGAGGGAATAACAACTGGCTCAGGAACATCCCCAGCACCAGAAAAGTGTTCCTCAGTCATCTGATAATATCATGTGTTTTTCTCGATCTGTTTACTGGTGCCTGTCTGTCGTCACTGGGAGAGTAAAAGACTTGCTTTAAGGATTGACCCAATTGGCGCAATAGGGTAACAATATATTCCACAACAGCTTACAGGCAAACTGCATATTATACCATCAGAAAATCACATGTGCAATCCATTTACATGTAGTACAACAGTTCTAACCAAAAAAATTGTATTCTAGTGTCAAACTTGAGATATTACATCTATAGCTGGGGGCCATCTGAGCCTTTTGAAAAGTGATTGGTCAAGGACAAACAGCCATTAGCCATTCTTCTGCACTTGTCCAGGAATTCCAAGGCCAATGGGCTATGAAACAAGGAATGGTGTCAATGCCAAGGAAAGGAACAATAGAGATCGCATGACATATCAAATGTGAAGGTCTTGCAGTATGTATTGTACAGTCACCTGGTAATCTAACTAATTTAGAAAGAGCTAACTGCATGTTTGAGAATATAAATTATATGGCCAAACTCAGGATATTTATCGAAGAAGGAAGAAATCGTTGTAATATATACATGTATTGTATTCTTGTTATTAAACAACTATTCATGTTGGACAGAGCAACACAATTTACCTTCATATAACATCTAACCATGCACGGACTTCTCTCCCTTCCTATAGCGCAATAAAAATAACTTTTCAAGCGGGAAATGAGTTTGCTATTTTTCTTTAGAACAGAATGCCATGCAGGGCAAAGTGCAGAGATAAGAGGACTAAAGACGGTTATTTCATCAAGCCTGGTCTGTTGCGGCAGTGTTACTTGTTCTTGTTTTCTTATAATTGTTATCCACAAACGCTTCCCATTGACTGGCATCTTTATGGCCCTGACTTTGATATAAGAAAGACTTGTAACACAGTGGCTATGAAGTTCATCCTTGGACATGCGCATGAACCTCTCTAATTGATCGAAGCTGCCTTTTGACCAACATAAACTGTCATCGCTGAAAGTGTCAAAGACCTGGATAACTCAGCATCAGTTTTACATGAGCTGGGTTAGTTGCAGCAGGTCACACAATGTAACTAGACAAGCTAATTTGCGCATCGGGATTCTGGTTGGCCTTTTGTGGAATTGCTAAATTAAATGCGTGCCTTTCCATCAGCACCACTTGGTCCCTAATCTGCAATATGGTTCCATTTAAAGCTCCCTGTGGGAGACTGTTGGTCTACAGCCGAGCTTGGAAGTTGGTTGTGAAGCTTGTTAGGAGGCACGTTGACAGGCCGTTTGCCTCTGCATGGAGCATCTCATATTTGCCCTTGCAACAAGCCCTTGCAACAAGCCTCCTCACTCAAATTAGAGAAATTACTACCCCTGCAACAAACCAACCAGCTATTGCACTTACTTGTCCTACTTGTATAAACCTCTTAGCCAGTAAATTACAATTGCAATGCTACATGACCAATGTGCATCATGAATTTTGGTCCTTCCAGTTTCGCTTGGCTATCTGGGTTGAGTAATTGAAACATGCCAAACTGGCTCCTTGTTCATTTTGCAGTATAAAACCTTCGCACTCAGTACATTGGGAGGTCCAAAGACCAACAAAATATAGCCATTAAATATGAATGGCCAGTACAAGAACATGACAAATCTTTTTGCTAACAACTATGCCACAATGGTCCAAACAAAACAGCTGTCGAGATAAGGAAAGTCCTGAGTTTCCTGTCCAAGTACTACAATGTAGCTCCACATTGACACATCTGTGGTATAACTGACTTTTTTTTTTCTTGTGAAATATGGGTGCATACAAGGACTCTGCATGTGGCCTAGAACAGTGTTTATGCATTGGTTGCAAAGCTTGGCCCTGTAGTAGGCCATATATATCCAGTATAAGTCTGAAAACAATGGGGCCATATGGTCTTGCATAAAGCAGACTTCATGGAAATGTATGCCATTGTATGGTAGGGTGCAAAATGTCCCACTTCAGCAGAGAATCTACAATGTGTGCCCTGGCCTTTAGGCTGTTATCTGCCCAGAAAACGGATTATGACTTCAATATATCTTAAACCTGGGTTGCAAGATGATAATATGATATACATGAAATAGCCTGGTTTTTTTGCAGACTCAAACAATACACTTTTAAATTATCTTGCGACTCACTCTGCTTGTTGAAAGAAAGCAGCAATTCCTAACCTGCCCATATCCCTTGGTGGCAATAGCATTTCGCATGCAGAATAACCATTTTATTTGACCACTGCCTCCCCACTATTGTATGGCCAGTGAGCTTGGATACTTTAGCATTGTTTGCATATAGTAGGTGCTTGCATTTGTCCCATATGCATACAGTTGAACTGTTTCAGGCCCAAGCTTATAGTTGGAAGTAATTCTTCAGGCATAGCTGTGGAATGTATGAGACTGGCATTACTTGAGATCTGGTATTTTATCAGTTTCTATATAGGGTCAGTCAAATGTGGCTCTTTATAGAGCACTTCATAAATGTTTTCGTGAAAATAAACTTTTTTTTGTCCTCACAGTTATCCAATGAATCACAACAGATAATATTATGCTGCCCAACAAGCAAAGCATGCTCTTGAGAAATCAGGGCATAAGAAAATTCCCTGAGCATGAAGTGGCATCTTGTTTGGTGATTTCTCTGTGAGATTACTCTCACTTTTAAAATGACAAGCATTTTCATGCTATTTATTGTTTATGGAGCAGTCTGATAGGAGTAATCAATCTCACTCTGTTGCCTGATACCTTGATCCTTGGGGATGCTACGAGCCCTCTGGCTCATTCCCTTATTCTCTGATCCTCCTGGCCAATTTGCATGAATTGGGGCCAAGACTGAAACCTGACGAGCCAACCTCGAACAGGAGGCTAGCAATGTTATTAGAAATCTGTGATTGAGATATAACCAAGAATCTGTTAGGAATTCTGATGATAAAACTTTCAACAAGGTTCTGGATTTAGAGAAACTCAGAAGTTTGTTTTTTAAGCCCCTCGCCCAATTGCACCTCATTTGTATCAATTGAACCCTCAACACTTAAAGCTTTTGCTGATCACAAGGAAAGAAACGTCAAAGCAGCCTTAATTGTTCAGAAACATGTATGTATTGATTTGAATGGAAATTTGGGCGGTGAGAAATTACACAGATTAAGTGACAAAACAAACAGAAACACAGAATGTAGGATAGGCAGTGATGATTTGTCTTTCTTACAGGATTTCCAAAAAGGCCTTGGTTTGAATGACAGGGCCAAGCACTCATCCCTGACATACAGTGAGGAAAATAAGTATTTGACCCCCTACCATATTTTATAGTTTAGGCTCTTACGCTTGCTTCAAAAATCTGAAATTTCTCAGGTAGATCTGGTCCAACATTAGAAGACAGGTAATGCACAAAAATCAAGTGAAAGAAGCATTATGTAATATATTTGTATCAAAATCCAGATCGTCTTCGGAAATAAGTATTTGAACCCTTCATTTGCAAAGGGTTTATTACTAGACTTTAAAAAACAAACACTTCGAAAACTATCATAAGTTAAATCTATTGCCATCAGAATCTATTTCAATTGTTTCCCCCTATTTAATTTAGCTTTTTATGCCCTCAATTACATCTCCTATAATTTTTTGGTAATTTCTTCATTTTGAAGATGCGCGGTTGAAAAAAAATATATCACAAGACACCAGAGACTTCATTTTTTACTGACACTAGTCTGGCGTTGGTATACAGACCCTTTGTGATGATCCAGGGGTGAAAATTTCAATAATTCATGACATTGTGTGTAAGTAAACAAAGGACAAACTTACCACTGGGCGATGCCGATCTGCAGTGCCACTACAATCTCACCTACACTGGAGTCCATGAGTGCAAGAACCATTTTAGAAAGTCCTAGACTAACCAACGATGATTTAGCAAAAGCTCTGAAAGCAGTTTGCAACTCTACCAGTAAGAGGAAATGACCAGTACAATATGTCTCGGCAGGCTGAGATGATGCAGTGCGGCCATAGTGCCTCTGTTGCAGAAGAATCATGCCAAAGCTTGCTTAGAATTTATAATTGATCATGTGGAACTATTTTGCTGATGATTGGGGGAAATTCTGAACAAGCTTTGGCATGATTCTTCTGCAACAGAGGCTATGACAGTAGTGCATCACATCGGCCTACTGCGACATATTGTGCAGGTCATTATCTCATGCTGGCAATGTTGCAAACTGCTTTCAGAGCTTTCGCTGACTCATTGTTGGTTATTCTAGGTCTTTCTAAAATTATTTTTGCACTCACGGACACCTGTGTAGGTTAGATTGTCATGGCACCGCAGACCAGTAGGTTCCAGTGGTGATTTCTTCCTTTGTTTACTTTCAAACAATGGCATCAATTATTGAAATTTTCACCCCTAGATCATTATATAGGATCTGCGTACCAACACCAGACTAGTGTCAGTCAAAAATCATGTCTCTGGTGTCTTGGGATATATATTTTTTCAACCGTGCATCTTGAAAATGAAGAAATTACCAAAAAATTATTAGAGGTGTCATTGAGGGCATTCAAAACTAAACAAAATTGGGGAAAACAATTGAAATAGGTTTTTATTGCAATAATTTTTAGTTATAGTAGTTTTCCAAGTGTTTGTTTTGTAAAAGTCTGGTGATAAACCCCTTGCAAACGAAGGGGTCAAATACTTATTTCCAAAGACTATTGGGATTCTTGTGCATATATATTACATAATGCTTCTTTCAATTAATTTTTGTGCATCACCTGTCTTCTAATGTTGGACCAGATCTACCTGAGAAATTTTAGAGTTTCGGAGCAAGCGCAAATGCCCATGCTAGAAAATATGGTAGGGGGTCAAATACTTATTTTCCTCACTGTACACCTTGGTGTAGAGCCAATCTCTGTGAAAGCCTACACCACCTCCCTGTGCATCCCATTCAATGTGCTAAACAGCCAGTTATGGCATCCACCCCCTCTCAATGGCATCCTGACATGCATGGTAGCATCTCCCTGTGAAAACACTGCTTTGTTCGTATCCATGATTTACTTGAGCATATGCTGCCAGTTCCAGCCATATACTGCCATGGCTGGCCAGCCACACAGCAGTTGCCAGCCAGAAGTTAATTGCGCAGTGCATCAAAACAATTCCTGGCCCATTCAGATTATTCTCAAGGGACTATCCAGCAAGCATAAGCGATATTAAGCATGAGAATAAATGCATATTTCAAAATGATTAACAACAATTACCCAATGGTGAATGGGCAAGCTTCATAAATAAGCAGCCAGACCAACTTCAAGCAGTTGAATTATCAGTATTTAGGGCTACTTGGAAACAGGTGAGATGTTGTTGCTCATTGAGGAAAATAATGCCAAAGTCACACAATGCAATCTTGAATACAACAAACCTGCAAAATGTGTAGCTTATTTTCGTGAAGAGTATTATTATGAGTCAGGACATTACAACATTTTGTGAAGATACTCTAAACCCCATGTGGAAAAGCAAATGTTTTCTCTTCTCCCTTTTGAAAGCAAAAATGTAAGAAAAACCATTGTTAGTAGTACTCACAGAACTCGTTGGATATCATGTGATATTTGCACCTCTTTGATTGGTGTAACAATTGTTTTATTGCAACATTTCTGGACAGCATAGACAAAACACACTAAAAACATTACTAAGTAATGGTCTATCGTTGCATGCAATTTGTTTTCCATGCCAGCCTGCACTTCACATTCACAGCAACACCACCTTTTTTGCTGGTATCCTTTATCTTTTCAAATTATTCAGTGGCTTTCAAGCAACATTAATGATTGCTAAATATTCTGGCATGTTTTGGAGACACCTCACATTAATTGGTTTAACAATTTTATTGATTATGTAGATCACTAATGAATACAACTTTTTATGCATCTGAATTAGATTAAATCATAATTTGTTTGGATGAGGCTGCATTTGATTGGGAGGATTTTTTGGGAACAATGATTTCCAATTGAGTTGCTTTATTTGTCACAATGAAAGAATCAGAGGGGACCAGGTCATTTGATTTAGTTTTTTTATTTTAGTTTGTAAAACCTACACTAAACAGTGGACTGGTCATTTTTTTTCTTCAATAGCGTGCTTTGCTATTCACAATATGTCCAAAAGTTGTGAGCACTATTTCAAACTGTTGCTGCTATGACTTACAAAAGTAATAACAAGATTTTACGCAGACATAAATGTGCCTTGTGGAGTATTTTATTTGCACAGAGGCTTTCAGAGAGACATGGTAGGTACCAATAGAGACCCAACTGGCGGAAACAGCACAGTCACCTTGGAAACACTAATATGGCTTGTAAAAGCAGCAGTCAAATTGCCAGACACATGGAGGAAAGTGACAGACTGTACTAGACTGCAACTGGCCAAAAGAAAATGAAGGAGAACGAGCCATCAGAAGTCACTTGGTGAGAACTAAATAATTGAGTCCAGTTAGCAACACAACTATACCAGGAAGCCAAAAACCCTTTTGATACCTCAAAGGACAAGCGGGGCCTCGACGCGAGTGCTGCAACACATATGCTTGTCTTACCTTCTCTAATTTTCTGCTAAAATAAAGCCACTTCTGAATACAATGAACCAGATGTTTTACACTTGTTCGATATCATTACAAAGAGCATACAGAACAGATAGTTCTATCACATTATGGATTTACAGTACAGTGAGTTGAAGGTCATGGCAAACGAAGATATGCGGAGGATTAATAGGGGATGGTCACAAGATGTCAATCTTCCCAGGACTTAACTTTTCCACGTTTCACTGGTGGTTCAGCTGATGAGAGGCAACCTTTCATCACAGAACATTCAGTGAAAAGATGAGGAGATGAGGCAATAGAAGAAGGCTGCTAACAACGATAATGACATCTGTTCTGTCATTGGTTTTTTTTGGAAGTCTGGCTGGTCTTGGTAAAATCTTAAACATTTCAGTATGGATGAAATTTTCAAGTATGAGATTAGGTCTGTTAGTCAAGTATGAGATTATCTTGTCTGATGTTTCCACAGATTGAAATGCTTATCTTTTTTCTGTTGGGACTGTGGTTTTACTGCAGTAACTTTGCAGGATTCCAAAGTGGAAGTTTGGAAATGCATGTGGATTGACAGGTTCAGTCATTGCTTGCAATATTGCTAAGTGCAAGTTGTCAGTGGATATTGTATGGCTGCTTCTTTGAGTGCTTGACTAATGGCGAGGGACATCTCTTTTGGCTTTCGAAGACTGAACAAGCAATAAACGAACACTGGAATTTCTGGAAGAGCATGGCTTTGTGGGTTTTTTTTTCGTGGATTGCTTCAGCAACTTATGGGAGACACACTGATGATGTGTTTTGCAGTCAGGACACAACTTGCCAACAACAATCAAATGAGGCAGCGGGGAAAACAGAAGGGAAGTCATGAAGCTTCACAGTAAAGCCATGTACGAGTCTCATTGCTTTGTAAGAGTGTGTGATGGACTGAGCCATTCAACTCGGCAGTCATGTCCATCCATGTAAAATTCTCTGCCTAGTCTTGGAGAAGAATCTAAGTCACACTAACATATATAAATAATTTTCCGGACTAGTTCTCATAGTTTACGAATTGAAACAGGTCGACATCAAAAACCAGTGACTCCTGCAGAAAATAGAATATGTGAAAAATGTCCATTAAATATGGTGGAGGATGAAATCCATTGCCTTATAGTATGCCCTGCTAATGAATCTTTCCGGGAAAATTTGTTCTCGACTGCTGCTAGATTTATCAACAATTTTCGGTCTTTAAATGATACTGACAAATTTACATCAATAATGAAAAGTAAGGAACCTGACCTACTAAATATACTAGGGAAATTTTTACTTCAGGCTGACGTTTAAAGCAACATATCTCCTACATCCACACGGTCATAGAACACTATCGTGATTATTATGAAAACAATAATAATAAGCTTACAATTTACACTTTAATTAAAGGAATTAATTTTAACATTTAATGAACTTATTTTTATTTTTTATTATTATAGTATTGTTAAAGCAACAGTGTATGTTATTTGATGCCTGTCTTGTAAATAATGTCTGGAATATGAAATATCATGCATGGTCAATTAATCTATATTTGTTATCTTGTATGTCTGTTGCTCTGGTTTTAATCAATTGGAATTTTACTTTATTACTATTTGGGTGGCTGGAACCTAGTTTGCATTACTTTTAATCATGTGTTTGGTACTCTTTTATCTGAAAGTTTTATTACTCATTCTTGAATTTTAGCTATTTGTTGCATATATATATAATTAATGTTTTGTATATAGTTAATATTGCATATAATTAATATTGTTTGATTGTATATATTTTATATTTCCATTACAAATGACATATGTATCAACTGTGATATTTGTAGATGTCAATAAAAGAATATATATACTAACACAAGGTTCACAAACCACGCTTTTCTGCTTAGCTTGCCATGCCTGTGGCAGCACTGCGAGCCAATCTTGTGAAACCGAAATTACAAAATGCTTGTGTGGTAGGCCCGGCCCTGTTTGCCCCTTTTGGAGAGTTCCTCCACAATCAACAAATTTTCATTTTTCTTCTGCTGCTGATTATAAGTTATAGCCATATGTGTAAAAGCTATTTACTGAATGATTATAATTGGGTTGGCCTTATAGACAATACATGTAGAAAATCCCAAAAGAGAATGAGCAGACATAGAAGCGAGGAGGAGGAGGAGGAGGAGGAGGAGGAGGAGGAGGAGGAGGAGTAGGAGTAGGAGGAGGAGGAGGAGGAGGAGGAAGGAAGGAAAAGAGATCTGGACAGTAGTGGAGACATCTCTTCAGCACTCTCAACAATTTAGCTGCCAATTAAAAAAATGATTTGCAGGAACTGTTGCAAACTGTGTAATTTTTAGCGGCTGGGCAGTCCAATTCAAATTTATCATTTATGTGAGGTTGCCTTGGTTCTTTTAGTGATCCATGATTCAAAGTTTTGTCCTCCTGGGAGACTTTGATAACACTACAGCAAGTAATAGTCAACTTTGTCTGTCTTGTCCTTTATTATGGTATTTGTCATATATAAGTCCTCATCACTTTGGCCTTTTCCTATTTGCAAGTTGATTTTCTTCGGAGAAAGAATAAACTTGAATTTGAAAATTGTAGTTTTGATGCCCAGCTGTGTGATGTACTTATTCTATCTTCATGTATTTGAAAATGTGATTCCGTTTTCTAGTACAGTCTTCAATTTAAGTTGTGTGATGTAAAAAGAACAAAACTTTAGTGTATTCTTTCTGTGAAATAACAGCTGAAATTTGCATGAGCAAGGGATGAACTATAGATTCATGGCAAAGTGGAATTGTGTCTACTGGAAGTGAAAGCGATTGTTTCTGGTAAACCACAAAGGACATGCAAATTGAGAATGACCAACTGCAAATCATGCAAATTGCGCATTGATATTCTGGCTCAACACAGATTAGCATGCTCAATAAGGAAGGCATGGCCAACAGACACACAGGCTTGTGAGGCAGCAAAACTCAACCTCAATTTTTGCTTCATTGGTTTTTTGGATCCTTTAAAGTGTTCTTTTCTCATGTTGTCATCCATTTCTCATGTTATGTTCTTGAATTTCTCCCGGGCTCTATTCTCTACCATGTCTTGGTCAATACTGTGGTGTTTGTCTTTATCTTAGATGCTGGAATAGACACCATCCTTTGTCTTTTGGATCTGTAGTTCATACCAGTTTTGAAGATAGACCTTTGTTTGGTCATCCATTGTCCTTAGCAGTCATTCAGAAATCTTTTCTTGGTCTTAATATCTCCAATGTGAAAGAAGAAGCAGATGTTATGTATTTTGGCGAGAATGTCAGGTCAGGTAATCTCCCGCAAAAAAGGTGGCAACTTTGCATTTCTTTTATGCTGTTGAACCATGCAATAGGCAATATGGTGGGTTTTTACAATGGCTGATCAAGTGATCATGATCTGTTAAACCAGCATGAATGAGAAAACGATGCCCTAATATTAAATATTTTTGAGGTTGTTTTATTCTGTTTTTTAACCGGCCCAAGCCGTTTTTAGAGGGGTGTGGAGGTAAGAGGGGAGAGTGAAAAGGGGAGTGAAAGGGAATTGTCTGCTCATAATGAGATTGGTATTTTGGCTGAAACTTGGTAATTTGAGAAAGAACTGTGTAAATTTTTCATATTAGTGTTTATACCTGACTCAAGGATAGTTCTGGCATAAAAATGACATCTGCACATGTTGTTATTTTGTCAGTTTCAGATTTTTTTTGCATGGAGCATGTGAATGTTTTTTTCTTCAGTGTTTCAATGTTTACATTGTAGCTTATATGCACCACCAACAGATGGCACCACAAAAATTTGATGCTACATGCAGCCTCCTAGTGTTAAATATTTGCATTACAGTGCTGGGCCAAGACATTGCCTGATTCTCATGCTGGAAACCGTGGTCATTCTCTGTCCAACCTCAAAACAGTCAACATCTCCCATTCCTCTTCAAAAACAATGAAATACAATAGGATATATTCCATCTATTTACACAATTTCCATATATATTTCATTTTATTGTATAATTTTGCACAATTAGTGCTATTTCTGGTTTCTAAAAGTTCATATTTCTTAGAAATTAAGGAAAATATGAAATTATTACGGAGTTTATCTAATAACTTTGATTGACAGGTCATCTTTCAACATGATTGGTCAGAAATAAATTAACTTTTAAGACCCCTAAAATATCAACGTATACTGAGAGCTCTCTGAAGTTGAAGTATAGCATTGGAAGAATTATGAAATTTGTACCCATCTTCCAATTGGCTAAGACTATTTCCTGGAAACCAATTAGCTCTCTTGAGCTCTTAATATTTTATTTCCCCTATTTCCTTATATGGTATATCTCATTAATTGGCAACCTGTCGGTTTTCGGAGCCTCCAGAACCTCGTCTTTTAATTTGGCAAAGGAGATTCATAAATTTGTTCTGTATCTAGCCTATAGTACTCTCTTTTTGTTGCTAAATATTTATCATGATAATCAATAATAAAAAAAAAGAATTTAGACAGACAACAATCAAGACTTGTGTGACTGCCTTTGTGACATTTTGATTTTGATTTATTTACTCTTTCAAGTAAGTGAATCACAATTTACAAGTTAATGTTGTTTTTTAAAATGCAAATTCAGAGAAAGTATCCACATAATGGCAATTTTCTAAAAGAGCAATTAAGCTTCGTGCTCTTTTGTGAATTAACATGATTAATTTCCTCTGGCATGCCTGGAATCGTTTCAGATGTTATAAATGACAAACATCTATCTTATTCAAGACAGGATATAGAAGACATTGTATTGAGCCTTTTCCTGCATTTTCACATTGCAACAGTTGTTTTTTAGGTCTGTTATGCAGGAAATATTAATCCCCTATGGGCTGTAGCTGACAAATTTTGCCATTGCAACACCTTGTAAAGTATGCTACCATTTTCTAATCTTTCAAATTCACATTGCTCATTCAAAACTTTGCAAAGGTATTTTGCAAATTTCCCGTAAAAGAAACTATTCAGGTCACTCTACATCTACCAATCAATGCTTTCTTGCATCCTCATGGCATCACTTGCTATCTGGTTAGGGAAAATGCTACTGTTAATGCAATTACATTAGGCCGGTTTTGAATCCTTGGATTCTTGTCTTCAATAGCAGAAATATATTTATATTATTTCTCCAATAACTTAACCATTAAGTGTTAACTGTTAAGCTTATTAAAGTTGGTTGTATTCTAAAGATGCAATAGATTTAGTTGGAACTGGGCTAATCATTTACAGCTGCTTTAATAAACTGAGCGTTATCTTTTTTTGTCTTTCTATATGCAAATCATATGTTGATATTTCTCTTTTTTCCAGGTATGTATGGCTTTGTTTTGCATTGGATTACCATTGGTGTTGCGGGTGTCGGTGAGTAAACATTGAATTAGTTGTCATGCATCCCAGTCCAGTCTTGAGCTCTGTTTTTTCAAAGTGTGGTGTGCTGTACATCAATAAAGTGATTAGAAATGTGCATTATAGTTAATTAATTTGCATTGGATTGCCATTGCCATTTGCGTCGATGTATTGAGTTCAGGCCAGATTATTTGTCATGAATCCCAGTGAGGTCTGCAGTTCTGTTTGAAGATAGATAGATAGATAGATATGTTAAGTGCAGCCCTCTAAGCCCAGTTCTCGGCGCTCACGAGGGTTGATTGATGAGATGGGAGAGTCCTCATCATGTTACGCATTTACCCCATGTGAGGGATCTTTTACTTGCCCAGCATAGACACTGATACAAGGGCGGCCAATTTAAAGTCTCAACAAAACAACATCCAGCTGGGATTTTGATCATGAAGGTACACTGAAAATTTTGGGTTCCCCAACCGGGGTTTGAACCCATGCAGGAAGAACCAAAAAACTGGACTTCAACTTCAAGGCAGAGGACAGGTTTGACAGCCTGGCAAAGACAACTTGCAAGGAGGCCGACAATATTTTATTTCCGGTCCTGATAGAACCAAGTCGGACTTTTTCTGGCAGCTTGCTTCTCATCACTTCTATAGTTTGGCTTTTTGTAGATAAAGGTCAACAATTATGACTATAATTTTTGGTACCAGTCGGCTAGTGAATAAGTTTGAAGTTTTGCTATTCTGTGGCTGCCTAAATGATTTGTTTTATGTTTTTTGCCTGAAAGCGCCTTCAATCAGCAGTTTTGTGATTGCGTTTTCAGTTGCACTTATTTAATGGTGCAGTTGTTCATGGAGAAGTAGCTGATAATGGTTTGAGTGATATTTTGTGTTTTGCACAATTATGATGCTTTTATTCAATCGAATGAATATTTGCCAGTTTTTCCAGTTCTCTTATAAACAGTGATGGTGCAAAGTGGTCATCAATCAAAGCTTTGTAACACACAATTCCAATTCGGAAAAATGTTCAGCCAGTAATTGAGGCAAAAATGGCAGTCACAGTTTAAACTCTATTTATCTATCTCTTCTTTGCTGTGGTATGATGTCATTGCAGCATGCCCGACATTGCTCGTGAGCTAAGTGGATTAAGAGAACGTGTATTTCAATATTTACTTTGATATTTGTCTTTTGGAAAATTTTTTTGAGTTTTTACTTTGTGCATACATACACATAATATTTGTAGTCAAGTTCCAAGTTGCTGGACTAATTATTTTTTTCTATGATGATAAATGCAAGATTTAAATAAAATTTGTGATCTCAAAGTGTGAATTGTATTTATCACGCCAGAGATTGTCTATATTATCAGTGTGCCGTAAGACAGCCTGATTCCTATGAGGAAGAGGAGTGGAGTGTGCTCCAGGGAGACTCACTCTATCAGTCCCTGATTTAGTTTTGAAGGATAGACCTCAGTGCCATTTGCCTGCCTTGCATTTCCTTCATTTAACACTGGGTTAATTCCACAAATTGATCCACCAGGAGTGTTCCAGAATGATAGCTTGGTGGCTAGTGGTCATGATAGGCTGGACATGGGGCTGGTCATGGAAACCCAGCCTATTGAGCTCTATTGGGAATATGATAGAGCATGCAAGGGGCCTCTGCTAGTTCAAGGGTGGCTTTAACTCTACTAGGCATCCAAATGCCGTTGGGACCCTGTGGGCTCTTTGGGATTAGATTCTTACATCCCCTCTGGTCCTGTGGTGGGGTCCAGTACAATATGATATATAGGTTGCTGTACTAAACATTTCGAATACTATAAGTTGGACGCATCACTTCGTCAGCAAAGTAAAATGCAGAGTGTTTATATATGTCAACACTCAACAGTGATGAAAGATTTCATGAAATTCCCCAATATATTTTGATATTTCCAAAGATGATTTGAAGCCTTGATCATTATTTCCTGTTGTAGAACAGTGCTGTGGATGACTGGATTAAATCCTGATTTGGTTTCCAGGAACATACTTTCTAAAGCAACTATGGTACCCAGCATTTGTCTTTGTTTTGGCAATGTCGCCTAATAGAAAACGCAGTACCTAACATGGAAGGAATCTTTCAATCGCGTTGCGGAAATTGGTATTATCAGTGAGGGTTGTCATTCATCAATGCCTTGTGTTTGTGTTTCTGATTATTTTAACTTGCAGAGTATCACTCTGCCACTCTGTCTTTTTTTCGTGTATGCAATTTTCATGATTTGGAGAGAACTCAGAACGTGGGTGTAGAATGAAAGAACTTTTCCATAAGGCTAGTGCAAGTGGCAGATCATTTCTCTGAAACATGAATATTCGCATGAGCATATGATTTTGTTTGGAGTCATGCATTCAGCTTACAGACAGACACCAGATTGGTCAGAATCCTGTGATGTGTGAAATCTGATCATGGAAATACTCACTTCCTAATATAGTGGACATTTGGTGGTCAGCCGCTTGGGTAAATAATCGCTTAAGTGCCTGCCTGGTGGCCACATCATGATGTGCATTATTTATGCAATAATGCAACCATTTACTGCAACTGTTATAAGCTGTGATGTCTCATAAACATGGTTCATTTAACAGCCAAAACAACAAAACAGACAATGCCTATGTGAAAGGCAGTTCCCGCGTGAATAAGAAGGATGTTGCTGTAATTTTCTTAGTGACAATTTCCATGTTGTATTACTGTTTTCTCTTTTACTGTGCAGAAGGTTGCTTCTGTAATACAAATGACTGTACGTTGTACAGTACATTGTATTTCATGTGCAATGAAATATTGAGAAACAAATTGAGAAATATATTGAAATGGTTTGAAAAACTTGGTCACTAAAGCATACATAATTAAGTTATGATAGTTATTCCTTATTTGAAACTAAGGTATAGTAGGGTAGAGTGGAGTTGGTCCTTGAGAGTTTTACTGTCTTCTCCTTTCTTCCTCAGAAGCTACTCCAAAAGTCTTTTATATACATGTTGCTTGCCCGTTTTGATATTTGATACAGTGTATACGTGCAACAAGTATTACAGTCCTTGTCATACTTACGTGGAATCTCAATTTTTTTTTTCTATGCTGTTGAAGCATTGCAATATATGTAAATTACCTACAAGCTGTGATGTCATTTCAAACTGGGTCAGATTCCCCAGTTTCTAGCCAATGTTGATCCTCCTGAACTGAGCGTCACAGTTTCAACACAGTGTCAGAGTAAGAGTTTTATCAGGGATAGCCCCTACAACTACGTCATCACAGCTTGATAGCCAATGGACTGACAGTAAACTACGCATCACAGTTCAAACATTGATATGTTGAAGGAAGCATTACATTTGTGATCCCAATGATTTATCACTACAATCACCAGTCTAATCCTACCAAATGCCAGCTTTGTGAGCATTCACAGTAGACAACTGTTATAATCCCCACAGAGTTGTTTGATTAATCTACAAACTTGCTAACTTACAACTTTAAACTTTGATGGAAGTTGGTATTAACAGATGGTTTTGACAATTTGTTTGTAAACACATGGCTTACGTTATGTATATTTGTTCTGGCAGCCCATTGGCACAGAGGCTGTGATGTCAAACTTGCATGGGTTTTCCCAGACCCAATTTTCACTCTGACACTGAGTTGAAACTGTGATGCTAAGTTGGGTGGATTCGCATTGGTTAGAAGCTGGGGAATCTGACCCAGTTTAAAATGACATCACAGCTTGTAGTTAATTTACATATATTGCAATGCTAGAATAGAGTCATCTCTAACATCACAGTTCAACAGCATAGAAAAGAACTTGAGATTCCATGTAAGTATGACAAGGACTGTAAGGTGATTTTGGCTTGAAATTTTCCCTCTGAATGACTGGGCTTTCAAATGAAATTACCATACAACACTGTAAATGTTGACATTCGATCCAAACTGTAGCTATCGTCTTTGCCAGATGATTGTCATCACTTTTGAAGCTGAGATTTTGTAAATCATTTGCCAGAAAGCCATATGTCCTGCCTTTGTGAAATGTGATCAAGCACATTCTCAGAAAATTAGGATTGGTTTCTATTGAGTATTCCAATGAAGATTGACTCACAGGATGTTGAATAGCAGCTCATTGACAGTCTGTAACCTTCTTGTGTAGTCCTTAAATATATTCTGAAATAATTAATTCCTATTCACGATTAAAGCAGTGTCATTTAATTACTATGATGAAAGAAGGAATATGATGAAAGAAGGATTATTCTTTCAGTTTTCTTGAAAATTTAAGTTGAACAGTATAGACAATTTACTATTGTGCTAATTATGATACACTGTTGACATATTCTGTCTTTATCAAGCTCTAGGCTATTTGTCCGCCGAGGTCTTATATTATGGCTAGTCCAAATGGCCTTCAAAGTTGTTGATCCTGACAAGAAGGAACAGGCCGCATCTCTATGTACACAAGAGACCTGGCCTTTAGCGATTAGCGGTGTGGCACAAGGAGCTCAATGCCACACGTGTTTAGACTAGAGCGACCCTGCCATCTGACACGCTTAACTCTGTTTGGTCCCCAGATAAAGCAACAGATGTATGAGGGCCTGGGGCATGATGTGCATTCAAATCACCAGCTTTCATCAAGACAATGAGCCTCTGCAATACACCTCTTAGCAGCTTCATCGATTCCTGAGAGCAAAAAACATTGCAAGACTTAGCTGACAATCTTCAAAGCCACACTGACTGTCCTACGTGAATGGAAAGAAAATGGACAAAAGAGCAACCAAATGATCAGCTGGGACTGACTTTTTTATTTTGGTGTTTCCTGTTTTACATTCAACACAAGGTCTACAGTTTGTTTGATATTAGAAAAAAGGCTCCAACTGCGCATATAGGCCTACAATGCCAGGAGTGTATTAAGATTTAAATTTCTTCATCTGTTGCTTCCACTTTTCAAACAAAATACCTTCAAAAAGCATTTTGGTGTTTCACATTCATGATGTCAATGTTGCTAATGTCTAATCTATGTGTTTATCTTAATTTCACTGAAAGGTTGAAAGGACCGGTAGGGCGGTTACTGGATTTTATGTCATTTGACATTTAGGAAAAATATTCCCCTGAACGTGTCCAGAAACTAGACAAGGGTGCCGTACGGAAATGTGTAGACAAATCAGGAGTGCATACTTTTTTTCAACAGTGTCTATGTAGTTTTGCATCTCCCGTGTTCCAAGCACCCAGGCAGACAGACCACTTTTAGAACTGAGTGGCACTGCAGATGTGAACAATTCCATGCTGATTGCTTGTCTGCAGCTGCTGTTTGATGAATCATCCCTGCAGTGGCCTCCTGGCCAGACACATGTATCACAAAAGATGTAGAATTGCAGACTTATGGACACATTGACAACTCAAGCTCATGTTCTCCTCACTCCTGCCCATTTTTATGGTGTGATCCAAAATACTTTCTATGGCAACAGCACATATGCCAAAATCGGGGCTCTCACAGTGCAGGCATCATATTAAGAACAACACATATACAGCTTCCCGATTACTCTGTAATATAGCTTTTTCCTGGTCATGGAGTAGGTTATCATATAACTAAATATACTCATGTCTGTTTTGCTAAGAGTTGTGACGAATTGCTTAAAACAAATTTTTGTGTCCATATCTGAGACACGAATGTTACATGTGATTTCTTTGCATTTTAGATCACATGATTTGCCACAAGTGTATATGAATGCAAGCTTCTAAATGTGTTACCTGACAATGTAATTGATACTTGGAACATCATTCTATAACATGCTTAACAATAACAATAACAATAACAATAATCTTTATTTTCTGTCATGATTAAGATAAAACAATAAACATTAGCTATAAAGCTATTACATGACTAAAAGAACTATGTACACTATATACAGGGTAAAAACAATCAGTTTAAAAGCTACATAAGTCGTATACAAGAACAATTCTCCCACTTCTTTACGTTTCGTTTAAATTCATTAAATGTAAGAGAGCTTTTTATGTGAACAGGCAGTTTGTTCCACACCTTTGAGCCTAAATAAGAAAATGAATGGTAACCATACCTAAATGTCTTGAACTGCCTTTGTTCTAATTTAAAATTGTCCCTCATGTTATATTGCCGGTGGCTCTTTACAAACATTGAACATAGATAATCAGGACATAGTTCATTCAAACATTTGTAGACTTCAATAGCAACTGTATGCATAAACTTAACAGAAATTGACAAACTCTTACTTTTTTCTAAAAGACTTTCAAACGAACATTCAAAATTATCATATACAAATCTCAGAGCACGAAATTGTAACTTTTCTAATTTTTTCATACTTCCTTGACTGCACATTTGCCATACAAGAGGACAATAATTGAAGTTACTTTTAATAAATGAATTGTATATTGCTTCTTTTACACTAACATCTAAAGTTTTGCTTAATCTCCTCACAGCATTAATCTGTCTGCTTGCTTTTTGACATAACATTGTGACGTGACTTTCAAACGTCAATTTAGAGTCAATTTTAATGCCAAGTAGTGTAACTTCTTCTTGACACCTAATCATATTGCCTCTGATATTAAAACATGTCGGCAGGTCTGACTTATTGCCAAAGACAATGGCTTGGTATTTATCTGGGTTTACTTTCATTCCATTATCTGTAAACCAGTCAGTAATAATATTTGCATCTCTTTCTAGAATAGCGGTGAGATCATCAGCAGAATTTGCCACAAACGAAATAGAATTGTCATCGGCATAATTATATATGTTAGAATCCATCACAAAGTAGAACATATCGTTCACAAAAATGTTAAATAAAGTCGGTCCCAAGACCGAGCCTTGGGGAACACCCTTTTTCAGCATTTTCCATGAGCTTCTAGCATTAGCAATTTTCGTCCGCTGCTTCCTTCCACTTAAATAGCTAAGAATTAATTTCACAAAGCTTGTATGGTACCCATATGCATCTAATTTGGCAGTAAGCAGACCATGCGGAATGACATCGAAGGCCTTACTAAGGTCCATCAAAATGGCCCCGGTTTTTCTATTTCTATGTAAAGCCAATTTCCAATCTTCTACGGCTCTAATAAGAACAGACTGCGTATTGTGTTTCTTTCTATAAGCAGACACATGACCAGCAAATTTGTTATAAAAATGTGAACCCATTTGTGAGTCAATTACTCTTTCGACAACCTTAGACATGCAAGGAAGAATGCTAACAGGCCTGTATTTGCGTTTATCTAAACGGCTTCCATTTTTAAAAATAGGGGAAATTTCAGCACACTTCAAAGCATCAGGAAAGTGTCCATGTTTGAAAATTTCATTGGTCAAGTTAGCAATGGGTAGGGATAGCTCTTCCCTTGCAAGATGGAGCAATTTAGGAGGGAACTTATCAAAACCAGTGGCCTTTTTAGCATTGATCCCAGACATAACAATATAGATATCTTTTTCAGTTACCATGTTAAACTTGAAGTTTAAAGGAGTACAATTTGACTTTATACTTAAAACGCTCTTGTGGCCTTTGTAATTCTGGATTATCTCATCTACTTTTAAACCACCTGGCGCTTCATTAATGCCAATCTAATTAGTAAAACTACTGAAATAAGTGTTAAAAATTTCAGCTAATTTCGCATGATCTCCTGTAATATCATTGTTCTCAGATAACATTTTGACTTCAGTGTCCATGGCTTTATCGGTAATGTAAGGTCTAATAGTTTTCCAAAAGTCTTTATCTTGTACTCCTTCAGTACACTTTCTTTTAAAATAATTCTTAAGCGATAATCTATTTTGTTTCACAAATTCATTTCGACATTTCCTATACTTTTCCCAAAGCTGAGGGTTACCTTTGTTCTTTGTTTAACTTGTAC
Organism: Platynereis dumerilii; assembly: GCA_026936325.1. Classification (NCBI taxonomy): domain Eukaryota; kingdom Metazoa; phylum Annelida; class Polychaeta; order Phyllodocida; family Nereididae; genus Platynereis; species Platynereis dumerilii. The sequence continues at coordinate 3,682,400 of JAPTHN010000007.1, forward strand.
ATCCTTTCTGTATAGTGTGAATTATCTTCTCAATAGGCTTCTGTGCCATATCATAACATGGATATGATAAAAATCACTGCCTGCATGGTGACAATATCATAATTCATATCAATATGAAATCAATTATGAGTCAAAACTTTTTCCTTATATTGGTGCTACCATGCTGCTGCTCCCAGGCCAAACCAGGGCTAAGGAGACTAAGCCAGAAAGCATAGAAAAGATGACGGACGGGTGGCGTCCAGCTGAACTCTTTTGTTAGTATTTTCTAGCTTTTCTGTATTGTTGTGTGTATTTCTGCTTTGCAACTTGATGTTCAGTGATTAGGCTTCACATCTGTTCGCAGAAGGCTTCACATCTGTTCTCATGTTGTGGGACAAAACGTAATCATGAATTTGAGAGAAATGAAAAAATTATAGATGGAAATACTTTCAAGCGGGGCTCCAGACTGTGTCAGCTCAAAAGCTCGCTTCCTAGTGCTTTACACAATCGCACCTCATCTGTATCAAGTGAACACTCTACATTTGAAGCATCCCGTGATCAAACAGAGAAGAGGATTGCTGCTGAGCACAAATGTCTCTCCAAATGTGAACGGATTAGTCTCGTGTTTCATGGCTTAAATCTATGCTATAGAGCATTGCTCAGTGTTGCACATTGCTCTGCCATTTGTTGTCATCTTTATGCTACAACAGTTGCCTACTAAGTACTGACAATAATGCATTATTTATTGCATCCCTTAAACAGTAACTGTTTCAGGGATGCAATAAATAATGTGTTATTGTCAGTACTTAGTGCATCATAAGTGTGAGTGATTAATGATATAAAAGAGGCAATGAGATCGATTTTCCCCAATTCTCAATTAAACATACAATCATGGCTGCCAAGTTAATATGCTCTCAATGCCATCACTAATCAACTTTATCAAAATCTAGAATCAATATTCAGTGAATACACTCAAGCTCCTGTTAGTGGTGGAATTTGACCAGAAGCACCATTTGCATGGATCCGATATTGGATGGCTTTTCTGAAGGCTTATAAACATGATACCACAGGCATCCAGTAGATTAGTTAGAGAGGGTAAACATGCATGTTGCAGGTACCTGGAAAAGGAAAAACATTATGATGAGGTAGCTACATCAGTATTTTGAATCTATAGTGCCATTCTCATGAAGAGATTTGCACCAAATTGCTTTTTTGCGGCTTGGTTTATCAAAGCAGTCTCAAGGTGCACATTTGGGTAACTATATAAATTGACCATGTGGTACTTAGTCATACCACACAGCATGTTCTTCAACAGTAGCAGCCCGGACTGTCCAATGACGCACTATGCCATGACTTTGAGCAGAAGTTTTATGATTAATCCTTTGCAAGCATGGCCCTGTTTATGTTGTATTGACCATCAACAATTTCATATCCAACCATGTTGCGCAGGTAGCTGTTATTCACAATATCTTTTAGTGCTGTAGTATATCGCTTGAGAATATTGTTAAAGGCCGATAACAAACCACTTGGCAAACCGGCCTCACAGCGAGAGACAATGAATGGAGATTAATCCAAGGAAGAAGTGTTTTGTGTCAGGCCCTGCATGTGAAGAGCTTGCTAAAGTGGCTGGCAATCTCCAAGAATAAGCCCACAAACTCCTTGATCAGGCAAGATTTACTGTGGGTGACAGTATGGTTCAATGCCCTCAATTATTGAGCTGTTTTAAGAGTTGAGGATTGTCTGCAAGGGCCACTTTGTCAGACAGCGAGGAAGCTGGTGTTGAGTGGTTACCTCTCGGGCCCCTGGCTGCCACCCGTCAGACCAGTAATGGGACAGGTCAGGCTGACCATAGCAAAAAAAACGCCTTGGATCCACTCTGGTTTTTTTTAGGTTGCTAAGGTGTCATTCATTTTATGACGCAGTGCAACAGGACAAACTTATGGAGATGGCAAGAACATGAACTTCGATACTTCTTACTTTCAACACATGCTATTTAAAGTTGAATTTAGAATTTAGCTTAGCATCTATCAATTAATTTTGCAGCAGTCTTTTTCAAAGGAATTTTTTTTCTTTTTCTTTACTGAAAGCAATTTATTGCAGGGTGTCTGTCCCACATGCAAACGAATGTTCCACTATCACCTGGCATCTGGAGGTCATACAGGAGACACAAACATACTCATGTGTATATTATATGCCATTATGTAATAATTTTATCACATTTTCATTGTGTTTTACTCTGATTTTCAGCTGCATTTCACGCTGCTGAGTGTTGATTTTTTGTGATGCAACCGACTGTGCCTGAATACAGCCTATTTGCTTGATATCACACTAGTATACTGCTTTGCCTCTCCCAATTGGTTCCAATTCACATGCAAGATGGGACAGACTGTAGGTTGGTTTATTACTTGGCTGACTGGAGCTCATATATAGCCTTCTAATAAGATAACAAGCCATATGACTTCCTAAAAATGGATCATGTAATAAGAGCTTAGTTTTGGTTAACTCGATTATCTTGATTAATTTTCCAGGTTGATTCTTTCCAGGCCAACTCTAAAGCAAGGCATTTGTCTTTGTTGTGGCAATTTTTGTTCGTATAGAACAGATGTCCCAATCCAGCAGCAACCTTGCAATCTTGTTGCGGTTATTGGGTACTATTCAGGAAGGGCTGTCGCTCTATGGTCCTGCGTGTTTGTGTTTCTGATTATCATAACCAGCAAGCAGCTCTCCTCATCTCTTTTGTGTGTGTGTGCAATTGTCATGATTTGGAGAGAATCTCAGTGAGTGTGTTGTGAAAGAAAGTTTTTCCCATGAGGCTAGTGCCAGTGGCAGACAATCGCTCAGAAACATGAATATTTGCAGAAGCATGTGATCTTGTTGCTGGTGGTTCAGCTTGTGGACAGACACAAGATTTGTCAGAATCCTGTGATGTGTGAAATCAGACGAGAGAGGATCTCATAATTATCCCAATATGGTGGTCGGCCACCATCAGTCTATTGCTTGGGTGAATACTCCTCTTCCCACATTTTGATATGTGTTGTTTATGCTATGATAATGGAAAAATACATACTGTATATTGCAACTGTTATGAGCTACAATGGGTCATGAACATGGTTCATTTAACAGCCAAAAGAGAGGATGCATATGAACGACAGTTGCTGCATGTATATTGCACAAGAGGGATGCTACAGTAATTTCCTTAGTGACAACGTTTATGTTGTATGTTCCTTTGTTGTACACATATTTCCTGCTGTAATACGAATGACCGTACTGTGAGATGTTTTATGAGCAATGCATTATGAAGAAACCTTCTCAGCATAAATGTTTTTCACTCTCCCAAATGAACCATATATGGCGGGGTGTAGTCCTTATTGAATAAGATATTTTAATATACTATTTGGTCTCAATGGTGCGGGCTACTGCTGGTAGGTCAAGTTAAACTGACTTTTCAGTACTATTATGCAACAGAAACATGAAATGTTACTGACAAATGAAAAGAGGTATGCACTAATGGAAAATAAAACATTTTCATTTACAAGTTTGTTTTACTATTGTGGTTGTTTTTGAAAGAGCAAACTAAAATCAGCAAAGTTTTGTGTAAATAACAGATGATACACTATTTTAAGGTCAACCAATCCAGTTTAGGGGTATGTAGATCGACACGGCTAACTCTGGAGCTGGATTCCCAGGTTTCTGAATTCTCTGACTTTAACATGATCTTCTTTGTAAGGTAGAAAGACCATAACAAGCGCACCGGCCAATCTGGATCGCAATGGGACCACTACACTCACCATATAATTATCTGCGATCCAAAAAAAGATGCATCATGATTTGTGTCTGGTGATCCATGAGCAGAAATATACTTTTGTCTGTTTAATTCTGTCTTTTAATAGATACTGGTGGACAATAGTATGACTGTTACTATTTCCAATGAAGACAGACTTTGCCAACTTATTCACTGTGACCTTATCAAACTGGCGAAGGTGAGGTCAAGGTCTTTTATTTAGCAAAGATTCAAATGGCCTGCCTAGTCGAGAATGCTTTGAGTCTGCATAACAAGAAGAGACAGGCTGCAGCTCTATGTACACCAGGGACATGACTTTGGGCGATTAACGGTGTAGCGCAAAGAGCTCAACTGCCACACGTGTTTAGACTAGAGCGACCCTGCTATCCGACACGCTAAACTCCGTTTGGTCCCCAGATAATAGTGATGCACGGATAGTGAAAATAGCAGGATACCGGATACCGGATAATCCGGCAACACCAACTGCCGGATACCGGATATTAACCGGATAGTTGGAACCGGATAGTAAACGTGCGAAAAAGGACGTTTTTCAGCATTCTAAGTTAATGATAAATTTTTTTTTTCTGAGAGCCGAGAGATAATCATTTCCAGCGGGGGACTGTTCCTCTGATTGAATGTTTTTCGTTATGCTCCGTAACTGAATTTAAATTTGAAGATGGTTACATCATGTTTTTGACTCTCTTCTTGTAACATTCTTTCATTTATTTTCAACATTTTTCTAGCTTTTCCATTATTTTTGAGCATCCCAGATATCCGGTTCTGACACCCTAATTTGGCCGGATACCGGATATCCTGCAAATTCCAATATCCGGCCGGATACCGGATACCTTGCCGGATATCCGTGCACCCCTACCAGATAAAGCAACCAATATATATGGGCCTGGGGCATGGCGGACATACTAATCACTAGGTTTCATCAAGACAATGAGCCTCTGCAATACAACTCTTAGCAGCTTCATTGATTCTTCTGAGCTTCCAGACTGACAAAAACATTGCAAGACTAAGCTGGCAATCTTCAAAGCTACACTGAATGCCCTACGTGAATGGAAAGCAAACGGACAAAAGAGACAACCAAGTGATCATCTGGGACTGTCTTTCATTTTAGAGTGTTTCCTCTTTCACTAAGTCCTGGTATGTCAGATAGCAAGGTTTGAACCAACTACGCATGTGTTAAGTGTGTGAAGAATGAAACGGGCTTAATTTGTTGATAGGCCTACCACATCCCAAATGAAATATGTTCAGAAAGCTTTTAGCTGTTACATGACTTTCACATTGAGCTAATAATGCTAATGTTTAATGTAAGTTCCATCTTTCCATTAAAGTTACCCAGAATGATGGGTTGGGAATGGCCCCAAAATTTCTCTAATTTTCATATTATATTGCACAGTGTGTTCATGTTAGTAAGTGTGCAAAATTTCTTTCCTGTACGATTATTTTTTCTTACTGAAATGACACAGCAAATATACCAAATGACCCCTGGATTTATTTCGGGTACGCACGGAAAAAAATCTCCAGCCTTGATTGCTTTCTGCTTGTGACGTCATCACAATTGTAAGAATTTGTTAACTTATAACAATATATTTATAACAATGGATATTGTGACGTCATCTGTAATGGATGTGCTGGAGGTGGGAGGCACTATCAAGAAAAAGAAAAGGAAATAAGTAAATAATTTATGTAAGCAGAGAAACAATTAGAAAATTAGTTTTAAATGTCAGTGATGACAAGTTTATATTATAAGGCACAGAAAATCACTCATATTTAGCAAATGATTTTATCATTCCGGGTAACTTTAATGGTCTCATTATGGTTTTTGGGAAAAACAACATAAGTTCCTGCAGTACATACATGGAGACATAAAAAAATTTAGCGTTACTTGTATATTCATTATTATTAGAACTGGGACCGTAAAAGTATAATTGTTGTGTTTTTTGGGATAGAGTTACATTTTGCCATTTAAAATTCTTTTTCTAATTACATTTCATGTTCTCATAAAGTTAGCATTAGTTTATCATTTTGTTATCTGACCGTACAATTAATAAGCAGAGACGAAATGCTGATCTCATTACTGGCTATACTGAAAAGCACTGAAAATTGTCATCTTGCAACAATTGAAGATAGCCACACAATAAGGTGGTTCAAATTTAATACTACAATTAATCTTATCAGCTGTAATGTCTCATTACGAATAAAATCATATATATATAAAAGGCCAGTATGTGATTGGTCTCTGGGCCTGACTACAACACATTCAGTTCAAGGCCAATTTAGCACCGTTTGACATTCAGAATCGACATTCAGCCGAATGTGTCAAGAAACAAGACAAGTGTAATGTGTGGTCAGTGTCAAAGGACAGTTTTTGTCAGGAGTAATCGTCAGATGTGTTCAGTGTCCACCCTGCTGGCATCTAGTGCATCTTTCTCCGCCACTGGATTATGGGACATTGGTGTCAAACCAACCACAAGAGTCAGAAACAGTTATAGGCCAATACTGAATGTCAGTGCTGCTGGTTAAGTGATTTGGAGACTGTGAGGCATATATAATATATCTGTACGAGGGGCGTTCAGAAAATTAACGGCTTTTTTATATGGACACTTATTTTCAATATAGAGCTATGAATTTTTTACAAGATAAAATTCAGGTTTCTTATTGGATTTCCAAAAATTTGGACATTTTTAAGTCATTCTGTGGTTGCCATGGAAACAGAAAGATCAGCTAATTGGCGCAGGTAATGTTGAGACAAAAAAGGCAATGAGTTGTGGCTAGGAAAGACATCGCTCTCTCACTTGTATTAGTGAGATTGACAAGCACGTTTCCCATTGTCTGGCATCTTTATGGTCCCGACTTTGATATAAGAAAGACTCGTAACACAGTGGCTATGAAGTTCATCCTTGGACATGCGCATGAACCTCTCTAATTGATCGAAGCTGCCTTTTGACCAACATAAACTGTCATCGCTGAAAGTGTCAAAGACCTGGATAACTCAGCATCAGTTTTACATGAGCTGGGTTAGTTGCAGCGAGTTACACAATGTAGGGGAGACCGGGGCTATTTGAAGCACTTGTTTTTATTTTTGCTCTGGAGAGTTAATGGCATAAGATATTCACACCAAATTTTGGCATGTGATAGTACGTGTGTTTAACTCAATGATCAGCTTATGAGATATTGTAAATAATATTTGAACTCTGTGTTACAGACACAAACTTCCAACTTTTTTTTTGCTTCAAATAGCCCCGGCCCCGGGGTTATTTGAAGCACCATCAATTTTTTCAGACAACTACTTATAACAGGGTTTTCTTTTGCATTACTGCTATCCCTATGATGACTACCAGCTTTAGTAAAATACTTATTTGAAAAGATATTGTATACTGTAATTTACACAATTTTTTGTCCGTTTTGGGTAAAAAAACCGGTTTTTCAAAAAAAAAAATTCTGCAATGCAAATATCCACTGTATTACTTCTTAATTGCAATAACTCAAACTTGCAATGACTTGCAAGGCAATTTGAGCAAGAAAAATCATGTTTTGGCCAACTCTATCATGTGCGGTTCAACTAACCCCATCACACCTGGAGCACAATATTGTCTTAATTTTCAGTCTTATCAAATGCGTATAACAAAATGCTTCTGGGTGTGAATTAGGAATGGGTTTGCTCTTTTGGAATTAGGGTTAGTTCACCTGGATATAAGTATTTACTATACAATAACTCCAATCGAAATCTGTGCAAAGAAGTTACATTGACACCCTGAAAACAAACTTTCGTGCCTACAGAATTAGTTTTTTGGACATTTTAATAATTAAGGGTGTGATAACGTGTGCCAATAATCAAAGTATCTGCCTGAAGTACCAAATTGGCAAGAAAAAAATTTAAAAGTCAAATTTAGGCCATGTTTCATATAACCCCGCGCTTCAAATAGCCCCGGTCTCCCCTAACTAGACAAGCTAATTTGTGTATTGGGATTCTGGTTTGCCTTTTGTGGAATTGCAAAATTAAATGTGTGCCTTTCCATCAATACCACTTGGTCCCTAATCTGTAATATGGTTCCATTTAAAGCTCCCTGTGGGAGTGTTGGTCTACAGCCAAGCTTGGAAGTTGGTTGTGAAGCTTGTTAGGAGGCACGTTGACAGGCCGTTTGCCTCTGCATGGAGCATCTCATATGTCCTTACAACAAGCCCTTGCAACAAGCCTCCTCACTCAAATTAGAGAAATTACTACCCCTGCAACAAACCAACCAGCTATTGCACTTACTTGTCCTACTTGTATAAACCTCTTAGCCAGTAAATTACAATTGCAATGCTACATGACCAATGTGCATCATGAATTTTGGTCCTTCCAGTTTCGCTTGGCTATCTGGGTTGAGTAATTGAAACATGCCAAACTGGCTCCTTGTTCATTTTGCAGTATAAAACTTTCGCACTCAGTACATTGGGAGGTCCAAAGACCAACAAAATATAGCCATTAAATATGAATGGCCAGTAAAAGAACATGACAAATCTTTTTGCTAACAACTATGCCACAATGGTCCAAACAAAACAGCTGTCGAGATAAGGAAAGTCCTGAGTTTCCTGTCCAAGTACTACAATGTAGCTCCACATTGACACATCTGTGGTATAACTGACTTTTGATTTATTTTTTTCTTGTGAAATATGGGTGCATACAAGGACTCTGCATGTGGCCTAGAACAGTGTTTATGCATTGGTTGCAAAGCTTGGCCCTGTAGTAGGCCATATATATCCTGTGTAAGTCTGAAAACAATGGGGCCATATGGTCTTGCATAAAGCAGACTTCATGGAAATGTATGCCATTGTATGGTAGGGTGCAAAATGTCCCACTTCAGCAGAGAAACTACAATATGTGCCCTGGCCTTTAGGATGTTATCTGCCTAGATGACTGATTATGGCTTCACACAGATACTGCATATTCTAACTTTGTTTCAATATATCTTAAACCTGGGTTGCAAGATGATAATATGATATACATGAAATAGCCTGGTTTTTTTGCAGACTCAAACAGTACACTTTTAAATTGTCTTATGACTCACTCTGCCAGTCTGCTTGTTGAAAGAAAGCAGCAATTCCTAACCTGCCCATATCCCTTGGTGGCAATAGCATTTCGCATGCAGAATAACCATTTTATTTGACCACTGCCTCCCCACTATTGTATAGACAGTGAGCTTGGATACTTTTGCATTGTCCGTATGATATAGTAGGTGCTTGCATTTGTCCCATATGCATACAGTTGAACTGTTTCAGGCCCAAGCTTATAGTTGGAAGTAATTCTTCAGGCATAGCTGTGGAATGTATGAGACAGGCATGGCTTGAGAGCTGGTATTTAATCAGTTTCTAGGGTCAGTCAAAGGTGACTCTTCAGAGCACTTCATAAAATGATTTTTTGAAAATAAACTTGTTTTGACCTCACAGTTAGCCAATGAATCACAACAGACAATATTATGCTGCCCATCAAGCAAAGCATGGGCTTGAGAAATCAGGGCATTAGAAAATTGCCTAAGCATGAAGTGGCATCTTTTTTGGTGATTTCCTTATGCCATTTATTGTTTATGGAGCAGTCTGATAGCAGTGATCAATCTCACTCTGTTGCCTAATACCTTGATCCTTGGTTATGCCACGAGCCCTCTGGCTCATTCCCTTATTCTCTGATCCTCCTGGCCAATTTGCATGAATTGGGGCCAAGACTGAAACCTGACGAGCCAACCTCGAACAGGAGGCTAGCAATGTTATTAGAAATCTGTGATTGAGATATAACCAAGAATCTGTTAGGAATTCTGATGATAAAACTTTCAACAAGGTTCTGGATTTAGAGAAACTCAGAAGTTTGTTTTTTAAGCCCCTCGCCCAATTGCACCTCATTTGTATCAAATGAACCCTAAACACTTAAAGCTTCGGCTGATCACAAGGAAAGAAACGTCAAAGCAGCCTTGTTCAGGGATATGTATGTATTTGAATGGAAATTTGGGCAGTGAGAAATTACACAGCTTGAGTGACAAAACAAACAGAAGCACACTATGTAGGATAGCCAGCGATGATGTGTCTTTCTATCCCAATTTCAGAAAAAGGCTTTGGTTGCGTGACAGGGCCAATCACTCATCCCTGACATATATACACTTTGGTGTAGAGCCAATCTCTGTGAAAGGATACACCACCTCCCTAAACAGCCAGGTTATGGCATCCACCCCCTCTTAATGGCATCCTGACATGCAAGATAGCATCTACCTATAAAAACACTGCTTTGTTCGTATCAATGATTTACTTGAGCATATGCTGCCAGTTCCAGCCATATTGTGCTATAGCTAGCCATCCATACAGCAGTTGCCAGCCAACAGTTAATTGCAGTGCATCAGAACAATTCCTGGTCCATTCAGATTATTCTCAATGGACAATTAAGCAAGCATACGCGATATTAAGCCTGAAAATAAATGCATATTTCAAATTGATTAACAACAATAACATTACTCTATGGAGACTAGCATATTTCATAAATAAGCAGCTAGACCATCTTCAAGCAGTTGACTTATTGGTATTTAGGGATACTCAGAAACAGGTGCGATGTTGTTGCTCATTGAGGAAAATAGTGCCTAAGTGGCACAATGCAATCTTGAATATCACAAACCTGCAACATATGAAAGCTATTTTGAACTTCTGTAGCTTGTTGTCATGAAGGGTAATATTATGAGTCAGGATATTACAACATTTTGTGACGATATTCGAAAACCGCTTGTGGAAAAGCAAATACTTTCCATATATAAAACATGGCATTTTTTAAGGATAGCAGACACGCAGACGTCTGCATTTTCCTTAATATAGTCACTGCAGACATCTGGAAGTCCTCATTTATTTCTCTATACAGACGTCTGCTAAGCTCAGAATTACTGCCCTTACAGACGTCTGCATTTTGTAGGTTTAGCATTACAAAGACAGGAGTGCTCGTTCACCCTATTCTTCTGTTGTTCATTTTATAAACGTCTGCACAGTTAAGATTAAGTGCCCTTACAGACGTCTAGTTCTTACTCTTTTTGGCATTTCACAGACATAGGGTGTTTCACACTCACTCTTTTTGTCTGTAAGGCATTTTACAGACATCTGCATAATTAAGATATACTGGTGTTACAGACGTCTGGTTACCACTGAATAGATGATGCACAGACATCTGGTAATCAAGTAATCAGATATAGACGTCTGGATAATTTGGAAAAATGGAAGATACAGACGTCTGGTTAATCTCAAAAAATGCTAGATACAGACCGCAGTGATATTTATGTAAAATACCATACATCTAGTGTGGTCTGCAAGTTCTGAATTTGTAAGTGATGCAGACTGTCTGTAAGTGGCCTTTATTTTAAATTACCAGACGTCTGTTAGCAACTAAAATCCATCTATTCCAGACGTCTGTAAGTAATTTTACAGACCGTCTGCATTTGCAATCCAGACCGTCTGTTACTGGCTAATTACTGATAGAGCTAGACGTCTGCTACAGGCAAAAAATGCAAAATACAGACGTCTGCATGTCTGCTAAACCCCTTTTTTGAGCCGTTTTATAACTCATACTTTCTCCTTTCCCTTTTGAAAGCAGAAATGTAAGAAAAACCATTGTTAGTAGCACTCACACAACTCTTTGGATATTATGCGACATTTGCACCACTTTGATTGATGTAACAATTGTTTTATCACAACATTTTTGAGACAGCATGGACAAAATATCCCAAAAACATTACAAAGTAATGGTCCATTGTTGCATGCAATTTTTTTTTGCATGCCAGCCATGCACTTCACATTCACAATAACATAACCTTTTTTGCTGGTATCCTTTATTTTTTCCAAATTGTTCAATGGCATTCAAGCAACACTGATTATTGCCAGATGTTCTTGCATGTTATGGAAACAACTCACATTAATTAGTCTAACAATTTAATTGATTATGCAGATCACTCGTGAATAAAACTTTTTATGTGTCTGAATTAGATTAAATCTTCATTTGTTTGGATCAGGCTGCCTCTTTGATTGGGAGGATTTGTTTGAAACAATGATTTGCAATTGAGTTGTTTACATGTTACAATGAGAGAAACAGAGGGGCCCAGCTCATTCGATTTGGTTAAGGTGTCGGCTCCTCAGTATGGGCTATACCTGTGTGGGTCAAGCCTGGTGATGAGCAGTAGGTCCATCCAATAGGAACTACCAAAAAACAGGGGATTGTATCCATCTCTCATGAATCATAATGGTGATCACTTCCTTGGTGTCAAATAAAGTGGCACTTTGAGGAATTGACCATGCTAAATCCTCACTTGCACGGCATGATACGAAACCCTTCCCTCTGAAACTGTGATCTCAACCATGGTTGCTGGGTTTACATGCACATGTAGGGCATGCAGTCTCTTGAAATTTCAACAAAGCAGATGAACTACTGTTCTGAAATATTGACTCTGATAGGTATCATTACAAATATCATACAGAGGTAACAGAGCAGATATTTCTATCACATTATGGGATCTGGGTACAGTGAGTTGAAGGTCATGGCGAACAAAGATATGCGGAGGATTACTTACCAGTGGTCAAATTTAATGACTGTTCTGCCGCTATATTATTGCCTCCAAGGGATCTGTGTTGGTTAGGAGTCGCTGTTTTCTTTCAACGGGTAGAGTGAATCATCAGTTTAATGCTGAACTTTGTTTAGTGAAAATATTGCAATGTTTTTGTTGACAAGGAAACGAGGTCCTTCATGTATTTCGTCGTTTTATCTTGCAGTCCATGATGAGCTACTGAATCTGCTGGTCTTGTATGAGATTATCTTGTCAGATGTTTCCACTGATTGAAATGCTTATCTTTTTTCTGTTGGGACTGTGGTTTTGCTGCAGTAACTTTGCCGGATGCGCATGCGTCGGCGTCGGACGTGTATGAGATTTAGCTCCGTAAGATCGTGAATTTTGTGTTGTTTATAAGGGCTTTAGACAGGTATTTTCACTTGTTTTGTATTTATATTGATCTATCGTAACTGCAAGGTTGTTACTGCAAAGTTTGTAGTTCAGATCTGGCAGATTAAGGAGTTTATCGATTCTGACAGCTGAAAGTCGTAATGGCGGGAAAGACGGACGATGGCGTCCATAGTAACGAGGAAGTGATTTGGACTTGTAAAGGTTGCAAAATCAAGTCTAATGCCAAGAAAAGGAATATAAATTGGATTGAGTGTGCTGGTTGTGAAGCAACCTATGAAGCTAGATGCCAAAATATCACTGATTCTCAGTATCGAGCTTTGAATGATAGGAAAGATATCTTGTGGCTATGCCGTGATTGTTTAGCTGTCATGTGTCCCAAAGAAGGTACAATTAGTAAGACTAATCTTGGTGATGACCAAATTGATGGCCTGCCTGACATTGTTGATGTGATGTCAGAGGTAAAATTACTCCGCAACAAGCTAGAGGAAATAGGCGATTCCCATACTTCTATGAAGCAAACTATAGACAGTCTACATACTGATGTTATAGAACAACTGCCTTCCAACATGCAGGAACAATTTGACAAAACAGTTGAGCAAACTGAGAGGAACTTAAGCAGTAAGATCACAGAATTATCCCAACAACTCCCACCAGGTCACGGTAAATCTTGGTCAGAGGTTCTGAAACAAAATGCCCCCCGGTCACCCCCAATGTAACTGTTGAATCATTGAGGAAAGCTCTTGCTGTAGTGAACAAAGAAGATGGAGAAATGGAGATACGAGAGAGAGGGATTGTAGTCTATAGAGCGACAGAGAAAGATAGAACTAATGATGATGAGGGCGAAGAAGAGTATTCAGATGATGAGGTACTGATAAGGAGACTACTAGATTTCCTCGAATGTGATGTTGAGGAACTTGAAAGTGTAAACAGGCTGGGTAAATTTGTAGCTGTTAATGCTGCACAAGGACGTTTTAGACCCATGAAAGTGAGATTCAAGTCTAAGGAAGATAGGGATAAGGTGCTTAGCAGTCTTTCCAAACTGAGATACGCACCGGTAGACCTGAATGCACTAAGCATACGTCAAGATCTTAGTCTAAGCCAAAGAAATGAGTTAAACGCAAAAATCAGAGAGGCAAAGGAACTGTCGAAGGACCTGACGGATACAGTTCTAAGGGTCAGAGGAGAACCTGCCGCCTACCGCATGGTGAAGCTGCCTAAAAGGAGACCTTTTTTAGCTCAAGCCTCGACATTGTAAGTAACAATGATCAGGGAATAGACTTTAATAGTGTGAAATTAACCCATGACAGAAGTAACGCTGGCTTCAGTGTTAGACCCCAACGTGATGAGGAGAATGAGGCTCGCAGGGACTCTAGGAAAGTTATGATGAAAGTATTTTATACGAATGCTGATTCCCTTTCTAATAAATTCAATGAGCTACTTGTGATTGTAGAATCAGACAAACCTGATTTGATATGCATCTCGGAGACTCTTCCAAAAGTTGGCAACATGGAACACAATATCCCTGGTTACGGCGGGTTTCATACAAAAAATGGCAGAGGTGTTTCAATTTATGTTAAAAGTGGCTATAAGGTGGAGGAACTATCAATACACCCATCCTTCGACGAAAATATCTTTGTGAGAGTAACTTTAGCATCTAAGCACCAGGTGGTCTTTGGTTGTGTTTACCGTAGTCCCAATAGTAATGAATTAAACAACAGCGAGTTGTTACGTCTTCTTGAAGAAGCCTGTAAGGTGAAGCGGGACCACCTGATAATAAGTGGCGATTTCAATTACAAGGAGATCGACTGGGCGCATAGAGCGGGGACAATCATCCAGCTTATAGAATTTTAGACAAAATCAATGATCTATTTTTTGACCAGTTAATCACTGAGCCTACCAGATTTAGAGCAGGCGAACAGGAGAATGTTCTAGATTGGGTACTAACAGATAGCAAGGATATTATTGAAAATTTGAAGTTAGACCCCCCTCTTGGTACCAAAGGTGATCATTGCGTAATTTTGTTTGATGTAGAAATAGCGAAAGGACAAGTCTGCAACAAAGATAGCCTTAATGTTTATAAGGGGGACTATGTAAAATTCAGGAAGCTTATCAAAGACATTAACTGGCATGAGGCATTTGAAACTAAGTCAACTGAAGAAGCATGGAGCTTCTTTTACGATACGCTATCATTGGGCATCCAGGAATGTATTCCCCCCAAAAAGTTAAGGAGTAGGAAGAGCCAAATCTGGATAAACTCAGAGGTTAAGCTAGCAAAAAGAAACAAAAATAACAAGTGGCGTAAATATCTCAGGAATAAGAATGCAGAAAACTGGGTTTGTTTTACAGAAGCTAGAAATGCTGCAAACAGAACGGTATCCAAAGCTAAAGGGGATTTTGAATTAAAAATAGCAAAAGAAATAGGTAGCAATCCAAAACAATTTTGGAACTATGTAAAGTCAAAAAGTAGTGCAACATATGAGTTACCAAACATAACAGACACAGGTGAAGTCGAGCATACTACAGATTGCAGTAAAGCAAACGCTTTTAATATATATTTTTCGAGTGTTTATACGCAAGAATCTTTGTCAGACCTTCCAAATGCCGCAGTTAGAACCCCAAACACGTTAGACATGGTATCACCATCATCAGATAGAATAGAAAAAGAGTTATCACGCTTAAACATATCCAAGGCAGCCGGACCTGACAAGCTACATGCTAAAATCCTATACGAACTTAGAAAGGAAATTAGTATCCCACTAATGTTAATTTACAATAAGAGTATGGTTGAAGGTAGACTCCCAAGCAGCTGGAAACTGGCTCATATTAAGCCACTTTTCAAAAAAGGCAGTAAAAAAGCAATTAGTAATTATAGACCAGTTAGTCTCACCTCCATTTGTTGCAAAACTTTTGAGAGAATCGTGAAATCTGAGATTACAGATTATTTAGAGCGTCACAATCTTATTAACAAGCACCAGCACGGTTTCAGATCAGGTAGATCTTGCGCTACGCAACTCCTTGAGATTATGAATATCTGGACTGATTTATTAGATAATAATATTGCTATAGATTGTGTGTATTTAGATTTTGCGAAGGCCTTCGATAAAGTGCCGCATGAGCGCCTTAAAATTAAAATGTCTTCTTATGGTATAACAGGGCATCTTTTTAACTGGTTGGCAGATTTCCTGCATAACCGTAAGCAACAGGTTGTAGTAAAAGACACTAAATCAAACGTAATGGACGTTACATCGGGTATACCTCAGGGTAGTGTTCTGGGACCCTTATTGTTTATATTGTTTATAAATGACCTTCCAGACGAGGTCAATTCTCTAGTCAAAATATTTGCAGACGATACCAAAATTTTCAAGGCAATCGAATCTATCGCGGACTCTTTGTGCTTGCAAGACGATTTAGATAAATTATTAGAGTGGACAAGTAAGTGGCAATTGCCTTTTAACGTAACAAAGTGTAAGGTCATTCATTTGGGGAAAGCCAATGTTGAGTATAGCTATATGATGGACAACAAACTCCTCGAAAAAGTAGATTACGAAAAAGATCTTGGAGTTACTTTTGACAAATACTTGAGATTTTCTAGACATATCAATCAAATCGTTGCTAAAGCAAACAGCAGACTGGGCATAATCAAGCGAAATTTTAATAATCTATCGCCAACTGTATTCTTGCCCTTATACAAGTCACTAGTGAGACCATTGTTGGAATACTGCTCTAGCATATGGAACCCTTCTTTAAAAATGAATTATAATGATATTGAGAAAGTCCAAAGACGTGCTACTAAACTAGTTAATATTTATGCTAATCTGAGCTACCAGAATCGCTTAAAGAATTTAAACCTTGATTCTCTAGCTTTCAGACGCAGAAGATGTGACATCATTCAAGTTTTTAAATTGTTTAAAAAAATTGATAATGTCGCTGTTGAGGAATTTTTTACTCTAAATAATAGGCCCACCAGGGGTCATAGTCTCAAAATAGAGAAACCTAGAATATTAACTAGTATAAGACAGAACAGTTTTGCGGTCAGGGTAATAAACGACTGGAATTCTTTATCAGAGAGTACTGTGTCAAGTAATTCAATAAATAGTTTCAAGTCAGCACTACGTAAAGAGTGGTTAAACCACCCAGAAAGATATGTAGATGGTTGGCATTGATATACAATTGCTTTTTGTTTTATTTTATTACGTTATTATAGCAGTTATATTGTCCTTCTATTTGCAGGGCGGTGTTTTGTAATTATGAACTTTATTATTGGTGATAGCAGGGTGGGAGGGTTTAGGGGTACCATCCCCAGTTATGATTTTGCTGATATCTGGTCCCGCCCGGGTGCCAGAGTTAATGACTTGTTTGAAATGGTTGAGGATTTAACAATTCTGCACCACGGTGAATCTAACTCTAAATCTCATTTTTATGTGTCTGTTGGTATCTGTAACCTCACTGAGAAGCTAAAGGGTGTAAATTATGAGGAGGTCATATTTAACACGCAAAACTATAACGGCCAAAAAAAAATTAACCTGTACAGAGAATTCGAGAGGCTTGACGCAGCGATTAAAAATCAATATGCAATGCCCATTTTCTGCACAATTTTACCTATGAGTCTGTCTGCATGGAACTCACACCGACTTTCCATTAACAAAACATCACGCCTCTTACATGCCAACAATTACACTCAGATGCAAGCTGACCTTGAGATAGAAGTTGGTGAACTAAATAGGTACCTAACCAGACTAAATGTTGGTAACGGTGTGTCCACACCAATGTTGCACAGAGATTTAGAACACAACAGAGGGAGAGGTAGAAAGGTTATGTGTTACCAAAACTTGAGAGACGGGTGTCATCCCAGTAGAGACTTTTATTTAAAATGTAGGTCTACTATATTGGTAGCTTACTCAAAAAACAAGAACATGCATAGGCACTGAGTGCGGTCGCTCCAGACCCCTGGTGTGTTATGAATGTTCTAGGAGTAAAACGCACTAAAGCACAATGTATATATTATCAGAATTTGTAAAAGAAAAAAAAAAAATAATAATAATAATAAAATTTAAAATCAAAGCATGGTTACTGGATTATGTTGGTCCAAGGCAGGAGAGGGTTGCGGTCGTTCCAGACCCCCCAATTACTGTTGCCTTGATTAACAACCCAAGTACCAACTGCTTTATTTATTTATTTATCTATTTATTTACTTACGGGTTTATTTATTCATTTATTTATTTTTCATTGAGCCTCGTTGGTTCTACATTGATGCACTGTGCGGGTTACATGTTGTATCTTCTTGTTGTATTATATTGTTGGAAATTATTTATTTATTTGTATACATAGTTATTTATATTATTACATAGACTGTAATGGTCTTCTGTGCTAGCCTTTTGTTGAGGTAAAGGGGACACATGTTCAGTTATCTTCTTGTCACTTACTAATAAAACCAGCCCAATTCACGATCAAGCTGAGAGACCTTATTAAATTTTCTCAGTGTCCAGACGCATGCGCTTCATCATCTGTCATCAGTTATCCAGAAGGGGACAAGCCCAAGAGCCATCTAATCCGACGACCGAGATCACATCCGAGAGGTCAACAACCGATGGATTCGGTTACGATCTAAACCTTCTACAGTTCTACAGTTCTACAGGATTCCAAAGTCAAAGAATGGAAATGCATGTGGATTGACAGATTCAGTCATTGCTAGCAATATCACTAAGTGGAAGTTGTCAGAGGACATTGTATGGCTGATTCTTTGAGTGCTTGACAAATGGCGAAGGACATCTCTGTTGGCTTGTGAAGGCTGAACAAGCAACAGCGGAATACTGGAACTTCTGGAAGAGCATGCCTTTATAGGGTTTTTTTGTGAATTGCTTCAGCAACTTATGGGAGACATACTGATGATGTGTTATGCAGTCAGGACACAACTTGCTGACAATAATCTTATAAGGCAGCAGGAAAAGCAGAAGGGAACTCATGAAGCTTCATAGTTAAGCCATAGTATGAGTCTCAATGCCATATATATTTTTATCCAAATATGGCACATTCACGCGTGGTAGTGAGCTCACATATACACACGTGTACATGTAATTGCGCGCATACTCAGGCGTGTATGTGTGTTCACGATCACCTGTGGACATGCCATCCAGCGCATGCGTAGACCTGTATTCACGAACACGCGTGTATATGCCATCGTGGATGTGCCATCCAGCACAAGCTTGGACATGCCATCCAGCGCAAGCTTGGACATACAATCCAGCGCAAGCTTGGGACATGCAATCCAGCACAGTATTGCATGCATGCAAATATGCATTGTAGGGAATTCTCAGGGCAGTGGCGTATCTATTCCCTCCCCCAACCAGAAATGAGTAAAATCTGGATGAGACCCTTGTCGCCCTTGGCCATAAGCATAAGAAATATCTGGATGAGACCCTGATCCCCAGACCACGATACGAGACAAGCAGCCCTTTAGTTATCCATGGTTCTATTTGGAAAAAACATTTTTTTAGAGACTCCAATGTTATAAGTATTGCCGTGGCCCTTTCAAAAAATCCTGGATCCGCCCCTGTAAACTACCCATATGCGCTGGAAAGCATGTCCACTCGAAAGCATGTCCACTCATGCGCTGGAAAGCATGTACACTCATGCGCTGGAAAGCACGTACAATCCAAAACCTTCACGCGTGCGCGTTGTGGCACATCCACGCACCTGTATGTGTCAAATCTTGCACATCCACGAGTCCCAAAAGCGTGTATGTGCGCTCTAGAACATGCGTGGATATGTCATATTTGGATAAAAATATACCTCTCAATGCTTTGTAAGAATGTGTGTTGAACTGGGCCATTTAACTCAGGAGTCTTGATCAGTCATGTAAAATTGTCTGCCTACAGTCAAAGAGGATGTGGAGAAGGGAAGGAAAGGAGGTCTGGACAGTTGTGTAGGCATTAGCTAATGAGTCATTCATTCCTCCACCCAATTTTGCTAAATTGGCACACCAAATTTGCTCTCTCGACCATTGAGCTCCCAATTCAAACATTTATTTGCTGGAACTGCGGCAGACATGTGCCATATTTTTAGCAGCTGTGCAGTCCAATTTAAATTCATCTTTTATTCGAGGTTGCCTTGGTTCTTTTAAGTAGGTTTTGTCCTTCTGGGAGACTTTGGTTGGACTAAGCAAATAATATTCAACTTTGTTTGTCTTGTCCTTTATTCTGGTATACACCATTTCTCTAAGATACACAACCGAATTTGTCATACAAGTGTTCCTCGTCACTTTCTCCTTTTTCCTATTGCAAGGAAGGAAAGTTGATTTTCTCTGGAGAAAGAACATTGTAATTTTTGATGCCCAGCAGTTACTTGTTGCACTTTAATTAATTTGAATCTGTTCTTCAGTATTTTTTTTATTGTCTTCAGTTCGAGTTCTGTGATATGAAAAGAACAAGATAAAAAGAACGAGACTATGGTAAATTCTTTCTGTGAAATAATGGCTAAAATTTGAATGAGTATTGGATGGACTATAGACTCATGCCAAAGAGGAATTGTGTCTCCTGGAAGTGAAAGAAATTGTTTCTGGGGAACCACAAGAACATGCAAATGAGGAATGACCAACTGCAAGTCATGCAAATTGCCCATTGATATTCTGGCTCAACACAGATTAGCATGCTCAAAAAGCAAGCATGGCCAAGAGACACACAGGCTTGTGAGGCAGCAAAACTCAACCTCAATTTTTGCTTCATTGGTTTTTTTGGATTCTTTAAAATGTTGTTTCCTCATCCTTTTCAGTTCTTTTGTCATCCATTTCTCATGTTATGTTCTTGAATTTCTCCCGGGCTCTATTCTCTACCATGTCTTGGTCAATCTGTGGTCTTTGTCTTTATCTAAGATACAGGAATAGACACCCTCCTTTGTCTTTCAGATCTATAGTTCATCCCAGTTTTGAAGATGGACCTTTGTTTGGTCATCCATTGTCCTTAGCAGTCATTCAGAAATCTTTTCTTGGTCTTAATATCTCCAATGTGAAACAAGAAGCAGATGTATTTTGGCGAGAATGTCAGGTCAGGCAATCTCCGGCAAAAAAAAAAAACGGTAGCAACTTTGCATTTCTTTTATGACGTTGAACCACTCAATAGGCAATGTAGTCTGTGGGTTTTTACAATGGCTGATCATGATTTGTTAAACCAGCATGAATGAGAAAACAATGTCCTAATATTTAATGTATTTTATGTTGTTTTAATCTCTTTTTCTTCAATAGCAGAAATATATTTTCATTATTTCTCCAATAACTTAACTATTAAGTGTTAAGCTTATTTTAAAGTTGGTTGTATTCTAAAGATGCAATAGATTTAGTTGGAACTGGGCTTATCATTTACAGCTGCTTTAATAAACTGAGCATTATCTTTTTTTGTCTTTCTATATGCCAATCATATGTTGATATTTCTCTTTTTTCCATTTCCAGGTATGTGTGGCTTTTTGTTGCATTGGATTACCATTGGTGTTACCTGGTATTGCATGGTGAGTAAACATTGACTTGTTTGTCATGAATCCGAGTCCAGTCTTGAGCTCTGTTTTTTCAAAGTGTGGTGTGCTGTACATCTATAAAGTGATTAGAAATGTGCATTATAGTTAATTAATTTGCATTGGACAGCCATTGCCATTTGCGTCGATGTATTGAGTTCAGGCCAGATTATTTGTCATGAATCCCAGTGAGGTCTGCAGTTCTGTTTGAAGATAGATAGATAGATAGATAGATAGATAGATAGATAGATAGATAGACAGACAGATAGATAGATAGATAGATAGATAGATAGATAGATAGATAGATAGATAGATAGATAGATTGATAAATAGATAGATATGGTAAGTGCAGCCCTCTAAGCCCAGTTCTGGGCGCTCACGAGGGTTGATTGATGATATGGGAGAGAGAGCGGGAGTCCTCAGCATGTTACACATTTACCCCATGTGAGGGATCTTTTACTTGCCCAGCATAGACACTGATACAAGGGGCCACCAATTTAACGTCTCATCCGAACGACATCCAGCTGGGATTTTGCTCATGAAGTTACACTGAAAATTTTGGGTTCCCCACCCGGTGTTTGAACCCATGCAGGCAAAGACCTTCAGCTGAGCAGGCGGTAACCTTAACCACTTGGCCACCCAGCTGCTATTGAAGAATAGTTGCCTTCTAGTTGGGCATAACTAAAGTCCCATAAAGCTGACTCACTGGCCCTGTCAGATAATTCTAGGATTTTAGAAAAGAACGAAGAACCAAAAAACTTGACTTCAACTTCAAGGGAGAAGACAGGTTTGACAGCCTGGCAAAGACAACTTGCAAGGAGGCCGACAATATTTTATTTCCGGTCCTGATAGAACCAAGTTGGACTTTTTCTGGCAGCTTGCTTCTTATCACTTCTATAGTTTGGCTTTTTGTAGATAAAGGTCAACAATTATGACTATAATTTTTGGTACCAGTCGGCTAGTGAATAAGTTTGAAGTTTTGCTATTCTGTGGCTGCCTAAATGATTTGTTTTAAGTTTTTTGCCTGAAAGCGCCTTCATTCAGCAGTTTTGTGATTGCGTTTTCAGTTGCACTTATTTAATGGTGCAGTTGTTCATGGAGAAGTAGCTGATAATGGTTTGAGTGATATTTTGTGTTTTGCACAATTATGATGCTTTTATTCAATCGAATGAATATTTGCCAGTTTTTCCAGTTCTCTTATAAACAGTGATGGTGCAAAGTGGTCATCAATCAAAGCTTTGTAACACACAATTCCAATTCGGAAAAATGTTCAGCCAGTAATTGAGGCAAAAATGGCAGTCACAGTTTAAACTCTATTTATCTATCTCTTCTTTGCTGTGGTATGATGTCATTGCAGCATGCCCGACATTGCTCGTGAGCTAAGTGGATTAAGAGAACGTGTATTTCAATATTTACTTTGATATTTGTCTTTTGGAAAATTTTTTTGAGTTTTTACTTTGTGCATACATACACATAATATTTGTAGTCAAGTTCCAAGTTGCTGGACTAATTATTTTTTTCTATGATGATAAATGCAAGATTTAAATAAAATTTGTGATCTCAAAGTGTGAATTGTATTTATCACGCCAGAGATTGTCTATATTATCAGTGTGCCGTAAGACAGCCTGATTCCTATGAGGAAGAGGAGTGGAGTGTGCTCCAGGGAGACTCACTCTATCAGTCCCTGATTCAGTTTTGAAGGATAGACCTCAGTGCCATTTGCCTGCCTTGCATTTCCTTCATTTAACACTGGGTTAATTCCACAAATTGATCCACCAGGAGTGTTCCAGAATGATAGCTTGGTGGCTAGTGGTCATGATAGGCTGGACATGGGGCTGGTCATGGAAACCCAGCCTATTGAGCTCTATTGGGAATATGATAGAGCATGCAAGGGGCCTCTGCTAGTTCAAGGGTGGCTTTAACTCTACTAGGCATCCAAATGCCGTTGGGACCCTGTGGGCTCTTTGGGATTAGATTCTTACATCCCCTCTGGTCCTGTGGTGGGGTCCAGTACAATATGATATATAGGTTGCTGTACTAAACATTTCGAATACTATAAGTTGGACGCATCACTTCGTCAGCAAAGTAAAATGCAGAGTGTTTATATATGTCAACACTCAACAGTGATGAAAGATTTCATGAAATTCCCCAATATATTTTGATATTTCCAAAGATGATTTGAAGCCTTGATCATTATTTCCTGTTGTAGAACAGTGCTGTGGATGACTGGATTAAATCCTGATTTGGTTTCCAGGAACATTCTTTCTAAAGCAACTATGGTACCCAGCATTTGTCTTTGTTTTGGCAATGTCGCCTAATAGAAAACGCAGTACCTAACATGGAAGGAATCTTTCAATCGCGTTGCGGAAATTGGTATTATCAGTGAGGGTTGTCATTCATCAATGCCTTGTGTTTGTGTTTCTGATTATTTTAACTTGCAGAGTATCACTCTGCCACTCTGTCTTTTTTTCTTGTATGCAATTTTCATGATTTGGAGAGAACTCAGAACGTGGGTGTAGAATGAAAGAACTTTTCCATAAGGCTAGTGCAAGTGGCAGATCATTTCTCTGAAACATGAATATTCGCATGAGCATATGATTTTGTTTGGAGTCATGCATTCAGCTTACAGACAGACACCAGATTGGTCAGAATCCTGTGATGTGTGAAATCTGATAATGGAAATACTCACTTCCTAATATAGTGGACATTTGGTGGTCAGCCGCTTGGGTAAATAATCGCTTAAGTGCCTGCCTGGTGGCCACATCATGATGTGCATTATTTATGCAATAATGCAACCATTTACTGCAACTGTTATAAGCTGTGATGTCTCATAAACATGGTTCATTTAACAGCCAAAACAACAAAACAGACAATGCCTATGTGAAAGGCAGTTCCCGCGTGAATAAGAAGGATGTTGCTGTAATTTTCTTAGTGACAATTTCCATGTTGTATTACTGTTTTCTCTTTTACTGTGCAGAAGGTTGCTTCTGTAATACAAATGACTGTACGTTGTACAGTACATTGTATTTCATGTGCAATGAAATATTGAGAAACAAATTGAGAAATATATTGAAATGGTTTGAAAAACTTGGTCACTAAAGCATAATTATATACAAAATTATGTTATGATATTTAGTCTTGAATTGAAAATAAGGTATGTAGTAGGGTAATGTGGAGTTGGCCCTTGAGAGTTTTACTGTCTTCTCCTTTCTTCCTCAGAAGCTACTCCAAAAGTCTTTTATATACATGTTGCTTGCCCGTTTTGATATTTGATACAGTGTATACGTGCAACAAGTATTACAGTCCTTGTCATACTTACGTGGAATCTCAATTTTTTTTTTCTATGCTGTTGAAGCATTGCAATATATGTAAATTACCTACCAGCTGTGATGTCATTTCAAACTGGGTCAGATTCCCCAGTTTCTAGCCAATGTTGATCCTCCTGAACTGAGCGTCACAGTTTCAACACAGTGTCAGAGTAAGAGTTTTATCAGGGATAGCCCCTACAACTACGTCATCACAGCTTGATAGCCAATGGACTGACAGTAAACTACGCATCACAGTTCAAACATTGATATGTTGAAGGAAGCATTACATTTGTGATCCCAATGATTTATCACTGCAATCACCAGTCTAATCCTACCAAATGGCAGCTTTGTGAGCATTCACAGTAGACAACTGTTATAATCCCCACAGAGTTGTTTGATTAATCTACAAACTTGCTAACTTACAACTTTAAACTTTGATGGAAGTTGGTATTAACAGATGGTTTTGACAATTTGTTTGTAAACACATGGCTTACGTTATGTATATTTGTTCTGGCAGCCCATTGGCACAGAGGCTGTGATGTCAAACTTGCATGGGTTTTCCCAGACCCAATTTTCACTCTGACACTGAGTTGAAACTGTGATGCTAAGTTGGGTGGATTCGCATTGGTTAGAAGCTGGGGAATCTGACCCAGTTTAAAATGACATCACAGCTTGTAGTTAATTTACATATATTGCAATGCTAGAATAGAGTCATCTCTAACATCACAGTTCAACAGCATAGAAAAGAACTTGAGATTCCATGTAAGTATGACAAGGACTGTAAGGTGATTTTGGCTTGAAATTTTCCCTCTGAATGACTGGGCTTTCAAATGAAATTACCATACAACACTGTAAATGTTGACATTCGATCCAAACTGTAGCTATCGTCTTTGCCAGATGATTGTCATCACTTTTGAAGCTGAGATTTTGTAAATCATTTGCTAGAAAGCCATATGTCCTGCCTTTGTGAAATGTGATCAAGCACATTCTCAGAAAATTAGGATTGGTTTCTATTGAGTATTCCAATGAAGATTGACTCACAGGATGTTGAATAGCAGCTCACTGATACGATCTGTAACCTTATTGTGTTGTCCTTCAATATATTCTGAAATAATTAATTCCTATTCATGATTAAAGCAGCATCATTTAATTACTATGATGAAAGAAGGAATATGATGAAAGAAGGATTATTCTTTCAGTTTTCTTGAAAATTTAAGTTGAACAGTATAGACAATTTACTATTGTGCTAATTATGATACACTGTTGACATATTCTGTCTTTATCAAGCTCTAGGCTATTTGTCCGCCGAGGTCTTATATTATGGCTAGTCCAAATGGCCTTCAAAGTTGTTGATCCTGACAAGAAGGAACAGGCCGCATCTCTATGTACACAAGAGACCTGGCCTTTAGCGATTAGCGGTGTGGCACAAGGAGCTCAACTGCCACACGTGTTTAGACTAGAGCGACCCTGCCATCCGACACGCTAAACTCTGTTTGGTCCCCAGATAAAGCAACCGATGTATGAGGGCCTGGGGCATGGCGTGCATACCAATCACCAGCTTTCATCAAGACAATGAGCCTCTGCAATACAACTCTTAGCAGCTTCATCGATTCCTCAGAGCAAAAAACATTGCAAGACTTAGCTGACAATCTTCAAAGCCACACTGACTGTCCTACGTGAATGGAAAGAAAATGGACAAAAGAGCAACCAAATGATCAGCTGGGACTGACTTTTTTATTTTGGTGTTTCCTGTTTTACATTCAACACAAGGTCTACAGTTTGTTTGATATTAGAAAAAAGGCTCCAACTGCGCATATAGGCCTACAATGCCAGGAGTGTATTAAGATTTAAATTTCTTCATCTGTTGCTTCCACTTTTCAAACAAAATACCTTCAAAAAGCATTTTGGTGTTTCACATTCATGATGTCAATGTTGCTAATGTCTAATCTATGTGTTTATCTTAATTTCACTGAAAGGTTGAAAGGACCGGTAGGGCGGTTACTGGATTTTATGTCATTTGACATTTAGGAAAAATATTCCCCTGAACGTGTCCAGAAACTAGACAAGGGTGCCGTACGGAAATGTGTAGACAAATCAGGAGTGCATACTTTTTTTCAACAGTGTCTATGTAGTTTTGCATCTCCCGTGTTCCAAGCACCCAGGCAGACAGACCACTTTTAGAACTGAGTGGCACTGCAGATGTGAACAATTCCATGCTGATTGCTTGTCTGCAGCTGCTGTTTGATGAATCATCCCTGCAGTGGCCTCCTGGCCAGACACATGTATCACAAAAGATGTAGAATTGCAGACTTATGGACACATTGACAACTCAAGCTCATGTTCTCCTCACTCCTGCCCATTTTTATGGTGTGATCCAAAATACTTTCTATGGCAACAGCACATATGCCAAAATCGGGGCTCTCACAGTGCAGACATCATATTAAGAACAACACATATACAGCTTCCTGATTACTCTGTAATATAGCTTTTTCCTGGTCATGGAGTAGGTTATCATATAACTAAATATACTCATGTCTGTTTTGCTAAGAGTTGTGACGAATTGCTTAAAACAAATTTTTGTGTCCATATCTGAGACACGAATGTTACATGTGATTTCTTTGCATTTTAGATCACATGATTTGCCACAAGTGTATATGAATGCAAGCTTCTAAATGTGTTACCTGACAATGTAATTGATACTTGGAACATCATTCTATAACATGCTTAACTTGTACATCCTTTCTGTATAGTGTGAATTATCTTCTCAATAGGCTTCTGTGCCATATCATAACATGGATATGATAAAAATCACTGCCTGCATGGTGACAATATCATAATTCATATCAATATGAAATCAATTATGAGTCAAAACTTTTTCCTTATATTGGTGCTACCATGCTGCTGCTCCCAGGCCAAACCAGGGCTAAGGAGACTAAGCCAGAAAGCATAGAAAAGATGACGGACGGGTGGCGTCCAGCTGAACTCTTTTGTTAGTATTTTCTAGCTTTTCTGTATTGTTGTGTGTATTTCTGCTTTGCAACTTGATGTTCAGTGATTAGGCTTCACATCTGTTCGCAGAAGGCTTCACATCTGTTCTCATGTTGTGGGACAAAACGTAATCATGAATTTGAGAGAAATGAAAAAATTATAGATGGAAATACTTTCAAGCGGGGCTCCAGACTGTGTCAGCTCAAAAGCTCGCTTCCTAGTGCTTTACACAATCGCACCTCATCTGTATCAAGTGAACACTCTACATTTGAAGCATCCCGTGATCAAACAGAGAAGAGGATTGCTGCTGAGCACAAATGTCTCTCCAAATGTGAACGGATTAGTCTCGTGTTTCATGGCTTAAATCTATGCTATAGAGCATTGCTCAGTGTTGCACATTGCTCTGCCATTTGTTGTCATCTTTATGCTACAACAGTTGCCTACTAAGTACTGACAATAATGCATTATTTATTGCATCCCTTAAACAGTAACTGTTTCAGGGATGCAATAAATAATGTGTTATTGTCAGTACTTAGTGCATCATAAGTGTGAGTGATTAATGATATAAAAGAGGCAATGAGATTTTCCCCAATTCTCAATTGAACATACAGTCATGGCTGCCAAGTTAATATGCTCTCAATGCCATCTCTAATCAACTTTATCAAAATCTAGAATCAATATTCAGTGCATACACTCAAGCTCCTGTTAGTGGTCGAATTTGACCAGAAGCACCATTTGCATGGATTCGATATTGGATGGCTTTGCTGAAGGCTAATAAACATGATACCAAAGGCATCCAGTAGATTAGTTAGAGAGGGTAAACATGCATGTTGCAGGTACCTGGAAAAGGAAAAACATTATGATGAGGTAGCTACATCAATATTTTGAATCCAGGTGCCATTCTCATGAAGTGATTTGCACCAAATTGCTGTTGCTTTTTTGCAGCTAGGTTTGTCAAAGCAGTCTCAAGGTGCACGTTTGGGCAACTATACATAAATTGACAATATAGTTATTAGTCATAGTAAATATTGTCAAGTTTTTAATTTCCAGATGTGATTTCGATTTTTGCTTCCCAATGGCTTCATCTGGTATGCAAGATAATGACATCAACCATTTTGTGTGTATAATTATACAATGTATATATGAAACTCACATCAGGTAGAATGCAACAACATGGAAATTAATGGGAATATTCATGAAATTGTACTGTAATCCCCGCCTATCATCAGCTTAACCACACAGCATGTTCCTCAACAGTAGCAGGCCGGACTGTCAACTGACGCACTGTACCATGCCCTTAAGCAGAAGTGTGATGATTAATCCTTTGCATGGCCCTGTTTATGTTGTATTGACCATCAA
This sequence comes from Platynereis dumerilii, assembly GCA_026936325.1. NCBI lineage: Eukaryota > Metazoa > Annelida > Polychaeta > Phyllodocida > Nereididae > Platynereis > Platynereis dumerilii. The sequence goes on from JAPTHN010000007.1 coordinate 3,711,280, forward strand.
CAATTTCATATCCAACCATGTTCCGCTAGTAGCTTTTATTCACAATATCTTTTATAGCTGTAGTATATCTGCTTCAGAATGTTGTCGGAGACTGATACCAAACCACTTGGCAAGCCAGCCTCACAGCGAGAGACAATGAATGGAGATTAATCCAAGGAAGAAGTGTTTTGTGTCAGGCCCTGCATGTGAAGAGCTTGCTAAAGTGGCTGGCAATCTCCAAGAATAAGCCCACAAGCTCCTTGATCAGGCAAGATTTACTGTGGGTGACAGTATGGTTCAATGCCCTCAATTATTGAGCCGTTTTAAGAGATGAGGATTGCCTGCAAGGGCCACTTTGTCAGACAGCGAGGAAGCTGGTGTTGAGTGGTTACCTCTCGGGCCCCTGGCTGCCACCCGTCAGACCAGTAATGGGACAGGTCAGGCTGACCATAGCAAAAAAAACGCCTTACTTTCAACACATGCTATTTAAAGTTGAATTAAGAATTTAGCTTAGCATCTATCAATTAATTTTGCAGCAGTCTTTTCAAAGGAAATTTTTTTCTTTTTCTTTACTGAAAGCAATTTATTACAGGGTGTCTGTCCCACATGCAAACGAATGTTCCACTATCACCTGGAATCTGGAGGTCACACAGGAGACACAAACATACTCATGTGTATATTATATGCCATTATGTAATAATTTTATCACATTTTCATTGTGTTTTACTCTGATTTTCAGCTGCATTTCACGCTGCTGAGTGTTGATTTTTTGTGATGCAACCGACTGTGCCTGAATACAGCCTATTTGCTTGATATCACACTAGTATACTGCTTTGCCTCTCCCAATTGGTTCCAATTCACATGCAAGTTAGGATAGACTGTAGGCTGGTTTATTACTTAGCAGACTGGAGCTCATTTATAGCCTTCTGATAAGATAACAAGCCATATGACTTCCTAAAAATGGATCATGTAATAAGAGCTTTGTTTTGGTTATCTCGATTATCTTGATTAATTTTCCAGGTTGATTCTTTCCAGGCCAACTCTAAAGCAAGGCATTTGTCTTTGTTGTGGCAATTTTTGTTCGTATAGAACAGATTTCCCAATCCAGCAGCAACCTTGCAATCTTGTTGCGGTTATTGGGTACTATTCAGGAAGGGCTGTCGCTCTATGGTCCTGCGTGTTTGTGTTTCTGATTATCATAACCAGCAAGCAGCTCTCCTCATCTCTTTTGTGTGTGTGTGCAATTGTCATGATTCGGAGAGAATCTCAGTGAGTGTGTTGTGAAAGAAAGTTTTTCCCATGAGGCTAGTGCCAGTGGCAGACAATCGCTCAGAAACATGAATATTTGCAGAAGCATGTGATCTTGTTGCTGGTGGTTCAGCTTGTGGACTGACACAAGATTTGTCAGAATCCTGTGATGTGTGAAATCAGACGAGAGAGGATCTCATAATTATCCCAATATGGTGGTCGGCCACCATCAGTCTATTGCTTGGGTGAATACTCCTCTTCCCACATTTTGATATGTGTTGTTTATGCTATGATAATGGAAAAATACATACTATATATTGCAACTGTTATGAGCTACAATGGGTCATGAACATGGTTCATTTAACAGCCAAAAGAGAGGATGCATATGAACGACAGTTGGTGCATGTATATTGCACAAGAGGGATGCTACAGTAATTTCCTTTGTGATAATGTTTATGATGTGTGTTTCTTTGTTGTACTCATATTTCCTGCTGTAATATGAATGACTGTACCTACTGTGAGATGTTTTATGAGCAATGCATTATGAAGAAACCTTCTCAGCATAAATGTCTTTCACTCTCCCAACAGAACCATATATCGCGGGGTGTATTCCTTATTGAATAAGATATTTTAATATACTATTTGGTCTCAATGGTGTGGGCTACTGCTGTTAGGTCAAGTTAAACTGACTTTTCAGTATTATTATGCAACAGAAACATGAAATGTTACTGACAAATGAAAAGAGGTATGCACTAATGGAAAATAAAACATTTTCATTTACAAGTTTGTTTTACTATTGTGGTTGTTTTTGAAAGAGCAAACTAAAATCAGCAAAGTTTTGTGTAAATAACAGATGATACACTATTTTAAGGTCAACCAATCCAGTTTAGGGGTATGTAGATCGACACGGCTAACTCTGGAGCTGGATTCCCAGGTTTCTGAATTCTCTGACTTTTACATGATCTTGATCTGTAAGGCAGACAGACCATGACAAGGGCACCGACCAATCCAGATCGCAATGGGACCAGTGCACCATCTAATTATCTGCTATCCCAAAAAAGAGGCATCATCATTTGCGTCTGGTGATCCATGAGCAGAAATTTACTTCTGTCAGTTTAATTCTGTTTTTTTAATAGATACGGGTGTACAATAGTATGACTGTTACTATTTCCAATGAAGACAAACTTTGCCAACTTGTTCACTGTGCCCTTATCAAACTGGGGCCAAGCTGAGGTCAAGGTCTTTTATTTAGCCAGGTTCAAATGGCCTGCCTAGTCATGAAAGCTTTGAGTCTGCATAACGAGAAGAGACAGGCCACATCTCTATGTACACAGGGACAGGCCTAGGGGCGATTAACGGTGTAGCGCAAAGAGCTCAACTGCCACACGTGTTTAGACTAGAGCGACCCTGCCACCCAACATGCTAAACTCTGTTTGGTCCCCAGATAAAGCAACTGATGTATGAAGGCCTGGGGCATGATGTGCATTCAAATCACCAGGTTTCATCAAGACAATGAGCCCCTGCAATACGACTCTTAGCAGCTTCATCGATTCCTATGAGCTTCTGAACTGACAAAAACATTGCAAGACTAAGCTGGCAATCTTCAAAGCCACACTGAATGCCCTACGTGAATGGAAAGCAAATGGACAAAAGAGACAACCAAGTGATCATCTGGGACTGACTTTCATTTTAGAGTGCTTCCTCCTTCACTAAGTCCTGGTATGTCAGATAGCAAGGTTTGAACCAACTACGCATGTGTAAAGTGTGTGAAGAATGAAACGGGCTTAATTTGTTGATAGGCCTACCAGCAACCCAAAGGAAATATGTTCAGAAAGCTTTTAGTTGTTACACAACTTTTACATTCAGCTAACTATAATGTTTAATGTAAGTTCCATCTTTCCATTAATGGTCTCATTATGGTTTTTGGGAAAAACAACATAAGTTCCTGCAGTACATACATGGAGACATAAAAAAATACATGTATATTCATTCTCATTAAAACTGGGACCGTAAGAGTATGATTGTTGTGTTTCAGGGATTGTGTTACATTTTCCCACTTAAAATGCTTTTTCTAATTACATTTCATGTTCTCATAAAGTTAGCATTAGTTTATCATTTTGTTATCTGACCGTACAATTAATAAGCAGAGACGAAATGCTGATCTCATTACTGGCTATACTGAAAAGCACTGAAAATTGTCATCTTGCAACTATGAAGATAGCCACACAATAAGGTGGTTCAAATTTAATACTACAATTAATCTTATCAGCTGTAATGTCTCATTACGAATAAAATCATATATATATAAAAGGCCAGTATGTGATTGGTCTCTGGGCCTGACTACAACACATTCAGTTCAAGGCCAATTTAGCACCGTTTGACATTCAGAATCAACATTCAGCCGAATGTGTCAAGAAACAAGACAAGTGTAATGTGTGGTCAGTGTCAAAGGACGGTTTTTGTCAGGAGTAATCGTCAGATGTGTTCAGTGTCCACCCAGCTGGCATCTAGTGCATCTTTCTCCGCCACTGGATTATGGGACATTGGTGTCAAACCAACCACAAGAGTCAGAAACAGTTATAGGCCAATACTGAATGTCAGTGCTGCTGGTTAAGTGATTTGGAGACTGTGAGGCATATATAATATATCTGTACGAGGGGCGTTCAGAAAGTTAACGGCTTCTTTTTATATGGACACTTATTTTCAATATAGAGCTAAGAATTTTTTACAAGATAAAATTCAGGTTTCAAATGGATTTCCGAAATTCCACACTATTTGGACATTTTTAAGTCATTCTGTGGTTGCCATGGAAACAGAAAGTTCAGCTTGGTGGCGCAGGTAATGTTGAGACAAAAAAAGCTAATGAGTTGGGGCTGGGAAAGACATCGCTCTCTCAATTTTATTAGTGAGATTGACGATATTTGACACAAGAAATATAATTTTAGCTTCTAGATATACTTCAAACACACCAAATGTTTGTATTCTTATTCTGAACCCATGTGGGAAAGCACTCCTGCATGCAAGATTTGGCAAGAGAGATTCAGTTGGCAGGATATTCGTGGGGACCTTAACTACATCAGGACTTGCATAGATTCACCGGTATGAACAAGAGACCTAAAGGGACAGCAGCATCCATACCAGTTATTCATGTGACTTATATACATAAGTCCTGGTTTCCCCTTACTTTAGTCACTTGGGGCCATAGTTTCAAGGCTTAGGATGACCGAAATGCTTTCACAAAACTTTGTCTCGAGGGCTTTAAGGAACATGTTCTTCAATGTGTCAGGTGTATGAATTAAAGCTTTTGGTATACCTGCATGGGAGTATTTCTAAAAGCAATATAATATTTCTTGAGTCAATTATTGTCAATCTCACTAATACCAGTGATAGAGCGAGGTCTCTCTCAGCCACAATTCATTCGCTTTTTTGACCTCAGTAGGCCTATTACCTGTCCCACCTAGCTGTTTCTATGGCAACCACAGAATGACTTTAAAATGTCCAAGTTGTGCGAAATCTTTGGAATCCATTCAAAACCTGCTGAATTTTATCCTGTAAAAAAATGTGTATATCTAGATTGAATAGAAGTGTCCATATAAAAAAAGCAATAAACTTTCTGAACGCCCCTCGTATATTGCAACAAAAATGGGTGTGCTTATGTTTTTATTCTGCATATTGCCAAATGCAATACAGACGCCTCCAGTTTTGAGCCTCATTTGCCCTGTAATCTGGGTATTCAAATGTCTGTCAGTATGATTAATTGAGGCTTGAGAGCAGAGTCATCTTTCATCTCACATTTGATTCATATATTTTTTTCCAACATCATTTCCAATGTCATTTGACATTTGTCACTGTAGTTGCTGATCTCAAAGTGCAAGTGGAAAACATTGCAGTAACGCAGCGATTAATATGTTGCTTTGGAAATATAGCCTACATGAGAAGATAACTTAATTGATACATTTTGGCAGTCTCTGTGTGTCATTCAGCTGGTGATGTATACTCAGGATGTCACACTAGCATTAGGAAATCCACCACAAATCTAGTTCAGAATCTGATACTCAAGTGATTGTAATCATTTATTATATCAGATAGCGTCATGCTGAATTTGTGACATGATATAAGCAGAGCATGTGTGATTGTATCAGCTCAAAGGCTCGCCTCTCACCAATCACAGCTCATCTGTATCAGGTGAATGGTGAACAGTGAACAATCTACATTTGAAGCATCATGTGATCAAGCAGAAAGAAAGGAAGAACAGGATTGCTGCTGAGTTCTGATGTCCCACCAAATATGAGCAATTAAGTCTGTGTTTGAAAGTTGCTCGAGCATGAAGTTGCATCTTGTGAGGTGATATCGTTAGATAATTTTTGCTGCTACCATGACAAGAGTTGCCCCCCCATATGATGTGTATGGAGCAGTTTGAGTACTGATAGAAGAGATCAATCTCACTTTGTCATCTTATACCACCGTCCTTGTTCATGCTACAGGACTTCCAGGTTGTTCCCTTAGGCTGGATGCCAATTTGCATAGAGCAGTGTAAAGCAGACTGACACAGACTGAGCCAGGGAGGCATGGCTGGCCTCAGGAATGAGTGAAGCTGTCTGGTTGTACTTAGGACATAGATTACCCCAAGAATCTGTGAGATTGGGCCCTGAGCTGTGATGGAAATACTTTCAAAGTGTCATACAGATTTATTTATTTATTTATTTATTTATGAAATATATTTACATTACAGGACAGTAAAACTGTATTCAAGTTGGTCCTGCATAAAAATATAAATGAATAATAAAATCTATAAAATTGTATCAGCTCAAAGGCTTGCCCCACACCCATTGCACCTCATCTGCATTAAGTGAACACTCAACATTTGAAGCTTTGCGTGATCAAACAGAAAGTAATCAGAGAAGATTGCTGCAGAGCGCTGATGTCTTTTCAAATCTGAGCGGATAAGTGAATGCAACATCCAGCCATGCATTGAGAACTACTATGCAAACAAAAAAATTCTTGACTACTAAACCATCGCTGCCTAATAATTTGGCACTCGGTGTATTGCACTCTGTCATTTTGTTTTCAAAGCTTCTATGTGGCAATGTTCTATCCTGATATATTGCCATCTTTTAGCTAATTCCCCCCCATGTAAGGTTAACGCACGTATCTTTGTCAGAGGTAGCTAATTGAGTAGATGGACTCATCGCCGGGGATCCTGCGGGAGACACCTTAGCACTTGCCACCACGAAACACCTACTCAAGAAATACCAGAGGCTCAACAGTTTAGATTCACGTATCCATTTAATACACAATTCATAGACAGTTACATTAAGAGTCATTCGAAGAACCGATGGTAACCAACTTATCAATACATTAAACAACGATCTTAACGAATTACATACATCATTAACTAATGCCATCTCAATCAACCATGACCTGAGGTTCCTTTAAGAGTAACCCTTGATCATACCTCTAACAACAATACCCTTACCTGACGAATCGTCACCCCGTCAGGGAGACAGGTAGCCCTCCTGCTGCCTCAGCGGGAAGCGGGCACTGTTCTGGCTGGGCAAACAAGCTTGCCCCCAGAGATTGCTACTAGGGTGTTCTGCGGCTGCGCAGAAACACCAGGGTAACTGTTGCCATGGAAACATGGGGTGAGTTCTACCCCGTTGCTATCATTGAATCTCATTACACAATAATATAATATATCACATTACTTCTATACAATAATAATACAAATGATATTACAGAATTAAGGTCTTGAGGTTCATGGCGATTTGAGGAAAGTTCCTATAAGAGGAAAGAATGAAGACACCTCTGAAGCTAAAGGCTCAGCGGTGACATCCCGACCGATCGAGGATTTTTTTATAAGATGGTTTTTCTCCGGTTTGAAGAAAACATTATTTTAAACTTACAATCGAATACGGATTACATTCACGTAATAATGAATTAATATACACTGTGCCTAATAACGTAACTATTCATTGAAAAGCAAAGGTATTTCCTTTCAAAGATAGAAGCCTGAATGCTTCATGCTGATTAACAGAACGATGTAAAGACTTGTGAATAGATTTGTGTAACTATTGAGAGGATTGTTAATCGACTTTGTACATGATACCAATTTAGGTACGGACAGAGGAAACGCGTCTCATTGCACCTGAATTTTGTGAGTGCTTTAATGAAAGTTGTGGTGACATCAGGATGATGTAACCACTACCACCGGGCAGGCGGAAGGGGGGGAAAAATTTTAAGATAAAATCGGGCGTGTGCAATATGCCCATGAAAGACAATTCGGAAAAAGGAAAAATTTTGAAAGGGAAGCAAGAATATGACTTGCATCCGTGAGAGGAGAGGAACTGAATGACAGTTCTTTTAATGGTGTCAATGAGATGCTGGAAGGGGAGCTCAGATAGGAAAGTGAAATCTAAATTTTAATGATTGACAGAAAAGGACAAGTTATTCTTATGACCTATGTGCCAAATTTTTTCAATTTTTATGAATCGTTGGTTCGTCGGCCAACGTTATTTTTGGAAATAGAGCCGCTAATTACATGGCTCCTCAGCAAAAGAGACTCAAGCACCAGGCGAGTCAAGTAGCCGTTTTTATCAAGGGTAGTTACGGGTATCATCCCTTGCGTGTCATTGGATATGCATAGAGCTAAACCAAAAGCATGAAGTGCATTAAGACAGGACAGCCTTATAATTTTAAATGGGCTGGTATGTCCGATACCCTAAACTACAAAAGTAAGTAAGTAAAATGACATATAAGCGATAAGCGATTTTAAAAGCAACAATTAAATCATAAACGAAATATAGTCGAATCACGAATACCAACAATAACATGGATTAAAGCAACAATTATTAATTTAAAAGCGACAAGTAGCAGAATAATAATCAAAATGATGAAACAACAGTCCAGTATGGAGATAAAGAAGTCAATAGTGGACTATGGTTTCGTAGAACTTGTTACGTACACTCTAAACAATCCGAGTGAACTGTAGGCATAAGGCGTACAGAGAATGAAAACAATGCGAAAATAGGTAAACAGTATACTGGTGCAGTGGAGCAATAATGAAAACATAGGTACATATTAATACACCTGAGAAAACTTGTATAAGAAGGCTGGCATGCATAATGCATAGACCAGAATAATTAGCAAATGAGATTAAAGCATAAATCTATTTGATGTTAAGCTTATAAGAAATGAGATCAGATGTTTACAGAGAAAGTTCAGTGCAAGAGTTGACTTGTGATAACTGTTCGTGGACGCGTTGAGACATAACCTAGTGGCAAAGGTTTGAGTACTGAATTGATCAATTTCAATGAAAATGTGGATTATATCATCTAAGTTAATTGTAATTTGTTGGTTGATGCATAAATGTCTAATCAGTGATGCGCTTTACACAATACTAGTCAAGAGTCAATACATGATGTCAAAGATAACATGATCTGTATACGTGTAGACGAGAAGATTGGAAGAATCATTGATTGAAGGAGTCAGTTGTATAAGTCATTGATATAGGGCGAAGGAGGCAACACCGACGCTCGGTGCGTGGTGCAGAGGGTGAGACGTTGGCAGCGATTGGCTTGTCAAGTTCACATGAGATGTGTTTGTCAAGGGCAAACGAGGTGTCGACAGCGATGTGTTTCTCAGGGTCGAACGGAGTGTTCGACCTGGCAACTTGAAAGATGCCGGACGTCGTGGACCTAACGGACGAGCTGCGAGAGTTCAAGGTCCTATTACCATCCACCCAAAACGATGAGTGGGTTGTTACTGTTCTAACAGATACAGAACAACAATGTCATCCTGGATGAGTGGTCCTTCCACCATTCTCAGCTGTACCGAAGTGGCGAAGTGAATGGAAGCCATGAGAGACTACCATTACACGTCGGTCAATGTCATTTCGGAGGAATATTGTCTCTGTGAATGGAGCACAGGCGAGGTGCGAACCGGAGTGGTGGAAATAGCTTGATGTGGTGCCATAGGCACGACAACTTTAGCGGGGACAGGAAATGTTCTGAGCGAGTAACTGGTATTGTGGCGATTATGCTGAAGACTCGAGGGACTGATATAGCTGCAGTACTGCGAAGATTTGCCAGTCCGGCCTCGTTGCGTGACTAACCCAGGTTAGGGTCAGGCGGAGGAGGAGGTGGACTGATCTACACCTTGAACTGTTACTCACACTTTATGTTGGGGTCTGGCGAAGGAGGACGTGACTCGTTCGACACGACCTTCATGTTTTTATTCAGACAATCCCAATATCAGGTGGACCTTGATGGGTCATGGAGAAGAAGACGTATGTATGCACTTTCTGAGATCACGATGTTTATTATGTGTTTTGTGCGAGCACAACTTTGTGCGAGAACGCTGGGGAATGCGTGGTGAGGAGACTCTTCTGAACTAGACACAATCCATATTAGTGTCTGTCGACGGTAACTGATAGCAGGGGCAATCCGTGTTAGCCACCTGAATAAGGTAGTTACCGAGAGGAAAAGAGTGTCATTAAGAAGATGCAGGCCGGAAGGTAGTTGAGACAATCCATATTAGTCACCAACTAAAATGAGGCCATGCTCTTCAAGCACGATTGTTCGTTGATGCTTGCTGTAGAAACAGAGGCAATCCAGATTAGCCGACTGTTAAGAAGCCAAGCAGGAGATGACATCACCATATCATCATACAATGTGAGCTCGGTTGTGAATGGTGACATGTGCGACGAAGACTGCACAATGCCAAGCCAGACACAAAAGTTCAAAGAAAGTTCTGCAGTAATGTAGCCCCATGTTGGAACCAGGTCAAGGCAACGATATGCTTGCCGTGGTTACGACGGAAATGGAGTGAAACGGAATGTTCACACTAGTGGTCGCCCCGAAATGGTGCCCTCTTCATATTGCCATGGGATGACGACAGGAATACGGCCGACTCGAAGTGGTCGCACTTGCTGTCGGAACGTGGTCCCATACGCAAGCATGGTGCCCAAGGAGGTGGTGCTCCAATCGACTGACTTCCGGATGTTGAATCGGACGTGTCTCTTGATAGGGTGCCCGTAACAGTAGAAGTCACAGTGGAAGCACAGGCTCTGTAACGACTGTCTCAGGTCAAAGATTAGAGAACATATGCATCGAATGTGTCTCTGATCATAGGTGCCCACAGCAAGTCTTGCACTGATGTTTGACGACCAGCCCGACCAGCAACTCGTGATCAAAGAGACATTCCCGCAAATTATGTGACGACACAGCATTAAAATGGTATGCAATAGTCATACTGAAATTACTTTAAGAAACAGGCTAGGAGCTCAACCAATAAGGTTGCTGCAAACAACATGTAAGAAAAGGCACGTGATATATATATATAAAATATAAATAACTAAAATAAGAGATAATAAAAGGAATATCATAATTGGTTTAGATAAATAATCTGAATCCCAGCAAGATGCTGGTCGTTAAGTGTGTATAATTAAAAGGTAAAAAGAGATGTTTAAATGTAGATAGAAAGGTAGCAAATCACGGCAAAATTTGATGCATCATCATGGTGATCAGCTCCCCAAGATCAAAATGAATCACATCAATAAAGGAAGAAGATCACCCTGCAACGTGAGTATAAGATTATGAAATTTTAGGATGAGAAAGTGTTGCGTAAGGCGTATGCACAGAATATATGCATACCTTCAAGCATATGTCAGTAAAATGTTACCCATACAATCGAACCAACAAGGTGTGATTCTTCACAGACTGACTAAAATATAAGGGCATGCAAGCGTGGGTATGAAAGGGTTAAAATGCAACAATACACATACAGATAGAAAAGGGAAAAAGAAATGCAGTTAGAATGCAGTTGTACAGGAAAAGTTATTGCACGAAAGTGCAGTGCAAAGGGAATTAATCATAAACATGCAGTAGGATCAATCAGACGCTGGTACTGGTATCGTTAGGAGAGGGGGGTGGTGGAAGGGGAGGGGGGAAAGTTGGGCGGAGCAACAGTGACGTAGGACGAGTGGGGCGTGGTTCCAACTCGATATCAACTACTGAGCGATTAGGGGGGGTATCGACTCTGGTACCCATGCGAGGGGCCGATGGTTGCCGGGGTGAAGTGGACCGGCGAGGCGGGGTAGTCCGCCTCGGTGGGGTTGTACGGGTCGGTATGCGAGTAGGGGGGGTCATTTTCTTTGATGCAGCCAGGCCAGAAGTGGTGGCATAAGGTTTTATCTGTACTGAATGGGTAGTATCCGGTTCCATAACATTGGTGGACCGAAATTCCATCTCCCTTTGACGAAGTTCTCTAATTAGAGCTGAGTAAGGATTAAGCTCTTGAGTATTAATAACTTCTTGCATGTTATGACCCAATTTGTAAAGGTGAACTGAGTCAGATGCGAGCATGGTCACCGCAAACTGTCCTTGCATAATTTGCTGTAACTTTTTCTGCTTGTATAATGGAACATTAATGAGTCTAGGGAGTTCTACGTTAAGTGAATCAATCTGCAAAGAGCATAGTGCAGTATCCCAGTTGGGTTTGAGGATACTGTATAATCTATGATGGTCGCACTTGAAACTATTAGGACAAATGACACCTTTAAGAGAAAGTGAAGAAAGGTGGGACTTAATAGTAAGAACATATAGAAGTAAGCGCTGGTGTCCACTATTCAATTCCATGAATATTTCGATCTGTGGGAATTTGCGGGTTTCAGGTGAGCGATGCATCACTCTGAAATCCCTACAACATTTATGTAGACAACGCTTAGCCAAGCTCACTACCATGTAAAAGACACAAATAGTAAGAAGGTGAAGGGTAGTGATATGTATAAGACTGACAGGACTTATAGAAACAGGGTAAATTACATAGTTGACTGAATCACAATTCAGAGGACGTCCTGGAATGACTAGGTTGGCGTGGGATGGTTTAAAATGAGTAGCCATAACCATAGAGGATAAAAGGCCACTAAGGTATCTACCACGACAATACATAAATATTACCAAAATTAGAGACAAATATCCAGCTATGGAACCGATGAAGGCAAATCCACGGATCCAATGGCGAAGGCTGAACCAAGCTGAAAGATAGAAAGAAGCTTCCAGCTCGGCCCATTTAAGCAGAAAATCGTCACCCTTTTGTTGAATAAGGCGACTAAGTTCCTTAAGCTTAATGATACCATGTGTCATATTTGCAAGTGAGGTATTTGCTATTCTAGCAGCCACTGCAAATTTAGGCAAGGTGAAATTTGGCATGCCATAAGATTCATATGGTGGTAGACTTGTGAAGTTGAATTCACGTTCAAAAGAATGCATCGCAATTGCGTTAATAGTATAGTTGATTAAGAAGGGTTTATATTGATTATTTTCGGATGCGGGGCATCCTGTAATACGCCTGGGAATGAAACCTGAAGGGGAGGAGAATTCGCAAAAACAAAACTGGCCACGCTGAAGCACAGCGTAAAGGCTACCAGGAACGGGACGTGCCACACGATCATTGGAGCAACGTCGAGTCCATGGGAGTGATAAGCCAGTAACTAAAAGCTGGTTACCTGCGTCTATTACACGAGGTGCTGCACGAAAGGGTTCAAAGAAGTAATCGACTTGACAGAGTTCGGAAATGACGTCTGCGGTAGCATTCGTGTATATTGCAGTGTTGCAGGATAATTGCGAGCTATCGATTTGGATTGTTGATTCTGTGCAAAGAAATTGATCGTCAATGTTGAGACATTCCTGGAGCTCTTCAAGACTGAGTTCCAAGAAGGAATCGTGCTGCACTCCTAGAAAAGGTTTTGGGATAGAGATACGAGTGTAATCATGGTTAGACTCGCGGTCTTGGAAAGCAGGAGTAGCTACCACAGGTACATGGAGTGACTCTGTGTGATACAAAGTGTAGGGTTTTGAATTCTTAGGTTGGATTGGCCATAGGAGTTGGAGTAAGAAACCATGTCTAGTAGGCATAAAGATTGGTTGTGATTTCTGATAGATATGAGCCAAATCCGTAAAAGCTAATTGATAACTATTGTGCCATGAATATAATACCGTTGATACTTTGTGAACTAATTTATGGACATATGAGGCTGGAAGAACATGTGGAGAGATTTTACCTGCAGCCAGGTCGTGGAAGGCTGTAATTAATTTATCAGCTTCATTTAAGAGGATATGGAGTTGCTGTATTTGTTGGGACCAAAGCCTGAGATATTTAGAGGTCAGCAAGCTAAGGATCCTTGTGGCTTGAATCTTACGTTGTAATGCGTTGATAGCGTTACTAACCACAGCAAATTGGGAAATAATTTCCTGATTGGTTTCGTTTAAAAGTGTATGAATTAGTTTAATGTTTCTGGAGGTGTTGGTGAAGGTACTGGCTATGACGTCAATGGTGAGAACTAAATCAGAACGCATTTCAAGGAAAGCGTCCCTCATAAGATTCTGACGTGCAGACATAGACTCAATAGTATTTACAAAAATTTGATCTCTCTGTCGTCTAATATTAGCAGACATACCTGCTCCGGCTTGTGGGATAGTAACTGAAAGCCAGAAAGCAGTACTGTCTTCGGATTGCCAATCCTGTGTATTAATATTGACACGAAAAGTTTCATTAGTAGATTGCATTAATTGTTTAGTTGTATTGGATGTATCATCGGTATTAGGTAAGGCAAGGGGATCTCGAGGTGTTGGTGTACGACCCGCTCGTTTAGGACGACTGGGTGGCGAGTATTGATCAAAGAAGGGGGGCATGGTAGGTGGAGGGGAATATGAGAATGTGGGATGCACAAAAGGTGGATCGGGAGCTGCCCTCTTAGCATGATGGTGGACTGCTGAAAGAGGAGGGGGGGCAATGGGGGTAGAATGCGTTGGGGAAGGCCGACGATATTCTTCAAAATGTTGTTGAGTAAAGATAGTTGATATGTGTGCTAGTTTAGCCTTTAAAGCTGTTTTATAAGAGTCAACTTTATCGATAGTATTCTTTAAGAGTGGAGCGAAATCAGAACATATTGCAGCGATTAAATCATCAGGGGATTGACACATGTCTTCGAACATTGTGAGGTCCCAAGTGAATGTGGGAATATGGAAATCGGGATAGAAAATATTAGCATTGATGATAAAGAATTCAACACTGGGAAAAATTTGTCCTCGATAGCTATAGCCAACGCCATAGTCTGGGCGGAGAAGCTGTGCGGGTGCAGAGCTCCAACGTGAAGCTGCGTCTGGTGGAAAAAGGCCAGAGCTGCTTGTGAGTGGGCGAGCATCCTTGTGATTGACAGATGCGAGAAGCTGCATATGGCGTAATTGGTCTCTAAGGGAACGGGATGAACGGAGTAAGGGAATGGAATCACATGCTTCGAACGTCATATTTTGAATTGGGAAAGACACGTTACTTTGACAAGTACCAGAAATCCTAGTGGTATCAGGCAACGTGTTCAGGAAGACTGCCAAATCGCAATTACAATTAAGGGGGTTAGATGTTAGGTCAAGTTCTTTCATTTCGGGTGAAGGAAAGTAAATTTGTTTGTTAACGCCATCTAAATACTGCAGATTGTTACGTTGCAAAAATATATATTCCAGATGGTCTCTAATAAAGAAAGGACCAGAAATTCTATACAGGGAGTTGTAACTAAGATCTATTACAGCTAATTGACGGATATCTCTATGTCTAATTTCAAAGGTATGAAGGTTATTATAGGATAAATTTAAGTAATAAAGTTGATCGACATATCTAAAATATGCTCTGGAAATAAGTGTTAGCTTAGAATGAGTTAGTTTGAAAGTGCGCAGATTTGGTGTGTTTGTTAACGGATCTCTTAATGATCTCGAAGTAGTAATATTTCTGAGTCTAAGTACTCTAAGAGATGTTGGATAATGAAGATTCTGTATTCCGCCAATGCAATCTAGTATAACTATTTTAGCCAAATTTAAGACATTAAATTGTTGTGTTTTCCGAAAATAGAAGCCCTGAAGAATAAGCGTTTGAAGAAATGGTTTTGGTCTTGTAAAATTAAAAGATTGATGTGCTGATAGATTGGGCAATAGGTTGGAAACTTCGAAAGGAACATTAGAAGCTTGTAATTTTAATTGTTGTATATTATTGAAAGGCATAGAAGATGGGAGGCGGGTCATATCTGGAAGATGGAGTCTAAGAGATATCAGCTTACTTTGTGAAACGCCGAGATGGTTCCACTGAAAGGATGTTGAACCGTGTATGGTAAGGTCTAAATGAGTTAATTGAGCTTGTGGTAATAGAGGTAAGGCAGGAGACGATAAGTCCCTTAGTAAGGTAAGTTGTATGCGTCTTAAACGATAAAGGGAAGACCATGGAGCGAAGACTGAGGCGTCATCAAGGACTAAATTAGTAATAGCATGTAACTGTGAACGTGCTTGGACGTACTGTACATGAGTAACTTGAGTGTTTGGCAGATCTAAAAAATTGATCTCGGGAAATGAGTCAATAACGTCAGGAAACCTTACTGCAGAAGTAAGATTTTGTAAAGTGAGATATCTCATGAAAGGCATAGTGGTGAAAAAAGAGATAATGTCCTTAGTAAGTGCGCCAGAAGAAAGAATCAGTTTTGTGATACGAGGTGAATCGGGAGGCCATACACATGGAGGTGTAGAAAAATTGGCTCCCAAATCACAGGTAAATATGTCTCGTTTGCGAGAACACCATTCATCAAACATAGAAACTCTACAAGAAGCCATAGGTTGGTCTGGTGTTTGAAGTAAAGTACGCTTGGCCCAAACGGCGGCCGTGTTTGGATTAATGGTAAATCCAAAATTCTTATAAAGAAAAGCGTCTTGCTCAGCAATTCGTTGCAAATCAGATGGAGGTGGTGATTGAGCTGGAACCAAGGGAAGGAGGAGGAAGGGAAAAAGGGCAATTAGCGTCATTGTAATGTTTATAATGAGGTAGCAAGGTATATAGTTGGCTAAAAGGTTTTAGCATCACTAGTAAAATCAGGTATTACTATAACTATTAACCAGTAAGGTGGTGAGAAAGACATGATTAAATGAATGTAGACATGCACATAAACAAAGATAACAGGTAAAAGAAGTTCATCCACAAAGAGACATAATGGTAACGATTAGCATACTAAGCGTGCAAAATTCATCAATCAGGTCGACATATCCTATGTAAAACCAATACGACTATCAATACACAAATAATTATCAACGGAAATAAGTATTCATAACAATTAGGCAAGACGAGTTTTCCAACTACTTTGCCTATCATATGAAAGAATGCTGTGTATGTCGACAGAAAATGCAAGAGATGTACTCTAAGATCATACTGAATTACTGAAATCGAGAGTCTCGACCAGACCTGAAAATATAACAATTGTCGTCAAAGAAATGTAAGTTAATAAAGTACCTTCCCTCGATTACACGCGTGTAAGAAAAATTGGGAGTATAATTACTGTGAACTTATCTCAATATAACACAACTTGAAACTTCATCAACAATACTCAATGCCTATAGAAATTCCCGGTTTACTAATTAGTAAACGTATATGCAAGTTAGTGGTCCTAAATGACCGGTAAATGACTCTTTGAAAAGGGTGTACTTACATAATGTTGCAAGCTGTATGTAGGACTGCTGCCTCTCTACAGGTGTAAAGATTAGAGCAGGTAAGCTAAGGTTTTACTGGCTCCGCAAGAGCTGGGCCCTGTGGGCTGAGCCGAAAATTTTACAGCAGGTAGCGTGCCATATAAGGTGCGAGGGTGCTACCAAAGCAACAAGAAACTGCTTCCCACGGCAGTCTCGGTGAAGCCATGGCAACACAGAAAGCGCCCCCTGCCGGGCTATGTTGTGATGCCATACCATATAATGAACTATGGAAAAGGAATTAGCTAGCTAGCTATAATTTGTGTATAATGAGTTGGTCATTTACAAAAAAAAAGTTTTTTCTTTCCCCAAAATGCGAAGCGATGCTACAATCACTGGTTGAGCAAAATCCACAGAAACGCATTTAAAATTATGTGCTAAGATTAAACTCACGACCACATTGTCGGAACATATTAACATAACTACATCGGCATGAGCCGGAACACATGAAATAGCACAAGATATCCCCAAATTATGGTCGGGCTCCCAGTCCGACAGGCAGAGAACTTGCAACATACTGAGATACTTACTCAACGTAATATGTTGCACAATAATTATAAGAAAGGATGCTCAAAGATAATACTGTATCAGAGCAGTTATAGTAATGCTCAATCAAAGTAGTACCTACATGTCACGATGGAAAAGTAGTGGATAATTTGTAAGAAAACAGTCTATCAACAATGGCATATAATCACTTCTCAATTGGCAAGGTATTTGACGGCTAATATCTGCAATAAACGACACTCACAACATGAGCAGGAAATGCAGAAAAGAAACATATTCCATGTTTGAATATTACTGACTATCTACAAAATGCAGAATGGAATATGTACAAAATGCTAATGATACGAACGCGGTAAGCTATTGGATGAGAAGAGGAGAAGACTCCCCCTACGTGTATCAAGTAGTATTCGAGGGGTGCAATCAATAGACAAAAACCTTATCAGTGGCATGCAATAATCTCATCATAAAAATAGTTTCAGAACTAAAAGATAGGTAAGAAACAAGTCTTAAACAGTTACAAGAGGTTATAAAAGGCAATTGAAGGCAGAATGGCAATCAGATTTACTAAGAAAGGATCGTGATGGATCTCTGTGGAGAGTCTCTGTCTCTGAAATATGCGTACCAAATAATGGTGTTTACCGAGGATAAAATGATAAGCCAATAAAGTACTATATCAAGAAGGCAATCAAATGCAAAGAACAAGGGAATACGTGGTCAATGCTGCGAGGAGACAGTGGCCAACGTATGGAAATACTATCGATTGGTCACAAGGAACACAGTGATAAGAGATGAAAAACAATTCTCAACGAAGAATGGCAAGGTTTAAGAGCGTTGTTGGTGGGCTCAAAGCAGATGAATAATCCGGCTGAATGCTTGTGAGCTACAGAAAAGACTTAACGGTGGATAACCGTATTGGTCTGGGAACGAAATGAAGGGACTACACCCTCCTGGTGGCATGTAAGCAACAAGTTGGCGACACAACAAATGCAAGATATCATCGCACATGTATTAAAATGTGCGGGTCGAGAACTCTTGTTGAGGTTTAAGGCCTGTTAGGGTGTGTTAATGCAAATATTTGAAGACTATTTGGTTATGAAGAATGGACGAAGAATATAATTCGGTAATAATTTGTAAATTTAATGAATAGGTGTATAAATCAGCATTGTAGGTAACACAAAAGTCAGTGATATAGCATTCACATTATCTACCATAATTGTTCGATTAACAGGGAGAAAGGCATTCGATGGGTCAAACTGTTTCTTGGTACATTGAAGTCTATTTTTTTTAAAGAAGTAAATGGATTTGAATGAGTCCATTAGTTCGTAAGGTTAAAAGGAAACCTGATTACTGTTGTTGTAGAGTCGACTTCAATTCGGTTTGTTGTTCTTCTGCGTCATTGAAATCTTCGGGTAATTCCTGTATGTAATGGAGACGCTGAGAAAGCATCAACAGTGGGGGTGATGACACCGGAGTGGACGTATACATCGGCAGTGATGGAACCATGCGTACTTCCTGTTCATTGTCAAAGAAATGACGATGGTGAAAAGGCTTTGGACGCAATGGTGGCAAAAAATGTGTAGGCTGAGCAGCTGCTTCGGCTGACATGGTATAGCCCGGGAGATCTTCATCTGTTGACCATGATGAGTCCGGTGTCGGTGTAGGACTAGGGCAATCCGAGTCCCATCCATTGACCAGAGGTTTCTGTTGAGCATGAGTGCAAGCCACATAATTGGCTGCAGAGTTAAAAGCATCAATATCGAGGGTTGGAGGTGAATGAAAGATGCATGTAGCCTCGGTCTGAGTAGCAACAGAAACCGTCTGCTTAGGTCCTGGAACTGAGGAACTTGCTGCAGCTGAGCAACATTCACACGAGTTGCTGTAGACCATTCCATATTACTGTGCGAAGGAGGATACGACATTCGCCTTCGATGCATTGTTGCAAATACACTGAGGAACAGTAGTTGAGTCAACGGGAGACAAATACCAAATGATGGAGGAGCCATAAACAAGGGGTAGAGTATCACTGAGGGGAGGGGGGGGGGGGTATAAGTGAGGAATCGCAGATGGTGTGAAGATAGGTCTGACTAATTTAGGTGTAAGTGATTACACATGTGTTCGGATTATGTAATCAGGATGAAACTGCTTGAATGTTGTTGGAACTTTGTGTTTTCACCTTTGTGTGTCACTGCTTGCTGGCAGCTCGGTTGGAGTGATGAATTCATATGTCAAGAACTCATGTGTCTCATTAAGCCATATGAAATCTTAAAGGCAAGTACAAGTCTGCATAACAGAGGAGAATGATAACCAATTTTGTCCATGAGAAACGCATGAAGTATCACACAGACACATGTGGCATGAATATGTGCGAAAGAGGAATACGGCATAAGGAGAAGGTTATGACTTACTATTGTCAGATCTTCAAAGTGTAATTAATTGACAAATCAAATGATATTACTGTATATGACGAGGCTAATAAAATCTTAGGCCTAATTCTTATGTGTTAACCTGCAGGTGGAAATTTTGTTTTTTAATTGTAAAGTAAAGAATTGTTTAATTCAATACTTAAATTAGGCCCTGGAATAATTTACAAACATCAATTTAATGCCAAGATATGTGGTTATTCATAAGTTGAATTATTAAACTAATTATTAGCTTAAGAGAAGACTGATAAGGTGCGGGAAACTGATGTTGGGCTCCCATGGGTTCATGGGTGATAGCTAATATACTGAAATGATAACGTTTAGATGTTAAAGAAACATTCATTCAACGAGAACGGAAGTTATCAGTCCACAGTCAACTGAAATAAGTCCAACTATTTTTGGACAGAAAAGCTTGTGAAATTATGTTGGATATTAAATTAAATATCTGTTATTTATTTGAGATGAGTTGTGAGGCAGGATGTCGTTGTGAAACAGGATGTCGACGAAACAGGACATTGCAAAGGAACCAAAACGTCGAAAAGATGCACAGGATGCTGAGCCACAATCGAATTTAGTAATGTAGCAGGTTAAGACAATGCCAGTAACGACACACTCCGATACTTCTTGACGGAAGAGATTTTTGAGGAAAACATGTCCTAAAGGAAGGAGATGATCCTATGATAGGAGACAATCTCTGAGAGATCTTTGAGAGATATGTGCGTCTCAAGAGGAAGGCTTGGAGCAAGGAAACTTAGCATTATTTGTAATGACATTTATATAGAACACTCGGTATATTGTGTATAAAAGATTATCATGGAATATATGTAAATATGAAATCGAGAGACTAGGCATTTTGGTATAGCCAATATGCTAAGTGCGGACGACCCTTTAAATTGTGTATGAACAAAATATAAAGGTTAGGACTATTGAAGCAAGACACTGTCACTATGACACTTACTGATGATACTTTCCAGTGAGGTGGAAATAGACCACGAGCAGGTGATCCCTTCAGTTGTTATTTGGCGATAATAAGCAACCTATGCATGATTTTGCTGACATACAGGTATGCACTATACAAAGGTAGCATCCATAATTCACATTAGAGGACTTATAATTCTTTTTCTTATTCATGTTGACCTAAGGTCAGTATTGTGCAGAAGAGAGTAGGTATCAAAGTACCAAAATAAGACACTGATGTCATAGGATTGTGTTCCAATGGTATTTGGAGTACCTAGGATCATCTTGAAGTAACTCAAGGAAAATTAAATTGAGTCTTGTGTCTACCGATTTATTGACATGTCTATAATAACTGAAATTCTAATCGAACTATTGAAGATATGCATGTGGATATACCATATGCAAATGGACATAATTGCCAAAGTGACAACTGTTCAAGAATTGTGCTATTCAGGAGGGGGTCGATTGCTTTATGAAGTGACCTCGGTCATTTTCTATTTAGCAAAATGACCTGAGCCGACTAGCTTAGACAGTGCCTAAGATGGACATCATTGCCAGAGCTACAACACTTAACAACAAAAGAGCCAGGAGATTTTCCTGTAGATTCCCCTGTATCTTTATTATTTGCAAGAGAATATTCTTCTCTATGGAACTGCTTTACTTTATAATGGAAGAAGCCTAAATGCAAAACAATTGTGTTACACGAGAGAAAGTGAAGGAAATGAAAGAAGGAAACCTTCTGTCATATTGTCACTGAAATAAACAAGACACAGTAATGAACACAAAAGCCTGGTTCGGACTTTGGAGGATAGGAGGTGTTTATCTTCAAGCGTAACTCACTGAGCCATTGCTTGTCTTTATATTGATGCCATTTATTTCTTGTTACGTACTCGAATATCCAGTCATATCCCTCATGAATTGAGGGGAAGGACGAAGTGACAACGGATTTCTTTCCGTGTCTCAAGATGTGGTTGTTAAGTTGGGAACTTGTCCCGGACGGGATTCGAAGCAACGAAGTTCAACTTCGTCTTGCGAGAGAGCTGGCTGGTCAATTAAGACGCGAAGACTTTACCCCTAGACCAAGGCCGAACCGGCCAACAGCATATTTTTAAGACTTCTAGTGACCGATGTATGCTGCTGAGCTGGCGGAGAGCCTCGGTTTCATTTCAGATTGAGAGAGTGATCTAAAAATAGACACTGAAGATAGCGAGTAATGATTCATGCACGTGGCCAAAATAAATGTACTGTAACAATCTAATTATTAAATTTGTATAAAAAGAGAGGAAATTAATGCAATCAGGTTGGACGATATGATATTAAAAGAGCTAAGAAGATACAATAAACTTCGTGCATTTGTCAGCTTATGACAACACTGAATGTGGAGGAAAAGGTGAAGTGAATTTGGTGCAATTATAAGACCTACAAATCAGTGGACTCGGTGGCGACATAGGTAGCGCGTCCGGACACTAACGTTAAGATTTTGATTTTATAGGAAGGAAGGGTATGTGCGAGGTCGCGAGTTCGAATCGCAGGGACACTGCAATGAACTTCATATAAAGAATGACTTGTAATTGGAAACGGGGAAGCTGCTGTACTGTTCACTTCTTATGCATGCATGATTGGAATATAATGTATTTATTGAATGGTAAGAGATAAGATGTACTGCATGTACAATGGTAACACGATGGTCAGCTTTGTAATGAAAGGAAAGAATACCTGAATATTGTTCTTGTATGCTGGTAACCATGAACATTTGTGAATGGTCAGCACAAAAGAAAACTTGTGAAATTTGAGGGAAAGTGCTTACGTGGAGACTTCACTTTTACTGCTATACATTCGTTGTTCCATGCATAGATTCCAGAGTAAGACCATGAAGGTTAAGTTAACACTGCTATTGTACAGTTCTGTTATCATTTTGTCGATATAGCATTGTCCGTATATTGAGTACTGTATTTCAATTAATTTCTCTTCGAACCTAGAATTGAAGATCCTAAACATGATCTTGAATTATATCGGTGGAGAGCTGTATACTTGTTTTGTTGGGAACTTGGAAGCATTCGATTCAAAAGGAGAGTGAATCTGTATTCCAATCAGAACAAGGACAATACCGAAAAGGATGAAACGGTGTGATTGCCCAAAGGACTCGTCAGGCACTCCAATCACTGATTGAACATAGTCGGATCCAATCTCACTACTATTATCAAATTGGCAAAAGACAAGATGAAAGTACTGTAGGATGACTGCCGCCCTGTCTGGCAGGTCCAAAAGGAAATCATTGTCAGAGATCTCTAAATGGAAAACTATGGAAGAATGCTATAGTGAAGCTTTATGAAGAGGATATTTTAGTTACGCTGTTTGGGACAGCTGTTTTCAGGTGCTCTTGGTCTAAGTATCTAAACGTTGGATTGTTTGGACTGGATATGTCAACGGGTTGTTTTATTTCATTGGGTCATTTCTGTTTCCAATGTTGTGATCACTTGTTGGTACCACAAGAGGCTGAGGTCTTGTTATTAGTGCACAAGAAATTTTTGGACGATGACCAAGCCAAGCGTGGATGAAGGAAATCCAGACGATGACAATGCATTACGTACTCAAAAGCTGAAACAAGGAAGGAGGAGTGCATCGTATAAGCCTTGAGAAAACAAGAAAGAATAGCCCAATGCATCCATGGTTTTATGATGCGACTTTTAGGAGATCGTTGTTGTGTGCAAATGACTCATTTGTTCAGCGTTGATGCTTAAGAAGTTATCATTCATTATCATTAATTATCACTAATTATCATTAATTATCATATTTAATAGCGACGACGGAGGCAGTGGTATATGTGCAGTGTGGTGGACATCGTCATTGGAGGATTACATATGAGTCAGTGCTTGTTACTGATATTTTGGTGGTCATAATGGATTTTGTGCACTTAGGCATGTGCGGTGGCAACTGTGCGTATTGATATGCGTCTATGGTGATTGACTTCGCCATATGGCTTGATATGTCCCAAGGAAAAATCAGTTGCAAACAGACCAGGAAAGTGATGCAAGCGCCTGTTCATTAGGCAAAGTTGAGGTTGCATCAGACCGCGTGGCGTTACTTAGGTATTATTGCAAAATTAAAGCCTGGGGGACCATGACATAAGTTATAGATAAGGAATTATGGAAGAAATGTTGGACGTTTATGAGACCATATGTGGCAGCATGTGGAAACATGCAGAAATGGCAATTAAAAACTTTACTGGAAACAACAATCATTGCAGCCATTTAGCATTGATGAGACATAAAGCAATTTATAGTCGTTATTTTATCTTGAAAATTTACTTTGATAATTTGACTTTTAATGTCTAAGTCAGGGTTTGTAATTGTGCAATTACTCTTAAGGATGTGTAATTCCAACACAAGGTGGCATCGCAGATAACAACGACTATAGTTGACTATGCAAGGAATGTTGACTGAGGAGTGTGACTGGGGTGTTATTCACATACCGCGGAGGTGACTGGTGAGACACTATAAAGTGTGTGTCTGAAACAGATATGTGTTCTGGAAGGAATGATGTGTCATGTGGGATAAACACATGGAGGAGGTAAAATGCAAGACATGAAGTATCGTCTGGCAAATGGACAAACGAAACTACAGTAAGTTTAGCTTAAGTAAACATGAGGGATGGGGGAAGGCGTTTCTCAAGTAGGTTTGGCTAGGAAAACGTTTTAGCTTACTAAATCTGATAAATAGAAAGTAACTTTGGAAGGAGGGGTGAATAAACTTGTTTAAGGTGTGCCGTTCCTGTGAAAGGAGAGCAATGGAAACGTTTTAGAGCACTACCTGGAGAGGTGTTTTTACTTACATAAGCAGATTCTGAAAAGTCTGCAAATTCCTTGCTAAAAGGTTATAGAGTAGTTCTAGGTATATTCATGACTTACAGGAAGGAAGAAAGGTCACTATCCTTCTCGAATTTTTGACTTTGCTATAAATCGGAGCTATGGTATAATAGGATAAAGGTTATATTGAAAATGAGACTTAATTGTTCAGAGATTATTATACAATATGGTACCACAATAAATTGTCACCATAAAGGTATTACAGAAAAAATATACATATTAGATGGATGTGTAGGGAAAAAATTCAACACGATGATTGCCGTGTTTAATAAAATTAGCAATTGGTCAATAGGGGAGGTATCAGGTGGGATCAGAGAGGAGTACTTTTGAGAGTGAGAGAAACATACACTTAGATGGTATGGTGGAGCCTTCATTTAGCCAAGGACGGAGAAGAGAACGTTCCCCTGTATGTGTGAAAAACTGAACAGTTACATCGTTGTTATGAATTACTGAAAAAGCATATTGGTGGCATGGTATTGGTGCCATTTAAGCTCATCTTCACAATGGCCAAATAACTTAGTTCATAGGGAAAAAAGGTCGGCCTGTAGGTCGCAAGTTCGAAATGCAGTCGAACAATGGAAACAGACCATATTCCTGAAACACAAAATGCCAAGCAGATATACATGATATCTGAGATGGGTAGTTGATATATACTTGGAGATGACCGTCACGCCAACGGGCTGATGTTATCGTTGAGGCGACTGTACTGTCATCATCGAGAATACAGGGCCATTCATGAAGTGCAGACCCAGGGCCTGGTTGAGTATCATCTTGCCGAGTTTTAAAATATAAAAGAAGAGCATCAGGGTTAGAAATTGACATACTATAAGAAGGCTGGGGTAATTGATGCGAAGGGTGTGAAAGGTCATGGGAATCAAGCGATGATTGGGACAAAGAGCCAGGGTTGACCTGTGAGGATGGGGTAGGGACTTGTAATGGAGGCCCTCGAAATTCGTCGCTGTGTAATTGCATAGTGGCTGCAGCCACATCATCAATCTTGAGATTTTCGGACAGAATTTGAATGCGCAATTGTTGCTGGTTATAAATTGGTGAACCATTCTTAGAACGAACCATACAATGCTTCAATCTACCTATGTGAAATAGACCTGGTAAAGTACGGTCGTCAATTGTCTTAAGCAAAAATTGATTCAAAAGTGGCTCTGATGCAATATACAATGGGCCAATAAGCTTAATGCTTAATTTGGTAGAATATTGCACCCCAGTATATTTAGGTGCCAGTAATAAGACGAGGTCTCCTTCTTTAAATGAATGTAGTTTTGGCATACGTTTTGCGTGTTGCTGGGTCTGTCTAATCTTAATTTTATTATGAGAAACTACAGCTTGTTGTCTGACAAACCGCAATTTCTCTCTAATCGAAGATACATACTGATCGTAAGAAGTAGCAACCACAGAAAGTGCCTCGGGATTAATATCGACGAGATTGCGGTCTTCTCTAAGGAAAACAAGGAAATTAGGGGAATACTTGGTAACTGCGTGAGGCAACGAATTATAGGTTTTACAAGCATATGGAATAAGGGAAGGCCATTGAGAATACTTATATTCTATCATAGTTAACAATAGGTTGGAAACAGATTGAATAGCCCTTTCAGCCATATTGCTTGAATGTATCATTGTAGGGACAAGGTGAACCTGAACATTCAACGATTTAAACACTGCTGTCATAATTTTACCAACGAAAGAAGCTTCTTTATCACAAGTAACCCTATGAGGTATCATGTATGGTAAACAAAAATGCTCAATAAATTTCTTAGCAATCTCATCAGCTTTTCTACTGCGTAACGGAATCGCTACGACATAACGGGAGAAAACATCTTGTAGGATGAGACAATGGATAATTTGAGCAGTAGCATGGGGAAAGGTTTTGATATCAAAATGTATATGCACAAAGGGAGTACAATCAGTAAGCAGTCTAGGAACGAATTCCCTTTGCTTATTTGTTTCAATAACCTGAGACGAGCGCTGGCAAATCAAACATGTTCTGGCATAATCCAAAATGTATTTCATGAGATTCTTAATGTGAAAGTTTGATGTAATGACATCATACAATTTATTAGACTTTACATGAGCACCTAAATTTAAGTGAAAGAATTCAATGATGTCGAAAATATAGATGTTAGGAATGGCCAATTTAAGAATGACGTCATGCCTTTTAGGACTAGATTGAACATAGAATAAAAGTGAATCGATTAAGGCAAAATGATTGATAATACAACTGCTTGATTTGCCACTTGCTTACTAGTTGGTAACGTGCTATATGCTATGAAGTTATAAACCGGTCCCAAATACAAATCCTGCTTTTGAGCGTTTATAAGCTGGACTCTATCATGAGGTATCTTGACGTAATGAAATGCATCTGTGATGTATTTACGAATAGCTGGTTCTAAGTCAGCTTGATGAGGCATTTTAGTCAAGATAGTAGGTTGATTACTATCGATGGTCTTGTATTTCATTTCGGTAATAGGTAAGACTGGTCCAGTGGTATGGGTACATTCACTGGTAAGATGTGACAGCGGTTTTATAGGCTTTGTGGGCTGTGGGGTAGGGTGGGAGATACCATTATCTGAGTGTTCCTTGGCTGTGCCCTTGTTGTAACACAAAATAGAGAATAACCCGAAAAGTTAGCATAGAGATTTTCATAGTAAGTTTGACGAGATGTCAAAAGGGGATGAGTATTAGTATCCAGGAAATTATAATAAGAATGTTGCTCTTCGTCATTAATGCTCCTATCTTTATCAGCCACTGCTATTGGAATAATGGGTTCAGCATCTGCTGGCCATTGGGTGTTATGATGACGAGATAACATATCAACCAATTTCAACTCAGTAGTGGTTGGTTTTACATAATAAATTCGATAAGGGTAATCTTGTAATTTCCAATAAAATTTTGCTATGCGAGGTGTTACAAAATGACTGGAAGATTTAAGAATTTGAGCAATAGGGGCGTGGTCCGTCAGGATCGTAAACCTACCACGTCCAGCTAAAAAATATTTAAATGATTGGACAGCAAAGTAAATTGCCATCATTTCCAATTCCGAAATGCTGTAATTATGGGTAGCAATATTACCATGTAATCGACTAGCATAACCTAACAAAACTTTTTTAGGTGTATCATCAATTCCATTAGTTTGTAACTGATAAAGAGCTGCACCGGAGGCGGTTCTGGATGCGTCAGACACCAGAATCATTTCACCTTCAGGTCTTGGGAATGACAAAATAGGTGGTGATGTAAGAATTTTCTTAATGGCATCCCAGGCAACTTGTTGTTCATCAGTCCAGAGAAATTCGTTAGCCTTGCGCAACAGGCGCGTCAAAGGTTCAGCTGTCTTCTGATAAGATGGTATAAACGAAGAAATGAATTGAATTGAGCCTAAGAATGATTTAATCTGTTTCCTATTTTGAGGAATCTGCAAGTTCATAATAGCATCAATTCTAGACTGTCTAATACGCAAAGTAGGTCCATTAGGTCCCTGTAAATCAACATCAAAGCCAAGAAATTGAAAAGTAGAATTAGAGGCAAAAGAACACTTAGCCAAGTTAAGAACCAGGCCGTGTTTATGAAAAAGGGCAAGAACAGCATCAATGAGAGCGAGATGCTCCTCAGAAGATTCACTAAGAAGCAAATAATCATCATAGTAGTTGTAAACACATTCTGCATAAATTCGTGGCAATTCTTCAGTAATTAAAGTCATTATTTCAGCGAATAGCGCCCCCGAATTGATATATCCCATCGGTAATCTAGTATAGGTTATGGACTCTGCATTATAGAATGTAACGACGCCGAGGTACTGACGAGACTGAGGAGTTACCTGACATGCGAAAAATGCCTGTTTTAAGTCAATGGCCGTAGCGAAACGAAAAGGACGACTGCCCATTTGTTGCTTAAAGGAATCAATATTAGCACAAGGCCTCTGCAAAAGCTGAAAGGCTTTGTTGACAGAACGCATATCTCCGACCAGGCGGGGATTTTCGTCCGTGCGTGATTTGCGGACTAAGAATAGTGCACTGGTAGCTTGTGTGAGTTCCTTTTTGAAAATTCCCAGTTGCAAAAGCTTCTGTACTTGTTTACGTACGTAGGCGATATCAGCTTGGGAAGTGATATAAGGGCGAGCTTTAAAAGAACAATCAGTGATAAGCTGTTGGGTGATATCACAAACGTATCGGGTGATGGTTCCTATCTGACCATATAAACTAAAAGCTGGAGTGTGCGATAAAATTATCTCACGAAGCTTATCTACTTCGTTAAGCTGAAGTGCACACTTATCGAGCTTCAATTGCTGATTAACTATATCGAATTCAGTCATGCGTATAGTTGGATCGTCAGGTTGAAGCCATGGATAATTGCGTAGTCTAGTTTGAACACGAGTGTCAGGATCCATAGCATCATAATCTGGGTATGAAAGCTGTGAAATAGCATTAGGGCCATTATCGATGATGACGTAATTAGTGTTATCGAGTAAATTATCATCAACAGATTTGGTATCAGGCTGTTGGACCACAGAAGGTGCTGTTGTAAATGGGATATCCATAACTAGTGCTCCTAGAATTATATCAGCAGGCAAATGTATATCTTCAGAATCTACATTATTAATTCTGATTGAACCAAAGCCACTGCGCAAATCGACAAGTGCCTTGTAGTTCTTTTCAGAAATAATGCGAGATATGTTAACCTCAAATGGACCATTAAAGTATTGTGCCAAATGATTTACACGAACTGGCACATCGCAGGATGTATTAGGTGTTATAGTGGTCGACTTATGTACGACAAGTAAAATTTGGTCGACAGAAATATCCATGCGTGATTCTGCTGAGCGAAAAACACATTTGTATCTAATTTGAGCGTCCAAGCCCATAACACAATCAATTGGTGAAGCCACATCTATAATAAAGGTCTTAATAGGAACTTTACACTCGCCAAACTGAATGACAAAATAGATAAATTGAGAAATGGAAATAGAAGAACCATTGCCGACCATAAGCTTGATTGGATCTGCATCAACACGAGGAAGGCCCTGCAAAAAGGGACTACGTTTGATAAGAGACGTGCTAACTAAATTGTGTGAGCTGCCAGTATCAAACAAGGTAAAGAATTTGGTGCCATCGGGCAAAAGTGATGGAATAAAGTTGCAATCATGAATTTTGATAGATAAAGGAGTAAGAGGAGTAGGAGGCTGAAGTACTGCATATAAGATGTCAGGGAAGTCATCCCCAACAATAGTATCGGAATGAGAAAAATCATGAAAAGGAGAAGTCTGTACAGAAGTATTAAAAGTTTGGGAAGGAGCAGAGTTGGTAAGGTCATTAGATTCGATAGGAGACAAGTGGTGAGAATCTGAAGAAATGGCAGGTGTTGAGTTAGGACGAGACACGGCCGTGTCTGTGCACAGTCAGAATGATCCATTATGTCGTGGTTGCTGATGTGGTGGTCCCTGTGAACGATTCTGAGGTGGAGGTCGTTGATTACGAGGGAAAGGGCCAGCGCTCTGAGAGCGGTAAGCAGTTCTAATGCCATTAGGGTACTGAACACGTGAGTTATTAGGGGCATTACTGTTGTACTGCTGTTGCGCGGGATTTGCATTGTCATGCTGCCGATTATTGAAGTTTTGGTTATTCTGGGAGAATGGCCTATTGTTACCAGATCTGTTTGAATTAGCAAATCCATTTGCTGGAAGGTTCCTGTTCGAGTTACCGAACCTATTAGGAAAGGGTCTGCTAGGTCGATTATATCGTTGATTGAAGGCATCATTTGTAGAATTGTCACGATTGTATGAACGTCCGGCAGGCTGGTAATCAGAAGATGTTGGTAGACTATATGGCTGATTGGGAATGAATCTACGACAATGAGTAGCTATATGACCTCGGAGTCCACAACGGAAGCAAGTAAGACCAGAAAAAGAAGATTGACCATAAGGCATTTGCTGAGAGACATATTGGGGTTGAGTGTCATCCATGGGAACATCGCGAGGTGCAAGCATTTGAGGCAGTTGCTGCAGGGATTGATTCAAAGCGCCCATGGATTCCTGTAAAGTGAGCAAAGTTGACTGCGAATTACCTGTGTCGAATTTTGAACTAGGGATTTTAGTGACGTCAACGTGCTGGGCGATGACTTCGCGCTCCATAATGCTTTGGACTATTGGAATTAATTCGTCAAGAGGTTTGTTATCATCAATTAACTGAAGAGAATGCTGCAAGGTCAAGGGTAAGCCCTTACGGAAGTATAAAGCCACAACCGATTCAGGTAGACCTAAACGTGACACCAATTCCTTAATCTCATCCAAGTATTTGCCAACGCTATCACCATAGGTGATACGTTTCTGAGACAAAGCATCGAGGATAGATGCTCGACTCCTAAGCAATGAAAATTTATCTAAGAACAACTTCTCAAGTTTAGCCAAAGTCATAGGCTTCAAAGCATTACACCAATTGCGAGCGTGTCCTTCAGTGAACAGCTGCAGGCGATGCAATATCTGCTGGTCATTTAGATTATGTAATTGGACATGATCCTTGAATTTGGTGATCCATGCCTGTGGTGTCAAACTATCAGATTCTCCATTAAATACTGGAGGTTTCATCTCTGAAAAATTAAGAGGCTTAGTTCTAGGCTGTGTTTCAGGCATTTGGGTATTAAATGCTGCTGCAGAAAAAGAAGAAGGCAGGGAACCTGAACGAGACGTAGAAATTGGACCGTGAATAGATTGAGTAGCTCGGTAAGACGCATCTCTGGAATCCTGATAGGAAGGTGGGTAGGGCAGGGATGTGCGCAAGCCAGTAAGGTCTTGTGGCTGAGATCGAGCCTGGGAATTAAGATTATTAAAAGTAGGATCAAAGTTAGGGAGGTCTTGAAAAGTTTGATTGGTTGAAGCGGCTTGAGACTGGGTAACCTGTTGAGAAAAATGTGAAGGCTGATTAGCATGTTCGAATAATAATTGATCACCAGTGCGAGCTGCAGGTGTATGAGAAAAAGCGCCCGATGTAGCATTGTAATTAGAAGGAGTGGTCACACCCGGGTTGTGATTATTCGAAGCCATATTGGAGCCAGAGGGAGATTGAGCAGAGAGGCGATGCAAAAGTGTTTGATGGCTGGGATCAGTGTAACCTATAACTGGCTTACGACTAGAATGAGGAGTGTGAGAAGGGAACAGTACTTGAGTGGTTGTATTAGCTGTACGTGGTCTAGTGACAGTATTTACAGTATATGAGACTGTAGCAAACTGAACTGTATTCGTAAGAGAAGTCTGTGCAGAAGTAAAAGATGCGGGCTGGCTTCCCTGAGTAGATGTATGAGATGGGACGGGGGGTACAGAGAAAGCAGAGGGTCCTGGAGCAGGCCGGGTGGTGCTGGGCGACGTGCCAGTCCGCGGGGAAGGTTGTTGTGCGTGGCCCGGGGAGACGATGGGGGGTGTTGTTGAGATGGAGGCTCCTGATAAGAGTGATTAAATTGAAAGTTATTAAGAGACTGGTCGAATTCCTGGTTTTGATAGGCGTTGTTGGAAACGTTATCAATCACAGAAGGGTCCTCGGGAGGAGGGACTTGATGCTGTTGGCGGAGACCTCCCAATGAAGGAATTTGGTCGTCGCTCAAATCTGATCCAGGTTCACGTGGAGGGGTCTGATGGCGGGGGGAAGATCGTGGACTGTCGTCTGGGGTGCGATGGTGATGATTATCAGAGCCGTGTAAAGAATGACTAGGAGAAACAGGAGGTAATTGGGGGTGTTCACTGCTGTTCACAGTAGACGTAACAGGAGGGGTTTGTGCAGCAGCACCAGGCTGTGAAACAGGCGTTTGTTGACCAGTATTATCAAATGATGATGCACCAAGTTGCTGAGAATCTAATGGATGTATAAGAGAGGCGTCAGACTGACCAGCCTGAGAAGTAGAATTATCCTCACCTGTTTCAGCGTTATTAGAATTTGCAGGAATGCCAGCAATATTAGATGGATGTTCCTGACTTCCAGAATCAGAAAGAGCTGGAGATCTATTTCTACCAAAAGACTGTTTATCAGCGTTATCACTATCAAAAGTATGGCCAGCAGAAATATTTTTATCGGAATTATCAACCTTATCCCTAGCAATCTTTAAAGCAAGATGTGAATTGTCTTCGTCAGAATCAGAATCGTGTCGGCCAGGTGATTCCTCACGAGATTTTAAGCTATCATGAGAAGGTGTGGAAACACGGGACCCGTCAATAATATCCCCAACTTTTACATGTAAAGGAACAGTCAATGAAGAATTATCTGGTTGTTGGGCAATGTGTTGGCCCGAGGTATTAGGCTGTTCACTTGAAAGCGATGTGTCAGTGTAAACGTCAGTTACATCGAGGTGTCCCTTATCGCCCTGACTTGTACTAGCAGAGGATGAGTCAGTTTCTGACATCATGAGGGTAAGAGGGTAAAGCCATACATTGGTAGGTTTTCTCAAATACGTTTTATAACGAGCAAAGGAAGCCTCACGAAACAGAGCAAGTTCTGGTAAGGGAAGAGACAAATAACCTAGCTGATCTAGTATCGACTCATAGACATGCCATTGAGTGTTCTTATCATTAGCAGCCAACAATAACCATTTATTAAAGAGAATAGTAGGGGTGTGATGTTTGATATAACGAGAAGCACGAGCAGACAAATATCCCTCATCAACCGCTGTCTGAGCTTCCAAACGGAACTTAAGTAACCACTGCTGAAGTGTCAACTGTGTCAACGGGACAGACATTCAGAGCGAAAATAGATGTAAGAAGAGCAAGCGTGCCGTGCATACTAGCACTTACTAGAGCAAAAATATAACTAATTTGAGGGAGATTACGTATGAAAAGAGAGCCTAAAATCAAAATAAGGGTAAAGGCTAC
The DNA here is from genome assembly GCA_026936325.1 of Platynereis dumerilii. NCBI lineage: Eukaryota > Metazoa > Annelida > Polychaeta > Phyllodocida > Nereididae > Platynereis > Platynereis dumerilii. The sequence goes on from JAPTHN010000007.1 coordinate 3,744,661, forward strand.
AAAATGTGCCACAGCGATTCCTTGCAATAAACGTGGATGTAACTCATAACACATATCAACCGACAACCCGAAGAATAAGGGAATGAAGACATAACTTGAAAACCATATATCAGTAATAATAAAATAAGTAATCACTTGTCTTGCTTACATATATATATAAAATGCAGGATTAACTGTAGCACGTCACCATACATGGAGAAAAATGTCGACCTGTCCCTTCAAGTCAATAAGAAACTAAAATAACTAACTTTGGCTAGCTAAAAGTAGAACAGTAGACCTGACACAACAAAATACAACACGATACACTATCAATGATCAATGCGCACAACGGCAATAAATGAATGGAAACATGCATAAATGAAGAAGAGCATGCTGTTACTCAAGAAAACAATGATGGGATGACAATCAGTATGTGATAATCAAATTCTCCGGAGTGTTCGTTGGACGGGCAATAGCGAATTTGTAATTTTAAAAGTAATGAAATGTTACATATTTAAGTTGCAGAGTGAGGAAAAAGGAAGGCAGAATAGCGTGGCCATGAGACCAGGCTATTAGACCTTAAGTGCCGTGTATATAAAATCTAAATAGTATGCTATGTGTTTGGAAACAGACAGACATATTGGTAATGTAACCTTAAAATGCAAGAATTAAAGTATAAGAGGAGATGACAGATAGCCTAAGAAAACATGATAAATGAAGGAAATAAGAATCAAGTGCCTTTCCTATTAATGTTTGCAAAATGAGCTCCTACCGTATTGGAAGATGTGCTGTGTTGCCAGGAAGGCCTAATGATGCGAGAGATGCCCCAGAGACTTGAGTGCGCTGTCTGGTCCGGGTCTGGATGAGGTGTGTAGGTAAAGTTGTGAGAAGTGTGGAAGATGAGAGGCAGGCATATCGAAGCTGAACATGAGCTAGTATATGGAATACAGACTCCGTAGTTGAGAGTAAAGCTCTTTATTCACTCATAGTAGTAGATATGTTACGATACGATACGATACGGTGAATCTTAAAAACAAAAACAAAAAACACAAAAATCAGAAACTAAAATTTACAATCACACACATTCACACAAAATAAATAAATTGAAAAGAATGTCATATTTCATATACAATTAACCACTTACAAACATGTGGCTTCTCTATAACAGAGTTGCATCCAGATTGCCATCATATGTCATCAATCGTAATGTAGTAACGGTTCATGTTCATTTCATGTAACCTTCAAATTTCATGTGACCTACAAATTGTACATCCAAAATTAATACACAATACCAAATAGAAATTCTTCATAAAATCTAACTAGGTTCATTGAAACATAAATAATACCTTTTCCACAGATTAATTTGACATGTGGTTAAAAATACCACAATGTCATAATGACACAACATTTTTTTATATATAAATTTTATACCAATAAATATTTTACCAAATCCCTAAATTGTACCTACACCATTACATTTTACAGTGATAAATAATTTTAAGAAGATAAGTAGAACAAAATGTACTAACCAATTTGACTCAGCTAAGCATGAGTTGACAATAAAAAGTTGGGAGTTTCCTCTCCAACTGACAGCTTCAAAGTGGCAAACTGACCAGCTTCAAACTTCAAAAATGCATTTTCATGCTGTTACATGATTGGCCCTTAATTAGGCTGATTGAGGTCACTGGACCATGGAAATAGGTCTCTCAAATTTGTATTAGCCACCAGAGTACTCATTTTCAGAGAATCTGAGAGGTGGTGCCCTCTACCAATAATAAATTCTCAAATCATAAAAAATATAGTTGAAACCAATTGCAGATTACACAGGGTCTGCAACACTCCCCCTCATTGAAATGTTGAAACATTTAAATAAATCAATAGAATGTAATGTATGTAACATAAATGAGACAAATCAAAATTATTACATAAACTGTCAACCAAATCATTCATGACAAGTAAAAATAAAACAAGATTGTATATCAAAATTTTACAACACAAGTAAAATGACAAAAAATTTAAATGACGCAAAAATTGTAAATCAAATTAAAAACAGTTTACTTTGAAGCTTCTAAAAGTACAGCTTTCGTCACAGGTCTCACGAAATGTGAACTTTTGGTCTTGACCTTAATTGACCTCACTAGATTGTCTTGACTTTTGTACACTTCAACAACGAGCCCTAATGGCCACAAGTACCTTGGTGTATTTTCATCTTTCAATAAAATTAAATCTCCAACTACAAAATTTCTTTTGGGGTCTTGCCACTTACTGCGGCGTTGGAGTTCTGGCAAATATTGTTGTATCCATTTCCTCCAAAATTGATCTGCAACATATTGCACAAACTTCCATCTGCGCCTGTAAACATCACTTGGATCTGTTACACATGGAGGACAGAATTGTTCTGACTTGTTCAACAACAACTGATTTGGACACAAAGATACACCATCATTTGGATCATCACTCAATTTGGTAATTGGTCTACTGTTGATAATGTACTCAATCTCACAAAATATTGTCTCTAGGACTTCATCTGTCATTCTGTAATGAGCATTGAAAACACCAGCAAAGACCTTACGAACCGTACGGATCAGACGTTCCCAAATGCCCCCCATGTGGGATGCATGCGGGGGATTGAAATGCCACTGAAAACCATTCTTAACACAAAATTCGTGTAATTTGTCATGACGAAGTTCTTTGAGACATTTCGACAACTCTCTACTTGCTCCAACTAAATTTGTGCCGTTATCACAGAATAGCTTTTCAGGCAATCCACGACGCGAGATAAATCTGCGAAGAGCATTTAACAAACTGTCCGTGTCCAGACTACACAATTTTTCCAAATGGATAGCCCTGACGGATAGACAAGAGAACACGCAGCCATAGCGCTTGACCTCCGAACGACCTTGTCTCACAAAAAAGGGACCAAAGCAATCGATGCCTACATATGAGAATGGAGACTTAAAAGCTTCCAGACGTTCAAATGGTAAATCTGCCATTTTTTGTTCCGACACTGGTGCGAAAAGTTTTCGACACATAACACAATCCTTGGATACACCTTTGACAACGACCCTGCCTTTCGTAATCCAGAACTTGCTTCTCAAATCACTAAGCACCCACTCGGTACCCAGGTGTGCTTTATTGTGATAATACAAAGCAATGCGGCGCGAAACAGGATGAGAATGGGGAATAAGAATTGGCTGTTTGCAAAGAGCATCCTTTGCACGATTCAACCTTCCTCCTACTTTCAACAAACCATCTTGATCAAGAAATGGACTCAAATTCCGGACACTACTTCCAACATGAAGAGACTTCCCTTGAGACAATTCTTTAATCTCCTTTGCGAAAGACTGCTCCTGGACATGATGGAGTACTAGATTTTCGGCGACCTCAAGTTCATCAACAGACAGTCTACCTTTGACGTTCACGCGTCTTCTGAGATAATCCTTCAACCTGAGCAACCATGCCACAGACCTTTTGACATCATACCAAGAAGAAAAGTGTTCAACAAGTGAATCTACAGGATGTTTCCGAGGATCAACACAAACTGCAGCACAAATTTTGACAAATTCCGCTTTGACCTCCGGATCACCGTCGGACAAACTCGAATTGACTTTTAACAAATTCCAATCACTCTTGTGAGTTTTGAGAAACTTCGGACCACTAAACCACTTTTCAGAATCCAATTTTTGCAATGGCTTCGTAAGAAGATCTGCCGGATTTTCTTTTCCTGGGATGTGATTCCATTGCGACACTTCGGTAAGTTGGCGAATTTCACTCACTCTATTCCCAACAAATACGTGAAAGCGCTTGGTCTCGTTGGCAATGTACTTAAGCACCAATTCACTATCAACCCAAAAGTAAGACTGATTGAGACAAATATCCAATTCTCTATGCAAGGTATCACTCATACGCGCAGCAAGAACTGCAGCCTGCAATTCTAGTCTGGGTATAGTAATTGACTTGACTGGAGCTACTCTAGTCTTGCTAACCAATAGAGATGTGTGAATTTGACCATGCTTGTTAATACAACGTACGTAGCAACAGACTCCATAAGCACGAATCCCTGCGTCGCTAAAGAAATGCAATTCTACAGCAGCGTCGTCAAATAAGCTTGGCTTAATACAACGTGGAACTCTTAAATTCTCCAACTCCTGCAACTGAACAATCCACCTGTTCCAATCAGAAAGCATCTCAGAAGGAATATCATCATCCCAACCATATTTGAGTCGCGTAGCATCCTGAAACAATATCTTACCAGCAACTATCATTGGACAGACTAAGCCTAGCGGATCAAAACAAGAAGCAACAGTACTGAGCATTTGCTTTCTTGTGATACGATCACTTTCAGCAACGTTAACAGACACAAAGAACTTGTCCTCAACAACATCCCACTTAGTTCCTAAGACTTTACTACAAGCTGAAGAATCAAAATCACGGACTTCTTTGGCTCTTTCCTCTTCAGGAATGCACTGCAGCAAATCAGGATCATTAATGACAAATTTGGTCAACCGGAAACCAGCATTTTTTAGACATTTAGTAACACCTTCACAAAGTTGTAAGACTTCTTCCTTGTACTGAACCGACTTGAGGCAGTCGTCTACATAGAAAGAATTACGAATCGTGTTCGCAACTTCCTCACTAGTACTGAAATCCAACAATGTTCTACGGACTGCATAAGTAGCACTAGCAGCGCACCAAACACCTCCGAACAAATGAGAAGTCATCCTGTAATGTCGCAAGATACCATCGCCGTCCCACAGAAACCGCAAAGCATTACGATCATAGATTGGAATTGTGACCTGATTATACATCGCCTCGATGTCAGCCGTAAATGCATACTGATGCTGCCTAAAACGAAGAAGAACATTGAGCAACTTATTATTCAAGTCAGGACCTTGTAGACACATGCTATTCAACGACTCTCCACGATATTTTGAAGCACAGTCGAAGACGACCCGTAACTTGTCGGGTTTCTTCTCGGTAACCACAGCCTGGTGAGGCAAATACCAAACTTTCTCCGCACTTTGAATCTCACCATCGGGGACCGATTCAGCATAACCATTCTGTAACAATTTCTGAATTTCATCATCATATCTAGTGAACAGACCCTTCTTGGATAGACCAGATTTGAGAGATTTGAGCCTCGAAGAAGCTACAGCAATGTTATTTGGCATTTGAATATCATGTTTCCACGGAATGGGCAACTCATAATGACCGTCTACCAACCGAACACTTTTGTCCCACAAATCAATAACTTCTCTGTCTTTAACCGACCAAGACTGTTCCTCACGAGTAATTCCTTCATTCTCTAATCGCCACAACTTATCCACATCAACAGAGGCTGACAATGAACTGGAGATGAAATTTGCGACAACATTCTTGCTTGTCGGCTCAACAAATTTACTCAAACCATTGACACACCAACCGAACAAAGTTCTGCAAGCAAATGGTTCTCCCCTTTTACCTTTCCGAACTTCTAGGGGTACCAAAGCTTCAGCATTATCCTGCCCAAGAAGAAGATCAATTGTTTGACCACCAGCAACCAAATCAATACCTTTGAGATGAGGAAAATCTGAAATCGGACAAGAAGATTTGAACGGGATTTCTTCGACCACATAGACATTAGAGACAGTCAAATTCTGATGACCATCAAGCGATGACAAATTCAAATTGACCGAAACTGAATGAACCTCTTCGACTGGTTTGTTCAATGTTCTAATTGAATAAGTGACAGGATTACCCTTGACTTTCAAATAATCAACTAATGACCGAGTGCAGAAACTGCTAGTAGAGGCAGAATCTAAAATGGAGCACGTTTCACAATCTCCATTAACTTTGACAGGCACAACAGGCATGTGAACATCACTTGTAGTATTTACATTTGCATTTTTAACAATTTTGACTTGAGATTTTGTTACTAAATTTTCCGAACCAGAGGCATCCCGTTGACCTACGTGAATAAATTTGGTGTGACGAGCACCACAGCCTGGAACTGAGCATACACTGGACTTACGACAGTCAACGGTTGCATGATTAGAGAAGAGACAATTCTCGCACAATTTGTTGTCAGTCACAAAACGCAACCTTTCGGGTGGCTTCATATCTTTAAATTTTTGACAATAAAACAAGCGATGTTCACCTTTGCACAAAACACACTTGTAACTCTTGAAACCTTGATTAACATTCGTTGAAAAAGTACTAGACCTTTTTTCATGTTTAACCTCTGAGCTTTTACCGTCAGACCTTTTGTTGGATCGTTTTCCATGCATTTTACCATACACAGGATCAGTTTCTTGCCAAGTTATCTCAACGACAAATTCAACAAATTCCTCAAATGTAGGATAACGATCATGTTTCTTCTTAACTTCAAAGACTCTCGTTCTCCATTTATTCCGGATGAATTTTTCCAGACGATCAACAATATCGGAGATATACATATGGCTTTGAACCTCTTGAATTTTACCCATTTGTTTCAGAGTCATACAACAATTTCTCAACTGATCACAGAAGGCTTCGAGTGCTTCAGGCCCTCTAACCTCCTTTCCATCTCTCATATCATTTATCAGTCTTTGAGTTACGAGGTGAATGTTACCATACCTCTCATACAAAATTTTACGAGCTTGTTCGTAACCTGTGCCGTCACTCATATCAGCACACAACATGATAGCATCATGGGCTTTGCCCTCAGTAAATTGCAAAAGGCGGGTTAACTTTGTCTTGTCACTCTCCTTGGAGCAACTCACGGCCTCGTCAAACATAGCAATAAATGAATAATAATGAATTGGGTTACCACTAAACTTGGGAATTTCAAGTCTTGGATAGTTCAACAAGCCCATAATTTCTTTAGAGCTTAAATTGTCATTTGCCTTCACTTCGACTTTGGCTTCAGCTACTTTGCCAGCTGAAGAAATTTTCTCAAGAAATTCATGAGCAGCATTCAACCCACTAACATAGTCATTTTGCACTTCAAAAAAGTGGTTATCGCTTCCTTCAATTGCTGTTTCTTCTACTAACAGTTCATGATGACTCTCGTGAGCCTGCTCATAGTTTTTGAATTTAATTTTAAGTTGTTCGAGTTCAGTTTTAACATTTTCTGCATCTCTTTCAGCGATTACTCGATTCACCTTATTAAATTGGCGTGTGAATGCAGACTTGCGGGCTGTGCGTTGCTTCTTGGTTTCTTCCAATCGATTTGCGAGTTCTTGGTCCTGGGGACGATCTCCATCTTCTCCGTCCATGTTTATTCACTATGGAATACAGACTCCGTAGTTGAGAGTAAAGCTCTTTATTCACTCATAGTAGTAGATATGTTACGATACGATACGATACGGTGAATCTTAAAAACAAAAACAAAAAACACAAAAATCAGAAACTAAAATTTACAATCACACACATTCACACAAAATAAATAAATTGAAAAGAATGTCATATTTCATATACAATTAACCACTTACAAACATGTGGCTTCTCTATAACAGAGTTGCATCCAGATTGCCATCATATGTCATCAATCGTAATGTAGTAACGGTTCATGTTCATTTCATGTAACCTTCAAATTTCATGTGACCTACAAATTGTACATCCAAAATTAATACACAATACCAAATAGAAATTCTTCATAAAATCTAACTAGGTTCATTGAAACATAAATAATACCTTTTCCACAGATTAATTTGACATGTGGTTAAAAATACCACAATGTCATAATGACACAACATTTTTTTATATATAAATTTTATACCAATAAATATTTTACCAAATCCCTAAATTGTACCTACACCATTACATTTTACAGTGATAAATAATTTTAAGAAGATAAGTAGAACAAAATGTACTAACCAATTTGACTCAGCTAAGCATGAGTTGACAATAAAAAGTTGGGAGTTTCCTCTCCAACTGACAGCTTCAAAGTGGCAAACTGACCAGCTTCAAACTTCAAAAATGCATTTTCATGCTGTTACATGATTGGCCCTTAATTAGGCTGATTGAGGTCACTGGACCATGGAAATAGGTCTCTCAAATTTGTATTAGCCACCAGAGTACTCATTTTCAGAGAATCTGAGAGGTGGTGCCCTCTACCAATAATAAATTCTCAAATCATAAAAAATATAGTTGAAACCAATTGCAGATTACACAGGGTCTGCAACAAGTAGGTAACCAAATAAAGATATGGGCGAAGCCCCTGAGCTACCTGATAAGAAAATTGCGCCCCTATACTAGTAGGTGAATTAAGGTGGGATAACATGGCTCTGTAAAACTTCATGAATTTAATTTTAGGCTTTGGGCTCTGCATGTTTAGTAGAGCATATTAATCAATTTAATTAACGATATAGCAGAACAATAGCTAATTAGGAGACCAAAACAGCGACTAATGGCATGGCGTTGAACCAATGCTCTCTAGCCATAGCTGGCGAACCCGCTATGCATGATATGAAGTTGTGACATAATCGAATTTCCACATCAAGGAAGTGGACTTTCTTCATGCGAAGAAACCGTAGGCCCATAGCCCATAGCATTGCAAGGCTAGTGTTTCGGGAAGAAACGTCACTAAATGTGAATCTTACATCGTACGAACATGAAACATTGAGTTGCTATGTATGATCATTTACAGATATGAAGAATTATTCCTATGCTATTTCAGAGAGTTCTGCTTCTACAGTTCGACGTGTGTTGTCGATGCCTACGTTACCATTGACAAGTCAATACGTTCAATGGTACAAGAACTGAATATGTTTGGTATTCCTTAAATTTGAAAGACGTAGTAAATCAAGAGACAGTGTGACACAGCAGACAAGCGCCAAGAAGCCGCAGACCGGTATTCTCTCACCATGCCATCTTTTAGCTAATTCCCCCCATATAAGGTTAACGCACGTATCTTTGTCAGAGGTAGCTAATTGAGTAGATGGACTCATCGCCGGGGATCCTGCGGGAGACACCTTAGCACTTGCCACCACGAAACACCTACTCAAGAAATACCAGAGGCTCAACAGTTTAGATTCACGTATCCATTTAATACACAATTCATAGACAGTTACATTAAGAGTCATTCGAAGAACCGATGGTAACCAACTTATCAATACATTAAACAACGATCTTAACGAATTACATACATCATTAACTAATGCCATCTCAATCAACCATGACCTGAGGTTCCTTTAAGAGTAACCCTTGATCATACCTCTAACAACAATACCCTTACCTGACGAATCGTCACCCCGTCAGGGAGACAGGTAGCCCTCCTGCTGCCTCAGCGGGAAGCGGGCACTGTTCTGGCTGGGCAAACAAGCTTGCCCCCAGAGATTGCTACTAGGGTGTTCTGCGGCTGCGCAGAAACACCAGGGTAACTGTTGCCATGGAAACATGGGGTGAGTTCTACCCCGTTGCTATCATTGAATCTCATTACACAATAATATAATATATCACATTACTTCTATACAATAATAATACAAATGATATTACAGAATTAAGGTCTTGAGGTTCATGGCGATTTGAGGAAAGTTCCTATAAGAGGAAAGAATGAAGACACCTCTGAAGCTAAAGGCTCAGCGGTGACAATATCATCTGTAAGAAGATGTGTCAGAACAGATTATACCATTAATCATTGCAGATAGGTGTTTTGTGAAGATACATTTCACTGATTGTCTATGGAGAGCAAAAAAAATGCTCCAGACATGTAACATTATTTTTGCAATTTTAAATCACCTGGATTCTTTTAGTTCTCCTTTCTCATCATTTTTATGGTTTATACTGTGAGATTTGAAGGATTTATACTTTTACAAAAATTTTTAAAGTAGTCTTTTTTTCAATGTCAGATTCACAAATTGACAGATATAGAGGGGAGGGAGGCAACTTGTTGGCCTTTTGGGGCCATCTATAAGATAGATTAAGGAATACATGTAGATAAAGAAAAAACGATATAGAATTTTATAGAAAGATTAGTTTCTCCTGCTCAGACTTGATATTTCATGACTACAAAGTCTGACTATTCACACATGAGCTCATTTTGCACTGCTTCATTGAATTATCAGCACAAACTCTTGCAATCTATTGAAACTTGTGTTCAGTATCAAAGAGCAATCATCACTTCATTCGTATTCATGAAGGACACTTTGGTATAATTATCAAAATATCATTATCAATCGAAAGTAAAGTCAAGGCTAATTAACAATATATTTAGATGCATGCACTCTTCAGTCACGTATTTACTGTGGATTTTCAAAATCTATAATCGATGTATTTCAGTTGCAAACACAAAAGTTGCATCGAGTGCTGGAATTCAAGCTCTTGCACGATTTTTATGGGTCTAAAAGGTGAAATTGGATGGCTTTACCGAAGGCCAACATTTCCCAGCCTTCATCCGTGGCATCCAATCAATTAGCCATTGAGGGAAAAATGTATTGGATGGTGTTGGAACTTTGAGAAGAACAAATATCGCAATGTAGTCAACTGCATTGATTGTGTTAAGGTGAGATGGCTGTTCTGAAGTGCTTTGCACTAACTCGCTATTATTTTTTGTAGGCTCGGTGTATTATCATTACAGTCGAAAAGGCGCTGTGCTGACTCATTTAAAGTCTATTCATTGACAATGCCCTGCTAAGTGGAATCCTCTGTTCACACATCCACTGCAATTTCTCTGTTTGCCAAAATCGAGCAGAAAAAAACATTTGAAGGAACACCAGGCCCTGAATGGTTGCCTTTCTACAGCATCTGCCTCAGACCAACTGCTTCAACTTGGCAAATTATTATTGCATCGGTATGCCACATATTTCAAGCTATGTCGGTATCAAAATAGAATAATCTTCTGTGGTACTTATTATTGAGTCACTATCACGATGACACTGTTTGCGACTTTTTGTTCCCAAAATATTGCTAATCCATTCCAATGTTCACACAATGACAGACATCCACTGCAATTCCTGTTTTTTGCCAAAATTGAGAAATAAAAACTCACCAAGGAGGGAGCCAGGAAGAATAAAACCAAAGTGGTGCTTGGCTCTATATTCGGCTTCGTACCTGCCTGCCACATGAAATACCAATTCTGTTGGACTGACTGCCAAGCAAGTAAAAGCATATTATGTTTACCAATTAACATTGTTCAGATACAGGATGATAGTTTCATGTAGACATGATTTGGGAAAATTCTATGGTGTATCAAATAAAAAGTTATTGGGTGCATCAAGTAGTTCTACGAGTATATTGGTGTGGGTGCCTGAATGTCTACATGTATGAGTGAATGAGGCCAAGTAGCCTAGAGAAGCTTGTATCAGTGGAAGGAAAGCAGAGAAGAGGGATGAAAGAGATGGAGCAGAGATGCAAGGACCGAGTTTTAAGAAAGAAGTAGTGGTCTTTCAGCTACAACTGATGTGTCCCTTTTTGCTACAAGACCAACTGCATGTACAAAGGAAGTCCTGGGGGCAACATGATCGCTACCGGAACACCCACAATGGGTTTGTCTGTGTCAGGGCTTTCAAGCCCAGTTGTAAGCAATGTTGCCTCACAGTCTTGACTCGTGGCCTGCAGACAGTGGAGTATTTAAGGAGGGGCATTGGGCCATGCCTCCCCCCCCCCCATCAGGCCAAAAATTAACATGGAAGAGATGGGAAAAGCCACGGAGCGCCCCATATTGACCCCATGTAATGGCCCCCCCTCAGGCCATTTCTAGATATGCCCTGCCTGCAGATTGCGCCTGCTTGTCCGGGTATGTACTCAGTTCAATCGCAGTACCTTCCTACCATTTGTGATTCCCTACTGTCTAACCATCATGCACGTCTTCTGTTTGGCAGTTGGCAGTCCTCAAGTCTATCCAACATTTACTGACATCTTTCATGCAAAGGAACTGTCTTGGTCCACACTTATTTTCTTCTTGGTGCCATGTAGTCTTACCTGGCATAGTGGTCTACTCTTCTACCACAATCTGAGTCGCCGAGGGAATAACAACTGGCTCAGGGACATCCCCAGCGTCAGGAAAAGTGTTCCTCAGTCATCTGATAATATCATGTGTTTTTCTCGATCTGTTTACTGGTGCCTGTCTGTCGTCACTGGGAGAGTAAAAGACTTGCTTTAAGGAGTGCCTCAATTGTGCTATTACAATTTATTCCACAACAGCTTTGTGTTGAAGTTACGGGCAAACTGCATATTATACCATCAGAAAATCACACGTGGAATCCATTTACATGCAGTACAACATGACTTCTAAGTTCTAACCTACAAAATTGTATTCTAGTGTCAAACTTGAGATATTACATCTATAGCTGGGGGCCATCTGAGCCTTTTGAAAAGTGATTGGTCAAGGACAAACAGCCATTAGATATTCTTCTGCACTTGTCCAGGAATTCCAAGGCCAATGGGCTATGAAACAAGGAATGGTGTCAATGCCAAGGAAAGGAACAATAGAGACCGCATGACATATCAAATGTGAAGGTCTTGCAGTATGTATTGTACAGTCACCTGGTAATCTAACTAATTTAGAAAGAGCTAACTGCATGTTTGAGAATATAAATTATATGGCCAAACTCAGGATAATTATCGAAGAAGGAAGAAATCGTTGTAATATATACATGTATTGTATTCTTGTTATTAAACAACTATTCATGTTGGACAGAGCAACACAATTTACCTTCATATAACATCTAGCCATGCACGGACTTCTCTCCCTTCCTATAGCGCAATAAAAATAACTTTTCAAGCGGGAAATGAGTTTGCTATTTTTCTTTAGAACAGAATGCCATGCAGGGCAAAGTGCAGAGATAAGAGGACTGAAGACGGTTATTTCATCAAGCCTGGTCTGTTGCGGCAGTGTTACTTGTTCTTGTTTTCTTATAATTGTTATCCACACACGCTTCCCATTGTCTGGCATCTTTATGGTCCTGACTTTGATATAAGAAAGACTCGTAACACAGTGGCTATGAAGTTCATCCTTGGACATGCGCATGAACCTCTCTAATTGATCGAAGCTGCCTTTTGACCAACATAAACTGTCATCGCTGAAAGTGTCAAAGACCTGGATAACTCAGCATCAGTTTTACATGAGCTGGGTTAGTTGCAGCAGGTTACACAATGTAACTAGATAAGCTAATTTGCGCATCGGGATTCTGGTTGGCCTTTTGTGGAATTGCTAAATTAAATGCGTGCCTTTCCATCAACACCACTTGGTCCCTAATCTGTAATATGGTTCCATTTAAAGCTCCCTGTGGGAGTGTTGGTCTACAGCCAAGCTTGGAAGTTGGTTGTGAAGCTTGTTAGGAGGCACGTTGACAGGCCGTTTGCCTCTGCATGGAGCATCTCATATTTGCCCTTGCAACAAGCCCTTGCAACAAGCCTCCTCACTCAAATTAGAGAAATTACTACCCCTGCAACAAACCAAACAGCCAATGCACTAACTCGTCTTACTGGTATAAACCCCTTAGCCAGTAAATTACAATTGCGATGCTACATGACCAATGTGCATCATCAAGTCTGGTCCAATGTTTCAGTTTTGCTTGACTATCTGGGTTGAGTAATTGAAAAATGCCAAACTTGCTCCTTCTACATTATGCAGTATAAAACTTTCGCACTCAGTACATTGGGAGGTCCAACGACCAACAAAATAGAGCCATTAAATATGAATGGCCAGTAAAAGAACATGACAAATCTTTTTGCTAACAACTATGCCACAATGGTCCAAACAAAACAGCTGTCGAGATAAGGAAAGTCCTGAGTTTCCTGTCCAAATACTACAATGTAGCTCCACATTGACACATCTGTGGTATAACTGACTTTTGATTTTTTTTTTCTTGTGAAATATGGGTGCATACAAGGACTCTGCATGTGGCCTAGAACAGTGTTTATGCATTGGTTGCGAAGCTTGGCCCTGTAGTAGGCCATATATATCCTGTGTAAGTCTGAAAACAATGGGGCCATATGGTCTTGCATAAAGCAGACTTCATGGAAATGTATGCTATTGTATGGTAGGGTGCAAAATGTCCCACTTCAGCAGAGAAACTACAATATGTGCCCTGGCCTTTAGGATGTTATCTGCCTAGATGACTGATTATGGCTTCACACAGATACTGCATATTCTAACTTTGTTTCAATATATCTTAAACCTGGGTTGCAAGATGATAATATGATATACATGAAATAGCCTGGTTTTTTTGCAGACTCAAACAATACACTTTTAAATTATCTTGCGACTCACTCTGCTTGTTGAAAGAAAGCAGCAATTCCTAACCTGCCCATATCCCTTGGTGGCAATAGCATTTCGCATGCAGAATAACCATTTTATTTGACCACTGCCTCCCCACTATTGTATAGACAGTGAGCTTGGATACTTTTGCATTGTCCGTATGATATAGTAGGTGCTTGCATTTGTCCCATATGCATACAGTTGAACTGTTTCAGGCCCAAGCTTATAGTTGGAAGTAATTCTTCAGGCATAGCTGTGGAATGTATGAGACAGGCATGGCTTGAGAGCTGGTATTTAATCAGTTTCTAGGGTCAGTCAAAGGTGACTCTTCAGAGCACTTCATAAAATGATTTTTTGAAAATAAACTTGTTTTGACCTCACAGTTAGCCAATGAATCACAACAGACAATACCGTATTTCCTCGAATAGAAGCCTGGTCTCAAATAGAAGCCTGTCTCGTTTAGAGGCCGGGTCAAAGACCCCTGCTAAAATAATAAAAGCCTGGCTCAATTACACGCCGGGTCAGCCGCTATACACAGCCCTAATTGAGTGCCTTGCATGCTGCCCAGGTGTTTCCATGCAAGGTTTACTTGCGTGCGCATCACTGCCTACCCTTGCATACCCAGATGTTACTTGATTGCTATCTTGTTTAAAACAATAAACGCCGGTCTCAAATAGACGCCTGGCTCGTATAAACGCCGGGCCAATTAGGCCCTGTAAAACAATAAACGCCCGGGCTTGTAATCGAGGAAATACGGTATTATGCTGCCCATCAAGCAAAGCATGGGCTTGAGAAATCAGGGCATTAGAAAATTGCCTAAGCATGAAGTGGCATCTTGTTTGGTGATTTCCTTATGCTATTTATTGTTTATGGAGCAGTCTGATAGGAGTAATCAATCTCACTCTGTTGCCTGATACCTTGATCCTTGGGGATGCTACGAGCCCTCTGGCTCATTCCCTTATTCTCTGATCCTCCTGGCCAATTTGCATGAATTGGGGCCAAGACTGAAACCTGACGAGCCAACCTCGAACAGGAGGCTAGCAATGTTATTAGAAATCTGTGATTGAGATATAACCAAGAATCTGTTAGGAATTCTGATGATAAAACTTTCAACAAGGTTCTGGATTTAGAGAAACTCAGAAGTTTGTTTTTTAAGCCCCTCGCCCAATTGCACCTCATTTGTATCAATTGAACCCTCAACACTTTTTAAAAGCTTTTGCTGATCACAAGGAAAGAAACGTCAAAGCAGCCTTGTTCAGGGATATGTATGTATTTGAATGGAAATTTGGGCAGTGAGAAATTACACAGCCTAAGTGAAAAAACAAACAGAAACACAGAATGTAGGATAGCCAGTGATAATGTGTCTTTCTATCAGAATTTCACAAAAAGCCTTTGGTTGCATGACAAGGCCAATCACTCATCCCTGACATACACCTTGCTATGGAGCCAATCTCTATGAAAGGCTACACTGCCTCCCTGTTCACCCCATTTAATGTGCTAAACAGCCACGTTATGGTTTCCACACCCTCTTAATGGCATCCTGACATGCATGATAGCATACCCCCCTGTAAAAACAAGTGTTGCTTGGTTCATCCCAATGAATGGTCAAACTCAATCATAAGGGTGAGCCAATTTTAATAGCCTGAGGTTATAAGTCTTTCAGTGTTTCTAAAAAGCCCTTGGTTGCATGACAAGGCCAGTCACTCATCCCTGACATACACCTTGCTATGGAGCCAATCTCTATGAAAGGCTACACTGCCTCCCTGTTCACCCCATTTAATGTGCTAAACAGCCACGTAATGGTTTCCACACCCTCTTAATGGCATCCTGACATGCATGATAGCATACCCCCCTGTAAAAACAAGTGTTGCTTGGTTCATCCCAATGAATGGTCAAACTCAATCATAAGGGTGAGCCAATTTTAATAGCCTGAGGTTATAAGTCTTTCAGTGCTTCTAAAAAGCCCTTGGTTGCATGACAAGGCCAGTCACTCATCCCTGACATACACCTTGCTATGGAGCCAATCTCTATGAAAGGCTACACTGCCTCCCTGTTCACCCCATTTAATGTGCTAAACAGTCACGTTATGGTTTCCACACCCTCTTAATGGCATCCTGACATGCATGATAGCATACCCCCTGTAAAAACAAGTGTTGCTTGGTTCATCCCAATGAATGGTCAAACTCAATCATAAGGGTGAGCCAATTTTAATAGCCTGAGGTTATAAGTCTTTCAGTGTTTCTAAAAAGCCCTTGGTTGCATGACAAGGCCAGTCACTCATCCCTGTCATACACCTTGGTGTAGAGCCAATCTCTGTGAAAGGATACACCACCTCCCTGTGCACCTCATTCAATGTGCTAAACAGCCAGGTTATGGCACCCAGCCCCTCTTAATGGCATCCTGACATGCATGGTGCATCCCCTTGTAAAAACACTGCTTCGTTCGTACCAATGATTTATTTGAGCATGTACCGCCGATTCCAGCCATATTCTATCATAGTTGTCCGGCCATATAGAAGTTGCCAGCCAGCAGTTAATTGTGCAGTGCATCAGGACAATTCCTGGCCCATTCAGATTATTCTCACGGGACTATTCAGCAAACATAAGCAATATTTTAAAGCATGAGGATAAATGCCTATTTCAAATTAATTAACAGCAATAAAATTACTCAATGGAGAGTTGGGAGACTAGCATGTTTCAAATAACCACTCAGACCATTTTCAAGCAGTTTAATTATTTGGTATTAAGGGATACTTGGAAACAGGTGAGATGTTGTTGCTCATTGAGGAAAATAGTGCCAAAGTGCAATGCAATCTGGAATATCACAAACGTGCAAAATGTGAAAGCTATTTTCACCTTCTGTGGCTGGTCGTGAAGGGTAATATTATGAGTCAGGACATTATAACATTTTTTGAAGATACTCGAAAACCGCATGTGGAAAAGCATACGTTTTTTTCTTCTCCCTTTTGAAAGCAGAAATGTAAGAAAAACCATTGTTAGTAGTACTCACAGAACTCTTTGGATATCATGCGATATTTGCACCACTTTGATTGGTGTAACAATTGTTTTTATTGCCACATTTTGCGACAGCATGGACAAAATGTCCTAAAAACATTACATACAAAGTAATGGTCTGTCCTTGCATGCAGTCTTTTTTCCATACCAGCCTGACACTTCACATTCACAATAACATCACCTTTTTTGCTGGTATCCTTTATTTTTTCCAAATTGTTCAATGGCATTCAAGCAACACTGATTATTGCCAGATGTTCTTGCATGTTATGGAAACAACTCACATTAATTAGTCTAACAATTTAATTGATTATGCAGATCACTCGTGAATAAAACTTTTTATGCATCTGACTTAGATTAAATCATAATTTGTTTGGATCAGGCTGCCTCTTTGATTGGGAGGATTTGTTGGAAACAATGATTTGCAAGTGAGTTGTTTATTTGTCACAATGAAAGAATCAGAGGGGACCAGCTCATTCGATTTGGTTAAGGTGTCGGCTCCTCAGTATGGGCTATACCTGTGTGGGTCAAGCCTGGTGATGAGCAGCAGGTCCATCCAATAGGAACTACCAAAAACAGGGGATTGTATCCATCTCTCATGAATCATAATGTTGATCACTTCCTTGGTGTCAGATAAAGTGGCACTTGCAAGCATTCCAATTCATTTGAATGTTTGAGGAATTGACCATGCGAAATCCTCACTTGCACGGCATGATACGAAACCCTTCCCTCTGAAACTGTGTGATCTCAACCATGGTCGCTGGGGTGTACATGTACATGTAGGGCGTGCAGTCTCTTGAAATTTCAACGAAGCAGATGAACTACTGTTCTGAAATATTGACTCTGACAGGTATCATCACAAATATCATACAGAGCAGATATTTCTATCACATCATGGGATCTGGGTACAGTGAGTTGAAGGTCATGGCGAACAAAGATATGCGGAGGATTACTTACCAGTGGTCAAATTTAATGACTGTTCTGCCGCTATATTATTGCCTCCAAGGGATCTGTGTTGGTTAGGAGTCGCTGTTTTCTTTCAACGGGTAGAGTGAATCATCAGTTTAATGCTGAACTTTGTTTAGTGAAAATATTGCAATGTTTTTGTTGACAAGGAAACGAGGTCCTTCATGTATTTCGTCGTTTTATCTTGCAGTCCATGATGAGCTACTGAATCTGCTGGTCTTGTATGAGATTATCTTGTCAGATGTTTCCACTGATTGAAATGCTTATCTTTTTCTGTTCCATGGGACTTGGGACTGTGGTTTGCTGCAGTAACTTTACAGGATTCCAAAGTCAAAGAATGGAAATGCATGTGGATTGACAGATTCAGTCATTGCTAGCAATATCACTAAGTGGAAGTTGTCAGAGGACATTGTATGGCTGATTCTTTGAGTGCTTGACAAATGGCGAAGGACATCTCTGTTGGCTTGTGAAGGCTGAACAAGCAACAGCGGAATACTGGAACTTCTGGAAGAGCATGCCTTTGTGGTTTTTTTTTGCGAATTGCTTCAACAACTTATGGGCAACACCACTGATGATGTGTTATGCAGTCAGGACACAACTTGCTGACAATAATCTTATAAGGCAGCAGGAAAAGCAGAAGGGAACTCATGAAGCTTCATAGTTAAGCCATGTACCAGTCTCATTGCTTTGTAAGAGTGTGTGATGGACCAAGCCATTCATGCTCAGGAGTCTTGTCCAGTCTGTAAAATTGTCTGCACGTGGTCAAAGAGGAGGAGGAAACGGAAAGGAAAAGAGATCTGGACATTAGCGTAGACATCAGTTGGTCAGTCATTCATTCCTCCACCCAATTTGCTCTCTCGACAATGGAGCTGCCAATTCAAAAATGTATTTGCTGGAACTGCTGCAGACGTGTGCCATCTTTTTAGCAGCTGTGCAGTCTAATTTAAATTCATATCATCTTTTATTCGGGGTTGCCTTGCTTCTTTTAAGTGGTCTATAATTGAAGGTTTTGTCCTTCAGGGAGACTTTGGTTGGACTAAGCAAATAATATTCAACTTTGTTTGTCATGTCCTTTTTTTATGGTATACACCATTTCTCTAAGATACACAACCGAATTTGTCATGAAATTGTTCCTCACCACTTTCTCCTTTTTCCTATTGCAAGGAAGAAAAGTTGATTTTCTCTTGAGAATGAATATTATAATTTTTTATGTCCAGCAGTTACTCATTGTACTTCAATTGATTTGAATCTGTTCTTGAGTATTTCTTGGACTGTCTTTAATTCGAGTACTGTGATGCAAAAAGAGCAAAACTTCACCAAATTCTTTCTGTGAAATAACAGCTGAAATTTGCATGAGCAAGGGATGTACTCTGTCTACAAGTGGACTGCTCTTGCATTGCCACAGATCAGAACATATGCTGTCTTGTGTTGCCACCTAGTGACTAGTGTGCTATTCCGCGAGCTCCTGCTAGCGTCCACCAACTTTCAACCAGAAGAACACACACAATTTTGTCTGGAAGACCCCGGGGCTGTTTCTGAGTGTGTTGATGGCCTTGTCTACTTCCTTAGAGAATGTGATTCCCGAGTCTGACTCTGGTAAACATCGATGTTGAATAGAAATTTTGTGAATGTGCAATGAAATTGGAACTATTTCTTGGCACAGCAATGCGGTAGCATAGAAAATCAACTTTTGTGCCAGGTGGCAGCAGCATGCAGTTCTCAGTTTCACCAGACTGGGATGAACTATAGATTCATGCCGAAGAGAAATTGTGTCTACTTGAAGTGAAACCAATTGTTTCTGGGGAACCACAAAGGACATGCAAATGGAGAATGACCAACTGCAAATCATGCAAATTGCCCTTTGATATTCTGGCTCAACACATATTAGCATGCTCAAAAAGCAACGCATGGTCAAGAGACACACTGGATCGTGAGGCAGCAAAACACAACTTCAATTTTTTCGTCATTGATTTTTTGGATCCTTTAAAGTATTCTTTTCTCTTCTTATCTTCAATTTCTCTTGTTATGTTCTTGAATTTCGCCTGAGCTTTATTCTCTACCATGTTTTGGTCAATACTGTGGTCTTTGTCTTTATCTAAGATACAGGAATAGGCACCCTCCTTTGTCTTTCGGATCCATAGTTCATCCCAGTTTTGAAGATAGACCTTTGTTTGGTCATCCATTGTCCCTAGCAATCATCAAGAAATCTTTTCTTGGTCATAATTTCTCCAATGTGAAAGAAGAATCAGATGTTTTGTACCCCGCGAGAGTGTCAGGTTAGGTGATTTCCTGTAAAAAAACGGTGGCAACTTTGCATTTCTCTCATGACATTGAACCACTCATTAGGCAATATAGTCTATGGGTTTTTACAATGGCTGATCATGATCTGTTAAAGCAGCATGGATGAGAAAACAATGCCCTAATATTAAATATTTTTGAAGTTGTTTTATTCTCTTTTTCTTCAATAGCAGAAATATATTTTCATTATTTCTCCAATAACTTAACTATGAAGTGTTAAGCTTATTGATGTTGGTTGTATTCTAAAGATGCAATAGATTTAGTTGGAACTGGGCTTATCATTTTCATCTGCTTTAATAAACTGAGCATTATCTTTTTTTGTCTTTCTATATGCCAATCATATGTTGATATTTCTCTTTTTTCCATTTCCAGGTATGTGTGGCTTTTTGTTGCATTGGATTACCATTGGTGTTACCTGGTATTGCATGGTGAGTAAACATTGACTTGTTTGTCATGAATCCCAGTCCAGTCTGGAGCTCTGTTTTTTCAAAGTGTGGTGTGCTGTACATCTATAAAGTGATTAGAAATGTGCATTATAGTTAATTAATTTGCATTGGACAGCCATTGCCATTTGCTCGATGTATTGAGTTCAGGCCAGATTATTTGTCATGAATCCCAGTGAGGTCTGCAGTTCTGTTTGAAGATAGATAGATAGATAGATAGATAGATAGATAGATAGATAGATAGATAGATAGATAGACAGATAGATAGATAGATAGATAGATAGATAGATAGATTGATAAATAGATAGATATGGTAAGTGCAGCCCTCTAAGCCCAGTTCTGGGCGCTCACGAGGGTTGATTGATGATATGGGAGAGAGAGCGGGAGTCCTCAGCATGTTACACATTTACCCCATGTGAGGGATCTTTTACTTGCCCAGCATAGACACTGATACAAGGGGCCACCAATTTAACGTCTCATCCGAACGACATCCAGCTGGGATTTTGCTCATGAAGTTACACTGAAAATTTTGGGTTCCCCACCCGTTGTTTGAACCCATGCAGGCAAAGACCTTCAGCTGAGGAGGCAGAACCCTTAACCACTTGGCCACCCAGCTGCTATTGAAGAATAGTTGCCTTCTAGTTGGGCATAACTAAAGTCCCATAAAGCTGACTCACTGGCCCTGTCAGATAATTCTAGGATTTTAGAAAAGAACGAAGAACCAAAAAACTTGACTTCAACTTCAAGGGAGAAGACAGGTTTGACAGCCTGGCAAAGACAACTTGCAAGGAGGCCGACAATATTTTATTTCCGGTCCTGATAGAACCAAGTTGGACTTTTTCTGGCAGCTTGCTTCTTATCACTTCTATATTTTGGCTTTTTGTAGATAAAGGTCAACAATTATGACTATAATTTTTGGTACCAGTCGGCTAGTGAATAAGTTTGAAGTTTTGCTATTCTGTGGCTGCCTAAATGATTTGTTTTAAGTTTTTTGCCTGAAAGCGCCTTCATTCAGCAGTTTTGTGATTGCGTTTTCAGTTGCACTTATTTAATGGTGCAGTTGTTCATGGAGAAGTAGCTGATAATGGTTTGAGTGATATTTTGTGTTTTTCACAATTATGGTCTTTTTATTCAATCGAATGAATATTTGCCAGTTTTTCCAGTTCTCTTATAAACAGTGATGGTGCAAAGTGGTCATCAATCAAAGCTTTGTAACACACAATTCCAATTCGGAAAAATGTTCAGCCAGTAATTGAGGCAAAAATGGCAGTCACAGTTTAAACTCTATTTATCTATCTCTTCTTTGCTGTGGTATGATGTCATTGCAGCATGCCCGACATTGCTCGTGAGCTAAGTGGATTAAGAGAACGTGTATTTCAATATTTACTTTGATATTTGTCTTTTGGAAAATTTTTTTGAGTTTTTACTTTGTGCATACATACACATA
Source organism: Platynereis dumerilii (assembly GCA_026936325.1). Classification (NCBI taxonomy): domain Eukaryota; kingdom Metazoa; phylum Annelida; class Polychaeta; order Phyllodocida; family Nereididae; genus Platynereis; species Platynereis dumerilii. The sequence continues at coordinate 3,766,966 of JAPTHN010000007.1, forward strand.
ATATTTGTAGTCAAGTTCCAAGTTGCTGGACTAATTATTTTTTTCTATGATGATAAATGCAAGATTTAAATAAAATTTGTGATCTCAAAGTGTGAATTGTATTTATCACGCCAGAGATTGTTTATATTATCAGTGTGCCGTAAGACAGCCTGATTCCTATGAGGAAGAGGAGTGGAGTGTGCTCCAGGGAGACTCACTCTATCAGTCCCTGATTTAGTTTTGAAGGATAGACCTCAGTGCCATTTGCCTGCCTTGCATTTCCTTCATTTAACACTGGGTTAATTCCACAAATTGATCCACCAGGAGTGTTCCAGAATGATAGCTTGGTGGCTAGTGGTCATGACAGGCTGGACATGGGGCTGGTCATGGAGACCCAGCCTATTGAGCAGGGTTGGGCACGAGTACACATGTACTCGTGTACTCGTGTACTCGAATACATTTTTCAAAGTACTCGCATGTACTCAGTACTCGTGCCAAATCATGAGTACAGTACTCGTACTCGTACTCGAGTACATTGATAAAGTACTCGTACTCGTAGTGAGTACATCACGAGTACAATTGAAGCTTCAAAAGAGCAAAATTGAACACAAATGCACTAAATTATATTAATAAAATCATTATTTGAACAAAATAAATCATATAGTCTTGATCTTTGATTCCCATCCTTGCTCTGTTAAATGTCCAATGTTCTTTAGTCAAAGAGTTAACCTAAATTTAAGAAATGTGTCTAACATGACAAAATGGTTTATTTGTAATTCCATAGTTAATTTTTTTTAAACCTTCAAAGATGATTTCTCATTTCACAGCTAAAGTTACATTTATGTGTTATTAAAAAAAAACAGTTAAAAAAAAGGAAATAATATATAATGATCATTTGATTTATATCAATTTTGATCACATAGCCGCCATTTGCAATTTTCACACCTTTGATGCTAATCAAAACATCGTAACTTACAGGCTGATACTGGCCTTAATACGGAAAATACAATATTTTTACTTCAACTATTGTATTCTGTTACTTCTAAATGATATATCTAAGTTTTTAAATTATGTTTCTAGCCCTATTTTAACCATATCTAGAGCCGTTTCCTTTTTAACCTTTTCTTGATTTAATCGACGCTTTTACGGAAATCGGGAAACAATATTTAGTCTATAGGCTAACCCTGGCTAATCTCAATTCTAGTAAGTCTGATTTTAAGAAATTATTGAATTTAAATTAATTATATTTATGATTTCCATTTATTCAATTATACATGACACATAGAAATTGTTTATTTCGTTTATTGATTAAACTGTTGAGTGTGCTAATTACAGACATTGTGTATTGTGATTTTCTCATGTGATTCATTGCATCTGATTATGGATTTCTTCTTGCTTAATTCAAAATAACCAGTTTAAATTGGACATTATAAAACCACAATTTAACATACATATTACTTAGATGAAAAACTTTTTCAAAAATGGGTCAACAATAAAAATGGATAAAAAAAAAAACAGGCAGCCTAGGACAGGCAGTTGACAGCATTTAATTGCTACCATGAATTATTTTCAACCCAAATATCATGTCTTCAGAAAAGCTTGTACTGTCTTTCACCCAAGCTTATCACAATGTTATAATTTTATTTAACGAAAAATGTTCTTAGCTGAACGAAATAACCATGTCTAATTTTTCTACAATTGCTATAAATTTATATATATTATATTTAATGTTGACTATATCTGCCTTGCCAAGGTTTGACGAATTTCACATTACAGTTTTAACGAATTCTTGGCACAGAAAAAAAAAATATAAAAATTAAACAAAAACTGACACATAGATAGCTACCTGTAGACAGACAGACATATTTCCTCGTTTTAATCCTTCATTTCTACGCAGTGGCCACTTATAGTTTTTCATTGGCATTTAAATGCCAAAATGAAATGCTAGAGAGGTTGAGTGGAGCTTTACATCCCGTATTTATGCACTTGATAGGCTAAAAAGGATACAACAATAGGGCAAAGGATGATTGCAACTGCGGTCAAACATAGGCCCAGGTGATCAGGCTTGAGCTGAAATCGAGCCTCGGACCCAGAGATTGGCAGCCCGAAAAGTAGTCTCAAAGGCTATTCTAAATTTACAAAGTTCGCTTTTAATTAATAAAGGGGCATAAGTAGTAGCCTTCGCTAATATTCTTAGTGTTGCTTTATAATTGATCTCTAATAATTGTTTTATTCTTTAAATATTGCCTAAATAAGGTACGAAACTGCATAAATGTACTCGTACTCGTACTCGAGTACATTTGAAAGTACTCGTACTCGTACTCGAGTACATTCAGAAAAAGCTGTACTCGTACTCGTACTCGTAGATGTGGCAAGTACTCGTACTCGTACTCGAGTACATTTGCATGTACTCGCGCCCAACCCTGCTATTGAGCTCTATTGGGAATATGATAGAGCATGCAAGGGGCCTCTGCTAGTTCAAGGGTGGCTTTAACTCTACTAGGCATCCAAATGCCGTTGGGACCCTGTGGGCTCTTTGGGATTAGATTCTTACATCCCCTCTGGTCCTGTGGTGGGGTCCAGTACAACATGATTGCTGTACTAAACATTTCGAATACTATAAGTTGGACGCATCACTTCTTCAGCAAAGTAAAATGCAGAGTGTTTATATATGTCAACACTCAACAGTGATGAAAGATTTCATGAAATTCCCCAATATATTTTGATATTTCCAAAGATGATTTGAAGCCTTGATCATTATTTCCTGTTGTAGAACAGTGCTGTGGATGACTGGATTAAATCCTGATTTGGTTTCCAGGAACATTCTTTCTAAAGCAACTATGGTACCCAGCATTTGTCTTTGTTTTGGCAATGTCGCCTAATAGAAAACGCAGTACCTAACATGGAAGGAATCTTTCAATCGCGTTGCGGAAATTGGTATTATCAGTGAGGGTTGTCATTCATCAATGCCTTGTGTTTGTGTTTCTGATTATTTTAACTTGCAGAGTATCACTGTGCCACTCTGTCTTTTTTTCGTGTATGCAATTTTCATGATTTGGAGAGAACTCAGAACGTGGGTGTAGAATGAAAGAACTTTTCCATAAGGCTAGTGCAAGTGGCAGATCATTTCTCTGAAACATGAATATTCGCATGAGCATATGATTTTGTTTGGAGTCATGCATTCAGCTTACAGACAGACACCAGATTGGTCAGAATCCTGTGATGTGTGAAATCTGATCATGGAAATACTCACTTCCTAATATAGTGGACATTTGGTGGTCAGCCGCTTGGGTAAATAATCGCTTAGGTGCCTGCCTGGTGGCCACATCATGATGCGCATTATTTATGCAATAATGCAACCATTTACTGCAACTGTTATAAGCTGTGATGTGTCATAAACATGGTTCATTTATCAGCCAAAACACCAAAACAGACAATGCCTATATGGAAGGCAGTTGCCACATGAATAATACACAATAAGGATGTTGCTAATTTATAAGTGACAATTTCCAAATATTGTATTATTGTGAGCTCTTTTATTGTGTAATACAAATGACTATATGCTGTACAGTGTACAGTACATTGTATTTCATGTGCAATGAAATATTGAGAAACAAATTGAGAAATATATTGAAATGGTTTGAAAAACTTGGTCACTAAAGCATAATTATATACATAATTATGTTATGATATTTAGTCTTGAATTGAAAATAAGGTATGTAGTAGGGTAATGTGGAGTTGGCCCTTGAAAATTTTACTGTCTTCTCCTGTCTTCCTCAGAAGCTACTCCAAAATTCTTTTATATACATGTAGCTTGCCCGTTTTGAGATTTGATACAGTGTACATACATGCAACAAGTATTACGGTGATTTTGGCATGAAATTTTCCCTCTGAATGACTGGGCTTTCAAATGAAATTACCATACAACACTGTAAATGTTGACATTCGATCCAAACTGTAGCTATCGTCTTTGCCAGATGATTGTCATCAATTTTGAAGCTGAGATTTTGTAAATCATTTGCTAGAAAGCCATATGTCCTGCCTTTGTGAAATGTGATCAAGCACATTCTCAGAAAATTAGGATTGGTTTCTATTGAGTATTCCAATGAAGATTGACTCACAGGATGTTGAATAGCAGCTCACTGATACGATCTGTAACCTTATTGTGTTGTCCTTCAATATATTCTGAAATAATTAATTCCTATTCATGATTAAAGCAGCATCATTTAATTACTATGATGAAAGAAGGAATATGATGAAAGAAGGATTATTCTTTCAGTTTTCTTGAAAATTTAAGTTGAACAGTATAGACAATTTACTATTGCACTAATCATGATACACTGCTGACATATATTCAATCTGTCTTAATCAAGCTGGAGGCCATATATCCGCCAAGGTCTTATATTATGGTTGTCCAAATGGCCATCAAAATTGCTAATCCTGACAGGAAAGAACAGACGGCATCTCTATGTACACAAGAGACTGGGCCTTGGGCGATTAACGGTGTGGCACAAGAAGCTCAACTGCCACATGTGTTTAGATAAAGCAACCGATGTATGAGGGCCTGGGGCATGGCGGGCATACCAATCACCAGCTTTCATCAAGACAATGAGCCTCTGCAATACAACTCTTAGCAGCTTCATCGATTTCTCCGAACAAAAACATAGCAAGACTAAGCTGACAGTCTGCAAAGCCACACTGAATGCCCTACGTGAATGGAAAGCAAATGGACAAAAGAGCAAATGATCAGCTGGGACTGACTTTTGTTTAAAGTGGTTCCTGATTTACATTCAATGCAAGGTCTCCCGTTTGTTCGTTATTAAAAAAGGCTGGAAAGCCTACTGTGCATATCAGCTTACACTGCCATTGAGTGTGTTAAGATTCAAATTTCTTCATCTGTTGCTTCCACTTTTCAAACAAAATACCTTCAAAAAGCTTTTTGGTGTTGCGTAACTTTCACATTCATGATGTCAATGTTGCTAATGTCTTATTTTGCGAAGGTTGAGAGGACTGGTAGGTTGGTTACTGGGTTTTATGACTGTGGCCACAATAATTCAATCGGAACAAGGCAAATGTGGTTTCATTTGACATTCTGGAAAAACATTTAGTTGAACGTGCCCAGAAACTAGACAAGTGTGATGTGCAGAAATGTGTAGACTAATCTGGAGTATACTTTTTGTCTAGAGTGTCTATGCATTTTTGCATCCCTTTGGTTCCAAGCACCCAAGCAGACAGAACATTTTAGGACTGAGTGGTCCTGCAGGTGCGAAGAATTGCATTGCCGTTTGTTTGTCTGCAGCTGCTGCTTGATGAATTATCACTGCAGTGGCCTCCTGGCCAGACACATGTATCACAAATAGTGTAGAATTGCAGACTTATCGACACAATGACAGCTGGTGTCTGGCAACTCAAGCTCATGTTCTCCTCATTGCTCTACATTTTATAAATATGGTGTGATTCAAAATACTTTCTGGCAGCACATATGCCAAAATCGGGGCTCTCATAGTGCAGGTATCATATTAAGAACTGCATTCATACAGCTTCCAGATTACTCTGTAATAGAGCTTTTTGCCAGGTCATGGAGTATGTTATCATATACTCAGATATACTCATATCTGTTCTGCTATGAGTTGTGACGAGATGCCTAAAACAAATTTTTGTGTCCATATATGATTGTTGCATGTGTTTCTGTTTTTTTTTTTGCATTTTAGATCACATGATTTGCCACAAGTAAAAAAGGAAAGCAAGCTTCTAAATGTGTTACCTTACATTGTAATTGATACTTGGAATATCATTCTATAACATGCTTAACTTGCACATCCTCTCTGGTCACTGTGAATTATCATCTCAGAAGACTTCTGTTGCAAATCATGACATAGATATGATGAATATCACTGCCTGGTGACAAAATCCTAATTCAAATCAATATAAAATAAATTATGAGTCAAAACTTCTTTCCTTGTATTATGCTACCATGGGGCTCCCAGGCAGACCAGGGCTAAGGAGACTGAGCTAGATTTAGCCATACAGCATGGAAGGGTGATTAGGCATCACATCAGTTCACATTTTGTGGGACAAAATGTAATCATGAATCTGTGAGAAACAGAAAACTTTTAATTGGAAATACTTTCAAGCGGGGCTCCAGACTGTGTCAGCTCAAAAGCTCGCTTCCTAGTGCTTTACACAATCGCACCTCATCTGTATCAAGTGAACACTCTACATTTGAAGCATCCCGTGATCAAACAGAGAAGAGGATTGCTGCTGAGCACAAATGTCTCTCCAAATGTGAGCGGATTAGTCTCGTGTTTCATGAGGTAAATCCCATACAGTGTTGCTCAGTGTTGCACATTGCTCTGCCATTTGTTGTCATCTTTAGACGACGACAGTGGCCTACTGTTTCAGGGGATGCAATAACTAATGTGTTATTGTCAGTACTTAGTGCATTGTAATTGTTCATTGTGAGTGGCTAATGATATAAAAGAGGTTTGCAACAATCCCTTCATAAATTGTTCAAGAAGGACAATTGGATATTTTTTTCCAATTCTCTATTGAACATACAATCATAGCTGCTAAGTTACTATGCTCTCAATTCAATCAATAGCAAACCTTGGAATTATGAAATCTAGAATCAATATTCAGTGCAAACATGCACTCAACTTCCTTTCAGTAGTGGGATTTGACCAGAAGCAACATTTGCATGGATCTGATATTGGATGGCGTTTATGAAGGCTAATAAACATGATACCACACGCATCCATTACTTTAGATTAGTTAGAGAGGGTAAACATGCATGTTGCAGGTACCTGGAAAAGGAAAAACATTTTGATGAGGTAGCTGCATCAATATTTTGAATCCATTGTGTCATTCTCATCAAGTGAGTTGCACCAAATTGCTGTTGCTTTTTTGCGGCTTGGTTTATCAAAGCAGTCTCAAGGTGCACGTTTGGGCAACTATATAAATTGACAATATAGTACTTAGTCATAGTAAATATTGTCAAGTTTTTAATTTCCAGATGTGATTTCGATTTTTGCTTCCCAATGGCTTAATCTGGTATGCAAGATAATGACATGAACCATTGTGTGTGAATAGTTATACAATGTATAAAACTCAAATCAGGTAAAATGCGACAACATGAAAATTTGGTGGTATATACCTTGTGACTACTTGTGAGGGTACATGATCAGTGCGTTGGTATTGTCAGTGCAAGGACAGTGCATGGCCACTCAGCAAATGCAAAACCATTTGGTTAAATTAGTTTAAAATGACTCGTTCCTCTCAAGGGGAAATTAAGCGGGATGCTTAAAATTATATGATCAAGTAGCACTTGTCAAGGTCATTCTATACATGTTCAATTTTAGTTTGTGATGACTCATGGGAATCAGATGAATGGATGACTGCAGTTGACGGCAATTTTATTTGTATTATGAATATTCAGCAACTTATAGGATATTGGTGAAAATTCGGATGTAGAAATGAATGAAAATCACCCAAGTGTTAACGCTATCAAACATAACAAAATTGCAGAATCTGAAAATAGGCACAGTTCTTTATCTGACATTCTAAAAGGGGTGCCACAGGGCTCCATTTTGGGCCCCATCATTTTTAATATCTACTTAAACGATATTTTTCATTTTACCGAGAATGCAACACTCTTCAACTATGCCGACGACAACAGCCTGAGCTTCTGTCACAAAGACACCACTTTTTTAAAACAAACTTTGGAAAAAGAATCATCTGGTTGTCAGATGGTTCGTCAAAACAAGTGATAAATAAACTCCAGGTGGCGCAAAACTCAGCTGTACGACTGATTGAAGGTCTGAAAAAACAAGATAAAGTCAGTCATTACAGGAAAGAGTTACACTGGCTTCCAATTCCTGCAAGGATCCATTTCAAACTTATGACAACTACGTGGAAAGCAGTGAATAATCAAGCTCCTCAGTACCTCAAAAATCTCATTCAACATAAACCTGAAAATGGCCTGAGCCTCCGCAGCAATGGAAAAATGCTGTTAAAGGTACCTGCCGCACAAAATCAAAACAAGTTTGAGGATAGAGCCTTTTCCTATTCTTCACCGATACTGTGGAATGGCTTACCTGAAAAAGTGCGAAGATCAAAGACACTTGATAACTTCAAGAAACGACTGAAAACATATCTTTTTGCACAATTCTACGGTGATACCAGCTAATCTAACCAAGCGCCAGTGAGCAGTTTACTGGAATTGGCGCTATATAAGTACTTAATATTATTATTATTATTATTAATAACTTGGTTCAGTCAAAATAGGCTAAAAGCCAATCCAGAAAAGTTCCAGGCTGTTGTCGTCAGCAAGAAGAAGAGTGATGCACCAGTCAATTTTAAAATTGGTGATATTACTATCCAGAGTGAAGATTGTGTTAAGTTATTAGGAGTAACTGTTGATTCGTCTTTAAATTTCAATGTTCACTTAAGAAATCTTTGTACCAAAATATCTAGGCAGATAAATGTTCTTAGTAGAATAGCTAAATATCTTACTTTGGAAGGCCGAAAGGCTATTTACCACTCGTTTATTTTATCGAACTTTGGATTCTGTCCGATCATTTGGCATTTCTGTTCCAAGGCAAATACGGACAAATTGGAACGCATGCATCACAGGGCACTTAAATTTGTATACCAAGACTTCGATGCAAGCTACGAAGACCTGCTCCTAAAGCATGGTCACAGTTCCTTAACCTTACAGAGGATTAGACAAATTGCCCTCGAAACATTTAAAATCCTGCAAGGCAGGTCTCCGGCTTACCTTAACAATTTGATCGAACGGAGCAACTCCACATACTCCCAGAGACATGGATTACGCCTCAAAGTACCTCGAACGAGGACGACAAAGTACGGACTAAACAGCTTTAGGGTGTTGGCGGCTAATACATGGAACAGCCTTCCAACCCATTTGAGAAATGAACAATCTTTCACTGCTTTTAAAGGACTGCTGCAACAGTGGAATGGTGTTCATTGTAAATGCTCTATGTGTAGAAGTTAAATTTCACCAGGTTTATCAGTATTACATTAATTTACCACAGGTATTATTTTAATTTAATCATTCAATCTTTTTATCATTGTTTTTATACACTGTTTTTAGTTCTTTCTGTTCATTTTATCTTGTTATGTTGTAACAGTCGGTAGAAAAAGCCTATGGCTTATGTTGTTATTTTGTAAACACCCGACTTAAAATAAAATTTCTTTGACTTTGACTTTGACTTTGAACTGTGGTCCAAGCAGATAGATTAATAATTTCTGTAATTGTGAGTGCCAGGAAACTAAAGTTCTTAAATTGCGTATTTATCACGCCCCAAAGGGATAAGAACATTCACTACACTTAAGTATTTTATAGATTGCATGTATTGTGAATATAAATATGGCAGGGTTATTTTATACTCACCCTGCTACATTCATATTCACATTCGAGAGGATGAATGAAGAGATGGTATGGGATGAGGATAATTTCACTATCAATATCCTGATTGTAGTCTTTAATGCATTTTCCCTCTATAATTGCTAACATATTTTTCCTGTGATATAATAAGAAACTTCATCTTTCCATTATAAGATGTCACTTGTGAATGGCATTATGACAAAAACATGTCAGTGCTTTCTGTGAGAATTAAAACTAAATATGCGGTGATCCTGTCTTATCTTCAGCTGAACCACACAGCATGTCCAGCAACGGCAGCAGCCCAGACAATCCGCTGACGCACTATGCCATGCCTTTGAGTGGAAGCTTTATGAGTTTAAAATCCTTTGCTTGGCCCTGTTATGTTGTGTTTACCATTAACATATTCATAACCACCCATGTTGATTGTTGCACATGTACACATAATTACATATGAGGATGTTATTCACAATATCTTTTAGAGCTGTGGTATATCTGCTTCAGGATGTTGTTGAAGACTGATAATAAACCACTTGGCAAACCAGCCACACAACAAGAGACAATGAATGGAGATTAATCTGAAAAAGAAGTGTTTAGTGTCAGGCCCTGCATGTGAAGAGCTTGCTAAGGTAGCTGGCAATCTAGCAGAATAGGCCCACAACCGCCTTGATCAGGCAAGATTTACTGTGTGTGACAGTACGGTTCAATGCCCTCAATTATTGAGCCATTTTAAGAGATGAGGATTGCCTGCAAGGGCCACTTTATCAGACAGTAAGGAAGCTGGTGTTGAGTGGTTACATCTGGCGTCCCTGGCCGCCACCCGTCAGACCATTAATAGGACAGGTCAAGCTGACCATAGCAAAAAAATGCCTTGGATCCACTTGTTTTTTTTTAAGGTTGCTGAGGTGTCATTCATTTTCAACGTAGTGCAACAGAACAAACTTATAACAATGGCAAGAACATGAACTTTTAAACTTCTTATCATTGCCATTTATGCTATTTAAGGTTAAATTTAGATTAGCATCTATCAATTAATCTTGCAGCTGTCTTTTCATAGGAATTTTTCTTTACTGAAAGCAATTTATTGCAGGGTGTCTGTCAGTTGCATTTTACGCTGTTCAGTGTTGTTTTTTTGTGACGCAACCGACCATGCCTATTTTTCTTGATATCAAACTGGTCAATATACTATTGTGCCACTCCCAATAAATTCCAATTCACATGCAAGATGGGACAGACTGTAGGTTGGTTTATTACTTGGCTGACTGGAGCTCATATGGCCTGCTGATAAGATAACAAGCCATATGACTTCCTCAGATGGATCAAGTAATAAGAGTGGTGTTTTGGCTAACTCGATCATCTTGATTCATTTTCCAGAATTATTCTTTTCAGGCCAACTCCTGAGTGAGGCATTTGTCTTTGTTGTGGCAATGTTTGTTCGTATAGAACAGACTTCCTAATCCAGCAGCAACCTTGCAATCTAGTTGCGGTTATTTGGTATTATTCAGTAAGGGCTGTCCTGCGTGTTTGTGTTTCTGATTATCATAACCAGCAAGCAACTCTCCCCATCTCTTTTGTGTGTGTGTGCAATTGTCATGATTTGGAGAGAAGCTCAGAGCGTCGTGAGTGTGGCCTGAAAGGAAGTTTTCCCATGAGGCTAGTGCAAGTGGCAGGCAATCGCTCAGAAGCATGAATATTCGTAGAAGCATGTGATCTTTTTGCTGGTTGAGCTTCTGGACAGACACTAGATTAGTCAGAATTCTGTGATGTGTGAAATCCGATCAGGGAGGATCTCATGTCCCAGTACGGTGGTCCGCCAGCTTTCAGTCTATTGCTTGGGTAAATAATCCTCTTCCCACATTATGATATGCATTGTTTATGCTATGATAATGGAAAAAAACATACTATATATTGCAACTGTTGTGAGCTGCAATGTGTAATAAACATGGTCCATTTAACAGCCAAAACAGAGGATGCATACGAACGACAGTTGCTGCATGTATATTGCACAAGAGGGATGCAACAGTAATTTCCTTAGTGACAACGTTTATGTTTTGTGTTCCTTTATTGTGCACATATTTCCTGCTGTAATATGAATGACCGTACTGTGAGGTGTTTTAAGAGCAATGCATTATGAAGAAACCTTTCTCAGCATAAATGTTTTTCACGCTCCCAACTGAACCATATGTCACAGGGTGTAGTCCTTATTGAATAAGATATTTTAATGTACTATTTGGTCTCAATGGTGCGGGCTACTGCTATTAGCTCAAGTTCAACTGACTTTTCAGTATCATTATGGAACAGAAACATGAAATGTTACTGAAAAATGAAAAAAGTTATGCACTAATAGAAAATAAAACATTTTTCATTTACAAGTTTGTTTTACTGTTGTGGTTGTTTTTGAAGGAGCAAACTAAAATCAGCTAAGTTTTGTGTAAATAACAGATGATAGACAATTTTAAGATCAACCAGTCCAGTTTAGGGGTATGTAGATCGACACGGCTAACTCTGGAGCTGGATTCCCAGGTTTCTGAATTCTCTGACTTGTACATGTTCTTGTTCTCTGAGGCAGACAGACCATAACAAGGGTACCAGCCAATCCAGATCGCAATGAGACCAGTATATCCACCATATAATTATCTGCGATCCAAAAAAACAGGCATCATGATTTGTTTATGGTGATCCCTGGGCAGAAATTTACTTCTGGCTGTTGAATTCTGTCTTTTAATAGATACGGGTGTACAATAGTATGACTGTTACTATTTCCAATGAAGACAGACTTTGCCAACTTATTCACTGTGACCTTATCAAACTGGCCAAGCTGAGGTCAAGGTCTTTTATTTAGCAAAGGTTCAAATGGCCTGCCTAGTCGAGAATGCTTTGAGTCCGCATAACAAGAAGAGACAGGCCACATCTCTATGTACACAAGGGACAGGACTTTGGGCGATTAACGGTGTAGCGCAAAGAGCTCAACTGCCACACGTGTTTAGACTAGAGCGACCCTGCCATCCGACACGCTAAACTCTGTTTGGTCCCCAGATAAAGCAACCGATGTATGAGGGCCTGGGGCATGGCGGGCATACCAATCACCAGCTTTCGTCAAGACAATGAGCCTCTGCAATACGACTCTTAGCGGCTTCATCGATTCCTCGGAGCTCCTGGACTGACAAAAACATTGCGAGACTAAGCTGGCAATCTTCAAAGCCACACTGAAGGTCCAACGTGAATGGAAAGCAAATGGACAAAAGAGACAACAAAGTGATCATCTGGGACTGAATTTCATTTTAAAGTGCTTCCTCTTTCACAAGGTCCTGGTATTTCAGATAGCAAGGTTGGAATCAACTATGCATGTGAAAGGTGTGTGAAGAATAAAAAGAGCTTCCATTTGTTGATACCACAACCTTAAGGAAATATGTTCAGAAAGCTTTTAGTTATTACACGACTTTTACATTGCGCTAGTTATAATGTTTAATGTAAGTTCTATCTTTCCATTAATGCCGTCATTGTGGTTTCTGGGAAAAACAGCTTAAGTTGCCTGCAGTATATATATGGAGACCTAAAAAATTTAGCAGTAATATTCATTCTCATTAACTGGGACTGTAAGAGTATGATTGTTGGGTTTCAGGGATTGGATTAGATTTTGCCATTTAAAATGATTTTTCCAATTAAGTTTCATGTTCTCATAAAGTGAGTATCAGTCTGTCATTTTGTTATCTGACCATATACAATTAATAAGCAGAGACGAAATGCTGATCTCATTACTGGCTATACTGAAAAGCACTGAAAATTGTCATCTTGCTACAATTGAAGATATCGACACAATAAGGTGAAAGGCCAGTATGTGATTGGTGTGGGGCTGACAACAACACACTCAGTTCAAGGCTAACTTAGCACCGTTTGACATTCAGGAAGCACATTCAGCGGAAATTGACCAGAAACAAGACAAGCGTAATGTGTGGTCCATGTCAAAGGACAGTTTTTGTCAGGAGTGTTCGTCAGATGTGTCCAGTGTCCACTCATCTGGTATCTAGTACATCTTTCTCCTTCACTGGATTATGGGACATCGATGTCACGCCTCCAGTTTTGAGCCTCATTTGACTTGTAATCTGGGTATTCAAATGTCTGTCAGTATGATTGATGGAGGCTTGAGAGCAAAGTCATCTATCCTCTCATATTTAATTCATATATATTTTTCCAGCATCTTTTTTTATCATACAGGTAGTAATTTTGACGTGCAAAGCCATTTGGCATGTGTCACTGCAGTTGCTGAAATGTGTAAGGGCAAGTGGAAAATATTGCAGTGACACAGTGATGAATATGTTGCTTTGGAATTAGCCTACTTGATTTAGTTGGCTCTTGTTTGATACATTTTGGCAGTCTCTGTATGTCATTCAGCTTTTGGTGTATACTCGGATGTCACACTAGCATTTGGAAGTCCACCCCAAATCTGGCAGAGAATCTGTTGCATCCCTTGGAGTGTAGAGCACCGAAGCAGACATAACACTTTTAGGACTGAATGGTGTGGTACTGATTAACAATACTGCATGATCTTTGTTTTCCAGCAGCTGCGGCTTGAGTCCTGTAGTCGCCCATACATGCATGTATCAGATATTATTGAGGACATGATGGCAGCGAGTAAGTGTCTAACAACTCAAGCTTACCTCTTGTCACTAATGACCATTTCTATGGTGTAATTCAAAATACTTTCTATGGTAACAGCACATATGTCAAAACTAAGAGTTCCCAGTCTGTCAGTTCATACATTATCAGGCCCTGCATTCATACAGCTTCCGGATTACTAAGTAATACCACTTTTGTCTGGTTTCAGAGTTTCGTATCAATGTGCTTGTCCTGATGCAGTGATGCTATGAGTAATGACAGGTTGACTGTCAACCTGGCTCTTAGGAAAGCATTTAGATATATATTTGGGAAAAAGACCAAATGTCTGTCTACAAAGTCGTAACAATGGCATTGTCCCTATCATTGCTTTACTGTTTTTCAGACCACAGCAGCTCAGCTTCGGATGTGTAGCACCTGAAAATTAATCCATGCCTTCAAATGTAGCTCTATAATCAACGTGACCAGAGTACATTAACATAATCTAATTACAGAAGCCGTCGTTGTAGCTTAGATGCCGAAGTTTAGGTAATTAATGCTTATCTTTGTCCAAAAAGCTGATATCTGAATATACTTTCAAATCTCACTCAATCAATCCTGTCCTCCCTTTCAGTTTTCTCTGTTTGACTTTCCAATTTCTGTCAAACAGCAGATGCAACCAAGTGAAGTTTCTAAAACTGTCTTGGGGGAAGAATCAACAAATGGATGCCTCAAAATAACTGAATTGAATGAATCCTAAGAACTGCATCAGATTCATTGTCCTTGAAATCATACCCTTAATTCATGGATGCTTTACGCTACTCCTCCCAAACTACTCAACGCCCACAACTAAAAATTTGTGAGCAACATTATTTCACGTCTTACAACAACCGTAAGCGGCTGTGGTTTCTCAAACTGTTTATATTTTACCAGTCCACTTGGTATTGGTCATTTATGCATGACTGTCGATCTACTCTCATGTAGTAGTAGTTCTTCTGTTTTCCCTGGACTCCAATAGAGGGAGGGAGCCAGGCAGGGGCCACCGTTTTAAAAGACTGGCCCTTGTCTGTAGTTAATAGTCAATTACTTGGTTTGGCAGTTCTCTTGAATGTGTCCCATTCATCCTCACTGTTTCATCTCAAGGTGTCGCTCCTGCATGCTATGTTTCTCAAGTCATCACACTCTTTTAAAACTCACTCTCTCACTGCCATTCTCTCACTATGCGCATTATCACGGGTACCATGCGAGTGCAATTAAATTCCTTGAATAGATTTTCAGAATATTGGAAAATAATCTGTTGTTCTGTTAAAAGCAGGCTTTGTCAGTTTCAAATACTAGCTGTTGCTTGGAAGATTTCTGCTTGACTGTCATTTACCCGAGCTTGTCCGTTTGGCAATGTTAAAGATTTTCCTGATGAAAGCATGTGGCTTTAAAAAAATACAGTTGAAATGTTTAAGTAATCTGTTTAATCTGTGGCGAGGGAATCAAGTGAGTTCATCATTTATCATATCAGATGCCATCATGCTGAAATCATGACATGATATAAGCAGAGCATGATTGGTGATTGTATCTGCTCAAGGCTTGCCTCTCACCGATTGCACCTCATCAGTATCAAGTGAACAGTGAGCACTCTACATTCGAAGCATCATGTGATCAAGCAGAAAGAAATGGAGAAGAGGATTGCTGCTGAGCTCTGATGTCTCTCCAAATGTGAGCAAATTAGTCTTATGTGTAAAAGTTCTTCAAGCATGAAGTTGCATCTTGTGAGGTGATATCGTTAGATAAATTGATAACCTTGTGAGATTACTTTGGCTTTTGCCATGACAGGGGTTGTCCCCCCCCTATGTTGTGTATGGAGCAGTTTGAGTTCTGATAGGAGAGATCAATCTCACTTTGTCATCTTATACTTCGGTCTTTGTTGGTGCCGTAGGACCCCCAGAAGGTTCCCTCAGGCTAGGTGCCAATTTACATAGAGCAGGGTAAAGCAGGCTGAGCCAGGGAAGCATGGCAGGGCTCAGGAATGAGTGAAGCTGTCTGGTCGTACTTAGGAAATAGATTATGCCAAGAATCTGTGAGATTGGGCCCAGAGCTGTGATGGAAATACTTTCAAAGTGTCCTCCAGATTGTATCAGCTCAAAGGCTTGCCCCACACCCAATCGCACCTCATCTGTATCAAGTGAAAACTCAACATTTGAAGCTTTGTGTGATCAGACAGGAAGAAACTTGAGAGGATTGCTGTTGAGCACAAATGTCTCTCCAAATGTGAGCGGATTAGTCTTGTGTTACATGCCGTAAATCCCTGCTATACACTGTTGCTCAGTGCTTCACAATGCTCACTACTTTATTGTGGTCTTATTGTTACTGCGGTGGCTTAGTGTTTTGTGTGAATGCAACATCCAGCCGTGCATCGAGAATCTGTGAGACTAGGCCAAGACCTGTGATGGAAATACTTTCAAAGTGTCCTTCAGATTGTATCAGCTCAAAGGCTTGCCCCACACCCAATCACGCCTCATCTGTATCAAGTGAACACTCTACATTTGAAGCTTTGTGTGATCAAACAGGAAAATATGTGCAAATTGTTGTATTTCTCAATACTATTGCACTCAGTCATTTTGTTTTCAATGCTTCTATGTGGCAATGTTCTATCCTGATATATTAGTAATAAGTAGATTCATGGACGCAGGTCCTGACGGTCCTCTTTGTCCAGCTCGGGTGTTTTATTCTTTGTTCCCGTGGTGATGAAAGGTGCAGCTATGTACAGTGCTGGTGACGCCCGTAGGGAGGATAAAAACAATGTATATTATACATATATTCCAATAGAAAAAGTTTTTTTTTAGTTTTGATGGACTGGCCGCCTTGCTGCCTGTCATTTTTGTACTTAGAAAGGTTTACACTTAATTACTTGATTAAATATTGGTCGACTGGCCGCCTTGCTGCCTGTCGCAAAAGTTTATATAATTGTAAGTGTGGTTGTTCTGCTTAGGAGTCAGTTCTAAGTAATTTGTGCATACAATTGTTCAGTACAGGACTAGCCGCCTTGCTGCCAGCCTATAATATCTAGCTGTACTACCGATTTTTAAAATTTTTAAAATTTGAGATTGGTAAAGAAGAAAAAATATTCAAATGTATCAAAATATGATCACGACTGGCCGCCTTGCTGCCTGTCGCTGTTTTACTCGATTGGCCGCCTTGCTGCCTGTCGAATTTGTTTAGTCAAGATATTGATACTTTTCGTTTGTGAGGTGGTTGTCTAGTCGATTTTTAAAACTATTTATTGAGTTAGCGTCTATAACTGACTGAGGGAGACTGTTCCACTTATTTACTATTCTGATTGCAAAACTGTGTTTCCTCATGTCCAGACGCAGTGTTCTCTGCTTAAACAGTTTTTGGCTGTGGCCTCTTCTTTGGTCCGTTGCTCGCGGAAGCACCAGGTTTACACTGGGGTCGTACAGGTTATTCATAATTTTGTACACTTCTATGAGGTCTCCGCGCTGCCGTCTGTACATTAGGGATGGTAGTTTTAATTTCATCAGCCGATCCTTGTATTCTAGATGTTGGAATCCATTTATTCTTTTAGTAGCTCGGCGTTGGACAGATTCCAGTCGTTTAATTTCCGAAGACAGGTACGGGCTCCAGACCGATTGTCCATATTCCAATCTTGTTCTCACAAGGGATTTATATAGGGGAAGAAATACTTCTGGGGTCAGGTTGGTAAAGGTTCTTCGTATAATTCCCATTAGTTGGCTTGCTTTGTTGGTGACATTTGTTATATGTTGTTTGAAGTTTAGGTGGTGATCGAAGGTGATTCCCAAGTCTTTTTCTTCTGTAACAACGCTGACTTGGACGGGAGTGCGGACATTTCCTGACGATGTGTATAAGTGTCTTGGCGGGAGTACAGTTGTCTGAGTAGGACGGTGAATGTGAAGTTGTTTGCATTTATCTGGGTGGTATTTTAACATCCATTTTTCGGACCAGGTTTGGAGCTTGTCTAAGTCAGTTTGGAGTGAGTTATCGGGTGTAGAGTCATATATTTTGTATATCTTGGTGTCGTCAGCGAACATTAGTATTTTGGAGGTGATGTTGTCGGGAAGATCATTAATGTAAACTGCGAACAGGACCGGGCCCAGCACAGAGCCCTGGGGGACTCCACTAGTCACCTGTTTGGTTTTGGAGAAACTGCCGTTTAGTTGTACAAATTGAGTTCTGTTGTTTAGGAAATCGGCAATCCAGTTCTTTGTTTCGCCCAATATGCCGTACTTGGAGATTTTGTGAATGAGTCTTCTGTGGGGGACAGTGTCGAACGCTTTCTGAATATCTATATATATTGATTCTATATGCTTGCCTTCGTCCAGGGCTTTGGTCCATTCGTCTATTATGTTGAGGAGTTGTAGTACTGTTGAGCGGCCAGGTAGGAATCCGAATTGGTGTTCTGAGAAGTATTTATGTTTAAGCATATATTCAAGTATGTCGTCACGGATAATGGATTCTAGTATCTTACAGATAATTGATGTTAGGCTAATGGGTCTGTAGTTTTCGCAGTGTTTTCTCGGGCCTTTCTTATGTATTGCACAGATCATACCCGTTTTCCATGCCTGGGGTACCATGCCATCTTGAAGTGATGTCCTGAATATCGTAAGTAGTGGTTCGACTATCTGGTTGGCCGTCTCCTTTAATACTGTTGGGTGAAGGTTGTCCGCTCCGGGGGATTTGTCATTCTTCAGATTTTTCAGTTTCTTCAGTATCTTTTCTTTGGTGACGTTGGTATTTTCAATTTTCGTTGTGATGTGGTTGTATTCCAAACCGGAGAAATCGTCAGAAGGTTCCTTCGTTAGGACTTTGCTGAAGAAGTCTGCCAGTGCATCTGCTTTATCTTTATCTGTTGTCGCAATTTTAGGGTTTCCTTCTACTGTTACTTCTAAGTCAGGGATGTGTGGTTTCGTCTTGGATTTAGAGTTCACGTATTTCCAGAATTGTTTCGGATTTTCTTTGACGCTCTTTGCTATGTCTGATTCCAGTTTTTTCTTGTTGATTCTAGTTAGTTTCCTTACTTTGTTCCTTGCTCTTTTGTATTCTTTCAATCTGTCAGGATGTCTTGTTTCTAGGTATCTTGTCCACATTCTGTGCTTCTTTCTAATGCTGGTTTGTATACTTCGTTCCGCCGGGACTGCCCATTTCCTGTTTGCTTGATCCATCATCTTGTTTGGTATGAACTTGTCTTGAGCTGTCTTCATTTTGGCTTCAAAGATGTCCCACATTTCATTCACGTTCTTTGCTTCTCTGAATGATGATGTCCAGTTGGTTGTCAGCCAACTTTTCATGCCGGTCCAATCCGCCCTTTTTAGGAAGTATTTTTTTGTCCACGTCTTGCTGTTGTCAACGTGGGTTTTGTATTCAAAACATAGAAGTGAGTGGTCACTGGCTCCGAGTGGGCTCTCTTGAACTATATCTTCAATGGAGTTCTCCTCATTTGTGATTACCAGATCGAGCAGGGACGGGTTGTCTTGGCCTCGTTTTCTTGTAGGTTCTGTAACCTTCTGGTTCCAGAAACAATCTTGTATTTTTTCCAAGAACTGGTGCTCAAGTGATTCGCTTGATCCCCTCACTAGGCCATTTGCCCAGTCAATGTTAGGCAGATTAAAATCTCCTAGTATAAGAACTTGGGATTGGCTGGACCCATATATTTCTTCTACAAAATCCAGGAGTTTGTCATTGTTTAGATTGTCAGAGTTAGGACTACGGTATATCAAGCAAATCTTTAATGTGTCACCTTTGGCTAGTTTGATTTCGATGGCGATATATTCTTCAAAATTAGAGTTACACGTTATTTCATTTGCATTGATACTCTGGCTAATATAGATTACCAATCCTCTGCCTCGTCTGTTTTCTAGATTTTTGTGTACTGCCTTGTATCCTGTGATGTTGAGTTCCGCTTCGGCATAAGTGAATCTTTGACTTTTCGGCTTTGTCTCGACAACTGCGATGATATCAGGAGTAGTTTGTGTGTGTTCGATTCGTGATGTTAGTTCTTCCAGTTTGTTATGTAGACAATCGGCGTTTGTGTACCATATAGTTAAGTTATTTTTCTTGAGCCGTCCGACTTTCTTCTTGCCCGTTGTGACTTTGTTAGTCGGGGTTGTGTTGTTTGTTGCTAGGTAGGACGTCCTTGTGGGTTGGCTTCTCCTTTCTTCTTCTTCGGTATTGTTATCACTTTCTCCCTGCCCGGTTCTCCAATAATTCTGAATAAAAAATCCTCGGGTTGCTCTTCGCAGTTTTCTTTTGCGGCTGTTATTAGTTGGTTTCTAAATTTCCTTACATTTTTTGGGAGATCTTGACCGATGGTTGCTACCCATTTGGTTCCTTTGAGTTTCTTGGCATTTTCCAGGATGAATTTTGCGTCTCTCTTTTCCTTATATTTGACAAGCAAGGGTCTGTGTTTGTCTTCACTGATTTTTCCGAGTCTAATAGTATCGGTGATGTCCTCCATTGTTAGGTCTTTGTTGATGGTTTGGCAAATTTCCAATATTGTTCCCTTATCTGCTTGTGCTTTTTCTTCGTTTGTTCCGTTTTCCATTTCGTCTACCTTATGGAATACCAAGTTTGATTCCCTCTTTTCACATTCGTGCATGTCGCTCGCATAGCCACGTATTCTCTTCATCAGATCGAACTCGTTTTGTTCCTCGGTGCGATTGCTGGCTGCCATGGGTACACTTGCTGCTATTTCTTCTTGTGCCACTTTCTTTATGTGTTCGGTCGTCTCGACGCTTTTCAGTTCTTCTTGGACTACCTCAATGGCATCTTCACGAGTAATTTTAGAAGTTTCTAGAGTTTTCATTCTGTCTTCTAGTGCATCCAGTTTTTCTTGAATGGTTACCATTTGGTTTTTTAGCACCTTAGCTGGGCCTTTGCATCCATCACAATACCATCCAACGTTGTCACCGGATAGCAGTTCGTATTTCTCTGTTGAGTATTTGAGACATTTTGTTGCGTGCCACCACATTAGACAAACATCACATGAAATCCCTTGGTCGGAGTCTTGTACTTGTATCTTGCAAATTTTACATTTTGCTCTTGCACGGGCCTTGGCTGATGCACTCATTTTTTGTATTTTCGTAGACAAAGCCACCTTGCTACCTATAGCTTGGGTTGGTTTAGTATTCCGTTATCACGAGCCGCCTTGCTGCCTGTGATTTAGACCTAGGGATTGGTATAGTCACATGCCGCCTTGCTGCCTGTAACTTTACTTGGTAGGGATCAGACAAGTAATTTTATTTGATTTTGTTTAATTTTTATTTAATTTTATTTAGTTTTATTTAATTTTATTTATTTTTTAAGATATGTGGATATAGGGTCACGAGCCGCCTTGCTGCCTGTGTTTTATTTAATTTTATTTATTTATTTTTTAGGATATGTGAATATAGGGTCACGAGCCGCCTTGCTGCCTGTGTTTTTGGAATTTTTGTATGGACACAAGGATAATGGTTATAAATCACGCACACAATATAATATTTACTGAGTTTTGTGTAGTCACGAGCCGCCTTGCTGCCTGTAACTTTACTTGGTAGGGATCAGACAAGTAATTTTATTTGATTTTCTTTAATTTTTATTTAATTTTATTTAGTTTTTATTTAATTTAATTTTATTTTATTTTATTTTATTTTTTTTTTAAGATATGTGGATATAGGGTCACGAGCCGCCTTGCTGCCTGTGTTTTATTTAATTTAGTTTTGTTTATTTTTATTTAATTTTATTTAGTTTTGTTTAATTTAATTTATTTTTATTTGTATTTTAAGATATGTGGATATAGGGACACGAGCCGCCTTGCTGCCTGTGTTTTATTTAATTTTGTTTATTTATTTTTTAAGATAAGTGAATATAGGGTCACGAGCCGCCTTGCTGCCTGTGTTTTTGGAATTTTTATATGGACACAAGGATAATGGTTATAAATCACGCACACAATATATTATTTACTGTGTTTTGTGTAGTCACGAGCCGCCTTGCTGCCTGTGTTTCAGAAATTTTTTAGTAGTGGTTAGTCACGAGCCGCCTTGCTGCCTGTGCTTTTATTTATATATGGTAAGTCATGGAAGGAGACACTCACGTTTCGCCCAATATGCCGTACTTGGAGATTTTGTGAATGAGTCTTCTGTGGGGGACAGTAACGACGCTTAAGTATATCTATATATATTGATTCTATATGTTTGTCTTCGTCCAGGGCTTTGGTCAGGGGGTTATCAATCACATTCACAATATGTTTTTTACAGAAATTTGTGTATTCACGAGCCGCCTTGCTGCCTGTGCTTTTATTTACATGTGGTATATCATGGGAGAAGACAATCACTATACAGAATTTAAAGATCAGTTCATATTTGGCATCTGTCGGTTTTGACTTGAGCCACTTGGCAAAGAAATTACCACGAGCCGCCTTGCTGCCTGTGATTTTTCATTTTTACGTACAATTTTACATATACAGTTTGTTACATATCACTATAGTATGTTGTACACGGGTAATAATTATCAATCGCGCACACAATGTGTTATTCACAGGTTTATTTAATTTTGTTTAATTTTATTTAATTTTATTTAGTTTTTTCTAGATATATGAATATTGGGTCACGAGGGTAATTGTTAACAATCACGCACACAATATGTTATTTACAGAATTATGTGTAGTCACGAGCCGCCTTGCTGCCTGTGCTTTTATTTACATATGTTCGATCATGGAAGGAGAAGACAATCACTATACAAAAGTTATATGCTCCATCAATTGCTCTGACAACAATACATTTATAAGAGGGTACATATAGTCACGAGCCGCCTTGCTGCCTGTGACTTTTGAATTACTTAAGATTTACAATTACATATTTGACATAATTTTCTGGACTGGTGAATTTCTTTTATAATTTGAAGCAGACACTTCTTATCCTTTTGAAGTTCCACTCTTCTTCGGAGGCTGTTGACTCCTGAGACGTGTTCAGGTCGAGGTAGTCTTCACTGTCAGAATTTTCCTGGATTGTTACTGTAGCGGAGCTACTGGGTCCTGGTTGTGGATCATCGTTGTTCGTAGGTCCTGGTTGAGGATCGTCGTTGGAGTCATGTGGAGGGGATAGCAGATTTTCTTCGGTTTTTAATGACTCGTACTCTTCTTTGGCTATCAATGCAAGTCTTCCGTGGCAGCTGCTCTTTAGTATATCGTCAAAGTGTATTCCATCAGGGAGTTTTGCCTCTGAGAAGCTGGTCTTCTTGGTTCTAGTAGTGCCACTTCTACGTCTCTTGAGGGATCTGTTGTAGCAGTATCTTGCCCAGTCAATCGTTCGTCTTCCAGCGCTATCGTTGGTTGTAGTTATGTATTCATTTATTTCTGTGATGTCCTCGAGGAGGGCTTCTTGTTCATCATAGATGTATCTTGGGGTTACTACCTTTGGGTTCCTTTTTTGGAAATGTTTAATTAGTCCCGCTGGTGGGATGGTACAGAAGATGACGTGTTCCACTTCTTGTTTTATCCTCTCTATGGCGTTTCTGATATTGGCCAATTTTGCTTGCCTCTCATTGGTATCCGTGGTATAAATCAGCAGTTTCTGGTCTCGAGGTCCGATGAGACTGGTGAGGTTGCAAATTCCGGCTGCTACTATTACTAAAGGTGTTTTGTTGTCTTCAATTTCGCACAGTAATTGCTCTATTATTTTTTCGAGGGTGGCACCTCCGGTTGATCGAATTATTATCTCTGGACTGGAAGCATCTGGTGGAAATTTTTTCTGGAGTTCGGTGTCCAAATATTTCCCCCGGGAATCCGTTAGTACCAGGATTGATGTGCACATCTGCAATATAGATGGCTGATGTTTTGTAGTTCCTTAAGACTATATTAGGTAATTTGTGCTTAAGACTATGTGAGAAATTTGGAATGCCAGGAAAAATCTGTTGTCATCAACTTCAAGTAGGGAAGATATAGTACCTTGGTTATTTCTTTTTCCCGAGTGTCAGGTACTTCAGTAGGACTTCAGCAGCTGTGGTTCTTGACTGTCAAAATAGAATTTTTTCTTCTCCCGCCGCGTGGTTGGTCATTCGGCCATTTTGAATTTTCGCGCTGGGTTCAGGATGACCACGATCGTTTTTTTGTAATGTCCAATTTTTGTCAAAATCGACGTTTTTTTGCTGGATTTTTTTGCCAGTCGGTTGATAGTGTCCTTAAGGATAACTATAGTCCAAATATTTCGGTGCTTGTTCATAAAAACCACTAGTAAAACTTCGTTTTCACGGAGCGTCGTGCATTCGTGCTTCTCCTCTCAACATCCGGGAATTCATTAGTGCAGTAGATACGTGAAAAAATCGTTCATTTTGGTATAGAAGCATGAAATTTGGCAGAGATACTCTTTAGACCATTATCTTTCATTTTAGATATAGACACATCTTCAAAAATTTCTATAACGGAAATGGCGGCCATCTTGTTCCGCCATTATCGAAAATCACATTTTTGCCTATATCTTCGGAACTATTCATGGGAATTGGGATTTTTCTTCACCTATATGTATGTTTAGATGGTCAAGCTTTCCATTTCTATCACTTAGACAGGTGAATTATATAAGCAGATTGAAGTAGTAGTAGAGGACCCCACCATAGATCCCGTGACCACTTTAGCGGGAGCAATTTTTGAATGTTGATCCAAGTTTATGAGGTCAAAACAAAAAATTTTGGCCGGGGCGCCCCTCCAGAAAGTGCGGGCTAACTCCACCAGGCGGCCATTTTCAAAATGGCTGCCGATAATCAATATTTTGTTGTATCTCGGCTTCTAATTCATCTAGGATGATAATCTTTGGGTCAAAATATATGTTTTAAGGGTCAAGAAGTTCAATGGTCACCTTTAGAATTGTCTATGACCACCACCAAGGGGCAGAATAAGAAAATGTATGAGAAAAATAGCTAAAATACAATATATTCGGGCCGAAACCGAACGAACACATGCAGAATCTGTGAAAGTGAGCAAATTACAGTAAAATTTTTATATTTTCATACCTCCCAAAATTATATTGTGCAAAGGAGTCATATTGTCACTCATCAGCAGGAAAAGTACGAACGGTGTGAGTTTGTGACCTCATAAAAATGCGCAAAATAGATAAAACAAACTGAAACATGTCATCGTAAGTATGTGTCATTACCAACTGAACACTTATGGCTAGTTCTCACGGAGACGTAACAGAGGGTTTAAGTGACGGCGTTTCTTATATTTCCAGGAAAGGGCAAAGATTTGAGCATGT
Organism: Platynereis dumerilii; assembly: GCA_026936325.1. NCBI lineage: Eukaryota > Metazoa > Annelida > Polychaeta > Phyllodocida > Nereididae > Platynereis > Platynereis dumerilii. Next base: position 3,792,190 of record JAPTHN010000007.1, read on the forward strand.
TCGCCGTCAATTTAGGCTTTACGGCGCAACAGGAACAGCATGCGTCGCTTTAAGAGGTCTTTCTACGCAATTCCTAGAAATTTGACGATGCAGGAAAAAAAGATTCAACCGGTTGAATCTTTGCGAGGAAAGAAGTGGTGAAGCAAGAAGAAGCGTAAAAAGAAATCAGTGCGCGCCGCAGATTTTTAAAGTTGCGACGCACAAAGAAGAGCTTCGACGCAGAAACAGCAGTGTAGCAGAAAGCTCTTGCTTCATGTCACATGTTTCAGACACGCGTCGCAGAAAGACACATGTTCGACGCACGTGAGAGGGTGCGCGCCGCGTCTTTTGGACCCCCAATGCAGCAGACAGAGTGGCGCCTGAGTGCATGCGTTGTTCTATTTTTAGCATCAACCCTTTGTCTGCGTGTCACCCTCTTTTTGCGCAGCGGCTGGGGCAGCAGCAGCGAAGCAGGGGGGGCGAAGGAGGGGGAAAGAGGCGGTCCGCACCCTGCATATATATAGAGGAGGCCAGTTTAGAGCACCATACCCACTCAGACCTTCGACCAGAACACACCTAGAATCCACGACACTATTATCAACTGCTACATTTGCTGCTACTTTTGTTGCTACAATTGTACTTCAAATTGCTGCTACAACATGGGACCAAAGAGGAGAAAGGGCACCGTCGTCACCAGGGCACCAACCAAGCTCAGCACCAGGTCAACACTCCACACTCCTGGGAGCACTCCAGTGACAACTCCAGCTACAACTCCAGCTGCAACTCCTCTCCATGAACCTTCAGATGCTGCAGTGACTGCCTTCTTTACTACAGCCATGGCAGAACTCTCTCTACCTGGGCTCTACACCTCCACTACAGCTGGCAGCCAGACGAAGACCACCACTTCAACCTCCAAAGCCACTGTCGTCAGCGAGACCATCTTCGAGGGCCGGCCAGAAGACAACACAACAGAAGAAGATTCTTCAGTTGAACTCTTTGAAGAGGAAGGAGACAAGCCTGCTGACAAGCCTGCCAAGCCTGCTGCCAAGCCTGCTGCCAAGCCTGCTGCCAAGCCTGCTGCCAAGCCTGCTGCCAAGCCTGCTGACAAGCCTGCTGCCAAGTCTTCCACGGGTCTTCCAGAGCCTACTGCCAGGTCTACTCCAAAGAAGCAGACTCCAAAGAAGCAGACTCCAAAGAAGCAGACTCCAAAGAAGCAGACTCCGAAGAAGCAGACTCCCAAGAAAACAGCAGAGAGCCAGCCTGTTCTTGCTCTAGACAGAGTGGCCATCCATGAGGACACCTTCGAGGAGGAAGAAGACTCTGCTGATGACACCCCTGCAGCTGCTGAAGCCAAGTCCAAGGGCAAGAAGGGCAAAGGGAAGGCCCCCAAGCCAAACATCCGCAACAACCTGGGCATCACAGCTGAACAAGAAGATGACCTCATCAACTGGTACAAGGAGCATCCTGTGCTGTACATGAAGGGGACCAGAGGCTACAAGGGGAACGAGAAGCTGCTGCTGGACTCAGAAAAAGCAAAGGAGCTGGGCCCCAAGTACACCTCCCAGGACATCTTCAACTGGAGGAAGACAGTGCGCACTCACTTCTCCAGACTCGTCAGGCCTGAAGCTTCAGGAGCCGCCAGGAAGGAGAAGCTCACAGAGAGGGACGAGTACATCCTGAACAACTGTCGGTTCCTGAAGGACTCCATCGTCCACAAGCCAGGGAAGGAGCTGTCCGCCATCTCTCAACTGTCTGCCAACCGGCCAGCCTCAGACTCCGATGATGAAAGCTACAACCCTGAGGATTCCCTGCCAGCTTCCTATGACATGCCGGACCTGCCACCTGAACAGCCAGCACAGGACAGCCAGCAGTCCCAAGTCTTCCCTGGAGCACCAAAGCCTGGAGCCGCTGCCAAGGGAACCAAGAGGAAGGCCCCAGGAGATGAAGCCATGCACTCCGCCATGCACGTCATCGCAGGCAGCATGCAAGCCATGTCCTCCGCCAAGAAAATCCTGAAAGGCTCTGGCTGCAAGATGTGCCCCGACCACCAGGAGTTGACACCCGACCAGGAGTACTGGAGGATGAAGTGCCAGGACCTCTACCACGTGGGAGTGCACGCCAGCCATGAAATCAGGAGGCAGATGGTCAGGACCATTGCAGAGGCCGCCCTCTACTGGGATGATGAGGTCACCCGCCAGTCAAGACAGCATCAGGAGCACACCTTCCAGCCTCCTCATCCTCCTCAGCGCCTGCAGATGCCACCTCCTCCTCATCCTCCTCCTTCTTCGACGTATGTGCCATCACACCACCAGCACCATCCCCAGGCTTCCAGCAGCCATCACTACCAGCAGCACCAGCCCAGGGAAGGAGGATCCTCCAGGCAGACTCCCAGCTACACCCCGATGCAGCCCAGCCACTCCACCATGACACTGATGATGGATGCACAGGACAGCCCCGAGAAATACGGCTACCCCCCTGGACCCAGCTTTGGTCAACCGGCCGCCCATCACCAGCACCAGCCTTCCCCTTCGCCCAGTTGGACTTCAGGTCTCCTTTCTCCACGAAAGTAGAAGACCACATGCAGCAAAGACAACAAAAAACCGTGGCCCTTTTAAGGGCCACCAAATCCTCCCAAAAGGGCAGGCCACGTACACATCTTATGTTGACAAAAAAAAGAGCTTGTGTTGACCGAAAAGAGCCAAAAAAGAGCAAAAAAAACGTTGACAATCCCCAAAAAAAAAGTCCCCCAAAAAAAAAGTCCCCCAAAACAAAAGTCCGGTCCTGGCCTTCATTAAAAGTAATCACCTTCATAAAAGCAAGGTGCTAGTTCCCCCTTTCTTTGCCCCAAAACATACCAAGTGCAGCACTAGTACAAGTGCTGCATTCTTTGGTATAAACATATTTTTATTGCACTAGTACAAGTGCATGAATTTCTTAATTAAAATGTAATGCACTAGTACAAGTGCTTTGCTTTTAAAAATTGTGTTGGTTGGTTGCACTAGTACAAGTGCATCACTTTGTAATTTCACTTGTCTAGCTCAAGTGGCAGGTAGATAGCTAGATAGCTAGCTAGATAGATAGAAAGATAGATAGCTAGATAGATAGCTAGATAGATAGATAGATAGATAGCTTGATAGATGGAACACAATGCTCGTTACATATATACACTGCAGCAAAAGAAAAGCAGTTGTCGTCACTTTGCAGGGATTGGACTTGGATAGATAGATAGATAGCTTGATAGATAGCTAGATAGATAGATAGATAGATAGATAGATAGATAGCTTGATAGATGGAACACAATGCTCGTTACATATATACACTGCAGCAAAAGAAAAGCAGTTGTCGTCACTTTGCAGGGATTGGACTTGGATAGATAGATAGATAGCTTGATAGATAGCTAGATAGATAGCTAGATAGATAGATAGATAGATAGCTTGATAGATGGAACACAATGCTCGTTACATATATACACTGCAGCAAAAGAAAAGCAGTTGTCGTCACTTTGCAGGGATTGGACTTGGATAGATAGATAGATAGATAGATAGATAGATAGATAGATAGATAGATAGATAGATGGATGGAGGGATTGATTGATTGATTGATTTTTGGGCTTGTTTTGTCAACATAGGATGTGTACATGGCCAGCTCAATTGGGAGGATTTGGTGGCCCTTAAAAGGACCTGGGGTTTGTTGTTTTGAATGCATCTTCTTCAGATTTTCTCCAACTGCCAAGGGACACTTCCTGCCGGACTGTTGACCCAGTCACGTAGGTAGTCTCGAGCAGCCTTGGCATCTCTGGAGGCATTTCCGTGTCGAAGTGGTTCTCCTAGGTCTCCTAATTGACGGTCTCCCCTCCAAACTCCTTCAGTGACGTCATGTGTCTGTGGATCTTCTCTGTCCATCACTTCATTGTCACGGGCATGGTGGACGCCTACTCTGTCTCGCAGAATGTTGTGTAGAACACAAGCAGCCATTGTGATGTATGTCACTCTTGTAGGTCGTTGGGGCATGGTGGTCAGGAAGCATCTGAACCTGTTTGACAGCAGACCGAAGGCATTCTCCACCACTCTCCTGGCTCTTGAAATCCTGTAATTGTAGACTCTGGAAGGAATGTCAAGGTTCTTTCTTGGCACTGGTTTGAGCAGCCATGTCTTCAGGGGAAATGCCTCGTCACCCACGATGTAATATGGGAAAGGATTGTCTTCTGTGCCAGGTAGAGGTTCTGGAGGTGGTAGGCCTAGATCTTCCTCGTCCAGGAGTTGTCGAAGTACTGTGTCCCTGAAGACGCCGCCATCAGATGCACTTCCTTGACAGCCAGCCTGCACATAGATGAACTTGTAGTTGGCATCAACGAGGGCCATCAGGACAATGGAGTGAAATCCCTTGTAGTTGTAGAACAAGGAGCCTGCAGCCTTGGGACATCGGATTGCGACGTGCTTGCCATCCAGAGCTCCAATGCAGTTGGGCAAGTTCCATTTCGTCTCAAAAGCCTTGGCTATCTCCTTCCATCTTTCAGGCTGTGTGGGTAGTGCCAGCTGTCTTTCGAAGGCATGAACGATGGCAAGGCAGACCTCAGGGATGAAGTTGCAGATGGTGTTGGGTGCCACACGGAAAGCATAAGCTAGGGACTTGTAGCTGTTTCCTGTTGCCATGTACCGCAGGGTGATAGCCAACTTCAGACCAGGTTCCAAAGCCCTCCTCATGTTGGTGTCTTGCTTAGCGATGAGTGGTCCAACAGCTTCCAGGATTTCAGCAAAGATGGCAGGGGGCATTCTAGTGTAGTTGTAGTAGCCGGACACGTCACGCACTTGCAGTTCAGGCAGCAGTTGATGGAAGTGACCATGTTGTTCCCTCTGCAGCAACCAGTTGCGAATCCACCACCTTTTCTGTCTCCTGGCCCTCCTCCTCCTCTGTCTCAAATAGACAGCTCCGATAGCAACAGCAGCAGCACCAGCCACAACAATAATTTCTTCTTCATTCATCATGCATATGTTCAGTAGGCAGTCGTTGTGTTCTCATTGAAGGGCAATCAGCAAATGAAGCAAGGAGGTCCTCTGTGTCCCTTTTTATAATGACCAAAAGTGACTCCTGCAGCAGCGAAACACACTTTGCCGCAGCGCTGCAACAACAGACGTTCGTCGATGCTTAAGAGACCTTCGTCGCTGCTTAAGGCAAGGACGACGAAGAAGGTCAGCATCGACGCGCCTGTAATGTCCTCGGCGCTTTATGAATGCATGTGCGACGATGAACCATCAAGTTACGCAGTAACAAGTCCCTAAATGCGGCGTTGCATCCTTACAGTCTTCGGCGAGGCTGTCATTTTCAGCGACGCATCTTACCTCGGGTGTACGCCGAAGGTTTCCTGATGCGTCGCAGGTCGCCAATTTCAGACGTAGCTGCCTCACAACCATCAGCGGCGTAAGAGGAAACAACATTGGGCGAAGTAAAAGCAGCCTCGCCGAATTCCAAAACAAAGTGCGACGCGTCTGTTTGGAACTGCGCTGAGGAAAGAGAGGCGTAACGCGGCGAAGAAAGCTTAAGAAGCGCCGCGGACACCTCAAGACTCACCGCGGCTACTAACTTTAAGCGTCGCACATGACACTAATTGATTACGTAATGTGCCAAAACCAACGTTCTACGCCACAACCTTCCAAGAAATGACTTCTCTTGATGCGTCGCTCTCAAATCGCCGTCGTGAGAACTAGCCATTAGTAATCATTGTCAGAGTCCTCATTTCTGTCATCTGTGCAGCTGTCTTCAGGCTATCTACACTCTGTAATTTCCACCTGTGCATTAGAGTCACGAGATTCTCTGTCAGTGCAGGCTTGGAATAACGAAAAAAAGTGCATTTGTCCTTCGATGCATCATCAATTTTTCAAATAAAATGAATTATGGTCTGGTTTGTCAATTTTGAAGAAAGGGGGATCAAGAAATTACCATGCAGAACATAAAATTCATGCAAATCCTAGGCCCTGGTGTTGTTGCCATGGACTTCTGTCTGAGGTTCTTCTATTACAGAGTGATCGTCTGATTGATTTTGTGTCCGTATTTGTATTGGATAGTGGAGAAAGTCATGTCATCTGGCATCTCTTTCTTGGCTGGAGGCCTAGGATGTGGCTCCGTGGTACAATGGCTAGCATGCCTGCCTTGTACATTTGAGGATGTGGGTTCAAAGCCCGCTCCGGCCATGTCCAGAGGTTATCACTATAATGATTGGTATAATTGCCATTCAGTATGGTGAGTGCCGGTGAGCAGATTCATCTGGAATGGGCGTTATATAAAATCGTACTATATTGTTATTACAATATTATTGTCTTGCCAAAGGACTTCTGGTTATTCTGTGATTCCTTGCTAGTTGCCTTGTCCAATATGACCATCTTGCCACCATCGAAGAAAGCTGCAGTTGTGCCGTAGACAGAGTTTACATACAGTGGCACACTATCTTCAGCAAATATTTTGAACAAAGGGAATGGTAGCTCAATGATGGTCTTCATTCTCTGAAGCCCAGTGTACCACTGATTTGTTAGCCACATGAGCATTGACATTTTCATGAGTTCAGCATCCTCTGAATTAACTGCATCAGACCCAAGACTGCCATTTTCCCCGAATCTGCTAGCAAATGAAAAAGAGCAGTATCAGCTTCAATATGGTTGCATAAATTTGTGATCAGCCACTTCTGTTCCTTTAGCGAGATTCTTACAGCTAGATCCTATGGAATATATCAGTTCTGTATTACCAAAGGTTCTAGACAAAGCAGTTAATTACCTCTTCAGAAATATTGAAGCCTGCCCTTGTTACTTAAGTTGCCAAACAGCTCAATCTACACAACAGGATTGGAAAAGCTATCTGCTGCTCTGCTGAAGATGTTTCTGAATCCATTCATAGGTTTTTTGTGTGTGTGTTACCTCCTGTCGGCATCTTTATGGATATCATACTTTTTATTCATCATGACCAGTCTTGATCTGTGAATATATTAGAAGTGCATAATTACAGTGGAAGCCAGTGGAACCCGATTGGCTGCAGAAAGGAATAAAGATTTAAGTGTGCTCCATTCGCTTTACCTACTGAGGATAGTCTTGCGAAGATTTTGAAACAAGCAATGATGGCCCTAGGCAGTTTTTTTGTTCTGCAAAGATCATTCTCTTCCTGCAAATCATTTCATGTGAGCATAAAACTCACAAAGGTGCTTCAACTATAATCTGTCCTCTACACAGACTGGAAAAATACAAAATCTGAGGTATAATAACTGAGAATGAAGAATGACAAAAAAGTAGAATTTGAAGATGGGATGAATCATAGATGCAAATACATAACATAAATGACAACCTCAGGAAGAATTAGAAATCTAAAATGGTGGATGTTCTCCATCGGGATGCCCTATGAGATGAGGTGTGGCCACATAGCACTAATTCACTTGAGGTCGATCAGGTGTACAGCAGTTCCATCAGCAGAATAGGCAAACAAACAAGATGGAACCGCATATACCTGGTCAGACAAGCTTTATGTGATATGAAGATCCACATGCAGCCAAACTGATCTGACATTGTGAATGATTGATATTCATGCATTTGAAGTCTGTGAATTGGTTCAGAGACATCTTCAGTATAGAGCAGTAGATAGCTTTCCCCATCGTGCTGAGTAGATGAGCTGTTTGGCACCTGAAGTAACAAGGCTTCTGATATTTCTGAAGAGGCAGCTAACTGCTTTGTCTAGAACCTTTTGTAACAAAGAACTGATATATTCCATAGGAAGAGTGAGAATCTCACTACAGGAACAGAAAATGCAGCCATATTGAAGATGATATACTGCCCTTTTTCATTTCTGACTGACAGATTCGGGGAAAATGGCAATCTCGGGTCTGATGTGGTTGATTCAGAGGATGCTGAAGTCATGAAAATGTCAATGCATATGTGGCTTATGGGGTCAGTGGTACACTGGGGACTTCAGAGAATGAAGACCATCATTGAGCTACCATTCCCTTTGTTCAAAATAAGTTGCTGAAGATAGTGTGCCACTGTATGTAAACTCTGTGTACAGCACAACTGCAGCTTTCTTCGATGGTGGCAAGATGGTCATATTGGACAAGGTAACTAGCAAGGAATCACAGAATAACCAGAAGTCCTTTGGCAAGACAATAATATAGTAATATAACAATATAGTATCATTTTATGTAACGCTCATTCGAGATAAATCTGCTCACCGGCACTCACCATACTGAATGGCAATTATACCAATCATTATAGTGATAACCTCTGGACATGGCCGGAGCGGGCTTTGAACCCACATCCTCAAATGTACAAGGCAGGCATGCTAGCCATTGTACCACGGAGCCACATCCTAGGCCTCCAGCCAAGAAAGAGATGCCAGATGACATGACTCTCTCCACTATCCAATACAAATACGGACACAAAATCAGTCAGACAATCGCTCTGTAATAGAAGAACCTCAGACAGAAGTCCATGGCAACAACACCAGGGCCTAGGATTTGCATGAATTTTATGTTCTGCATGGTAATTTCTTGATCCCCCTTTCTTCAAAATTGACAAACCAGACCTTAATCCTTTTTATTTGGGCATTGATGATGCCTTGAAGGATGAATGCACTTCCATTCATTATTCCAAACCTTCACTGACAGAGAATCTCAGTTATACTACTGCACAGGTGGAATTATAGAGTGTAGATAGCCTGAAGATAGCTGCACAGATGACAGAAATGAGGACTCTGACAATGATTACTAAGTGTTCAATTGATAATGACACATACTTACGATGACATGTTTCAGTTTGTTTTATCTATTTTGCGCATTTTTATGAGGTCACAAACTCACACGGTTTGTACTTTTTCCTGCTGATGATTGACAATATGATTCCTTTGCACAATATAATTTTGGGAGGTATGAAAATATAAAAATTTCACTGTAATTTGCTCACTTTCACAGATTCTGTATGTGTTCGTTCGGTTTCGGCCCGAATATATTGTATTTTAGCTATTTTTCTCATACATTTTCTTATTCTGCCCCCTGGTGGTGGTCATAGACAATTCTAATGGTGGCCATTGAACTTCTTGACCCCTAAAACATATATTTTGACCCAAAGATTATCATCCTAGACCAATTAGAAGCCGAGATACAACAAAATATTGATTATCGGCGGCCATTTTGAAAATGGCCGCCTGGTGGAGTTAGCCCGCACTTTCTGGAGGGGCGCCCCGGCCAAAATTTTTTGTTTTGACCTCATAAACTTGGATCAACATTCAAAAATTGCTCCCACTCAAGTGGTCACGGGATCTATGGTGGGGTCCTCTACTATAGGCAGTATTTACTATCTCTAAAAAAAGGCTAACATAACTGTAAACGGGATTGACACAGCACACACATGTCGATCATGACACAAATATTATTTCATGCATAAAAGCCTTAAAACTGACCACTTCCTATGATATTGAGCAACAAGTATTCACATATGTACCCCTTTTCATCTGATACATTTATCCAGGCCATAAAAAACTGGATTGCGTTGAGATGCATATTTACATTATCAAGCTCTTCTATAAAAAGTCTTGAACTAGGCCTAAATGATTATGTCACGGAACGCCCGGAACGTTAACCTTTTTTTCACTGTGGTAATATTCTTTCATACTTTCTGCAGATATTGTAAAAGTGACATGTTGGAACAATTGTGACATATTGATGCATCTTTATTTTTAGGTGCATTTGCTTGATACTATAGTAATGCAAAATAGAATGTGGTGGTGGTTGTGTGACACTGGACAGATGTGATTTGTGTGCTTGTAGTTGTGGTTTGGTGGTGTAAGGCCTATTGCTGAATCAAAAATGGCCAAAATTTCACTTAATATACACACTGAGTGGTTGCAAAATCACAGCAATGCTATCATTGTTTTTGGGAGATTCAAAATTCCTATGGGATGATGTATCACTATATGAATGTTGCCAGAAGTGCTTAGAATAATCTGAACCCTGGGCAAGTGCCTATCGTGAATTTTGATCAGCAACTATTCGGTCTGGCAAAGCAGTTCCAGTGGCAGTGGCTGGCATGGCCTGAAAACCACAGAGATCTTCTCACTGAAGATAATTGGAGATTGGCTGGAGGACAGTGGATGGGTGGAAGCAATTGTTTAAGCTGGGGTCATTTCTGGCAATTCTGTAAAGTCTGATTCACAGATTTTGACATTTTAGTAGCTTGTGTAACCATACCATTACGCCTCAGCTATTTCATTGTTAAACAGGGATAAGGCCAGGTAATAGGGGTATCAGACAAGCCATCGACCAAAGCTCAAAGTGCAATGTATGTTCATCGGGTCAAAGCCGCTAATCTTTTCATGTTTTATTAAAAGCCTATTCCATTTATCAATTTGAGTTTTGAATGGATGACAGTGTTCTGTAATTTGATCAGTGGGTGGATGAGTGTAGAAAGAACCATCGTCAGTTTTGGTTCTAACATACAGCATTGTGTCAAGAACTTCTTGTGCTTGAACTAGTGTGGTCCTCCTGATGTGGATACTTTATATTGTATGTTGATAGTTTTGTCAGGCTAACCCCAAGTGCTTCAGTCTTGATCACTACAATTATGTCTGTTGTATTGGCTCTGTGTGGACAAACCAGACATGGTCACTCTTCAGGAACGGCACCCAGAGATTTACAGGAAGTTTAAAAGATCTGCAGAGTATTTTCATCTGCCACTGTTGACCAAGCACATGAACAACACAATACTAATATGAAGGGATATGGTGGCACAATTGGACTAAAGGAGAACTGAGACTCATTGCATCAATGGATGGTGTCTGGAGCAGAACCTAGTCGTCTTATTGCTGAATATGAGAAAGATTTGGAGATCAGGAAAGTAGGGATGTCATTATGAGCAGTCTGAAGTATTTTAAACTAGCATTGCTGCACAAATCACCAATCTTATCAAGGTGTTTGAAGATATGGGCAGTTCATTCCTTGATGAAAAAGTTCTTGTTAACGGTTGATACAAAGCAAGTAGCCCAAGAGAAAGTTGTGGATGAAGTGAGAATCTGATGCCGAAAACATTTGGAAGCAACCATGTGACAGACAGACAGAAATGTTTATTTGACATGAATTATTATGAGGTTATTAGCAGACAAGCCAATTACTGACCCAATAAAGAAAAACAAGTAGCTGCTCTTTAGTCGACCTTCATCTAAGCTTCATTCAAAGACCAACTTCTACTCACATAATTGAAGAGTGACTGCTCTCTTTTTTCAAGTCTATATATACAGCATGTCAAACATGTGATGGGGCTTTTAAATACTTCTAATATATAATATGAAAACTAAACATATCCATCATCTTCGTCTGTTCATAGTAACTTTTCGTATTGGAAAGTACACATAGTCTGATCTGCCTAGAGGCACTCAGTCAATTTCAGTGACCTGCAATCTCAACCTTCTGATGTGGAAGATATCCTGTCTAATATATAGCTGCAATGTTGAACCTGGGATATTCAAAATATTTGACAGGTATGCTGAAAACATTTTGTTTTGTACATAAGAAAGCAGCTTCAAACTTCTATTGGAGTAGAAGTGATCTGGGACAGATATCTACTTTCCACATATCAGGAAAAGTAACACAAGACATAGTTGTAGTTCTGATACTCATGTCAGAGTAGATGATCACCCAAGGTGCCCTCAAACTGGTAACAATTCTTGCATGTAAGTGGGAACAAGACCAACCTGTTCAACTTTTTGGCAGAGAAGATAGTGAATATTGAAACAGGAAAACAAGTTTTGACCACTCTGGAGAAACAAGTGTTATCCATCAGTATTGACCTGTCACACCTTATGCCATTGTATTTACAAGGAAGCTGACCCTGAGCCGCTCCTGCATATAAGTGAGGTAGTATGCTGTATGAAGTCTTCAAAAGTTTTTGATCAGACCAGTTGATAATGCTGAGGTAATTCTGGCTAACATCTGCTGTTGATTAGCTAAGATTTACAGAAATGTAGTTTGGTTTTGGGCAGGGCCGGCTCCAACCAATTATACGCCCTAGGCAGCATCATGCCAATGCGCACAGAGCAAGGAGGGGGCACAGAGCAAGGAGGGGGAAGCAGAGCAAGGAGGGGGTGTTGAGCAAGAAGGGGGTGAAGAGCAAGGAGGGGGTACAGAAAAAGGAGGGGCACAGACCCAGGAGGGGTACAGAGCAAGGAGTGGGTGCAGAGCAAGGAGGGGGCGCAGCGTAATGGGGGGCACAGAGCAAGGAGGGGGATGCAGAGCAAGGAGGGGTGCAGAGCAAGGAGGGGTGCAGAGCAAGGGACTCTAATTGTTCCCCCTCCTTGCTTTGCACCCCCTCCTTGTTCTGTGCCCCTCCTTGCTCTGCACCCCCTCCTTGCTATTCTGCCCCTCCTTGCTCTGTATCCCCTCCTTGCTCTGTGCCCCCTCCTTGCTCTTCACCCAAAAAAAGAAAGAAAGAATAAAAAGAGATTAATAGATTAAAAGGCCAGGAAAGTTAAAAACCACATCACAGTTGATTCTCAAGCCTATATCTTGTAATCCCTCCGAGGAAAAATGTGATGAATTGAACTTTTTTTTATTGTTGAATCAGGTCCAGATAACAAACCCGTCCGCTCAACATGCTGGAAATATTCCTGATTGTCATTGCAAATTGATTGTATGTTTTGATATGCATCTCATCATGGTATGGAAGGCTCTGACAGAACTGGAAATTGATGATTCATTCTTTGGCCTATATATCTTGTGATACCTCCCAGGAATTTTTGATTAATTTTAAACTTTTGTATGGATTCGGTCACTTCTATATATATTGATTGTATGTTCACTTATTAAAGCAATACAGCACTAGTGTAATTCAGGTATGATAGGCCTATACACTCCGATATATTCCATGATTCAAATGGATCTATATTGTTAATTTCATGTATATGCGTTTTTTTCGTGGGAACATCAATTGATATCATGTATAGTGATTTTGCATGGTGATTATCTTGACGGTTTATAAAATTGACTGCTGCAGATAATCCATTTTCACACAGCATTTTTTCCTCACCTGGGAGCATTCAACTTCTACCTGAAGTCTCATTTATCCAAATGATTGGGATGTGTGGATGGGCGGTGTCATTCACAGGGGAATCCCCAGAGATCTCCACCTAGAACGTGCTGTAAACACTGGCCATGAAACAGACTTTGATAAAACCAATTTATTGACATGGAATCTGAGTGATTTAGAAGAAGCCATCCACATCAGAACAAACAGTAGCAACTTAAATTGGGATCAAGGATGACACCACCTGGAATCACCTGATGACAGAGGTCCAACTGTAAGTTTCAGGGCCCCTTGGGTCAGCGTGGTTGGGGCCTCCATCTGGAGCTACCCGCGGCGCCCATTGAAATTTGTATTATAATGTTACTATCTTGGGGGTGGAGCCCTAGGTATGTCCCATAGTAATTGAGCCACTGCATGATGACCTGCAAACTATCTGCTGGCAACTCATCCCACACTCACAGGGACCGGAAAGCGTCTGAGGAATCCCATCAATGGATTTTCTTGACATTTGATACCTAATTTCTTAAATTAAATGCAATATGGTTGTGTTTGAAATAATCTCAGTGGTTGTAGATTATTTTGTTATGTCTATTTAGATAGCCTGACCCTTAAAATATGGGTGTAGACACAATCACAAAGCCCCTATCTCGATTAGTTCTCCTGATATCAAGGAAATTCAATTTTACGGTAATGGCTGAACAAATATGGCTGCCACAGGTCTTACAAGTGCATATAGACCATTTTTCTATACATTACTGGATAGCCAGACCATAAAAACATGGGTATAGACATGATCATAAGTTTTCTATCATGCTTAGTTGCCATGATATCAAAGAAACTGAGTTTTCGGGTAATGGCCGAAACAAAATGGCCGCCATAGGAGTTACGGGAATTTTTGAGAATGTGTCTATATCTAAATTTTTTCTTTACATACTTAACTATCTTTGTGCAAAATTTCATGCTTCTATACCAAAATGAACGATTCGTCTGATATTTTCTACATATCTACTGCACTATATCATCTGTAAGAAGACATGTCAGAACAGATTATACCATCATCTTAAATCTTGACAAATACGGGTAGGTGATTTGTAAAGATACATTTCACTGATTGTCTATGGAGAAAAAAAAATGCTCCAGCCATGTAACATTATTTTGTGTAATAATCACTTGGATTCTTTTAGTTCTCCTTTCTGATTATCTTTCTGGTTTATACTCTGAGATTTGAAGGATTTATACTTTTACAAAAATTTTTAAGTAGTCTTTATTTCAATGTCAGAGGGACAAATTGACAGACATATAAGGGAGGGAGTCTGACAATTTGACGGCTTTTTGGGGCCATTTGTAAAGATATTTAAAGGAATAGATAAAGAAAAAGGATATAGATAGGTTGAAGTCTCCTGCTTAGACTTGATATTTCGTGACTATTCACACATAAATACATTTCACACTGCTTCATTGAATTATCAGCGCAAACACTTGCAATCTATTGAAAATTGTGTTCAGTGTCAAAGATCAAGCATTGCTTCATTCGTAATTCATGAAGGTGTAATTATCAATATTAAAGTCTCATTATCAATTGAACATAAAATCAAGGCTGCCCTGGCAATATACATGTATGCACTCTTCAGTCACGTATCTACTGTGGATAATCGATTGTATTTCAGTTCAAAAGTTGCAGCGAGTGCTGGAATTCAAGCACTTGTTCGAGCTAAAGGTGAAATTGGATGGCTTTACCGAAGGCCAACTCTGCCCATCTTCCTTCATGGCATCCAATCAATTGGCCATTGAGGGGAAAATGTATTGCATGATTCCGGAACTTTTAAAAGAACAAATATTGCGATGTAGTCAACTGCATTGATTTTGTTAAGGCGAGGTTGCTGTTCTGCAGAGCTTTGCACCCACTTGCTATTAGTTGTAGGCTGGGTTGATCAACGCAGTCCAAAAGTTGCTGAGATGACTCATTTGAAGTCTATTTTCAGTGACAATGCCTTGCTAAGTGGAATGCTCTGTTCACACATCCACTGCAATTTCTGTTCCCAAAATATTGCTAATCACTTCCAATGCTCACACAATGATAGACATCCACTGCAATTCCTGTTTTTGCCAAAATTGGGAAATAAAAACTCAGCAAGGAGGGAGCCAGCAAGAATAAAACCAAAGTAGTGGTTTGGCTCTATATTTGGCTACCTGCCTGTAACATGAAATACCAATTCTCTTGGACTGACTGCCAAGCAAGTAAAAGCATATTATGTTTATCAATTAACATTGTTCAGATACAGGATGATATTTTCATGTAGACATGATTTGGGAAAATTCTTTGGTGTATCAAATAAAAAGTTATTGGGTGCATCAAGTAGTTCTACGAGTGCATTGGTATGGGTGCCTGAATGTCTACATGTATGAGTGAATGAGGCCAAGTAGCCTAGAGAAGCTTGTATCAGTGGAAGGAAAGCAGAGAAGACAAATGAAAGACATGGAGCAGAGATGCAAGGAACGAGTTTTAAGAGTCATTGTCAGAGAAAACTGCAGATTTTGAGAAAAAAGTGGCACGGGGTGGTCGACCAAATTCCGCGATACTTGGCTCATTTTACCCCTATAGGTAACTAAATTCCATGGTACAGTCATTTTCTTAATATATCGCCTGGTTGCCATGGCAACCCAGATTGACGATTTGGACCGATTCTGGCCGATTAGCACTTTTCAGCTTTGAATTTGAGGTAATGTTTGAAAATTCCCAGCGGCCAAGCTATTAAACATAGAAGGTTGAAATTTTAGGTAAATTACATTTAGGAGTTGTACTTTACATATAGCTTTTCACTTTTGCTATATCTCTTGCAGGTTTCATTTTATTCCACTTTGAAATATGCTAAAATCCCGTTTTTTTAGTTTTGTGGTAAAAAAGGAAAATAGCTCACTTTTGATTCAATATTACTGGCTTGAGCATCCCTCTCATAAAAAAGTGGATATACTGGTGAATAGAGTTACTTTAGTACATCAAATAGCAAAAATAAAATCATGGTGCAATTCATAAACTAATTTGTGAGATGTAACTAAGTAAACCTTGTTTTCATGAAATGCAAAAGTACCATAACTTTAACAAATTAGCAATACACGGAAAATGATTTGAAATGAAAGTCTATAGTCCTGGAAAATACTAGAAAACATCACCTTTACAATGAGGGTATATAGGAGCCAATTGTGGGAATATAAATGGTCTCACAGAACCCTCAAAGTTGGCCCTGCATCACAATTTTCAGATGCTGCTGAAATGTGACGTCATCCTGCTGGGCAGAGATTATGAGAGTAACTATTATAACAAAATGGAGTATGTTTTTAGTTTAATAATTTAGCTCTCAATTATCTGATCATTTTCAAAGTTTCAGAAGTTTTTGAAAACAATATTCTGGATATTTGTCTTAACATGGCATAATTTTCTGAGCAATAAATCCGATTTGAGGGAGATTTTTGTGAACAAAAGTCGGAAAAATGAGTGAAAATGCACAAATATGATTATCATGTATCATGTTGTGGTTAGAGCTCAATTTCTGAATCCAGGATTAGCTCTGTATGCAAAGCTATATGAAAGCGCTCAGGTGTAAGAATAAGACAATGTCTAACTATTTATAAGTAAATGAAATATCATTCTTAGGCATTGGTGACAAGGTATCAGCAGAGTAGGGTTGAATTTCCTTTCAATCCGATTTCTACTTAAATTGCTGTGAAAACATAACGCATGTAGTACTACCACAGCAGCACCATAAATTTAGGGTGCAGCAACTTTTAAGTAATGCAATAATGTTGTAAATTCAATTTCCTACAAGTTGATATAGGTTCCGCTCTGTAGGACAACTATTTCCATGGGAAAACAGCATCTGACCCATGTGAAGTCAATGTTTTTCTGCATAAATCGCCTGACAATACTAGAGCCAAGGAGGGTAAATCCATCCAATTTTGGATGAAGCTGTATTTCCTGGAAAATTGGAATAGGTACAAAAATATTATTTAGTCCATTGGATGGGCACATTCCTTCTATAATTTCATGCCAAAAAGAAAACTATTCATACAGTGTTGCGGAAACCATGAACAAAAATTGAAGGTTAGTGCACCTAAATCCGTCAACCCTGCTGGTAAAGCCGTCCTGTTAGGATTTATCATACTTGACTCCATATAAAAAGAAGTCAAAACGTTTTACTTAGGTACCCTATTCCTAGCATTAGGTGCCTGGTGGACAGATGTAACAATTAGATGGCGAATTATAGTTTTTCGCATTAAAAACTTCAGGTAAGTCCTATTTTTGATGATGGAATTTTGATTAAAATTTTATCAAGTGGCGTGCTTTTAATAAAGAAAATACGGAAAATGCCAAATGCTTTGTGTATTTATAAGATTAACTGAAAAAAAGTTTGTTTTGCACATGAAAAAAAGAAAATATTAGCTTCAATCTGTAGCTGGGGAACTGTAATGTTACAATTGCGATTAAAATGTTTGTCACTGGGTTATAAAAAAAAGTTTGTCATCACTTTTTGTGAGAAAAACCAGTTTGTTCCAGGGAGTAAAATCCAGAGCCTTGTCCGACTGTCATCATATTGGTGACCCCTAAGACTTTATTTTGGTGCACTGTTAGGGTAGTATTATGGTATCCCTTTGCTTTGTTTGCTCACCTATGAAGCAGTGAGATGCCATAAAAATCGTTTTATAAAATAAATTATTATTATTTATTATTATGATAAAAATGTATTTGTTACATTCTCTAAAAAGGTAACCTAAGGGGATGGGTGGAAAAAAAAGGGTTGCTATGGTGATGTTATATACAGAGCCTCACTCTCAGTTTGGTTGAGGTTACTGGTGTGGAAATTTCCCAGTGCCAGCACAAGGATGGATTTTAAATACTGATCATAGATACATTAAAAAATTAATTTGCGAAGTTTTAATTCTTGCATCCTCAACACCAAATCTTGCAGTTGGAAATATCCCAGTGCCAGCACAATGATGGATTTTAAATATTGGACATACACATATATATATATATTCACAAATGATGATTTTCAGCCCATTTTGGTGAATACACAGCTATTTATCAAAACATTACGTGAAACATAACTTTCTATTCAGCATTCCCAGATTTTATACTAGGTTGTGTCCAAAGGTGTCTCCAAGTCAATTGGCAAAAAACGTTTTTGTCCTGAGGAATGTCAGCAAACGAAAATGGGCAAAAACATGAAATTTCATGCGATGTTAAAAAATCTGTGACCAACCCCATTTCAAAATTGTGTATAGTGAGTGCACTACAGCTTCCAATTTTAAAATAGTTGATATGACTTCATATATTTATGATATGTCTTTATATATTTATAATTCAACACAGATTCCCTAGATTACCCAGGAAATGTGTTCAATTCTGCTTTGATGTGATTACACTTGGACATGGATGACATAACTGGCACTTTAGGTGTCTATACGAGTATTCAGTACCTGCTGCAGATGTCACAATAAATGTAAGTCTTGCAATTGGGAAAAACACATAACCCATGGTTTAGTTACTTTGAAAATAGTGAACTACAAAAATGTATAGAAAAAATTTTGCAGACATTTTGTGCTTTTTTTTAAAATGCCGAAACACACTATTTCCAAGGCAATGTGCATACAAAATTTACAGAGTGATTGGAAATTGGTTGATGCATCTTTTATTTCAACACACTTATACTAGATAACCCATGAATGGATGCTCAAGTTAGCTGTATGCAGTTATATTTCGGTGAAATGGCCAAATATTGAAATCTAACATTTTTTTGAAAATGCGGAAACACCCAATATTCAAGATGGTGTGAATAAAAAGTTTACAATGTGCATCACTGTTTTATTTTTGGAAATTGGTTGATACATCTTATATTTCAACACAATTATACTAGATAACCAATGAATGGATGCTCAAGTTAGCTGTACGCAGTTTATATTTCTCTGAAATGGCCAAATATTGAAATTTAACGTTTTATTGAAAATGCTGAAACACCCAATATTCAAGATGGTGTGAATAAAAAGTTTACAATGTGCACCACTGTTTTATTTTTGGAAATTGGTTGATACATCTTATATTTCAACATAGTTATACCAGATTAGTCATGAAGGGATGCTCAAGTCAGCTACATGCTTTTATATTTCGCTGAAATGGCCAAATGCTAAAATTTAATATTTTTTTGAAAATGCAGAAACACCCGATATTCAAGATGCTTTGAATAAAACGTTTACAATGTGCACCATCGTTTTATTTTTGGAAATTGGTTGATACATCTTATATTTCAACACAGTTATACTAGATAACCCAAGAATGGATGCTCAAGTTAGAAGTATGCAGTTATATTTCGCTGAACCGGCAAAATATTGAAATTTAATGGTTTTTTCTTTAATACAGAAACACCCGATATTCAAGATGGTGTGAATAAAAAGTTTACAATGTGCACCACTGTTTTATCTTTGGAAATTGGTTGATATATCTTACATTTCAACACAATTATACTAGATAACAAATGACTGGATGCTCAAGTTAGCTGTATGCAGTTATATTTCGTTGAAATGGCCAAATATTGAAATTTAACGTTTTATTGAAAATGCGGAAACACCCAATATTCAAGATGGTGTGAATAAAAAGTCTACACAATGCACCACTGTTTTATTTTTGGAAATCGGTTGATGCATCTTATATTTCAACATAGTTATACCAGATTAGCCATGAAGGGATGTTCAAGTCAGCTGTATGCTGTTATATTTCACTGAAATGGCCAAATTTTCAAATCTAATATTTTTTTGAAAATGCGGAAACACACAGTATTCAAGATGCTTTGAATAAAACTTTACGCAGTGCACCAATGTTTTTATTTTTGGAAATCGGTTGATATATCTAATATATCTAATATAACAACACAGTTGTACTAGATTATCCAAGAAAGCCCGCTTAATTGAGCTATATGAATTTATATTTTGCCAATTTGCAGAAATTTGGCAATTTGGCAATTTTGAGAAAAGTAACACTGCTCAGTGGCTACTGCAGCTTTAACTAAAACATTAAATAAGCTGAATTGTTTGTTAGGGTATCCCAAAGCACACGTCATGCCATGTGCAAAAAATTAATAACATAGATTTTTTACTTTGAGAAAAAATGGACAGCAGAAATGGACAAAATGTTGAAATTTCATGTTTTTTGGAAAATTTGGAAACACCTCATTTTCAAGATGGTGTAAAAAAAAAGTTTACAGAGTGCACCACGGTTTTATTTTTGGAAATTGGTTGACAGGGCCTATATTTTACCATAGTTATACCAGATTACCCAGGGACGGATGCTCAAGTTAGCAATATGCAGTTATATTTTGCCGATTTCCGAGCATGCAGCAAATTGGCAATTTTGAGAAAAGGACCCTGTTTCAGCGTCCGCTTCCACTTCAGTGAAAAACCCAAATGAGATGAAATTTATACTGAAGTATCTCCAAGTATTAGACTTGCAACAGGTAAAACGTTATTGCCATAACTTAGATACTTTGCGAAAAATTGAAGAGCGGAAATGTCTAAATTTCAGGATGCCAAAAAGTTGAATTTTGTCGATTGGCCGTCATTTGCTCAATTTATTCAAATAGCTCCAGCTCAGAGGGAAATGCATCTGGAAAAAAATCCTTTGGGGTAATTTAGTTTTTCAATATAAGTATTCAGTCCACCGAATTTCATCAAGATCCGCTGACCACCCCGCGCCATCAAATCTGCAGTTTTCTCTGACAATGACTCTTAAGAAAGAAGTAGTGGTCGTTCAGCTACAACTGATGTGTCCCTTTTTGCTACAAGACCAACTGCATGTACAAAGGAAGTCCTGGGGGCAACATGATCGCTACCGGAACACCCACAATGGGTTTGTCTGTGTCAGGGCTTTCAAGCCCAGTTGTAAGCAATGTTGCCTCACAGTCTTGACTCGTGACTTGCAGACAGTCGCATATTTAGGGGGGACATTGGGCCATGCCCCCCCTGTCAGTTAGGGGGGGGGTATTGGGCCATGCCCCCCTGTCAGGCCAAAATTTAACATGGAAGCGGTGGGAAAAGCCACGTAGCGCCCGGTATTGACCCCATGTAAAGGCCCCCCCTCAGGCCATTTCTAGATACGCCCCGCCTGCAGATTGCGCCTTCACTGCTTGTACAGATATGTACACAGTTCAAACGCAGTACCTTCCTACCATTTGTGATTCCCTACTGTCTAACCATCGTGCACGTCTTCTGCTTTGCAGTTGGCATCCTCAAGTCTTTCCAACATTTACTGACATCTTTCATGCAAAGGGACTGTCTTGGTGCCATGTAGTCTTACCTGGCATAGTGGTCTACTCTTCTACCACAATAAACCAGTGGATTTCTTCAAGAAATTTCTTTCTGTTTCTTTTTTGAGTCAAGAAACTGCTGCCGAGGGAATAACAACTGGCTCAGGAACATCCCCAGCACCAGAAAAGTGTTCCTCAGTCATCTGATAATATCATGTGTTTTTTCTCGATCTGTTTACTGGTGCCTGTCTGTCGTCACTGGGAGAGTAAAAGACTTGCTTTAAGGATTGACCCAATTGGCGCAATAGGGTAACAATATATTCCACAACAGCTTACAGGCAAACTGCATATTATACCATCAGAAAATCACACGTGGAATCCATTTACATGCAGTACAACATGACTTCTAAGTTCTAACCTACAAAATTGTATTCTAGTGTCAAACTTGAGATATTACATCTATAGCTGGGGGCCATCTGAGCCTTTTGAAAAGTGATTGGTCAAGGACAAACAGCCATTAGATATTCTTCTGCACTTGCCCAGGAATTCCAAGGCCAATGGGCTATGAAACAAGGAATGGAGTCAATGCCAAGGAAAGGAACAATAGGACCGCATGACATATCAAATGTGAAGGTCTAACAGTATGTATTGTATAGTAACCTGGTAATGTTACTAATTTAGAAAGAGCTAACTGCATGTTTGAGAATATAAATTATATGGCCAAACTCAGGATAATTATCGAAGAAGGAAGAAATCGTTGTAATATATACATGTATTGTATTCTTGTTATTAAACAACTATTCATGTTGGACAGAGCAACACAATTTACCTTCATATAACATCTAACCACGCACGGACTTCTCTCCCTTCCTATAGCGCAATGAAAATAACTTTTCAAGCGGGAAATGAGTTTGCTATTTTTCTTTAGAACAGAATGCCATGCAGGGCAAGTGCAGAGATAAGAGGACTAAAGACGGTTATTTCATCAAGCCTGGTCTGTTGCGGCAGTGTTACTTGTTCTTGTTTTCTTATAATTGTTATCCACAAACGCTTCCCATTGTCTGGCATCTTTATGGTCCTGACTTTGATATAAGAAAGACTCGTAACACAGTGGCTATGAAGTTCATCCTTGGACATGCGCATGAACCTCTCTAATTGATCGAAGCTGCCTTTTGACCAACATAAACTGCGATCGCTGAAAGTGTCAACGACCTGGACAACTCAGTATCAGTTTTACATGAGCTGGGTTAGTTGCAGCGAGTCACACAATGTAACTAGACAAGCTAATTTGCGCATCGGGATTCTGGTTGGCCTTTTGTGGAATTGCTAAATTAAGTGCGTGCCTTTCCATCAACACCACTTGGTTCCTAATCTGTAATGTGGTTCCATTTAAAGCTCCCTGTGGTAGTGTTGGTCTACAGCCGAGCTTGGAAGCTGGTTGTGAAGCTTGTTAATAAGCAGGTTGACAGGCGGTTTGCCTCAGCATGGATCATCTCATATTTGTCCTTGCAACAAGCCCTTGCAACAAGCCCCCTGCCTCAAGTTGCTGCCCCAACAAAAAGCCAATCAGCCACATTGAGTGCTTTAATTAGTATATGAGCAGCAGGGCACTAGATGGGACTGCCCCGCGCTGTTGTTACTTCGGACCAAACAAGTTTGCGCCGAGTTGCGCTTAGCATACAATAATTGAATTACTTGTCCTGCTTGCATAAACCTCTAGTATGCAAGTAAATTACAATTCAAATGCTACATGACCAATGTGTATAATAAGTCTGGTCCTTTCAGTTTCGCTTGGCTGTCGTGGTTGAGTGATTGAAACATGCCAAACAGTGAACAGGCTCCATTTTTGCAGTATAAAACTTTTAAAAGGCACTTAGTACATTGGAAGGTCCAAAGACCAACAAATTGGAGCCATTAAATATGAATGCCCAGCAAAAGAACATGACAAAACTTTTTGCTAACAACTCTCTCACAATGGTCCATCCAAAACAGCTGCCAGGATAAGGAAAGGAGTTTCCTGTCCAAGCACAAATAACTCCACATTGACACATCTGCATGTGGTATGACTGACTTTTGATTTTTAAAAGTTTTCTTGTTAAATATGAGTGCATGCATACAAGGACTCTTTACATGCATGGCCTAGCACAGTGTTTATGCATTGGTTGCAAAGCTTGGCCCTGTAGTAGGCCATATATATCCTGTGTTAGTCTGGAAACCATGGGACTATATGGTCTTGCATAAAGCAGACTTCATGCAAAATGTATGGTAGGGTGCAAAATGTCCCACTTCAGCAGAGAAAATACAATCTGTGCCCTGGCCTTTAGGATGTCATCTTCCCTGATAACGGATTGTGGCCAGATCTGGACTTAAGCCACATGGCTGTCATAGCTTCATACAGATGTTGCCAATTTTGTTGGATATTCTAATTTTGTTTCAATATCTTATCACCTGGGTCGCAAGATGATATTATAAAGGAAATTGCATCTTTTTTGCATGCAAACATTGCAATATTTACATGAAGACAACACACTTTATCTTATGACTCACTCCGCCTATTGAAATACAGCAGCAATTCCTAACCTGCCCACATCCCTTGGTGGCAATAATATTGCAGCAGAATAGCCATTTTATTTGACCATTGCCTTTGCCAATGCTGATATGGTGGGCTTCCATGCTCATTGCATTGTTTACATATACATATATGGCCACTTTTAACAAATTGTGCCGTTTCAAGTCCACACTTGTAGTTTGGAGAAATTCACCGGGCACTGGCGGGCATAATTGTATGAGATGGGCTATGCTTGAGCTCTGATATTTTATCAGATTTTAGGTTCCGTCAATGTATCTCTCGATGTTAGAGGACATTGTAAAATAGCTACAATTTCAAAAAATGTTTTCACAAACAGTATTATGTTGGCCATCGAGTAAATCAACGGCTTGAGAAATCCGGGTATTACAAAATTTCCTGAGTATGAAGTGGCATCTGGCTTGATGATATCACATTATCATTTTCCTACCATGTATTGTTTATGGAGCAGTCTGAGTGCAGATAGCAGTGATACATCTCACTCAGTCCCCTAACACCTCAATCCTTTGCGATGCCACAAGCTCTCTGGCTCATTCTGCTTATTCTCTGGTCCTCCAGGCCAATTTGCATGAATCGGTGCCAAGACTGAAACCTAACAAGCCAACATCGAACAGGAGGCAAACAATGTTATCAGAAATCCGTGAATGCGATAGAACCAAGAGTCTGTTAGGCATGCAGGGAAGAATTCTGATGATGAAACTTTCAACAAGGTTATGGATTAAGAGAAACTCTGAGGTTTGTTTTTTAAGCCCCTCGCCCAATTGCACCTCATTTGTATCAATTGAACCCTCAACACTTTTTAAAAGCTTTTGCTGATCACAAGGAAAGAAACGTCAAAGCAGCCTTGTTCAGGGATATGTATGTATTTGAATGGAAATTTGGGCAGTGAGAAATTACACAGACTAAGTGACAAAACAAACAGAAACACAGAACGTAGGATAGCCAGTGATGGTGTGTCTTTCTATCAGAATTTCACAAAAAGCTTTTGGTTGCATGACAAGGTCAATCACTCATCCCTGACATACACCTTGCTATGGAGCCAATCTCTATGAAAGGCTACACTGCCTCCCTATGCACCCCATTTAATGTGCTAAACAGCCAAGTTATGGCATCCACCCCCTCTTAATGGCATCCTGACATGCATGGTAGCATACCCCCCTGTAAAAACAAGTGTTGCTTGGTTCATCCCAATGAATGGTCAAACTCAATCATAAGGGTGAGCCAATATCGATATCCTGAGGTAAAAAGTCTTTCAGTGTTTCTAAAAAGCCCTTGGTTGCATGACAAGGCCAGTCACTCATCTCTGTCATACACCTTGGTGTGGAGCCAATCTCTGTGAAAGGATACACCACCTCCCTGCGCACCCCATTTAATGTGCTAAACAGCCAGTAATGGCATCCACCCCCTCTTAATGGCATCCTGACATGCATGGCAGCTGCCCCTGTAAAAAAGCTGCTTTGTTCGTATCAATGATTTACTTGAGCATATACTGCTGGTTCCAGCCATATTCTGTCATGGTTGTCCAGCCATACAGCAGTTTCCAGCCACCAGTTAATTGCGCGGTGCATCAGAACAATGCCTGGCCCATTCAGATTATTCTCACGGGACTATTCAGCAAACATAAGCAATATTTTAAAGCATGAGGATAAATGCCTATTTCAAATTAATTAACAGCAATAAAATTACTCAATGGAGAGTTGGGAGACTAGCATGTTTCAAATAACCACTCAGACCAACTTCAAGCAGTTGAATTATTGGTATTTAGGGATACTTGGAAACAGGTGAGATGTTGTTGCTCATTGAGGAAAATGGTGCCAAAGTCACACAATGCAATCATGAATATCACAAACCTTCAACATGTGAAAGCTATTTTTACCTTCTCTAGCTTATTTTCATGAAGGGTAATATTATGAGCCAGGACATTACAACATTTTCTGAAGATACTCCAAAACTGCATGTGGAAATGCAAATGTTTTCTCCTTTCCCTTTTGAAAGCTGAAATGTAAGAAAACCCATTGTTAATAGTACTCACAGCACTCTTTGGATATCATGCGATATTTGCTCCACTTTGTTTGATGTAACAATTGTTTTATTGCAACATTTTTGCAACAGCATAGACAAAACTTTACAAAGCAATTGTCCGTACTTGAATGCAATTTGTTTTCCATGCCAGCCGGACACTTACATTCCCAATAACACCACCTTTTTTGCTGGTGTCCTTTATCTTTCCCAAATTGTTCAATGGCTTTCCAGCAACACTAATGATTGCCAAATATTCTTGCATGTTTTGGAAACAACTCACATTAATTGGTTTAACAATTT
The DNA here is from genome assembly GCA_026936325.1 of Platynereis dumerilii. Taxonomy (NCBI): domain Eukaryota; kingdom Metazoa; phylum Annelida; class Polychaeta; order Phyllodocida; family Nereididae; genus Platynereis; species Platynereis dumerilii. The sequence goes on from JAPTHN010000007.1 coordinate 3,818,409, forward strand.
AATGATTACGTAGATCACTCATGAATAAAACTTTTTAAGTTTCTGAATTAGATTAAATCTTAATTTGTTTGGATAAATCTGTTTCTTTGACTTGGAGGACTATTTTGGAACAATGATTTGCAATTGTGTTGTTTTTTTGTCAAAATGAAAGAATCAGAGGGGACCAGCTCATTTGATTTGGTTAAAGTGTCGGCTCCACGGTATGGGCTATACCAGTATACCTGTTATGTGTGGGTCGAGCCTGGTGGTGAGCAACAGGTCCATCCAATAGGATCTACCAAAATCCAGTGTTCTTTACTTGGGCAACTGAAAGACCCTGGATTTCTCTTAATAATAGAGCTAGAGACAGACTTAAAGACTTAACATCTCTCGTGAATCATACATGACGATCCTGGCTCCATGATGAAAAAAAAAATGACGTCCAGAGCATTAAATTTTATAATGAAGAAGAAAGGGGAGAAGAATCAGTAAATCAACTAAGCTGATTTGAATTTTTGTAATCGTTTTTTCTTTTAGTTTATAGAACATATATTGTACACAGAACAGTGGGCTGATCAATTTTTGTTTTTTTCTGGAATAACATACTTTGTCCACAAAGCTGTGAGCACTATAGATTTCAAACTCATGCTGCTGTGACTAGCAAAAATTAATAACAAATTTTTACGCCGACATGATTGTTCCTGGTAGAGTATTTTATTTGCACAGGGGATTCCAAGAGAGACATAGTAGGTACTAGTTACCCAACTGTTGGAAATGGCACAGTTGCCTTGGAAACACTAATTAGCAGTTTGTAAAAGCAGCAGTCAAATGGTCAGACACATGGAGGAAAGTGGCAAACTGCCAAAAGAAAATGAGACAGAACAAGCCATCAGAAGTCATTGGGTGAAAACTAAATAATTGAGTCCAGTTAGCAACACAACTATAGCAGGAAGCCAACAACCCTTCAGATACATCGAAGGACAAGTGGGGCCCCAAGGCAAGTGTTGCCACATACATGTTCAGCTTACGTTCTCAAATGGTTTTCTTAGATGTCGCCACTTATCAACAACTTCCTTGCTGTCCGACAAAGTGACCCTTGCAAGCATTCCATTTCATTTGAAAATTCGGGGAATTGACCATGCTAAATTGCCATGCAGGGCTTGACACAAAATGCTTCCTCTGAAATGATGTGATCTCAACAATGGTTGCTGAGTAGCCTCTTGAAATTTCAACAAAGCAGGTAAACTACTGTTCTGAAATATTTACTCTGATGGATATCATTGCAAATATCATATAGAGCAGATGTTTCTATCACATTATGGATTTAGGGTGCAATGACTTCAAGGTCATGACGAACAAAGTTATGCGGAGGATTACTTACCAGTGGTCAAATTTAATGACTGTTCTGCCGCTATATTATTGCCTCCAAGGGATCTGTGTTGGTTAGGAGTTGCTGCATTCTTTCAACAGGTAGAGTGAAACGAGGTCCTTCATGTATTTCGTCGTTTTATCTTGCAGTCCATGATGAGCTACTGAATCTGCTGGTCTTGTATGAGATTATCTTGTCAGATGTTTCCACTGATTGAAATGCTTATCTTTTTCTGTTCCATGGGACTTGGGACTGTGGTTTGCTGCAGTAACTTTGACGGATTCCAAAGTAGGGGGGGGACTTAATCCTACTTTTATATGTATACCGGCTCAAAATGTGCCATTAGGTGAGTTATGAACATAAAAAAAATTTTTTTGAAAATCGGAGCACCGCTACCCCCCTTGACATAGGCCTTGAAGTTTTCAGGATATATTACGTTTCCGTAAAGTCGCGGTTTGCGATATCTTCGGCCCTATCACAGATAGAAGAATGAGGATAACATATTTGGATTCTCTGGAAAATTTCCTTCAAAATGAATACCAGGAAGCTATATATCTGACAAACGTAAGGCGATGCCATTCCGAACAATTTTTAATGTCAAACGCTTCTGGCATTGATATTTCATAAGCAAACGTTACCAATTATGTACTTTTTTTTTCAGACAGGTCTCTTGCCAAGAGTCTTGGTCTTAAAAAATAAATTGATTTTAAATATTTTGTGCTTAATATACCTTTAGGAATGGAAATAATAATTTACTTGGTATTTCTTTCTTACTGTGAATGGTATGGTCGGCGTGCCGTAAAGCGTTTGTATGGCACTGAAACAAAGACAAGTAAGAATGACATCAACTGTTAATAAGCTTCCTATGTGGGTTGAAGGGTCCTGACTTATTTATCTAAATCCTGGTCCTTGTGGTTCACAAGAAAATTGGTCTAAGACTCCCAAGTACACAACACTAAGTCAACACTTTGATAAATTGATGATATTCCACGAATCATTGAAATACTAGTATCATTAGTTGTATTGTGCCATTTAATTCATAAAGTTTAATTGTTATGAGGCCAAATGCTTCCAGGCAAAGAATGATCTCACATGGACTATGTACAATAATAAAATAATGCTGATGTATATACTGCACTAAATAGATGCCATGAATAATTATTAATATAAGGTAATCATGCAAAATTAGGTTAAAATTTCATCTCCATGGGTAGAAAGAATTACACAAATCATATATATCATATACATGAAACTTTATGCGTAGTATGTCATGAAAGATTTGTAACATAACTTTGACTAGGTAATTCCATCCATTGATATTTAACTATTTAGTTGATTTTGGATGATCGATTTGAAGCTTTAGTTTAGAGATTTCTGAGTCTATTGAATATATCATTTTGCAAAATGGACAGCCTACTTAAATGACTTGTCCTAATTTGTGGGCAAGGAATGTGTGATCTCACTGCAGACACAAGCATCAATGTTTTCAGACATCAAAATTTCCTGTATTTTGAATATTGATATTTTTAGTATCCACATTACCAGGGCTCCTCTACCTGGTCTGCCCTGTCAGAATGTAAGTCTCAGTCAGAATAGGCAATAATATCTTACTCTTGCATGGTCTATGGATGGCTTGATCTTGAAATAGCTATGCTGTCATATACATGAATATATTATGCTATAAATAAGTTTTGGAACATATCATTTCTCGTAACTTCAATATTCCTGAACCAATTGCCTGGCATTGCAGTATATTCTACTTCCAGATCATTAAATTTATTGCAGAATAATAATTATCAAAATTGTGATAGGCTATTTTCAGTAATCCTACCTCAAAGAATTCATTTCTATGAATTGCATAGAATAATTACGAGTGTAGGTGAATGAATCAGCAATAAGGTGTTGTGCGAATAAAAGCTATAGTATTTCTGAATATAGTAATGACAAGTTTTCAAATGGTTAACCCATGAAATATGTTCTGATACCAAATTGAGATTGAAAAACAGTTGTGCTTGGTATTAGATATATCACTAAAACACTTAGACTTTCTAATTTATCAAGTTTGCCTGAATTTCATCGAGTTAAGCTGAAGGTGCTACTCACTGCAATTTACAGTAACAGTTCTTGATAACTGTGACAACAAATATCATAGTAGACCCATCATGTGGGTACTCATTTTAAAGCTCTTGACAAGAGAAATCCAATGGTACTATTTGTTTTGTCTTCGTCTAATAGTCACTTAACACGGTAGACATAAATGTTCTCGCGAGCGTTTTAAATCACCAAAAGTTCAAGGCATATGTCAAGGGGGGTAGCACTTGTCGGACTTTCAAAAAAATTGGTTTTTTGTTAATTGGGGACCCAATGGCACAAATTGGGCTGGTATACATATTGAATTTCCCAAAAAAGCAAATTAAGTCCCCCCCCTATCCAAAGTCAAAGAATGGAAATGCATGTGGATTGACAGATTCAGTCATTGCTAGCAATATCACTAAGTGGAAGTTGTCAGAGGACATTGTATGGCTGATTCTTTGAGTGCTTGACAAATGGCGAAGGACATCTCTGTTGGCTTGTGAAGGCTGAACAAGCAACAGCGGAATACTGGAACTTCTGGAAGAGCATGCCTTTATAGGGTTTTTTTGTGAATTGCTTCAGCAACTTATGGGAGACGCTGATGATGTGTTGTGCAGTCAGGACACAACTTGCTGGCAATAATCTAATGAAGCAGCGGGGAAAGCAGAAGGGAGGCCATGAAGCTTCACAGTGGAACCATGTAGTATGAGCCTCAATGCTTTGTGAGAGTGTGTGTTGGACTGAGCCATTCAGCTCAGGAGTCTTGTCCATTCTGTAAAATTGTCTGCCTGTTCGCAAAAGGAGGAGGAGATGGGAAGGAAAAGAGATCTGGACAGTCGTGTATAGACATCAGTTGATCGGTCATTCATTCTTCCTCCCGATTTGTGCTAAATTGGCACACCAAATTTGCTCTCTCAACAATTGAGTTGCCAATTCAAAAATTGATTTGCTGGAACTGCTGCAGACATGTGCCATCTTCTTAGCAGCTGTGCAGTCTAATTTAAATTCATCTTTTATTCCGGGTTGCTTTGCTTCTTTTAAGTGGTCCATGATTGAAGGTTTTGTCCTTCTGGGACACTTTGGTTGGACTAAGCAAATAATATTCAACTTTGTTTGTCTTGTCCTTTATTAAATGGTACGTGCTATTTCTCTAATACAACCAAATTTATCATAAAATAGGTCTTCATCATTTTCTCTTTTTCCCATTTGCAAGGGAGGAAAGTTGATTTTCTCTGGAGAAAGAACATAGTATTTTTCTATGTCAAGCAGTTACTTATTGTACTTTAATAGATTTGAATCTGTTCTTGACTATTTCCTGGACGGTGTTCAATTAAGTTCAGTGATGTAAAAAGAACAAGACTTGATAAATTCTTTCTGTGAAATAACAGCTGAAATTTGCATGAGCAAGGGATGAACTATAGATTCATGGCAAAGTGGAATTGTGTCTACTGGAAGTGAAAGCGATTGTTTCTGGTAAACCACAAAGGACATGCAAATTGAGAATGACCAACTGCAAATCATGCAAATTGGCCATTGATATTCTGGCTCAACACAGATTAGCATGCTCAAAAAGCAAGGCATGGCCAACAGACACACAGGCTTGTGAGGCAGCAAAACTCAACCTCAATTTTTGCTTCATTGGTTTTTTTGGATGGTTTGAAATGTTCTTTTCTCATCTTATCTTCCATTTCTCTTGTTATGTTCTTGAATATCGCCTGGGTTTTATTCTCTACCATGTTTTGGTCAATACTGTGGTCTTTGTCTTTATTTAAGATACAGGAATAGGCACCCTCCTTTGTCTTTCAGATCTATAGTTCATCCCAGTTTTGAAGATAGACCTTTGTTTGGTCATCCATTCTCCCTATCAGTCATTAAGAAATCTTTTCTTGGTCACAATTTATCCAATGTCAAAGAAGTCGCAGATGTTTTGTATTTTGGCGAGAGTGTCAGGTCAGGTAATCAAGCCTATTAAAGTGGGTTGTATTCTAAAGATACAATAGATATAGATAGAACTGGGCTAATCATCTAAAACTGCTTTGATAAACTGTGCATTATGTTTTTTTGTCTTTGTATGCCAATGATATGTTGATATTTCTCTTTTTCCCATTTCCAGGTATGTATGGCTTTTTGTTGCATTGGATTACCATTGAAGTTGCTGGTGTTGGTGAGTAAACATTGAATTGTTTGTCATGGATCTCAGTCCAGTCTGGACTCTGGAGCTCTGTTTGTGGATGGTGTGTTGAAAAATCTGATAAGTGATCAGAATTGTGCATCTGAGTTAATCAATTTGGCAAATTGCTTTGGATTGCCATTGGTGTCGATGTATAAAATTCAGGCCAGATTATTTGTCATGAATCCCAGTGAGGTCTGCAGTTCTGTTTGAGGGATGGTTGCCTTCTAGATGGGAATAACAAAACTCCCATAAAGGCTGATTCGCTGGCCCTGTCAGATAATTCTAGGATTTTAAGAAAGAAAGAAGAACAAAAAAATGGACTTCAAGAGAAAAGACAGGTTTGACAGCTCAGCAAAGAAAACCTACAAGGAGGCAGACAACATTTTATTTCAGGTCCTGATAGAACCAAGTCAGGCTTTTTTCTTGCAGCTTGCTTCTTATCAGTTCTATAGTGTGCCTTTTTGTATAGCTATAGGTCTACAACTATGACTATAAGCTTTGGTACCAGCCGCTTTAGTAAATTAGTTTGAAGTTTTGCTGTTCTATGGCTGCCTTGTAAATTATTTGTTTGAGTTCTTTGCCTGAAAGCGCATGCAGCATTTTTTATGATTGAATTGCAGGTGCATTTATTTAATGGTGCAGTTGTTCATGGAGAAGTAGTTCATTAATGGTTTGAGTGATATTTCGTGTTTTGTCATATTTACGGCATTTTCCACAATTATGATGCTCTTATTCAATCAAATGAATATTTGCCAGTTTTCCAGTTCTCTTATGAGATGCAAAGTGGTCATCAATAAAGCTTTGTAACAGACTATTCCGATTAGGAAAAATGTTCAGTCAGCAACTGAGGCAAAAATGGCATTCACGGTTTAACAGTTAAAAAAAAAACTATTTATCTCTTCTTTGCTGTGGTGTTATTTCATTGCAGCATGCCCGTGAGCTAAGCAAATTAGGAGAATGCGTATTTAAATATTTACTTGGATCTTTGTCCTTTAGAAAATTCCTTGGGTTTTTACTTTGTGCATACATACTCATAATACTTGTAGTCAAGTTCAGAGTTGTTGGACTAATTATTTTTTCGTCATGATAAATATGGGATTTAAATAAAATGTGTGATCTCAAAATGATCTCAAAGTGTGAATTGTATTTATCACACTAGAGATTGTCTATGTTATCAGTGTGCCCTGAGACAGCCTGATTCCAGTTACGACGAGGAATGGAGTGTGCTCCAGGGAGACTCACTCTGTCAGTCTCTGATTTAGTTTTGAAGGATAGACCTCAGTGCCATATGCCTGCCTTGCATTTCCTTACTTCATCTAACACTTGGTTAATTCCGCAAATTGATCCACCAGGAGTGCTTCACCCTGATAGCTTCTTCTTTGCTGTGGTATATGATGCCCTTGAGCTAAGTGAATTAAGAGAATGTATATTTAAATAATATATACTTGGATCTTTGCCTTTTAGAATAATTTCTTGGGTTTTTATTTTGCGCATGTCTAGATTATCAGTGAGTCCTAAGACAGCCTGATTCCAGTTACGACGAGGAATGGAGTGTGCTCCAGGGAGACTCACTCTGTCAGTCTCTGATTTAGTTTTGAAGGATAGACCTCAGTGCCATATGCCTGCCTTGCATTTCCTTACTTCATCTAACACTTGGTTAATTCCACAAATTGATCCATTGGGGGATGCTGCACAGTGATAGCTTTGTGGCCAGCGGTCATGATAGGCTGGACATGGGGCGGGTCTGGGAAACCCATCCTCCTGGGCTATGATATAGCATGCAAGGGGGTTGCTAGTTCAAGGGTGGCTTTAACTCTACTAGGCATCCAAAGGCCGTTGGGACCCTCTGGGCTCTTTGGGATTAGATTCTTACATCCCCTCTGGTCCTTTGGTGGGGTCCAGTACAACATGATATATAGGTTGCTGTATTAAGCATTTAGCATGATGTTGGACAAATCAAATGCAGAGAGTTTTTATCTCAACAGTGAAGTAAGATTTCAGGAAATTCCCCCAATACAATACATTTGATATTTCCTCAGATCATTTAACGCCTGCATCATGACTTTCCTGTTATAAATACGGTGTCGTGGATGACTGGATTAAATCTTGATTGGGTTTCCAAGGACATTCTTTCCAGTCTAACTATATAGAGTACAGCATGTGTGTCTTTGTTGTAGCAATGTTGCCCCTCACAGAACAATCTCCCTAATCCACCAGCATCCTTGCAATCTTGTTGTGGTTATAGTAACTTATAGAGTATTATTCTGGAAGGGCTAGCATACAACTGTGCAATGTGTTTGTATTTTGATTGTCATAACTTTCTGAGCATCGCTGCTCACCTCTGTTGCCCTTTGCGTTTGTGTGTGCAATTATCATGATTTGGACAGAACTCCGAAAATAGGTGCAGAATGAAAGAAACTTTTCCTGCAAGGCCAATGCAAGTGGCCAGCAATTGCTCAGAAACATGGATTCATGTTCACATGAGCATATGATTTTGTTCAGAGTCATTCAGCTTATGGACAGACACTAGATTTGTCAGAATGCTGTGATGTGTGAAATCAGGTCATGGTCATTCTCACTTCCCGGTCAACCACTTGGGTAAATAATTGCTTGGGCGAATAATCCTCTGCCTGGTGCCCACATCATGACGTGCATTATTTATGGAATAATACAACCATTTACTGCAACTGTTATAAGCTGTGATGTGTCTTAAACATGGTTCATTTATCAGCCAAAACACCAAAATAGACAATGCCTATATGAAAGGCAGTTGCTACATGAATAATGCACAAGAAGGATGTTGCTGTAATTTTCTTAGTGACAATTTCCATGTTGTATTACTGTTTTCTCTTTTACTGTGCAGAAGGTTGCTTCTGTAATACAAATGACTGTACGTTGTACAGTACATTGTATTTCATGTGCAATGAAATATTGAGAAACAAATTGAGAAATATATTGAAATGGTTTGAAAAACTTGGTCACTAAAGCATACATAATTAAGTTATGATAGTTATTCCTTATTTGAAACTAAGGTATATAGTAGGGAAATGTGGAGTTGGCCCTTGCGGCTTGCGCGTTTTACTCTCTTCTCCTGTCTTCCTTAGAAGCTACTCCAAATTTTTTTTATATACATGTAGCTTGCACGTTTTGTGATTTGATACAGTGTATATACATACCACAAGCATTATGGTGATTTTGGCATGACATTTTCCATTTGAATGAGAGGGCTTTGTGTCAAATTAAATTACTGTACAACACTGTATACATTGACATTCATTCGAAACTGTAGCTATCATATTTGCCAGATGACTGTTATCAATTTTGAAGCTTGGCTTTAGCAAATCATATCACGAAAGCCAAATGTCCGGCCTTTGTGAAATTTGATTGAGCACATTCTTATACATTTAGGATTGTGCTTCTATTGAATATTCTAATGAAGATTGACTCATAGAATGTTGAATAGCAGCTCACTGACACAGTCTATAACCATATTATGTTGTCCTTCAATATATTCTGAAATAATTAATTCCTATTCATGATTAAAGCAGCATCATTTAATTACTATGATGAAAGAAGGAATATGATGAAAGAAGGATTATTCTTTCAGTTTTCTTGAAAATTTAAGTTGAACAGTATAGACAATTTACTATTGTGCTAATTATGATACACTGTTGACATATTCTATCTGTCTTAATCAAGCTGGAGGCCATATGTCAACCAAGGTCTTATACTATGGTAGTCCAAATGGCCATCAAAATTGTTAATTCTGACAGGAAAGAACAGGCCGCATCTCTATGTACACAAGAGACTGGGCTTTGGGCGATTAACGGTGTGGCACAAGGAGTTCAACTGCCACTTGTGTTTAGACTAGAGCGACTCTACCATCTGACACGCTTAACTCTGTTTGGTCCCCAGATAAAGCAACCGATATATGAGGGCCTGGGGTGTGGTGTGCATACCAATTACCTGCTTTCATCAAGACAATGAGCCTCTGCAATACAACTCTTAGCAGATTCATCGATTCGTCTGAGCTTCTGGACTGACAAAAACATTGCAAGACTAATCTGGCAATCTTTAAAGCCACACTGAATGCCCTACGTGAATGGAAAGCAAATGGACAAAAGAGCAAATGATCAGCTGGGACTGACTTTTGTTTAAAGTGGTTCCTGATTTACATTCAACACAAGGTCTGCAGTTTGTTCAATAACTGGATAGCTTACTGCGCATATCGGCCTACACTGCCATTGAGTGTGTTAAGATTCAAATTTCTTCACTTCCACTTTTTGAACAAAATACCTTCAAAAAGTTTTTTGCTGTTGCAAACTCTCAAATTCAAAATGTCAATATTGCTAATGCCTAATTCATGTGAGTTTGTGTTCAGAAACTAGACAAGTGTGATGTGCAAGAAAGTGTAGAAAAACAGAAGTAGACTTTTTGTCAAGAGTGTGTGCACTTTTGCATCCACCAGGTTTCAAGCACCCAAGCAGACAGACAATTCTTAGGACTGAGTGGTACTGCAGGTGAGAAGAACTCCATGCTGTTTATTTGTCCACAGCTGCTGTTTGATGATTTATCACTGCAGTGGTCTTCTGACCAGACACATGTATCACAAATGATGTAGAATTGCAGACTTATGGACACATTGACAACTCAAGCTTATGTTCTCCTCACTCCTGCCCATTTTTATGGTATGATTCAAATACTTTCTATGGCAACAGCACATATTCCAAAATCGGGGCTCTCACAGTGCAGACATTATATTAAGAACAGCACACATACAGCTTCCAGATTACTCTGCAATATAGCTTTCTCCTGGTCATGGAGTAGGTTATCATATAACTAAATATACTCATGTCTGTTCTGCTAAAAGTTGTGACGAGTTGCCTAAAACAAATTTTTGTGTCCATATATGACACACGCATGTTACATGTGATTTTTTTGCATTTTAGATCACATGATTTGCCACAAGTATATACTGAATGCAAGCTTCTAAATGTGTTACCTGACATTGTAATTGATACTTGGAACATCATTCTATAACTAGGGGGGGGACTTAATTTGCTTTTTTGGGAAATTCAATATGTATACCAGCCCAATTTGTGCCATTGGGTCCCCAATTAACAAAAAACCAATTTTTTTGAAAGTCCGACAAGTGCTACCCCCCTTGACATATGCCTTGAACTTTTGGTGATTTAAAACGCTCGCGAGAACATTTATGTCTACCGTGTTAAGTGACTATTAGACGAAGACAAAACAAATAGTACCATTGGATTTCTCTTGTCAAGAGCTTTAAAATGAGTACCCGCATGATGGGTCTACTATGATATTTGTTGTCACGGTTATCAGGAACTGTTACTGTAAATTGCAGTGAGTAGCACCTTCAGCTTAACTCGATGAAATTCAGGCAAACTTGATAAATTAGAAAGTCTAAGTGTTTTAGTGATATATCTAATACCAAGCACAACTGTTTTTCAATCTCAATTTGGTATCAGAACATATTTCATGGGTTAACCATTTGAAAACTTGTCATTACTATATTCAGAAATACTATAGCTTTTATTCGCACAACACCTTATTGCTGATTCATTCACCTACACTCGTAATTATTCTATGCAATTCATAGAAATGAATTCTTTGAGGTAGGATTACTGAAAATAGCCTATCACAATTTTGATAATTATTATTCTGCAATAAATTTAATGATCTGGAAGTAGAATATACTGCAATGCCAGGCAATTGGTTCAGGAATATTGAAGTTACGAGAAATGATATGTTCCAAAACTTATTTATAGCATAATATATTCATGTATATGACAGCATAGCTATTTCAAGATCAAGCCATGCATAGACCATGCAAGAGTAAGATATTATTGCCTATTCTGATTGAGACTTACATTCTGACAGGGCAGACCAGGTAGAGGAGCCCTGGTAATGTGGATACTAAAAATATCAATATTCAAAATACAGGAAATTTTGATGTCTGAAAACATTGATGCTTGTGTCTGCAGTGAGATCACACATTCCTTGCCCACAAATTAGGACAAGTCATTTAAGTAGGCTGTCCATTTTGCAAAATGATATATTCAATAGACTCAGAAATCTCTAAACTAAAGCTTCAAATCGATCATCCAAAATCAACTAAATAGTTAAATATCAATGGATGGAATTACCTAGTCAAAGTTATGTTACAAATCTTTCATGACATACTACGCATAAAGTTTCATGTATATGATATATATGATTTGTGTAATTCTTTCTACCCATGGAGATGAAATTTTAACCTAATTTTGCATGATTACCTTATATTAATAATTATTCATGGCATCTATTTAGTGCAGTATATACATCAGCATTATTTTATTATTGTACATAGTCCATGTGAGATCATTCTTTGCCTGGAAGCATTTGGCCTCATAACAATTAAACTTTATGAATTAAATGGCACAATACAACTAATGATACTAGTATTTCAATGATTCGTGGAATATCATCAATTTATCAAAGTGTTGACTTAGTGTTGTGTACTTGGGAGTCTTAGACCAATTTTCTTGTGAACCACAAGGACCAGGATTTAGATAAATAAGTCAGGACCCTTCAACCCACATAGGAAGCTTATTAACAGTTGATGTCATTCTTACTTGTCTTTGTTTCAGTGCCATACAAACGCTTTACGGCACGCCGACCATACCATTCACAGTAAGAAAGAAATACCAAGTAAATTATTATTTCCATTCCTAAAGGTATATTAAGCACAAAATATTTAAAATCAATTTATTTTTTAAGACCAAGACTCTTGGCAAGAGACCTGTCTGAAAAAAAAAGTACATAATTGGTAACGTTTGCTTATGAAATATCAATGCCAGAAGCGTTTGACATTAAAAATTGTTCGGAATGGCATCGCCTTACGTTTGTCAGATATATAGCTTCCTGGTATTCATTTTGAAGGAAATTTTCCAGAGAATCCAAATGTGTTATCCTCATTCTTCTATCTGTGATAGGGCCGAAGATATCGCAAACCGCGACTTTACGGAAACGTAATATATCCTGAAAACTTCAAGGCCTATGTCAAGGGGGGTAGCGGTGCTCCGATTTTCAAAAAAATTTTTTTTATGTTCATAACTCACCTAATGGCACATTTTGAGCCGGTATACATATAAAAGTAGGATTAAGTCCCCCCCCTACTATAACATGCTTATCTTGTACATCCTTTCTGTTTAGTGTGAATAATCTTCTCAGAAGACTTCTGTGCCATATCATAACATGGATATTGGATATGATAAAAATCACTGCCTGCATGGTGACAATATCATAATTCATATCAATATAAAATCAATTTTGAGTCTTAACTTTTTCCTTGTATTGGTGCTACCATGCTGCTCCCTGGCCGGACAAAGACTAAGGAGACTGGCCAGCTTTAGCCATACAGCATTCTAGCTTTTCTGTATTCTTTTACCCATTCGTATGAAAAGAGCTGCTGGTGTCCAAAATTGGCCCTAAATAGCACCAAAACATCTCGAAATGAGACATAATAAATAGTGAGATTGTATTTCTGCATTGCAACTTTTGGATGCTCAGTGATCAGGCTTCACATCTGTTCGCATGTTGTGGGACAAAATGTAATCATGAATCTGTGAGAAATGAAAAAATTATAGATGGAAATACTTTCAAGCGGGGCTCCAGACTGTGTCAGCTCAAAAGCTCGCTTCCTAGTGCTTTACACAATCGCACCTCATCTGTATCAAGTGAACACTCTACATTTGAAGCATCCCGTGATCAAACAGAGAAGAGGATTGCTGCTGAGCACAAATGTCTCTCCAAATGTGAACGGATTAGTCTCGTGTTTCATGGCTTAAATCTATGCTATAGAGCATTGCTCAGTGTTGCACATTGCTCTGCCATTTGTAATTAAGAACTTTATTGTCATCTTTAGGCCACAATAGTTGCCTACTAAGTACTGACAATAACACATTATTTATAACATCCCTGAAACAGTAACTGTTTCAGGGATGCAATAAATAATGTGATATTGTCTATACTTAGTGCATGATAAGTGAGCGCGATTAATGATATAAAAGAGGCAATGAGATTTTCCCCAATTCTCAATTGAACATACAATCATGGCTGCCAAGTTAATATGCTCTCAATGCCATCACTAATCAACTTTATCAAAATCTAGAATCAATATTCAGTGAATGCACTCAACTTCCTTTTAGTGGTGGAATTTTACCAGAAGCACTATTTGCATGGATTCGATATTGGATGGCTTTGCTGAAGGCTAATAAACATGATACCAAAGGCATCCAGTAGATTAGTTAGAGAGGGTAAACATGCATGTTGCAGGTACCTGGAAAAGGAAAAACATTATGATGAGGTAGCTACATCAATATTTTGAATCCAGGTGCCATTCTCATGAAGTGATTTGCACCAAATTGCTTTTTTGCGGCTTGGTTTATCAAAGCAGTCTCAAGGTGCACATTTGGGTAACTATATAAATTGACCATGTGGTACTTAGTCATACCACACAGCATGTTCTTCAACAGTAGCAGCCCGGACTGTCCAATGCCGCACTATGCCATGACTTTGAGCAGAAGTTTTATGATTAATCCTTTGCAAGCATGGCCCTGTTTATGTTGTATTGACCATCAACAATTTCATATCCAACCATGTTGCACAGGTAGCTGTTATTCACAATATCTTTTAGTGCTGTAGTATATCGCTTGAGAATATTGTTAAAGGCCGATAACAAACCACTTGGCAAACCGGCCTCACAGCGAGAGACAATGAATGGAGATTAATCCAAGGAAGAAGTGTTTTGTGTCAGGTCCTGCATGTGAAGAGCTTGCTGAAGTGGCTGGCAATCTCGCAGAAAAGGCCCACAAGCTCCTTCATCAGCCAAGATTTAGTGTGGGTGACAGTATGGTTCAATGCCCTCAATTATTGAGCTGTTTTAAGAGTTGAGGATTGTCTGCAAGGGCCACTTGGTCAGACAGCGAGGAAGCTGGTGTTGAGTGGTTACCTCTGGGCCCCTGGCTGCCACCCGTCAGACCAGTAATGGGACAGGTCAGGCTGACCATAGAAAAAAAAACGCCTTGGATCCACTCTGGTTTTTTTTAGGATGCTAAGGTGTCATTTATTTTATGACGCAGTGCAACAGGACAAACTTATGGAGATGGCGAGAACATGAACTTCGATACTTCTTACTTTCAACACATGCTATTTAAAGTTGAATTTAGAATTTAGCTTAGCATCTATCAATTAATTTTGCAGCAGTCTTTTCAAAGGAATTTTTTTTCTTTTTCTTTACTGAAAGCAATTTATTACAGGGTGTCTGTCCCACATGCAAACGAATGTTCCACTATCACCTGGCATCTGGAGGTCATACAGGAGACACAAACATACTCATGTGTATATTATATGCCATTATGTAATAATTTTATCACATTTTCATTGTGTTTTACTCTGATTTTCAGCTGCATTTCACGCTGCTGAGTGTTGATTTTTTGTGATGCAACCGACTGTGCCTGAATACAGCCTATTTGCTTGATATCACACTAGTATACTGCTTTGCCTCTCCCAATTGGTTCCAATTCACATGCAAGTTAGGATAGACTGTAGGCTGGTTTATTACTTAGCAGACTGGAGCTCATTTATAGCCTTCTGATAAGATAACAAGCCATATGACTTCCTAAAAATGGATCATGTAATAAGAGCTTTGTTTTGGTTAACTCGATTATCTTGATTAATTTTCCAGGTTGATTCTTTCCAGGCCAACTCTAAAGCAAGGCATTTGTCTTTGTTGTGGCAATTTTTGTTCGTATAGAACAGATTTCCCAATCCAGCAGCAACCTTGCAATCTTGTTGCGGTTATTGGGTACTATTCAGGAAGGGCTGTCGCTCTACGGTCCTGCGTGTTTGTGTTTCTGATTATCATAACCAGCAAGCAGCTCTCCTCATCTCTTTTGTGTGTGTGTGCAATTGTCATGATTTGGAGAGAATCTCAGTGAGTGTGTTGTGAAAGAAAGTTTTTCCCATGAGGCTAGTGCCAGTGGCAGACAATCGCTCAGAAACATGAATATTTGCAGAAGCATGTGATCTTGTTGCTGGTGGTTCAGCTTGTGGACAGACACAAGATTTGTCAGAATCCTGTGATGTGTGAAATCAGACGAGAGAGGATCTCATAATTATCCCAATATGACGGTCGGCCACCGTCAGTCTATTGCTGGGGTGAATAATACTCTTCCTACATTTTGATATGTGTTGTTTATGCTATGATAATGGAAAAATACATACTATATATTGCAACTGTTATGAGCTACAATGGGTCATGAACATGGTTCATTTAACAGCCAAAAGAGAGGATGCATATGAACGACAGTTGCTGCATGTATATTGCACAAGAGGGATGCTACAGTAATTTCCTTAGTGACAACGTTTATGTTGTGTGTTCCTTTGTTGTACACATATTTCTTGCTGTAATATGAATGACTGTACTGTGAGATGTTTTATGAGCAATGCATTATGAAGAAACCTTCTCAGCATAAATGTCTTTCACTCTCCCAACAGAACCATATATCGCGGGGTGTATTCCTTATTGAATAAGATATTTTAATATACTATTTGGTCTCAATGGTGTGGGCTACTGCTGTTAGGTCAAGTTAAACTGACTTTTCAGTATTATTATGCAACAGAAACATGAAATGTTACTGACAAATTAAAAGAGGTATGCACTAATGGAAAATAAAACATTTTCATTTACAAGTTTGTTTTACTATTGTGGTTGTTTTTGAAAGAGCAAACTAAAATCAGCAAAGTTTTGTGTAAATAACAGATGATACACTATTTTAAGGTCAACCAATCCAGTTTAGGGGTATGTAGATCGACACGGCTAACTCTGGAGCTAGATTCCCAGGTTTCTGAATTCTCTGACTTTTACATGTTCTTGTTCTCTGAGGCAGACAGACCATGACAAGGGCACCGACCAATCCAGATCGCAATGGGACCAGTGCACCATCTAATTATCTGCTATCCCAAAAAAGAGGCATCATCATTTGCGTCTGGTGATCCATGAGCAGAAATTTACTTCTGTCAGTTTAATTCTGTTTTTTTAATAGATACGGTAGTACAATAGTATGACTGTTACTATTTCCAGTGAAGACAGACTTTTCCAACTTATTCACTGTGCCTTATCAAACTTGGGCCAAGCTCAGGTCAAGGTCTTTTATTTAGCCCGGTTCAAATGGCCTGCCTAGTCATGAAAGCTTTGAGTCTGCATAACGAGAAGAGACAGGCCACATCTCTATGTACACAAGGGACAGGACTTTGGGCGATTAACGGTGTAGCGCAAAGAGCTCAACTGCCACACGTGTTTAGACTAGAGTGACCCTGCTATCCGACACGCTAAACTCTGTTTGGTTCCCAGATAAAGCAACCAATATATGTGGGCCTGGGGCTTGGTGGGCATACTAATCACCAGCTTTCATCAAGACAATGAGCCTCTGCAATACAACTCTTAGCTGCTGGATCGATTCCTATGAGCTTCTGAACTGACAAAAACATTGCAAGACTAAGCTGGCAATCTTCAAAGCCACACTGAATGCCCTGCGTGAACGGAAAGCAAATAGACAAAAGAGACAACAAAGTGAACATTTGCGACTGAATTTCATTTTAAAGTGCTTCTTCTTTCACAAGGTCCTGATATGTGAGATAGCAAGGTTGGGACCAACTACGCATGTGCATAGTGTGTGAAGAATAAAATCAGCTTAATTTGTTGATACCGCAACCCAAATGAAATATGTTCAGAAAGCTTTTAGTTCTTACACAACTTTTACATTGAGCTAATTATAATGTTTAATGTAAGTTCTATCTTTCCATTAATGGTGTCATTATGGTTTCTGGGAAAAAAGACTGCAGTACATATATGGAGACCTAAAAAAATGTAGCAGTAATATTCATTCTCATTAAAACTGGGACCGTAAGAGTATGATTGTTGTGTTTCAGGGATTGTGTTACATTTTCCCACTTAAAATGCTTTTTCTAATTACATTTCATGTTCTCATAAAGTTAGCATTAGTTTATCATTTTGTTAAAACCATAATATTAATAAACAGAGACGAAATGCTGATCTCATTACTTACTATGCTGAAAAGCACTGAAAATGGTCATTGTCCAACAATTGGAAGATATTAACAAAATAAGGTGAAAGGCCAGTATGTGATTGGTCTGGTGCTGAGAACAACACAATCAGTTCAAGGCCAATTTAGCACCGTTTGACATTCAGGAAGCACATTCAGCCGAAAGACAAGTGTAATGTGTGGTCCATGTCAAAGGACAGTTTTTGTTTAGGAGTGTTCGTCAGATGTGCCCATCCGGCTGGCATCCAGGGCATCTTTCTCCTTCACTGGATTATGGGACATTGGTGTCACACCCACCAGAAACAATTATAGGCCAATACTGACTGTCAGTCTGGCTTTTAATTTGGAGACCATGAGGCATATATTTATGTATTGCAAAAAAAATTGGATGTGCTTTTATATTACAATGCAACACAGACAGCTCCAGTTTTGAGCCTCATTTGACTTGTAATCTGGGTATTCAAATGTCTGTCCGTATAATTAACGGAGGCTTGGGTGCAGATTCATCTTTCCACTGATATTCGATTCATGTTTTTTTTTTTCCGGCTTCTTTTTTTATCATAAAGGTAGGAATTTTGTGTGGCAAAGTCATTTGAAATGTGTCAGTGTGTCACTGCTGTTGCTGATCTCAAAATGTGTAAGTGCAAGTTGTAAATATTACATTAATATTTTGGCAGTCTCTGTATGTAATTCAGCTTGTGATGTATACTTGTGATGTCACGCTAGCATTTGGAAATCCATCCCAAATTTAGTTCAGGATCTGTTGCTGAGTGAATCAAGCAGGATTTTGCAGCTCGGGATTGTGCAGCTTTTGAAGCTTGTGCTCAATAATTGAGTGGATTTTTTCTCATCCCTTTGAGTGTTGGGCACCTCAGCAGATAGAACACTTCTAGGACTGAATGTTGTGGTACAGTAGATTAAAAATTCTGCATGATCTTGACTTTCCGGTAGCTGCTGCTCAATTCCTGTAGTCGCCCATAGGCTATGTATCAGAAATTGTTGAGGACACGATGGCAGCGAGTATAGTGTCTATAACAACTCAAGCTTACCTCTAGTCACTGTTCACCATTTCTATGATGTAATTCAAAATACTTTCTATGGCAACAGCACATATACCAAAACTAAGAGGTCCCAGTCTGTCAGGGCAAACATCATCAGGCACTGCATTCATACAGCTTCCGGATTACTAAGTAATATGACTTTTGTCTGGTTTCAGATTTTCATGTTTGTCCATGATGCAATGATGCTATGAGCAATAACAGGTTGTCTCTCAACCTGGCTTTAAGGAAAACATTTAGATATTGAGGAAAAGACCAAATGTCTGTCTACGAAGTTGCGCCATCGTCCATCTTTGTTTTGCTATTTTCAGACCACAGATTGGGATGTGTAGCAACTGAAAATTAATTAATCTATGCCTTCAAATTTAGCTGAATTATTGTACAGATACATGTACACTCTGATGATCCCTGGGTATCATGATTTTGGATATGCTTTGATGGTCCCATGGTATCAATATTAAGTAGATAGTGAACAATACATTTGAAATTGAAAAAAGTGGTTTTTTGTTTCTTGATCTAGTCGACTTATGAAAAATTAGCAGCCGGTATGCAGCCACAGTGAGGTCAATATGCTGACAGGGTGAAGCGAATCTGAGAAAATTTGTCTTTCCATCTGAGATGCCGTAGTTTAGATTATACTTATCTTTGTCAAAAGGCTGATAATTATCCGAGTATGCTTCCAAATCTGACTAAATCAATCCTTTCCTCCCTTTCAGTATTTTCTATTTGACTGTCCAATTTCTCTCAAACTGCAGATGCAATCAAACAAAGTTTCTAAAACTCTCTTGTCGGAAGAACCGAAGAATGGATGCAATGAAATAACTGAATTAAATGAATCTTTAAAACTGCATCAGATTCATTGTCCATGAAATGCAATTAAATTCCTGGAATAGATTTCCAAAATATTGCCAGATAATCAGCAGTGCTCTTAAAGGAGGCTTTATCAGTTTCAAATATTTGCTATTGCTTGAAGATTTCTGTTTGACTGCCATTTATGTGAACCTGCCCATTTAGAAATGTTAAAACCTTTCCTAATATAAGTGCAGTTAGTAATCTGTTTAATCTGTGGTGAGGGAATCAAATGAATATCATATCAGATGCCGTCATGTTGAATTAATGACATGCCATAAGCGGAGCATGGGTGATTGTGTCAGCTCAAAGGCTTGTCTCTCACCAACCACACCTCATCAGTATCAAGTGAACAGTGAGCACTCTACATTCGAAGCATCATGTGATCAAGCAGAAAGAAATGGAGAAGAGGATTGCTGCTGAGCTCTGATGTCTCTCCAAATGTGAGCAAATTAGTCTTGTATTTAAAAGTTGCTCGAGCATGAAGTTGCATCTTGTGAGGTGATATCGTTAGATAAATTGATACACTTGTGAGATTACTTTGGTTTTTGCCATGACAGGGGTTGTCCAAGCTGTAGTATATGAAGCAGTTTGAGTTCTGATAGGAGAGATCAATCTCACTTTGTCATCGAGTATTTTGGTTCTTGTTTGTGCTACAAGACTCCCAGGTTGTTCCCTGAGGCTGGGGGCCAATTTGCATAGAACAGGGTAAAGCAGACTGACACAGTCTGAGCCAGGGAGGCATGGCAGGGCTCAGGAATGAGTGAAGCTGTCTGGTCGTATTAGCAGATAGATTATGCCAAGAATCTGTGAGATTGGGCCCAGATCTGTGATGGAAATACTTTCAAAGTGTTCTCCAGATTGTATCAGCTCAAAGGCTTGCCCCACACCCAATCGCACCTCATCTGTATCAAGTGAAAACTCAACATTTGAAGCTTTGTGTGATCAGACAGGAAGAAACTTGAGAGGATTGCTGTTGAGCACAAATGTCTCTCCAAATGTGAGCGGATTAGTCTTGTATTACATGCCGTAAATCCCTGCTATACACTGTTGCTCAGTGCTTCACATTGCTCACTACTTTATTGTGGTCTTATTGCTTCCACAGTGGCCTAATGTTTTGTGCGAAGGCAATATCTGGCTGTGGTCAGTGTTTAGTGTATTGTCCAGTTCAAACAATTGGTAAGTACACAGTGTAGTTGGTGACAGAGGTTATGGTTAACACAAAGTAATGACGTCAAATTAAGTGGGGAGAGAGATTGGGAGGTATCTTATCAGTTAAGTCCACAAGTATTATTGTTTATTTCAGCTTCGGACACAATTTGTGCTAGATTACTGTTCCACCATCACATTATGTGTATCAATCAAGGTTCACCGAAAACACACACTCTGACACAGTTACTAAACTATTGTATGTAGGGGCCCTTCATGGAGAAAGGAACAGATAAACTGACAGGTTTGTAGATCCAAGTTTCAGGCTCAGATGCAGTTTCATGGCTATTCCATAGTATCAAATCATGCCGTTTCACGCAATTCACCAACAGTCTATTGCCATCTATTGACAAATGTTTTCAGTAAATTTTTATAAAGGTCCTTTTGCCAGAATCTCTTCATTTTGTAATTCATGAAGGACACTGTATAATGATTGGTTTTATGATTGAAGTCCCATTCTCAATTGCACATACAATCATTAATCAAGGCTGCCCAGTCAATATGCACTCTATTTAGTCACTTATCCACTGTGGAATTCAAGCTCTTGCTCGAATTGCATGGATCTGAAAGATGATATTTTGTGATGCTACTATTAAGGACGTTACTGCCGGCCTTCACTCAGAGCATCCAATCTATCAATGAGAGAAAAATGTATTCTGCTGCAGATGCCTGGAAAAGGATCAACACAACATTAACATTTTCTCTGAAGAGCTATGCTCCAAACTGCTGTTGGTTTTCGTTGACAAGGGCTTGTTAATGCAGGGTCATTCCGTGTCAGATCAACAAGTGGTTTCCACCAACCCGTCTTTGAATTAGCCGAAAAAATTATATGTTGTTTTATGTCTCAAAGGATGAACTTCCTGAAAATTTCAGCTTAATCAGTCCATTTTTCACGATTTGACAAAGGATTGAAAATTGCTGATTTTACCAGTTTTTCAGACATCAGTTTGACCACAATTACACTTTTTGCTCAATAAATATGTTAATAATCCACCTAGAACATTGAAATTCGGGACCTACACTAACTGGACAATGGCAAAGGTGCGTGGGTTGACACCTAGTGCCTTGTTGAAACAGCAATGCAGCTATGGCCTTGTTAAACTACCCCCTCGAAAATCAATGTTCAGTACAATAAAATTCATATCTCCAGGGGTATACCGGGTATAAATATGAAACTCCTAGGATATATTCTGCATATGTATGGTCAAATAATACTTGAAAATTGGAGATGTGTTCAGCCTCATTTTTTTAATATAAATTTTTGAAAAATATTCTATGTCTTTGGCTAAGTCAAAGGCAAAACTAGCTATATCTCAAGGGGTATAGGTAGCATACCCCTCAAATTTTCTAATTATCTTTCATGTCTGTAGGGTATAATACAGGAAAGAATTCAGGAACATGTACAGCTTACTTTGGGTTCTTTGGAATTTTGAATATTTTTATACCTGTATCAGTAGTGCTACTGGTGAGTAGCCTTTCTGCAAAGGGTATTGTAGAGACAGCCTTTAAACTTCTCAGATATATTTGTCATATGTATGGTCAAATATTACTTGAAAATTTGAGATGTGTTCAGCCTCGTTTGTTAAATATAAATTTTTGAAAAATATCCTATGTCTTAGGCTAAGCCAAAAGCAAAACTAGCTAAATTTCAAGGGGTATCTGAGGCAAACCCCCGAAACTTTCTTTTTATCTTTCATATCTGTAGGGAATGATACAGGAAAGAATTCAGGAAGATGTTCAGTTTACTTTCAGTTCTGCAGAATTTTGAATATTATATAGATCTGTAATAGTAGTGCTATACTGGCGAGTAGCCCTTTTGTAAAGGGTATTTTAGAGACCGCCTTTAAACTTCTCAGATATAGTTTGCATATAATTATATGGTCAAATAATACTTGAAAATTGTCGATGTGTTCAGCCTCATTTTTTTAATATACATTTTTGAAAAATATTCTATATGTTAGGCTAAGTCAAAAACAAATTCAGCGAAACATCAATGGGTATAGGGGACACAATCCGACACATCCCCGAAAATTTCCTGTAGTCTTGCATGTCTGTAGGGTATAATACAGGAAAGTATTCAGGAAGATGTTCAGCTTACTTTTGGTTTTGCAGAATTTTGCCAGTTGCACTACTGTTACAGATATAAAAATATTCAAAATTCTGCGGAACCGAAAGTAAGCTGAACACGTTCCTGAATTCTTTCCTGTATTATACCCCACAGACATGAAATATAATAAAAAAGTTTCAGGCGTATGCCACCTATACCCCTTGAGATTTAGCTAATTTTGCTTTTGACTTAGCCAAAGACATAGAATTTTTTTTTTAATTTATATTAAAAAAACTAGGCTGAACACATCTCCAATTTTCAAGTATTATTTGACCATACATATGCAGAATATATCCCAGGAGTTTCATATTTATACCCGGTATACCCCTGGAGATATGAATTTTATTGTACTGAACATTGATTTTCGAGGGGGTAATTTAACAAGGCCATAGCTGTATTGCCGTTTTTACAAGGCACTAGGTGTCAATCCACGGGCCTTTGCCATTGTCCAGTTAGCATAGATCCCGAATTTCAATGTTCTAGGTGGATTATTAACATATCTATTGAGCAAAAAGTGTAATTGTGGTCAAAGCGATGCCTGAGAAACTGGTAAAATCAGCAATTTTCAAACCTCTGCCAAATTCTGGAAAATTGACCAAATTTGCTGAAATTTTCAAGAAGTTCATCCTTTGAGACAAAAAAACAACATATAATTTTTTCAGCTAATTCGCAGACGGGTTGGTGGAAAATTTCCGGAAAATCTGATGATTTGACACGGAATGACCCTGCAGCCTATGAAATGCATGGGTAACTCATGTAAATACATTTTTCATTAAAAATGCCCAAACATTGGTCTTTAATGTCAAGGTTGCTTCCTGTGTAGTATGTAACTGTGACATTATACTCTAATTGATACATGTATAAATCTGGTTTCCTTGATAAAGCATCTCAATGCTGGCAGATGAACAAACCTTGGCAAACCTCAATGGACATTGCAACATTATGGCCCTAAAGGCTGTGATAAACATCCTACAGTGTTATAAAAAGGTCGGCCCATGATCTTTTATGTGATAACCAGGCAGCCAAGCAGGACCTGGTTATCATTAAAAGCAAACCACTTTGTTTGCCCACCACTTGATACGAGTTAAATTGACGAGAATAAAGTAGATAAGGTTGTTTTCTTTTCCCTGGTTGTTTTTTGCAAACAAAAACAGCAGTGGGCAGCAGTGGATGTGTGAACAGAGGATTCCACTTAACTAGGCTTCCCCAATTCTTCTTTCCCCCTCAGCCTTACAACTGATGCAGCCTCTTGACGCCCTGCTCTCATCCTCTCAAATGGATTTCTTTCACGATCAATCTGGAATTCATCCTAAATGGGCCATGCACAGCCATTTTTCTTCTCACAGACTGACAGGTGAAGTCCTGTTCAATTCAGCAGGACAGACAGAAAAGCCGACTGAGACAAAATTAGCACAAGTTGTAGTTTGTTACTTCGCTAAGTTGCTGAACATCTCTACAGGTTTTTCTATTGAGATCATATTTCTGTGGTAACCTGTCACCTCTTTCAAAAAAGGTTTTCACAAACAAATACTCTTTAATATTGTTCTCTTTAACAATTACTTTTACTGAAAATGATGCCAGAACTACATGCATGTACATCAAAAAGTAAGACATACAATGTATCGATGCTTGAGAATTGGGAAAATGTTTTAAAATCAATCCACTCTGACATCACATGGACGAGTAAAGTCACCTGAAGGTCTAAACGGTGATGACCTAACAGTGTACCATATCGGTTAAGACGGTTATACTTTGATCTCCTTGCTCTGTACCACCTCACCTCCATTAGTTGTGGCGTTGCCATAATGTGCAGGAAGCCCCTGTTTCTGCTAATGCCATTCAGTGTCTTACTGCAATAGTCCTAGTTGCAGAGACTGAACTGTTGTAGTTTCCAGCACTGTCTGGCCCTGTCATTTATTTGGTGCCCTGTAGTCTCACTGAAGCCTTAGGACTGCCCTCGGTGGGCTCAGAACTAAGTCAGTAGTCTGGTAGCTTAAAGGTTTTACACAACAAGTTCCTTTGTCATGTGATCAAGAAGACTACTGCATAGAGACTGGCAGGTGGCCTCTGGGACATCCAAAGGACCAGATCAGCCCCATATAATTGTCCGGCTTACAGTTGGAGTTACAATAAATGTCAAGGCCATGCCATCACCAATCCATCCATCATGTGTCTGTCCTAATCTAACTGAAGTAACTGTGTTTAACGTTGGTCAGAAGTGCCTGGCACCACAACAGGCTGTGTCCGTATGGCACTTGCACAGTCTATGTGGGTTGCATACTGAACAAAAAAATTGACCATTAACTGGACATTAAATTGATAAACAAGCAGCTTGATCAAGAAACATCAATCTCGATTGCCCTGTAAAACCAACTTGCGCAAACAGGATTGAACTATTCTGAAAATCTCCCTGGATGGTTCTATGAAGCATATTTTTGATTTCTCTTTCTACATCCAATGATTTAAAATAACCCTTTACACACTTTCACTCTACTCAGCAAATAGGCATCTTCAGTACTGATGCTGCCTGTCTTTCTGGTTTATCACAGTTTGTTGGAGGTCTACAGCACTTGCAACATCAGTACTGAAGAAGCCTGTTTGGAAGTCTCTACAGCTAATTTTAAATCATTGGATGTAAACAGAAAGATAAAATCAGAAATAGGACTTAACTGGTTTTGAACAAATATAACTGCAAAAGCGTCATGTGAGAAAAAAGACAGAAGTGTAATTATAGCAATCAAGGTCACTCTGTCCAAGTCTTATGTTTAGTGTTGGATATTTCTAAGCATTATCATATTACCAACAATAATAATGTGTGCATGTAATGTAAATAACACAGCATTGAATGTGGACCCTTGGCATACCCATAAATCAAGTATATATCAATATCATCACTTCCCCTGGGAATAAGTAGGCTCATTTTGCAACCCATACACATGCTTGTTGTCAAGGAATTGCATGCAGATAATTTAAATGTCTTTCTATTGCCCATTGCGTATTATATATATTTGCATTTCTTTTTCCAGGAATCTAGACAATTGCATGATTCTCTTTCACTGAAGATCACACACCAGTTTGCTGTAACAAATGATGTTCAAGCTATCACAGATTATTCTGCCGCCACATATTCTGTTATTTCAGACAATGTGGAATGATGCTATTTTGATGGGCAATAAATAGAGTGAACCGACATGTCTGTACATTGCTTGCTCTTCAGACCTGAACTAGTTGGTTCTGCATCATCTCCCCCTGAAGGCTGAGATTGAGATTACTTCAAAATCAATTTTGTCAGTTCTTCAAGCCTTCTCTTGTCATAATCAGGGACCGAAAACAATGCTCACCAGGCTACTACTGATATAGGCCTGAATTAAATGCATTGCTTAAATAGCCTTTGAAACATTTGCCATCTATCTGAATTACAGCTCAGCAACTCTTCATAGTAGCTGTCCATTGTGTCTCATTCAAAGTTCTATACAGGTAATGGCACTGTTTCAGTCAGAACTGAACCATGATTGTACTACCACGCTTGGGTTTGCTTGCAACATGACAGTTGATGTTAACAGCACCTTAGCATCTACTCGAAGTGATTTTTTTTTTTAGTCTGAAACTTGCTTTGAGACCGTTAATCATTTGAGGCCCATGCATGTTACAGTCTTGTGTGGATGTTTTCTCTGCTCAGGCCTAAAGTACTGTGTTAAAGAGAACGACAGCCACATAATCAAATCAGGCTGAGGCTATAACAAGGAGTCTCAAAAGGACCATGGCAAGTTATTTTATCAATTGGATTCTACTGGACTCCAGTAACTGGAGTAGAAACTTGCCACTGGGGACAAGAGTCCACTGAAGCTGTGACATCTTGGTTCTTGCAGACTGAAGTAGGCTTAGTGTTGCCTAGCACCTGGTAGCATGGGGAGAATGGAGGGGATTGCCCATACACATGAGGTCTTTTAGCATTGACACCTCCTCCCAGGGTATGTCCTTGCTGTCTGGCCTTAGTACACAGCTGAGAATGACCACAATGAATACCATGCATCACAACAACTGCTGATGGCCACAGGCTACTTGTAAGTTGTGTATGTATGGTCTCAGTTAATACCCCATTCCTACATAATGGTGACTGCACTGCCATAGTTCCGCCAGACCTGCACAGATCATATCAACTGGTAACCATCATCTGAGTATTATTCTTACTAGCATAATCCGATGAAATCAGGGTAGGCAGGGGCAAATATTGTTGCAGCGCTGAGTGTGGGGTCAGGATGGCACTTACAAGCAGGACATGTGTACTCTTCGGTGGTCTGTTCCAGAATGCACTGAGCCACTGATGCATGACCCTGAATCACTGATGCATGACGATGACACTAGATGGCACATTCTGACAGTGTCTGGCAGTGCTGCCGTCTGCCACAATATTTAAGAAAATTTTGAGCGTAAAACCCAGCCTATGTCATTCGAGTGGGTGAGAAAAGGTTGCATGTAAGTTTTTGTGGCTGAGCACCCTATAGTCCTATACTTTGGCTGGAAAGACAATGAGGTCCATAAATTTATAGTAGGATTCTGACAAACAGTGCATCCACTGGCAGGCAATCCATATCATTCCATATTGCACATTTACACTGGTCCTAGGGTGTGTGTCCAGTGCAAATCCACAAAGCCACACAAGGTTGCACATATGCAGATTGTTTGCTCAGCTCATTCAGGAGGTTACTTGTCTATGCAGGACAATCATTTTGTGAATGCAGGTCCAGCTGCTTCCAAAGACCCAGGGCTGCTTTTATATTATACACTACTGGACTCATCAGAGAGAATTCATTATACAAGCACAATATTTAAGATGAGTTGATTCACTGTTCACCTTTACAAAGCCATTGTGAATTGTCTTTGTAGCTCTGGCCTTTAGACTATTTAGAGTGGCCTCCAAACAGGCCAGTTATGGGAGAATTTCCTGGCAAACGATAAAAAAACAAGAGGAAATGACGGCCGGTTCTTCATCCATTATCAGTGCTTTTGGGAAAGGTGGGATGGCTGCAGGCAGGCATGTGGAAGGACTAGAGGCTGGTAAAGTACAATTCAAAAATATACCTTCACCCTTTTCTTGACTTAATGGACACCACTTTTTGCATTAAAAACCATTTTTCATGCACATACATGTTTATTAAACTATGTAAAGCATTCTGACTACTGTAAGTTTTAAATGCCATTGTTGTAAAATATGCTGATGACTACAAAATTTATTGGAACCTTGGCTGTCTCAAGGCTGTTAATTACAATATGATATTAGCTGATTGTGCATCAATGTTTCACTGGCAATATAAGGTTTTATCTTATCAATTACATGTACATGTGTATTATATTATGTTTATGTCTGAATGAACCCAGCTGCAACCAAGCCTCAGACTTCTGTGACATAATTATAGCAGACTTGTATTTACATTGGTTGGAATAGAGATGTTATAATCATTGCATCATTTGCAAATGTGGAACACGTGATTATTTTCAGCAACTGAACATGTTACAAAAACAACATGAATGGCTAGGTTATCAGCAGAGACAGTTGCATACAAGAGCTTGGCACAGGGCTGTGCTGAAACTTACAAGACCAACCGCAACTAGCCACAGTGTGACTATTGCTTCTTGGCATGTGAGTTACAATGATCGACCATATGCAAAAATACAAGTTTCTTCGTCCAACATTTTTCATGTATTAGCTTACATTTCTGACAACTATCATTTTAACGAAGTCATTCATCCAAGGCAACAAAGTTGCCAACCAGGCCGAAATTGCAATGATGAATCTCAAATGAACTGGCAATAATTCAGTCTGACATACCAGCCAAACCAAACTCTCTGACGGCTGGAAAATCTTGGGTTGTGAAGCCAGGTGCTAGACCCCTGCACTGTTGCCTAAAGCATGACCACCCCACCACAATTGACTACACTTGACAGCGACATGAACTGCATGGCACTACATGCTGGAACGTCTGGGGTAGTGGGTACATGTAACACTTTTTTATTTCTGTGAGTTTGGTTTATGCCTCATCCAGGTGGGATAAATCAATGTCTGTCTTGCAATGATTTACAGAAGGGGAGTAAGTGATATCCCAGGATGAGCCAGGCGGACAGATCCATTTCAGAACAGCTGTCAGTATTGATGAAAGGCCCCAGGGTTAAGCAGCCTATCTCAGCTAGTCTTCCCCTTTTCCCCAAAATAACTGTAGCAGTGAGCAGAGGTTGTCTCTCCTTCTATCAGCCAAACCAGCGACAGCAACGAGCTGCCTGCAGTTGTCCTGGGAAGATGCACATCTGAAGACCATTTCCTTACTCGCTTTGACAGTCCTTCCATGGCACACTTATAAATCCTTTCACATTATGCTAGGTTACTCTGACCTTAAAAACTCGCTGGGCTACCTATTCATTGGCAGCTGTATCAGACCAGCTGCTCAGTATTTTATTTCACAGTATTTCTGCTTCACAATGTTGCAGGAGACTGATACCAAACCACTTGGCAAGCCAGCTTCACAGTGAGAGACAGTGAATGGAGATTAATCTGAGGAAGATGTGTTTTGTGTCAGGCCCTGCATGTGAAGAGCTTGCTTAAGTGGCTGGCAATCTCCTAGAATAGGCCCACAAGCTCCTTGATCAGGCAAGATTTACTGTGGGTGACAGTATGGTTCAATGCCCTCAATTATTGAGCCGTTTTAAGAGATGAGGATTGCCTGCAAGGGCCACTTTATCAGACAGCAAGGAAGCTGGTGTTGAGTGGTTACGTCTGGGGCCCCTGGCTGCCACCCGTCAGACCATTAATGGGGCAGGTCAAGCTGACCATAGCAAAAAAAAGCCTCGGATCCACTATAGTTTTTTAAGGTTGCTCAGGTGTCTTTCATTTTAAGACTTTAGACTTTAGACTTTTTATTTGCTTTTCCCAGTACAGATGAAACAATGTGTAAGGGAGGGAGGGATCTTTAAGACAGATTTCTGTCGCTGTCAAGATCCCCCTTTATGTGTCTCAGAGAGAACCATGCCAGTCATTCTGGTATGCTGTGCATTTGGACCAAAACTGATGAGTGAGAAGTATGAGATGAAGGGAAAGAGAGGATGGAGAATGAAATGAAAGAAAGATTTATGACTGAGTAAATTAAGAACATATGAAACAATTTTCTATGTCACATTCTGTGACATATTTGTCAATAAGGAAATTCTTGGCATATCTACTGAAACCATTCAGACTATGGGTGTTAACTTTCTCTTTTATGGGAGGAGGAATTGAGTTATAGATTTGGGGAATCACAAATCTAATACTTCTATCAACTAAGCTATGTCTTCCCAGAGGTACCCTAAGATTAGTAGCATTTCTAGTATCATAACTGTGCATGTCATTGTTGCGTATAAACATTTGGTTGATAAAGTACGTAGGAAGAGTTTTGTTCTCTAATTTATAGATGAATTTATACAATTGTAACAGGTATATATCACCAATTTTAAGGAGGTTCAGGGACTTAAAAGAGGGTTAGTGTGAGCATTATATTTGGAACGACTTATCAGTCTAACAGACTTTTTTTGCAGCTTAGCCAGTCTCTCAGCTGATCCACCCCAGACAACAACCCCAAAGCTTAAGTAAGGCAAAATTAACGAACTGTATATCATTTGAAGTATGTTTTGTGGCAGAAAACGTCTTAATCGAGATAGTATTCCATTAGTTTTGGCTATTTTCTTTGTTAACTGGGTTATGTGAGGTTTCCAAGATAGGTGACAATCTAAGGTTATACCTAAGTACTTAAAGTCTTTCACAAATTCTATCAATTTACCATTTATATTGATCTCCATATCAATTGGCTTCTTTTGTACTGGATGAAACAGCATAGCTTTAGTTTTATCCCCATTTAAAGACAGTTTATTTACTTTAAACCAAATGTTTACCTTTTCTAATTCAGTATTTATATCTGTTATTAAATTCTGTTGATGATTCAAGGAAGATTCCAGGGCAGTGAAAAGAGCAGTGTCATCTGCATATATTATTGGATGAAAGAGAGAACATGCAGAGGATATGTCATTTAAGTATATAATAAAGAGCAGGGGCCCCAAAATTGAACCTTGTGGGACACCAGTCTTAATAATCAATTCCTCAGATGTTGCACTGTTATAGCTAACAATTTGAGGTCTTTCTGACAGATATGTTTGAAAAAGTTTAAGTGCATTCCCCTTTATTCCATAATATTAAGACGCAGTGCAACAGGACAAACTTGTATCAATTGTGCAAGAACATGAACTCAGATATGAAACTTAATTCTTACCATAGTTGTTTGGTCATCAATTCTTGCTATTTAAGGTAGAATTTATCTTCTTTACTGAAAGCAATTTATTGCAGGGTGTCTGACTATGTCTGTCCCATGTGCTAGAGAATGTTCCACTTCATGGTCAGCATCTGGAGGTCATACAGTAGACATTTTCATTCTGTTTTAGTCTGATTTTCAGATACGTTTTATTCTGTTAAGTATTGAATTTTTGTGACAAAACCAACCATGCCTGAAGACCGCCTGTTTTTCTTGATATCTCACCAGTATACTACTGCGCCACTCCAAATAAGTTCATATGCAAGATAGGACAAACTGTAGGTTGGTTTATTACTTGGTAGACTGGAGCTGCTGATAAGATAACAAGCCATATGACTTTCTTGGATGGATCATGTAATAAGAGTATGGTGTTTTGGTTTACTCGATAGCCTACTTGATTAATTTTCCAGAATTATTCTTTTCAGGCCAACTCCTGAGTGAGGCATTTGTCTTTGTTGTGGCAATGTTTGTTCGTATAGAACAGACTTCCTAATCCAGCAGCAACCTTGCAATCTAGTTGCGGTTATTTGGTATTATTCAGTAAGGGCTGTCACACTATGGTCCGGCGTGTTTGTGTTTCTGATTATCATAACCAGCTAGTAGCTCACCTTCTCTTTTGTGTGTGTGCAATTGTCATGATTTGGTGAGAATCTCAGATCGTTGTGAGTGTGGTGTGAAAGAAAGTTTTGCCGTTAGGCCAGTGCAAGTGGCAGGTAATCGCTCCGAAACATGAATATTCACAGAAGCATGTGATCTTGTTGCTGGTGGTTCAGCTTGCGGAAAGACACTATATTTGTCAGAATCCTGTGATGTGTGAAAACTGATCAGGAAGGATCTCATATATCCAAATATGGTGGTCAGCCAGGTAAGTCTATTGCTTGGGTGAATCATCCTCTTTCTACGTTCTGTAATGATTCTCATTTGCCTTTTTTATGCCACAATAATATAATAACACAGCCATATACTGCAACTGTTATGAACTGCAATGTGTCATAAACATGGTTCATTTAACAGCCAGAACAGAGGATGCATATAAACGACAGTTCCTGCATGTATATTGTACAAGAGGGATGTTGCGGTAATCTCCTTAGTGACAAAGTTTATGTTGTGTGTTCCTTTATCGTACATATTTGCTGCTGTTATATGTATGACGATACTGTGAGGCGTTTTATTAGTAATGGATCGTTAAGAAACCTTTCTCAACATAAATGTTTTTCACGCTGGTCATCTTGCAACATATGAAGATATGGACATAATAAGGTGAAAGGGCAGTATATGATTGGTCAGGGGCTGAAAACAGTTCAAGGCCAATTTGGCAGCGTTCGACATTCAGGAAGCAAATTCAGTCGAAAGTGTCCACTGTCCAGAAA
Organism: Platynereis dumerilii; assembly: GCA_026936325.1. Taxonomy (NCBI): domain Eukaryota; kingdom Metazoa; phylum Annelida; class Polychaeta; order Phyllodocida; family Nereididae; genus Platynereis; species Platynereis dumerilii. Next base: position 3,851,057 of record JAPTHN010000007.1, read on the forward strand.
CAAGACAAGTGTAATGTGTGGTCACTGGTCAGTGTCAAAGGACAGTTTTTGTCAGGAGTAATTGTCAGATGTGTCCACCCGGCTGGCATCTAGTGCATCTCTCTCCTTCACTGGATCACGGCACCCCAAACATTCACCGGACCTGTATTGTTCATGTAATCATTGAAAAACCTCACTATCTATTGTACAGATACACCCTAATGATCCCCGGGTATCATGTTTGTAGATACCCCTGATGGTCACACGGTATCACTATAAAGTAGATTGTGTGTAATGCATGGAAAATTTAACAATAATTTTTTCCCTTTTTCATTTTGAAAGAATTAGCAGCCGGTATGCAGCCACAGTAAGATATATATGCTGACATGTAGAAAAGCTGTCATTGTAGCTGCGACACCGAAGTTTAGATAATGATTATCTTTGTCAAAAAAGCTTGAAAACTGAGAATTCTGTCAACTCTGACTCAATCAACCCTGTCCTCCCTTTTGGTATTCTCAGTTTCACTTTCCAATTTCTCTCAAACTGCAGATGCAATCAAACGAAGTTTCTAGAACTCTCTTGTCGGAAGAACCAAAGTATGGAATAAATGAAATAACTGAATTAAATGAATCCTTAGAACTGCATTCGATGTCTCTCCAAATGTGAGCAAATTAGTCTTATGTGTAAAAGTTCTTCAAGCATGAAGTTGCATCTTGTGAGGTGATATCGTTAGATAAATTGATAACCTTGTGAGATTACTTTGTCTTTTGCCATGACAGGGGTTGTCCAATATGTTGTGTATGGAGCAGTTTGAGTTCTGATAGGAGAGATCAATCTCACTTTGTCAGCTTATACCTACTTTGGTCCTTGTTCATGCTACAGGAATCCCAGTTTGTTCCCTGAGGCTATGGACCAATTTGCATAGAGCAGGGTAATGCAGACTGACACAGACTGAGCCAGGGAGGCATGGCTGGCCTCAGGAATGAGTGAAGCTTTCTGGTTGTAGTTTGGAAGTAGATTACCCCAAGAATCTGTGAGATTGGGCCCAGAGCTGTGATGCAAATACTTTCAAAGTGTTCTCCAGATTGTATCAGCTCAAAGGCTTGCCCCACACCCAATCGCACCTCATCTGTATCAACATTTGAAGCTTTGTGTGATCAGGCAGAAAGAAACAAAGAAGATTGGTGCTGAGCACTGATGTCTCTCCAAATGTGAGCGGATTAGTCTTGTATTACATGCAGTAAATCCCTGCTATACAGTGTTGCTCATTGCTTCACATTGCTCAGTGCTTTATTGAGGTCTTATTGTCTCTACAGTGGCCTAATGTTTTATGTGAAGGCAATATCTGGCTTTGGTCAGTCTTTAGTGTATTGTCCAGTTCAAGTAATTGGTCAGTATACAGTGTAGTTGGTGACAGAGGTTATGGTTAACACAAAGTAATGACGTCAAATAAAGGGGGGGAGGCGAGAGATTGGGAGGTGTCTCCTGTCCCTTACCAGTTAAGTCCACAAGTATTATTGTTCGGACACAATTTGTGCTAGATTACAGTTCCACCATCACATTATGTGTATCAATCAAGGTTCACCGAAAACACACACACTGACACAGTTACTAAACTATTGTATTGAGGGGGGCCTTCATAGAGGAACGACCAGATAAACAAACGGGTATAATGGTATGTAGATCTAAGTCTCCTGCTCAGCCTTGTCGTTTCATGGCTTTTCAATAGTGTCCAATCATGCTGTTTGAGTCAATTTATCAACAGTGTATTGCCCCTATTGACACATGTTTTCACTAGAACTAAGGTCCTTTTGCCAGAATCTCTTCATTTTGTAATTCATGAAGGACACTGTATAATGATTGGTTTTATGATTGAAGTCCCATTCTCAATTGCACATACAATCATTAATCAAGGCTGCCCAGTCAATATGCACTCTATTTAGTCACTTATCCACTGTGGATTATCAAACTCTAAATCAATATTTCAGTTGCAAACACAAAAGTTGTGCTGGAATTCAAGCTCTTGCTCGATTTGCATGGATCTGAAAAGTGATATTGAGTGGTGCTACTATTAAGGACGTTACTGCAGGGTATCCACTCAGAGCATCCAATCTATCAATGAGAGAAAAATGTATTCTGCTGCAGATGCCTGGAAAAGGATCAACACAACATTAACATTTTCTATGACGTGCTTCGCACCAAAGTGCTGTTGTTTTTTGTTGACAAGGATTGTTAATGCAGTTCATGAAGTGCATGGGTAACTCATGTAAAAATGTTTGCATTAACAATGCCCAAATATTGGCCTTTCATGTCACAGTTGCTTCCTGTGTAGTAATTTTGTCTCGAACTCGATGGTGAATCTGTTAATAATGTCTCTGTTTCAAAATATCTTGGAGTACATGTCGATATTAATCTTAAATTTGATAAACACGTTAATGAAGTTGTCAAAAGTATTTAAAAAAAGCTCTCTTGGCTTGGTCGTTTAAGACATATTGTACCTAGAAATATTCTTGAATTAGTATATAAAATATATGTTGTACCTATTTTTGATTATGCCTGTACAATTTGGGGCTATTGCAATTCATATGTTGATAGTAAACAATGACTGCAAAGTAGAGAAGCTACAATTATTACAGGTTGTTCTGATACAGTACACATCTGAGGAATTGAAATTGTTAAACAGCTTAAATGGCAAAATATGCAACAACGTATTAATTACTTTTTAAGTATACATATGTATAATTGTATCCATGGTAATGCACCTCAACATCTAGTCAATTCTGTGATAATGGCATGTGATGCCCATGATATTAATACTCGCCTAGCTAATACTTTAAATGTTGTTATTCCGGAGTGTCAATCACAAATGTATAAGAAATCTTTTATTTATAGGGCATCAGTAATTTGGAACACACTGCCAGAGAGTATTAAAGAATATGATAACGTTTTTGATTTTAAATGTAAAGTCAAACTTTATTTTACTTTATTTTACCTTTTTAATTGATGCTTGTTGATTTTATTTTTCACTTTGTAAATGGGTCACTTGAAAAACAGTTTTTTGACTGACAGTATTACCCATATGAAATATGTTCTAATAAAAAAAAAAAAAAAATGTGACTGGGACATAACTCTCTTATTGATAAAGATATAAATCTGGTTCACCTGATAGAGCATCTCAATGCTGGCAGATGAACAAACCGTTGCAAACCTCAATGGACATTTCAGCATCGTGGCTCTAAAGGCTGTGATAAACATCCTACTGTGTTATGATCAGTGGGCAGTGGTGGATGTGTGAACAGAGGATACCACTCAACAAAGCTTCCCTTATTCTTCTCTCTTTCTCAACCTTACAACTGATGCAACCCTGTGAAGCCCTGCTCTCATCCTCTCAAATTGATTTCCTTCACTATTGAACTGGGATTCTCCTTTTAAAAAAGGGCCAGTTACAAAGCTATTTTTCTTCTGTCAGACTGACAGGTGAAGTCCTGTTCAATTCAGCTTGAGAGACAGAATTTAATCCGACTCATACAAGATTAGCACAAGTTGTAGATTGTTGATTTGATAAGTTGCTGAACATCTCTACAGGTTTTTTATTGAGATGTGGCAACCTATTTCATAAAAGGTTTTCACAAACAAATTCAAAGTTCTTTAATATTCCTTTCTTTAACAATTACTTTTACTGAAAATGATGCCAGAACTACATGTATAATAATTATGTATATATACATTAAAAAGTGAGATTTACAATGTGTAGATGCTTGAGAATTGGGAAAAAATTCTTAGGTCAGTTTTAAATCAATCCACTCTAACATCGCATGCAGGAGTAAAGACACCTGAAAGTCTACACAATGATGACCTAACAGTTTCCCATATCGGTTATCCCTTGGTCTCCGTGCTCGGTACTGCCTTTCCTCCATTAGTTGTGGCTTTGCCATAATGGGCAGGAAGCCCCTGTTTCTGCTAATGCCATACAGTGCCTTACTGCAATAGTCCTAGCTGCGAGACTGAACTGTTGTAGTTTCCAGCCATGTCTGGCCCTGTCGTTTATTTGGTGCCCTGTAGTCTCACTGAAGCCTAAGGACTGCCCTCGGTGGCCTCAGAACTAAGTCAGTAGTCTGGTGACTTAAACGTTTTACACAACAAGTTCCTTTGTGATCAAGTAGAGTACTGCATAAAGACTGGCAGGTGGCCTCCAGGACGTCCAAAGGACCAGATCAGCCCCATATAATTGTTTTGCTTATAGTTCGCTCACAATAAATGTCAAGGTCAATCCATCAACCATCCATCCATTATGTGTCTGTCCCAATCTAACTGTAGTACCTGTGTCTAGCATTGGCCTGAGATTAAGAAGTGCCTGGCACTACAACAGGCTGTGTCCATATGGCACTTGCACAGTATATGTGGGTTGTATACTGAACAAAAAAAATGGACCATTAACTGGGACATTAAATTGATAAACAAGCAGCTTGATCAAGAAACATCAATCTCGATTGCCCATCATGCATCCATACATCGGTAAAACAGTCCTTTTTTTTCAGTCATTACCGTGAGCAAAATTGCATCTCATTATAGGCCTAATACTTTAAAAAATAACCTTTGTGCTAACGCTGTTTTGTACTTCATAGATTTATAAGTTAGGTATAATAGTTACCGGCTTACACTGCTAGCCCTGCAAAACCAACTTGCGCAAACAGGATTGAACTATTCTGAACATCTCCCTGGATGGTTCTTTGAAGCATAGTTTTGATTTCTCTTTCTGCATCCAATGATTTAAAATGACCTGTAGAGACTTTCACTCTGCTTAGCAAGTAGGCTTCTCCAATATTGATGTTGCTTGTATTGTTGGTGTGTCAAAGTTTGGTAGAGGTCTATAGCACTTCCAACATCAGTACTGATGAAGCTTGTTTGCTATATTAGGCGGTGGCACTGTTTCAGTTAGAACTGTACCATGCTTTGGTTTGCTTGCAACATGACAGTTGATGTTAACAGCACCTTAGCATCTACTCGAAGTGATTTTTTTTTTTAGTCATGAAACTTGCTTTGAGACCGTTAATCATTTGAGGCCCATGCATGTTACAGTCTTGTGTGGATGTTTTCTCTGCTCAGGCCTAAAGTACTGCGTAAAAAGAAGGCAGTAACATAATCAAATCAGGCTGTGGCTATAACAAGGAGTCTCAAAAGGACCATGGCAAGTAATTCTGTCTGTTGGATTCTTACTGGAGAAGAAACTTGCCACTGGGGACATGATTCCACTGAAGCTGTGACATCTTGGTTCTTGCAGACTGAAGTAGGCTTAGTGTTGCTTAGCATCTGGTAGCATGGGGAGAATGGAGGGGATTGCCCATACACATGAGGTCTTTTAGCATTGACACCTTCTCCCGGGGTATGTCCTGGCTGTCTGGCTGTGGTAGATTCCACAGTTGAGAATGATTAAGATAAACATCTCAACGACTGCTGATGGCCACAGGCTACTTGTAAGTCTTGTATGATTGTATGGTCTCAGTTAATTCCCCATTCATACATTATGGTGACTGCATTGTCACATTTCTGCCACAACTTCTGCAATCCATATCATTCCATATTGCACATTTACACTGGTCCTAGGGTGTGTCCAGTGCAAATTCACAAAGCCACACAAGGTTTCACGTATGCAGATTGTTTGCTCAGCTCATTCAGAAGCTTGCTCGTCTATGCAGGACATTAATCTTTGCCAATGCAGGTCCAGCTGCTTCCAGAGACCCCTGCTTTTATATCTCATCACAGAGAGAAATAGGAAATGCATTATACATGCGAAATATTCAAGCTAAGGTGATTCACTGCTCACCCACTTTACCAAGGACGTTGTTTTTTTAACAAAGCCATTGTGAATTCTCTGGGTAGCTCTGGCCTTTAGACTATTTAGAGTGGCCTCCAACAAGGCTTCCACAAACAGGCCAGTTATGGGAGTATTTCCTGGCAAACGATAAAAAAACATAGGAAAAATGGCCTGTCCTTCGTCCATATCAGTGCTTTTGGGAAAGATGGGAGGGCTGCAGGGCAGGCATGTAGAAGGAGTGTAGAGGCTGGTAAAAGTACAATTCAAAAATATACCTCAACCCTTTTCTTGACTTAATGGACACAACTTTTTGCATTAAAAACCATTTTTCATGCACATACATGTTTATTAAACTATGTAAAGCATTCTGACTACTGTAAGTTTTAAATGCCATTGTTGTAAAATATGCTGATGACTAAAAAAAATTATTGGAACCTTGGCTGTCTCAAGGCTGTTAATTATACAATGTGATATAAGCTGATTGTGCATCGATGTTTCACTGGCAAAATAACGTTTTATCTTATCAATTGGATTATGTCTTTTAAATTCATAATAATCCAAATATTTGTTGTATTTTTTCACTGGAGAGTAACTGAATATGTCAAGTGAACCTTTTGACTTAGTCTAGGAAGCAGGCTTTTTATACTTTTTGAAAAAAGCGGGTTTTTGCATATGACATTTGGTATGGATCGGGAGATCATCCATTTTAGGGGATGTCAATTAATTTTAATGAAGAAAGAACACTAAATCCTATGCCTGAGATAAGCAGAAAGCTCTGTCTAATATCTTGGTGTTTTTTAAAGCATTTAAAGCAAGCAAGCGACCCTCAGATATGACAAGCCTCAGGGGGGCTAATAATTTTGTCCAAGGCTAATTTTGATTTATTTACTTATCTTGATTAATTTTGACATTTATTGAAAAATTAATGTGTTGTCATAGAAATAGGCCCTACAGTTTAGGTGAAAAGATGATTGGTCTGTGATGCCCCATTTTGGAGAAAAATGGAATTAAAGGGGATATCCAGAGGGGGGTAATAATTTTGTCCTCAACTGTATGTACATTGGTTAGAGAATAGAGAGGTTATAAACATTGCATAATTTTCAAAATTATGGAACTCAAGATTATTTTCAGCAACTGAACATGTTACAAAAACAACATGAATGGCTAGGTTATCAGCAGAGACAGTTGCATACAAGAGCTTGGCACAGGGCTGTGCTGAAACTTACAAGACTAGCCACAACTGGCCACAGTGAACATTACTATTGCTTCTTGGCATAAGAGTAGCAATTGGCCATAATAATATGCAAAAATACTGGTTTCTTCATCGAACATTTTTCATGTATTGGCTTAAATTTCTGACAACCATCATTTTAACAAAGTCATTCATCCAAGGCAACAAAGTTGCCAACCAGGCCGAAATTGCAATGATGAATCTCAAATGAACTGGCAATAATTCTGTCTGACATACCAGCCAAACCAAACTCTCTGATGCCCGGAAAATCTTGGGTTGTGAAGCTAGGTGCTAGAGCCCTGCACTGTTGCCCGAAACAGGACCACCGCGCCCCCCCCTATTGACTACACTTGACAGCGACATGAACAGCTCGGCACCAAATGCTGGAACATCTTGGGTAGTTGGGTACAATACATGTAACACTTTTTTATTTCTGTTAGTTTGGTTTATGCCTCATCCAGGTGGGATCAATCAATGTCTGTCTTGCAATGATTTACAGAAGGGGGAGAAAGTGACATCCCAGGATGAGCCAGGCGGACAGAACCATTTCAGAACAGCTGTCAGTATTGATGACAGGCCCCAGGGTTAAGCAGCCATATCTCAGCTAGTCCTCCCCTTTTCCCCAAAATAACTGTAGCTGTGAGGAGAAGTTGTCTCTCCTTCCATCAGCCAAACCAGCGTCTGCAACTAGCTGCCAGAGGTTGACCTGGGAAGATGCACATCTTGAGACCATTTCCTTACTCACTTTGACAGTCCTTCAGTCCATGACACACTTCACTCTAAACCCTTTCACATATGCTAGGTTACTTTGACCTTAAAACTTGCTGGGCTGCCTACTAATTTCCAGCTGTATAAGACCAGCTGCTCAGCATTTTATATCAGGAGTATTTCTGCTTCAGAATGTTGTCGGAGACTGATACCAAACCACTTGGCCTCACAGTGAGAGACAATGAATGGAGATTAATCTGAGGAAGAAGTGTTTTGTGTCAGGCCCTGCATGTGAAGAGCTTGCTTAAGTGGCTGGCAATCTCCTAGAATAGGCCCACAAGCTCCTTGATCAGGCAAGATTTACTGTGGGTGACAGTATGGTTCAATGCCCTCAATTATTGAGCCGTTTTAAGAGATGAGGATTGCCTGCAAGGGCCACTTTATCAGACAGCAAGGAAGCTGGTGTTGAGTGGTTACGTCTGGGGCCGCTGGCTGCCACCCATCAGACCATTAATGGGACAGGTCAAGCTGACCATAGCAAAAAAAGTGCCTCGGATCCATCTCTTTTTCTTCTACTGTTGCTAAGGTGTCATTCATTTTCTGACTCGTGGAGTGCAACAGGACACAGTGCGTATGGCTTTAAATCGCATACTGGTGCTAATGGGGCATCAAAGACAAATTTACTCACTCAAAACAAATAACAAGAGCAGAAACAGTTACAAAAAGTTTCTTTACAAATCTGAAGAAAGAGGCTGCTGTCTGCAACAAATTATCATTCCATTTATGGTTGAAAAGATAGGAGCGCTTCATCTGTGGGTGATCCAAATATAATCTTTGCCATTAATTAAATTGTTACACAAATTAGAGTGAAGTCATGTGGAAATGCAGATGAATATTTGGTAATCATTAGTTCGCTCGAATGCAAGACAGAAGCAGAGAGCTTTCACATGGTGTCTGGAGGAAATATGGTGTTAATTCTGTATTGTTGTGTGGCTTATCTTTTCTCTGCAGCATGCAGAATTTTCAATAATGAATTCATATTGGCACATAATTGTTGCTTTGAATAAAAAGGTGTGCTTGCAATACATGATAGGGGAACGAGGGGCAAAACGGACCGGCGGGGCAAAATGCTTTTTTAAGTTTTCTCAGAACGTTTTGACCTGCCTTCTAATTTTTCAGTTCCGAGACCGAGGCAAGGCCGAGGCCATCAAAATATGGCCCCGAGGCCGGCCTCGAGGACGAGGCCGGTCCCGAGGCCTCTATCTCTGGCACAAAGACATCAGAGACCGAGGCAAGGCCAAGGATTTGGCATCTGAGACCGAGCCAAGACCATCAAAATATGGCTCCGAGGCCGGCCTCGAGGATGAGGCCGGCCTCGAGGACTCCAACACTGGCTGCTGGGTAGAGTCCAGGAAGAGAAAAGGAAAAGCTGTGCGGCTGACCTATTCAGGGTGAATTTTAGATCGATACTAAAGGAAATCTGCTTGAGAGGTATTGCAGCAGGTCTTCGTTGGGTTGCGTCAAAGCAGAGAGAGTTGTAAGGAGAGCCGTGGAAGAGGAGAAGCCTTGTTAAGTGGTAGTTTCGGTTTACACACTGATTGCTGTTTCAGCCTGCCCCAATAGAGGACACACAAAACCCATCAGGGAGAAAGAAAAAAACCTTATCTACTTTATTTTCACCATTTTAAATCATATTAAGCGGAGGGTAAATAAAGTGGTGTGCTTTTAACAGAAACCAGATCCTGTTTGGTTGGCATGCTCATATCAGATTTACCTGTTTATCACACACCTAGCCTTCACTAAGCCTTGGGGACAACTTCACAGTGCAATCCTATTTAATTCAACTGAACCGAAAAGGTAGCCAAGAAAAATGAACAATCCAGATGTCTTTCAGATTTATCTGCATGCTGCTTCTGTGAGGTGAGTGAAATCAATGTCATGCAGTCTCTTATGATTTATATCAGGGAGTAAGTGACGTCCCAAGACGAGCCAAGTTGGATGTCAGACCAGCTGTCATTATTGATGACAGTTCCAGAGACTCCAGACCCCACAGCTAAGGCGGCGGCTGTTCTGTCCGGGCTGTTTATGTGAGACAAGTCAAGCTCAATCTGCTTCCCAAGGTAATGAATGATCTGAGGCAGCTAAGAATGAATTCTATGATCGAAGGGGCCGACCAGATGTTTTTTTTGGGGGGGGCCTATGGATATTTGGTGAAAAAAAAGGTTGTTTCCCACTTGACACTAAAAAAAAGTTTGTTCAGCACGTGGAAATAAAATAAAGTTTGTTTCTGCCTGTAGCTAGAGTACGGTAATGTTGGAATTGTGATAAAAATGTTTGTCGCGAGTGCGCAACTGCGCATGTGAAAAAAATTGTTCTTCGACGCCCTGCGAGCGGAAAAAAAAGGTTGTCCCGGGGGTAAAGTCCATAGCCCCCCCTCAACTATCGTCTGGTCGGCCCCTAATGGGCCAAGAGAACAGTGCACTGAAAAAAAGGTTTGTGTGAAACAGACAAAACGAGCGTTGGCTGGTGTCCGTCCAAAATTTTGTGTAAATTCACACAAAATGTATGTGTATTTTTGACATTTCATTGTCAATCTTGATCAACTTTTTGTGTGATTTGATCAATGAAATGTCAAAAATACATGTACCTTTTGTCTGAATTTACACAAAATTTTGGACGGACACCAGCTAACGTTCGTTTTGTGTTTCACACAAACCTTTTTTTCAGTGTGGTGTCTTCGTTCACCCTTTGATACATGTGCCAGAGCGCTGAATGTCAATACAAACAAGACAGGTCTAGTTAGGCATGTGTGACAACACTTGCTGAATTGGCCAAAGACTCATTGGCTTCTGGCTACTTCAAGGCTACAGGCCACAGCAACTTTGTTCCTAGCTGGTGCTAAGTTACTTTCCAGTAACTGCCTGAGGCTTGTTTTCTTATATTGCAGCCTGTCACTATCTACCTGACTACAAAAAGTGGCAATTTGACTGCTGCTTCTGCACGCTGTATTAATGTTTCCATGGCAGCTGTGTCAACTCCTGGTAAACTTCCAATGCTTTCGCTGTAACACCTTCAGAACTAACAGAATACTCTCAGGGTGTTGTTGAGCATATGTGTAAGAAAAATAGGTGGTCTGTCAATTGAAACACAAATAAATCTGTTTCCCTGATGATAACATCTCAACGCTCCTGTAACAGTGTTGCATTTGTGTCACTCACAAACTGCAAAAAATCGCTGCAACATGGCAGTGGATGGCTCCCAAGGTTACTGTAGACAAAAGATGAGTGTAACAAAAAAATTGTGATAAAAGGTAATATCTGTGAAGCATGTGTTTCTTGTGCATTAAACATGCCATCAAGCAGGATCTGGTTATCCTCAGACACAAAGATCTTTGTTTGCCCAAAACTTGTTATGATTTATTATGGTGAAACTAAGATAAGGATTTGATTGTTTTCCCTGGTGGGCTTTTTGTTGTTTTACAGGGACAGACAGAAAGAAATAGCAATCATAATGTAAACTTAGGGAGCCCCTCAACAAAGCCTCCTCCTATTCAGCTGTCCTCCTTACTCTCACTACTCTCTAACTTTACACAATCCATGAACACCTAAGGAGGCATAGTTGCCTTGTTACTAGTTCTAAAGGTGGCAGAGAAGCTGTAAGAAGATTCATTATCATATTAGAGCTCTTTATTAATTTGCATTAAAACAATTAAATTTAAAGTAGGCCTATACCTATATATAGAAGTGTAGATCTATAGAAGCAATTTACCGTGGACAACACATGGATAATATGGTACATATCTCGACAAATCAAAGACATCAATATCATATCCCTTATGAATAGGTTTTTCATTCATGTACCAGTTGTCAAGAGATGTCATGGATGCAGATACTTCAGGTGCAACATTTGGCATTCCTCAGATGTCAGGTTGTAAATTTGCATGAGAAATCCATCAAATCAAGTCAAGTCAAGCAAATTTTATTTTACGTCAGTATTTACAGGTAAACGACAAAACACAAGCACCATGGTTGAGCCAGTCTTTAGTGTAAACTTTCAGTTAACTTTTATCAATTACAATGTTTTACAATAATTATGTAACTAGACTTCAGTGTTTGATTTAAGCATCCTTGAATTATATGATGCCAAGGACATTAACATCATCCTGATTTTGGCAGGCTTTTGCTTCAATCATTTCAAGGTTCAGCGAACATTTATTTGCTTTTACAAATGCAAACTGAACCTTTGGCTGTTGGATATGATTTATCCGCCAGTAGTCTGTGACATATACACTGAAAGACAAAAGTTATGCAAATGCTGTGCACTCAAGAATCTCATCTGTGGGCTCAATGTAAGGTTCTACCCAACAAAAGCTTGACTTAAAATTAACTATAAACACTAAAGATAATGGTCCTGGGGTTCATTGCAAGGTTGCAACATCCTGTCATCTGGAGCATCACCCACAACATCAAGAAACATTCTTTCATCACAATGATGGGTATCTTGAGCTCTGGTTGTTTTTCTGGGTCAAGCACCTTTTTGTCTTTTCCTGGTTAACCCTGGCTCACTGTGACAGGCAGATTTCATTGATACACTTAACAGATGGACATCAGCCACTGTACAACCTTAAGCTGGTTTTTCCCACCTGTGCCACACCAACAGATTTATCCCTTTCACATTTTGGTATTGGGGACACACTGAATTCAATTGTCAAAGAATTGTGTGCTTGAATGTTTCAGGATTAATTTTAGCTCATGTTAAACAGCATATCTGCTACTGATATTGGTCAACTGCAAAAAATTTGTTTTCTGAATAGAGCCATTTGTCAGTCATTTTTTTAAACAAAAATTTTTCACAATTCAGTTATTTATTGTTTGTGACCCTGTTTTTGGGTGCTTTACACCATGGAACCATGATATTAACCATACCTCCTGAGCATCTTGGGTGCACAGCATATGCACAACATTTGTCTTTCAGTGTACAATGTAGAGACAATGTGGCGATATTATTCGATATTTTATAGCCAAAAAACTATGTTTTGCCAAGCTACCTGGGAGGCTCAGCTTGCGATTTTTGAGAAATAGCCTTGTCGTCATTGATATGGCATAAAAGAATGCCTGGCCAGACCCCTGGGGCTGCTAGTGTAAATCACATGCATTACTTTGTACCTTTGTCTGGAATGAGAATGCCTTCAGCGCATTCACTCAATCATATCCAGCCAAGCAACTAAAGGTTACTACTCTGAGTACTCTCACTTGTGTCTCATTTTGTCCTGGTAGTGGCTTGCTCCTCAGGTTTCTTAGTTGGTGCAACATTTTGCTCTAGTTCACTTGCAGCTTTACAGAAGGTGGTGGATATGCATACTGCAAATAAGGACAGTTGAAAGAAAAAGGAATGAGGAAATGATTATTGAAACTGTTGTCCAATAAAGGTCCTTGTGACAAGCCAGGGCTGTAATCGACAGGGTTGTGGCTACCAACTGAGCTCCTGTCACAGTGTAGATGTTAAAATGTCAGATACTTGTTGTGGTGTCGTACTTGTTGCTGTCTGTCGGTTGCAACAGTTGGTGATAGCAGGGTTGCCAGATCTGTGTTGAAGCTTGTCTTGGTATGAATTTCAAGTGACCAGGAGACTTCATACAATTGAAACAGTAAGCCTTCCTCCAAAGACTCCTCCTTTATTCCCTTTGGTAAGAAGTGGGTGAATGCATAAATTATACAATTTGTAAGCAAACCTGATTCACAGCTTGGCAGCTTGACCAAGGACATATTTAAATGAAGCTACGTGAATTAATTCTAGTGGCAACTCCGTCCTTGAGAGAGGCCTCCAAACCACCTTCTGCAAACAGGAAAATAGTAGGAATGATGGCTTGCCTTTCATCCACTATTAGTTAATGGATAAAAACATATGGTCTTACATGCTTAGGCAACGACATATATCTTGTAAAATGGTGTAGTGGTAGGCAGTTACTGCATGTGTTATATATATATATGCAATATATTATTATCTATAAGCATCATAAAATTCAATGAAATTTGAAAAGCTATCCTTATAAGATTTGCTGATGACTGCTAGCCTTGAATTCTTGAAGGATGCTAATCTTTGAACAATTGGTCCAATGGAGCCTCCTTTTTTTCACAAACGATGCATTAACAATACATTTTTTAGCTTGGCAGACCAACAAGATTTGATGTGTATCTGACGAAAGAGATGGACATAAGACAAGCTTGTAATTAATTATTTTACTCACCAGAGCTTGTATATTGTCATTAGAGTCAGTTTATTAAACATTTCTAAGGAAAATTTTCAAATCCTGTTTCTCCAAAACTGCTGAGAATCATGTATTGTCCAATGCGTGGTGTCTGCTAAGCATCCTCACAGCAACAGAACATAGATTAATCCAAGGAAGAAGTGTTTTGTGTCAGGCCCTGCATGTGAAGAGCTTGCTAAAGTGGCTGGCAATCTCCTAGAATAGGCCCACAAGCTCCTTGATCAGGCAAGATTTACTGTGGGTGACAGTATGGTTCAATGCCCTCAATTATTGAGCCGTTTTAAGAGATGAGGATTGCCTGCGAGGGCCGCTTCATCAGACAGCGAGGAAGCTGGTGTTGAGTGGTTACATCAGGGGATCCTGGTTGCCTCTGGGCCAGCGATTTAAAAGAGGACTCATGCTGGACATTACAACTTGGGCCTAGTTGGTACCTCGTATTACCCTTCTAAGGTTGTGAAGCTGCAATGGATTTCTTGGCTGCTTCTACAGTGCCACAGGCCACTGCTAGTGCTTGGTTACTGCCCAGTAACTGCAAATGGCTTGCTCTGTTTCATTTTCTTAACAGTCTGTTGCAGTCTGTCACTTTCTTACCATATGTCTGGAAATTTGACAGCTATTTTGTGGTATTAGCAGTTAACTAGTGTTTCCTAGCCAATTGTGCTTTTTTCCCAGCTTGCTTCTTACTCTGTCACTCTGAAACCCTCCATCCAAGATGAATTCTTCCAAAGAACAACCACAACCGAATGTCAGTCATGAGGCATGTCAGTGTGGAAATTTATTAGTTGAAAGCAAGCAGTATCGATATAGGCAGTTACTCGCATTCGAAATAAATTCACATTGAAAAAAGTTGGTGTGAAATATATAAAAAATGAACATTAGCTAGTGTTCATCGAAACTTTTGTTTAAATTGTCAGTCGCTGATGCATTGTGCTATAGTGAGTTTCCCAGAATTTAGTAATCCCTTTTCTATCAACCAAGATTATTCATGCTCTATTCTAGAAAAATCTAGGAAACTCCAGGAAACAAAATGCCAGTTTATGAGTCTTGTGAGTCCTCAGCAAATATCAGCCAGACATTGGGTGTTACAGCTGATTAGATGTGTAATGGATGGAAAAACAATATGATGCGGAATGACACTGGGTTTCAGAACCTGTAGTTTGAAACCGGTGTCAACTTAGTTTGCATCAAAAAAAAAAAAATCAAAACATTTGTGATATCAATACTTGTGAAATAAATAAATTGATCCCAGATTGATATAGTACCTTGTATTGGTATTTGGATGATGTTTTTAAAAGGGGTCAATAGTATGATGTTATAATTTTACTATATATCATTGTGTTATGTGAGTAACAGTCATATGCTTGTATCTATTATATTTTCTTTCTTTTTCAATTTCAGGTATGTATACAATACACGGCTTTTTGTTGCATTGGATAACCATTGGTGTTACTGGGTGTTGGTGAGTAAACATTGAATTGTTTGTCAAGAATCCCAGTCCAGTCTGGAGCTCTGTTTGTACATGTTGTGCTGTACAATCTGATAAGTGATCAGAGTTAATTAATTTGCTTCACATTACCTTTGGTGACGATGACTCAATGTCAAAAGTTGACACAAATGAATCTCAGTCAGTTATTTACATAGCTATATTTGGACATCATATGCTGTACAATCCTCTTAGTAATAAAAAATTTGCAATTTGCACATATGAGTGAATTATTTAGCAGCGGAGCCTGCCCTGATCAATTTGAGGTAATGAATGCCAAAGGATGGATGTCATGATTGTCTTTCCGGTATCATACACCTGAGGAACAATCAGAACTAAATATTGATGGGAATAATTGCTGCCTCGGTCTGTTCTTGTCATTTGCCTTAGAAATGTCTTTGGTGCAGAAGTGCTTTTGTGGGGAGTTTTGAAAAATAAGGCTGAAGCAGGAAAGCTGACCAACTGCCTCTGTCAGATAACTGAATTCATGGGTAAAAATTAAGTTAGTGACAGGACAAGTTCACTGTTATACAGCTAAGCAAAAACAACCCAAGGAACTAGACAGAATTGAGAATGGAAGAAGACACCAAAGAGACTTCAATTTCATTTCAGTCTTAATGGTACCAAATCAGAAGGCAAATTTTCTTACAGCCTGAATTTTTTCTATTGCAAAATTAGTATGGGGAGAAGGGAAGAGTTACCAGACCATTTCTCATTTATCTACAGAGTAAAACATAAAATAATGTACCCTCGTGATATAATCTCACAGTCACAGATATTCAGTTGGGGTCACCAGTGAACTTATACAGGGTGATTTCCAATAGGAATCATAGTTAAATACATTTCTTATGGAAGCATTACAAGCTTTATTAGTGCAGATTAAAAATTAAAATTGAGTTGTACATCAGTATTCATGACACTGACTTAGGTCAGTATCAGTTATTAATACTTTTAAATAGATCTGGTTTTTAGTGACAACACCTGAATCTAGGGTTGACATTTCTGGTCAGTAGATCTATATCAATAAAATATAACTTACAGTATCAGACGAAAGTTTAGGCCGCATCCATTTTTTGTCAATATAATGGAAAATTGGAGATCAGCTGAAAAATGTCTGCATGGATTTTCTTGCCTATGTATCAAGGAAGTTCTACTATAGCGAAAACTTTACCTAATTTTATCACTTGCTTTGAACATATGTGATAAACAAAAATTTCAGGTGGTCTAAACTTACGGCCTGATGCTGCTTACGTCCGCAAAGGCCCTTAATGGCATTGTGCATTAGAGGAGAGGTGGCTAAGTTATTCAATGTTATTTTAGACAAGTTATTCAATCATGTTTCATTTGATTTAAAGGCAATCAGTCATGAAACAGGCAAAAAAATTTTTTTTAATAATTTTTAAAAATTTCAACTTAGGGGGTAATAATGGTGATTCAACGAGCCAAAATTGTTAATAAATAAAAGGTCAACTAAAAGTAACAGAGAAAATATGTGTCTGACACATTTTCATCCTTCTAATGGAGTATGAATACACTTGATACCCAGTCATATGGCAAAAATGGTGTTTTTACCTGGGTTTTGTCTGAGAGACGCCTATTTGAAGTATCATAAACAATGACCGGAGTGTTTGCATTGACCTGAGCATGTGTCCTGATGAAATCAAACAACTTTTGTTTTGTTCGCTTTACTTATGATGAAACTACAGCCTCTTTTATGGAAGGCGTAAAACTGGTCCATTCATTAACATTATGTTTCAGTACACCTTCCAGAGCGGCGTTTGTAATTTTGTCTGTGCTGTGGGAAAAGAACAAAAGTTTGTTGATTTCATCAGGACACATGCTCAGGTCAATGCAAACACTCCGGTTGTTGTTTTATGATGCTTCAAATAGGCGTCTCTTAGACAAAACCCAGGTAAAAACACCATTTTTGCCATATGACCAGAGCTGGGACGAGTACTGGAATTACAAGTACGAGTACGAGTACAAGTACTGCCTGATGTTTAGAGTAAAGTAAAGTAACGAGTACCTGCTCAAAATGTTAGAGTACAAGTACAAGTACTGTGCGAACACGAAGAACGAGTACAAGTACAAGTAACGAGTACAATTTAATACATGCATCTTTATTTTACCCATATCAATTAAAATCCATTAATATTAACACAAAACAAAAATTATATCAGTTTATTGGAATTTGTAACTAAAATGAATAATTGCAGTATTGAGTCTAATAAAACTGGGAAAAGTAATTGAAATTTCAAAACTCAATAACAATGCATATAAACTGATTTATTGCAACAATATGAGAATGAGCATCTGAAGATCAAATTGACAGGTTTTCTTTTGAATCTATACCATCAGTATGAATGGGTATATAACATCCTGCATTTATATGTTACATATATTATATAGGCCTCTCTCTATTTTATTAATCCATTGAGACACAAGAGTAATTCATAAGTATCATCTTGGTTATGTTAATTACAAGTTGTTTCTTATCACTCCATATCATTATGCAATAGGGGTGCGCTATACTTAATCTGATAATGCACCACTCTGCTACAATGGGGGTAAATATCAATGAAGAGAATCTTACCCAAATATACGGGCACTTGGTCAGACTTTTGACCTAAAGAGGGCCAAAACAAAGAAATAGATAAATTGAAAAGAGTTTGATAAATTGATATTTTTCAAAAGCTATTGCTCATTCAGTTATTTGAATGAACCATTACATTGACTATGCTCTGAGAGGCTAATCCAAGTCACATTTGGCAGTACAGCAGTCATGGCCAATCACTGGAGTCTTCAAAGGCCTATATAAAACACAGCTATCAAATGGCAACATTTTGCATGCAGTATGAAAACCTACATTAAGATGTTTTCCCTATGAGTAAGATGTCTGTCATCATAGTTGAGTGTCTCTCAGAGAGAATTTCAGTTATTTCACTTCATCTTTGCTCTGAACATCAAACAAGTACATGTACAAGTACTGAACTCACGAGTACAAGTACGAGTACAAGTACTGAACTCATGAGTACAAGTACAAGTACAAGTACCACACATTCTGGAGTTACAAGTACGAGTACGAGTACAAGTACCAGGCACCCAGTACTCGAGTACCGACGAGTACGAGTACTGAGTACTTGGCCCCAGCTCTGCATATGACTGGGTGTCAAGCGTATTCATACTCCATTAGAAGGATGAAAATTTGTCAACACACATATTTTCTCTGTTATTTATAGTTGACCTTTTATTTATTAACAATTTTGGCTCATTGAATCACCATTATACCCCCCAAGTTGAAATTTATAAAAATTATTAAAAATTGTTTTTTTTCCTGTTTCATGACTGATTGCCTTTAAATCAAATGAAACATGATTGAATAACTTGTCTAAAATAACATTGAATAACTTAGCCACCTTTCCTCTAATGCACAATGCCATTAAGGGCCTTTGCGGACGTAAGCAGCATCAGGCCGTAAGTTTAGACCACCTGAAATTTTTGTTTATCACACATATTCAAGCAAGTTATAAAAATAGATCAAGTTTTTGCTATTGTAGAACTTCCTTGATACATAGACAAGAAAATCCATGCAGAAATTTTTCAGCTGATCTCCAATTTTCCATTATATTGACAAAAAATGGATGCGGCCTAAACTTTCGTCTGATACTGTATAATTGCTGTATAATACAATTGGACAAACAGAAACAGCAGTGAGCATGTGAAATACCACTTAACAGGGTATCCTGGGTCCCATCCTATTAGTCTGCTCTCCTCACCCTTTCAACCCTCTGATGCAACCCCATAAATACCTGCTACTTTCCTCTCAAATTGATTTCCTTCACTATCGATCTTGGATTCACCCTGAATGGGCCAGCCACACAGCTATTTTTCTCCTTAAAGGCTGCAGTCCAATTTGATTTGGCTGGACTGAAAAGGTGACTAAGACAAATTAGCCCTGGGAGTATAGAAGGTTACATTGCAAGCCCGCTAAGCATCTAGCCGTACCTGCTGACTTCTGAGACCTCCAAAAACTTGTCATGTGACGCTCTGAGGTGCGCAAAACTAAGTACTTCAATGAATTCTTCACACTAACTATTACTGACACATGTTTTATCATATTTTGTCTAAGATTTCACCCACAAGTGAACAACAGTTGCTTGGATTGAGCAGCAAAGATGTTTTCTGAAACCCAAAATCAAAGCAGATACTCTTTTGGTTGTGTTGCATAACTAAAAATTCAATTTACATCACCTTTCAAAGAGTGCATCGCTTGACTGTAAATGAAGCCACTTATGCTAGCACTGTAGATATCTACAAAAAGATTATTCCTAAACAGTTCTTATGTCAGAGGGTGCATATGGTGGTGGTGTCCTTGTTGTAGGAAAGGTGCCTTTAAGTCTATCTTACTGAGTCTACAGTATCCCTTATAGGAGGGAGAGATGGATAGGAGTAAAGACTCAAGGTACGATGTTTGAGCAAGAGGTAGTGGCCTTTTTGCTACAATTGATGTGTCCCTTTTTGCTACAAGACCAACTTCATGTACTAAGGAAGTCTGCAGGGGCTACATGGTCACACAGGAAGTCGGGAACACCCCCGGTGAGCCCATCAATGCCGTTTCATCTGGTTGCCATGTAACGTTGGCTCAGATTTTTGCCTTAAGACTTGTTTTGTCGTTTCTGCCAATGGTGCTTGTTGGGGTTGTGGTCTGCTTACGTAAAGTTTCCTCTTTCATTTGCTGATTCCCTCAGGACTGTCAAGATTGTGAAAATGCCTGGTTCTCCTATCTTCAAGTCTTTCTTGAGGTCTTTTAGTTTCCAGCAGTCTAGGCTGTAGTTATTTTGACGACCTCCTATCTTGAGATATGTAGAACTTTCCTCCAAACCAAGTAAGTAGCAAGGTGGCTTAAATATTTCCATGACAAAATGCTGTGGCCTCTAATCAAGGAGACTGTTGGACAGGTGTCTTCAATGTCTGGGACATCCCAGGAGTACATCAGCTTTATATAATTGTTCTGGTTACTATTGGGAAACGAGCAGAGTCATTTGCTGATGTGCCAATCCCTCGCTCACCAACAATGTGTTTGTCTCTGTCCAACAAGCTTGGCCTGCCTTTCAGACAACAAGCCTTCCTGTCAATGTCAGTATGGCACTGAGACAGAAACCATTGGATTGTAAGCTGAACAAAAAACCTTGATAGGGACCAGTCACTGGAAAATGGGAAACAAGCAGTTTAATCAACTGAAAAAAGAAAGACAGAAAAAGTTTCACGTTATTGGCATTGTGACTGTAGGTGGTCCTTGATCACTCATTTGCTTGAGATAGGTCTATCTTCCACCTCATTAAACTTTAGAAGCTTTGCTTCTACAAAATTAGGTATGTAGATTATAAGTTTGTGAGACATGGTTGGATTGACCAGAACAAATGCAAAACAAATTTTAGTCTCTGGATTAAATGAGAACTTTTCTCTTGCAGTAGGCGCAATATATGATATTTTGACGTAGATCCACTATGTAGGCCTACACAGGTCACACTATCCTTGCTTTGGACACATATAGATGGTAGAAAAGTATGAACATAATTATTGTGTTATTTATATCGAATTTTCCATGTTGGAACATTTACAGTGTCTTCATTTACTTCTGAAAAAGTCCAGTGATCCATCTGTAAATGAAGCTGTCATTATAGATCATTCTCTATTCACCCCAAACACAACATGCAGTACATAGATATGCTATCTCCATAAATGGTGCATATCAATATCATTACATCCCATGGGGATAGGTTAGGCTGAATTTATAACCAATTCACATGCTTGTGGTCAATAATGGGTGACAGGGGATGTGGATGATTCCTGTCATATTCTCCCGATGATCAGTAATAAATTATTGTTAAGGGAAAGTGGAAGCTTGAATATTATCGTGTTTTATAAATTCAATAGCTCGAGGCCCCTATTGCAAATAAGTATCTTTACTTAATGGGTTTTACCCTCATGAAATAAAGTTTTTCTATCCATCTTTCTGGCTCAGGATTTTTTTAAGTGTCTTTTTTCTTAATTGAATGTTTGGCATTTGGTTCCTTTGGACTGCAGCTCACACTTAGCGCTTCTTCACTGTATTCCTTTGGCAGCTTTGGCTGTCTGGCCAGCGTGGATTCCACCAATGACAGTCGCTGACAATGGCCGCAGTGACTAACCTTGCATCACAATGACCGTTGATGACCACCAGCTGCTTTCCTGACCACAATTGCTTCCTCTTCAACAATAACCGATTTTACAAGACAGTCTTTCAGGGATTTCATATACAATTGACCATTAAGGGACCATTTGCCAAAGTTCACGTGGGCTGTGACAACCACTGGCAGCCTGTCTAAATTCATGTCATGCATTAACACAGTTACTGGAGTGGATGTCCAGTGCAAACCCACAAGGTCAAACAATACAAAGCTGTGTGTATGCAGCAATGTTGTGTCTCATAATTTGCTCCTGCAAAGCTTTCTTGTCAATGCAGGTCCTGCTGTTGCCGAGACCACTGGTGTCTGCAACATACAGCAATATTATTTCATAATCCCATCTCAAAAAAGTAGTTTAATTAATTTTTTGTAATGCACCAGACAATTTGTTATCTTTTTTCTCTTGTAATTTTATATGTATTTTCGTTTTTTTGACGCATGATATTTGTAAGCTAGCCTAATTCTCAGCTTATTATCTGATATATTCTACTCTAGTTACATGAATGAACTTTCCTGGTAAACCTGGCCACCACAACTTGCCAGTAATTGGAGAATTTCTTGGTTCTTGGCGAATAACAATAAAAAGAAATACGAATTGATCAGTAAATTGATAAAAATGTCCGGGCCTTAAAGGTTAAGGAAATGAGACCTTTGAGCGTGAGATGGTGTGGCTTGCTGTTCGGCATGATGGCTCTGGTTGAAGTAAAGTGAGGCTGAAGTGAGGCAGGATTAATGCTTTACCCTGTTCAAATTGATTCAGCAAAGCCTACATATTTCGGTTAGAACTGTATAGTTCTGATAAACCCAATTTTGATATAAAATTTTGGTGATGATTTGATCTTTAAACAATCATATTGTCTTGATGATGCCATCATGATATTCTTTAAAATTTTTAGTTCTTTCCTTAATACCATGCTAGCTGCTCATTTGTTTGATAATTTGGCAATTTAATGGCAAACTAACAGAATTTAATGTGTTCTCATTCAAGAAGATAATGGTTGGAAAATTACGTTGTAGCCGTAATGCCTCCTGACCATGCTACAGACCAAATATTGATGCATAAACTGATTACATGATCCTCTTAATTGATTGTTGACCTCACTTGAATGATATTTTCTAGTTGTATGCCAATATCTAAAACAATGTTACAATTCCAATATAGGCTACACAATTTCAAAAAGTACTCAACAAACCCTATATGAAAAACAGGATTATGACATTGGTTAGTCCTCTTCCATGATACCATGACAGCCATTTGATAGCTCTAATCAACAAAATTTCCTGCGAAGCTGGTGAAGACAATATTAGCAGTTGTTGAGACGTGTTTATGATCCTCTGCAATTATGGTCAGCGGTTATTGTATCATGTTATTTAAGAACCTTTCTTAAAGTGAAATTTGTGTTAGTTATTGCCTGTTTCAACAAATTGGTCCCAAATTTTGAGGAAAGCTTCACAATGAGCAAAATTTTGATAATGAAACATTGAAACATACTCCAACTACTGAAATATTGTGTTGATTATCACTACAAGTAAAACTAGAATGATTGCGTTACTCCTTGCAAGAAAACCATGAAAATATGACCAATATTTTCCATAGCGTTACGCTTGCGACAAAGCTCCTCTTAAGAAATCTTTGTATTTTACCACCAGAAACAAGCTGCAGACCTGGATTACTTGATTGTTTCTCAAAACTACACAGATTTTGCAACATTACAAGGCAAACCAGATTTAATACGGAGCTTTTATTGCTCTGTGGCACTTTAAAGTATTCTGAGCGTTACGCTTGTGACGGATTCACCTACCTTGCTATTCATTGAAATTTTTAGTGAACTAAATTTTCCACAGCCATAAGAAGCTCCAAAACGGATAAGCAGATATAAGACTAGGTATCAAGGGCCAAAAGATTCAACTGACACATGTCAAAGGGACACTAGAGCATACCAGATCAGTAAGCGTCAAATTTGACTAAATTTTTGGAAGTCAACCTTTGAATCCAAATAGCTCAATAACTTCAACACAGGCAAATATAAATACTTGATTTGATGGATTTATGAAGCCTGAGGATAAAGAGATTCCAAAAAGTGTCGAGAAATTGCCTTAGAATATGTCCAAATTTGTAAAACTGAAAGAATTCAAGTGGTAAAAAATGTTATGTCACGTTTTATTTGTGAAAAAATGCTAGTTTTTCAATGTAATTCAACTCTATCTCAATAACTATGAGACAGAATGACATGAAATTTTCAGGAAAGTTGCACAAGAATGTAAGTAAAGCAATGGTGTATCATGAAGTTGTCACATACAGCCATTCTCATATTTTGAGATACCTACAGAAAATATGCTGTGTGGCTTCATTATTTTTGAACTAGGCCATATGTCTTGTCAGTGCAGGTCCAGCTGCTTGCTGAGACCATCAGAAAAAAAGAGTTTTTGCATCAAATCTGTAATAAATGCTTTTTTGTGCAGCATTATTTGTAAGCTGGCCTAATTTTCAGCTTAATGACTTAGATATATTCTATTCTAGTTCCATGAATGAACTGTCCTGGTGAATTGGTAATTCCAGGCCTTTACAAAGCCCCCAACCTAGCGTCCACAACTTGGCACTTATCGGAGAATTTCTTGGCGAACAACAATAAAAAGAAAGAGGAAATGATGGTAGATTGTTCATCATTATCAGTAAATGGATAAAAAATGTCCTGGTCTCAAAGGTTAAGGAAATGAGATCTTTTAGCATGAGATGCCGTGGCCTGCTCTTCAGCACGAAAGCCGTGGCTGAAGTGAGATGAGGCTGAAGTGAGGCAGAATTACTGCTTTAACCTATTCAAACTGACTCAAAGAAGTCAGTTATGGGTTAGAATTGTACAGTTTTGATATACCCAATGTCGATATGAATCTTTGGTGATGATTTAGTCTTCAAAATTAAATATTATCTTGATGATGACATTATATTATATTTCTTAAAACTTAAATTCTCTGCATGATACCGTGCCAGTTGCTCATTTGTTTGAATATTTGGCAATTTAATGGCAAACGGCTAAACGGACAGCACAGAATTAAATGTGTGCTCGGTTGAAGAGGATAATGGTTAACTGGCAAAATAATGTTTTAACCTTGATGCCTCCTAATCATGCTACAGACCAAATATTGATGCATAAACTGATTACAATAATCTGAATTGATCCTTCACCAGTCCTCAATGGTATTTGCCAGTTATATCATGGTCCCACAACCATACATAATTCACAGTTACATAGGCGCACTCGACCTATAACTGAGGTTGATTGGAACATTTGAGTTTCCATTTATCCATATGGAATTTTGGACTATATCTATATTGCATGGGATATCTTTTATTTGGAGTGACTAACAGGACAAATCACTAATTAACAAGTGAGGAGAAATTCTCCTATAGCAAAGTCAACACAGAATTTTTTGTCAACTCACATTGAAACATTTAATTAAGGCTGTTAGTCAAATATCAAAGTTGTTTCAAGGTTATACTTGGCATAGGTTTTGTCCACAGTGACTACATACACAGTTCCAAGTGGTTTTCTATAGCCGACAGCAATTTGATTTTACATGAATTGACTTTTAGTGAAACTTGTGCTTTCTCCTAGCCAATGTTTTGATCAAACAGGAAGTCATGTACAGCATGTACTGTGCTGCCACAACGTATATGTAAACTACCAAACCAATGAAAAACATTATGAATCCAATATGTGACCTTGAACTCAGGAATTCATTATGCTGCTTAACAGCTGCTCTTCATGATAATTTATATCTCAAAAATGTTTTAGAGGAGCAGTATATCTGCTTCTTGAAGCTTTTTGAGACAGCACCAGTGCACCAAGCCAGTACGAGTATGTACAGCCAAAGACAAGTAATTGAAATACATTTGTGAAAGAAGTATCTTTGTCATGCGCCCCGGGGCGTGTGAAGAACTTGTTAAACAGGCTGGTAATCTTGGAGCAGTGCCAAAGGTCTGGTTGTCCTACGTCTGGTTGCCCTTGTCAACTTATTTTTGTCTTACTGGTCTAAAGTTAAAACTGACAGAAGTGCGGAGGGAAAAGTGTTACTAAATTGGCCTGTAAAATGCATGTAGAGTACCCACTTGATGAAAAGTCCAAATAAGTTTATGATTTAAAAAAATTAGGATATTATTTTCTTAATACATATTGATATATGTAATCAACTGTTACATTGGATTTCTCATTTTGCCTTCACTTGGATTTACTGCTCATTTGTTTGACTGCTAACATAATATATAAATGTTTTGACGCACCAGTGGGTAATGCTTATTGCTGTTATAATGCGCTTTAAGTATACATGTATTTGTTCTCATCCTCATGTTTACTGATCAGTCCCTGGAGAATGTGCGAAATGGCCAGACATTGTTGGGAAGCTCTGCGTAATTAACTAGTAGCAAGCAACTGCTGTATAGATGTCTAACCATGGCAAAATATGGCTGGAAGTGGCAGCATAGTATTATGATCCAGTTTAATCGTTGATACGAACAAAGCAGTGTTTTTACAGGGAAATGCTACCATGCATGTCTGGATGCCATTAAGAAGGGGTGGGATGTCATAACTTGGCTGTTTAGCACATTAAATGGGGTGCACAGGGAGGTGGTGTATCTTTTCACAGATATTGGCTCCATGGCAAGGTGTATGTCAGGGATGAGTGATTGGCCTTGTCATGCAACCAAAGCCTTTTTGGAAACACTCACTGAAAGACTTATGACCAGGGAGCATCATTTTGCCTCTCATTTTCAAATATTGCTGGTGAGTTTCAGGGGTGAATAGTCCAATCAATAACTAATACATTTAATCATAAATAAGGGGGGCGATGTTCTGGACAAAGTTAGCTATGATCAGGTAACCAGGAAAGGCACAAGACTAAGTCACGCTTTCAAACTAAAATCATTACCATGATTTTTTTTTAAATATATGAAATTCATTGTAATGGCCCTGAGACAATAAAAACCAACCTAGCTAACTATTGAGTAGTGAATATTGATATTGTGTTATAGGCGTAATAAACTGAAGAAGTGATATTGATAAAGTCACTCTCAAAATGACTGCATTTCAATCACAATGAAAATGTGTCCATAATGAGATATTTCCAGTAGTCTGTTTTTATTTGTATGAGGGGATTTGTTTTGACACTTGATCTGGTTGTGGTAATTACCACCGTCCCCTATCACCCTACAGTTGTGTTCAGGTAACTGGGGGACATCCATAATGAGGGAAAACAATAGCTGTGTAGAAGGCAGCCACTTACTTCTGATGTCCCTCTGGCACTATGCATGCGTAGCAGTGAATTTATTGCCTCAGTATGGGGACCCACTGCGAAAAAGGACATTTTAGAAAACAGAAAAAGGAAATTAGTTCCAAGGCGACACTTGCATATTCTCTGCAGTAAAGCAAAAGTGGCATTAGTCCTCTTCTGCGTTGCTCTGACACACTCGAATACAACAGATGCTTTCCTTGACAGTGTGTTTGCTACCACTCTGCAGAAAGTGCTTGCAATAACCCAAATGGAATATATATCACATGTATATTTGGCCCACTTGACTGTAACTGCTAGTATCCTGTATTCAATACACATTCTCCTAGTGTGGTATGATACACACTGCACATCCATGGAAAGATGAAAACCCCTGCAGAACACCTCCAGATTTGATTTTATACAAGTCAGAAACATAACCTGGACAATATATCATGTACATGAAGCAAGAAGCTTATTATGATTCATGAGGAAATGGTTGGCCAGGATGAATTGCACAGCAAACTTTGTAGAGTGTTTGGGGAGGACTCTGGTCCAAGCCAGTGCTAGTGGGTGATGGTGGCCATTGTGGGCAATGGATGACATTGCTTGCTGAAAACATTTGGCTGTTCGCAATCTAATAAAAAATGAATGACCAACCGCCAAAAGCAAAAAGTTAGTGATAAGGATATTGATGTTGCCGACATAGTTTAGATTCGCTTAGGCAGTACTCCATACGACGGACTAAAGAAGCATAGATTAGTAGCTGTAATTTCAGACCTGTTCATTGAACATCACTGCCTTGGAAGTTGGAACACCGCTGTAGAGTGGGATGCTTTCTAAGGCTCTTATATCAAAGGAAACCATTCAAGGTCCAGGTTGTCCAGCAGTGAGGCACATCCCATAATGCCTTACACTCCTCAATAGCTGCCCTCAAATGTGTCTCAGCTGGTCAGTCCTTGTTAATGGCAGCTTTATCGTTGTTTCGTGGACAACCACAGTAAAACAAAGGACAGGGTTGCTGCTTGTCATGGTGCAGAATGCTAATTAGCTGGACGCTTTGCTATTCTATAGTATCTATAGCTATAGCAAGCAAGTTAATTGTCAGCCATCACTTTATAGCTTCAAGGAGATTTCAGGGCATGTTTTGCATCCTGTTGATCTCATTGCTTCTCTTAAATTTTACCCAATCAAGCAATTGCACAACACCAAGTAAAAACCTACGTCCTGTCATGGTACAAGGAAGTCAATTATGTTGTTGATCACCTTCTGACCTGCTCCTTAACTAACCTCTGGACCACAGCAGACTTAGCATTTTTTCGCATCTTGCAGCATTGAGTGAGTGGAGGGACGTTGTCCACATCCAATAACGTCTTTAGAGCTCAGGCCAGTTCCAGCACATTCCATAGGCTGTCTGACCTGCAGGGATTCCACAGCTGACAGTGGCTGACAATGGCCACCTGACTAACCTTGCATCACAATGACTGTTGATGCGACCAGCTGCTTTCTGACCATAATGGCTTCCTCTTCAACAATAACAACCTTTTCAAGACCTTCGGAGATTTCATCTGCAATTGACCATTAAAGAACCAATTGCCAAAGTTCATATGGACTGTGACTGTGTGAAATTACCGGCAACTAATCCATACAATTCCATGTTATTGGAGAATTTCTTGGCAAACAAAAATGAAGAAAAGACGAAATTATGGCAGGTTGTTCATCATTATCAGTAAATGGGTAAAAAATGTCTGTGTCTTAAAAGGTTTTAAAGAGGAAATTAGACCTTTTAGCATGAGATGGTGTGGCTTGCTTTACAGCACGAAGGCTGTGGCTGAAGCAAGACAGGGCTTAAATAAGGCAGGATTACTGCTTTAACCTGTTACTTGATAAATTGAGACCAGTCAGTCCACGTACATTCTCACAAATTTAAATCCCTCCCTTATATTGTTATATAAAGTGGGCCTACTAGGAATATGCTCTTAAATTTAATCTAAAGTGTGACATTTAGGTTATGTGCTTCATTTTTATTTGCACGAATTGTCTTCAGGTTTGGGCTAGAATTGTTTTGGTGAACCCAGTAACGATTTTGACATTAATCTTAGGTGAAGATTTATTATTAAAACAATAATAGTATCTTGATGGTGACATAATATACATGTATTCTTTAAAATCTTTAGATATCTTGATATTACCAAAGAGGAATACCATGCCAGCTGCGCATTTGTTTGAATATTTGGCAATTTAATGGCAAAACAATGTAATTAAATGTGCGCTCCTTCAAGAAGATAATGGTTGGAAAATTATGTTCTAGCTGTAATGCCTCCTAAACATGCCACAGACCAAATATTGATGCATAAACTGATCACATGGTCAAATTGATTCTTGACCAGTCTCGAATGATATTTGCCAGTTTTCTGTCAACTTCTTATGAATCCAAAACACAAAAGTACTCAATAAACCCTTTACGACTTGGTTTCAAATTGTATTTTTTGAAAAACGGAAACGTGACATTTGTTGGGTCTCTCCATGGTACAATGACAGCTGCTCCTGCTTCTGAATGTGAAAGGAATAGATGTCCTTGGGAACCATGGTCCAACGGACCATGGTTCCTAGGGAAAGAATATCCAATGGACAGTTATTCCTGGGATAGAATACCCTACCAGGATTAGATATCCTGGACATCTTGTCCCAGGAATATGCATCCAGACATTCGTTCCTGGGACTGAGTATCCAGACATTTATTCCTGGGAGGAAACATCCTGGTGTCTCATTCCTAGTAATAAATATCCATATATATGCCCGAACCATGGACATTCATGCAAAGATATCCTGACTCTTCATAACTAGTACTTAACACTTGTCCCACATATATATTATATATGTGGGCATTTTGGACAGCTTTTCCTGGGAATTATGGTCCGGACATACTATCCCAGGAATATTGATACCAAGACAATTCATTCCGAGGACAGACTGTCCTCAATGCTGTGATTCAGGACCAATTTTCCCAGGAAAATGTGTCTGGATGACCTTTCCCAGGAAATGCTATTCCAGGATGTTCTATCCTGGGATACCCTGTCTGCAATGATCAATTTTCAGGACCATTGTTCCTTAGTTTTAAAGGTCTAGGCATTCTGTCCCAGGAAGAAATGACATGGACAACTATTACTAGTATATAATGTCCCCGACACTGGAAATGGACCATTAGAACCAGGACATAGTCTATTTTTCCTCCTCACAAGACACATCTTCCCGAGTGCTGGCTCTTTTTTCCTAGGACCGGTTGTCCACCCGGTCACTCTTGCCTAGTATAGATTGTCCTAACACATTATTTCCCAGGAATAAAGGTCCAAAGGACACTCAGTCCCTGGACACTGGTTACTACCACACCGGCAATACAGGGTGGTCAAGAAAAAACTTGACTCACTTTCTTTGGCATAGTTCTATAAATTTTTGTGCTATTACTATCCAATCTTTTCGAATGTAAAGAGAATAGCCATGGCGACATAATCATCTGTAGTTGTTCTCCTGGGACAAGATGTGTAATCTTGAGCTATGATTTTGCAGAAATAAAAAAAAAAGCCATTTGCACACATCTTACTGCTCCGTATGCAAGGCATTGCTATCAATTCAAATATGTTACCAATGTTTTCATATTCTTACAGTTACTTAGAGTTCTTCAGAGGTGTTTGGTCCCAGGATTTCAGCTCTCTTCGATTGAAACTCAGTCCTGTGGTGAGCTTGAAAGAGAACAAGGTTGATAGAAAATGCAAGCTACCATAGTTTGTCAAGATGTGTCTCCTGTCGTAACGCCTTATTGAAATTAGAATCAAGAGTAGAAACATAATACTGAGATTCCTACCTGAACGTAATGCAAGAATGAGACTGATTGGATAAGAATTCACCGAGTTGTGCCTCATGGGCCAAAGACTGTAAAGTTTTTTCTTGACCACCCTGTAGACAATAGAAAATAGACAATCATTATTTTGTTTGTGCAACTAGGACAAAACGACCAAGAAATTGGCTGGTGTCACTGAAAATTCAGTATTAATAAAGTAACAAAATAAAAATTTAAAAATTATTGAAAATTAAAACAAAATAAAAACGTAAACTTTTTATGAGACAACAATTTTAAAAAGCTATCTGCAATAGTAGAAATGTCAACTTTAGATAGCCTTTGTTTGAAAACACTTATTTCATTTTCGAGGTGAATGCCAATTCGTATTTTATTGAAAATGGCAAAGCCCATTGCTGAAATTTAGCTTAAAAACCACAAGTCAGATGATACTCGGATGGACTTGTGTGCATGGGTAATGCCTGGGACTACTTTGGGCTTGGGTCTGTTTTGGCTTCATGAAGGCTGCGAACGTGTACACTGTATGAGCTTTTATAGTGTATGTTAATCAATGTCAGTCTCGAAAGATTTATAGCACAGAGTGACATCCTATGATGAGCCAAGCTGGTTGCAAATGCTTGACAGAACAGCTGTCATTGTCGATAGCAACCACGGATCTAGTCTGCAGCCTTTGCCGATTGTGATCATAGGTCGCCTCATCAGCAGGGCTTTGGAGTCGGGTGATAAGGGAACCGACTCCGACTCCCGACTCCTTTGACTTTCTGAAAAGCGACTCCGACTCCGACTCCGACTCCTTAGGTCTCCTGAATTCCGACTCCAACTCCGACCCCTGACTCCGCTTATCGGCATTTTTGCACATTAATATTACTTGATTAACAGACATGAAAAAGTCATTCTACAAAGTTTTCATAGGATTTTTTGCATGAGTATTTGCTTTGGAAGTTTTAAGTAAAATTTGGAGTTCATTTAACATTGTTGAAACTGTGTTTTTGTAAACTATATTAACTATTTTAGGAGTCAGGAGTCAGCACTTTAATTTTCGACTCCGACTCCAACTCCGACTCCACGTGAAAATCAAAGTTCGACTCCGACTCCGACTCCACCCAAAAACCTCCGACTCCACGACTCCGACTCCCGACTCCGACTCCAAAGCCCTGCTCATCAGCTATACTACCAGCAGAATCAACACTAGCAGCAGTCCTGTGAAGATGATCACCTTGTGACCATCAAATGCCACTTTGTCAAACTTTTGATTGCCTTGTTGGTAATTAATCCTCCACACATCCACGTTTACCATAACCTTGACCACTTTCCACCAGGAATTCATTATGCTACCAAATTGCTACTCTTCATAATTATTTTCCCTCTCAATGCTTTAGAGGAGGAGTGCCTTCTTGTAGCTTTTTAGGACTGCACCAAGCTTGCATGTTCAACCCGACACAAGTAATTTGAATACTTAAGAGAAGAGAAAGAAGTATATTTTGTCATGCTCCCCATGCATGTCAAGATAAAGAGGCTGACAATCTTGTGTTTAGGCCCACTAGATCGTAGATCAGGCAAGATTTAGTCTGGCTGACAGTCTGGTTCAATGCCCTCAATAATTGAACCATGATTAAAGTGATCGCAAAAGCCTGCAAGGACCGCTTTATTAGATATCATGGAAGTTGGTGTATAGGATGGTTGTATTAGATGCCCCCAGCTATCACTGAGCAGGCCATTTATAAAACAGATCAAACTGGAAATGGCAACACTCTGGGATCTTGTCCTTTGACGGTGGCCAAGGTGGCATATTTGTTTCTTGTTGTAGCAGTGCAAAAGGTCTGGGTGTCCTACGTCTGGTTGTCCTTGACAACTTAATTTAGTATTACTGGTCTAAAAGCTAAAGCTAACAAAACATGCGGAGGAGTAAGTGTGCTATGTTATAAAATTGGCCTGTAAAATGCATGTTGAGTACCCGCTTTATGGAAAGTCCAAATTAGTTTACGATTAAAATAATTAGGATATTATTTCCTGTAATACATGTAGGGGAGAGCGGGGCTGGTTGTCACAGGGGCAGGTTGTCACAGTGTGTAAAACTTAAACATCCTACTATTTCTATATAAAGCATGCAGGAGCACTGCCATTCTGTATGAATGGCAAAAGGGGAGTGACTTAAACCTATCTGGTGAATATATACCTATATCAATCGAAATCTTGATGTGATATTGGACATTTTTTAAAATTCAGAATTCGGGGCAGGTTGTCACACTTTCGGGGCAGGTTGTCACACTCTCGGGGCAGGTTGTCACACTTTTGGTTATGAGCTCGAATGCAGGAAGTGGAACTCTGTAGGGCAAATCTTGACCAAGAATAGTTATTTTGGACATATGAGGAATCCTTTACTTGCCGAGTGAAGACCTTAACAAACATGCTACTGTGTACAAGAGTACTGCAAATGAAGGCTTACCAATCAGTAGGAAAGCATTCTGATACGGTGTAGGATTTTTACCTTTTTTTTGGAAAATTTTACATATAAATTTGAAATCGATTTATTTAAACACAATGCAATATCTGCATACATCTTCAGTCATCAATAGCTTGTATAAAGCACAAATTTATATTTGTGTTAGTTTTTTTGGTTTAAAAGCCTGGTCCTAATAGGTAACAACCAGCTCCAAAAAGTGTGACAACCTGCCCCGCCTTTTTGTGACAACCTGCCCCGACTGATGAAAATTCCAAAAACGGGTGACCAAGGCCGTTGTTATCAAAATTTTTACTATTTGTTCTAATGATGATTTAAAGAAATGTTTATATGGTAAGTGTATTAACTGTATCTTTTTCAACAACTATTTGATAAAGACTAGCATTGCATGCAAGTTAAAGGTAAAAAATTACTTTTTGTGACAGGAAATTTTTAACAGTCCTTGTGCCTACCAGACTCCCTTCCAGGGGTCAAGATTTTTCAAAAAGACTCCAGTGGGTTATAAAAGCAAAAAACAATGATTGGTTGAGCTGTGTGACTGTCTAGTTTAGTGCAATAAAAAGTGTGACAACCTGCCCCTGTGACAACCAGCCCCTGTGACAACCAGCCCCGGTCTCCCCTACCTACATGTAATATTGAAGCGTGTAATCAGCTGTTACATTGGAGTTATCATTTGGCCTTCATTTGAGTTTGCTGCTCATTTGCTTTGACTGCTCATTTATAAATGTTTTAATGCACCAGTGGGTAATGCTTATTGCAGTTTATTAATAATGCGCTTCAAGTATGTACTTATTCTCATCCTTGTGTTTACTGATTAGTCCCTGGAGAATCTGCGAAATGGCCAGGTATTGTTGGGATGCACTGCTTAATTAACTGGTAGCAGGCAACTGCTGTATGGATGTGTAGCCATGGCAAAACATCGCTGGAAGCTACCATGCATGCCAGGATACCATTAAGAGGGGGTGGATACCATAACTCGCTTTAGCAGTGCCAAAGGTCTGGTTGTCCTACGTCTGGTTGTCGTTGGCAACTTAATATAGTCTTACTGGTCTAAAAGTTAAAGCTGACGAAAATGTGCAGGGATAAGTGTGCCATGTTACATAATTGGCTGGTCAAATGCATGTTGAGTATCTACTTCAATGAAAAGTCCAAATCAGTTTATGATTAATATAACAAAAGTAAATATTATTTTGTGTAATACATGTAATATTCATAATCAACATCGGAGTGCTCATTTAGGCTTTATTTGATTCGACTGCTCATTTGTTTTAATTGCTCATTTACTAAATTTTTCAATGCACCAGTAGGTAATGCTAGTTTCTGTTGAAATTAATAATGCGCTTCAAGTATGTACTTATTCTCATCTTCGTGTCTAATGATCAGTCCCTGGAGAATATGCGAAATGGCCAGGTATTGTTGGGATGCACTGTGTAATTAACTGGTAGCAGGCAACTGCTGTATGGTTGTCTAGCTATGGCAAAATATGGCTGGAAGCTACCATGCATGTCAGGATACCATTAAACGGGGGTGGATGCCATAACCTGTTTAGCACATTAGTGGGATGCACAGGGAGGTGGTGTATCCTTTAACAGAGATTGGCTCTACACCAAGGTGCATGTCAGGGATGAGTGATTGGCCCTGTCATGCAACCAAAAATGTCCAAAGGCTTTTTGGAAACACCCACTAAACGACTTATGACCACTATTGACCAGGGAGGATCATTTTGGCCCTCATTTTTAAAATACTACTGATGGGCTCCATGGATGAATAGTGCAATCAATAACTTGTACATTTAAACACAATGAAGCGTGGTGCAATGTTCTGGAAAAAGGTAGGCCTAACCATTATCAGGTAACAGGTAAGGCACAGGACTAAAATCCTTTCAGCATCATACACATGATTGCATTTTTAAAACAGATTAATTGTATTGCAATGGCCTTCAGACCATAAACACCCTCATATATACCTATTGAGATAGTGAATATTGATATATACTGAAGTAGGCATGATAACTTAAAGCAGCGATATTGATAAAGGCCCTCTCCTAATATGGCTAGCTGTATTTAAATCACAATGCAAATTTGTCCAAAATGAGATATTTCCAGTGGCCTGTTCTGATGACACTTCATCTGGTTAGGGCAATTACCACAACCCCCAATCACGTACCCTGTAGTTGTGTTCACACTTTAATTTGCAGCAGAGATCGGGCAACTGGTTGACATCCGTAATGTAGAAAAACAATAGCTGTGTAGTGTGCAGCCAGTAACTTCTGATGTCCCACTGGCACCATATGTGATGTATGCGTGTGTAGCAGTGGATTATTGCCTCAGTTTTGCAAAAAAGAACATTTTTGAAAACAAAAAAAGGAAATTAGTTCCAAGGCGACATTTCATTAGCATATTCTCTGCAGTAACGCAAAAGTGGCATTAGTTCTCTTCCGCGTTGCTCTGACACACTCCAATACAACCGATGGATCATTCCTTGACAGTGTGTTTGCTACCACTCTGCAGAAAGTGCTGGCAATAACCCAAATGGAATATATATCACATGTATATTTGGCCCACTTGACTGTAATGGGCGTCTTGTATCCAATGCACATTCTCCAACTGTGGTGCGATACACACTGTAGTGGTCTGTAGTGGTCTGTAGATCCATGCAAAGTCACTGGAAAGGTGAAAAACCCTGCGGAACACCCCCAGATTTGATTTTATGCAAGTCAAAAAACATAACCTGGACACTATAGTATGTACATCAAGACATGGCCGGAGCGGGATTCAAACCCACGTCCTCATGTGTACAAGGCGGGGATGCTGACCATTGTAACGCGGAGCCACATTTTATGATTCACAAGGAATGGTTGAGCGGGGTGAATTGCACGGCAAACTTAGTTGAGTGTTTGGGGAGGACTCGAGTCCCAAGCCAGTTCTAGCGAGTGATGGTGGCCGTTGTGGGCCATGGACAACATTGTTTGCTGAAAACATTTGGCTGTTCACAATCTAATAAATCATGAATGACCAACTGCCAAAGGCAAAAAGTTAGTGATAAGGATATTGACGTTGCCGACAAAATTTAGATATGCTCGGACAGTACTCCATATGACGGGCTACAGAAAAATAGATAGTCAGCTGAAATTTCAGACCTGTTCATTGAACATTACAATGGCGCTGCAGAGTGGGATGTTTTCTAAGGCTCTTATATCAAAGACAAACCCATCAAGGTCCAGGCCGTCCAGCAGTGAGGTACATCCCATAATGCCTAACACTCCTCAATAGCTGCCCCCAAATGTGTCTCAGCTGGTCAGTCCCGGGTAATGGCAGCTTTATTGTTGTTATTTTTTGACAACCGCAGTGCAACAAAGGACAGGATGGCTGCTTGTCATGGTGCAGAATGCCAATTAGCTGGACGCATGGCTATTCTATAGTATCAAAAGCTATAGTGAGGGAAGCAAGCAAGTTAGTTGTCTGCCATCACTATTGCTTCATGAAGCTTTGCTTCAGGGATTAGGAGTGTAATTGCATCCTGTTGATGCCGTCACTTCTCTTAAATTTAACCCATTCAAATAACTGCAACACCACGTAAAAGCTTGTGTCCTGTCATGGTACTAGGAAGTCAATTATGTTGTTGATTATCTTCTGACCTGCTCCTTAACTAACCTCTGGACCACAGCAGACTTAGCATTTGTTCGCATTGTGCGGCATTGAGTGAGTGGAGGGACATTGTCTACATCCAATGACGTCTTTGGAGCTCAGACCACTTTCAGCACATACCATAATAGCTAGGCTGTCTGACCTGCAGGGATTCCACAGCTGACAGTGGCTGACAATAGCCATAGTGACTAACCTTGCATCACAATGACTAACCTTGCATCACAATTACTGTTGTGTTGATGACCACCAACTACTTTCATGGCCACAATTTCTTCCCCTTCAACAATAACAACCTTAACAAGACCTTTGGAGATTTCATCTATGATTGACCATAAAAGGACCAATTGCCAAAGTTCAAATAGACTTTGACAGTGTGACAATCACTGGGAGCCAATTCATACAATTCCATGTTCTCAGGAGTCAGGTTCATAGCCTGGGCTGAATCCAAAGGGGGGGGGGGGTTGGGCAGAGACTTGTCCAGAGGCATGTGAACCCCGGAAAACTGCAGACGATTTGAGATTTTTACATGTTAAAGTATTTTCAGTCAAATGAAGCCCCACTGCAGGCCATGACCATGTGTTCTGCACTTACAGTTACAGCAGTGGATGTCCAGTGCAAACCTACAAGGTTACACCCACACAAGGTTGTGTATATGCAGCAATGTTTTGTCTCATAGTTTGCACCGCCCAGCCAGAAGCAGGCTTCCTGTCAAAGTAGGATCATTTGTCATAATGTCTTGTCAATTCAGATCCAGCTTGCCTCTGCAGGCTGCAAAATACAACATCATTTCATATTACCATGAAAGAAAGTAGATTGTAGCATGATATTTGTGAGCTGGGCTCATTCCCAGCTTAATGAATCAGATATATTCCATTCTATTTATATAAATGAACTATCCTGGTAAATTGGCAATTCTGGCCTTCAGAATGGCCCCAAACCTAGCCTTCACAACTTGCCAGTAATCTGAGAATTTCTTCGCGAACAAAAATAAAAAGTGGTAATGATGGCATATTGTTCATCATTATCAGTAAATGGATAAAAAATGTCCGAGTCCTAAAGGTTAAGGAAATGAGACCTTTTAGCGTGAGATGCTGTGGCCTGCTCTTTGGCACGAAGGCTCTGGTTGAGGCAAGGTGACGCTGAAGAGAGGCTGGATTTATTCTTTAAACTGTTCAAATTGACTCAAAGAAGCCTTCACTTTCGGGTTAGAATTGTATATTTT
This sequence comes from Platynereis dumerilii, assembly GCA_026936325.1. Taxonomy (NCBI): domain Eukaryota; kingdom Metazoa; phylum Annelida; class Polychaeta; order Phyllodocida; family Nereididae; genus Platynereis; species Platynereis dumerilii. Next base: position 3,889,216 of record JAPTHN010000007.1, read on the forward strand.
TGATAAACCCAATTTTGATATTAATCTTTTGGTGATGATTTAATCTTTGAATAATAATATTATCTTGTTATCACTTTGGGTGCCCTAATTGCCATTGAATGATTTCCAGGGTATTATTTTCTGTAGTACATGTTTGCCTCTAAATATCCCACACCAGTGATGATGGGGCGTAAAACACAAACTCATTTACTCACTCACTTCTGTAATAGGCCCTACATGTTATATTGTCAATTAACATTTGAGTTCTCATTTGGCCTTCATATGGTTTGACAGCTTTTTTTTATTGTTCCTTTATTAAATGTTTCAATGCACCAGAGGGTAATGCTTATTGCTGTAAACTTATCAATAATGTGCTTTAGTATGTAATACTATGTATTCATTCTCATTCTTGTGTTTACTTATTAGTCCCTGGAGAATGTGCGAAATGGCAAGGCATTGTTCGAATAACCTGAAGAAGTGACATATTGATAACGTCTCTCTCACAATGACTGCATTTCAACCACAATGCAAATGTGTTCACAGTGAGATACTTCCAGTACTGGACCGGTAGCTGTTCTGTGTGTAAAGGGATTTGTTTTGACACTTCATCTGGTTATGGTAATTACGAACGCCCGAACCACCTACACTACAACTGTTGTGTTCACACTTCCATTTTTGCTGTAGAGATCAGGCAACTGGGTGATATCCATAATAAAGGAAAACGATAGCTCTGTAGTGTGCAGCCACCCACTTCCGATGTCCCTCTGGCACTATGAATGTGTAGCAGTGGATTTATTGCCTAAGTATTGGACCCATGGCAAAAAGGAAATTTTTGAAAACAAAAACAGGAAATTAGTTCCAAGGCAACATTTGCATATTCTCTGCAGTAAAGTGAAAGTAGCATTAAAGTCAAGACATTTTATTTTGGCAGTAAGTTTTTAGTCAATAAAAGAACTTCTTGACCTGTGTTGACAGCAATGTTATTCTAATGGGACTACCTCAAAACCAGGACTACAACATGCCAATACTTCCAAATGTTTATGAAACTGTTTGGTCAAGGTGTCAGGAACAGGAGGAGATAAGTATTTTTGTCAAGAGTAAGGTATGTTTTTAATTATCAGCCAAAAACTTACTGCCAAAATAAAATGTCTTTGACTTTAGTCTTCATCTGTGTTGCTCTGACAGTCTGAAACACTCCAATACAACAGATGAATTCCTTGACAGTGTGTTTGCTATCACTGACTCTGCAGAAAATGCTTGCAATAACCCAAATGGAATATATATCACATGTATATGTGGCCTACTTGACTTTAATGGGCGTCTTATATTCAATACACACTCTACAACTGTGGTATGATACATCCATGGAAAGGTGAAAAACCCTGCAGAACACCCCCAGATTTGATTTTATACAACTCAAAAACACAACCTGGAAGATATAGCATGTAAATGTAGAAAGAAGCTTATCATGATTCATGAGGAAATTATGGTGCTGGCCAGTACCCTTGCCTGGCTGGCCAGGCTGAATTCCACGGCAAACTTTGTTGAGTGTTTGGGGAGGACTCTAGTCCAAGCCACTAGCTGCTAATGGATAATGGTGGCCATCGAGGGCCGAGGAACATCGCTTGCAGAAAAAATGGCTGTTTGCAATCTAATAAATCAAGAATGGCCAACTGCCAAAGGCAAAAAATCAGTGATAAGGATATTGATGTTGCCGATAAAATTTATATTTGCTCTATAGCAGTACTCCATACCATGGACTAAAGCAACATAGATTAGTTGTGTAATTTCAGACCTGTTCATTGAACGTCACTTCCTTGGAACACCACTGTGGAGTGAGGTGCTTTCTAAGGCTCTTATATCAAAGGCAACCCCATCAAGGTTCAGGCCATCTAGCACTGGACCAGCAGTGGGGTGCATCCCATATAAACCCCAACACTCCTCCACCACTGCCCTCAAATGTGTCTCAGCTGGTCAGTCCCAGTTAACAGTAGCTTTATTGTTGTTACTTTGACAACTACAGTAGAGTCAAGGATGGTAAATCCGTCCAGGAGGGTAAATCCGTCCACCCTCTATTATATGGTTATAAATATATCTGTTTCAGCTGTGTGAGTTTTATAAGCAAGAGAAAGTAGTTGTTCGACTACCTTGGCCGTTTTTTGGTGTTTTCAGCAATTTAAATAACATTTCAGGTAAATTAAAAAACAAAGGATGAAGTACAATCAAATTCTGTGACGTCATCACTGCCCTTTTGAGCTTTTCAGAAGTTGGACTTACTAGCATTGTATTCCTATTTTTTGTTATCAAACGAATGTATTTAAGATAAGAGTCAGTTAATGAGATGCAAAATTCAATTATTCTTGCAGGATTTATAAAATTGTGACACATTGAAATGAAATACAACAAAAATAAAAGTGGACGGAATTTCCATCAATATTTCAGAAGTGGCTTGATTTTGGGTTTGTAAATCCGTCACCCACATAAAATAAACTTTTATAGTACTTTTATGTCTTTAAATAATCATAAATTGCATTTCCCTGATTACAGAATTTGGATAGGAACAGTTATACCACTTTGATTGGGTTAAAAGGTTCTATAATTGTAATTGAGGGGGTCAATTGAAATTATTCAAAGTGAACTTAACCTGTATTATTTAATTATTCGATTACAAGTGTATTCAGCGACAACTTATTTACAAAATGACAGAAAAACCTTTGTAAGACTATAAATATTTTAAAACTTGGAAAAATAACAAGATATGATAAGTGAGGGCTGCCCTATGGCCTGTGGACGGATTTACCATCCTTGCTGGACGGATTTACCAGCAGGGTGGACGGATTTAGGTGACCTAACCTTCAATCTTTGTTGCCATGGTTTCAGGCAAACATAATCTGAATGTTTGACTTTTTTTGACTGCTGACCATAGTATGGAATATGCCCCTTCAAATGAACTGATTTTTATTTTTGTATCTATTACCTTTTTCTTTGAAATATAGTTTCAGCCAAAAGTGGACGGATTTACCCTCCTTGACTCTAGCCTACAACAAAGGACAGGATGGCTGCATGCTTGTCATGGTGCAGAATGTAGGGCTCTATATCGTTGCCGACATTCGATACGATACGTATCATCGATACACTTGATCAATACACGATTTGTACCGTCGGTCCGCAATTTTGGGCCGATCTGCATTTTAGAAATACGCAACGCGGCAAACCGAATTTTTGGCCCGGAAAGTCGGATCTCGCATCAGAGCGGACGTCAAGATGACGCCGTGCTCGAGTTCATTTCATGATTTTGTGGACATTTTCTGTCAAATCTCGGCAATAAAGCGACTTTTTGAGCTGGATTTGGCGTTATTGAACCGAACCGACAGTGCTGCTTTGAAAACCGGTTTGGGAACCGACCAGACTGTACCGGTACGGCCGGTATTTATTGAACCGGTGTACACCCCTAGCAGAATGCCAATTAGCAGGATGCAATGCTATACTATGGTAGCTAATTGTCTCCTGCCACTTTATTGCTTTATGGAACTTTGCTCTTGCAGCTTCGGAGTGTTTTTGCATCCTGCTGATCTCATCACTATTAAAAATTTTATTTTATTTTGTCATGATCCAGACAAGTTAATTTCGTTATTGATCAACTTCTGACCAGCTGACCAGCTGCATTGATAAACCAAACATCCTTCTCAGGGCTAGAAAAAAAGTGGATTTCCAGGCAATGATAAAAATAATGTTGAAATTCCATGGAATTAGAGATGTCATATCTCCAAAGACACGTGACGGTAGCATCATTAAAATCACAAGCCGTTTTTGAAAATTGTGTACCCTCTTCCAGAATTTAGAGAGAGCGATATTGAAGATTTTCAGACAATGTCATGCCTGAATTCTCCACTTTTTCCAGTCATGATACTTCCATATATGGCTAAGAATTTGAAACTGCTACCATGGACATATAAATTTCGACTTCAGCTGACATATTTTAAGTTAATGCCATTTCATACATCCCATTTTTTGCCTTATATTTCCCAAATATGGATCTCAAAAAATTAATTTGTGACTTCATTTTTCCTAATTTTAAGTGTTCAAAAAAGCGTAACAGAGTTGTCCACTTTCACTGTTTGACCGCCTGTATCTTGAAAACTATGGCAACCAGCAGCACCATTTTTTTTTTGCATGAAGAGTATCCACAGCTTAGTGACCTGGAAAAAATATTACCCACAATGCATCAATGGATAATTTTTTACGGTTCGTCGATATAACAGGGTGTTACCGGACAATTTTGGCTGTTCAACCAACTTTAGTTGGGGTCCGAGTTATGCCAGCACCAAACCGATGGTTTTATACATTTTTCCACAACGGGAGGCAATTTTCTGAAGCATTACATAGCCTCCATGACCTTTTTTTTATCTCTCAGGATACATGGAGATTTTAGTTGTCCACACAGTTGTCCGCAAAATGTTACATGAGGACTGTGAGGACAACTCAAGGGACAATGCGGACAACTAGAGGACAATGCGAAAAATTTCGAGGACAATGCGGACAATTTAGAGGACAATGCGGACAATTTAGAGGACAATGCGGACAATTTAGGGGACGATGCAGACTATTTAGAGGACAATGTAGACAACTCAATGGACATTGCAGAAAATTTAACAGATATTTCAAGGGGTAGGCTGACAGCCTAATCTGAGCTATCTCTTGGAACAAAAACCAAGGCTGATCAGTGATCATTTTCATTATATTTATTAGATTCTAATTATTGAGATCTAGTACCATCCATATTGCATGGTGTGGCTACCCATGGCACCGTAGCCTGTAGGGCAGTGTAGGCAGCAGGGGGGTTCGAGTCGGGAAACATAGAAACTCCCCAGTGTTCAAAATAAGGGGGGGTCAAAGGGGTTTTGACACCCCCCCCCAATGCTCATGGGACCCCTCAAATACATTTTTCAAAAGAATCAAGCAGTGTTGGAGTCGAGGCCAAGACATTGGAGACCAAGACCGAGGCATGAGCATCCGAGACCGAGGCATTGACCGTCCGAGACCGAGGCATCAGCTATCGAGACCGAGACCGAGGCCGGCTGAACATAAATTATGGTTGACTGCCAAACTATTTTAGCTTGATATATTATCGACATATCACTTACAATAAGGCTATAACATGTGAGGACAACTAGAGGACAATGCGAAAAATTTCGAGGACAATGCGGACAATTTAGAGGACAATGCGGACAATTTAGGGGACAATGCGGACAATTTAGAGGACAATGCGGACAATTTAGGGGACAATGCGGACAATTTTGGGGACGATGCAGACTATTTAGAGGACAGTGTAGACAACCCAATGGACATTTGTTAAACAGTATTGTAGGCCGGCTGAAATTATACTATCAATTCCAATTCATGTGCAGGACTCAATATAAAAAACATTATCTAATGAATTATTCAAATTAAATAATACTGTGCTAAATATTTGGGTTTGGTCAATTTATTTGCATAATGGTTATATTATATGAAATTTAGCCAATGAACAGGCTTGTATTCTCAAACTTAGGATGACCCCATGCATCAAACTTCTAAGTAATGGCCTTTTCACTCTTCTGGAAGTCAAAGTTGTGAATTGCAATCAGATTGCCAACTCTAATTGCCATTATGAGAAATAAAAGCAGGGAACTTCTCATCTTCCTTAATTGCAATTACGAATGTCCTATTGATTCTCCTGTAAATTAAACCTCAATTGCCATAGAGCTAAGGGCTTTAATTGGTTTCAAGCTGGCTTTTCATCTCGGCTGACTTGAAGCAAAGTCTGCTGCTAGACTGACCAACTTCAGCTCACTGCAGCTGAGAGCAAAATCGGCTCGCGGCGGCGCAAAATGTCGACGGCTCCGAGCTCTACCAGTGTTCGAAATAAGGGGGGTCAAGGGGGTTTTGACCACCCCAAATGCTCATATGACCCCCTCAAATACATTTTTCAAAAGAAGCAAGTAGTGTTGGAGTCGAGGCCAGGACATCCGAGACCGAGGCATGAGCATCTGAGACCGAGACCGAGGCATTGACCCACCGAGACCGAGGCATCAGCTGTTGAGACCGAGACCGAGGCCGGCTAACCATAAATTATGGTTGACTGCCAAACTATTTTAGCTTGATATATTATCGACATATCACTTACAATAAGGCTATAACATTGCAATTGAAGATTCACTCAATCACTCAAGTAAAAACACTGACCTGAAGACAATAAGGGGGGCAATCATTGCATTTTTAAAGGACAGGGCGTGTAAATCGTCTCGCTGGGAATAAATTTATTTCTTACGGAAAAAGTGACAGATTAAATTTGTTTTGAGTGTCTGAACACCTTTATTAGGCCTACTTCTCAATCAGACATTGCAGACTGAGACTGAGATAGGCCATCCACCGGAAATTTATTTCAACACAGCTGGGAAAGAATATTTATACTAAGCTTTCTCGGCTTGAATGGAACAACAACGTGAAGGAAAATTAAAAATATTTAATACTCGAGGACTCCAACACTTGAACCAAGAGGGGGTCCTCAAAAAACCCCCCCAAATACTGAATCTGTTCCGAGGAATAAGCATGAAGCCCCAGTAATGCCTTATCAGCTTACAACAACTTCTTGTAATTTATATTCACCAGCAATAGGGTTATAAAACTAATTTTCTGAAATGAAACATGCCTTTAAAACTAATTTTTAGAGCATCAAGAAAAGCTATTAGGCTTCTGGTGGCCCACTGACGGCCCTCCGTCTCAAGGGCTTCTATCCTTCTAGCCTTGCAACTGAGAGACACCCCCAAATGACATGGCCTGTTTCAACCACTGATACTGGAATGTAGATACATCTTCAGCTATTTCTTTAGTAGAACAATTATCCATTTAGCAAGTACACGTTTCCATTAAAAATAACAGATGATGACGATAGATGTATATATACTTGCTAAAATATATGGGCCTATTACATTGATCAGCTTCCTTCTCCTCAATCTCCATTTTGGTAACAACCAGGGATGGACGCATTGGGGGGGGGGTGCACCAGATGAAATTTATGATATTTTTACATGCCAATTATATCGGCACGGCGTCACATTATGTTCGGCTATGAGTTCCGAAACGCAATAACCCAATAGACCCCCCACCAGAATTTTCTGAATCCCCGCCCCCTGGTAATAATCTCTGGACATGGCCGGAGCAGGGTTTGAATGCCTTACCAAACAGGACAGACATGCCAACAACTGTAGGCCTATACTATGGACCATGTGTTGTAAGAGTTGTACCAATAAAACTTCAAGCATTTCAAGGTAGTTTTGCTGAGGGTTACATTAGAATCTATCAAATGTTAATTATAATGATGGTGCCAAGCGTTTGAAATTCTTTATGATCATAATATATCCAAAGTTGTGCGATTGTGGGCTGACCAGATGATTCTTGGATGGGGACAGCGGATTAAAAAAAAATTGTTTGATATATGTACGACACCAAAAGTAGCTTGATCAGCACCGGAGAAAAACTTTTGTTTCCACATTTAGGGTGTTCATCTATCATACCATTAGGTTTAATGTCAAAATTGCAATAAAAAGGTTTGTCGCTCCTTTGCATGTGAAAAATAGTTAGCGTTGCTTCTCCTGTCGAAAAGTTGTTCCCGAGGGTAAAATCCATAGCCCCCTCCTCCAAACTATCATCTTGCAGCAACTTCTCTTGAACCGAGTCCAATTTTCACTGTTTTGTCTCAACGACAAGCCAGCAGGACAATTCGTACAGGCCATAATATTATGCCCAAAAAACAGTGGTGTCCAAATGAGAGTTCATTACTGCAATATTAATATGTAGATTAATTAGTTTTGATGAAATATATACTTTAGAACATGCCAAAATATTACACAGCTTTTATTTTTCAAAAAAATCTCTCACAGTTGTCCTATGAAAAAGAATAAGTGTGGACAACTGATCATCTGAGTTGTCCAACTTAAAAATTATTACTTGACATGAATGAAACATCATGAAGATGCGCACGTCAGGCAATAACATATTAAAATATTCATGAGATTTTAAAATTATACCTACAAATATTGAATTCTTGGAAATATAAATAGTCTTGTCCCAGAGGTGACCAGAGTCAGCATTTGTCTGAAGACTTCTAAAAGCTACATTGTCCATTATCCAAGGACAACATGATTTTGATTGTCCACAAAACATATCTTAGGGTGCTGTACGTGGACAATATTCGGACAACAAATACAAAAATCCACTGCCATTTCCTTTCCTTTGACATTTCATTCACTTTCAGATGTTTTATTCAGTCTCAGAGGCTGCACCAATCAACCCAATTGACGGTTTGTGGATCCGTGCAACGGTTTTAGATTTATAGCTGTTTAAAAAATGTAACCATTGTGGACAACTCTCAAAATTAAAACACCTTATCTGATCTGTAAAAAAAATACTGTATATTGGTCAAAAAAATTATAGGAAAATGAAATAGATTGGCAAGCTGAAGTTAAAAAAAGAAAGAGCATCTGAATTTTTCAATAACTATGAGGGCTACAAAAAACAGCAAACAGATATAGAATATTCAGATGGTGCTCTTTCAAATGACACCAAGTTTTGGAGGTCCAAACCTATTACTTTTTCGCCAAGGAGCTCTGAAATCTTGCTGTACGGTGAAAGGTAGTTTGTCGCGCTAAAATAGGGGTGTTACACAACGTTTAGCTCATCATTGCCAAATACTTTATATTGATAATGTCATTGTTCTTATTTGGCACAAAGGGGATTTTCTGCTTATTCCTCTGGTGTTTAAATCATAAAGATTGGCCAAATAGAAGTGTAGTTACACCTTGTCGTGTACCTAAAAGTCAGTAGAGTTGTCCGCGATAGCAGTTTCAAATTCTTAGCCATATATAGATGCATCCATTTGGGGCCTCTTCATATTATAAGTAGGTTTAGGCCTATTAACACCCTTGATTTAACATCTCTTTTGTCTTATAAAATGCTCAATTATACTTTGTAAGAATTTCCTTGAACTGCTGTAGGCCTAAAAGGCGCTCTTACTCGGTTTAGATCGAGACCAGGCCACTTCAGATTATTATTTTCGACTCTGTGTAAATTGCAGAAGCAAGGAAACGACATTAATAATGCAGTTGATTAAAAAGAGATTTGATTGTGATTCAGTGAGTTCTGTTCAAACATGACAACGACTCGGTGAGTCCACAATCACAAAACCTCTGTTTAATGTCAATAACAAAATTACAATTTTGCAAGGTTTTCTATTTGGAAAGTGAACTCAGTTCAATTTTAATTATTTCATTGCGGGTCTTATTTGCTTTCCTCTCGATTGTTCCTAGAAATTCAATTCAGAAATTCAGATTCATGAAATTGACAGTTTGTGAATTAAAGGTTCTAATAACAGAAATGTGTCTGTCCCTGATGTTATTTTGCAATTTTAAATCACTGAAATAGACGTGTAAGTACAAAAAATATAGTTTCCTCCTATAATGGGCCCTTCCTCTACTCCATTCAAGTGTAAATGGGTACTCAGTAATAGACCATGATCATACTTTATGGCTGCCTGACTGTATGCTTCCTTGGGAGTTGGAGAAGGTTCATGCTTTAATGTGGCCTACTGAGGATGTTAATTGTATTATAAGGTCTGACCTTCAAAGTTGGTCTTTTAAATTACAGAACACTGAGAAAAGCTTGGTGGTGGTTCAAAGGACTATAATTTACCAACTCCAGAGATTGAAATCTGGTATTTAAGAGAAGCTGCTCCATGATCCACTAATGTGGTTGGAAGTTAATGTTCGAGAGTTCTGAAGTATCACAATTACAAAACATCGACGTCAAATCGAAAATTGGAAGTATGTCGTGAAAGATGTGTAAAAAACATGAAACTGCCCAATTATTGCTTTTAATCATCTGCGATTCCAACGACAAGAGAAAATCACTCCAAATGTTGGAGTAAAGCACTGGGCTATAATGCCAATTTTGGTCAAAGCTTCTGTCTTCTGATGATGGAAAACAAGCGTGAATCAATGGAAAGGCAAAGCATTGTGTTACCAGTCTTTCTCATGTCAAAGCTAGGACCACAGAAATCCCAGACAAAGGAACGGTTTGTCGATAACAAGAAAAGGCGACTGAATTAGCTCAATAAAGCAACCTCTTTCATGCTTTAAAATTGCAATCATCCTCCGATGCATGACATTCGTTTAAAATACCATGCAAGCTTTATTTAAAAGTTTCTTGCTTGTTCCTGGTTAATAGTAGGCCTAATTATGAATTAAAATTCCCTTGTTTCCTGTGGCATTGTTAATGAAGTGACAAAATGAAAAGATCACCTTTAGCCTATTGTGAGCAGGTTCTAAAGTTGTTGATTTTATAATTCTCGGGACTGACTGCAGCATGCTCAGAGCAGTGGGTTTTCTTATTTTAAAAAATCCTAATTGATCTTTATTTGATTAAATTGATAAGTGTCTTTGAATGGATCCCACTAGTTCTTGTCAACAGTTCCACGATTGAAGGTGTTGTCCCTCTGCAAACATTAATTAGGCCCATAAAATAGTGGTCAACTTTGTTTGTCTGGGCCCCAAGAGTTACACTTTGTGATATATTCCATTTATCCAAGACAGGCCAACACCACTTGATTCCTCATAGAAAAGGTGGGACATTTTGGTCCTCATCGCCTTTCCCACACACATATATATGCTATTTTGCAAGGCCAGAATGAGAAACTTTTGAGAAAGAATAAATTACCTTGCCACATTGCTGTTCTGTGGCTACTGGACTACTAATTAGTAGTGGTGCCCAGTGATTACTTCTACTTTAATTTACTTGAACTATTGAACATACTAGGCCCTACATGAATAGCTATTTCTTTTCTTTCAAGAAATTTCTCTGATGAGAAAAGAAGACAACTTCAGTCTATTCTTTCTGTGAAATAACAGCTGAAATTTGCATGAGCAGCGGGAACTGGTGCATATAGAACTATAGATTTTTTGCTTCATTGATTTCTTGGATTCTTTAAAATCTTCTCATGTTTGGTGTCTTTCGTGGGAATACTGTAAGGTCAAAAAATTGGTCTGAATTTTATTGCTAATGCAGACCAGTGGCTGATTAAGACACACCCCCTTGTACTTTATAATATGTTGGTCTGACTGTGATGACTGTTGGACAGTGTTGTACTTTGGAGTCTGAAGAAATAAAGCTGGTTATAGGCAGATTTAGTAACAAAGTCACTTTTCCGTCGCATCGGGTTCTTTGGAACTTGGTCCTCAGCAGCCATTTACCAAAGTCTCCGATATCAGTAAATATATTCCGGTAAACCCAATCAAAATGTCGCTTTTAAAAGGCTTTTTGGGATCTCAAAAATGCGAGAAAACAATATTTTTCTTTTTGATAACATATATATAGTCCAAGTGAATAAAACAAAAAGACTGGCTTGAAGAATGAAGACAGGAGTACTTCAATAATAATCTCATTTCCTGAGTATAATTAACTACCTTGCATTAGCATTGTGTTGATGCCAATCATGTAATCTTATAAGCCTAATTTCATTTTTTTTTTTTTTCTATTTCAGGTATGTATGGCTTTGTTTTGCATTGGATTACCATTGGTGTTACCTGGTTTTGCAAGGTGAGTAAACATTGAATTAGTTGTCATGCATCCCAGTCCAGTCTGGACTCTGGAGCTCTGTTTGTACATGTTGTGCTTTACAATCTGATTAATAATCAGGGTTTCTTAATCTGCTTTGTATTACCTTTTTAAATCCCACTCCAGCCTGTAGCTGTTCAGCAAGATATGTATGAAGGATGTTACAGATCTCATTGCGGGATCACAAATGTGCATCAGAGTGAATTATTTAGCAGCAGGGACTGTCCTGGTCAATTTGATGTGTTTATGGGGGTGCAGTGATGAATACTAAATGATGGATGTCACAGGGTCATGTTTGCCACCGGGATATCACACCTGAGGGACAGTCAGAATTGAATATTGATGGGGAAAATATTCCCTTCATAGTCTGTTTAGTGGAGATGTCTATTGTCGGGAGTTTGGTGTAATAAACCTGCAATAAAAAGGCTGACGAAGAAAGATAATCTTGCAAGGAGGCATCTTAAAAGTAAATGCCACCAATTAATTTGTAAAAATTTGCCTATTTGTTTCAATGAGCAATGCAGACTCAAGTGACAAGAAGAGGTCACTAAGAGAACAAGAAAAATTTTTTCGGAAAAAAATATAGCCGATATTTGTAGTTATAATTTGTTTTGCTAGATAATGGGATTTTTAAAAGAGATTTGTTGAGGATTTGATGAGAATTCCATTCACAGCTTCAATTCAATGCTGCAAGTTCCTTCATGTCTGATCTCTTTTATAGCCTTTCTACCTATAGATCTGTCTACAGATCTTCTGTCTGTCTATTATATTTATTTAACCATCTGACAGATGATCTGTGCTATTGGCAGCTCTAAAAGATCTCCTCTGCTCCATGAAAAGAGCCACAATGTAGTTGTGGCCTTTTCTGGGAATCTCAGCTGCAGCAAGGTCACACTGACATTTCCCCAACATGTCTAAATTTAGCCCAGGGTTTCCCCAAAAGTGCACAAACTTTGATGATGTGTCTTCACACATGTTTCCTTATTTCCATTGACAAATCCACCTGGTGGACTCTTGGTGGTGAACATATATCCGCCTATGGCAAGTAAGTTACTTCACATATCCTGTATTGCTAAGGGCCTGGGCATCGGCTAAAAAAAAAAGAATATTTCTTCGAATCAATTGCAAGAGCTGTTGTAAAGTGTAGTTTCCCTTCAGTTACAATTGATGTGTTCCTTTTTGTCACATGGTCAATCATATGTATACAAAGTGAGCCCATCAATCAACATGTTCATCAGTTTTTGTCTGGGGTGGCCTCTCGATAGCGGCTTCTTTGCCTTAGAGAGGTCTCCCCATATTGAGGAGTCAATGTATGAATCTTATAATTGTGTATATATATAAATTATTGTATATTGTATAATAGTCTTTTCATGTATGAATATTTTTTTTGTCTGTCTGTCTGTCGGTCTTATGGTGCTGGTCCATGCAGGTTTGCAGCTTTTCCTGACCAGTACTCTCTTTCTATCAGCAATGCCCTCCTGCCTTGTTATGGTGTCTTGTTCTGCCTTGCAGTATCCCAGCATCCAGTTTTCTTTCTGCGGTGATTGTTGGAGTTTGCTAAAATCCGTCTGTGCTGTCTGTAGTCTCGTTGAAGCATGTTGTCTACCCTCTGTACTACAACGCGAGTCAGTAGTCTGGTGGTTTAAAGGTTTTCTGAGACAAGTTTCTTTGGCCTCTAATCAAGAAGACTGTTGGATAGGGACTGACAGGTGGCCTCCGGGACATTTCCAGGGCAGACCAGCTCCATATCATTGTTCTGCCTAGTCAAATACTTGACTCTATGCCAAGGGACTTGGGTATAGAGTCAAGGAGTTGCCCATTGCACACGAGGGAGAAATGTCTTCGAAATTATCAAAACAACAACTTCAAACACTGTTAATATGAAATCAATTAAATACCTCCACTTCTGGGCCTTCAAGGCACGTTGTGTAGACATTCCTTTATCATTCCCATGCATTGTCAATGATTGGTAAATCCGTTTTAAAGAATTGCATCCAAATTTCTTGGAGACGTTGAATTTTCTTAACCAATATTGCATGTCAACTTCTTTAATGATTGTCTAATCTATGTTTTAAGAGGATTAAAAACTGTCAGTGACCCGTTCTGGGTGGTTGAATGCTTGTCACTGTTGAGTATCTTAAAATCTCAAAGTTGTTAATTGTATGTGGTGGCTTTTCACAGTATCTAGCTGATTAAGATAAACAGCTTTCAACTTTTGGTTAATCCAAGTTCATGTAATCCACTGTCAATCATTTTGCACTTTAATTTCATGGGCGGGCATTCATCCAAGCATTCATGCCTTTTGAAGTGACTGACTTGGACCACAAATACTCATCTCAGATCGCATTTTCTTAAAGTGTAGCAGTGTATTTATTGTAACAGGTATATTTAATGACCCACTGGGAAGGTGGCTTAATTCTAAAAAATAAAAGTAAAAGATAGATAGATAGATAGATAGATAGATAGATAGATAGACAGATAGATAGATAGATAGATAGATAGTAATAGTAATAGATAGATAGATAGATAGATAGATAGATAGATAGATAGATAGATAGATAGATGGATAGATAGACTGACTGATAGACAGACTGATAGACAGACTGATAGACAGATAGACAGATACATAGATAGATAGATAGATAGATAGATAGATATATAGATAGATAGATAGATAGATAGATAGATAGATAGATAGATAGATAGATAGATAGATAGATAGATAGATAGATAGATAGATAGATTGACTGATAAATTGATAATTGACAAATTGATAGATTAATGGATGGATAGATTATGATCATACTATAGGCCTATATGCACAAGTTTCAGTTTTACTGCATTTGCAGTTGGCTGTTCTTTTATGTATTGGTTCCAAATATGTTGTTTGAAGTTTGCCTGTTTTGTTGTTTGTCAGCTTTGCTGCTTAAAACAATTATTGCATATAATGATTATATTAAATCCCAGAATGCCCTAAAGCTGGGTCATTTTAATCAACAAGCCACCATTTTAATAGGACGTTCTTGGGACCCACGATCTGAAATTCATGGATTTTCGAAGGTTAAAATGGAAATGAAAGACGGATTTTGTTGGATACAATGCTGAAGACCATATACAAAGGGTAGGGCATATTTTCAAAGCTTGACAGGCCAATTTTTATGGTCTAAACAGGCCAAGAATTGCCGCAACGAATCTGATGCGGAAATTTCGACCTGTATTGTATTTCAATTCTGCTAGACTAGTTCTGCCTGTGGCTGGGAAACACGCAAAAGTGTCGGGGCCAATCCGTCACCTGTCCACTGTGTGTTTGTCTCAATCTGTTTACTGTTGCCTACCTGTCAGCTCTCGGACATCAACTGCTGCATAACAAACCTACAGAACATGTATGGAACTGCTGAAAAATATTTTCAAGAGACAGAAACTTATTTATTGCTAAGTTTGAAAAATGTCAACCAAACATTGAACAAAACAGGAGACTTGGAGGTCTTTTTCCTGGCAAAAATGATGCTTGGCCAAACCCTTAGTTCACCAATTAATGTACATCAAATGTAGTGGCTTGACTCTAATTATTCAAATGTTTCGAATCTTAATTGTAACGTGACAAGACATGATTTAATAAATGGACAGTGGAGAAAAGACTTGCCAATTTTGACTTTTCGTCAGTCCATTGAAGCCGTGGTATCTTGGTTTCTGCATCTGGCTGCCTTTCGGAAGCGCAGAGATGTTGTCCATACCAAATGAGGTCTTCAGTGCCGACACTACCTCCCTGGTAACGTCCTGCCTGGTCAAAGCAGATTTTATTGCTGACAATGACAAGTACTCACTACAACTAGAATCGCAAGCGATGTTTATGTGACCACCAGATGGACGATATATATCACATTATTCCTTCAAACAGGCAATTGACTGCAAAAAAGTAAAGGGCATGCCAGCCAAGTACTTGTTGTGGTTTTCAATGGTTTTCCTTTTCAGTGGTGGCCAGTTACCATCAACGACATCTAATTTCAACACCACAGTTGATTTCGCCACTCACCAACCTGCTTGGCAAGGGATCAGATCAGTCAAGCAAGTTGCTGACATCGCAGTCAACACAATTTAATGTGCAGTGATGCAGTGTTGTGATGTGGTCTGTAATGCAGTGTTGTAAGGCAGTGCTGTTATAACAAAACAACCCAAGTCAGGGTCACTGAGTAACAATATCACGAGCTGTTGTGTGAATTAATATCACTTGAGCCCTCAGGGCGAGAGTGATATTAATTCACACAACAGTGAGTGACATTGTACGAAGGGCCCTGACGCGTGGTTGTTTTGTTTTTATCACCTGGTTTTACCTCAAATTTTTAGTTAGGGGCAGACCAGACGATAGTTGGGGGGGGGGCTATGGACTTTACCCCTGGGAAGAACTTTTTTTTCATTTGCGGCGCGTCAACGAACAATTTTTTTGAATGCGCACTGGCGACAAACTTTTTTATTGGAATTTTAACATTACGGTACCCTAGCTACAGGTGGAAACAAACTTTTTTTTTATTTCCATGTGCTGAACAAACTTTTTTTTTCTTTGTCAAGTGGGAAACAATCTCTTTTTTTCGCCAAATATCCATAGCCCCCCCCCCCCCAAGATCATCTGGTCGGCCCCTTATAAACAGAGACTATTTTCTGCCGTAACAAAAATGTTACGTCACCATGGAGCAACAATGGATATGACATCACAATCCTATTGTTTTGGACATTTTTTGGTTTGTGATGTCATCAGTCAGCTGAAATGCTGGTGATGTCATAACCATTGTTAAAATTAATCGCCGTTGAAGGGTGGTATTTTTTACAATATCACAGGCCCTGATATTTTGACTGTAAACAGTAATATTCACAGCCAACCAGGTGATAAAATACAGTATAGTAATGCAGTGTTGTCAGGCAGTACTGTAATAATATTATGGGCTGTAATCGCAGTGCAGTGATGCAGTTGTAATGTAGTGCAGTTATGCAGTGCAGTGATGCTGCACAGTAATGTAGTTTAGTAATGCAGAGCAGTCATGCAGTGCAGTCATGTAGTATAGTCATGCAGTGCAGTCATGTAGTGTTGTGTGGAAGTGCAATAACTCAGTGTAGAAATGCAGTGCAATAAGGCAGTGTTGTAATACAATGCAGTGATGCAGTGCAGTAATGCAGTGTTGTCAGGTAGTGCTCTAATGTGGTCTGTAATGCAGTGCAGGGATGCAGTGCAGTTATGCAGATTTGTAATACAGTGCAGTAATGCTGCGTTTTAATAGAGTGCAGTAATGCAGTGCAGTGATGCAGCGGTGTAATACTATAACAAAACAACCCAAGTCAGGGTCACTGAGTAACAATATCATGAGGTGTTGTGCGAATTAATATCACTCGAGCCCGCAGGGCGAGAGTGATATTAATTCACACTAGCATTCACCCGTGATAAAGGATATACTTTGGCAGTGTGGAGAATGAGTGAATGAATGAAGCAATCAATCAATGTGGGTATAGATCTATGTATCTATGTATCTATCTATCTATCAATCTATCAATCTATGTGGATTTATCGACATTTTCCTGATGCATGGCCACAGGCCAATAACTTTACCTAATTTCATAACCCACAGTGAAATAGCAAGGTCACAATGGGCAGTTCAAGGATGTCAGCCATTCTGAAGTGGCCATTTGGTGGCCAGCTTGGATGTCTCAACATGTTCCCGAGTCATACCCACAGGCCAATATCTGTACCAAATTTCATAACTGTATGCGAAATTTTTAGATGACAATGGGCAGTTCAAGAAATGAAGAAAGATGGCTGCTAAAATGGCCGACATCTTGGATTTCTCACCATTTTCCCGATCTATACCTACAGGTCAATACCTGTACCAAATTTTATAACTGTAAGTGAAGTATTAAGGTCACATTTGGCAGTTCAAGAAATGAAGAAAGATGGCTGCCAAAAGGGCTGCCACAAAATGTCCACCATCTAAGCTGCCAACTTGGATTTCTCAACATGTTCCTGATCGATACCCACAGGGCAATTCCTGTGCCGGATGTCATAAGTGTAAGTGAAATATTAAAGTCACAATGGGCAGTTCAAGAAATGAAGAAATATGGCTGCCAAAATGGCCACCACAAAATGGCTGCCATCTTGGATTTCAGAACATGTTCCAGATCAATACCCACAGGCCAATACCTGTCCCAAATTGCATAACTCTAAGCGAAATATTAAGGTCAGAATGGGCAGTTAAAAAAATGAAGATGGCTGCCAAAATGGCTGCCATCTTGGATTTCTCAACATTTTCCTGATCCATACCCCCAGGCCAATACCTGTGCCAAACGTCATAAGTGTAAGTGAAATATTAAGGTCACAATGGGAAGTTGAACAATGAAGAAAGATGGCTACCAAAATGGACGCCATCTTGGATTTCCAAAATGGCCACCATCTTGGATTTCTCAACATGTTCCTGATCGATAACCACAGGCCAATGCCTGTAGCAAATTTTGTAACTGTAAGTGAAATATTAAGGTCACCATGGGCAGTTCAAGAATGAAGAAAGATGGCTGCCAAAATGGCCGCCACAAAACGGCCGCCATCTTGGATTTCTCGACAACTTGCAAAATTATACCCATAGCCCCATACCTGTACCAAATTTCATAACTGTAAGTGGAAAAATGAGAAAGCCTTATGAGTGAGTGTAAAAACTGCCACACAAGATGGCCACGCAGAATACTATTATAGGATAACAGCAAGTGATATTGTACGAATTGCCCTGACGCGTGGTTGTTGTGTTTTTATCAGCTGGTTTTACCTCAAATTTTCAATTATAAAGAAGGACTATTTTCTGCCATTACAAAAATGTGCATGCCATGGAGCAACAATGGATGTGACGTCACAATCCTATTGTTTTTGCCATTGCTTGGTTTGTGAAGTCATCAGGCATCTGAAATGGCGATGATGTCATAACCATTGTTGAAAAATATCGCCCTTGAAGGGTGTTATTTTTTACAATATCATAGGCCCTGATATTTTGACTATAAACAGTGATATTCACAGCCAACCAAGTGATAAAGGGCAGTAATGCGGTGTTGTAATGCAGTGCAGTAATGCATCGCAGTCATACAGCGCAATAATGCATAACTGTAATTCAGAGCTGCAATGCAGTTCTGAAATGCAGTGCAGTAATGCAGTGTTGTACAGTGCAGTAATGAAGCACAGTCATACAGTGCTGTAAGGCATAGATATGCAGCTATAGATGGATAGACAGATGGATGGAAAGATATATATCTATCTATCTATCTAGATAGATAGATAGATAGATAGATAGATTCTATAACTGCATATCTATTTATCTATCTTCCTTTTTTTCCCCTTTTTTCCATGTTTTTGTTCTGTATCTTTAATGCAGCACAAAGCATAAATTAAATCAAATTTATGTTTCATTGATTAACCTTGTGAACTCAGTTTTAAGTACTTTTAACTGCCTATATTTTATTGACATGAAATATAAAACAGATTGAAGAAAGAAGACAAATATATTTCTGTAAATAAAGTGTGATCTTGCATTGAATGCAGCAACAGAAATATATAAAGTGTGTCTGTTATTGCATTGAATGCAGCAACACTGTGACCAGTATAGAGGGGGCCACATGTCTCTTGACTGGACAAGATGTGAGCTACTGTTGAGTGTTGCACATGTCAATTTAATTTAAGCAATTCTCATTTCCTAATTGGTCAGGGACTGTAAAACTTGACATGAACATTTAGTACAGTATATTAAAGAATATGATTTAGCTTATTTGGTTGAAATTAGCTTTGTCTTCAAATGAAAGTGGAATTTGAGGTAGCCCAAAAAGAAACAACAATTAGCATGTCTATTCTCCTGATATGAAGTAAATTTCTCAACACTCTGCCTGTCTTTTGGGAGAGGCCTGAGAAGGTTTAGCAATAAACTTTTCTTATAATTTGAAGGTGACTGGAGTGAGATCAGATATATCATGACCTGATGTGCAAGTCTGGCTCTCCCAGCTGCCAAAGTCAGATATTTGCTGTGTATCCAGTGCTTTATGCTCCTGTTGTTGGAAATATAGACCTTGGTTTCTTTTGAGACATCCCCCAGCAAAATATGAAGCAGTGCGATCAAGTGTGTAGGAATGCACCAATGGCTGAGCGAGAATTCTGGGGGCTGTCTCAAAACACACCAGTTGCCCATAAAAAAACAATAAGGTAGACTGTGCCACTAAAAACCCCTGAATTACAAAAGTGCATCAAATACCCTTTTTTTGCATTGGGTCTTAAGAGCCGCGAGTAAGGAGTGTAAAGTTAGGTACATACAGCAAGTTTCATGACTGGCAATCAAGTGGAACTTGTTCTATTCCTCCGCAAAAATGTGCGTTGAATCGTACGATTTCTAAGTGACCACAGCCATGCTGGTGGTCACAATGATCACCCACCCATACATCACAACAGCTAGGTACCTACTGTTGATACCGAGTTGACTTGTATGGTTCGTATAGTAACGTCAGGAGTACCCATTCCACATGCCACAGCACTGCCTTTCTTCCAGGCCTGCCCTCCATTGGCACTATCTGCACACTGTAAAATTTTAATGTTGAGTCAGCTTAAATAATTGAGTGAGATGGTTGCACAATTCTTTTAGATGACAAACACAGCTTGTTTTTTATGACAATGGAAAGATTATCATAACTCAAAACAACAAGTTATGATAGCTAAAAAAATTGTGGAACTATCTCACTCTGCACTGAGAGCTGACCTGTGGAAAGTGGCATCCACTAACAACCAATCCAAACCATTCATATTCAATTCTACGGTTCTCAGAGTGCATGCCCACTGCAAATGCACTTGTATAAGGCCAAACATGGCCACACTGGACAAGGATGTGTGTATACAACAAGTAGTTTACTCAGCCTACTCAGAAGATGGCTTACCAAAGCAGGGTCTTTCTTGTCAATGAAGTCCAGCTGGTCCCCAGGACCCCTGCTTCCTGTGACACAATATGCTATGTTACATTTTCTTCAGAAAAATAAATCAGACATTCTATATACCCAAGATTAAGCTGAGCCAAGTCTTAGCTTAGTAAAATGACCAAGGACATATCTCATAATAAAGCCCTATGTAAATTTCTAGGTAAATGTGGCCTTCCTTCCTCCCATCCGTAACTCGCTAGTTATGGGAGAACATCTTTTTCAATTAAAAACCATAGAGGCAGAGTGGTATACAGACATAATGACTAGGCTGTGCATTCACAACAAGGCGGCTCCTGCTCCAGGTGTGGGATCTTGAATGTGTGTTTGCATATGCAGCACAAGAATCTGATTATTTAACATCCTATTCTGAACAACATTCAACCAGGATAATACTCATAATTATTCAACGTAGTCAGGCTGGGGTTCCAACTCTAAACCTTCAGGGGAGCAGGTAACATCATCTGAGACCAACGCCTAACCCAACTGGGCCACCCTGCTTCATATTTGACCTTCAACTTACTCTTCTGCCAAAGGCCTATTTCATCACAATATCTCAATATTTTATAGGTGGGCTATTTTGGTCACAGGCTGATACCAAGTTGGCGAACCGAACAAGCGGGACAATGAATAGAGATTAATCTGAGAAAAAAGTGTTTTGTGTCAGGTCCTGCATGTGAAGAGCTTGCTAAAGTGGCTGGCAATCTCTTAGAAAAGGCCCACAAGCACTAGATCAGGTCGGGCGAGATTTAGGGCAGGTATAGTTCAATGCCCTCAATTATTGAGCTGTTTAAAGTGGTGGGGATGCCTGCAAGGGCTACTTTGTCAGATAGCAAGGAAGTAGTGTTGAATGGGTGCATCAGGCGCCATTCATGAGACAAGGCACTGAAGGCAGACTGGACAGAGCAACACTTACTAAAACTTTGTCTTGTTCTTTGTGTTATTTACTTTCTGCTATGGGCCTAGGCCTGGCACCTTAATTGCAACTTGCTGCCAAGAGAGAGGTCAATAACCCATGGTTTTAAACCAAGACTTCTACAGTTCTACAATACAGGCCTTCAGTTCTATAGGCTACAGCATTGCTACAGACCACAGCCACTCTGTTCCAAGCTGGAGGTGTCTCCTTCATTTTCTTGCAGTCTGGTCAGTCCAGTCTGTTGCAGTCTGTCACTTTCTACCATGTCTGGCTATTTGGCTGCTACTGTACAGGCTGCATTTGTGTTCTCACTAACCATGCCAAGTTTACTTCCCATCCGCGAACCGTCAGAAATGCCTGCTCTCAATGAACAAATGTTGTATCTAAGCCTATGTGGCTGGAGTTATACATAATGTTAGGCCTAACAATAATTATTGTCCCAAGCAGATCCCCTCAATCGAAGAATCAACCTCATAGGAACGAATAAGTATTTTATCTAATTCAGGTGCACATGAAAATCTTCATTCCTGCGTTATCAAAAATGTCTTTTATTAAATTCTTAAATCAATTTGTGTGAAATTTGGTGGAAAGATCTGGCAATAATTTGTTTTGCTTGAATGCATGAGTAACAATTGGAAAGGAATTAAGCAGCTTCGTCTGAATAAGAGGAAGAAAATAGAGTGAATGTGAAGTGGTGTGAAAAGTGTGGATAATGATATACTAATTGTTGTGCAGGGAGAATTCTCATTTCAAGAAGGCAACCACAGGTCTCACTGGACACTAGTAGCAGACACACTGGGAGCAGTTGGAGGCCATGGGCTATACTATGGTCAAGTTAGCCCAAGGACATTTGCCGCTTTGTAGTAATCCTTGCAATCCTTCCAACGGCAAGTTTATTTTCTTGTGGACATCTCATGCAATGGACAGGGATCAAGTGCAATGTACTGGCCATTGACGACTAATACCACCGGACCGAACAAAAGCAGAAATCCCCCTCAGGACTTGTCTCCCTTTCTAATACCCTGTGAAATGTAGAGAGAGTATTAGTGGAGTTGATTACTTTCCTCTGTGGCCAGTCTCCCTGTAGAGTGTATTGCTGTTTCTAGCCAACCTTGTGAAATTGACCTTCATGACTAGAATTCGACATTCCATCGGGGACATTCCATTGACCCAACTGCATTCTCTAACATTACTAAGCGCATTTTACCCTTTACCATGTAATTTCGCACGTCCCATTTATCATTGGAATCAATACTAACCTAAACAAGGCTCTTCACAATTTTTGGTGATCAATAAATGGCACATAGAAAAACGAGGATGGACAATGTTTTGCAAAGAAGGTAGACAAATGATCAGGCAACCAGGGAGGTGGGAGCATCCAATCCATCATGCTTTCAAAAAGGTATCCTTTTTAAACTGAATACTTAAACATGCATCTATTGGCTGTTGAAGTAATGAAGTGGATTGGCTGAATAGGCCTGTTGGCTGAATAAGCAATATAATAAAACATCTTTTTCACTTATGCAAATATTATAGGATCACAAGTTGAACAAAAGTGCCTTCACCGAGAATGTAAATAAATTACAGCACTTCGCTTTTAGAATATAATTATGCAGACTTCTTCATATATTTGCTTTGCTCCAAATTACCAAAAAATAAAATTTTAACTATTCTGTGTTATAGCAAATCAAGTTTAATCAATGACTTTTAACTTTCTAAAGTTGTGACCATTTCTATAAAATAGGCCTATTTGTAATTAGATGTATTTCTGTAAAATAGACATCAACTTCATAATGAATGCATTCCACTGCAATGCTCGTTTCCCTGATGAGATCCTTCCATTTGCTTCTATTGTCAATTTGTGAAGTCATTTTTTTGACACCTTGCTTGAAGGTGGTAATAACTAGCACCCCGGCTAGCACCTTCCATCTGCCCTGTAGTTGTTGGTGCACTTCCATTTCGCAGCAGTGAAAAGGCAGCTGGTGACACTCATAATGAAGGCAAAACAAGTATTTACTGCTGGCGATTTGCTTATTGCGCTCGACAAACGCTATAGCTTGGGTTCTTCGTTAAAAATATCACACTCATTTGCCACACGTCATTCATGACTCTTGAGACAGGGCACTGAAGGCAGACTGGACAGAGCAACACTTGCCTCAAACGCCGCCTTCTTGTTTTTGTTATTTACTAAAGCCACTTTCACACATTCACGGTTTTGCCGTGACTGCCGAGAAATGAAGGAACCGCCGCTGTCCGCCGATAATCCGCCACTGGCCGCCGACAACCCTTCCACGTTTTACGGTGTACCGTCAACAACGGGGAATGAGAGCGATGTCCGGGGCAAAATCAAACATGTTTGATTTCTCCCCAGGCAGCCACGGCAACGAATTAGCCGTAGAAATACGACGTAATTACGCCGTGTTGTCTTGTTTGAAACGTTTTACCGTAAGTACAGTCCTTAATATCGTCGGATTTCCTTGTTTCCAAGGGTTAAACTTGTCAAGCCGCCGACATTACTGCGTGTCTCCGTTCATTACTACGACGTTACTGCGTGTCTCCGTCCATGAAAACTTCATGAACAGCCAGATTCCTACGAAAAAAAGCAGGATTTCCGTAGGATTTCCGCCGTTTTTCCGAAGATTAACCGTCAAACACTCAAGGAAAACCGCCGTTATACAATGTCAGGCCATCCACGGCAATACCACGGCAAAACCGGCAATGTGTGAAAGGGGTTTAACTGCTAAGGGCCTAGGCCTGGAACCTTAATTGCAAATTACCGCCAAGAGACAGGTAAATAACCCATTGTTTCAAACCAAGACTTCTACAGTTCTACAACACAAGCCTTCAGTTCTATAGCATTGCTGCAGACCACAGCCACTTTGTTGCAAGCTGGAGGTGTCAGCTTCATTTTCTTGCAGTCTGGTCAGTCCAGTCTGTTGCAGTCTGTCACTTTCTACCATGTCTGGCTATTTGGCTGCTATTGTACAGGCTGCATTTGTGTTCTCACCTTCTTCTTCTTCTTCTTCTCTTTGTACGTTCCTCCTCTGCAGGAGAACCCTACTATGTAGGTATCGTAGCCCTCAGCCACGTCCGTCAATTCTAACACCACTATCACCGCTACCAACTTTTCTACCGCCAGATACACCACTACCGCCCCCTGCCCCCAATATACTGAGATCTATAAGCATGAATAGCCCCACAATATTCATTTATGGCTTTTTGGCTTTGCATATATTTTGGGTGGACTTTATTTGGACCATTTAGAAGTGCACCTAGGGTGGTAGGTCACTAACCATGCCAAGTTTACTTCCCATCCGCGAACCGTCAGAAATGCCTGCTCTCAATGAACAAATGTTGTATCTAAGCCTATGTGGCTGGAGTTATACATAATGTTAGGCCTAACAATAATTATTATCCCAAGCAGATCCCCCCAATCAAAGAATCAGCCTCATTGGACCGAATAAGTATTTTATCTAATTCAGGTGCACATGAAAATCTTCATTCCTGCGTTATCAAAAATGTCTTTAAATTCTTAAATCAATTTGTGTGAAATTTGGTGGAAAGATCTGGCAATAATTTGTTTTGCTTGAATGCATGAGTAACAATTGGAAAGGAATTAAGCAGCTTTGTCTGAATAAGAGGAAGAAAATAGAGTGAATGTGAAGTGGTGTGAAATATGTGGAGAATGATACTAATTGTTGTGCAGGGGGAATTCTCATTTCAAGAAGGCAACCACAGGTCTCACTGGACACTAGTAGCAGACACACTGGGAGCAGTTGGAGGCCATGGGCTATACTATGGTCAAGTTAGCCCAAGGACATTTGCGCTTTGTAGTAATCCTTGCAATCCTTCCAACGGCAAGTTTATTTTCTTGTGGACATCTCATGCAATGAACAGGGATCTTGTGCTGGCCATTGACGACTGATACAACCGGACCGAACGAAAGCAGAAATCCCCCTCAGGACTTGTCTCCCTTTCTAATACCCTGTGAAATGTAGAGAGAGAGAGAGTATTAGTGGAGTTGATTACTTTCCTCTGTGGCCAGCCTCCCTGTAGAGTGTATTGCTGTTTCTCGCCAACCTTGTGAAATCGACTTTCATGACTAGAATTCGACATTCCATCGGGGACATTCCATTGACCCAACTGCATTCTCTAACATTACTAAGCGCTATTTTACCCTTCACTAGGGGTCTACACCGGTTCGATAAATATCGGCCGTACCAGTACAATCTGGCCGGTTCCCGTACCGGTTTTCAATGCAGCACTTTCGGTTCGGTGTAATAATGCAAAATCCAGCTAAAAAAGTCGTTTTATTGCCGAGTTTCAACAGAAAATGTCCAAAAATTCATGAAATGAACTCGAGCGCTTCGTCATCTTGACGTCCGCTCTGATGCGAGATGCGACTTTCCGGGCCAAAAATTCGGTTTGCGTGGTTGCGTATTTCTAAAATGCGGATCGGCCCGAATTTGCGGACCGACGGTACGAATCGTATATCGATCAAGTGTATCGATGATACGTATCGTATCGAATATCGGCAACAATATAAGCCCTACCCTTTACCATGTAATTTCGCACCGTCCCATTTATCATTGGAATCAATACTAACCTAAACAAGGCTCTTCACAATTTTTGGTGATCAATAAATGGCACATAGAAAAACGAGGATGGACAATGTTCTGCAAAAAAGGTAGACAAATGATCAGGTAACCAGGGGAGGCGGGAGCATCCAATCCATCATGCTTTCAAAAAGGTATCCTTTTTAAACCGAATACTTAAACATGCATCTATTGGCTGTTGAAGTACTGAAGTGGATTGAAACTGGCTGAAAAGGCCTGCTTGATGAATAAGCAATAGGTTAAAACAGCTTTTTCACTTTTGCAAATATTATAGGATCAGAAGTTGAATAAAAGTGCCTTCACCACAGAATGTAAATAAATTACAGCACTTCGCTTTTAGAATATATGCAGACTTCTTCATATATTTTGCTTTGCTCCAAATTACCAAAAAATAATATTTTAACCGTATTCTGTGTTACGGCAAATCAAATTGAATCAATGATTTTTAACTTTCCGAAGTTGTGACCATTTCTATAAAATGGTCAAACCGTCTTATAGGCCTAGCCCCATTTGTAATAAGTTGTATTTCTGTAATATAGACATCAACTTCATAATGAATGCATTCTATCGCAATGCTCATTTCCCAGATGACATCTTTCCATTAGCTTCTGTTGTCAATTTGTGAAGTAATTCGTTTTGACACCTTGCTTGTAGGTGGTAATAACCACCACCTCCCATCTGCCCTGCAATTGTTGTTGCACTTCCATTTCGCAGCAGTGATAAGGCAGCTGGTGACACTCATAATGAAGGCAAAACAATGATTTACCGCTGGCAATTTGCTTATTGCACTCGACGACGACAAGCGTTATAGCTTGGGTTCTTCGTTAAAAAGGTGACACTCATTTGCCACATGTGTTGACAAGAGCTCAGATAGCTGTATCAGTATCTTGTTCTGAGGTGAATTAAGGCACATTGATCTGGTTGTCTCCTGATCTTGCTCCAACCCACTTCAGGACAACATTGGTCCCAATCAACAAAAGGGCTTGCAATAACCCAAATGGAATATATATATATCAATTGGCTCATGCATTTGGCTGTAACAGGCATTGCATAAATAATTGTTGTCCAACAGTGGTTTAACACGTGCAAATATGTTACTACAAGTCGGCCTGTTGCAAATTCTCCACATTTATGACACCTTGGGACACTCACTGAGAATTAAAACGGAAGATGTTTCCTTCTGTTGTCTCCGTTATTGAATCAAGCACCTCCCGAGACAAATATTTGGTTCTCATTTGTCTTGATAAGTTCCTGTGGAACTATAGAGCAATGCTCTCCTGAACAATTAAGAACCATTATCTAGTGATGTAGTCTTAATCTTTCATTCTACCTTGCCGCGTGAAGAAGGACAACACATTTGATGAGAATTTCAGACTTGGGAAGTCTTTCATTCAGCTGGAGAAAGGTCAAAGACAGACAGACAATGAGATTTTATTAACATAAATGATCCATAATATATATTAACAGAGGTTACGTAACTGTTTTTTCACAACATATCTCTGGTTAATGGCTATGAATTAGATTGAAATTACAGAAAAAAGAACAGAAAAGGGCAAATACATATTGCTCTGTCTACTATTATATAAATTTGAAAGGAGGATGGATGGGAAATAATTTAAAATGCCATAGGACCTATTAAAGTTTTGAGTTAGAAAGTTCTATGCAATTTCTATGCAATTTTGATATATATATATGTATATTCCAAATTCTCTTCCCATATTTATAAACTTGTTCTAAAATACTGAAAGCATTATAAAGTACTAGTTACGAAAACCTAATGCGGGCAATGTGAGTTGCTGAGACCTCGCGTAACAAAAATGATACGACATTGATTATTGTACCGTATAATAAAATGTCATATCATTTTCCTCTTCCTGGCAATCCACACCTTTCCTCGTTTCATATTGCCATTGGCCTTGGAATTCCTGGACAGTTGCAGAATGATATCTGCTGGTATTTGTCCTTGACTGCTCATCCTGAAGCCTTCAGTGAATGCTCAGATGACACTGAAGATATAAGTTTCTGGTAATATCGGAGTTGTCAACTGTCAAGCAATGGAAAAGAATTAGTAGTTTCTGTACATACATAATAAGAATATTATATGCTGTGTGGCTGCATTGCCAGAATTTCTGCGGTTAAGCCCTGCATTGGATACCATCTTCACATTTAATTACATTATAAATTTATCATGGAAATTGGGGAGGGGGAAAGCTCGATCAATTGGAAGTGCTCCGGGTTTCCTATTGCTGAATCCCGGGTTTGATCCCTGGTCGGGTCACAGCAGTTTCAATCATCCTTTGCCTCACTGCCCTGTTTTCCTCCTGTCTTATACAATTAGCCTGCCAAATGTATAAATAAAAGAAATAAAGTGCAAAAACATTCATCTATTATAGATAAGGGAAACAACATGATCGGCATTGTTTCAGCAATTTTAAAGGCTGCAAGTCTGCACTCAAGTCTATGGTGGAGTTCAAACACACTGCACACAGTGCACAGTTTCTCTACGAAAGCTTAGTGTTTTAGGAAATGGACTAACTCAGTTGACTCATTGTTGGTAATCTCACAAAGTGGCAAAGCTCTTAGCACACATTGTATGGCAGCTTCTGTTGGAAAAGTTGGATGCTTCACAAATGGAAAAGAC
The DNA here is from genome assembly GCA_026936325.1 of Platynereis dumerilii. Taxonomy (NCBI): domain Eukaryota; kingdom Metazoa; phylum Annelida; class Polychaeta; order Phyllodocida; family Nereididae; genus Platynereis; species Platynereis dumerilii. The sequence continues at coordinate 3,917,990 of JAPTHN010000007.1, forward strand.
ATCATTTCCTTTAGCTTGCAATGGCCTGGCTGAACATTGAGAGAGCATGTCTCTGTGTCTTTTTGCGGTATTACTTCAGCCAGTAACTGGTGAGCAACACCAGAGTTTGCCACAATAATCTAATGAGACTGGGAACTACAGTCACTAGAAGTTATGGGAAGGGACGATGTGTTGACAGACAAAAATTAACCCCGGGGCAGCAATGCTGGTTTCACTGCGTGAGTTTGTCACGTTAGTATGCAAGTCAAGACTGAACCAGTCACATTGCAGGACCTCTTTATATTTCAAGCCTGTGGTAGTGCTCTTGGCCAAAATGGTTATACAGAAAATAGCAAAGGTATCTACTTACATGAAAAAAGGCTAAGGCCCATTATTCTATGTTGACTCCACAATACAGTCAATTTATCAATTATCTTCTCTGAATGAATTCTTAGGAACTTTTATTATTTACCAAATCATCTATCAAGTATAGGCAGAATCAAGAAAATTAAATGAAGGTTGGTTAATTCACATGTCAGTGACGTCACAGCAGGTGTATTTTGAGCTGTGCAAGAAGATTCCAAAGAAAGGGGGAATTGAAAGATCTGATTGCGAGGTGAAAGCGACAGGGGAAGCAAAAGGGGCTACTTTTGGGAAGGAAGTTGATCGATCGATCATTTTTTCTCCTTCCAATTTGTCTTGTATTGGCTCGCTAAATTTGGTCCCTCTCAAAGAGCGGGTGGGCCAAATATTTGCCTTGCTGGATCTGCCTCCGACTATGCCGTTGCAGTGGCAGTGCAGTCCAATTCAAATTCATCTTTATTTGATAAGTGCCTTGGATTCCATTAGTTCTTGTCAATGGTCCGTGATTGAAGGTTTTTGTCCCTCTGAGAAACACTAATTGGGCCCAGGAAATAGCAGTCAACCTTGTTTGTCTTGCCAGTCTTGGCCTTGTCCCTTGTGATATATTCGATCTGCAAGGTATGCCACTGAATATCTGCGCATTATAGGGTCCTCTACTGCTTTCCCTCCGGTACTTTGAAATTAAGGGAAATGGAATTTTCTCTTTCAGAAAGAATAATTTGCCTTGCATAATAAGAAATTTGGGGATAGCAGCCGGTACATTTGTAATGGGCGGAAACAAAATGTTGTGTCCGGTCATTTTTTCTTTTTCTTTTTGAAATGATGCATAAATTGCATATGATATAAAAAAATTTACAATTGTTGTTTAAAATATTTCACAAGATATTTCCAATACCATGTTAGCAATGCACCTGAAAAATTATATGAATGTCTTGTTGAACATTTGTCTTGGACTCTTGATACTTTTAAAGTTTCTGTACAGAAGCAAGGCCTATAAGGTCATATTTATATAAAACTCCACTATTTTTATATTAATTGTGTGCTGATGTTTTCCTTTTTTTCCATTTCAGGTATGTAGGCCTAAAGCTTTTTGTTGCATTGGATTACCATTGATGTTGCTGTGTGTTGGTGAGTAAACACTGAATTGTTTTGTCACAAGGCCTTAGAAATCCCTTCTGTTGCATGTTCACTGTTTGTGCAACAATAGGCATCTGAGTTTTAACTCTTTACTTTGCATCGTCACACTACTTGTGTGTGGCGTAGAATGGGAAATTTGTTGTACAATTCGTACCTCTTCAAAATCAATGAAGTGACTGACAGAATGTTTTGCGGCCATTACGGGATGCAATAATGCACCACTCGTATCTTTCCGGGGCTGGGCAAAGACGAACTATGAGGAGTGTTGCCTTCTTGTTGTACTTTAAGATAGTTGTTTTGTCATCAGCTGTGCTAAGAACAAGAGCTGGTTGTGTAAAGATGACAAAAAATGGCAGCTTGTCACACCTCAGGTGCAAGGAGGCATGTATGTGGTGTGACTGTGCCATTCATACCGGTAAGCTTACCATATACGTACATCATACAAGATGATAATCACTGTAGTTCTATACGAAACCATTTGTAAAAAGAACACCCGGCCTGTAGTTAGCCAAAATGACTGCCAAATAGATGCCTCTATAATAGGGCCCGGTAGGGGAACTCTCCTTTTTCCTGCTCTCCGGCGTCTCCGAGCACAAAACACTATTTCCGGAAACATCGGCCTGTACATTGTCAATGGGACCGGGTTTTCGGAGGTCCATAACATTGTTAATCAGCCTGACAATGCCGGATTTGTCCAACCAAGTCAATTTTTTCCCCTAATACATGGATCCTACTAGTTTTACGATACATGCCTGTGGATTTAGAAGTGTTCTGGAGCCCAGAATGCCAGCCTGATTGAATCAGTAATAGTACAAAATGGCTGTTTCTGGAAATAGTCTTTTTTTTTTGTGTGTGGGGATGTCCGAGAGCAGTAAAAAGGAGAGCTCAACTAACAGGTTACCCGCCCTATGATCATGCACTCCCTTTCTTCGAGCTTGCCTTGCATAGGACCACTTCCTTCCGCAATATGCAGAATGTGTCAAATATGACATGAGATGAAAATAGAAATCTCCCTGGACCTGTCTTATCTTCAAAATGTTGCCTCAGTTACTCAGTAAGAAAGCAATCCATCAGTCCCAATTATGGCCCATAACTTATGGTACAGATAAGCCTGGAGGCCTTGCAGCATATATATGCTATCTGTCTCAATTTAATCAATCAAACTGACTTGTCATTGTTCCTTTCCGTTTCATGCCAGTCTATGTTTCTATGACAGCTGTACTCGGCGAGCAAATGATGACAAATTGTTCACTTATTCTGCAATACGCAGATTCATAGTGAGTTATACAGAAACAGACTGTTTCTGGATCTGGCTGATTGTATAAGTAATCCCTTTAGGAACTGTGTGAAAATCCCATGAAACTGGCTGGAGCCACACTGCTTTTACATGGACATCAATCACCGGCATATATATAATGTCTCTTTGAGACGCTATAAATTTATCTTTCCAGAAATATTACAATGGCCGATTTCGCCGTTTTGCGAGAATATACAAGAGTCTAATACTTTTACAGTGGCTTGTCAAAAGAGAGACTGGCAATGTCAGCATTTCATATGTAAACCACATATAACAGGTCTGCTATGTTTGAAAGTTAGTTCTAACTAAACTGTAAGTTTTCTCTAATTCTTCGCATGGCAAATGGCAGTTGAAATACCATGTATATCTTTGGAAACATATATCAGTAATTTTGTTGATTAGTGAGAATATGAGTGTCTAATACTCCTGCAAAGGCTTGTCCCAATAGACTTGCACTATCAGGATGACTGTGTCACACTATGGTTAGAGAATGTGCACAGAATATAAAGCAGTGCAAGTTACAGCCAAATGGGCCAGATTTGATATATCACGCCATTATACGAATGCCTATTCCATTCTGATAACGGTTTTTGCAGCTCTTTTTGTTGAGTGGGAGAAAATTCAGATGGCATCTGTTGTCAGTTGCAGAAGAGCAAAATATGAGATGACTAATGTGACTTTCTCTTATCTATCCTAGGATAGAAGCAACTGTCACTGTCTCTCTCATTTCCGGAGAGTGTCGTTAAATCAGTGTACATTTTTTTGCAGTGAGACCTTATTAGTATGGCAGTAACACCCGAAGTTTAAGTGCCAGGGGACATCCGAATTCCGAAGTGAAAATGAATGGGCAGCGGTGAATCCTTGTTTTCCTTCATTATGGATGTCACCCGGCTGCCAGCAAAATGAAAGTGGGAAAACAACTGCATGTAGTGTAGGTGGTTAGGGCGGTTGTAATTACCACAACCAGATGAAATGTCATAACGAAACACTTCACAAGCAGAATAGGCTAATGGAAACACGTTGTTGCAGAAGAATTTGCATTTTGATTGAATGCATTCATTATATGAGATTGTTTCCAATTCATATTGCTACTTCAGGCCACACAAAGAATGAGTGAATCATTGATGCAATTTTCACTTTTACCAAAAAACTTAAAACTATGGCTGATGATTTTTCTGCTGGCAGTATTTACTGAATACTATTGCCACGAAATGAAAATAGTATAGAAAGCGATGAAGGCCTAAGTGTGCGTACAGTAGCATTCTCGTCTGGAAACATGATAGACAGGTAGGCTACTCTTTCATCAGGAGCCCTTTTATGGTAACATGGTTATACCGCAGCTTTTCTTTTGTAAACCATTGCCCATCCTCTGCTTTATTGAGTTTATGCACCATTTATTGATTGGACAATTTTCCCTAAACTTTTTAAGTGGCCTTGTTAAGGTATTTATTGATTTCAACAAGAAAAAGGACAATTAGGAATGACGTGATAAAAAGACAACGGCAGCAAAAAAAAATGGTTGAGCCAATATCGATAGCCTGAGGTCATAAGTCTTTCAGCGAGTGTTTCTAAAAAGGCTTTGGTTGCATGACAGGGCCAATCACTCATCCCTGACATACACCTTGGTGTAGAGCCAATCTCTGTGAAAGGATACACCACCTCCCTGTGCACCCCATTCAATGTGCTAAATTGCCACGTTATGGCATCAGCTCAATGAGCTCATGTTTAACGACATCCTGACATGCTGCCCGGTTCAGACCAACGAATCAGTGTAAACTGTCCGTTAATTTTCCCATTGCCAGCCATATTCTATCATAGCCAGCCAGCTGTACTTCATTTGCTAGTAACATATTAATAGACCATTGAATCATAACAATTATCTGACCAATCCATTTCATACACACACGTCACACAAGCAAGCAAACCTAAGCATGTAGGCCTAAAGCAAACATACGCAAAATAAGTATTATTTCAAACTAGACAGCAATATAACCATTAACGAGAAGTGCCTCATGAAATGAGCAAGTAGGTCTTCGCTCTGTTGGGCCACTATGTGGCCGAATTTGAAGTGAAAATATCTTATTAGAGAGAGACCCTCATTTTCAGTATGGAAGTCGATTCCACATGGTATACATGGTCGGCCAGGCACAGCAATATCCCACAAGCCCTAAGACCTTCTTTTCATGCGGGGTGCTTGGCAATAGAGGAAAGCAATACCCTGTAAAACGTCGAGAGTATTAGTGGAGTTGATTAGAAAGGGAAGAGTTAAGTCCGCTGGGAGATTTCAGCCTTCGGTTGGCCTGGTTCTGTTGGCCGTCAATGCCCAACACATTGTACCTGATCTCTGCCCATTGCATGCAGAATCTGCCAGAAAATAAGATGGTCTTGGGAAGGATTACTTGGGATCAGTTGGCCAACATGGTTCCTGGTCCCACTTCTCACTTGACCATAGTACCCGAAACCTGCCTGTTCTCAGCCCTGCAGTCTCATGCAAGGGTTGTGCCTACCGGTAGGGGAGTGATGTAAACCTTTGAAACATTTTTGTTCTTTGTAAAAATATGTGCCATTATGATTGCGCTCTTGCAACATTTTTGTATGCAATGGATGAAAGATGAGCCTCACAAAAAGCCTGTTATTATCACTTCCACAATCAATTTTCACACCTCCTGCCTCACTCACACTTTGCAAGTTCACACCTTATTTCTTCCTGACACCCTGTGCGAGCCCTCTTCCTCCATCTCGTATAAATTTAAGCAACCCTTCTGATAACCAAACATTCATCTGCATTCCAAGAGACATCAGAGTAACATGTTAAATGACTTAATTGAAGTGTGAAGGCAATTGTGATCATGTCTGAATGAAGCGTCTCTGTTTATCTGCATTTGGTAAAATCCTATTTTGTTTGAATGACACATTATCTTTGATTGGTAGAATTTGTTTCAATGTGCATATTTAGACGTTGGATTTTCTAAATGTTTCTAAATATACATAGATCTAGCAAACCATATTAATGGTGTTCTCGACGGTATGTACACGATATATTACATCAACTCTTGCTGCTTCAACTACCAGGGAAATAAACATGGGAAAATGGGACAGTTGGCCAGGAAACATTGCTTGGAAGTAGCAGGCAAATTGCCTAACACTTAGCAGAAGAGACAATCTGCACAAGTCATTGGTAGTAACTCACCACTACCTCAAGAACAAACCATTAGTGTAGCAGTGCACAGTGACGCCTTGACAACCTTGGAAAGACAACAGGGCTGAGAGGTCTGAGGCGAATGTTGTTACACACGTCTAGCACTCTAGCTGAACCTGACTAATGACCTGCGCAGTGACAGCCAGGGGCACCTGCTGTAACTGCTCAAAAACTGCTTCCTTGCTCTCTGATAAAGTGGCCCTTGCAGGCATCCCCATCACTTCAAACTGCTCAATAATTGAGGGCATTAAACTGTACTGTCGCCCACGCTAAATCCAGCCTGATCTAGGAGCTTGTGGGCCTATTCTGCAAGATTGCCAGCCACTTTAGCAAGCTCTTCACATGCAGGGCCCGACACAAAACACTTCTTTCTTGGATTAATCTCCATTCGCTTGCTGTGAGGATGTTTAACAGACACAACGCATGAACAATGTTTGGCGTGTGACAACACGTGATTTACATCAGCTTTTGTAGAAACCAGATTTTCAAATTTTCATTAGAAATGTTTAATAAACTGACTCTAAAGACAATGTACAAGCTCTGGTGAGTAAAATAATTAATTACAAACTTGTCTAATATCCGTGTCCTTCATCAGATACACAATACATTTTGTTGGTTTACAAAAAGTAAGACATATTCTCAATGCATTGTTTGTGAAAAAAGGAGGCTTGAATCATTCAAAGATTGGCATTTAACATCCTTCAGGAATTCAAGGCTGTAATAAATTCTAGCTGTCATTAGAACATTTTATAAGACTAACTTTTAAAGTTTGATTGAATTTTATGATGATTTATAGGGCAAGGCCTATAGAGAATTAAAAATAAAATGGCATAGGCCTAAAACATATGACGTAATTAACTGCTTACCACTACACCATTTTACCAGAAACGTCATGGCAGGCCTAAGCCTATATAAGACCAGATGTTTTTATCCATTTACTGCTAATGGATAAAACACCAGCCATCATTCCTCTGTTTGTAGAAGGCATCTTGGAGGCCATTCTCAAGGCCGTAGTTACCAAGAGCATTAATTCACATAGCTTTGTTCAGATACGTCCTTGGTCAAGTTGCCTAGCTGTGAATTAGTTTAGCTTACAAATTGTATTTGTTCACCTACTTCTAACAACGGGGGATGAAATAGCGGTCTTTGGAAGCATTTTCTCAATTGTGTGCAATCTGTAAATTAACCGAGATAAGCTCCTACATAGATCTGGAAACCCAACTATCATTGGTTTCAGCAATTAAAAGACAGTGTGATATGGTACAATGCGTAGCTGACATGTTTGCATCTGCAATGTAACATGATGAGGGGAGTTAGCTTAGATGGCAGCGCTATAGTTCAACGTGACCTATGCCGGACAGCAGCTTCCTTTGCCTCATTGCTAAGCCTATGACCTACCAGAGTGTATGCGTATCAACCATCTTCTGCAATGCTGCAAGTGAACTGCAGCAAAAGATTGAACCAACTTATAAAGCCTGAGGTATAATACAACCACCGCAAGGACCAACTGAGACACAAGCAAGAGTAGTAACCTTTAGTTGTTTGGCTGGATATGATTGAGTGAATACGCTGAAGGCATTCTCATTCCAGACAAAGGTACAAAGCAATGCATGTGATTTACACCAGCAGCCCCAGGGGGTCTGGCCAGGCATTCTTTTATGCCACATCAATGACGACAAGGCTATTTCTCAAATAATCGCAAGCTGAGCCTCTTGGGTAGCTTGGCAAAACATAGTTTATTGGCCATAAAAATATCAAAGAGTTCCTCCACATTGTCTGTACATTGCAATATGTAGCAGACTGCTGGCAGTTAAATCTCAAACGGCAGCCAGAGGTTCAGATAGAACTTGTTAAAGCACTTGGAATGCCTGAAACAAAAGCCTGCCAAATCAGGAGGCATGTTAATATCCTTGGCATCAAATAATTCAAGGATGCTAGAATCAAACACTGAAGCCAAGTTACGGTAAAACATTGTCATTGATGAGATACAATTTTGCACTTGACTGGATCAACCTTCGATTTCACATTTCTCATTACAAAAATGCAAATTTGCAAATGGATATCTGGAGAAGTCCAAGTTTTTGAATCGGTCTCTTCACACTTGCAAACTGAATATTTATCTTTAGGCCCTATATATTGTTGTACTTGGTAGAGGTATGAATTTGTGAGGGAAGGAGGACAGAAACTATGAGGAGGCCTTGTTAAGTGGTACCCTCAGTTTACACTCTGATGGCCGTTTCTTTCTGTCCCAATAAAACAACTAAAAGCTCATTTGCGAAAATGATAAATTCCTTATCTTATTTTCACTGCCATAAATCATATCAAGTTATGGCCAAACAAACTTCTTTGTGTCCAAGAATAACAAGATCCTGTTTGATGGCATGTTTCACAGATAGACCTGTTTGTCACACAAATTGTTTCTTTATGAAAACCTTGAGGGACGTCCTGCTGCCATGATGCCATGATGCCGCTGTCTTTTGCATTTTGTGGGTAACTCCAGGGAGCCAAATTTATTTGTGTGTCAATAGAGAGAGCTCTTAATTCCTTACACACATGCTCAGTATTCTGCTGTTCCTGAAGGTGTTAGAGTGACAATATAGAAAGTTTATCGGAGGAGGGGGATGACACAGACCAGTTCTGGCTTGGAAACATTAACACAGCACGCAGAGGCAGCAGTCAAACTGCCACATTTTTGTTGTTAGAGTAGGTAGCGACAGAATACGACACAAAATATTAGAAAACAAGCCAACGGCAGTTACTGGGAAGTAACTTAGCACCAGCTGGGAACAAAGTTGCTGTGGCCTGCATCACTTCAGCAGCCAGAAACCACAGACTCTTTGACCTATTCAGTAAGTGTTGCCATACATGTCTATTGTCTAACTGGACCTGACTTGTTCGTTTCCACAGGCGTTTGTTGCAGTTGCACTGGCACCTGTCTCAAAGGATAAAAGTAGACACCACTGTTCTCTTAGCCCATTACATCATAGATGCCTAAGGTCATTCAGTACCTGCGTTGGGAACCACATTGAGCTGGATTTGTTTCATATAAACGGCCCAGACAGAACAACCGCGGGCTTAGCTGTGGTGTCTGGAGTCTCTGGGACTGTCGTCAATAATGACAGCTGGTCTGACATCCAACTTGGCTTGTCTTGGGGCATCACTTACTCCCTGATTCAGCCTGATATAAATCACGGGAGACTGACATTGATTTACCTCACCTCACCTCACAGAAGCAGCATGCAAATAAATCTAAAAGACTGTGTCCAGGTCCACTGTAACACAGGATTTACAGGAACAACTCTGGTCCTCACCTACGCTTATAAACACCTTGGCTATAATTTGTCCTTTGAATAAGCAGTTATCTCCATTATTGCGTAATTGTCTGTAAAGGAACATTCTTCCCCGACTTGTCTGTCCGTGGAGACTAGGTTTGAGGTGACGCTAAAGACCATAGGTACCAGAGAATTCATTCACAAAAAGCTTCATTGAAGATATGTCTTTGTTAAAATTGACAAGCGTGTTGGTTAACTGCAATATTGAATCATAAAATGCATGTTGTTGCCTCACATGCATTATCAAGGTCATTGAAAGTAGCTGAACCTACTTTGACAAAATGATGGCCTTACCCTGACAAGCTGGTTTCTAAATGAACGCACTTCGTATACACAGCTGTGTGGGTTACTAGGTTAGAACATACTCGGCAAACAAGTGTAGGCCAAATTTTGGTTATGGATTATCTGCCACTGCTAAACCAGAGAGTTCACCAAAATCTACTATTCACACAATTATTTATGATTATCCCCACAATGTACAGAAATGATGGGGATTAAGAATTGGGGTTTCTGAACAAAAAGGCTGTACATGAGGATGCTTTTTTGGCCTGCAATGTAGCCCTCCATCGGTGTTAATTTTCTAGTTTGCCTTTTTGGTTCATCTGAATTAAATAGGATTGCTCTGTAAAATTGTCCCCTGAAGGCTTTTAGTGAAGGCTAGGTGTGTGATAAACAGGTCAATCTGATATGAGCATGCCCCCCAAACAGGATCTGGTTTCTGTTAAAAGCAAACTACTTTGTTTGCCCTCCGCTTAATATGATTTAAAATTGTGAAAATAAAGTAGATAAGGTTTTTTCTTTGGGGGCAGGCTGAAACAGCAATCAGTGTGTAAACCGAAACTACCACTTAACAAGGCTTCTCCAATTCCTCAGTCCTCCTCACCCTTACAACTCTCTCTGCTTTGATGCAACCCAACGAAGACCTGCTGCAATACGTCTCAAGTAGATTTCCTTTAGTATCGATCTTAAATTCACCCCGAATAGGTCAGCCCCACAGCTATTCATTTTCTCCTCCTGGACTATACCCAGCAGCCATACCACAACCGCCCCACTGTTAGTAACAACCATGCATTATTGTCAACCAAGCATTGAGATTTTATCATCAGGAATAGATTATTGTGTCAGTTTGACAGCTCCTCCTCCTGCCACTACATGCCCTGCTGACATGTTTTATACTTCTCCAATCAGGAATGTTCTCTACATGCATGTGTTTCATGACCTTGGTGGGTTTGTAATGTTTTATTAATATTACATATATCACCTTGCTGTTGGATTAAGCTCATTTAGATGCAGAAAATACAGGAGGTGAACAGCAGTTGAACTTATGTCACATAAAACTGAGCTGTCTTCCAATTCCTCTGCCGTAAACTAATATGTCCTTGGGGACACTCTTGTCTCACAACTAATGAATCATTCCTCCCTTCCAGATACGCAATAAAATATATATTATTTAGCTGATACACTGAAGTTGAATTCCCAAAAGAGATATCAAAATTACTCAGGCTAAAACAACTGTAACAGAGCTGGTAGCATGATTTCTATGGTAATGTTCAATCATCACCCACTCGCATGACTACGCACTATTGCTCAAGCTTTCTAGTTCTTCAAAGTACTTTAAAAGCTCACTCACTTTGGTACAAGGTGACACTGTTTAATGAGCAATAAGGACAAATTTTCATGATATTGTCAAATTTAGCAAAAAGTATCAACAAATTCAATGCTGTCTTATCTTTCTCTACAGATACTTCTGCACATGCATGCATAATGTCACTGCTTCAGTATTTCTCATGCCTCAAAGGTGAAAAGATATATATGTAATGAGTATATCAGAAAAGGCAACAGAATGCTTCACATTTTTGGACATTTTAAAAAGCACCTCCAAAACTAAAATGAATGTGCCTAAGGACACAAAGCTCCAAAACATGGTGAGACTCTTCAAGAATGGCCCCTAGTAATGTCCAGTGATGTTTCACAATGATTGTATGCATCTAGAAAGCCTCATTTTAAGCATGAACGCCTCATTCTAGGCATGAAAGTCTATTTCACATGGGTTGCTAGGAACAGCATTACCCTGCATGCCCTCAGACCTTCTATACACATGGGGTGCTGGTTGTAGAGGGAAGTGATACCCTCTCAAATGCTAAGAGTATTAGTGGAGTTGATTAGAAAGGAAGAGAGAGTCCTGAGGGGAATTTCTGCCCTGGGTTGGTCTTGTGCTGTCGGCCGTCAATGGCCAACAAATTGCATTCCATCCCTGGACATTGTGTGTGGAATCAGGCAAAAAATAAACTTGTCTTTGAAAGAATAGCAAAGGATCAGGCTTCCTGTATATGGTCCCTGGGCTCATTTGACCACAGCACCAAACGGCTGCCCAGTCCATCTGGCAGTAAGAATAAGAATAAGAATAAGAATAAATTTTATTTTCACTCGATTATAATAAACAAATAACAGCAGCTAAAAGCTGGTTTTCGAGTTAAAACAATAATAAACAAGGTAATAAAAACAACAATTAAAAGCTACATCAGATATATAAAAAAGAGTGCCACACGGCATAATAAAACATTATAAAAGCATGACTGACTAGCAAAAGCATCCATGACTAGTGATAAATAAATTGAGAACATTCATTACAACTTTCTTTTACACATTTCCAAGTTGACATTTTGTTTATAAATTCATTTTCATTCTCAGAATCTTTTATAGTAACTGGCAGAGAATTCCATAATTTAGTGCCAGCATAAAGCAGAGAGCGATAGCCATATGTCACAGTATTGTACTTCTTCACATGAAGTCTTTTACTATCTCTTAAGTTATAAGTTATTTCTTTGAGTTCATACATATCATTTAAATACTTCAAGTTGAGATCATTGAAACATTTAAACATGAAGACAGCAATTTTCTTCAATCGCCAATGCAAGAAGGTATTACTGTGACATATGATTAACATTTCAGTGAGATTAAGCATGTGATCTCGGTCATCTAGAATGAATCTCAAACACCTTTTCTGAATTGTACACATAAGATCAGCTTGTAGTTTTGGGCAAAAATGCCACACCATAGGGCAATATGTGAACTGAGAGGTGACCATAGCATCGATTAAAGCAGTTCTCTCAGTCCTGCCACAAATTCTATTTGACATCCTTTTGATGATATTCAAATTACGACTGGCTTTATTACAAAGACTTTTTACATGTTTTTTAAAAGAGAACTGGGCATCAATGTGGACACCTAGCAGTTTTACATCCTTGACAGCATTGATTGTAACATCATCTATCGTAATTGTTCTTGGCTCATCGCAATTAGGGTTTTTGTCAAGTACCATGAACTGGAATTTGTCGGGATTTGCCCTCATCATGTTTTGAGAGAACCATTTTGTACAAATTTCGGCATTAGACTTTAGCTTTGACATCACATAAGGGATCTGATCTCCTACAACAGCAATCGAATTGTCATCAGCATAATTATAAAATTGGTCTCCGACATCATAAAGTAGATCATTAACAAAAATATTATAGATTAATGGCCCAAGAACACTGCCCTGTGGCACACCCTTAGTAATTGAGCACCAATCACTCTTGAAGCCATAATGCTTAACTCTCATCTTTCTGCCTGTCAAATAGGATGCCATGAGGCTGCACGAGTCCAAAGAAAAACCATAAGCAGACATTTTAGAGATAAGAAGTTTGTGTGGCAAGCAATCAAATGCTTTGCTTAAATCCATAAATAATGTTCCAACTACTTTGTTTTCATCAAGAGCCCTCTTCCAGTCTTCTATAGCATTTATAAGGACATGTTCACAGCTTATGCCACTTCTGAAGGCTGACAATTTTACATGAAATATTTCTTGAAAGTGTGATATAATCTGGCAGCTCATCTGGTATTCCATTACCTTTGATATAGTACTTGGGCAACTAACTGGCCGATAATTTTCTTTCTTAAACTTGTCTTTAGCTTTAAACAATGGACTTGTTTCAGAGAGCTTAAATGAATCAGGGTAAACATTGTGTCTGAAACAATGATTTATAAGATTACTTAGTGGCATCGCCAGACCTTGTGCAGCCACTTTTAAAAAATAGGGGGATATATTGTCATACCCACAAGATTTTTTGACGTTCAGAGATTTCATATGTTTGAGTACCTTGGCACCTGTGGTCTCAGAGAATGTAAAGTCATTGAGATCATGAAAAATATTTTTTATATTCGCAACGCTTGGATGTTCAGCATGGCTTAATACTGCTTCATTAACAGTTTGTCTGTTGACATCATTCTCAAAGTTATCTGGATGGCCAATGTCATCCGCCATGGACTTGTAGTACTCCTTAAATACATTACAAACATCAAGAGGCTTGTTGACTACTGTAGTACCTTCCTTAAGAATAATGTTACTATTTGACATAGATTTTCCATTAATATACGGTTTAAATGTATACCAGAAATCAGAAGATTTGTTTCCCGAAACACTTTTTTCTTGATCAACAGCAGCATACATGGCATGGGAATTTACCTGCAAGCCTCAAGTATAACAATTCTGACCTAATGTGAGGTTGTGCTTTGCAAGGGTTACAGTAGGAGGGATGTCCGGAAAGTAGATGGTGAAGGCATGTGATGAAATGTTAAGATTATTTCATGTCAACAGAAATATAAAGAAAGGCTTCAATTTAATGTAACCCTTCAATGCCTTCAAGTATCATGAAATACAAGATTCCTTTTTGTTCAGAGTAACAATTATGTGCAAATGTGAATTCATTATTGCAAAATTTTCATGCTGCAGAGAAAAGATAAGCCCAACTACAATACAGAATAAGGCCCTAACACCTTATTAGCTCCTAACACCTTATTAGCTCTTGACACCAAGTGAAAGCTCTCAACTTCAGCCTTGTAAAAGCTCTTTGCTTTGTCTTGCATTCGAGCGACACCAAATATTGATCTGCATTTCCACATGACTTCACTCTAATTTGTGTAACAATTTAATTAATGGCAAAGATTATTTAGAATCACCCTCAGATGAAGGGCTCTTGGCTTTTCAACCATGAATGGAATGACAATTTGTTCTGGATTGCTGCCTCTTTCAATTTTTGGAAATGTCATTGCTATTATCGGTCATTACCTCATTAGCACCAGTGGGCTATGTGATTGCAAAGCCATTGGTAGTGTGTACTGTTGCACTGCATGAGTTGAAAACGAGTGACACCTTAGCAACATCAGAAGAACAAGAGGAAATCTGAGGCATTATTTTGCTATGGTCAGCTTGACCTGCCCCATTAATGGTCTGACGGGTGGCAGCCAGGAGCCCCAGACGTAACCACTCAACACCATCTTCCTCGCTGTCTGATAAAGTGGCCCTTGCAGGCAATCCTCATCTCTTAAAACAGCTCAATAATTGAGAGCATTGAACCATACTGTCACCCACAGTAAATCTTGCCTGATCAAGGAGCTTGTGGGCCTATTCCAGGAGACTGCCAGCCACTTTAGCAAGCTCTTCACATGCAGGGCCTGACACAAAACACTTCTCTCTCGGATTAATCTCCATTCATTGTCTCTCGCTGTGAGGCTGGCTTGCCTGAAGCAGAAATACTCCTGATATAAAATGCTGAGCAGCAGGTGGCCTTATATTGCAAGCAATGAATTGGTAGCCAAGGGAGTTTGAAGTTGAAGTAAATTGGGATACGTGAAAGCATTTATTGTGAAGTGTGCCACTGAAAGGCTATCAAAGTGTGTCAGGAGATCTACCGTCTCAAGATGTGCAATTTTTTGTGCATCTTCCCATGCAGCGCAACTGCTGACAGCTCGTTGCTGGTTTGACAAGTGGAGGAAGAGGCAACCTCTGATCACAGCTACAGTAATTTTGGGGATATGGGGGAGGACTAGCTAAGATAGGCTGCTTTACCCTGGGGCCTGTCATCAATACTGACAGCTGTTCTGAAATGGATCTGTCTGCCTGGCTCATATTGGGATGTCTCCTTCTACAAATGATTGCAAGACAGACATTGATTTACCCCACCTGGATGAGGCATAAACCAAACTTGCTAAGATGTATGTTTTCTAGCTCCAGTGCTTCACTATCCAAGATGATCCTGGCACTAGATAGTTAGGCTTGCCATTTCATTTGAGATTCATTATTGCAGTTTAGCCTGGTTGGCAACTTCGTAGCTTAGTAGGCCTATCAGTTCCTCAGTAAAAATTATGGTTGTCATAAATACAGGCCAATATATATATATATATTCTCCACTCGGATTGTGTCAGCCAATCACAAGCGAGTATTCTTGGATAATATCCTTGCTATATTATGCTGAGAAAAGTTATATTGGATCCTGAAAAGTTATATTGGATCCTAAAAAAGTTATATTGGATCCGAGACAGTTTTTAAATGAAGAACAATCACCTCACTACTTGTTGTTCAATTGTGACGTCACCACTGGTGATGTCATAATGGTCAACTTGTCATTGTGACATCACAACTGATGACGTCATGAGAGCATACTGACAATGGACTTGGTGACGTCACCATTGACTGCTCTTTCATGGTTTGAACACTAAAATTACAGCTGCCTGTAATGTTAGCCTGGGGTGGTATTGAATTGCCTTCCAAATTTTGGCAATTTTTTTTCTTTTCAATTAAGAGTGGAAAAATACTCTCTTAGCAGCATATCCTGAAAATTTAAAACATCTGAACAAATATTTTTTGACCATTTGGCAGCAAGTCAACTTAAAAGGAAAATATAACTTATATTGGATGGAGAATATAATAGATATCGGATGGTAAGTCGTCCAATATAGAGTATAATTGGATTCAGAAAAGTTATATTGGATTCGGCTGCGCCTCATCCAATATAACTTTTCTTCATCCAATTATACTCTATATTGGACTCCTTCCCATCCAATATTTATATAATATAATGAATTTTTTTCTTAAATATTGCACTTCTTGGCCACCAACTGCTCTACTAGGCCTAAATGAAAAGGATTTAGAAATGAATTAACCATAGATTGAGAAGTATTTTCTTTCAAAGCAGTGAACTTTGTCACTGGTGCATATATACCAGCAAAGCGGCACCTGTGTCCAACACTGAACTTGTGAGCCTGATGAATAATCTCTGCGTCAAGTGATAATCTCACAACATCAGCTAGATTACTTTACTGACATCAAAAGACTTGACACTAAGCTAGTTTATAAGGCCCTCTGGGGGCTTAGTTTTGCTGATGTATTGCTACATTGATTTGTTACACCAACAGGATTTCAAGGTTCTAACCTCACTTGAACTTAAAACTTTTGCATTTTGCCAATTGTAACTCTAATGGCAAGAGCATCAGTCACATTGTGGCCAGTTGCGGTTGGTCCTGTAAGTTTCAGCACAACCCTTGCTTCAATCAGTCTCTGCTGATAACTTGGCCATTCATGTCATTTTTGTAACATGCATGTGCAATTGCTGCAAATAGGCTAATCATGCATTTCACGCTTGCAAGTATTGTAATGGTTGAAACCATTAAATCAATACATTTTAGTTAGCATCCATGCTCTAATATAACTACAAAATGTAGCATTATTAAACAAAGACAACTAAAGAGGCAGCTACCAGAGCATTGCCTATAGATATAAGTAGCCCATCTGTTGGTAACAGAGATGGCAATCATCAGAGGGACAGTGGGACATGTGTTGTGACTGAATGACTGTCACCGAAATATGAAACTTTGTTGCAGTTCTAAAGGTTCATTCAGAAAATATGGCCACAAATTTAATTGATAAGATAGAACTTTATATTGTCAGTGAAACACTGAAGCTCAAATCATTTAAAGAATTGTAATTAACAGCCTCGAGATGCCTAAGGTTCCAATAAATTTTGTTGTCATCAGCGTATTTTACACCAATGGCGTTTAATACTTACAGCAGTCCGAATGCTTTATGTAGTTTAATATATGTGTATGTGCATGAAATATCTTTTTTAATCTATTCAAATATGCACAAAGTGGTCTCCAGTTAGTTGAGAAATAGGTTAAGATATATATATTTTTGTATTGTGCTTTTACCCGCCTCTAGTCCCTCTACATGCCTGCCCACAGCCATGCCATCTTGCTCTTATGCACCATTAATGGATGAAGGACCGGCCATCATTTCCACTGTTTTGTTATCGTTTGCTAGGAGATTTTCCCATAACTGGCCTGTTTGTGGAAGCCGGTTGGAGGCCACTCTAAATAGTCTGAAGGCCAGAGCTACCCAGAGAATTCACAATGGCTTTGTTAAAAAAGTACGTCCTTGGTAAAGTGGGTGAGCAGTGAATCACCTTAGCTTGAATATTTCGCATGTATAATGCATTTCCTATTTCTCTCTGTGATGAGATAGAGTCCATTGCTGTGTCATATAAAAGCAGGGGTCTCTGGAAGCAGCTGGCCCTGCATTCACAAAAATGATTGTCCTGCAGGATGAGCTACCTTCAGAATGAGCTGAACAAACAATCTGCATATTTGGCGCTGGACACACTCTGGGAAGTGTCAATGTGAATTATGGAATGGTATGGATTGCTTGTCTGTGGATGCATTGGATACGGGTCAATTTGAACAAGACTCAGCTGATTGTTGCCTGTTGATATGATCTGTGCATGTCTTGAAGAAGTTGTGGCAGAACTATGAAGTGCAGTTAGGCCGACCATTTTGTTGGACAGGGGATACAAGTAGTAGCCTGTGGCCATCAGCAGTTGTTGTGATGCATGGTATTCATTGTGGTCATTCTCAGCTGTGGAATCTGCTTTGGCCAGACAGACAGGACATACCCTGGGAGGAGGTGTCAATGCTAAAAGACCTCATTTGTATGGACGATCCCCTCCATTCTCCCCATGCTACAAGGTGCTAGGCAACACTAAGCCTACTTCAGTCTGCAAGAACCAAGATGTCACAGCTTCAGTGGACTCATGTCCCCAGTGGCAAGTTTCTTCTGCAGTTGCAGGAGTCCAATAAAATCCAATAGACAAAATAGCTTGCCATGGTCCTTTAGAGACTCCTTGTTTTTGGCATACGACTTATTTGGGTGATGTGACTGCCTTCCTATTTCATTTATTCATTCAGTAGTAATTTTGGGAAAGTAGCCGTTCTGGTGTCACTCTAATATTTTACTCGTGGTGTTCTATTTTATGTCCACACATAAATATGTTTCCGACTGTCTGTTCTGCTTGACGCGGACACAGAAGGCTACTGGCATAAAAGCCAATTCGATACCGAATTCGACTTGAATTTACCCGTCTGCAGCCTCACTGTCAAAATTTTAGTTTGTTAACATCAACATCATACAGTTCAGTAAGGTTGTTAACATCAACATCATAAGGACATCCAGTTTGAACTGAAACAATGCTACCACCTGATATGGACCCATGAAAGAGATGTGTGCAGTGAATAGCTACCACCCAGAATTGCTCTGCCGCAATTTACAGGATATAACTTGAGTAAATGGCAAATGTTGCAATGACAAATGCAAAACATTTGATTTACACTGGCAACACCAGAATCTGACAAAACATTATTTTCTGCTTTATTGATTCTGAGGATTAAGAGGTTGTTTTTCAAATTATCTCAAGCATGAGACAGTTCTACCCTGGATTTTAAAATGATCAATTAACTGCTTCTGTCTTCATTGCATTTTCAGTGAAAGGTCTCCTATTTTTTATCAGTATGCAATCCAGAATCACCGTACAAGTGCCATACCAAGTTTTCCTGGCACTTGCTATGGTCCAACGCTAGACATAGTACTGGTTAGATTGAGACAAAGACATATGAAGCGGATGGATGGGCGATGGATTGACCTTGATATTTATTGTAACTCCAACTGTAAGCAGAACAATTATATGGAGCTGATCTGGTCCTTTGGATCTCCTGGAGGCCACCTGCCAGTCTCTTAGGGGTGTCACGATACACCTATCCAACGATACAATACATACCTCGATACAAAGATCACGATACGATACACGATACGATATGCAGCAGAGAGCAAAAAAATGCCACTACCACAAGGGGGCAGTAATGTTCCCAGTGCATAAAATTTGTTGGGCGCAAATTTCTGAGACAACACTTCCCAAAAGGGAAACAAATTTGCAAAATGTCACGAATTTGACAGCTGTTTGAGTTGGTTTTCTGTTGTTTTTTCAATAAAGTGAGTATCTAGGTACAAGGCCCACGATACGATATGTGTATCTCTGAGCAAAATATTGCGATATATCGATGTATCGAAATTTCGTGACACCCCTACAGTCTCTATGCAGTAGTCTTCTTGATCACACAACGAAAGAACTTGTTGTGTTAAACCTTTAAGCCACCAGACTACTGACTTAGTTCTGAGGCCAGCGAGGGCAGTCCTAAGGCTTCAGTGAGACTACAGGGCACCAAATAAACGACAGACCTTGTCTAGGCTAGACAGGAGTGTTGGAAACTACAAAACTTCAATCCCTGCAGCAACGACTGCAGTGGGTAAGAGGCAGTCACGATGTCTGCCATTAGCAGAAACAGGAGCTTCCTGTATTTTACAGCAATGCATATTCAATGGGCACCACTAATGGAGGTAGGGTGGTACTGAGCAAGAAAACCGAACGGATAACCGATACGGTAGACAACTTGGGCATCATTGTGTAGACTTCCAGGCATTTTTCAGCCTTCAATGATACAGCGGATTGATACACTAACTGACCTGAGAACTGTTTCCCAATTCTCAAACATCTATAGATCTACTTTTTCATGTAAATATATCAAATATTCGTTTCAGTGAAAGTAATCGTTGAACATAACAATTTTAAAGAGCTGTAAATATGTTTGTGATAACATATTTTCAATAGAGGTGACAGGTTGTAACAGAAGTATGTCAGACACTAAGATGAAGGAAAATTGGCTAAGTCTGTCTCAGTAGAAAGGGCTGTAGAAATGTTCCGCTTTGCAAAGTATAACATCTACACCTTGTGCTAATTTTGTCTCAGTCGGCTTTTCACTCTGTCCTACTGAACAGGATTTCACCTGTCAGTCTCCGAGAAGAAAAATAGCTCAGTTGCTTGCCCATTTAGGACAAATCCGAGATCGATAGTGAAAGAAATCCATGTGAGAGGATGAGAGCAGGGCGTCAAGAGGTTGCATCAGTTGTGAGGTTGAGGGGCAGAGAAAAATAGGGGGAGCCTTGTTAAGTGGAATCCTCTGTTCACACGCTCACTGCTGCCAACACTGCCCACTGCTGTTTCTGTTCGCAAAAAAACCACCAGACAAAAAAAAAAGAAAACAACCTTATCTACTTTATTCTCGCCAATTTAACTCGTATCAAGTGTTGGGCAAACAAAGTGTTAACACTGCAGGATTTTTATCACTTTGGGGCCTTGATGCTGCATCATCTACCAAGGCCCATCTACAAGCTTTGAGATGTCTATGTCTAGTCAGGGAAATCCATAGGCCCACAAGAGGCGATCTATTTAGGGGGGCAGTTCACAATAGGGTCAATTGGGCTCTCTGCCTAAACTTCTCAAATCTCTGCCAGAACTCAATGTCAATTTGAAAGGTTTTCAGCATTTTAGGGGGCAGCCAGCCCCTCTGGTTTTTACACCTATGGGGAAACCAGATTTATATGTGTTAATAATAGAGTTATGTTGCAGTAATATACTACGTAGGAAGCAACTATGACATGGAAGACCAATATTTTGTCATTATTAAAAAGAAATTATTTTTGCATGAGTCACCCGTCCACTGCATGGACTGCATTAAAAAGCCCAGTTAACAAAAACCAACAGTGGTTCGGTGCAAAGCACTTTAGAGAAATCACCTAAATCAAACAAAGTTAATGCAGTGTTTATCCTTTTCCAGGCACCTGCAGCACAATACTTTTTTCTCTCATTGGCTAATAGATTGGATGCTCTGAGTGAAGGCCTGCAGTAACGTCCTTAATAGTAGCACCACTCAATATCGCCTTTCAGATCCATGCAATTCGAGCAAGAGCTTGAATTCCCGCACTTGGCGCAACTTTTGCGTTTGCAACTGAAATATGGATTTTAGATTTCGATAATCCACAGTAGATAAATGACTGAAGAGAGCGCATATGGGTCATTCTCAAATTTCGGGACAATTTGCGTCACTCTAGCTCCCTGACATTAATATGAATGCGATAAATATCTAAGGCGTCACTCTGCATCTGTTATTCATATTTCTACTTAGAACCACTGCATTTGGAGCAAAAAGTCATTCATTAGACTTTTTTTAATGCATTATGTCCAGAAATCCGTGCAAAATCAATGGTTTTTCCCTGTCACTGGACCTGACATGACAAAATCAAGTGTTCATTTTCCTCCTAATATACCATTATTTTCAAAGTTTCTTTGCACGATTCATGGGAATATAGACTTGAATTTATATTTAGTTCATATTCAATTTTTTTTTGGTATAATTTCATTGATTAAATTGATACAATAGTTGTGTCACTAATTTATGTCAATTTTTTTGTCCCCTCCGTTACTTGCCATAGCTCTGTTCGTTATTGTTTTTTATAAGCTATTTTTACTGAATATCATCAGACGCATGTGCGCCATAGTACCACTGCCTTGCAGACTTTATAAAACATGTATTCAATAAATTATGACATAATGTTCATAAAAAATGTTTTTGGTCCCACTAAAATGTCCCCTCCGTTTCCTTCATTTCCAAGCTTACCAATGATAATTTTACAGAGCAATTTCATGTATGTGTTGCTGAGGGTGGCACCGTGGCAGGTTTTAATATTCTGCAATTATTTTGTCTAATCTCCAAAATAAAAAGCAGTAATGAGCGAAAAGCAAAAAATTGTTCCCCTCCGTTACCGTCCACTCCGTTACCAGATCATGAGCAAGAAATCGACATTTGGACCAAAAAATCTACTGATACGAGATGAAGTACTTCTGAAAATGATAGTTACATCAATCTTTTATCATTTTTCCTTTTGTTGCTGTTCCTACAGTTGGTATTTTACATCAAAATTCCCCTCCGTTACCACATTGTCCCCTCCGTTACAGGACAATTTTCCTATACCCGTTGTCCCGAAATTTGAGAATGGCCCATATTGACTGGCCAGCCAGACCCAGCCTTGATAATATGTTCAATTGAGAATGGGAGTTCGATGATACCAAAGTGTCCTTCATGAATTACGAATGAAGGGACGCCAGCAAAAGACCTACGTGCTCCTGAATATATTTGCCAATAGATGGCAATAGACAGTTGATATTGACTGAAACAGCAAAATTGTTGCATGATTGGATACTATTGAATAGTCATGAAACAACAATCCAAGCAGGTGATTTAGGTCTATATAATATTATGTATATCTGCCTGTTTGTCTATATTCCCTTATCTATGATTTACGCTATGAAGCCACAACCCCCCCCCCCCCCAAGCTCCCCTACTGTCAGACAGTTGGACAATCGGGCTATCTAACATTGAAAATCTGCAATGATTGCCAAGCAGTTCTTGAAATTTTGAGGAAAGTAATAATCTTCCTTCAAGTCCCAGACTACAAACCAGACAGAACTTCCATCAAATCATAAAAAGTGACAGAAATCCAATTAAAATGTGCTTTGTTGCACAAAATAACGACAACTTTTTCAGCAGGCTCAAGTAATGTTTGTCTTTCTCATGTTGGTAGTTTTTGCATTTCTCCACACTGACAATAAGTGAAATGAGTCTTCACCAAAACCCTATTTCTCGAGATTTAAGATGATAAATAGCATAATCTGTTCTGACACATCTCATTAGAAACGAAATGTCTGGATGAAGCATTGCCATACAAAAGCTTTGAAAACAAAATGACATAGAGTGCAATAGTTTGGTAACTACATCATGTGTCTGCTGTTGTTTTACTGCAAACCTTGAGATACGCAGAATCTCATAGTAGAACTGAAATCTAAACCTAAAATTGTGTCAAAAGCTGTAATAAACTATAACATTTCCAAGACTCGTCAAATTGACTGGAAAGGGACAGGAGACATCTCCCAAATCCTCTATATACAAAATACCACTTGCTTATTCTTTTTTATCACAATGCACCCTTAATTAGAAGTCTTTACTATGTGTAAACTGTCACCTCTGTCACCAACCACACAATATATCAATCAATTGCTTGCCCTGACAATGCACTTGACACTGACCACAGCCAGATATTGCCTTCGCACAAAACATTAGGCCACTGTGCTTCCAATAAGACCAAAATAAAGCACTGAGCAATGTGAAGCACTGAGCAACACTGTATAGCAGGGATTTACTGCATGCAACACGAGACTCATCCGCTCACATTTGGAGAGACATCAGTGCTCAGCACCAATCTTCTTTGTTTCTTTCTGCCTGATCACACAAAGCTTCAAATGTTGAGTGTTCACTTGATACAGATGAGGTGCGATTGGGTGTGGGGCAAGCCTTTGAGCTGATACAATCTGGAGAACACTTTGAAAGTATTTCCATCACAGCTCTGGGCCCAATCTGACAGATTTTTGGGGTAATCAACTTCCGAAGTACGACGAGACAGCTTCACTCATTCCTGAGCCCTGCTATTCCTCCCTGGCTCAGTCTGTGCCAGCCTGCTTTACCCTGCCCTATGCAAATTTGTCCATAGCCTCAGGGAACAACCTGGGAGTCCTGCAGTTACAACATGGACCAAGTACCAGATGAAAAAGTGAGACTGATCTTTTCTATCAGTACTAAAACTGCTCTTTAAGCAACACGTGGGAGGGCACCCATAGCCTGGCAAAGCCACAGTAATCTCACAAGGATATCAAATAATAAATATTATCATCTCACAAGATCCTCATGAGCAACTTTTAAATACCCGGATTACTCAAACCCATGCTCTGCTTACAATGGATGTCATGTCATGACTTCAGCATGATGGCATCTGGAATGATTAATGATATAATCACTTGATACCCACAACTTGCAATATTCACACAATAGATTAAACTGATTATTTAAACATTCCAACTGTAACTTTTTATCAACCACACACATTGATTACGAAAGGCTTTAACATTGCCAAATGGGCAAGTTCACATGAATGGCAGTCAAGCAGAAATCTTCCAAGCAATAGCAAATATTTGAAACTGACAAAGCCTCCTTTAAGAGCACAACTGATTATGTTGCCATATTTTGGAAATCTATTCCAGGAATTTAATTGCATTTCATGGACAATGAATCTGATGCAGTTCTAAGGATTCATTTAATTCAGTTATTTCATTGCATCCATTCTTCGGTTCTTCCGACAAGAGAGTTTTAGAAACTTCATTTGATTGCATCTGCAGTTTGAGAGAAATTGGAAAGTCAAACTGAGAATACCGAAAGGGAGGACAGGATTGATTGAGTCAGATTTGAAAGCATCCTCGGATATCAGCTTTTTTGACAAAGTATAATCTAAACTTCGGAATCTCAACTTCAATGACAACTACTCTCAGATTCGCTTCATCATGTCAGCATATTGACCTTGCTGTGGCTATGTGCCCTGTACAGGCTGCTAATTTCATAAAGCGACTAGAACTAGAAAAGTGCAATCACTATTTTCAATTTCCAATGTATTGAACACAATCTATCTACTTATAGATACAAAGAACCATGCTTGCCTTTGGTGTGTCTTATACCGTACATCAGTTTTCCTCTTATTAATAGTCTTTAGTCAGGTCCTATGTGATAGACTTCCTTTCTTCCAGAACTACCAACAGTGCCGCCTGTAAATAAGTGAAACGCATGACATTGTGCCATTGCATCAATGCTAAACATCCTCAGCCAAACTGCTTGTGGAAGCACAAATTCTCATCTGATGAGAGGAAAACATATTGGGTCATAAAGGCCGATATGCGAGGCATGTGGGATAACAATGGCAGCCAATTTTCTTTGCTCTAGTTGGAGTTAGGTATCGGTCAAAGTCATTGATAAGTAAGTGAAACACAGGCCCAATGTTATTTAATAGGGAAGGGTTTACTTATACTTAGCAAAGACTTTGACCCATATATCACAACATTGTGCGTTTCATTTACATACAGGCGGCACTGTATCACGTTCACCAAGATAGATAATAGTGAATGATCCAAGCTATTCCTATCAATATGTTTCAAGTAAAACTTTAATAATTAGTACGCTAAACTTGAAGGCATAAATATATTTTAAATACCGTAGCTACAAATCTCATGAAAAACAATGACAGGGACAATATTGGGACTATGATAATAAAGACCTGAAGCAAAACAGACATTTGGTCTTTTCCCAAATATATATCTAAATGCTTTCCTAAGAGCCAGGTTGACAGTCAACCTGTCATTACTCATAGCATCACTGCATCAGGACAAGCACATTGATACGAAACTCTGAAACCAGACAAAAGTCGTATTACTTAGTAATCCGGAAGCTGTATGAATGCAGTGCCTGATATGAAGTTTGTCCTGACAGACTGAGAGAGCCTTTGCTGCTTAGTTTTGGCATATGTGCAGTTGCCATAGAAAGTATTTTGAATCACACCATAGAAATGGTGAGCAGTGACTTGAGGTAAGCTTGAGCTGTTAGACACTATACTTGCAGCCATCGTGTCCGCAATAATTTCTGATACATATGAGGATTATGGGCGACTACAGGCATCAAGCAGCAGCTGCAGCAAAAACTAGATCATGAAGTTTTTTAACCACACGTAAGTTTCAGTGCTAGAAGTGTTCTGTCAGCCTTGATGCTCCACACTCCAAGAGATGCAAAAATCCACTCAATATGGAGCAAAAGCTTCAAAAGGCTCCCACCCAATGCTGCAAAATGTGCTCGGTTCACTCAATAATACGTACATTCCGTACCAGATTTATGGTGGATTTCCAAAAGCTAGTGCAACGTTCTGGTTGTAAATCACAAGCTGAATGAAATTCAGAGACAGCAAAAATATCAAACAAGGTACCTTAGAATGTCACTGAAAAGGAACATATTCACCACTGCAAATTGAAATATTTTCCACTTTCACTTACACATTTTGGGATTTGCAACTGCAATGACACATGTCAAATGACTTTGCCACTCATAATGCCAACCTGTAGGGAGAAAAAGATGAGAAAAATAAATAAATAAAATATGAGAGGAAAGATGACTCTACTCTCAAGCCTCCATTAATCATACTGACACACTTATGAATACCCAGATTACAAGTCAAATGAAGCTGGAAACTGGAGCTGTCTGTATTAGATTCAGTACATCGGGGTTATATGCAGAATATACGCAGAATTAAAACATAAGCACACACATATTTGTTGCAATATGTGCCTTATGGTTTCAAAGTTGTTTAACCCCCACTCCGTCATAATGCGGACGCCAATGTTTCAAGTGTGACAAACAATTCAGTGTTTACTGCCTCTTTAATATTGCAAGTCAACTGATGGAATGAAACATGTTGACTCCACTCCATTGTTCAACTTCTAACCGATGTTTTTCTTTTCATTTCAGTTTACCCACCACATGCTTTTCATGGATTAATCTGGGAGGTGAGTACGTTTTTCCACATTATCAATTTTTATGGCTGATTCATTGCCAAATATTTATAAAGTTACATGTATAGTATGGATAAACTTATTACACGGTTATCAAAGTCTCAGGTCCATTATTCAAACAAAATTTAGTTTGATAATTAATATCATAAGAGAGCCAGTTGCCAAACATGCAAGGCTTCGAACCCAGGACTTTTGGGGCAGGTTGGTTTCCTGCAATTAAATTGATTGTTTCATGTCAAAAACTCTTTCAGGGTGCACTCAGTCAACATTATTCAAATGAAGCTGAAAAAGCAAATTTTAAGTGTTTCTGGCTCTTCTAGTCGGTGTAACATCAATGTCCCATAATCTAGTGAAGGAGAAAGATGCATTAGATGCCGGCCGGGTGGACACATCTGACTAGTACTCTTGACAAAAAGTGTGCTCTTGACTTGGCCCAACACAGACAGCACATTACGCTCTTCTCGTCTCTGGACACTTTTGGCTGAATAGTTTCCTGAGTGTCACATGGCGCAGCTTGGCGCCACACTGGTCTTGAACTGATTTTGTTATTGTCAGCCCTAGACGAATCACGTACTGGCCTTTCACCTCATTGTATGGCAGTCTACAATTGTTACAAGATGACCATTTTCAGTGCTTTCCAACATCACTAGTAATAGGGACACCATTTTGTTTCCACTGAGGAATTCTATGGTCAGATTACAAAACGATAAAATGAACCCGAGGTTCCCAAATGGCTGTTCATTTTATGAGAATATAAAATGCAATTGGAAAAAGCAATTTAAAATGCAAAACATAGCACAATACTTAAAACACAACAATCATACTCTTACGGTCACATTTTAAAAGAGACTGAATATTACACTACAGAATGTTGGAGGTCCCATTCAAACATGTACTGCAGGTAGCTTAAGTACCTTTTCCAAGAAACTAAATTAGACCATTTATGCAAAAAATATAACTTACATTAAACATTAGCATTATTAGCTCAATGTGAAAGTCATGTAACAGCTAAAAGCTTTCTGAACATATTTCATTTGGGATGTGGTAGCAAGAGATGAAGCTCTTGTAATTCTTCACATACTTAGTATGTGCAGTTGGAGTTGGTTCCAACCTTCCTATCTAACATTCACAGAATGTGAAAGAGGAAGCGCTTTAAAACAAAATTCAGTCCCAGATGATCACTTGGTAGTGTCTTTGTCCATTCGCTTTCGATCCACGTAGGGCATTCAGTGTAGCTTTGAAGATTGCCAGCTTAGTCTTGCAATGTTTTTGTCAGTCTGGAAGCTCAGAAGAATCGATGAAGCTGCTAAGAGGTGTATTGCAGAGGCTCATTGTCTTGATGAAATCTAGTGATTAGTATGCCCGCCATGCCCCAGGCCCTCATATATCGGTTGCTTTATCTGGGGACCAAACAGAGTTTAGTGTTTCGGATGGCAGGGTCGCTCTAGTCTAAACACGTGTGGCAGTTGAGCTCTTTGCGCTACACCGTTAATCGCCCAAAGTCCTGTCCCTTGTGTACATTGAGATGTGGCTTGTCTCTTCTTGTTATGCGGACTCAAAGCATTCTCGACTAGGCAGGCCATTTGAACCTTTGCTAAATAAAAGACCTTGACCTCAGCTTGGCCCCAGTTTGATAAGGGCACAGTGAATATGTTGACACTGAATCATGGTGCAGGTATTAAAGACCACACAATCCAGCTGGCCTTATAGGCAGTAACAAAGATCAGGCTGTCTTCATTGGAAAATCCAATAAAAGCACAATCCCGATTGTCCAGGAATGTACACTAGGGTGGGACTGGCGCCCCACATTTTGGAAATCTTGGGCGGATCAAACCTGACTTTTTTTTGCAGGTGAGGTTGGTATATGGGATTATGTGTGCAAAATTTCAGCTCATTCTATTAATATTTAGAGGTGGCACATTTCACTTGAAGTTTATAATGTAAATCCCCATTGGCGAGCCCTAAAAAAAGGAGAAAAAAGCATGATTTTCCAAAAATGAGACTAAAAATCAATATTTTTCAACTATTCAAAAACCATGGGGGAGGGTTTTGGGAGGGCAGTTCAGAACTGACATCCATTTTGCTATAATATATATAGGTAGGCCACTATAAGGAGGGAAAATCTCTAAATTTAGGCGTTTTCGAGCCATTTTCGTCATATTGGGCACTACATTGTGCAGAGATGAGAAGTGGAAAATGCAAAATTATGCCAGATTTAAACTGCCCTCCCAGAATCCTCCCCCATGGTTTTCAAATGGTCGAAAAATATTGATTTTAAGTCTCATTTTTGGAAAATCATGCTTTTTTCTCCTTTTTTCAGGGCTTACCAATGGGGATTTACATTATAAACTTCAAGTGAAATGTGCCACCTCTAAATATTAATAGAATGAGCTGAAATTTTACACACATACTCTCATATACCAACCTCACCTGCAAAAAAAAGTCAGGTTTGATCCGCAAACATTTGGGCACCAGTCCCACCCTAATGTACACTGTTCACATTCCACAGAAACAGGACAAGCTTTCCCAGGTGTTATGAACAGGATGCAATCAGCAGGCTATTGCATTTGCTCAGCTTCCGATACTGATCATCTTTTCAAGTTGACATCTTCCGTTTATAATTGGTAATTTTGGTCAAAATGTGGACAATTCGCCGTTTAAGTAAATTGCTGCTCACAGATCACCTGACTCAAATTATGATTCCTCTTTTTCAGGATCGTAGATATCTGGTGAGCGTACTGGTCCCAGTTGGATGTGGAGTGGCTGGAGCCCTTGTCATAGTCTGTCTGGCTTATGCAGCAAGATCATGTCAAAGCCGGAGAATCAAGAAACCCAGCAATCCAGCTCCTGAGTTAACCGTAAGTATAATGTTTGCCTACATAGGCCTGCCACCAAATTGGAACAGTTGACCTTATAAAAATAGTGTAACATATATTATTTACACAGAATTTAGCTCTTTCAATAAGAACCTCGAGAGTGAAACAAACTTGTGAATCGGATGTTATTTTCCATAAGTAGGCCCAACATACTTTCGTTCATTTTTCAGTACCGTTTCATGTTTCTGTATCAGCAAGCCAGAAAGCCAGTTTAACTTGACCTCACTGCAGTACAAGCCACACGAATATACCTTATTCAATAAGGACTACACACCACAATGTACGGTTCAGTTGGGAGCGTGAAAAACATTATGCTGCGAAAGGTTTCTCCATAATGCATTGCTCATAAAACACTTCACAGTATGGTCATTCATATTACAGCAGCATATATGTACAATAAAGGAACACAAAACATAAACGTTGTCACTAAGGAAATTACTGTTGCATCCCTCTTGTGCAATATACATGCAGCAACTGTCGTTCGTATGCATCCTCTGTTTTGGCTGTTAAATGGACCATGTTTATTACACATTGCAGCTCATAACAGTTGCAGTATATGGCTGTGTTATTCTATTATTGTCGCATAAACAATGCAAATCAGAATCATTACAGAACGTAGGAAGAGGATTATTCACCCAAGCAATAGACTGACGCTGGCCGACCACCATATTGGGATATGAGATCCTCCCTGATCAGATTTCACACATCACAGGATTCTGACAAATCTAGTGTCTGTCCGCAAGCTGAACCACCAGCAACAAGATCACATGCTTCTGCGAATATTCATGTTTCTGAGCGATTGCCTGCCACTTGCACTAGCCTCATGGGAAAACTTCCTTTCACGCCACACTCACAACGCTCTGAGCTTCTCTCCAAATCATGACAATTGCACACACACACAAAAGAGATGGGGAGCTACTAGCTGGTTATGATAATCAGAAACACAAACACGCAGGACCATAGTGTGACGGCCGTTCCTGAATAATACCCAATAACCACAACAAGATTGCAAGGTTGCTGCTGGATTGGGAAGTCTGTTCTATACAAGCAAACATTGCCACAACAAAGACAATTGCCTCGCTCTAGCGTTAGCCTCGAAAGAATCAACCTGGAAAATTAATCAAGATAATCGAGTTAGCCAAAACACCACTCTTATTACATGATCCATCTGAGAAAGTCATTTGGATTGTTATATTATCAGCAGGCTATAAATGAGCTCCAGTCTGCCAAGTAATCAGCCAGACCTATAGTTCTAGTTAGTCCTATCTGGCCTGCGAACAGGAACTATATTGGTGTGATGTCATAGCGAAACAGACTGGTCTTCAGGCATGGTTTATTGCGGCACAACAACACTCAACAGTGCAAAACACAGCCAAAAATCAGATGGAAACAGTACCATAACAGCGTTACAGCATGCATGGCATATGTACACATCGGTATCTCTATTTTCTACTGCATGACATATAGACGCTGGGCAATCAAGAGGAGCATTAGTTTGCATGTGGGACAGACAACCTGCAACATGTTACCTCAGTCAAGCAAAAGTTCCATAATACAAAGCGGCATTCAGAACTGATAAACCCCTTCCTAACAGCATACACAAATTGGTTGTACCTACCTGCTTAACTGCCATTTGAGGCAACAGTACCCAGCTGAACCTTTTTCCTAATGGAAATTGAGTGTGTTACTCAGCTTTGATTGACAGCCACTTTGCACCATTATTACTGTTTCTATGAGATTGGCAAAAACTGGCTTTCATTCAGTTGATTGAATAAAAGCACTGTAATTGTAGAAAATGGCCAGAAATGGCAGAACATGAAATATCACTCAAACCATTATTTTAAAAGCCACTTCTCTTCATAAACTACAGTACTGTTTCATTCCAAGTTAAATGTTCGTCAGAATGTGATCACAAAACTGCTGAATGAAAAGAGCATGGAACATATTATTTTTAACAGCTACATTTGCAATATAAAGTACTGCTTCTCACCACAGCTTGAAATGATTAGCCAAAGCCATGAGAAAGCTCTATTCACTTAGAAGAGGAGACCACTTTATTGGCTGTTAAAACGATTTAAGACAATTGTTGAGCATGCACTTAATCTCGTATCGCATTACATCAAAGGTCAATTTTGCAAAAAGAAAAGGTGTTCATCAGTAAATAAAGATAAAGGAGTCTAAAAGCAAACAACAGCAACAAAACCCGCTCTCCTGTTGCATGCTTTTTTGGATTCAAATAACATCATAGAGGATTTCATAACCAAAGTGAAAACTGGATCTTTGCATGAGGAAACAATTGCATTTACTACGAGCACTTAAGACAAAGTGAAAAAAGACATTACAGAAAGAGTTTTCTCTTAAATTTTTCTTCAAATTTAAACCTGACATGCAGTTTTGATTTACCACATCCACTTACTGAAAATTGCTAAACAAGAAACATAAGAAGGGTGTAATTTTTCTTAAAGGGATTGTTTGCAATAAGATTTACGATTCAGCATTGAATTTTTCTTCTTTGAGATGTTATTGTAATGCCAAACATTTTGAACTTTTGAACAGAAACCTGTAGTGTAGAGCATACAGATCGGTCTTCGGAAGCTGGTATTGCCAAATGGATACTGCAAGGCAATGCTACAAGGTTCAGCACATCACTGCCATAAAGGTCTGCCATAAAGGCTTGCCCTGAGGCTGCATATATATAGAGAAGAAACATCTCAAAGACTTGGAAAGAGCAATCCACTATCTCTCTAACATACTCAGTATCGGAAATGACAAAGCCATCCCATCTGCACAATATCCTTGTTTTTTTTTCACATGGTTTAAAAACCTCTTGCACTCAGAGGGAATAATATTACCAGATACTGGACCACGTCTTTAGTGAATGTGTGGGAATAGTGTGAAGTAAGGTGAATTCATAATGGGTCGTCTTGACTAAGTAAATAGAGTTAAAGGATGCTGTGACCATACAAATTTTAGTCTTAAAAATGTAGGATCACAGCATATTCTAACTTTATAACAGTTCCATAGCCTCATAGAACTAGACCTAGTTTTGCAAATGAAAGTTTAATTGAGTCTGTTTCACACAAATAAATTAGATATTTCGTAGAACAAGAACTGCTCAATGATGATAACTTTATGGGGCAACCATCTTAAAGGGGAATTCCATGTCGAAGAAAACTCCAAGCCCCCCAATTAATATATCAAATGGTAGCTATATTATAGTATTTAGCAGTATTTTGGTTTGCAAGTGGAACCAGTGTTTGGTAAAGGCTGCTATTGCATGCAGTCACCTGTCTTGGCAATTGTTTACATAAGATAACAATACCATAACAGTTCAATTTTGTTCTTTTCTTTCTTTTTGCAGGCAGCAGATATTGCCTACATGGACAAACTGATGTTACTAGCTGACAGTTCAGATGAAGACGTATAGAGGGCACCGTGGTCTAGAAAATGGAACGCCAACTGTTGGTGACACTAGAGGGAGCTCAAGGAGACCTATATGCAAAGGGAGAAACCAAGGAGTCCTCATCCTTCCAGATACATCATTGCACTTGCATCTTTGCATTTGCATCATTGCTTCAAGCGTTAAAAGATGAAAATTGTTGAATTAACCCAATTTCCAGCGCATGATTGTTGATAAATTGCTGGAATGAAATCAATTTCATTACAATACACCACTGAAACTTATCATGAGAATCATTGCAACTTTTCATACATTTGTTATATGGACAATTGACCAGTTATTATAATTATTGAACACTGAAGTGACTGAACAGCATCTAATGTTGAATATCCAGTAATTTCTTAGACATGTAATTACATTGTAATTAATACTTAT
The DNA here is from genome assembly GCA_026936325.1 of Platynereis dumerilii. NCBI lineage: Eukaryota > Metazoa > Annelida > Polychaeta > Phyllodocida > Nereididae > Platynereis > Platynereis dumerilii. The sequence continues at coordinate 3,951,482 of JAPTHN010000007.1, forward strand.
GCAGGTCGCATGCGCACGTGTACATTTAATACGAATCAATCATGACTGATTCAGTCGCACGCTCAGGAACCTATTTTGCAATTAGTACTTAAATCACCTAGTTTATAAATGCAATGCATTATCAAGTATATCGCATTCTCTTATGTCCACTTAAGGAAATGGTGATTCAGATTTAGCTTTTGCCTAGATATTCTAATGATATATCATTGACATTTTTGCAGATACGACAATCAAGCACTTATGCAGGTAGATGACCATTGACATTTGCCATAGATACTTTCTTTAATTGTACATAATATAATATAATTTATATATATATGAATCGAGTCACGTAGTATTCATGTGATATCATATTGTATTGTGAGTCATACTTCTGATTGTGTAACTGTCATTATTTTGTGCTCATAACTGTGCCAGTGATCCCTTCGTCTTGATTTGGCAAAAACCATTTTGTGTTGAAACTTGATTTTCTGCTGAATTTGATGTTATTATTTTCCGATATTATGTTGTATTAACACTAGTCAGAACACAAAAATCACTGAATCTTCCAGGAATATGTACAGTGAAATATTACCTAGTCTTTATCTGTGTAGTGTCTGCATAGTAATCTGTTTATACTTGCCAATTTGACGTCCTCAAGTCCACTGCAGGTACCTAATGCTAGGGCAATGCTTTATCTGTTTTTGAAATAAAATCTATGCTCTTATCGGATGTCTGGTTGTTTCTTGAAAAGTTGAATTATATAATATCAAGCGAAATTGTTTAAAATCCACATAAGATAAAAACATAACACAATATACAATCAGCAAAATATGCCAGAAGCCAATACTCAAGCTGTTGTGTTGGATTCCAATCAAGGAAGAAATGAATTAAGGAGTAAGACCACATTTATAAAAAGTCGCATGATTGTATTTCGAGGTGAACACGAATCATTTATCAAATTACATGCATTTCATCAACAATAATAAATTACAAGAAGTTGTAAAAGAACTTCAAAATGTGATTCCTAATAATCCGACAAACTGAAAATGCTGCTTGTAGTTATAATCACAGATTCAATGGTGAATAAAATGCAGAAGAAATATGGAAATTGATAGTAGCCCTACCTTGTTGCAGGAGAAATTTTTTAATACTTAAACTCGAATTTCCGTCATGAATCCGGCCTCTACAAAATGTTCTTGCGCATGTGAGTCAAAGATGGCCCTGGAGCTTGGGTAGTGGGCCAAGAGATCGAGGACTGCACTTCTATCAATGGTCAAGAGATCAGTTCGCTCGTTAGCCTTCAGAGACATCAGTCGAGGCATACTCTGAACAAGGAAGCACTCGCCTATGACTGTTCCGTAACCTATGTAGCCAAGTTTGTGCTCTGCATCATTCTCATCATGCTCGATCACTAGGATCTTTGAAACAAAAATAAAATGCAGTTACAGCCTATTCCAGTCACAGTGTGAGTAGGGCATAATTATTAATAAAACAATAAAGTGGAATAAACTTTTTATTTTTATAAACTTGAATGGCAAATGCTATTTAATTTATATGAACTTGAAATAACTTACGGATCCCCTGAAAACAAAGAGCACTTCATCTCCAAGGTCGTCCTTGTGTGCGATGTAGTCTCCTTCTTGGTACAAAACTCTGTGGACGCTGAGTGCCATGCGACGGACAAAGGCATCCTCCAAGTCTTTGAATAATATCATCTGAAAACGGGTCATTTTTAGATTACTTGCATAATGAATATAAAAACAATTTTATGCAAATGCTTGGCTATGCTTCAGTAGAGAAGATTTAATTATTTCACATTCTGCCTTTTAAGTCAGTGAAAAATAGATTGGCCTATTTGTAAATAATCTTTACATACACATGCTCCAATTGTAAATTGAAACGTCAAAGACAAATTGTAAAAATTGTAAATGAAATCATGAAATGCAATAAAGTATGGAACAGGCATTGCTAGTACAACTGAATATGATCATGATACGGCATTACAACAACATTAAATATTTCCTACTCACTGCGTCAAAGAAAGGCTTGGCAACAGCATGCAAAATCTCGGCAGCCAAACAAGTGGGAGCATCGTTGAAAAGCTGAGTGAAGTCATGGCCTTGGTTTCTGATCCAAGTGTAGTCAAGGTAAGCAACTACGTGTTGTCGCATGTGCAGGGGCACTTCTTGGTCTTGCAATCGTCCCTGGAGGGTACAAAATTCAATACAAAGAACAACCATTACCAAGATGAAAAGTTGTTAGATAACCCGAAGTTAGTTATAATGTATTCTCTTCGACCCAATATTTATAGGCCTATAAATGAGGCTGAAGATAGCAGAAGTAAAATTAGTCCTGAATCTAATAAATACAAAACTATTATCATCAAAAAAAGCTTTTGACAAAACATAGCCAGCATTTTTTCGACAGGACGTTTCTCTGTATTTACATCCCACAGTTCAGGTAGACAAAATATTTCAACCTTTCGCAAGTCCTCTTATTATTTTTCCCACTTCTGCAGACCTGAAGAAATGTGCATGTATTATACCAGCCAACTGCGCAAGGCTGACCTGTCCTCCTAACAAGAGTTGAAAGAAGAACAAGTACTCAGTACTACTCACCAAGATGCCAGAGAGAGTATTGCGGTAGTTCGTCATTCGTGCATCACTGTTGGCCAACGTGGAAGCAATATTTCCAAGGATGAAACCAAACATCAATTTACCAGCCAACATGGCAAATATAGCAAATGCTGCAAACAAAAAGAGACTGATGGCATCTGGGGATCATTGACCTTTCTTCCGTCATTAAATCTAAATAGACAAACAATGAGAACCAAAATTTCGAACCCTTACAAACAAGCAATAGTAATTTATATACAAACCCATTTCTGGTATATTGGTTGCATAGTAATCTCCATAGCCAGTGGTGGTCATTGTTGCCATTGTCCAGTACAAGGAAGTGATGTACCAGGAAAGTTTGGTGTTGCCGACTGAAAAGATATTGAGAAGCTTAGCACATTTTCAACAGACAAGTCACATCACACAGTTTAGATTAATGATTTTCTGACTTCGACATAAAAAAAGACTAAGGCAGTGACTTCGACATAAAAAAAGGCAAACTTCCAGCTTGACCAATATCTGGCACTCTGTCATGTGGGGTGGTAACTGGGTGAGTGGGTGAGGGTTAATGGGTTATGCTGAATTTCTTAAGTCTTGCAGCCTCGCTTGCTCACCTACTTTTACAGCAGACTGTTGTCAGTCAAGTGATTTCAAGGTTCGATCGCGAGCACGGGACTACGGAGTACATTCATAAACAGTTAATACAATTTTCGGAAAATGGCCAAAAAAGGAAATAAACTGTTAATATACACTTAACTGTAATGGTAAGACTGGCACTGTTGTATACAGGGTTAGAATTGGAATTTTTACACAATTCTAGTTGAATTGGTTGTGTGAACATCACTATTTATAGAACCTGTCAAAATGCCATTTTCTAAAAATTTTCACCATTTTTCGACCAGTGTGTGCCCTTGAACATAGGTTTTGAGCAAATACTCCAAAATGCAAGAAAGAGATCAAAGAAAGAGGTGAGCCAGACCACTTACTCTGGTCGGACCATTCTATGATCCAACTCTGCTTGTGGTAGTCACAGCGACCCATGGGACAGGCAAGCATGAACCAGAGACAGCAGGTCAAGTGCGTCAGGAAGAGCGTGATGAAAGTAAACTTGATAAGACGCACCTTCAACACACTGCAAGTAAGATGTATGTATAAATGTAATGTATATATATATCTATATATATATTGAAATTAAAATGAAATCCTGATCACATATATACCAAAGAAACTCGTATGGCCACCATGTGAAAAAGTATGACTGACAGAAATATTCAAACTTCCAGAAAAAAGCACGAAATCTTATTTTGCATTTCAATTGCATTGTCTTGTATTCCATTTACAATACAATAACATGTAAATTTTAATAATACAGCACAAAATTTAATTATGCATTTCAAATAAATTGACAGAGATTCTGAACAACTTTAATAGACAATGAACATATCATAGGCTGGCTTATTTTCCTAGACAAATTTTGCGAATACCTTCATATGTTTTAATGAACTTCCTTTCAAAAAATTTTCCTAAAAGTGACATACTTGACATTCAACTCCCTTTCCCAGTCGCGGAAGAAGGACAGCACATGGAAGACTCTAAGGAGACGCAGAACCCTCATGGAGGACCAGATGTATCCACGCTCGGAAACATCAAATCCAAAGCAAGCCAATTCAATGGGGAGCACGCTCGCCAAGTCCATAAAGAAACCAGCGGGGTTCTTTAAATACGCCAGTCGAGCAAGCTTGTGGTCCTTGACCAAGATGCCATGGTCGTCATAGTAAGTCACTCTTACTCTGATGTACAACTGCAAAAAAGATTAATACAATAGACGGATAGAGGGCATAAAATCATAACACAAGCAGCACTGTTGCCACTGTTAGCACAATTTGACAGCAAGCGTGCCCGCTAGGGTGCATCAGCTGTCCCAATAAAAAAAAATTGTTCAGAATTTGTGATGTCTATGTGATATGTTTGGGGGTTAGATACCAAACGCATGCACACAAAATTTCGGCTCAAAATTCCTAGGCTAACAGCAACCTCCAGGCTCATAATAATAAAAAATCGGAGTAGGCCCATTTTTGAAAATGTGTGGAATGTCCATATTCACTAAAATTGAAACCTTTCTGATTTTATGTTATTTGACAAAAACAAGAATTCACAAGGAAATTAAATCGCAAATGGGCATTAATGATAATTTCCACACAGCATAGTCTAAAATCATCCCACTAACACTATAGTGCCATAAAATCATCCAAAATGGATTAAGTTACCCATCGTTTACACTTAATTAAGACTGATGCATTGTGTTCAAACCAATTTCTGTATCAACCCAAAAATAAATTAAAAAAAAAAAGAAAAGAAAAGTAATGCTCTGGAGGTGGCTGTTCCTATTGGAACAACAAGCTGAAATTTGGTGCGAATGCTCAGGATATCCAACCTCCAAATATATCAGCGAAACATCATGCAACGTCTGAATAGGTTGGGCAACAGATGCATCCATTCCATCCGGTGTCATACCGATGTTACTACCCAAAATTTTACATTCACTTAGCCCAGTATTTTATTTTTAACACAAGAGAAACGTCTAAAATTCTTACCCCAATGATGTTGACAACGTCACAGCAATAAACAGTTGCAATAATTGCAACATGGAAGTCAAAGAAGCACATCTGGAGAAATAATCAATCTTGGAATTAATTGACATCCACATTCAGATCAGCCTAGAGAGCTGAAGAAAGCAAGACATACATTGGTTGGGGTGAAAAATTGAAATTTCCTGGTGAATTACGACAGACAATGAATTCTGATTCTCACCCAATAGATAATGTTACATTGTTACTTGACATGTCTTATTCGCTGCAGCTCACTTTTTGCATGGATTTGAAATGTCTGAAACATTCAATCATTGTGATGATCATAAATGAAGCTGGGCTTGAAGCAAAGTCCATATGAGAATACATACCTGGTACATGGTAATCCAAGCCAAGATAGAGCCAATAAGTTCTAGGAAGAGACGAAACTTCTGGTATCGTTCTGAATCCGGTTCAATGGTTTGAGTGGGATCAAGAAGGAACTCCACAAACCCTTGGTCCTCTGAAAGATAAATTTCTGCAGTTGCTTTTTGAAACGTTGCCACACTTTACATAGTCATGAATGCCAAGGTTTCAAAGTGCATTACGTCCTAAGAGTGCAAGGCTGTCAACTGTGAAATAGAGGTGTCTTGCTGTGAAACAGAACGATAATTGAAAGCTGTATCAGACTAATGGCAGGGAATTTAACAGCAGATAATACTTCATAAGCTTACCCAGATCAATGGCTTCCTTGGGCTTGTTCTTGTTGCTCTGATTGCGGTTGTTGTTGCTCGTCCTGTCAGCATTGTTGTTGCTCGTCCTGTCTGAGTTGTTGTTGCCCGTCCTGTCTGTGTTGTTGTTACCAGTCCGGTCTGCATTGTTGTTGCTGGTGTCTGCACGGGAATCAGCATCATCCTCCTCCTTGCCATCCTCCATGTCACTTCCGTACATAAAATCCGGAGAGTGGGCATACCACGTCCGTTCATCATCTGCTTCTTCTGTTCCTGAACCTGTGAAATTTCAAAACTAAATTCACGTTCCTGTTATTAATTTCCTGTCAAATTCAGTCTTCCTATTGCCTGTGTACATTAAACTTATTCAAAATCAAGCTCAGAAGGGTCATTCTCAAATTTCGGGACAATTTGCGTCACTCTAGCTCCCTGACATTAATATGAATGCTATAAATATCTGAAGCGTCACTCTGCATCTGTTATTCATATTTCTACTTAGAACCACTGCATTTGGAGCAAAAAGTCATTCATTAGACTTTTTTTAATGCATTATGTCCAGAAATCCGTGCAAAATCAATGGTTTTTCCCTGTCACTGGACCTGACATCACAAAATCAAGTGTTCATTTTCCTCCAAATATACCATTATTTTCAAAGTTTCTTTGCACGATTCATGGGAATATAGACTTGAATTTATATTTAGTTCATATCCAATTTTTTTTGGGTATAATTTCATTGATTAAATTGATACAATAGTTGTGTCACTAATTTATGTCAATTTTTTTGTCCCCTCCGTTACTTGCCATAGCTCTGTTCGTTATTGTTTTTTATGAGCTATTTTCACTGAATATCATCAGACGCATGTGCGCCATAGTACCACTGCCTTGCAGACTTCATAAAACATGTATTCAATAAATTATGACATAATGTTCATAAAAAATGTTTTTGGTCCCACTAAAATGTCCCCTCCGTTTCCTTCATTTCCAAGCTTACCAATGATAATTTTACAGAGCGATTTCATGTATATCTTGCTGAGGGTGGCAGGTTTTAATATTCTGCAATTATTTTGTCTAATCTCCAAAATAAAAAGCAGCAATGAGCAAAAAGCAAAAAATTGTTCCCCTCCGTTACCGTCCACTCCGTTACCAGATCATGAGCAAGAAATCGACATTTGGACCAAAAAATCTACTAATATGAGATGAAGTACTTCTAAAAATAATAGTTACATCAATCTTTTATCATTTTTCCTTTTGTTGCTGTTCCTACAGTTGGTTTTTTACATCAAAATTCCCCTCCGTTACCACATTGTCCCCTCCGTTACAGGACAATTTTCCTATACCCGTTGTCCCGAAATTTGAGAATGGCCCAGAAACCGAAATATCACACTAACGTGGCGATGAGGCAAGGGAAATTTCCTCTTCGTCACCGATGTCGGTTGCCACACTTTCTGAATAGGTTTCCTTCGACTGGATACTCTCTCTCTTGCTGGCCTTATTCTTCTCCTCTTTCCGGTCAGTGTCTTTAGTTTTAACCTCCTCCACTCTGTCATCCGAGCCACTCTCCTTCACCTTTGCTTTTGTTGTAGCTTTTTCCTTGGATGCTTTCTCCTTGGGCGCTTTCTCCTTGGACGCTTTCTCCTTGGATGCTTTTTCCTTGGATTCTTTTTCTTTCTCAGCTACGGTCTCGTCCGTCGCCTGTGGCACAACAGTCTTGGTTTTCTTCTTGGTCTTTGTTTCCTTCTTCTTCAGCGCTGCTTCTGCCTCTTTTTCGGCTTCTTCTTGTTTCTTTGCAGCAGCCAGCCGAGCGGTCTGCGTCAGTTCTCTGAATATAAAGTTTTGTTCCATAAACATAAGTCCAATAGCAAGTAATTAGGAGTTTCCAATCAGTATGTTCAATAAACAATAGGGATAACCAACCGGATGCATATCCTGAACAATTTGAGGGGAGGAAGAAACATCGTTATGTTTTTTATTTTTACAATGAAGAAATCTGATCATACATGATACGTTCTACGCTATAGGGTACACTGGCAGCTTGTAAAATTTGTCAGCTAATTCATACAGAATGGTTTCATTCGTTTAAGATAACCATAACCCTCCAAGATTGACACTCATCAGCCAAGTTTGTATTTCCACTCACTCAAACATATTCTTCTTCTCCTTTACAACCTGAGTCTTCACCTCTGTCTTCGGCTGCTCCTCAGCTATGTCTTCTCTTTTCCGAAGCTGAAAATAAGAAATAATGTTAAAATTCATCAAACTAATTTGATATAAATGCCACACAGAATGGAGAGGTCATTTTACACTGGAGACTCACGGGACGAGCAGCGGCCTGTTTCCTCCTTTCTTTTCCGATTTCCATCACATGTTTCTTAATCTCGGGATAGAGATTCAGCACACGATCCAGGTCCTTCTTTGCCAAGCAAAACACATCCACATTGGTCTTGGCCCTGATTGAACACAATACAATTAATGTTATAAACAGATATTGCTTAAATGTTCTAACAGAAACAGGTTCAGACGACAACTCACTTTGAATGGTTGGTGAAATAAAGAAATAAGGGGGAATGGCCATAGTGTGCAATGATAGTATTTCAGAATGATCATGACCAAGGATTGGATTGGATTTGTTTACCATAACCATCATAACTTTAAATTTCACAGAAGGTCATAAAGTTATGATAATTTTGTACCCTCGAGACCTGTGTAAATTTCCATAGCTCTAGCTTCAGCAGTTTCTCCTGGACAGCATAAGCCAATTTATCGACCAGTGTATGCCCTTAACAGGACAATCTCCAGAGGACAATTTAAACAGTAAGTTGAATTTTTCACCTGACCGATGCAGTTCTCCTGCAGCTGAAGAGAAGAGCCACTTCTCCGAATGCTCCTCCTGCTCCAATTGTTGCAAAAACTTTTGTCCCTTCTGCGTTACACACCTCCACCTCCCCTCGATCTATGAAAAACATCTGCAGCAAAAAGGGAAGGTTATTAGAAGATCACAAACATTTCAATGAGGTTGTTTCTTTACAATTTGATCAATCAACATGTTCATTGACAAGTAAACTGTAACAACCACAAATGAGGAAAACCAAACTCGCCTCTTCTCCAATGTCATTCTTGCGCACAATGAACTCAGTATTCAGGAAGTACATTGGCTTCATGCACCTTGACAACATCTTGACGAAACCATGGTCGGCATGAGTGAACAGGGAAATCTTGTTGATTGTGTCGCTGTAAAGGGCATAGGTGATATCACTGAGGAGGCAGTGGGGTACTCCATCGAACAACGTGCTGGGGTTAACCCCATGCGTCCTGCGCCACAAGTATGTGTAGTAATTCACCACCCTGTTGCGCAATCTGCGATTCACTTGATGGTCCTGAAAATGACATTGTGACAGACAATTGTTCTAAAAGACCTAATTTAAAAAAAACAGACTTGTTTGTTTTGGTACTTTTTTAAGGGCACATGCTGGTCGAAAAATGGTGAAAATATTTTAGAAAATGGAAATTCTGATTTTGACAGTTTCAATAAATACAGATGTCCAGACAACAAATGCAACTGAAATTACGCAAAAATTCCTATTATAACCCTGTAAACAAACTTGCCGATCTTACCTTTACAGTTAAAATTATTAAGAGTTTATTTCTTTTTTTTGCCATTTTCCGAAAACTGCGAATTTTAGTGACTTTGAGTGCTTACAAAAAATTTATCTCAAAAACCGCTGAAGGCATCATAATGAATTTTGGCATACTGCTTACTGACAAGTTCGCTTCCGCAATAAGGCTATTTTCAGAACTGTATTTGGATTAAAGGCCGAGGGACAGCGATTCAAACCTGAAAGATTGTGAATTAGCTTCATAGTCCCATGTTCGCGAACCCAGAAAAACCCTATAAAAATATATTTTTAGTCTGAAAATAGTCTTATTGCGGATCCGAATACATCAAATTATGAAAATAAATGAGTTCCGATTATTCTGATAGCTCAGTCTTGAGATGAATTTTTTGTAAGGCAGAATACTTAAAAATACGTAAAATTCTTTGTTACCATGGCAACCGTAACCATGGCAACTTAAAATTTCACGGAGGGTCATAATTTGGTGCCCTGAAGACCTGTGTAAAATTTCATAGCTCTAGCTGCAACAGTTTCTTCTGGACAGCATACACACATTTTTCGACCAGCATGTGCCCTTAAAGTTTTAACCTTTCTCACAGGATGAAATCAGTGGATTTATAATGATAACAAAAGTATATTGTAAGGAAGTTCTCAATGATTTGACCAAATAGTTCTAGATTTCATGGGAGTGATTTGCTGAATTCACTACTGCTGCGTTTTGTTTTGCCCGTCTCCAGAAAAAGTCAGAACTCATAAGACTATACAAAAGGATTATGAAGAGTGTCACGGCATTACTACTTCACACATCAAAGCACTACACATTCAAACAAATCTCTGTCTGATATACCTTCATGAGGGTCCTGATGCCATTCAGTTTGTCCTGGAAGCGAGCACGACCGGAGTCGGCATTGGCCATGGCAGAAGCAATGCTAGCCACAATATATGCAAAGAACAGGACTCCCACAGTCATCAAAATTATCATCATTCGCATCTGAAAATCAACAGTTTAACTAATTTAACCACATATATTTAAAGAGTAAATGGATCAAATAATTTACCACCAGTTTTGACTACCTACTTCAAGCCAGTTGGAGGCATGCATGTCCCCATATCCGACAGACACCACAGTGGCAGTTGCCCAGTAAATGCTGTACATGTATAATGTTAAAGTGTCTTCGTTTACTGAAAAAAAAAATTAAAGTTGCAACTTGACTACTGTATCACGGCATAAACCAAACTGACGTCACACTACTTGGAGCTCTGCTCTCATGTCAATTTCCATTCTTTCAATGATTACAGTAATTCTTTAAATATTTTTATGTATATTATAATGAAAAAAGTAAGAACCGACAAGAATATAAAAACTGCAAACCAAAAGTGCCTTATAAATAAATCTTTTACTTATTCATTACGCTTACTCAAGCATTGAAATAAGAATGTGTTAAGACATTTACAACTTACACAAGTCTCCTTTGACAACCCACGAATCATTGAAACAATGATAGCCCTGCACGCCGTCCACAATGACAGATGTATCAGAGACCAAATTCATTGGCGGACAGGCTGCCAGGAACACGACGCAGGCAGATAGGTTTAGGAACATTATCATGAAAATGGTGAACTCCGTTTCCCTGAAACAAAAAAGCCCATGAGAGCAGTTGTTAAATGCTGTTATCAAAATCCTGAATTACATTTTCTTCGTAAATTTGAATATGAATCCTCGATTCCTCTCCTTGTGCTCTTTTTTTTTCTATAATCCTAACTTTTTTCTTGTGTAAACAATTTTGTTGGGGCCTACTTCTCATGTGAACATCTTTTTTAGGCTGAAATGAATCAAATACAAATATATATTTGCATTATATTTAAACAACAGAATCAATATCTACAAACCTGAGAAAATTGAATTGCTTGTCCATGCGAGATTCAAAGTAGTTGAATGATAGTTTCACTTTAATTCCATTACAGAGTCGGTTCATTCTGACCATGGACATCACATGAAGAATATCCCCTACAAATGTTATTCCATTACAAAGTTAGGCATGCCTAAACATCATGCTTCATACAATATTCGAATCACAACATATATACAAGACAAGAAAAACTGAAATTTATAGTAGGGCATGATATAACAATGGGATATGGTAACAAAAAAGAGATACACACATATCAAAGAATATGGAGTCCTCAGACCACTCTATAAAAAGGTAACAATCTTCAGGAATCAATATTTATAATTCTATGGATTTCATAGCAAACCGCATATGTTGGGAGCTAAACTAACTCACTGTTGATTTCTCCATATCGTGCAAGTACTATAAGTTCCCAAGGGAAGTTAAACAATAAATCCCAGATGAAATTTTTCCTCATGTAGTTCCGTGACGTGCAGAAAGGGTGGGTGACAAGCACAGCTTGCGGGTTGTAGAATCCGACATGCATGTTAAAATACCTGAAGAATTATCAATAAAAATTCTTTCACTAGTGAAGCCATGTTTATTCACGAATTTCCTATAAAGCATTTAATATATTATTTATGCAATTTAAATTCAGAATACCTACATGTACATCTGAGACATGATTTATGGGGTGAATATGAAATCACTGTAACATTATTTATGATTAACCACATTTTCAACTCACAAGTTGCCCAAAAACAGCAAGTCGAAGACGCAGTGCAAGAGCCATATTGGAGTTTGGTCGTAGAGAAAAGCGATTTGAATTGGGATGGTCAGAAATACGATGAAGGAGAGGACACTCACAGTGTGCACCTTGTAATGGAGGAGCTTGCCCTCGGGAGAAAAGGAATAGCTGAAACCAGATACATAGGCTACATATACGTATGAAAAATTGTTTCAGGTGATAAGAAGAAACCGGGGAAAGTGACATCAGCAGGAATTATTTCATACGATTTCATACGATACGTTTAAACACGGAAAAAGAACATCATTGGAATTTCCTGCAGTGCGGATAGCACACAGGAAATACCTCAGACACCCTATTAGCGATGCCCAGTCTCGCCAAAAGCAGGTCAGCTGGGTTGGACGTTAGCAATACTAGGGTGTCCCATTTTTCGAAAATTTTCTCGGATCAAGCTCTTTTTGGGCTCAGTTGTGCTCCCATGTGTAGAAAGCCCACACACCAAATTTCAGCCAAATCCATATAGGTCTAGACCCCCCCCTACCACCATCTTTGGGGGGCCCCTCAAGGCACCCGAAAATGACCATTTTCGAACCCAAAAAGTGGCTATTTTCATGTCTGAAATCATCTCAGTGCCACTAATATTGTTCATATGGGGGTTTTTGAGAGTGCAGAGTCCATCTATGATGATAATAAATTACCCAGAGATCAAGATGACTTCATAACATGCTATTATTGGCCAATTTAGCCACCGAGTTACCCAAAAATGACTATTTTCGAGCATAAACAGTGGCTATATTCCTACCTGAAATCAGTTAATGCCACTGAAACTGGTCAAGTGGGGGTTTTTGGGGGTGCTGAAGTCACCCATGATGAAACTGAATCACAAAGAGGTTATGCTTACTTCATAACAAGCAATATTCGGAAAATTCAGCCCTCGGATTACCCATGACAGGATTTCCAGTAGTTAATTAATATTTTTAAAAAGCACCGATACCTGTGTTTTAGGGATTGTTAGATATGAGCATTTCATTATACATTAGGTTGTATCAATTATAGGTTGTAACAATGAAATTTAACATTTGCAATGAGGAACTTTTCATTTGTAATTATTAATAAGGTACAGATACGTAAATGCACACACTAAGTGAAAATATACCTGTGTAAGATATGTGTTTATATCATACTTCAGCAATTTACTAACATAAATTAGCTTACTTTTTTTTGCACAATGTCATAGGCAATAAATAGAACACGTCTATACAGCCCCTATATTATCATGACAACTTGATTACGCTCTCAGAATTTTCTCAATCCATTAAAAAACACATTTTACAAACTGCCATTGTAAGATCCGTTTTGACACATGCAAAATCAGGATTATATATTGTAGAAACAATCTTGAACGAAGGTATCTTAAGTGTCTTCTTGAACTGCTGCATCTTCATTTTGTGTCAATGGGACATCAACACAATGCACACCAGAAGAGTGCCATCGTGAGCCACAGAATACAACATTTCACCGGAAGTGTTTTATTTCACATCCATGCATGTGTATTACTGAGAAACTCTTAACATAGTTCTGCTGAGTTCTGCAGGATGCAGATCTGAGAGACAGCTTTCTTAGTACCCTAGAAGCCAATCGGATTTTACTTGGATTTCACCAGTCTACCACCTCACTGCATTTGTCTGCCTGTAGCAAACTTGTTCAGTCAGTAATACGTCCATGACAGAATCACTAACAACTGCAATTTATTTGATGATATTAAATAAGGCTACATATTCTTTTCCTGTTTCTTGTAAACATGTCTGGTGGCAAAACAATCAATTTCCTGTCATAGCGAAGGTCTAACAAATGACTAAAGTCAAAGGTCATCATTTCCTGAAACTTGGGGCTATTACAGTAGGTTGAGAGGCGTCATGTTCAGTTATTGAGCAAGAACTTGTAACATCTGGCTCCAGTGCAGTGTCAAAAAGCTGAAAACAACCAGAGGTTCCATCAGGTACTATAGAACATGATAATGGATTTGCTAAGCTCCGGATGACATTTAACTTGAATCTTTCATCAATTAGAGCTTTGGTAGTGCATATCAACATGAGCTGGCCTTGCACGCCAATGTGGGAAACAGGAATATAATATGCAGCCATGTTCAACATCGTCAAGCACATTGCAGGTGTAAGGCTTTAGTCAGAGGGAGCATCTAGAACTTCACAAATGTAGTAATTGTGATTGCATTGACTTGATGTCCTGCTCACACAGAATGAATGCCATCTATGGGTCGTTCTCTCTCTCTCAGAGGTAGCTAATTGATGTTACTGAGTAGATGGACTCATTACCGGGGATCCTGCGGGAGACACCTTAGCACTTGCCACCACGAAACACCTACTCAAGAAATACCAGAGGCTCCACAGTTTAGATTCACTTATCCATTTAATACTCAATTTATAGACAGTTACATTAAGAGTCATTCAAAGAACAGACGGTATTCAACTTATCAATACATTAAACAACGATCTTAACGAATTACATATACCATTAACTAAATGCCATCTCAATCAACCATGACCTGGGGTTCCTTTAAGAGAAACCTTTGATCATACCTCTAACAACAATACCCTTACCTGACGAATCGTCACCGCGTCAGGGAGACAGGAAGCCCCCCTGCTGCCTCAGCGGGAGCGGGCTCTCTTCTGGCTGGGCAAACAAGCTTGCCCCGAGAGATTGCTATTAGAGTGTTCTGCGGCTGCGCAGAAACACGAGGGTAACTGTTGCCATGGAAACATGGGGTGAGTTCTACCCCGTTGCTATCATTATAACTCATTACACAATAATATAATATATTACATTACTTTTATACAATAATAATATAAATGACATTACAGAATTAAGGTCTTGAGGTTCATGGTGATTTGAGGAAACTTCCTATAAGAGGAAAGAATGAAGACACCTCTGAAGCTAAAAGCTCAGCGGTGACATCCCGACCGATCGAGGATTTTTTATAAGATGGTTTTTCTCCGGTTTGAAGAAAACATCATTTTAAACTTACAATCGAATACGGATCACATTCATCTAATAGTGAATTAACATATACTGTGCCTAATAATGTAACTTTCATTGAAAGGAATGCTTTTCACAATTGTTTTTTAAGATGGAAGCCTAAATGCTTCATGCTGATTAATAAAACGATTGAAAGGATTATTAATCGATTTTGTGCAACGATTGAAAGGATTATTAATCGATTTTGTGCAACGATTGAAAGGATTATTAATCGATTTTGTGCTTGATACCAATTTAGGTACGAACAGAGGAAACGCGTCTCATTGCACCTGAATTTTGTGAGTGCTTTAATGAAAGTTGTGGTGACATCAGGGTGATGTAACCACTACCACCGGGCAGGCGGAAGGGGGGGAAAAATTTTAAGATGAAAATCGGGCGTGTGCAATATGCCCATGAAAGACAATTCGGAAAAAGGGAAAAATTTTGAAAAGGAAGC
This sequence comes from Platynereis dumerilii, assembly GCA_026936325.1. Lineage (NCBI taxonomy): Eukaryota > Metazoa > Annelida > Polychaeta > Phyllodocida > Nereididae > Platynereis > Platynereis dumerilii. Next base: position 3,967,115 of record JAPTHN010000007.1, read on the forward strand.
AAGAATATGACTTGCATCAGTGACATAAAGGAGAGGAACTGAATGACAGTTCTGTAATGGTGTCAATGAGATGCTAGAGGGGAGCTCAGATAGAAAAGTGGAACCTAGATTTTAATGATTGACAAGAAAGGACAAGTTATTCTTATGACCTATTTGTCAAATTTTGCAATTTTTTTTTTGTGAATCGTTGGGTGCGGAAACCAACGTTATTTTTGGAAGTAGAGCCGCGGATTACATGGCTCCTCAGCAAAAGAGACTCAAGCACCAGGCGAGTCAAATAGCCGTTTTTATCAAGGGCAGTTACGGGTATCATCCCTTGCGTGTCATTGGATATGCATAGAGCTAAACCAAACGATAAGTGAAAAGCATTAATTGCATTAAGACAAGACAGCCTTATAAATTTAAATGGGCTGGTATGTCCGATACCCTAAACTACAAAAGTAAGTAAATGACATATAAGCGATAAGCAATTTAAAAGCAACAATTAAATCATGAACAAAATATAATCGAAACGCGAATATCAACAATAACATGGTGTATGCCCATCTGTGTGTGTATGCCCATCGGTCAGTGTATGCCCATGGGTGTGTGTAAACCCATGGGTGTGTGTAAACCAATGGGTGTGTGTACTCCCATGGGTGAGTGTACGCCCATGGGTGTGTGTGGACCCATGGGTGTGTAAAACCATTGGTACAGTATATATACACCTTTTGATATATATATATATGAACACCCTTTGGTATAGACTCGCCCATGTCAGTAAACTGTCATGAAAAGTAAGCCAACCGACCTGCCGCCTGACCTGTAATGTAATGTAGTGCTTTAATGCAGTGCTGTAACGCAGCGCTGTAATGCAGTGCTGTAATATAGTGCTGTAATACAGTGCTGTAATGCAGTGTTGTAGTGCAGTGCTTTAATGCAGAATACAGAAAGCAGTCCAATAACACGTTGCTGTAATGCAGCGCAATGATTCATTGTTGTAATTCTGTTGTAAAGTAATGCAGTGAGGCAGTGATGTAATGCAGTACAATAATGCAGTGTAATGCAGTGCTGTAATGCAGTGCTGTAATGCAGTGCTATAATGCAGTGCTGTAATACAGTGATGCAAAGCATGCAGTAATGCAGTGCAGTTATGCAGTGTTGTAAGCAGTGCTGTAAGCAGTGCTCTGATGTGGTCTGTAATGCAGTGCAGTTATGCAGTGCAAAAAAGCACTGTTGAAATACAGTGCAGCAATGAAGTGTTTTACTGCAGTGCTGTAATACATTGCAGTAATGAGGTTCTGTGATGCAGTGCAGTAACACAGAGCTGCAATGCAGACTGCAGTGTTGTAATGCAAGGCAGTGATGCAGTGCAGTTATGTGTCCGCGGGGGCATGGCCCAGTGTCCGCGGGGGGCATGTCCCCGTGTCCGCGGGGGCAAGTCCCCGTGTCCACGGGGGCATGTTCCCGGGGGCATGTCCCCATGTCCCCCGGGCATGTCCCCAGGGGTATGTCCCCATGTCCCTGGGGCATGTCCCCGGGGGCATGTCCCCATGTCCCCAGGGGCATGTCCCCATGTCCCCGGGGGTATGTCCCCATGGCCCCGGGGGTATGTCCCCATGTCCCCGGGGGCATGTCCCCATGTCCCCGGGGGTATGTCCCCATGTCCCTTGGGGTATGTCCCCGGGGGTATGTCCCCATGTCCCTGGGGGTATGTCCCCATGTCCCCGGGGGTATGTCCCTGGGGGTATGTCCCCATGTCCCCGGGGGTATGTCCCCGGGGGTATGTCCCCATGTCCCCGGGGGTATGTCCCCGGGGGTATGTCCCCGGGGGTATGTCCCCATGTATGTCCGCGGGGGCATGCCCCCATGTCCCCGGGGGCATGTCCCCATGTCCCCGGGGGCATGTCCCCATGTCCCCGGGGGCATGTCCCCGGGGGGCATCTCCCCATGTCCCCGGGGGGCATGTCCCCATGTCCCCGGGGGCATGTCCCCATGTCCCCTGGGGCATGTCCCCATGTCCCCGGGGGTATGTCCCCATGGCCCCGGGGGTATGTCCCCATGTCCCCGGGGGTATGTCCCCATGTCCGCGGGGGCATGTCCCCATGTCCGCGGGGGCATGTCCCCATGTCCGCGGGGGCATGTCCCCATGTCCGCGGGGGCATGTCCCCATGTCCGCGGGGGCATGTCCCCATGTCCGTTGGTGCATGCCCCCATGTCCCCGGGGCATGTCCCCATGTCCCGGGGGCATATCTCCATGTCCCCGGGGGCATGTCCCCATGTCCCCGGGGGCATGTCCGGGGGGGCATGTCCCCATGTCCGGGGGGGCATGTCCCCATGTCCGCGGGGGTATGTCCCCATGTCCGCAGGGGGTTTAGTAGATATTAAATGGTTGCCCCCTTATTCTTAGTAATAATGGTCGCCCACTCTTTAGTATATATTAAATGGTCGCCCCCTTATCCTATCTATCTATCTATCTATCTATCTATCTATCTATCTATGTATATCTATCAGCATTGCTTAGTAGATATTAAATGGTTGCCCCCTTGGTTCATACATTCTTAGTAATAATGGTCGCCCCCTCCTTAGTAGATATTAAATGGTCGCCCCTTATCCTATCTATCTATCTATGTATCTATCTATGTATATCTATCATCATTGCTTAGTAGATATTAAATGGTTGCCCCCTTGGTTCATTCATGCATGTACTTTTGTTATCTTACAGTGTTGGAGGTCTCGAGGCCGGCCTCGTCCTCGAGGCCGGCCTCGGGGCCTTATTTTGATGGCCTCGGCCTTGGCTCGGTCTCGGATGCCAAATCCTTGGCCTTGCCTCGGTCTCGGGTGTCTTTGGTTGAGTGATGGTGGCCTCAGGACCGGCCTCGTCCTCGAGACCGGCCTCGAGGCCATATTTTGATGGCCTCGGCCTCGCCTTGGCCTCGGAGGGTCATGCCTCGGTCTCGGTCTTGGCCTCGGATGTCCCGGCCTCGACTACATCACTGTTATCTTAGCACCTTAGTAGATATTAAATGGTTGCCCCCTTATTCTTAGGAGATATTAAATGGTCGCCCCCTTATCCTTAGTAGATACCTTATCTATCTATCTATCTATCTATCTATCTATCTATCTATCATCATCATTGATTGCCATCATTGATTGCCATCATTGATTGCCATCATTGATTGCCATCATTGACTGCCATCATTGACTGCCATCATTGACTGCCATCATTGACTGCCATCATTGACTGCCATCATTGACTGCCATCATTGACTGCCATCATTGACTGCCATCATTGATTACCTTTGTCTACGACTCCGCCACATAAATCCTCCGACACCCTCCGACACATGAAATCCCGCCATGTGACCGCGTAAAAACAGAGATCAGCCTAAAGGCGATGAATAAGAGTTTGGCTGCTTTTGAGACATCCCCCAGCAGTCAAGTGGTCCAAGCAGGTCTAATCTGGCACAGTGCCAAAAATCACGAAAACAACATTCAGATAGCCAAAATAACAATAAGGTGGGGTGTTTCACTGAAAAATCATGAATCTCAGAAAGGTATGAAAGACCCCTTGGATCATTCTGGTTTTCAGGGGTTGAGTAAAGAATGTCAAGTTATGTTTATATAGCAACTTTCATGATTGTACATTGAGTGTAACTTGTTCTATCCATCCCCAAAAATGTGAGTTAAATGGTACAATACGGGGGTAAAAGCAAAATGACCGCGCCAGCGGCTGGCGGCGGTCATAATTATATCATCTAATTTAATTGTTGGTCGATGCACAAATGTCTAATTAGTGATGCATTTTACACAATACGATTCGAGAGTCGAGAGTCAATACATGATGTAAAAGATAACATGATCTGTATACGTGTGGACGAGAAGATTGGAAGAATCATTGATTGGAGGAGTCAGTGATATAAGTCATTGATATAGGGCGAAGGAGGCAACACCGACGCTCGGTGCGTGGTGCAGAGGATGGGACGTTGACAGCGATGTGCTTGTCAAGGTCAAACGAGATGTGCTTGTCAAGGTTAAACGAGGTGTCGACAGCGATGTGTTTCTCAGGGTCGAACAGGGTGTGGACCTGGCAACTTGAAAGATGCCGGACTTTGTGGACCTAATGGACGAGCTGCGAGAGTTCAAGGTCCTATTACCATCCACCCAAAACGATGAGGGGGTTGTTACTGTTCTAACAGATACAGAACAGAAGTGTCAACTTGGATGGCTGGTTATTCAACCGTGCGCGGCTTTACCGAAGGGGCGAAGTGAATGGAAGCCACGGGAGACTACCATTGCACGTCGGTAAATGTCAGTTCGGACGAACATTGTCTCTGTGAATGGAGCACAGGCGAGGTGCAAACCGGAGTGGTGGAAATAGCGAGGTGTTGTGCCATATGCACAACAACCATAGCGGAGACAGGAAATGTTCTGAGCGAGTAACTGGTATTTTGGTGATTATGCTGAAGACTCGAGGGACTGATATATCTGCAGTACTGCGAAGATTTGCCAGACCGGCCTCGTTGCGTGACTGACCCAGGTTAGGGTCAGGCACAAGAGGAGGTGAACTGTTTATCACCACTTTTATGTGAGGGTGAGGCGGAAGAGGAGGTGACTCGTTTGTCACGACTTTTATGTGTGTATGCAGACAATCCCGATACTGGGTGGACCTTGATGGGTCATGGAGAAGAAGACGTCGTCATGAGTCTTTCGTTTATACACCTTCTGAGATCACAATGTTCTTTGCGAGCACAACCTTGTGCGAGAACGCTAGAGAATGCGTGGTGAGGAAACTCTTCTGAACTAGACACAATCCAGATTAGTGCCTGGCGATGGTAACCAATAGCAGGGGCAATCCATGTTAGCCACCTGAATAAGCTAGTTACCTAGAGGAAAAGAGTTTCATTAAGAAGATGCATGCCAGAAGCGAGCTGGGACAATCCATATTAGTCACCAACTGGAAATGAGGCGATGCTCTTCAAGCACGATTGTTCGTTGATGCTTGCTTAAGAAACAGAGGCAATCCATGTTAGCCGTCTGTCAAGAAGCTAAGCAGGAGATGACATCATCCATATCATCATACAATGTGAGCTCGGTTGTGAATGGTGACATGTGCGACGAAGATTGCACAATGCCAAGCCAGACACAAAAGTTCAAAGAAAGTTCTGCAGTAATGTTGCCCCATGTTGGAACCGGGTCAAAGCAATGATATGCTTGCCGTGGTTACGACGGAAATGGAGTGAAACGGAATGTTCACACTAGTGGTCGCCCCGAAATGGTGCCCTCTTCATATTGCCATGAGATGATGACAGGAATATGGCCGACTCGAAGTGGTCGTACGTCCTGTCGGAGCGTGGTCCCATGCGCAATCGTGGTGCCCAATTAGAGGTGGTGCCCAAATCGACTGACTTTCGGATGTCCAATCAGACGTGTCTCTTGATAGGATGCCCATGACAGTAGAAGTCATAGTGGAAGCACAGGAACTGTAAAGACTCTCTCAGATCACAGGTTAGAGAACATATGCATCGAATGTGTCTCTGATCATAGGTGCCCACAGCAAGTCTTGCACTGATGTTTGACGACCAGCCCGACCAGCAACTCGTGATCAAAGAGACATTCCCGCAAATTATGCGACAACACAGCATTAATATGGTATGAAATAGTCATACTGAAGTTACTTTAATAAACAGGCTAGGAGCTCAACCAATGAGGTTGCTGCAAACAGTATGTAAGAAAAGGCACGTGATATATAAAATATAAGATAAAGTAAATAACTTAATGATCAATAAATACTAAAAGGAATATCATAATTGGTTGGATAAATAATCTGAATCCCAGCAAGATGCTGGTCGTTATGTGTTTATAATTAAAAGGGAAAAAGAGTTGTTTAAATGTAAATAGAAAGATAGCAAATCACGGCAAAATTGATGCATCATCATGCTGATCAGCTCCCCAAGATCAAAATGAATCACATCAATAAAATAAGAAGGTCACTCTGCAACTTGAGTATAAGCTTGTGAAAAAAATTTTTTTTTTTTTTTTTTTGATGAGAAATTCTGCATAAGACGCATGCACGTAATATGTGCATACATTCAAGCATATGTCATTAAAATGTACCCGTACAATCGAACCAACAAGGTGTGATTCTTCACAGACTGACTAAATATAAGGGTATGCAAGCATGGTCATAAAAGGGTTAAATGCAAAAATACACATGCAGATAAAGTAGAAAAAAAGGAAAAAATGCAGTTATAATGCAATTGTAACATGAAACGTTATCGCACGGAAATGCAGTGCAAAGACAAGTAATCATAATCATGCAGTAAAATAAAATCAGACGCTGGTACTGGTATCGTTAGGAGAGGGGGGTGGCGGAACAGGAGGGGGAAAGGTTGGGCGGAGCAACAGTGACGTAGGACGAGTGGGGCGTGGTTCCAACTCGATATCAACTACTGAGCGATTAGGGGGGGTATCAACTCGGGTACCCATGCGAGGGGCCGATGGTTGCCGGGGTGAAGTGGACCGGCGAGGCGGGGTAGTCCGCCTTGGTGGGGTTGTACGGCTCGGTATCCGAGTAGGGGGGGTCATTTTCTTTGACGCAGCCAAGCCAGAAGTGGTGGCATAAGGTTTTATCTGTACTGAATGGGTAGTATCCGGTTCCATAACATTGGTGGACCGAAATTCCATCTCCCTTTGACGAAGTTCTCTAATTAGAGCTGAGTAAGGATTAAGCTCTTGAGTATTAACAACTTCTTGCATGTTATGACCCAATTTGTAAAGATGAACCGAGTCAGATGCGAGCATAGTCACCGCAAACTGTCCTTGCATAATCTGCTGTAACTTTTTCTGCTTGTATAAAGGAACGTTAATGAGTCTAGGGAGTTCTACGTTAAGTGAGTCAATCTGCAAAGAGCATAATGCAGTATCCCAGTTGGGTTTAAGTATACTGTATAATCTGTGATGGTCGCACTTGAAACTATTAGGACAAATGACACCTTTAAGAGAAAGTGTAGAAAGGTGGGACTTAATAGTAAGAACATATAGAAGTAAGCGTTGGTGTCCACTATTCAATTCCATGAATATTTCGATCTGTGGAAATTTGCGGGTTTCAGGCGAGCGATGCATCACTCTGAAGTCCCTGCAACATCTATGAAGACAACGCTTAGCCAAACTCACTACCATGTAAAAGACGCAAATAGTAAGAAGGTGAAGGGTAGTGATATGTATAAGACTGACAGGACTTAGAGAAACAGGGTAAATTACATAGTTGACCGAATCGCAATTCAAAGGACGTCCGGGGATGACTAGGTTGGCGTGGGATGGTTTAAAATGAGTAGCCATTACCATAGAGGATAAAAGGCCACTAAGGTATCTACCACGACAATACATAAATATTACCAAAATTAGAGACAAATACCCGGCTATGGAACCGATGAAGGCAAAACCACGGATCCAATGGCGAAGGCTGAACCAAGCTGAAAGATAGAAGGAAGCTTCCAGCTCGGCCCATTTAAGGAGAAAATCGTCACCTTTTTGTTGAATAAGGCGACTAAGTTCCTTAAGCTTAATAATGCCATGTGTCATATTGGCGAGTGAGGTATTTGCTATTCTGGCAGCCACTGCAAATTTAGGCAAAGTAAAATTTGGCATGCCATAAGATTCATATGGTGGTAGACCTGAAAAGTTAAGCTCACGTTCAAAAGAATGCATCGCAATTGCGTTGATAGTATAGTTGATTAAGAAGGGTTTATATTGGTTATTTTCGGATGCAGGGCATCCTGTAATACGCCTGGGAATAAAACCTGAAGGGGAGGAGAATTCGCAAAAACAAAACTGGCCACGCTGAAGTACAGCGTAAAGGCTACCAGGAACCGGACGTGCCACACGATCATTAGAGCAACGTCGAGTCCATGGGAGTGATAAGCCAGTAACTAAGAGCTGGTGACCTGCGTCTATAACACGAGGTGCTGCTCTAAAAGGTTCAAAGAAGTAATCGACTTGACAGAGGTCAGAAATGACGTCTGCAGTAGCATTCGTGTATATTGCAGTGTTGCAGGATAGCTGCGAGCTATCGATTTGAATTGTTGACTCTGTACAAAGAAATTGATCGTCAATGTTGAGACATTCCTGGAGCTCTTCAAGACTGAGTTCCAAGAAGGAATCGTGCTGCACTCCAAGAAAAGGTTTTGGAATAGAGATACGAGTGTAATCATGATTAGATTCGCGGTCTTGGAAAGCAGGGGTAGCTACCACAGGTACGTGGAGTGACTCTGTGTGATACAATGTGTAAGGTTGAGAATTCTTAGGTTGGATTGGCCAAAGGAGTTGTAGTAAGAAACCGTTTCGAGTGGGCATAAAGATTGGTTGCGATTTCTGATAGATATGAGCCAAATCCGTGAAAGCTAGTTGATAACTATTGTGCCATGAATATAATACCGTTGATACTTTGTGAACCAATTTATGGACATATGAGGCTGGAAGAACGTGTGGTGAGATTTTACCTGCAGCCAGCTCATGAAAAGCTGTAATTAATTTATCAGCTTCATTTAAAAGGATGTGAAGTTGCTGTATTTGTTGGGACCAAAGCCTGAGATATTTGGAAGTCAGCAGGCTAAGGATCCTTGTGGCTTGAATCTTACGTTGTAATGCGTTTATAGCGTTACTAACCACAGCAAATTGGGAAATAATTTCCTGATTAGTTTCGTTTAAAAGTGTATGAATTAGTCTGATGTTTCTGGAGGTGTTGGTGAAGGTACTGGCTATGACGTCAATGGTAAGAACCAAATCAGAACGCATCTCGAGGAAGGCGTCCCTCATAAGATTCTGACGTGCAGACATAGACTCAATAGTATTTACAAAAATTTGATCTCTCTGTCGTCTAATATTAGCAGACATACCTGCTCCGGCTTGTGGGATAGTAACTGAAAGCCAGAAAGCAGTACTGTCTTCGGATTGCCAATCCTGGGTATTAATATTGACACGAAAAGTTTCGTTAGTAGATTGCATTAATTGTTTAGTTGTATTAGACGTATCATCGGTATTAGGTAAGGCAAGGGGATCTCGAGGTGTTGGTGTACGACCCGCTCGTTTAGGACGACTGGGTGGCGAGTATTGATCAAAGAAGGGGGGCATAGTGGGTGGAGGGGAATATGAGAATGTGTCATGGGCAAAATGTGGATCGGGGGCTGCCCTCTTAGCATGATGGTGGACTGCTGAAAGAGGAGGGGGGGCAATGGGGGTAGAATGCGTTGGAGGAGGCGGACGATATTCTTCAAAATGTTGTTGAGTAAAAATAGTCGATATGTGTGCTAGTTTAGATTTTAAAGCTGTTTTATAAGAATCAACTTTATCGATAGTGTTCTTTAAGAGTGGAGCGAAATCAGAACATATTGCAGCAATTAAATCATCAGGGGATTGACACATGTCTTCAAACATTGTGAGGTCCCAAGTGAATGTGGGAATGTGGAAATCGGGATAGAAAATATTGGCATTGATGATAAAGAATTCAACACTGGGAAAAATTTGTCCCCTATAACTATAACCAACGCCATAGTCTGCGCGGAGAAGCTATGCGGGTGCAGAGCTCCAGCGTGAAGCTGCGTCTGGTGGAAAAAGACCAGAGCTGCTCTTGAGTGCGAGAGCGTCTTCGTGATTGACAGATGCAAGAAGCTGCATATTGGTCTCTAAGGGAACGGGGTGAACGGAGCAAGGGGATGGAATCACATGCTTCGAAGGTCATATTTTGGATGGGGAAGGACACGTTACTTTGACAAGTACCAGAAATCCTAGTGGTATCAGGCAACGTGTTCAAGAAAACTGCCAAATCGCAATTACAATTAAGAGGGTTAGATGTTAGGTCAAGTTCTTTCATTTCAGGTGAAGGAAAGTAAATTTGCTTGTTAACGCCATCTAAATACTGCAGATGGTTCTGTTGCAAGAATATATATTCCAGATGGTCTCTAATAAAGAAAGGACCAGAAATTCTATATAGGGAGTTGTAACTAAGGTCTATTACAGCTAAATGACGAATATCTCTATCTCTAATTTCAAAGGTATGAATCTGATTATGAGATAAATTTAAGTAGTAAAGTTGATCGACATATCTAAAATATGCTCTGGAAATAAATGTTAGCTTAGAATTAGTTAGTTCGAAAATGCGCAGATTTGGCGTGTTTGTTAATGGGTCTCTTAATGATCGTGAAGTAGTAATATTTCTGAGTCGAAGTACCCTAAGAGATGTTGGATAATTAAGATTATGTATTCCGCCAAGACAATCTTCTATAACTATTTTAACTAAATTTAGGACATTAAATTGTTGCGTTTTCTGAAAATAGAAACCCTGAAGAATAAGTGTTTGGAGAAATGGTTTCGGTCGTGTAAAATTAAAAGATTGTTGTGCTGATAGATTAGGCAAGAGATTGGAAACTTCGAAAGGAACGTTAGAAGCTTGTAATTTCAATTGTTGTATATTATTGAAAGGCATAGAAGATGGGAGGCGAGTCATATCTGGTAGATGGAGTCTAAGGGATATCAGCTTAGTTTGTGAAACGCCGAGATGGTTCCACGGAAAAGATGTTGAACCGTGTATGGTAAGGTCTAAATGAGTTAATTGGGCTCGTGGTAATAGAGGTAATGCAGGAGACGATAAATCTCTAAGTAAGGTAAGTTGTAGGCGTCTTAAACGGTAAAGGGAAGTCCATGGAGCAAAGACAGAGGCGTCATCAAGGACTAAATTAGTAATAGCATGTAACTGTGAACGTGCTTGGACGTACTGTACATGAGTTACCTGAGTGTTTGGCAGATCTAAGAAATTGATCTCAGGAAATGAATCGATAACGTCGGGGAACATTACTTCAGAAGTAAGATTTTGTAAAGTGAGATATCTCATAAAAGGCATAGTCGTGAAAAAAGACATAATGTCCTTAGTAAGTGCGCCAGAAGAAAGAATCAGTTTTGTGATACGAGGTGAATCGGGAGGCCATACACATGGTGGTGTAGAAAAATTGGCTCCCAAATCACATGCAAATATGTCTCGTTTGCGAGAACACCATTCATCAAATATAGAAACTCTACAAGAAGCCATAGGTTGTTCTTGTGCTTGAAGCAAAGTACGCTTGGCCCAAACGGCGGCCGTATTTGGATTAATGGTAAATCCAAAATTCTTATAAAGAAAAGCGTCTTGCTCAGCAATTCGTTGCAAATCAGATGGAGGTGGTGATTGAGCTGGAACCAAGGGAAGGAGTAGGAAGGGAAAAAGGACAATTAGCGTCATTGTAATGTTTATAAAAAGGAATGAGGTAGCAGGGTATATAGTTGGCTAAAAAGTTTTAGCGTCACTAGTAAAATCAGGTAATACTATAACTATCAACCAGTAAGGTGGTGAGAAAGACATGATTAGGTGAACGTAGACATGCACATAAACGAAGATAAGAGGTAAAAGGAGTTCATAAGCAAAGGTACATAATGGTAATGATTAGCATACGAAGCGTGCAAAATTCATCAATCAGGTCGACATACCCTATGTAAAACGAATATAACTATCAATACACAAATAATTATCAATGGAAATAAGTATTCATAACATTTAGGCAACACGAGTTTTCCAACCACTTTTCCTATCATATGAAAGAATGCCGTGTATGTCAACAGAAAATGCAAGAGATGTACTCTAAGATCATACGCAATTACTGAAATCGAAAGACTCGACCAGACCTGAAAATATAACAATATCCGTCAAAGAATGTAAGTTAACGAAGCACTTTCCCGCAAATTACACGCGTGTAAGAAAAATTGGGAGTATCGTTATTGTGAACTTTCCTTAACACAAAACAACTTCTGAACTTCATCAACAATACTCAATGCCTAAAGAAATTCCCAGTTTACTAATTAGTAAACGTATATGCAGATTGGTGGTCCTAAATGACCGGTAAATGACTCTTTGAAAAAGGTGTACTTACATAATGTTGCAAGCTGTATGTAGGACTGCTGCCTCTCTACAGGTGTAAAGATTAGAGCAGGTAAGCTAAGGTTTTACTGGCTCCGCAAGAGCTGGGCCCTGTGGGCTGAGCCGAAAATTTTTTGCAGCAGGTAGCGTGCCATATAAGGTGCAAGGGTGCTACCAAGGCAACAAGAAACTGCTTCCCACGGCAGTCTCGGTGAAGCCATGGCAACACGGAAAGCGCCCCCTGCCGGGCTATGTTGTGATGCCATACCATGTAATGAACTATGAAAAAGGAGTTAGCTAGCTAGCTAGAATGTGTGTATAATAAGTTGGTCATTTACAAAAAAAAATTCTCTTTCCCCAAAATGCGAAGCGATGCTACAATCACTGGGTGAGCAAAATCCACAGAAACGCATTGAAAAATTTGTGCTAAGTTGAAACACACGGCACAATGCCGGACAAATTGAAGTAACCACATCGGCATGAGCCGGAACAAAATGAAATAGCACAAGATATCCCCAAATTATGGTCGGGCTCCCAGTCCGACAGGCAGAGAACTTGCAACATATTGAGATACGTACTCAAAATAATATGCTGCACAATGATTATAAGAAAAGATGCTCAAGGTAATACTTGATCAGAGCAGTATAATAATGCTCAATCAAAGCAGTACCCACACGGCATGACGGCAAAGTGGTGGACAATTTGTAAGAAAACACTCTATCAATAAATGCATATAACACTACTCAATTCTCAAGTGGCAAGATATTTGACGGCTAATATCTGCAATAAACCACACTCACGACATAAGCAGAAATGCAGAAAAAGAAACTAGTCAGTAATTATTCAAGTAAAATGGAATATCTACAAAATGCAGAATGGAATATGTACAAAATGCTAATGATACGAACGCAGTAAATTTAACAAAATTAATTCAACAAGTGTTACCCAATATCATAATCACGTTATCCAAAGGAAAAATAATGTTACCACAAAAGAAAACCTTCATAAAATAGTCTTATCATAAAATAGTTGCGGAACTAAAAGATAATCAAGGAACAAGTCTAAGTAGTCATAAAAGGTTATAAAAGGCAATTGAATGCTGAAAGGCAATCAGATTTACTAAGGAAAGATCGTGATGGATCTTTGTGGAGAGTCTCTGTCTCTGAAATATGCGTACCAAATAATGGTGTTTGCCGAGGATAAAATGATAAGCCGATAAAGTACTATATCAAGAAGGCAATCGAATGCAAAGAATTGCAGTCAGGCTGAAAGAACAAAAGGCTAGAACAAGGGAATACGTGGTCAATGCTGCGAGGAGACAGTGGCCAAACATATGGAAATACTATCGATTGGTCACAAGGAACACAGTGATAAGAAATGGAGAACAATTCTCAACGAAGAATGGCAGGGTTTAAGAACGTTGTTGGTGGGCTCAAAGCAGATGAATAATCCGGCTGAATGCGTGTGAGCTACAGAAAAGACTTAACGGTGGTTAACCGTATTGGTCTGGGAACGAAGTGAAGGGACTACACCCTCCTGGTGGCATGTAAGCAACAAGTTGGCGATGCAACAAATGCAAGGTACCATCGCACATTGTTGAAATGTGCGGGTCGAGAACTCTTGTTGAGGTTTAAGACCTGTTAAGGTGTACTAATGCAAATATTTGAAGAATATGTGGTTATAAAGAATAGACGAAGCATTATAATTTGTTAATAGTTTTGTAAATTTAATGAATAGATGTATAAGTCAGCATTGTAAGTAACGTATAAGTCAGCAATATAACGTTCATATTGAAGGAAAAATGTAGGAGGTGTTGTGACTACATTTGGTCAGGAAGTGTTCGAGATAACGGAGTTCTATATTATATCATACAATTGTTCGATTAACAAGAAGAAAATGCACTCAATGGGTAATACTGTTCCTTGTTCTAATGAAGTGTATATTTTAAAGAAGTAAATGGATTTGAATGGGTCGACTAGTTCATAAGATTGAAAAGAAACCTGGTCACTGTTGTTTCAGAATCGACTTCAATTCGGTTTGCTGCTCTTCTGCGTCATGAAAATCTTCAGGTAATTCCTGTATCTGATGGAGACGCTGAGAAAGCATCAACAGTGGAGGTGACGATACTGGAGTCGATGTATAAATCGGCAGTGATGTAACCATATGTACCTCCTGTTCATCGTCAAAGAAATGGCGATGGCGAAAAGGCTTTGGACGTAATGGTGGCAAAAAATGTGTAGGCTGAGCAGCTGCTTCGGCTGTCATGCTGTAGCCCGGGAGGTCCTCATCCGTTGACCATGATGAATCGGCTGTAGATGTGGGACTAGGACAATCAGAGTCCCATCCATTGACAAGAGGTTTTTGCTGAGCGTGAGTGCAAGCCACGTAATTGGCTGCAGAGTTAAAAGCATCAATATCGAGGGTTGGAGGCGAATGGAAGATGCATGTAGCCTCGGTCTGAGTTGCTACAGAAACCGTCTGCTTAGGTCCCTGAAACTGAGCAACTTGCTGTAGCTGAGCAACTTCCACACCAATTGATGTAAGCCATTCCAGATTGCAGTGTGAAGGTGGATAGGACATTCGCCTTCGATGCATTGTTCCAGATACACTGAGGAAGCAGTAGTGGAGTCAACGGAAGACAAATACCAAATGATGGAGGGGCCATAAACAAGGGGTAGAATATCAAGGAGGGGAGGGGGTGGGGGTATAAGTGAGGAATCGCAGATGGTGTGAAGATAGGTCTGACTAATTTAGATTTAAGTGATTACACATGTGTTCGGATTATGTAATTAGAATGAAACTGCTTGAACGTTGTTGGAAAGCTGCTGTAACCGAATTTGGCAAGCTGTGTCCTTGTATCATGATATCGATTTATGTAACTAGAATGAAACTGCTTGAATGTTGTTGGAACGCTGTGTTTTTTGTGTGTGACCGTCACTGCTTGCTGGCAGGTCGGTCCGAGCGATGAATTCATATGTCATGAATTCATATGTCTCATTAAGCCATATGAGATCTTAAAGGCAACGACAAGTCTGTATAACAGAGGAGAATGATAACCAACTTTGTTCATGAGAAATTCATTAAGTATCACATAGATACATGTGGCATGAATATGTGCAAAAGAGGAATACGACATAAGGAGAAGGTTATCGATAAAGTGAAGTATTAAACTAATTACTAGTTGAGAGAAGACTGATAAGCTGCAGAAAACTGATGTCGGGCTCCCATTGGCTTATGGGTACTAACTAAGGTACTGAAATTATACCGTTTAGATGTTAGCAATACATCCATTTGACGAGAATAGAAGTGATCAGTCCACAGTCAACTGAAATAACTCCAAATATTTATGGACAGAGAAGCTGGTGAAATTATGTGGGATATTAAATTAAATATCTGTTATTTATTTGAGATGAGTTGTGAGTCAGGATGCCGACGAAACAGGACATTGCAACGAAACGGAACGTCGAAAAGATACACAGGATGCTGAGCCACAATCGAAGTTAGCATGTTTAGCAGGCTAAGACAGTGCCAGTAACGACACTCTCCGATACCTTTTGACGGAAGTCTTTTTGAGGAAAACATGTCCTAAAGGAAGGAGATGATCCTATGATAGGAGACATTCTTTGAGAGCTATATGCGTCTCAAGGGAAAGGCTTGGAGAAAGGAAACCTAGCTAGAATTGTGCTCTTATATGGCTACTAGCAAAAATTAAATAAGGTATATTGTGTATAAAAGATTATTATGGAATACATGTAAATATGAAATCGAGAGACTAAGCATTTTGACACGGCCAATATGCTACGTGCGGACGACCCTTTAAATTGTCTGTGGACAAAATATAAAGGCTAGGACTATTGAAGCAAGACACTGTCACTATGACACTTACTGATGATACTTTTCAGTGAGCTGGTGAAGTAGACCACGAGCAGGTGATCCCTTCAGTTGTTATTTGACGATAATAAGCAACATATGCATGATTTTGCTGACATACAGGTATGCACCATACATAGGTTGACTTAAAAGATTCGAATTAAGCAATTTCGATTTACACAGCTGTCATTGCAAACTGTTCCTATCTATATATTTACCCATTTTTCTATCTATATGAGTTTGTCTATAGATATGTTAGTTGACCTAAGGTCAATATTGTGCAAAAGAGAGTAGGTACCAGAGTACCAAAATAAGACACTGATGTCATAGGATTATGGTCCAATGGTATTTGAATTACCTAGGATCACATCGAAGTAACGAAAGGAAAATTAAATTGAGTCTTGTGTTTACCGATTTATTGACATGTCTATGAGAACCAAAACTCTAATTGAACTATTAAAGGAATGCACGTGGATATACCATATGCAACTGGACATAATTGCCAAAGTGACAACTCATAGCCAGCAATTTATTTCATATAACTGGACCCTGGTAACACGAAGCATGCTTTGTAATTTTAATATTTGCAACTGGAACAAGCAAATCATTTTCCTTAAGGTGTCTTGTTAATCTTTCTAACACCTCTAAAGCCATAGCAACTGGACATAATTGCCAGAGCTACAACTCATAACAACAAAAGAGCCAGGTGGCATTTTCTGTCGATTTCCGTGTATCTTTATTATTCATAAGTGAATTTCTTCTTCTATGGAACTGCATTACTTTTTATTATGGAAGAAGCTTAATGCAAATATTCGTGTTACACGAAAGAAAGTGAAGGAAATGAAAGAAGGAAACCTTCTGTCACATTCTCACAGAAATAAATAGGACAAAGCAACAAATACAAAAGCCTGGTTCGGACTTTGGAGGATAGGAGGTGTTTTATCTTCAAGCGTAACTCACTGAGCCATTGCTTGTGTGAATGTGAATGTAATTTTCATGTCTGATATGCCAGGAGAGCTGTGGAAATTAGCAGTCCAGAGCGACATGTCCCCGACGGGATTCGAAGCGACGAACTTCAACTTCTTCTTGCGAGAGTCCTAGTCACAATTCACACGTGATGACTTTACCCCTAGACCAAGGCCGAACCGGCCAACAGCATATTTTTAAGACTTCTACTGACCGATGTATGCTGCTGAGCTGGCGGAGAGCCTCGTTTTCATTTCAGACTGAGAAAGTGTTCTAAAAATAGACACTGAAGATAGCGAGTAATGATTCATGCACGTGGCAAAAATAGATGTGCTGTAACAATCTAATTATTGTTTTATATGAAAAGAAAGGAAATTAATGCTAACAGGTTGGACGATGTGATATTAAAAGAGCTAAGAAGATATAATAAACGTCGTGCATTTGTCAGCTTATGACAACACTGAATATGAAAGCAGAGGTAAAGTTAATTTTAATCCAATTATAAGAGCTACAAGTCAGTGGACTCGGTGGCGACATTGGTAGCGCGTCCGGACACTAACGTTAAGATTTTGATTTTGAAGGAAAAAGGGTATGTGCGAGGTCGCGGGTTCGAATCGCAGGGATACTGCAATGAACTTCATATAGAGAATGGCTTGTAAATGGAATTGGAATATAAGGTATTTATTGAATGGTAGGACATAAGATGTACTTCATGTACATTGGTAACACGATGGTCATCATTGTAATGAAGAGGAAAGAATACCTGAATATGTTCTTGTATGCTGGTAACCATGAACATTTGTGAATGGTCAGCACGAAAGAAAATTTGTGATTGGTGAGGATAAAAGTTTACGTGGAGGAATAAAAGCACGTTGACCCATCCATAGATTCCAGAATAGGACTAATAAGGCTAAGTTAACACTGCTATTTTACAGTTCTGTTATCATTTTGTCGATATAGTATTTTCTATATATTGAGTGCCTTGTTTCATTTCTTTTCTCTTTGAGCCTAGAATTGAGGATCTTAAACATGACTTTTAATTATATCGGTGGAGAGTTCTTCACCTGTTTTATTGGGAAGGTTGGAAGCATTCGATTCAAGAGGATAGTGAATCTGTATTCCATTCCAATCAGAACAAGGACAATACCGCAAAAGGAAGAAACGGTGTGATTTCCAAAGGACTCACCAGGCACTTCAATCACTGATTGGACAAAGTCGGATCCAGTCTCACTACTATTATCAAATTGGCAGAAGACAAGATGAAAGCACTGTAGGATGACTGCCGCCCTGTCTGGCAGGTCCAAAAGGGAATCATTGTCAGAGATCACTGAATGGAGAACTATGGAAGAATGCTATAGTGAAGCTTTATGAAGAGGATATTTTACTTGATGATGTCTGGAGGTTGACGTCTTGTTAATAGTGCACAAGAAATTTTTGGACGATGACCAAACCATGCATTGCTGGAGGAAATCCAGACAATGACAATGCATTATGTACTCAAAAGGTGAGACAAGGAAAAATGATGAGTGCATGGTATAAGCCTTGAGAAAACAAGAAAGAATAGCCCAATGCATCCATGGTATCATCTTAATGGAGTGTTGGGACTCGCTCTATATCTGTCCCAAAAGTAAGTATGATGCGAATTTTAGGAGATCATTCTTGTGTGCAAATGACTCATTTGTTCGGCGTCGATGCTCAGAAGTTATCATTAATTATCATTAATTATCACCTTTGATAGCGACGACGGAGGCACCGCTATATTTGCAATGTGCTGGATATCGTCATTCGAGGATTACATATGAGTCGGTGCTCGTTCATGACAGTTGTTGGTCATAATGGACTATGTGCACCTATTCATGTGCAGTGGCAACTGTGTGTATTTGTATGTGTCTATGGTTATTGACTTCGCCATATGGCTTGATATGCCGTAGGGAAAGATCAGTTGCGAACAGACCAGGAAAGTGATGCAAGCACCTGTTCATTAGGCAAAGTTGAGATTGCATCAGACCGCGCGGCGTTACTTAGGTATTATTGCAAAGGCATATTTGAAATGAAAGCCTGGGGGACAGTGACATAAGTTATAGATAAGGAATTATGGAAGAAATGCTTGACGTTCATGAGACCATATGTGGCAGCATGTGGAAACATGCAGAAATGCTGATTAAGAACTTTACTGGAAGCAACAATCATTGCAGCCATTTAGCATTGATGATACATAAAGCAATTTATAGTCGTTATTTTATCTCTGAAGCACTTTGATATAGCAATTTATAGTCGTTATTTTATCTCTGAAGCACTCTGATATTTGACTTTAATATCTGAGTCAGTTTTTTTTTTTTTTAATTGTGCAATTACTATTAGACAGTTCAGGAAATTTCAAACCTACAGTCACATAACACAAAATACTATAACATATTTATATAGTACATAAAATTGCATGCCTTTCGGCATTCATTTTATGGCTGCTGTATGCACTACAAGTATATAGATGATTTTGGCCCTTTTGAGATTTTGGTTGCCAATTAAGGATGTGTAATTCCAACACAAGGTAGCATCGCAAATAACAACGACTACAGTCGACTATGCAAGGAGTGTTGATTGAGGAGTCTGACTGGTGTGTTATTCACATACCGCTAAGGTGACTGGTGAGACACTATAAAGTGTGTGTCTGAAACAGATATGTGTTCTGGAAGAAATGATGTGTCGTGTTGGGTAAACACATGGAGGAGGTAAAATGCAGGACATGAAGTATCGTCTGGCAAATGGACAAACGAAACTGCAGTAAGTTTAGCTTAAGTAAACATGAGAAATGTGGGGAAGGCGTTTTTCAAGTAGGGGTGGCTAGGAAAACGTTTCAGCTTACTAAATCCGATAAATAGAAAGTAAAAATAGCGACTGTAGAAGGAGGGGTGAATAAACTGTTGAAGTTGTGCCATTCCTGTGAAAAGAGAAACATAAAGTGGAAGAAGGGTGGTAAAAGAGAGCAGTGGAAACGTTTTAGAGTACTCCCTGGGGAGATGCTTTTATTTATATAAACAGATTCTGAAAAGTCTGCAAATTCTTTGCTAAAAGGTTATAGAGTAGTTCTAGGTATGTCTATGACTTACAGGAAGGAAGAGAGGTCGCTATCCTTCTCGAAATTATTGACTTTGCTATAAGTCTGAGCTCTGGTATAATAGGATAAATATTATATTGAAAATAAGACTTAATTCTCAGAGGTTATTATATAATATTCTACCACAATAAAATTACCAGCACAAAAGTTCTGCAGAAAATCACATCTGCCCACAGAGATTAGGTAAAAGTGAAGGGTGAAAATATGAATACACTAATTGCTTGGACATAGTAAGTGGTCAATAGGGTAGGTATCAGGTGGGATCAGAAAGGAGTAAGGTCCCGTGCCTTCATTTAGCCAAGGACGGAGAAGAGAACATTCCCCTGTATGTGTTAAGAACTGAACAGCTACATCGTTGTTATGAAGTGCTGAAAAAAGCATATTGGTGCAATTCAAGCTCATCTTTATCAATCACAATCATTGCATATTTAATTAGTCATTGCGTTTGGTTGAGCAATATCCTGACCGATAAATGTTATTGTAAGTAAGTAGCAGGTTGGGGGCAGGTTGGATAAGAGAGTGTTACGGTCTCGCACCTCCACGATCCAAGCAAATCCATAGGGAAGAAGGAAGGAAGATAGTATTGATACAGATAACGGTTAAATAACTTAGGTCATAGGGAAGAAAGGTCGGCCTGTAGGTCGTAGGTTCGAAATGCAGTCGAACAATGGAAACAGACCATATTCCTGAAATACAAAATGCCAAGCAGATACACATGATATCTGAGAAGGATAGTTGATATATACTTGGAGATGACCGTCACGCCAACGGGCTGATGTTATTGTTGAGGTGACTGTACTGTCATCATCGAGAGTACAGGGCCATTCATGAAGTGCAGACCCAGGGCCTGGTTGAGTATCATCTTGCCGAGATTTAAAATATAAAAGAAGAGCGTCAGGATTAGAAATAGACATGCTATAAGAAGGCTGGGGTAATTGGTGCGAAGGATGTGAAAGGTCATTGGAATCAAGCAATGAATGGGACAAAGGTCCAGGCTTGACCTGTGGGGCTGGGGTAGAGACTGGTAATGGAGGCCCTTGAGGTTCGTCACTGCATAATTGCATAGTGGCTGCAGCCACATCATCAATTTTGAGATTTTCAGACAGAATTTGAATGCGCAATTGTTGCTGGTTATAAATTGGTGAACCATTCTTGGAACGAACCATACAATGCTTCAATCTACCTATATGAAATAGACCTGGTAGAGTGCGGTCGTCAATTGTCTTAAGCAAAAATTGATTCAAAAGTGGCTCTGATGCAATATACAATGGCCCAATAAGCTTAATGCTTAATTTGGTGGAATATTGCACCCCGGTGTATTTAGGTGCCAGTAATAAGACAAGGTCTCCTTCTTTAAATGAATGTAGTTTTGGCATACGCTTTGCGTGTTGTTGGGTCTGTCTAATCTTAATTTTATTATGGGAAACTACAGCTTGTTGTCTAACGAATCGCAATTTCTCTCTAATGGAAGACACGTACTGATCATAAGAAGTAGCAACCACAGAAAGAGCCTCAGGATTAATGTCCACAAGATTGCGGTCTTCTCTAAGGAAAACAAGGAAATTAGGAGAATATTTGGTAACTGCGTGAGGCAACGAATTATAAGTTTTACAAGCATATGGAATAAGGGAAGGCCATTGAGAATACTTATACTCTATCATAGTTAACAATAGGTTCGAAACAGATTGAATAGCCCTCTCAGCCATATTGCTTGAATGTATCATTGTAGGGACAAGGTGGACCTGAACATTCAACGACTTAAATACTGCTGTCATAATTTTACCAACGAAAGAAGCTTCTTTATCACAAGTTACCCTATGAGGTATCATGTATGGCAAACAAAAATGCTCAATAAATTTCTTGGCTATCTCATCAGCCTTTCTACTACGTAACGGAATCGCCACGACATAACGGGAGAAAATATCTTGTAGGATGAGACAATGAATAATTTGAGCAGTAGCATGGGGAAAGGTTTTGATATCAAAATGTATATGCACAAAGGGAGTACAATCAGGAAGCAGTCTAGGAACGAATTCCCTCTGCTTATTTGTGTCAATAACCTGAGACGAGCGTTGGCAAATCAAACATGTCCTAGCATAATCCAAAATGTATTTCATCAGATTCTTAATATGAAAATTTGATGTAATGACATCATACAATTTATTAGATTTTACATGAGCACCCAAATTTAAGTGAAAAAATTCAATGATGTCGAAAATATAGATGTTAGGAATAGCCAATTTAAGAATGACGTCATGTCTTTTAGGACTAGATTGAACATAGAATAAAAGTGAATCGATTAAAGCAAAATGATTAGATAATACAACTGCCTGATTTGCCACTTGCTTACTAGTTGGTAACGTGCTATATGCTATGAAGTTATAAACCGGTCCCAAATACAAATCCTGCTTTTGAGCATTTATAAGCTGGACTCTATCATGAGGTATCTTGACGTAATGAAATGCATCTGTGATGTATTTACGAATAGCTGGTTCTAAGTCAGCTTGATGAGGCATTTTTGTCAAGATAGTAGGTTGATTACTATCGATGGTCTTGTATTTCATTTCGGTAATAGGTAAGACTGGTCCAGTGGTATGGGTACATTCACTGGTGAGGTGTGACAGTGGTTTCGTAGCCTTTGTGGGCTGTGGGGTAGGGCGAGAGATATCATTATCTAAGTGTTCCTTGGCCTGGGCCCTTGTTGTAACACAAAATAGAGAATAGCCCGAAAAGTTGGCATAGAGGTTCTCATAGTATGTTTGACGAGATGTCAAAAGGGGATTAGTATTGGTGTCCAGGAAATTATAATAAGAATGTTGCTCTTCGTCATTAATGCTCCTATCTTTATCAGCCACTGCTATTGGAATAATGGGTTCAGCATCTGCTGGCCATTGGGTGTTATGATGACGAGATAACATATCAACTAATTTCAACTCAGTGGTGGTTGGTTTTACATAATAAATTCGATAAGGGTAATCTTGTAACTTCCAATAGAATTTTGCTATGCGAGGTGTTACAAAATGACTGGAAGATTTAAGAATTTGAGCAATAGGGGCGTGGTCCGTCAGAATTGTAAACCTACCACGTCCAGCTAAAAAAAATTTAAATGATTGGACAGCAAAGTAAATTGAGAGCATTTCTAATTCCGATATACTATAATTATGGGTAGCAATATTACCATGTAATCGACTAGCATAACCTAATAAAACTCTCTTAGGTGGATCATCAGCACCATTAGATTGTAACTGATAAAGAGCTGCACCGGAGGCGGTCCTGGATGCATCAGACACCAGGATCACTACATATATATATATATACCATCACAAATTGGGGGGGTCATGGGGGGTCCATGTCTAGGGGGGTCTGATGGTGTACGTTGCCATCATGTGGAAGCCTGGGCCTGGTAAACATTGCCCGAGGCCCCCCGGGGAGATAATTGAGATAATTAGGGGGTAATCTCTTTCATCTCGACTTAATTGGGGGTTATTAAGCGACGGGGGGTCCCAGGTGTTCAAGTAATTGACCTGTCAATCAAATTTGTACACCCCTTGAGAATAAAAAATACTTGTGTTAAAAAAAAGTGTGCTTTAAATAATTTTAAGAATGCAGTCACTGCAATGTATTGGCTAATTCTATGCTAGAGTACAATCCGAGTCCACTGAACTTGTGTATGAGGATAAATTGCAAGATAGTATTGGTGAAATACCTTGTTGGTTAAATGATTTAGGATATATTATATAGTAATGATAACTAGAGTATTTTGTTTGTTTGTTGATTTTTTAAATGGACAAGCAAGTTGCTAACACTGTATTTCTGGTTGATTAGAGTTAAGAATGCAATGTTGAGAAATTTGTTGAGTTCTTGTCAGCAGTATAAAGTCTGATAGTCACTAATGCCTGATTC
The DNA here is from genome assembly GCA_026936325.1 of Platynereis dumerilii. Lineage (NCBI taxonomy): Eukaryota > Metazoa > Annelida > Polychaeta > Phyllodocida > Nereididae > Platynereis > Platynereis dumerilii. The sequence goes on from JAPTHN010000007.1 coordinate 3,990,892, forward strand.
AGTTTATATCAATAATTCAAACACAAATACTGCAAACAATTGCTTTTGGGGGGATGGAAAGAGTGAGCCAAAAGTTTAATATTGGCTAAACTTGTGCACTGTAACTAAACTTCATTGACAGTCAACTATGTTTAAAAGGGCTTACCAATGTTGATGACCGGTCCATCATGTTTATACCCAAGTAAGCTGACAGTCTGGTATTGGCTGAGCATATATACAATTTTGATAATTCGCAGCCTCACATGTGAAGCACAATAATGAGAATACTCGAAATACAAACTAGCAATGGTAAACTTGACAACCGATGGTGATGGAGCAGACCAACAGCTTTGGTGTTGGTCAAAACACATGCAATATACACAATATTAAGCTAAAGTTTTGTCAAAGGCAAAAAAAAAACCAGATTTGATTGTAAGGTCTCAAAAACTATATATGTCCCTGAACTGTGACAGCAAACGGTAATTTAGGTATTCAATGAATACCATTCATCACATTCTTACAAGCATACACCAACTTACAGCCAAGTAACCACCAAACACAATTTTTTAAAAATTGAGGCAAGAAGACATAGGATTGGAAAAGAAGTCAGAATTTTCTTTATCTCCTGATCAAAGTCATTTGTGTACCTTAAGCCAAAGGATAGATATATTGAAGTATTTGTCAAATGCACAGGCTTCTGATGGAACAAGCAATTGATATCTAAGCTGGTGGCTGAAACAGTGAGGGAAAAAGCTAGTTCAAGATGTATGTGCAGTCCTCTTAACCTTGTTCTGGGTATTCACAATGGTTGATTGATGAGATGAGAGAGGCAGTGGGAGTCGATGTTACACATTTACTCAATGTGAGGGATCATTTATTTGCTCAGCTCAGATACAAGAGGCCACCAATGCATTTCTCAGCAGAAAAATATCCAGCTGGTATTATGCCCCTGGAGATGAATTGAAAGTTTGTTAGGTACTCCTTCAGCAGAAAAGGTCTGGATCATTGCCAATCAGCCACCCAACTTCACATGAAAGGTCAAAACAGAGACTTTGGTCAACTTAACCAGAAATGAAGAACTACAAAAAATATACCAACTCATCATAATATTATGACAGTGCATTATAATGAGAGTCAGAATGGCAGAGAGAGGGGCAATGATAGGTATAGGCCTATCCTTGTGTCCAGTGGGATGTGACTATGCAGGCAAAGAAATGTCAACTCCACAGCAGTGGGAAGAGAGTGAGGCATGGGATTTGGTGGAAAGGGGCTGATTCAGCTCGAGTGGAAATGGAAGAGAAGGTTGAGAGGAGACATAGATATGGTTGTTGTGCATCAGCTTGATAAGTTGGGTGCACATTTTTGAGAGTGCTGCTTGCATAGTTTTGGAGGAGTAGCGTAAAGCATCTATGAATTTATAGTATGAATCACACCCGAAAACGTTTATACTCAAGATATAAAATTTACATAGTCATGCTACAGATACCTAATTTTGATTGAAATGCTCCAGAAAATCTCATTTTGATAAACTGCCACTCAAAAATTGCTTTGTACAGTTTGTAGTGTCAATGCCACCAACAAGTACCACAGGTTCTTTTGGTGTCCTCTTGATGCATGTGTATTCCCTACAAATTGAAGATAGGTGTGGAATAGAAGAAATGCCGAGATAAAAGCAATCCCACTATCCAGGGAAATGCAGGCTCTTGTGCAAAGACATGCCATCCATTGATGGTGGTACAAGGAGTAAGGTCCCTACTATCCAACAGGAATGGTAGTGGAAAGCAAGTTACAGTGGATCAGCTGCCAAAGTGAATCATCTCAAATCATTTCTTTGTAACAAGATGATAAAAATTTGTCACAGCATGCAAGTACACCTAGTAATGGCCTGCTTCACATGTTTTTGCTGCATGACCATTCACTTTCGTCTACATATGATTGTCAAAAGACTGTACCAAACCTTCGGTCCATCTATCTTGAAAGGATGAAATATATCTATCTGTTTCTTTAATAGGCAAAGATTATTATGGTGGGACATGTTGTATGTCATCTAGTGTCCCTGTATGATGATCCGTATCCTTTGCATCTCATGAACAAATGAAGTGACAACCTGCTGGACTGAGACAAAAAACTCTGGATCTTTTTTCGTTGTAGTGGGTAGGTACACTGTGTTCCAAAGTTTGTTCACCTTTTTCTGAGCCCTTTTTTTTCACTTGACAAAAATGGCCAAATTTCCAAATTGTTTGTATATTCAGTATCCATTTTCAATGCCAAACACTATTATTCAGTGGTTTTCCATTGAACTACCACGATTTTTTTAATTCTGAGGCATGAAGTCGGCTGTCTATTTGAGTCTCCAAATTCTGTTGTTTTGGGAGAGTGAGAGTAGGGTTACAGAAAGGCATCCCATTTCAAAACGGTCAAATATTTTGAACGCAAAAAGACCACAAAATAATTCTAAATCTGGCAAGGTGTGACAGAGAGCCAGTGCACTGTAGATGGTTTGCTGCTGTGCACACTTTGCTGTGGGTAATGACATTGATTTCCACCAGGAGGCCACAATGAACCTGCCACCTGGAGGAGACTGTGTCAATGTGTCATGTGACTTGAACAATCTGTGGCAATTTTTGTTGAAAACCCACCAAATTCAAACTTGATTTGCCAAAATGTATTGGCTACAACAAATTTACGTCTAGAAATTTCAGCATGATGCCTGAGGATAGCCTAAGTTTCTTTTTTGTGTGACATAATTTGGAAGGATCCTAGTCATTTATGACTCAGATGGTGATGCATGGGCCACCCAACATAATCATGCAGTATTGACATTGTCACAAACATTTGTGCGACCATCTCATCTGATCATTTGAGCTGACTCAGTGGATTGAATTTTTACACTGTATAGAAATACATCTCACTAGAAGTCGGCTGTCTATTTGAGTCTCCGAATTCTGTTGTTTTGGGAGAGTGAGAGCAGGGTTACAGAAAGGCATCCCATTTCAAAACGGTCAAATATTTTGAACGCAAAAAGACCACAAAATAATTCTAAATCTGTCAAGGTGTGACAGAGAGCCAGTGCACTGTAGATGGTTTGCTGCTGTGCACACTTTGCTGTGGGTAATGACATTGATTTCCACCAGGAGGCCACAATGAACCTGCCACCTGGAGGAGACTGTGTCAATGTGTCATGTGACTTGAACTATCTCTTGCAATGTTTGTTACAAACCCACCAAATTCAAACTTGATTTGCCTCAATATATTGGCTACAACAAATTTACGTCTAGAAAGTTCCGCATGATGCCTGAGGATAGCTTGATTTTTTTTTTTTTTTTGTGACCCAATTTGAATTTGGAAGGATTCTAGTCATTTATGACTCAGGTGTGAGAAACATTTGTGCAACCATCTCATCTGATCATTTGAGCTGACTCAGTGGATTGAATTTTTACCCTGTATAGAAATACGTCTCATATCTGAGAGTTTGAAATGACAGGAATGGACACAAAGATTACCAAAATTAGTCAACAATACCAGAACCAACATCAGTGGTTTCTTGGAGTAATTTTTCGTTAAAAAATGGCAGCTACCTTCGATTTTCAAACATCCAATCAAGTAAATTGGATCCAACTGATTCCATATTGGATCCAACTGATTCCATGAAACAATAACACCCATTGTCATGCTTATAATATCCTAATTGGCACAAATCTGAAGAATAATTGGCTGCATTTGCCAGCCCAAAAGTTAAGACTTTGCAGAGGTTTTATTGTTCAACATAGTTATTTGAAATGGTTAAGTTTTTTTTTGTTTTTTTTGGTCAGATTTGAACAGTCTTGTTTTGGTAATTTTCTTTTTAAGTTGATATCTTCTATATGATCACTAAACTGGTAGGCCTATCGAAACTTAAAAACCTTTGTGCATTGCATTTAGGTAGACTGCATAAAAGGCTCATATGTGGATCAAAGACATAAACAAAAACCGAAAGTTTGTATATTTCAGTAAATTTTCCTTTTTTGGAGACACTGGTATACATAGATGGCTCTAGTTTTGTTGTCTCTGGGATATCAATGCCCACTCATATTTCGGATGTCATGGGATCATCATTCTTTCTCCTGGATAATTTACATTTTTAAGATTTTCAGCATCTTGCTATTCATTGGAATACATTAAAGGTAAATTTAAACAAGAATCTAAAGATTCAAATCCTGGGTTTAGCAGTCTTTGCACATTTTTAAAGATGGGATGTGTTTATTACTGAATGACTGTTGAAACACATTTCTTATGAACTATTTTTTTCATATAATCTTTTTGACATTTGTACTCATGAATCACTCACACAGCAAATATGTGCACTTTTAATAAACTTTCCCTTTTGTTATATTGTGCTGATCGAAATAGAAATGGCTTGTTAGGTTTACAGAGAAACCACTTATCTATCAATACATGTGTATTAGTACTGTACAACTGCAGGTTTGACCTGTACAGGCAGGATTCACAGAAGAATTGCAGTAGCCATTTTTCCCGTCATTGAGATTTTTATGGGGGCATATAGGCAAACATTCAGATTTTACTTAATTGTTACAATCAATTCCCGCAACTGATTGCCTGTACCAAATTCAGTGGCAATTTAGGAAAGGTGGCATTTTGTGGTAGCCATTTTGTAATTTATCTTGGATTTCTCCAAAAGTTCTTGATCTGTACTCTCAAAAATGTTACAACACCAAATTTCATAACTCTAAGTGAAATACTAAGCTCCCAGGGGACGAGTCAACAATGGTGGCCTTTTTGCATCAACCATCTTGGATCACCCCAAAATATTTTAATTTTCTCGGTCCATAAACTAAAACAAATCCCTATACAAAATTCCATAACTCTAAGTGACATACTAAACTCACAAATTTCAAAACCCTGGGTGAAATACTAAGCTCACAGTGGACAAACCAAGAGTGGCAACCTTTTTCTGGTGGTCATTTTGGCAGCCATTGTGGATTTCTCAAAGTGTGCCAAATCCACACACTCAAATGAATCCTAATACCAAATATAATTATTCTAGGTGAAATACCAAGCTCACAGTAGACATTTTAAACTGTGGCAATTTGTTGCCAAAATAATATGAATGAGAAAACAGACATGTTGGTATTTTGCTATATCCTCATTTACCCCAGCAGTTACACCACTAAATTATAAAATTCATTTCAGAAACCTGGTATACCAATGTCACCTGTTGCTTTGGAAACCTTTTAAACCTCTCAATTTGCCTCCACAACTTTTGACTGAAAGGCATTTTGACCCATTCTCTTTTGTATTACCCTGGAAGCCAGGCTAAGAAAAATGCATAGTAAATTTTGTTTTTTTGCATCCAAAAAACAGCTGAACAAGCACATTCTAAGGAATGTAACTCACACAATATACACTGTAAATTTTGAATTTTGAGTTAGCTTAATTGATTGAGTGAGATGGTTGCACAATTCCTTTGAGCCAAGATAGCTTGTTGTTTGCAAGTTATAATAACATAAAGATTATTATAACTCAAAACAGCAAGCTATCATGGCTCAAACAAATTGTGCAACCGTCTCACTCAATCATTTGAGCTGACTCAGAATTTAAGAATTTACAGTGTATGGGAGATCAAAACGTTAAGAGCATCTTTGCTGCATTCATTTGAATAGAGCTTACCTCAAACAGGATTCTGACAGGGCTGGACTAGAATATTTTTCCACCTGAGAGACTGGAGAGATGTTGTGCTGTGGTGAATAAGAATAACTTGCTAGGGACACTGTGGCAGGGCTGATGTCTACTGGGTCCAGGCATGCTATCCAGAAGAAGCAAAATGACATGTGATGCAGAATTTGTGATGGCACACCTGGCTCTCCAGTGGGTCTGTCTGATTACAGCAGGAGCTGTTTAGAGGAAAAGCAGATTAGACCTACTTTGGATGGCCAAAACCAAACTCATATATAATTTCTGATTAAATGTCAGTACCAAGTTCTGTTGAAATAAGGGCTATCATGCCCTGGGGCTGGGCTAAATGGGAACAGGCATTGTGAAGAGCAGAGGCAGAAGTCTTAGTCTACTGCTTGTTAAACCCCTTTCCCACCCTCCTTCCCTCACTGAACTGTTTCACCAATCTGTTTTATGATCACAGAGGCCAAACTTTGCATCACCACCTGCAGCTTTACCCCATTCTAGTCTCAATTTCCCCTGCAGGCATGTACTGCTAGCCACATGACAGGTGGCAGGCAGAGGTACAGGTGGCTGGCAGCTCAGACAGCCACTATACTCTCATGTTAAATTAACAGAATCCAGTCCTTGATTACAATTTATTTGATGTACCAAAGTAGGACCTTTCCCTTGAGTGAATGACCCCAACTAAAAAAAAAAGAATTAATGGATTCATAAAATTTCTTCAATATAGTCTTGAGTGATCATTTTGCGTTTGTGCCTATTCTGAGTGAGAGACTTCTGGTTTCAAGCATTAAAATCACTAGGAACAGTACTATATATTTTTCATATCAGTTTCCATTGTGGTGAGACTCCTCTTCTCACTATTTTTCTAAACGAATGACAAAGTAAGAAAAAAAGTCTGTCCTGTCATTTCGGCTAAGAACTGTGGTAAATAAAAAGTTGAAATTTTCAAAATCATAATTCAAATGTGAAATTGTACAATTTTAAAGGAAAAATATGTATCATTTACCTGTGGAAATCACCAACAACTGGGTGTGATGGCTGCTTTTCTAATGTAACTGCAATTTTTACATATGTCCGTTTCATTGTGTCACATCAGCAGAGTTTGTCCATGCAAAAAAATAATGTTGTCAAACACATGATTGGATGCAGATTTTGTTCTGAACTAAAAGCCTTGTCTCCCAGGAGTATATCTGTCTAAACTGGGCTGCTGACTTTTCAAGTCACATGACACTGTGACATACAGTCTCCCCCAGGTGGCAGGCTTATGGTGGCCTCCTGGTGGAAAGCAGTGTCATTACCCACAACAAAGTGTGCACAGCAGCAAACCCTCTGCAGTGCACTGGCTTTTGCCACACCTTGACAGATCAATTTGTGGTCTTTTGCTTCTCCAGCCGAGCCTTAGTGTGCTTTGCACAGTATTTTTGAAGTTGTAGATCATACAAACTTGTAAAATGCATGACAAATTGTAAAATTTTAAAACTCAAATGCTACTTTGATGAATGATGAGTTTTATTGCTGAATTGGTGAAATATATTTTTTACCCGAAAGCTCTAAACCATCCTTCAGATAGTGAAGAGAAACAAGGCTATTTTTAACTGAGAGAGAGTTCTCTCCCATTTACTACTAGAGAGGGGATCACTGTCATTTTTTCTCGAGAAGCTTTTTTTTTTCTTCGGCACAGTGACAGGACTGGTCTCATCTAACTTGTACGTAATAGCTTAAAAGGTCTAGCAGGGTTCTTTGTGGCATCAAAGGCCTGCATTCTCCTTGTGAGTAGTAGGCTGGTTTTGTCTGTGTTAAATATGCCACTTACATTGTTAGTTCCAGTCCAGTCCATTAGGGGCCCAACATAACTCGCAACTGGTCCTATTGTTATTCCAGGACAGAAGGGCTGAAAAATCGCAAATGAGTATGCTTTTGCTGTCACTGGCTATCAAAACGGGCCAATAAGCCTCTCTCTCAGATTTATTGGCCAGAGGTCCTTTCAATGCAGCATGTAATACCTTTTCTCATACATTTTCTTGGATTTCACTAAGAAAAGCTGAAAACAACAGGAATAATTTGGAAACGGTAAGCGGAATCTGAATTGATTTGCCATAGCAAAGACAGGAAAAATAGATAAGATTTGATACTGAGAATCCTAGTTCATCGAAATAAACAGTATGTGTATTTTACATCAAATGGATCATACCAGGGTAAGGTGTCTCGAGTTGGACATTACAGGTGCATTAGCTTAAGTTGGATATTTTTAATGGCATGAAATAGGGCAACTCACATCCCTTCTGGGGTTGTATTTGGTACCTTGGCTTAATACCTTCTTTCCTTGTTCAAAAAGTGTCTTTTCAATAGCTCTGAAGACGGAAATTTGAGTCCCTTTTCTTGGACTATGGTGATGATTTGACCTCAGATGTTATGACCCGTACTTTGCACTGAGTTCAAAATATTATGTGTTCTAAAAGGAGTTCTTTCAATGGATTCTACAGTGCCACCTGTAGGGGGAACGGGGGCACATTGGGACGCGGGGCACTGTGGGACGGTGGGGTTTTCTTGGATCCTGGCAAGGTATATGATATGGTAGTGCCATCATGTCTTGTAATTTCACATCCTCGCATTTCCATGGTTTTATTGACAAATTACAGCCACATGCAGAAGTATGGCAAGCAAAAGTTTGCTTTCCTACTACTAAAGTAAATATGGACAGGTTCAATTCGAACCATTCTGTGGACAAACCATGAACAATGAGGCTTTCTCAGCGCTTGTATGAATTTTATATATCGTAACGAACAGTTATGAATTGCTATCGTGATAAACACACTCACTGGTGTCCGAGAAATTAGCATTTTGGTGTAAAAGTCATATCGGGGCTCATTGGGACTGTGAATTCGGGGCACATTGGGACGCACTTAATATGGCAGAATTTAAGTGTCCAAGGCAACTGAATGACCTGGGACAGCACACAACAGGTGTTCAGGCTACAGTGAATAGAGGTATAGTGGATTACCATGCTCTGTGAACAAATTCGTCGCAAAGCACTGTGTGTTACTTACATAGATGTCCGCACCCAGGACAGTTCATGTTAAATGTTTAAAACTGTTTAAAGTTATGAACTATTGGCACTACAAGGTGTTAATGCACTGTATATTGTCTTACGCACTACTTATGTATGATATCTATTGCACATGGAGTGTTAAAATGATTTTTTAATCGATTTCCCAATGGCCCAGCCGGGGCACATTGGGACAGTCATTTTTACGACTCTCTGGCAGCAAAAGGGTAGGAGCAGTCTAGTTTATTATGCCTTGCATTTAAGCTCAATAGTATGGGTGATATTCATGCAAACTTCTGAGTTCTTCAGAGCTTTCAGCATTGAGCAAAATTAGTAGACATTAAAAGCGTCCCAATGTGCCCCCGTTCCTCCTAAGCAAGTGAAACGCATGATATTGTGCAATTGCATCAATGCTAAACATCCTCACCAAAAGTGCTCGTTGAGGCATGAATTCTCATCCGATGAGAGCAAAACATATTGGGTCATAAAGGCCGATATGTGAGGCGTGTGGGATAACAATGGCAGCCAATTTTCTCTGCTGCAGTCGGAGTTAGGTATGGGTCAAAGTCTTTGATAAGTAAGTGAACCACCCTTCCCTGTTAAATAACATTGGACCAGTGTTTCACTTACTTATCAATGACTTTGACCCATACCTAACTCCATCCATAGGAAAGAAAATTGGCAGCCATTGTCATCCGAAATGCCTGACGGATCGGCCTTTATGACCCAATATGTTTTCCTCTCATCGGATGAGAATTCATGCTTCCACAAGCAGTTTTGCTGAGGATGTTTAGCGTTGATGCAACGGCACAATATCATGCATTTCACTTACTTACAGGCGGCACTGTAAATGGCTTAGCCATATCTTTAGTGTCGTGTTTTAGAGAGACCACTGTCCGACTCAAGGATACCCTCGCCTATATTTTGCTTCAGAAGTTATGTTCAATTCAGGTGTCCAGATCAAGGAAATTTACCCTGTAGTCATCTAAAACTGTTTATTTTGAATTTTACATTGGGTTCTGCCAGTGTAATAGAGAGAATGGATCAAAATGTTTTTTTTTGTCAAAAGTTGTGGAGGGAAATTTTGAGGTTTCAGAGACTTTTAAAATAACCAACTGGGTACCTTAGTATACTGGGTTTGTGAAAAGCATATTGTAATTTACTGCGACATGAGCTTGGGTTCCAAAACATGTCCTTTTCCTCATTAACACACTTTTGGCAGCAAATTGCCACATATCAGAGTATCTGCTGTGAGCTTAGTATTTCCCTAAGAGTTTTAAAATTTAGTATAGGGATTCGTTTCAGGGTTTTCATCAGGAAAATATTGAGATTCAAGATGGCAGCCAAAATGGCCTCCACAAAGTAGCTGCCATTCTTGACTTGCCCCTCTGAGTTCAAAATTTTCCCTAAGAGTATTGAAATTTGATGTAGACATCTGTTTTAGAGTGTAAATCGATATTCGGGGAAATCCAAGATAGCTGCCAAAATAGTGGCCCCAAAATGGCCGTCATTCTTCATTTGCCAACTGTGAGCTCAGCATTTCAACTGAAGGTTTAAAAATTTGGTACATGAATGGAGATTTTTTTGATGGTCTAGATGTTTAAGATTTGAGGAAATCCAAGATAGCCATTACAAAATGGCCGTCATTCCTGATTTGTCCACTGTGAGCTTAGTTTTAAGTTATGGAATTTTGTGTTTGGATTTGCTTAAGGGTGCAGATCAAGAAAATTTGGAGTAGGTAATCCTGGATAGCTTCCAAAATGGCCAGCATGAAAAGGCTGCCTTTATTGGATTGTCCAGTGTCCACTGTGACCTTCATATTTCACTAGGAGTTCAGTTCGGCTAAAGTCAAAATTCGGCAGCGCTGCCGTTTCAGGCATCCCCCGATGCCATTTTCGGCAACCGTTGCCTTATACGGCATCGCGGAGATGCCGAATTCGGCATCTCCGTAGTTCAAATGCATCTCGGCAGATGGCGCTAATGATCGGGGATGACGTTTTTGTTGCCACCTTGAGTCAATATATATTTCTTGAAATCTATCCAAGGAAAATGTGAATCTATCCCAGCATTTTTGATTTGTTAATGTTTTTTAAGTGCAACTTAGCAAATTTTGGTATCTGACCACTAATTTAGGTTGTTTGTCATTGTTCATTGTGGGAAATGCCAGGAATTTCAATCATATGATCACTGAAAATGGCAAAATGCAGAACACAATCATTCTGAAATAATCCAGAACAATAAGCAGGGCTGTGAACTTGGATTTTTATAACAAGGGATGCACAATGAGGTATAGGGAGGCTGGAGACACGTTGGTCTGTCAGAATTCAATCATATCCAGATGACTTCAATGCATTCTAAGCAGTGTGCTTTTTTACCTGCACCCAAGCTCTTGCTTTACGCATTAATAAGCAATGTTATATATATACTATATATTGTTATTTATTAATTATGATCATGCCTCTTAATACCATGCCTCTTCTTAATACTTTTCTCTAGACTTCATCTCCGCTTCCTTCCTCTCTGGGCCTATACGAGGGTTTTTCCAAAAGTTCTGTCCAACTGGTCCTAAATTCAGCAATATTTCATGCAGACACTCGATATTTTTGGCCAGTTAAAACTGAGGTAATATTCAATTGATCCCCCAAAAATCAGATCACAGAAATAAAAATAATTGCGGATTCTGTTGCCATGGAAACCAGAAGTCTTGAAAGGCGGCCCAGAGCATAAAAACAGACAGCAGCACAAATACCTTTTCCAAACAAATAATTATTTTGAGAGTTTTTCGACTGAAAACATGTAGAAAACGAGCGTCATTATTTCACAACTTATGTAAGTGATCAATTTGGTACATTATGTGTTTTTTCATACATTCAATCCATTTGAAAGGCATGTTTTTAAGTCATCAGATTGTGAACAGTGTTGCCATTATGCGGTTTTCTGGTTCTTGGATTTCCTGATGTGTCTTCTAATCCTTCAAAAAAAGCCTTTATTATGTTCAGACAGTTCTATTACTAATGCTATTCTTTTTATATATATCAAGAAGTTTCTTTCTCTCTTTGTCAGATTTTGAAAGCAAATTGTATTAATTTCATAGATGTCTGTAATCTCTCTGACCGATCATAAAAGTTGGAAAACAGATGCTACGGAATCATGAATAGTTAAGTGACTAAATACGTTTAATAACATTGTCTCCATTGTCATTTATTGCTTAACAATAAGCCTATTGCTTGTTATGCGAAAATAATCATTGATGAACTTCGATTCAGTGAGTGGAGCCAATTACATTGGACAGGTGCTAAACTAACTGCAAGAAATTACTACAAAATCTGGGCCGCATTCCATGACTTCAGGTTTCTATGGCAACCAAAAAGCCATTTATTTTTTTTCCAAAATCTGATATTCTGGTCACCTCTCTCTCCATGCCTATACTGCGTCTCTGCCCCGGGGGGGGGGGGTACTCACTCTATAAGGGTGTATATAGAGGCGCCGCTGGATGGCTTAGGTTTTTTGGCCTTCTTGGATTAAAATGGTTTTGGTTTTTTGACAATTCTGATTAATTTGGTTCTGGTTTTCGCAACCCCAACATGTTTGGTACCGTTAGAATCGGCTTCAACAGTGGATTAAAATGGTTTAAAAACCATGAAGATTAAATTGGTTGCCAAAAAATTTTAGTGAAGGATTAAAATGGTTTGTGGTTTTGGCGCAGTCTCCGGATTAAAATGGTTCTGGTTTTGAAAATTGCCGTGGCGCATCCGTATGCAAAAGTCCGCGAAGTACCCCCCCCCCCCCGGGGTCTCTGCTCGTATTCTCCCATTTTCCCTTGAAGGAGACAATCTCAATGAAGACTATGAAGAGAACAGCCTCCTCGCTTTCTGCATTTTTGCCTTTTGTCTCCCATTTTTACATTGTCCTGATTTTGCTTCTCAAGTCTTTGCCTCTCCCTTTCTGTTCCTCCCCTGGCCATACAGAGCTTGTTAGGCCCTTTTCCACTGGACACATTTATATGGCCACGTTTTACATTGTATTGCATAATGGTAAATATCTCAAAACGTGGCCAATAGCATTAGGGTACATTTTGTACATTACATTAAAGTAATATTAACACTTTTAAATGCCATGGATAATTATGTTAGTATCCCATGACTTCATTTTGTGTGAATTTCATGTTGTTTTCCCTTACATAGTGACTTGAATCTCAGCAGATTTGAGGTACCCGAGCCACAAACTGAAGTTATCAGATTGTGCAACAAAATTTAACTTATATCTAGGCCAGGAGCTGGAAAAGTTGATTTATCACCTTGAATTTGCATCACCTCATCATCATTGATTTTTTTAATGACATTTTGGAACAGCTCAGACCTATATATCCATCTTATGTACCTCAAATGCCACAAAAATTCATTTTTGTAGCATTTGTGAAAAAGTACATTGGCTTCTATTGTTCAAATATTTCCAAAACCTACTGATTTTTAGTTGTGGTGTGTAGAAAAGACAATTTCGGAGTTTATACAGCTGTCATCCATAATTATTGGTCGCAGCAATTCCATTTTCAATGTTTTTTTTTTACTCTCTTGCCTCAAATACAATAATGATTGATCCAAAATGCTTACAAATAGTTAGGTGAGTCCTGCGACACGAATCATGCAGTCAGATTATGTTATTTAATTGTGATACCTCATATTGCTTGGACATTCATCATCTGCACGCTGAATTGCTGATGGTGTAATAATGCATAGATCTATCAAATTGATAGATGAATGTGATTGATAGTATCAATCACTTTCAGTGTCATACCAGTGGCGTTCTCTGAGGTTGATATTTCAGATTTAATTGTTACAATATAGCACAATTGACTAAATATAAACAAAAGTAACCCCATGTTGAAATTGTTTCAGCAAAAAATGGTCCTCGAAAATCAATACAATCTAAGCTTGCACATAAATATCGATAATTTTGTGGGATATTAACCTGAATGTTTGAAATAAATCTTCAATTTTTGACTGTTCAAAATAAAATGTAAAATTTAGGTAAAGAAGAGGCTAAACAAGTCTCCTGGACCAGGTATCTTCAAAAGTTTCTGTGTAATTTTGATATGACATAAATACTAGTAAAATTTACTATTTCACAAAGCATAATTTTTTGCCCTAAAACTCCAGTATAAATATTTTTCCTCTGCAAGAATAAATTTGGTAGTTCTGCAGGAAATCTGCACTTTGTACTTTCCTGCAGATTTCTCCTATACTGAAAAGTATCTTCAGGAAATTACAGAGCTCTTTGACTATGCTCTTGCTACTTTTCAAGGAGTCTTGCCAATTAATATTAGATTCTGAAGTCCTGCAGATGGACAGATCTCCCAACAGGAACTGACAGAACTACTACAGAAGTGCATGATTCCCACAAAACTGCAGGAAATTGAGGATTTCTCAGATTTCTTTTTTCAGAATCGCAGCTCCTTCAGCATGTTCAGAATTGCAGAACAGGAAGAAATATTTATAGGCCTACACCTCTCTGACACATGGGTAAAATTCCATGGGTCTACAGAACTGGTCCAGGTTATAGTTTATTCTAGATAGTCCTCCCAAATTTGCATGTTGATCAATGAATAGTCCTCAAGTCATGGTTTCAGACTGTTTCCCCTTCAACACATAGGGCCTATTAAATCAGGTTCTTCTCACCTTCCCTGACAGTAACAACAGCAACGATAATCTTAGAGTATTTTTTTGGGTGTTATTTTACTGTTTTATCACTAAAAAGGTCACAATATGGCAACCGTTGCCTTTTACAGCAGCGGGGATGCCTTTAACAGCAGCGGGGATGCCTCAAACGGCAGCGCTGCCGTATTTTGACTTTAGCCGAACTGAGTTATGAAAGCACCTATATCAGCATACCTACTCCACATGTCAGCCAAAATCATGGAAATTCTGGCTTGCAATACAGGCGCAATTTGTGTACACAAATTATGAGGGGCGTCCAGAAAGTTCGAGGCTTTTTTTATAAGGACACTTATTTTCAATGTGGAATAGCGATTTTTTTACAGGATGCAATTCAGCAGTTTTTGAATGGATTGCCCCCATTTTGGACAATGTTGACATTTTTAAAGTCATTCTGTGGTTGCCATGGAAACCCAAAGTTCAGCTAGGTAGGGCAGGTAATATTGAGACCAATAAAGTCAATGAACTGTGACTGGTAAAAGACCTCTCTCTCACACTTGTATTAATGAGATTGACAATGTTTGACACAAGAAATGTGATATTAGCTTCTAAATATACTTTTCAGCACACCAAATGTGTGTATTCTTACACTGAACCCACGTAGGAAAGCACTCCTGCATCCCAGATTTGGCAAAGGAGATTTAGTCAGCAAAGGTGTGTTTCCTTGACTTCATCATGACTTGTGACAAGGCATGGATTCGCTGGTATGAACAAGAGACCTAAGTGGACAGCATTATCCGACCCAGCTATTCCTGTGACATGTTGCTTTACTCCTGGTTTTACCTTACTTTAGTCTACGGGGTTATAGTTTTAGGCACTGGATGAGAAAAGGCTTTTGGTGACCGAAATGCTTTTTTAGAACTTTTTCTCGAGGACTTCAAGGAACATTTTCTTCAATGGGTCAGGTGTATGAATTAATGCTTTTGGTGTGCTTGAGAGTGTTTTTGAAAGCTAATTTTACATTTCTTGTGTCAAATATTGTCAATCTCACTGACAAAAGTGGCAGAGAGAAGTATTTCCCTACCACAATTCCTTGGCTTTCTCTTGTCTTGGTATCACTTGCCCCATCTGGCTGAACTTTCCCTTTCCACGGCAACCACAGAATAAAATGTTCAAATTGGCCAAAAGTTTGGAAATCCATCCCAAAACTGCTGAATTTTGTCCTGTGAAAAAATCATTATTCTACATAGAGAATGAGTGTCCATATAGAAAAGGCCCCAAACTTTTGGAACGCCCCTCATATGTTAGTGGTATCTCTGTTCACAAAATCTTATGGTATCTCTGCAAACCTGACAAGGCATTCCAATATCAATCAGTAAATTGTAAGCAAATGAGAAGTTCAGTGCTTGCAAGTATTGCTTGTTATTTGTGAGGACAAAAACTAAGTAATGTTAAAAATGTTATGCAAGAGAGAAACGTTCATAAAATGGGTTTCATCAGCAGGTCATCAATTAACTCACCCCAACTTTAAAAATCTCACTGACAATAATAACTATGCAAAGATGCCTTAACACAGTGTTTGAATCCTCGGTAGGGTGCATCGTCTGCCCCCTAAAAATGAAAAAATTGAAATATTCTTTTGCACTTTTGCCATATTGTACCTATGCCTATAGAAACACATTCTGCAAAATGTCAATAAGATCGGATGTGGCTTTAGGGTGGCACTTTTATGTCAAAGTTCAGTCCAAAATTGTCAAAAAATGATGCTTTGAAAAGTCGCGGTTAGAAATATCTAGCTTATGGTTTGCTGTATGATTCCAATTCATATACCATTATTCTCAGAAGAAAATTGTCTTTAATTTGAATGGTAGAAAGCTATATTTCCGAAAATTTCTCATGCCTAAGTATTTTGGAAAGCCAAAGTTTCTGACTATTATGACGAAATGTTTGGAAAAAATCAACTTAAGAGCTCAATTTCTGCCTAACTTTGACATAATCGTTGGAATAAAACGTAAGGAACACTTTTCTGAAGAAATTAGGAAATTGAAAATTTTTTTCTAGATAGTTATTCATCAAATTCAAAGGTGCAAATTTTCATAAATTACATGTAAATATGAGAAATGCAACAGTTCTTTAAGACACCGTTCTGCATCTTTTTTTTATTCTGACTACATCATAATGCAATCAAAGTTTTATAAGATGATGTAGTAGACCATATTTCCACTTTGTAGACTTCTTTGACTTCCCAAAGTCATATTAACATCCTTTTTTTGATTTATCACATTTTACCCAATAAAAAAGAAAATATCTCCACTCAATTTTGACTTCTACTGAATGGAAACCATTGATGTTGGTATTCAAATTAAAGCTCTCTTTATAAGGAATCTAACTGTGCCATTCAAAAATCATTTCATTTAAAATTGACAATATTATTCATAACCGCGAATCGCTAAAATATGACCTAATACTGAAATTTCAAGGCTGTTGTGCCACCCTTTGGCATTAGAATTTTTTCCTAAAATTTTGCAGGGCTTCTTTTATGATACAAGGGAACAATCATGCAAAAGTGCATGATGTTTTGAAGATTTAGGGGCAGATGATGCACCCTAATCCTCGGATTCTTGTTTTGAGATTCGTGGTGATTCGTTTTGCAACAAATTTATGAAATCAGAACCTGTTCAATTACATGCTTTATTAAATAACGTGGTGCACATAACCAATGAATGGCAAAGTAAAATTCACAGAAAAGAGGGAGGAAAAAAAAAAACTTTTTTTTTTCAGGGTTTACATTTATTTACTGACTTTCTCATATGCTTGCATGTACATCACCTGATATTGTCAAAAAACTGTGGTGATCCGCAATTTTTTACATCTTTTCTACACACCATATTTTGAATATTACCCAGCGGGCATGTCTGACTCCAGGTGACGTCAGGATAACGTCTGTGACGTCACACTGACGTCCCCTGACGTCAGAGTAGGGCAAAACGCTAGCAGGGTATGAACTGTTGCAAAGAAATTTTTATTTTGGAAAGTTCATGAGTATCTAGCCACCTTAATGAATATTTCAATAAAATGAAATGGCAATTGCAGTCCTTAGAACTTGACCGTCTTACCATGCAATACCTTGGCCTGATGATATCGTCAGTTCTTACGGCCAGATGTCCGGCATGATCTAATGCCGGACATCTTGTTCTGGCCGTAAGAACTGACGATATCATCAGGCCAAGGTATTGCATGGTAAGACGGTCAAGTTCTAAGGACTGCAATTGCCATTTCATTTTATTGAAATGTTCATTAAGGTGGCTAGATACTCATGAACTTTCCAAAATAAAAATTTCTTTGCAACAGTTCATACCCTGCTAGCGTTTTGCCCTACTCTGACGTCAGGGGACGTCAGTGTGACGTCACAGACGTTATCCTGACGTCACCTGGAGTCAGACATGCCCGCTGGGTAATATTCAAAATATGGTGTGTAGAAAAGATGTAAAAAATTGCGGATCACCACAGTTTTTTGACAATATCAGGTGATGTACATGCAAGCATATGAGAAAGTCAGTAAAAAAATGTAAACCCTGAAAAAAAAAAGGGTTTTTTTTTCCTCCCTCTTTTCTGTGAATTTTACTTTGCCATTCATTGGTTATGTGCACCACGTTATTTAATAAAGCATGTAATTGAACAGGTTCTGATTTCATAAATTTGTTGCAAAACGAATCACCACGAATCTCAAAACAAGAATCCGAGGATTCAAACACTGGGTTAAGGCATCTTTGCATAGTTATTATTGTCAGTGAGATTTTTAAAGTTGGGGTGAGTTAATTGATGACCTGCTGATGAAACCCATTTTATGAACGTTTCTCTCTTGCATAACATTTTTAACATTACTTAGTTTTTGTCCTCACAAATAACAAGCAATACTTGCAAGCACTGAACTTCTCATTTGCTTACAATTTACTGATTGATATTGGAATGCCTTGTCAGGTTTGCAGCGATACCATAAGATTTTGTGAACAGAGATACCACTAACATATGAGGGGCGTTCCAAAAGTTTGGGGCCTTTTCTATATGGACACTCATTCTCTATGTAGAATAATGATTTTTTCACAGGACAAAATTCAGCAGTTTTGGGATGGATTTCCAAACTTTTGGCCAATTTGAACATTTTATTCTGTGGTTGCCGTGGAAAGGGAAAGTTCAGCCAGATGGGGCAAGTGATACCAAGACAAGAGAAAGCCAAGGAATTGTGGTAGGGAAATACTTCTCTCTGCCACTTTTGTCAGTGAGATTGACAATATTTGACACAAGAAATGTAAAATTAGCTTTCAAAAACACTCTCAAGCACACCAAAAGCATTAATTCATACACCTGACCCATTGAAGAAAATGTTCCTTGAAGTCCTCGAGAAAAAGTTCTAAAAAAGCATTTCGGTCACCAAAAGCCTTTTCTCATCCAGTGCCTAAAACTATAACCCCGTAGACTAAAGTAAGGTAAAAAAATACCGTGCAAGCACGTAAACCCCGCCGGCTCTATGTGAAGCCATTGAGACCATTCGGATACTGTTACATGCATACAAAAGTAAGAAATTCCAGTATTGTTTGCAAAGAAAAAAAATACCGTGCAAGCACGTAAACAACTCGGTTGCAAAGTGCGACAGACAACTCCAGTATCATGGCATGGCTGGGAGTGCAATACACATGAAGTAAAGACATCACCAAAAGTCCCAGAATGCACTTTAATTTGGTTGATTTACCCTGAAACCATTATAAAATGTGCTAGCAGTTGTTTTGCATGACAGCCAAGAATTGTGTTCACTTGGGACCATGAATGGAGTGGAGAAAGTATGAAGGTTTTGTAGACTGTGGTAAACATATATATATATGCCTTCTACCAGGGGATTTTAAAAATCCCGACAACTCATTGAATGATTCATTTGGTACATAGGTCCATGGATGCAGAATTGCAGATCTATGCATCACCTCTGCTCTGTTACTTCAAAGGAGGCTGAATACTTCCCATTTGAACTGTTTAAAGTGTTTTTGCAAACAATAACAGTGCACTGCTCTTTTTTATTGTCTGTGGTAATTCTTTTTCCTGACTTGTTTAAACAATGGGACCTTCAACAAAACACACTGCACCATGCACCCTCTTATCTCAGTGTTGACAGGTCATGCATTAACAGGATTTGAAAGGTATTTTTACCCAACTCTCTTCCCCTCAACAACACATGTGGCATGTCACTGGCACCTCAGATTGACAATTTATTGGTTTGTTTTCCCACATCATGACACATGACATATAAGCACGTGCACTGTGAAGGATTTGCTGTAAAAACTTACTTGTTCTTGTTTACTGTGACAGTTCACATTGCAACTTACTTGTTCTTGTTTACTGTGACAGTTCACATTGCCTAAGGTGGAGATCCACATTTCTTGTGTCCGTCCGTGTGTCCGTCCGTGTGTCCGTCCGTGTGTCCGTGCGTCCGTCCGTGTGTCCGTCCGTCCGTGTGTCCGTCCGTGTGTCCGTCCGTCCATCCGTCCTTGCCTCGTTCCGTGCTTCCTTGAGTCCGTCCGTCAAAGTGTCCGTCCGTACGTCCGTGCGTCCGTGCGTCAGTCCGTGCGTCCGTCCGTCAGTCCGTGTGTCCGTACGTCCGTGCATCCGTCCGTGTGTCCGTCGGTCCATCCGTGTGGCCGTCCGGCAGTCCGTGTGACCGTTCGGCCGTCCGTGTGTCCGTCCGTCCATGTGTCCGTGCGTCCGTCCGTGTCCGCGTGTGTCCGTGCGTCCGTCCGTCAGTACGTCCGTCCCTACGTCCGCGTGTCCGTGTGTCCGTACGTCCGTCCGTCCGGCCGTCCGTGTGACCGTCCATGTGTCCGTCCGTCCGTGTCCGCGTGTGTCCGTGTGTCCGTCCGTCCATGTGTCCGTCCGTGCGTCCGTGTGTCCATGTGTCCGTCCGTGTGTCCGTCCGTGCGTCCGTCCATGTGTCCGTCCTTTTGTCCATGTGTCCGTGTGTCCGTCCCTTGTGTCCGTGCGTCCTTTTGTCCGTCCGTCTGTGTGTCCGTCCGTGTGTCCGTCCGTCCGTGTGTCCGTCCGTGCGTCTGTCCGTCCATCCTTCTGTCCGTGTGGCCGTCCGTCCCCGTCCGTCCGTGCGGACCCGTACGGACACTCTGACAGGTCTGAAGATTTTATTGACACTGACATCACTATTTTGGAGCATGTAGAAGAAATATATAATTCCAGTAATTTTTGACAGTGTACATGAGATTCTTGGTAATAATCAATTACGCACATCTAATTGCTAGAAATGCCTGGAAACTTGTCATTCCCATCTGCATGACAAAATAAGATAACAGGCAAAATTTGAATGAAATATGAGCAACACAAAGTGAGTTATGCTTGACGAAATCCCCAGCAACCAGACTCGTTGAGCACTGCAGAACCCCGTAGGCTATGTATAGCCTGCGGGGTAACCAGGAGTAAAGCAACATGTCACAGGAATAGCTGGGTCGGATAATGCTGTCCACTTAGGTCTCTTGTTCATACCAGCGAATCCATGCCTTGTCACAAGTCATGATGAAGTCAAGGAAACACACCTTTGCTGACTAAATCTCCTTTGCCAAATCTGGGATGCAGGAGTGCTTTCCTACGTGGGTTCAGTGTAAGAATACACACATTTGGTGTGCTGAAAAGTATATTTAGAAGCTAATATCACATTTCTTGTGTCAAACATTGTCAATCTCATTAATACAAGTGTGAGAGAGAGGTCTTTTACCAGTCACAGTTCATTGACTTTATTGGTCTCAATATTACCTGCCCTACCTAGCTGAACTTTGGGTTTCCATGGCAACCACAGAATGACTTTAAAAATGTCAACATTGTCCAAAATGGGGGCAATCCATTCAAAAACTGCTGAATTGCATCCTGTAAAAAAATCGCTATTCCACATTGAAAATAAGTGTCCTTATAAAAAAAGCCTCGAACTTTCTGGACGCCCCTCATAATTTGTGTACACAAATTGCGCCTGTATTGCAAGCCAGAATTTCCATGATTTTGGCTGACATGTGGAGTAGGTATGCTGATATAGGTGCTTTCATAACTCCTAGTGAAATATGAAGGTCACAGTGGACACTGGACAATCCAATGAAGGCAGCCTTTTCATGCTGGCCATTTTGGAAGCTATCCAGGATTACCTACTCCAAATTTTCTTGATCTGCACCCTTAAGCAAATCCAAACACAAAATTCCATAACTTAAAACTAAGCTCACAGTGGACAAATCAGGAATGACGGCCATTTTGTAATGGCTATCTTGGATTTCCTCAAATCTTAAACATCTAGACCATCAAAAAAATCTCCATTCATGTACCAAATTTTTAAACCTTCAGTTGAAATGCTGAGCTCACAGTTGGCAAATGAAGAATGACGGCCATTTTGGGGCCACTATTTTGGCAGCTATCTTGGATTTCCCCGAATATCGATTTACACTCTAAAACAGATGTCTACATCAAATTTCAATACTCTTAGGGAAAATTTTGAACTCAGAGGGGCAAGTCAAGAATGGCAGCTACTTTGTGGAGGCCATTTTGGCTGCCATCTTGAATCTCAATATTTTCCTGATGAAAACCCTGAAACGAATCCCTATACTAAATTTTAAAACTCTTAGGGAAATACTAAGCTCACAGCAGATACTCTGATATGTGGCAATTTGCTGCCAAAAGTGTGTTAATGAGGAAAAGGACATGTTTTGGAACCCAAGCTCATGTCGCAGTAAATTACAATATGCTTTTCACAAACCCAGTATACTAAGGTACCCAGTTGGTTATTTTAAAAGTCTCTGAAACCTCAAAATTTCCCTCCACAACTTTTGACAAAAAAAAACATTTTGATCCATTCTCTCTATTACACTGGCAGAACCCAATGTAAAATTCAAAATAAACAGTTTTAGATGACTACAGGGTAAATTTCCTTGATCTGGACACCTGAATTGAACATAACTTCTGAAGCAAAATATAGGCGAGGGTATCCTTGAGTCGGACAGTGGTCTCTCTAAAACACGACACTAAAGATATGGCTAAGCCATTTACAGTGCCGCCTGTAAGTAAGTGAAACGCATGACATTGTGCCGTTGCATCAACGCTAAACATCCTCAGCAAAACTGCTTGTGGAAGCATGAATTCTCATCCGATGAGAGGAAAACATATTGGGTCATAAAGGCCGATCCGTCAGGCATTTCGGATGACAATGGCTGCCAATTTTCTTTCCTATGGATGGAGTTAGGTATGGGTCAAAGTCATTGATAAGTAAGTGAAACACTGGTCCAATGTTATTTAACAGGGAAGGGTGGTTCACTTACTTATCAAAGTCTTTGACCCATACCTAACTCCGACTGCAGCATAGAAAATTGGCTGCCATTGTTATCCCACACGCCTCACATATCGGCCTTTATGACCCAATATGTTTTGCTCTCATCGGATGAGAATTCATGCCTCAACGAGCACTTTTGGTGAGGATGTTTAGCATTGATGCAATTGCACAATATCATGCGTTTCACTTGCTTAGGAGGAACGGGGGCACATTGGGACGCTTTTAACGTCTACTAATTTTGCTCAATGCTGAAAGCTCTGAAGAACTCAGAAGTTTGCATGAATATCGCCCATACTATTGAGCTTAAATGCAAGGCATAATAAACTAGACTGCTCCTACCCTTTTGCTGCCAGAGAGTCGTAAAAATGACTGTCCCAATGTGCCCCGGCTGGGCCATTGGGAAATCGATTAAAAAATCATTTTAACACTCCATGTGCAATAGATATCATACATAAGTAGTGCGTAAGACAATATACAGTGCATTAACACCTTGTAGTGCCAATAGTTCATAACTTTAAACAGTTTTAAACATTTAACATGAACTGTCCTGGGTGCGGACATCTATGTAAGTAACACACAGTGCTTTGCGAAGAATTTGTTCACAGAGCATGGTAATCCACTATACCTCTATTCACTGTAGCCTGAACACCTGTTGTGTGCTGTCCCAGGTCATTCAGGTGCCTTGGACACTTAAATTCTGCCATATTAAGTGCGTCCCAATGTGCCCCGAATTCACAGTCCCAATGAGCCCCGATATGACTTTTACACCAAAATGCTAATTTCTCGGACACCAGTGAGTGTGTTTATCACGATAGCAATTCATAACTGTTCGTTACGATATATAAAATTCATACAAGCGCTGAGAAAGCCTCATTGTTCATGGTTTGTCCACAGAATGGTTCGAATTGAACCTGTCCATATTTACTTTAGTAGTAGGAAAGCAAACTTTTGCTTGCCATACTTCTGCATGTGGCTGTAATTTGTCAATAAAACCATGGAAATGCGAGGATGTGAAATTACAAGACATGATGGCACTACCATATCATATACCTTGCCAGGATCCAAGAAAACCCCACCGTCCCACAGTGCCCCGCGTCCCAATGTGCCCCCGTTCCCCCTACAGGTGGCACTGTAGAATCCATTGAAAGAACTCCTTTTAGAACACATAATATTTTGAACTCAGTGCAAAGTACGGGTCATAACATCTGAGGTCAAATCATCACCATAGTCCAAGAAAAGGGACTCAAATTTCCGTCTTCAGAGCTATTGAAAAGACACTTTTTGAACAAGGAAAGAAGGTATTAAGCCAAGGTACCAAATACAACCCCAGAAGGGATGTGAGTTGCCCTATTTCATGCCATTAAAAATATCCAACTTAAGCTAATGCACCTGTAATGTCCAACTCGAGACACCTTACCCTGGTATGATCCATTTGATGTAAAATACACATACTGTTTATTTCGATGAACTAGGATTCTCAGTATCAAATCTTATCTATTTTTCCTGTCTTTGCTATGGCAAATCAATTCAGATTCCGCTTACCGTTTCCAAAATATTCCTGCTGTTTTCAGCTTTCTGTATGAAATCCTAGAAAATGTATGAGAAAAGGTATTACATGCTGCATTGAAAGGACCTCTGGCCAATAAATCTGAGAGAGAGGCTTATTGGCCCGTTTTGATAGCCAGTGACAGCAAAAGCATACTCATTTGCGATTTTTCAGCCCTTCTGTCCTGGAATAACAATAGGACCAGTTGCGAGTTATGTTGGGCCCCTAATGGACTGGACTGGAACTAACAATGTAAGTGGCATATTTAACACAGACAAAACCAGCCTACTACTCACAAGGAGAATGCAGGCCTTTGATGCCACAAAGAACCCTGCTAGACCTTTTAAGCTATTACGTACAAGTTAGATGAGACCAGTCCTGTCACTGTGCCGAAGAAAAAAAAAAGCTTCTCGAGAAAAAATGACAGTGATCCCCTCTCTAGTAGTAAATGGGAGAGAACTCTCTCTCAGTTAAAAATAGCCTTGTTTCTCTTCACTATCTGAAGGATGGTTTAGAGCTTTCGGGTAAAAAATATATTTCACCAATTCAGCAATAAAACTCATCATTCATCAAAGTAGCATTTGAGTTTTAAAATTTTACAATTTGTCATGCATTTTACAAGTTTGTATGATCTACAACTTCAAAAATACTGTGCAAAGCACACTAAGGCTCGGCTGGAGAAGCAAAAGACCACAAATTGATCTGTCAAGGTGTGGCAAAAGCCAGTGCACTGCAGAGGGTTTGCTGCTGTGCACACTTTGTTGTGGGTAATGACACTGCTTTCCACCAGGAGGCCACCATAAGCCTGCCACCTGGGGGAGACTGTATGTCACAGTGTCATGTGACTTGAAAAGTCAGCAGCCCAGTTTAGACAGATATACTCCTGGGAGACAAGGCTTTTAGTTCAGAACAAAATCTGCATCCAATCATGTGTTTGACAACATTATTTTTTTGCATGGACAAACTCTGCTGATGTGACACAATGAAACGGACATATGTAAAAATTGCAGTTACATTAGAAAAGCAGCCATCACACCCAGTTGTTGGTGATTTCCACAGGTAAATGATACATATTTTTCCTTTAAAATTGTACAATTTCACATTTGAATTATGATTTTGAAAATTTCAACTTTTTATTTACCACAGTTCTTAGCCGAAATGACAGGACAGACTTTTTTTCTTACTTTGTCATTCGTTTAGAAAAATAGTGAGAAGAGGAGTCTCACCACAATGGAAACTGATATGAAAAATATATAGTACTGTTCCTAGTGATTTTAATGCTTGAAACCAGAAGTCTCTCACTCAGAATAGGCACAAACGCAAAATGATCACTCAAGACTATATTGAAGAAATTTTATGAATCCATTAATTCTTTTTTTTTTAGTTGGGGTCATTCACTCAAGGGAAAGGTCCTACTTTGGTACATCAAATAAATTGTAATCAAGGACTGGATTCTGTTAATTTAACATGAGAGTATAGTGGCTGTCTGAGCTGCCAGCCACCTGTACCTCTGCCTGCCACCTGTCATGTGGCTAGCAGTACATGCCTGCAGGGGAAATTGAGACTAGAATGGGGTAAAGCTGCAGGTGGTGATGCAAAGTTTGGCCTCTGTGATCATAAAACAGATTGGTGAAACAGTTCAGTGAGGGAAGGAGGGTGGGAAAGGGGTTTAACAAGCAGTAGACTAAGACTTCTGCCTCTGCTCTTCACAATGCCTGTTCCCATTTAGCCCAGCCCCAGGGCATGATAGCCCTTATTTCAACAGAACTTGGTACTGACATTTAATCAGAAATTATATATGAGTTTGGTTTTGGCCATCCAAAGTAGGTCTAATCTGCTTTTCCTCTAAACAGCTCCTGCTGTAATCAGACAGACCCACTGGAGAGCCAGGTGTGCCATCACAAATTCTGCATCACATGTCATTTTGCTTCTTCTGGATAGCATGCCTGGACCCAGTAGACATCAGCCCTGCCACAGTGTCCCTAGCAAGTTATTCTTATTCACCACAGCACAACATCTCTCCAGTCTCTCAGGTGGAAAAATATTCTAGTCCAGCCCTGTCAGAATCCTGTTTGAGGTAAGCTCTATTCAAATGAATGCAGCAAAGATGCTCTTAACGTTTTGATCTCCCATACACTGTAAATTCTTAAATTCTGAGTCAGCTCAAATGATTGAGTGAGACGGTTGCACAATTTGTTTGAGCCATGATAGCTTGCTGTTTTGAGTTATAATAATCTTTATGTTATTATAACTTGCAAACAACAAGCTATCTTGGCTCAAAGGAATTGTGCAACCATCTCACTCAATCAATTAAGCTAACTCAAAATTCAAAATTTACAGTGTATATTGTGTGAGTTACATTCCTTAGAATGTGCTTGTTCAGCTGTTTTTTGGATGCAAAAAAACAAAATTTACTATGCATTTTTCTTAGCCTGGCTTCCAGGGTAATACAAAAGAGAATGGGTCAAAATGCCTTTCTGTCAAAAGTTGTGGAGGCAAATTGAGAGGTTTAAAAGGTTTCCAAAGCAACAGGTGACATTGGTATACCAGGTTTCTGAAATGAATTTTATAATTTAGTGGTGTAACTGCTGGGGTAAATGAGGATATAGCAAAATACCAACATGTCTGTTTTCTCATTCATATTATTTTGGCAACAAATTGCCACAGTTTAAAATGTCTACTGTGAGCTTGGTATTTCACCTAGAATAATTATATTTGGTATTAGGATTCATTTGAGTGTGTGGATTTGGCACACTTTGAGAAATCCACAATGGCTGCCAAAATGACCACCAGAAAAAGGTTGCCACTCTTGGTTTGTCCACTGTGAGCTTAGTATTTCACCCAGGGTTTTGAAATTTGTGAGTTTAGTATGTCACTTAGAGTTATGGAATTTTGTATAGGGATTTGTTTTAGTTTATGGACCGAGAAAATTAAAATATTTTGGGGTGATCCAAGATGGTTGATGCAAAAAGGCCACCATTGTTGACTCGTCCCCTGGGAGCTTAGTATTTCACTTAGAGTTATGAAATTTGGTGTTGTAACATTTTTGAGAGTACAGATCAAGAACTTTTGGAGAAATCCAAGATAAATTACAAAATGGCTACCACAAAATGCCACCTTTCCTAAATTGCCACTGAATTTGGTACAGGCAATCAGTTGCGGGAATTGATTGTAACAATTAAGTAAAATCTGAATGTTTGCCTATATGCCCCCATAAAAATCTCAATGACGGGAAAAATGGCTACTGCAATTCTTTTGTGAATCCTGCCTGTACAGGTCAAACCTGCAGTTGTACAGTACTAATACACATGTATTGATAGATAAGTGGTTTCTCTGTAAACCTAACAAGCCATTTCTATTTCGATCAGCACAATATAACAAAAGGGAAAGTTTATTAAAAGTGCACATATTTGCTGTGTGAGTGATTCATGAGTACAAATGTCAAAAAGATTATATGAAAAAAATAGTTCATAAGAAATGTGTTTCAACAGTCATTCAGTAATAAACACATCCCATCTTTAAAAATGTGCAAAGACTGCTAAACCCAGGATTTGAATCTTTAGATTCTTGTTTAAATTTACCTTTAATGTATTCCAATGAATAGCAAGATGCTGAAAATCTTAAAAATGTAAATTATCCAGGAGAAAGAATGATGATCCCATGACATCCGAAATATGAGTGGGCATTGATATCCCAGAGACAACAAAACTAGAGCCATCTATGTATACCAGTGTCTCCAAAAAAGGAAAATTTACTGAAATATACAAACTTTCGGTTTTTGTTTATGTCTTTGATCCACATATGAGCCTTTTATGCAGTCTACCTAAATGCAATGCACAAAGGTTTTTAAGTTTCGATAGGCCTACCAGTTTAGTGATCATATAGAAGATATCAACTTAAAAAGAAAATTACCAAAACAAGACTGTTCAAATCTGACCAAAAAAAACAAAAAAAAACTTAACCATTTCAAATAACTATGTTGAACAATAAAACCTCTGCAAAGTCTTAACTTTTGGGCTGGCAAATGCAGCCAATTATTCTTCAGATTTGTGCCAATTAGGATATTATAAGCATGACAATGGGTGTTATTGTTTCATGGAATCAGTTGGATCCAATATGGAATCAGTTGGATCCAATTTACTTGATTGGATGTTTGAAAATCGAAGGTAGCTGCCATTTTTTAACGAAAAATTACTCCAAGAAACCACTGATGTTGGTTCTGGTATTGTTGACTAATTTTGGTAATCTTTGTGTCCATTCCTGTCATTTCAAACTCTCAGATATGAGACGTATTTCTATACAGTGTAAAAATTCAATCAACTGAGTCAGCTCAAATGATCAGATGAGATGGTTGCACAAATGTTTCTCACACCTGAGTCATAAATGACTAGAATCCTTCCAAATTCAAATTGGGTCACAAAAAAAAAAAAAAAATCAAGCTATCCTCAGGCATCATGCGGAACTTTCTAGACGTAAATTTGTTGTAGCCAATATATTGAGGCAAATCAAGTTTGAATTTGGTAGGTTTGTAACAAACATTGCAAGAGATAGTTCAAGTCACATGACACATTGACATAGTCTCCTCCAGGTGGCAGGTTCATTGTGGCCTCCTGGTGGAAATCAATGTCATTACCCACAGCAAAGTGTGCACAGCAGCAAACCATCTACAGTGCACTGGCTCTCTGTCACACCTTGACAGATTTAGAATTATTTTGTGGTCTTTTTGCGTTCAAAATATTTGACCGTTTTGAAATGGGATGCCTTTCTGTAACCCTGCTCTCACTCTCCCAAAACAACAGAATTCGGAGACTCAAATAGACAGCCGACTTCTAGTGAGATGTATTTCTATACAGTGTAAAAATTCAATCCACTGAGTCAGCTCAAATGATCAGATGAGATGGTCGCACAAATGTTTGTGACAATGTCAATACTGCATGATTATGTTGGGTGGCCCATGCATCACCATCTGAGTCATAAATGACTAGGATCCTTCCAAATTATGTCACACAAAAAAGAAACTTAGGCTATCCTCAGGCATCATGCTGAAATTTCTAGACGTAAATTTGTTGTAGCCAATACATTTTGGCAAATCAAGTTTGAATTTGGTGGGTTTTCAACAAAAATTGCCACAGATTGTTCAAGTCACATGACACATTGACACAGTCTCCTCCAGGTGGCAGGTTCATTGTGGCCTCCTGGTGGAAATCAATGTCATTACCCACAGCAAAGTGTGCACAGCAGCAAACCATCTACAGTGCACTGGCTCTCTGTCACACCTTGCCAGATTTAGAATTATTTTGTGGTCTTTTTGCGTTCAAAATATTTGACCGTTTTGAAATGGGATGCCTTTCTGTAACCCTACTCTCACTCTCCCAAAACAACAGAATTTGGAGACTCAAATAGACAGCCGACTTCATGCCTCAGAATTAAAAAAATCGTGGTAGTTCAATGGAAAACCACTGAATAATAGTGTTTGGCATTGAAAATGGATACTGAATATACAAACAATTTGGAAATTTGGCCATTTTTGTCAAGTGAAAAAAAAGGGCTCAGAAAAAGGTGAACAAACTTTGGGACACAGTGTACCTACCCACTACAACGAAAAAAGATCCAGAGTTTTTTGTCTCAGTCCAGCAGGTTGTCACTTCATTTGTTCATGAGATGCAAAGGATACGGATCATCATACAGGGACACTAGATGACATACAACATGTCCCACCATAATAATCTTTGCCTATTAAAGAAACAGATAGATATATTTCATCCTTTCAAGATAGATGGACCGAAGGTTTGGCACAGTCTTTTGACAATCATATGTAGACGAAAGTGAATGGTCATGCAGCAAAAACATGTGAAGCAGGCCATTACTAGGTGTACTTGCATGCTGTGACAAATTTTTATCATCTTGTTACAAAGAAATGATTTGAGATGATTCACTTTGGCAGCTGATCCACTGTAACTTGCTTTCCACTACCATTCCTGTTGGATAGTAGGGACCTTACTCCTTGTACCACCATCAATGGATGGCATGTCTTTGCACAAGAGCCTGCATTTCCCTGGATAGTGGGATTGCTTTTATCTCGGCATTTCTTCTATTCCACACCTATCTTCAATTTGTAGGGAATACACATGCATCAAGAGGACACCAAAAGAACCTGTGGTACTTGTTGGTGGCATTGACACTACAAACTGTACAAAGCAATTTTTGAGTGGCAGTTTATCAAAATGAGATTTTCTGGAGCATTTCAATCAAAATTAGGTATCTGTAGCATGACTATGTAAATTTTATATCTTGAGTATAAACGTTTTCGGGTGTGATTCATACTATAAATTCATAGATGCTTTACGCTACTCCTCCAAAACTATGCAAGCCACACTCTCAAAAACTTGCACACAACTTACCAAGCTGATCCACAACAACCATATCTATGTCTCCTCTCAACCCTCTCTTCCATTTCCACTCTACCCCTCTCCACCAAATCCCATGCCTCACTCTCTTCCCACTGCTGTGGAGTTGACATTTCTTTGCCTGCATAGTCACATCCCACTGGACACAAGGATAGGCCTATATCTACAACTCCCTCCCTCTCTGCCATTTTTACTCTCATTATAATGCACTGTCATAATATTATGATGAGTTGGTATATTTTTTGTAGTTCTTCATTTCTGGTTAAGTTGACCAAAGTCTCTGTTTTGACCTTTCATGTGAAGTTGGGTGGCTGATTGGCAATGATCCAGACCTTTTCTGCTGAAGGAGTACCTAACAAACTTTCAATTCATCTCCAGGGGCATAATACCAGCTGGATATTTTTCTGCTGAGAAATGCATTGGTGGCCTCTTGTATCTGTGCTGAGCAAATAAATGATCCCTCACATTGAGTAAAAGTGTAACATCGACTCCCACTGCCTCTCTCATCTCATCAATCAACCATTGTGAATACCCAGAACAAGGTTAAGAGGACTGCACATACATCTTGAACTAGCTTTTTCCCTCACTGTTTCAGCCACCAGCTTAGATATCAATTGCTTGTTCCATCAGAAGCCTGTGCATTTGACAAATACTTCAATATATCTATCCTTTGGCTTAAGGTACACAAATGACTTTGATCAGGAGATAAAGAAAATTCTGACTTCTTTTCCAATCCTATGTCTTCTTGCCTCAATTTTTAAAAAATTGTGTTTGGTGGTTACTTGGCTGTAAGTTGGTGTATGCTTGTAAGAATGTGATGAATGGTATTCATTGAATACCTAAATTACCGTTTGCTGTCACAGTTCAGGGACATATATAGTTTTTGAGACCTTACAATCAAATCTGGTTTTTTTTTTGCCTTTGACAAAACTTTAGCTTAATATTGTGTATATTGCATGTGTTTTGACCAACACCAAAGCTGTTGGTCTGCTCCATCACCATCGGTTGTCAAGTTTACCATTGCTAGTTTGTATTTCGAGTATTCTCATTATTGTGCTTCACATGTGAGGCTGCGAATTATCAAAATTGTATATATGCTCAGCCAATACCAGACTGTCAGCTTACTTGGGTATAAACATGATGGACCGGTCATCAACATTGGTAAGCCCTTTTAAACATAGTTGACTGTCAATGAAGTTTAGTTACAGTGCACAAGTTTAGCCAATATTAAACTTTTGGCTCACTCTTTCCATCCCCCCAAAAGCAATTGTTTGCAGTATTTGTGTTTGAATTATTGATATAAACTGAATCAGGCATTAGTGACTATCTTTATACTGCTGACAAGAACTCAACAAATTTCTCAACATTGCATTCTTAACTCTAATCAACCAGAAATACAGTGTTAGCAACTTGCTTGTCCATTTAAAAAATCAACAAACAAACAAAATACTCTAGTTATCATTACTATATAATATATCCTAAATCATTTAACCAACAAGGTATTTCACCAATACTATCTTGCAATTTATCCTCATACACAAGTTCAGTGGACTCGGATTGTACTCTAGCATAGAATTAGCCAATACATTGCAGTGACTGCATTCTTAAAATTATTTAAAGCACACTTTTTTTTAACACAAGTATTTTTTATTCTCAAGGGGTGTACAAATTTGATTGACAGGTCAATTACTTGAACACCTGGGACCCCCCGTCGCTTAATAACCCCCAATTAAGTCGAGATGAAAGAGATTACCCCCTAATTATCTCAATTATCTCCCCGGGGGGCCTCGGGCAATGTTTACCAGGCCCAGGCTTCCACATGATGGCAACGTACACCATCAGACCCCCCTAGACATGGGCCCCCCATGAC
Organism: Platynereis dumerilii; assembly: GCA_026936325.1. Taxonomy (NCBI): domain Eukaryota; kingdom Metazoa; phylum Annelida; class Polychaeta; order Phyllodocida; family Nereididae; genus Platynereis; species Platynereis dumerilii. The sequence goes on from JAPTHN010000007.1 coordinate 4,023,426, forward strand.
CCCCCCCAATTTGTGATGGTATATATATATATATGTAGTAGGATCATTTCACCTTCAGGTCTTGGAAATGACAAAATAGGTGGGGATGTAAGAATTTTCTTAATGGCATCCCAGGCGACCTGTTGTTCATCAGTCCAAAGGAATTCGTTAGCTTTGCGCAACAGGCGCGTCAAAGGTTCAGCTGTCTTTTGATAAGATGGTATAAACGAAGAAATGAATTGAATTGAGCCTAAGAATGATTTTATCTGTTTTCTAGTTTGAGGAACCTGCAAGTTCATAATAGCATCAATTCTAGACTGTCTAATACCATGGACAATTGAGGGGACTGCTGACTTGACCTACATTCCGCTAGATCGCTAGTAGTCTGTCTCATTACGTCACGACCTCACCCAGTATGAACGGCAAATTGATGAACTAGCGCTGTCATGGATATCCCTTGTTACGTGAGCCTGGCAGCTCCTCGCTAGTGCTTGCTTAAATGCAGGCTGAGCCTGCCAATCAAGACATTCAAGTCCTTTGATCATTAACACTACTTATTTAGAAACAGACCAGTCCATAACAAGCATCAATGGGTCAGCTCAGCCCGTTAAAAACAGATCGCCAAGCAGCTACAGCCATGCGAGCCCAGCTGGGCAGGTCAGCAGCTGCCACTGCAAACAGCGATAGCAAGGTGCAGCTACACTGGACACCCCCCCCCCCCATCCTCCTTGTCATTGTAGCCTGTTCTCAAGTCTTCAGTTGCTGTTCTTGAATTTAATTTAATTCATTTTCACATGTGTCAGCCTAATTGCTAGTATTTGCCATCAAACAACCTACTCCTAATTTAATCTGTACAGTGCAGATACCTGAACCTGAATAGGCCTAAGTGATTTTTCCCTAATGAAAAAAGAAAAATTAAGGGGTGGTCTATTTAAAAGTCTGTTAGATATAAAAGGCATTATAAATAAGCAAAGATTCCTTTGATCCCTTGGTTGTCTCTATACCTGCAAGATTACTGGGGTAATTTACCTGCAGCCCAAATATGTCAATAAATGGATGGTTAGATAGACAAGTAGACAGCTGCATAGACAGACAAATAGATTCTCAGTGAATATGTACAACAACAGTCAACAGATCATTGACAAATGGGTGACTTGTTGATTGCTTCACCAATTTACGGTTTATTAGTTGATTTTAATTAATTGATAGGCTGTTGGATTGAAAGATAGAAATTTTAAGTGTATATGGTTAGGGGGTTCAAACCCCCCTCCCTTTGGCTTGTACATTTTAATGTAAAAAAATATTATTCCGATATTTTAAGTACATTTTTATTCGTAAACCCCCGTCCGACATTTTCTGGATCCGCCCCTGGTAAATATTTGCATGAGGAATGATCACATGGAAAAATTTATTGGGCCTATCATAATGCAAATATTCCAGAGGGGTTTAAACTCTCGAAAATCAGAAAATTTCAAGATTTTTTTCCTAGATGTTCTCAGAAATTGATCAAATTTAGATCTCAGCTATTCAGTTATTTCTGTATGAAATTTTGAATGTCTTAAGTTAATTCATAATTCTGTCCTCCATGGAAAAATTTCTTGATAAAACATGTGAAATGTAAAGCAAACCAAAAATATATCAACAGCCATTTGGAACAAGAGCGTCAAACTTTTCCATGCAAGGCAGTATGCTAAAACCCACACTCTTGGAAAATTGTGTCAAAAATTCTTATTCACACTTTTAAATTCCTGATATTTGTTACATTGGTTACTATTAGCTCTTATCTAGCTGTCCTATATGTCTGCTGTTGGAAATTTATTGTGTATAAAAAAAACTAGAGATTTCTAGCTTATTCCGAGGCTAAGCTGTCTCTACTTCATTAGTGTGTATATTTATATGTCTTAATTAACTTCAATGAGCTGCAAGGGGTCACTCGGTGCACCCCCAGGCTCCAGGAAGGGGCCATACAGAGCTATACAGGGCCACACTGCTCCAAGTGGCTGCATGCTACTATGGCTGATGTTGCTGCTGGTGTGCTCACTCCTGTGTGGACAGTAACTTCCATAAGCCCACCCTGCATGTCCAAAAGTGCCTTAAACATTCTGAAAAAGATCAGAAGTGTTCCATGTTAATTTTGGGCCTGGGGGGGGGGGGGTTGTGGTACCATACCCCCCCCCTAAATATATAGATAGATAAGTAAGATAACCAGATAGTCGGACAGGAGTATCAGATTCTGAAAAAGATCAGGCGTTGACAGATAGATAGTTACATAGATAGACAGATAGAAACATATATAGATAGATAGATAGATAGATAGATAGATAGATAGATAGATAGATAGATAGATACCCAGATAGATAGATGGATAGATAGATAGATTAGATAGATAAATATAGATAAATAAACAGATAGATAGATTGATACAGTGTAGATAGATAGATAGATAGATAGATAGATAGATAGATAGATAGATAGATAGATAGATAGATAGATAGATAGATAGAAAAATAGATTGATAGATAGATAGATAGATAGATAGATAGATAGGCCTAATCCTTTTTACTAACTTCCTGGTTGTGTTTCAGATGTCTTAAACGGAGTGTTAGTTGCGATTAATAGGAAACAGAAATGTAATCAGATGAAAAAATGAAGCACTTACCATCTTTTAAAAGGAACTTTTAACATAAAAGTCTTTTTAAAAAAAGAAAACTTGAATAATGTATAATGTATATATGTACTCTCAGGGGTATGAAAAAAACACAAGGCCTCTCGATGCCTTTATTGAAATGGCAACAATAAAGAAGGGAAGACCTTTTTGTACACAGTTATAAAACTTTGCATATAATATATACAAGAATAGACAGTGCTCACTGGCTAAAAACAGGCATGTGTGTCGCTATAGATTTACTTTGGAAAGTTTGGATCTAGAGGTTGGATCAGAAGCTACCCCCCCCCCCCCTTGTCTGGACCAGGGCAGCTCCAGGGCAGTCCCCTGTGGTCGGCTTTTTACATGGGCAAAGGTCACTCTCCATAACCCTTCTCCCCCCCCCCACACATCATCCACTACATAGTTTATGTGTATGGCAACTTTGGCCGGGAATTAATCATATATATTTAGTGGTGGTCATTTATAAATGGATAATGGGATAATGTACAAATTGCACATACAATCACCTCCCTATAATTATATAGAACCTACTATAAACCAGATTTTTTTAATAATCAATGAATGCATGAAAGGGCAAACAGCCCAGTTACAACTTGCAAGCAACTATAAGATTGCTGTTCCCACTTCTATAAGTAAACTAAATTATTAATTTTATATGAATAGAAGAATTTTGATAAGATGAAAATGAAGATTATCATAATGACGAAACATCAAATGATAATTACAAAATTCGCGTTGAAGTAGATTTTCTGGATCTCAGGACCTATCATTGTATCAATTGGTCTCTTTGTGAAGTATATATGGTAGAAATCTACTGAGTTTGTCTGTTTATTTCAGTAGATTGTAAAGAATATGAACTTACAGAGTTGGAATTATAATGCCATATGACAACCATCCGGAGTGTGGTTACATGATTGGTCAGAAATCATGAGTGGGCATTCATACCTTAGGCCCCGTGAACACTGATTGACTTGACCCTTATTTGATCGTACCAGACCGGATTTTAGAATGTCTTTGGCTCTCTGGACCATGCATGCAGTCAAGGATAATTTTAAATTTTAACTGAACTTTATCGTGCTTTTCTATGCATTCCTGATTTAGTAGAGATAGATATCTGTAAGCAGACAGACAGGCAGGCAAACAGACAGGCAGGGTAGATAGATAGATAGATAGATAGATAGATAGATAGATAGATAGATAGATAGATAGATAGATAGATAGATAGAGAAAGAGAGAGTTAGAGATAGAGAGAGATAGATGGATACGGTTATATCTATCTATCTATCTGTTTATTTTTATCTTGTCTATCTGATAATCTCTATATCTTCACATGGATCTTTTTACTACTAAGTTCAGGAGGCGTTTCAGAATGCGGTCTGAGATGTTCATGGACATATGTGCCAGTCAAGCTCATAATTAAAACTGACATGACAACTAATCAAAGTTTCGGTGTCATGCATTTAGAAGACTGAATGATTAACATGCAGTAAGAGACAAAATGGCTTTATTTCACAGTTATCGTTTCTTTGAGACACTTGGCATGTCAGTTTACTTGACAGCTTGGTATGTTGATTTCTGTGTACATCAGCTGATATTCATGATTGGAATGGCCCATGTTGCTATCACATGTGGACTTCCATTTGTCATGTAAACGTATTTTTAATTTGCAATTACTCATTTACTTTCCAGTCTTGAACCCAGTGTATGGTGGGTATTGTTTCTAAAGTAGTATGCCCTATTACCAGGTCAGAATAATTAGATTTATCTCGATAGTTTTGCCCAATATTGAAAATACACATATTACTGGAGATCACTTCAATGGAAATCAACAAGTCAACTTCAACGCAAATTCCTGTAATAAGAATTTATCATATATGCCTATGAAAGTGCATGCATGCATGGCCTAAAAGGAAATCTAATTTAATAAGCAGAGAATAAATGTCAAGCTATGATATAATTATAGGTTATGATTTTCCTTCTTTTTTTAAATTAGATTTTTTTGGGCCGTGCACTTTCTGTTGTAAGACACCCATCACACAAATTAGTATATAAATCTATAGTTTAAGTGTTAGGCGTATATTATTTTGTGTAAAAGCAGTAAAACAGGACAGTAGGCCTACACTATAGTAGCACATGTTATAGGCCCTAGTATGGGCTGAAGGTAACAGGCCTGCTATCAGTGTGCAGGGGGGATTAGCGGCAGATTTCACATCCTACCATCCATGCAGCCATCTAAGCATTGTAGTATTTGATGGGCCAGTGGTGGCTTTCAAAACAGTCAAGCCATTCAAAGAAGTGCATAAAGATCCCATTGGCTTACTAGATTAGGCTTTGTAGACCCAAGCAGGTGGCTATATGGCCTGCAAGATGGACCAGGATGCCTACTCCTGCAATGATAACGCACTGACACAGTAGTACCAAAAGTCGCCGTTCACACTGGGTGGGGGCGCAATGGTGACGTCAACATCAAATCAGGCAGAGAGCGGAGCCAGCAGTCCCCTAAAACTGTCCCTGGTAATACGCAAAGTAGGTCCGTTAGGTCCCTGTAAATCAACATCAAAGCCAAGGAATTGGAAAGTAGAATTAGAAGCAAAAGAACACTTAGCCAAGTTAAGGACCAAGCCATGTTTATGAAAAAGGGCAAGAACAGCGTCAATGAGAGCGAGGTGCTCCTCAGAGGATTCACTAAGAAGCAAATAATCATCATAATAGTTGTAAACACATTCTGCATAAGTTCGTGGCAATTCTTCAGTGATTAAAGTCATTATTTCAGCGAATAGCGCCCCCGAATTGATATATCCCATCGGTAATCTAGTATAGGTAATGGACTCTGCGTTATAGAATGTAACGACGCCGAGGTACTGACGAGACTGAGGAGTTACTTGACATGCAAAAAATGCCTGCTTTAAATCAATGGCCGTAGCGAAACGAAAAGGACGACTGCCCATTTGCTGCTTAAAGGAATCAATATTAGCACAAGGTCTCTGCAAGAGCTGAAAGGCCTTGTTGACAGAACGCATATCTCCGACCAAGCGGGGATTTTCGTCCGTGCGTGATTTGCGGACTAAAAATAGTGCACTGGTAGCTTGTGTGAGTTCCTTCTTGAAAATTCCCAGTTGCAAAAGCTTCTGTACCTGTTTACGCACGTAGGCGATATCAGCTTGGGAAGTGATATAAGGGCGTGCTTTAAAAGAACAATCAGTGATAAGCTGTTGGGTAATATCACAAACATATCGGGTGATGGTTCCTATCTGACCATATAAGCTAAAAGCTGGAGTGTGCGATAAAATTATCTCACGGAGTTTGTCTACGTCTTTAGGCTGAAGTGCACACTTATCAAGCTTCAATTGCTGATTAACTATATCGAATTCAGTCATGCGTAGAGTCGGATCATCAGGTTGAAGCCATGGATAATTACGTAGTCTAGTTTGAGCACGGGTGTCAGGATCCATAGCATCATAATCTGGGTATGAAAGCTGAGAAATAGCATTAGGGCCGTTATCTATGATGACATAATGAGTGTTATCAAGTAAATTATCATCAACAGATGTAGTATCTGGCTGTTGGACTACAGAAGGTGCCGTTGTAAACGGGATATCCATAACTAGTGCTCCTAGAATGATATCAGCAGGCAAATGTATATCCTCAGAATCTACATTATTAATCCTGATTGAACCAAAGCCACTGCGTAAATCGACAAGTGCCTTGTAATTCTTTTCAGAGATAATGCGAGATATGTTAACCTCAAATGGGCCATTAAAATATTGTGCCAAGTGATTAACTCGAACTGGCACATCGCAGGATGTATTAGGTGTTATAGTGGTCGACTTATGTACTACGAGTAAAATTTGGTCGACAGAAATATCCATGCGTGATTCTGCTGAACGAAAAACACATTTATATCTAATTTGAGCGTCCAAGCCCATAACACAATCAATTGGTGAAGCCACATCGATAATAAAGGTCTTAATGGGAACTTTACACTCACCGAACTGTATGACAAAATAGATAAATTGAGAAATAGAAATAGAAGAACCATTGCCGACCATAAGCTTGATTGGCTCTGCATCAACGCGAGGAAGGCCCTGCAAAAAGGGACTACGTTTGATAAGAGACGTGCTAACCAAATTGTGTGAGCTGCCAGTATCAAACAAGGTAAAGAATTTAGTGCCATCGGGCAAAAGTGATGGGATAAAGTTGCAATCATGAATCTTGATAGATAAAGGAGTAAGAGGAATAGGAGGCTGAAGTACCGCATATAAGATGTCAGGGAAGTCGTCCCCAACAATTACATCTGAATCAGGAAAATCATGAAAAATAAAGGTTTCAGAGGGAGCAGAAGTGGTAAGATCATTAGATTCGATAGGAGAAAAGTGGTGAGAATCTAAAGTATTGACAGATGTTGAGTTAGGACGAGACACGGCTGTATCTGAGCACAGTCAGAATGATCCGTTGCGTCGTGGTTGCTGATGTGGTGGTCCCTGTGAACGATTCTGAGGTGGTGGTCGTTGGTTACGAGGGAAAGGGCCAGCGCTCTGAGAGCGGTAAGCAGTTCTAATGCCATTAGGGTACTGAACACGTGAGTTATTAGGGGCATTACTGTTATACTGCTGTTGCGCAGGATTTGTATTGCCATGCTGCTGATTATTAAAGTTCTGGTTATTCTGGGAGAATAGTCTATTGTTACCAGATCTGTTTGAGTTAGCAAATCCATTGGCTGGAAGATTCCTGTTCGAGTTACCGAACCTACTAGGAAAGGGTCTGCTAGGTCGATTATACCGTTGAGTGAAGGCATTGTTTGTAGAATTGTCACGATTGTATGAACGTCCGGCAGACTGGTAATCAGAAGATGTTGGTAGACTATATTGCTGGTTGGGAATGAATCTGCGACAATGAGTAGCTATATGACCTCGGAGTCCGCAACGGAAGCAAGTAAGACCAGAAAAAGAAGATTGACCATAAGGCATTTGCTGAGAGACATATTGGGGTTGAGTGTCATCCATGGAAACATCTCGAGGTGCGAGTATCTGAGGCAATTGCTGCAGAGATTGATTAAGAGCGCCCATAGATTCCTGTAAAGTGAGCAAAGTTGACTGCGAATTACCTGTATCGAATTTTGAACTAGGGATTTTAGTAACATCAACGTGCTGAGCGATAACTTCGCGCTCCATAATGCTTTGGACTATTGGAATTAATTCATCAAGAGGTTTGTTATCATCAATTAACTGGAGAGAATGCTGTAAGGTCAGGGGCAATCCCTTACGAAAGTATAAAGCCACAACTGATTCAGGTAGGCCCAAACGTGACACCAATTCCTTAATCTCATCCAAGTATTTGCCAACGTTATCGCCATAGGTGATACGTTTCTGAGACAAAGCATCGAGGATAGATGCTCGACTCCTTAGCAATGAAAATTTATCTAAGAACAACTTCTCAAGTTTAGCCAAAGTCATAGGCTTCAGAGCATTACACCAATTGCGAGCGTGTCCTTCAGTGAACAGCTGCAGGCGATGCAATATCTGCTGGTCATTTAAATTATGTAATTGGACATGATCCTTAAATTTGGTGATCCATGCCTGTGGTGTCAAACTATCGGACTCTCCATTAAATACTGGAGGTTTCATCTCTGAAAAATTAAGAGGCTTAGTTCTAGGCTGTGTTTCAGGCATTTGGGTATTAAATGCTGCTGCAGAAAAGGAAGAAGGCAGGGAACCGGAACGAGACACAGGAAAGGAAGAAGAAATTGGACCGTGAATAGATTGAGTAGCTCGATAAGACGCATCTCTGGTGTCCTGATAGGAAGGTGGGTAGGGCACAGATGTGCGTAAGCCAGTAAGGTCTTGTGGCTGAGATTGAGCCTGGGAATTAAGATTATTAAAAGTGGGATCAAAGTCATGGAGGTCCTGGAAAGTCTGGTTAGTTGAAACGGCTTGAGACTGTGTAACCTGTTGGGAAAAATGCGAGGGCTGATTAGCATGGTCAAATAATAATTCATCACCAGTACGAGTTGCAGGTGCATGAGAAAAGGCGCCCGATGTGGCATTGTAATTGGAAGGAGTGGAAACACCCAGGTTTTGGTTGTTTGAAGCCATATTGGAACCAGAAGGAGACTGAGCAGATAGGCGATGTAAAAGTGTCTGATGGCTGGGATCGGTGTAACCTATAACTGGTTTACGACTAGAATGAGGAGTATGAGAAGGGAACAGTACTTGGGTGGTGGTATTAGCTGTACGTGGTCTGGTGATAGTATTTACAGTATATGAGACTGTAGCAAACTGAACTGTATTTGTAAGAGAAGTCTGTGCAGAAGTTAAGGATGCAGGCTGGCTTCCCTGAGTAGAAGTATTAAATGGGGCGGGGGGTACAGTGAAGGAAGAAGGTCCTGGTGCAGGCCGGGTGGTCCTGGGCGACGTGTCAGTCCGCGGGGGAGGTTGTTGTGTGTGGCCCGGGGAGACGATGGGGGGTGTTGTTGAGATGAAGGATCCTGATGAGAGTGATTAAATTGAAGGTTATTAAGAGACTGGTCGAATTCGTGGTTTTGATAGGCGTTATTAGAAACGTTATCAAGCAGAAAAGGGTCCTCAGGAGGAGGGACTTGATGCTGTTGACGGAGACCTCCCAATGAAGGAATTTGGTCGTCGCTCAATTCTGATCCAGGCACACGTGAAGGGGTATGATGTCGAGGGGAGGATCGTGGACTGTCGTCTGGGGTGTGATGGTGATGAGTATCAGAGCCGTGTAGAGAATGACCAGGAGAAACAGGAGGTGATTGGGGGTGTTCACTGTTGTCCACAGTAGACGTAACAGGAGGGGTTTGTGCAGCAGCACCAGGTTGTCCGTCAATATCAAATGAATGTGAAACAGGCGTTTGTTGATTAGTATTAGCAAACGATGATGCACCAGGTTGTTGAGAATCTAATTGATGTATAAGAGAGGCGTCAGATTGACCAGCCTGAGAGGCAGAGTTATCCTCACCTGTTTCAGCCCTATGAGAATCTGCGGGAATGTCAACAATATTAGAATGATGCTCCTGACGTTCAGAATCAGAGAGAGCTGGGGATCTATCCCTATCAAAAGGCTGTTTATCAGCGTTATCACTACCAAAGGTATGGCCAGCAGAATTATTTTTATCGGAATTATCAGCTTTATCCCTAGCGATCTTAAGAGCAAGATGTGAATTTTCCTCGTCAGAATCAGAATCGTGTCGGCCAGGTGATTCTTCACGAGATTTTAAATTATCATGAGAGGGTGTGGAAACACGGGACCCGTCAGCAATATCCCCAACTTTTACATGTAAAGGAACAGTCAATGAGGATTTATCTGGTTGTTGGGCAATGTGTTGGCCCGAGATATTAGGCTGTTCACCTGAAAGTGCTGTGTCAGTGTAAATGTCAGTCACATCAAGATGTCCCTTATCGCCCTGACTTGTACTAGCAGAGGATGAGTCAGTTTCTGACATCATGAGGGTAAGAGGGTAAAGCCATACATTGGTAGGTTTTCTCAAATAGGTATTATAACGAGCAAAAGAAGCCTCACGAAACAGAGCAAGTTCTGGTAAGGGAAGAGTCAAATAGCCAAGTTGGTCTAGTATCGACTCGTAGACATGCCATTGAGTGTTCTTATTAGTGGCAGCCAACAATAACCATTTATGAAAGAGAAGAGTAGGAGTGTGATGTTTGATATAACGAGAAGCACGAGCAGACAAATATCCCTCATCAACCGCTGTCTGAGCTTCCAAACGGAATTTAAGTAACCACTGCTGAAGTGTCAGCTGTGTCAACGGGACAGACATTCAGAGCGAAAATAGAGGTAAGAAGAGTAAGCGTACCGTGCATACTAGCACTTACTAGAGCAAAAATATAACTAATTTGAGGGAGAGTACGTATGAAAAGAGAGCCCAAAATCAAAATAAGAGTAAAGGCTACAAAATGTGCCACAGCGATTCCCTGCAATAAGCGTGGGTGTAACTCATAACACATGTTAACTAATGACCCGAAAAATAAGGAAATTAACATATAACTTGAAAGCCATATGGGATAAGAAATATCAGTGATAGTGAAATAAGTAATTACTTGTCTCGCTTTGAATATATATATATAGAATCCAGGAATAACTGTAACAAGTCACTGGACATGGAGGAATAAAGAAGAAATGCCTAACATACAAGTCAATAAGAAAGAACACTCACTAGATAGCCTGATTGAAAGAAAACGGAAATAACTGGCATTGGCTAGATAAAAGTAGAGCAGTAGACCCGAGATAACAAAATACAACACGATACACTATCAATGGTCAATGCGCACAACGTCAATAAATGAATGGGAGCGTGCATAAATGAAGAAGGGCGTGCTGTTATTCAAGAAAACAATAATGGGATGACAATCAGAATGTGATAATCAAATTCTCTAGAATGTTCGCCGGACGGGCAATAGCGATTTTGAATTTTAAAAGAAAATGAAGTGTTACATATCTAAGTTGCAAAATGAGGAAAGAAGAAGGCAGAATAGCGTGGCCATGAGACCAGGCTATTAGACCTTAAGTGCCGTGTATAGAAAATCTAAATAGTATGCTATGTGATTGGAAATAGACAGACATATTGTTAATGTAATGTTAAAATATAAGAGTAAAGTACAGATAGCCTAAGAAAACATTATAAATTAAGGAAGTAAGAATCAAGTGCCTTTCCTATTAATGTTTGCAAAATGAGCTCCTACCGTATTGGAAGATGTGCTGTGTTGCAAGGAAGGCCTAATGATGCGAGAGATGCCCCAGAGACTTGAGTGCGTTGTCTGGTCCGGGTCTGGATGAGGTGTGTAGGTAAAGTTGTGAGAAGTGTGGAAGATGAGAGGCAGGCATATCGAAGCTGAACAGGAGCTAATAGGTAACCAAATAAAGATATGGGCGAAGCCCCTGAGCTACCTGGTAGGAATATTGCGCCCCCTATACTAGTAGGTGAATTAAGGCGGGATAACATGGCTAGCGTACTAAAACTTGAATTTTTGTATGCGTACGAAGGAAAAAATCAACTATCATTGACGACATGGCAGAACAATAGCTAATTAGGAGACCAAAACAGCTATTGATGGCATGGCGTTGAACCAATGCTCTCTTAGCCATAGCTGGCGAACCCGCTATGCATGATATGAAGTTGTGACATAATCGAATTTCCACATCAAGGTAGTGGACTTTCTTCATGCGAAGAAACCGTAGGCCCATAGCATTGCAAGGCTAGTGTTTCGGAAGGAAACGTCACTAAATGTGAATCTTGTCACCGCACAAACATCAAACATTGAGTTGCTGTGTATTATCATTTATAGATATGAATAATTGTTCCTGTTCTATTTCATAGAGTTCTGATTTTACAGCTCTACATATGCTGTCAATGCCTAAGTTAGCATTGTTAATTCTTTACATTCAATGTTACAAGAGCTTAATATGTTTGCTATTCCTTAAATTTGAAAAACATAGTAAATCAAGAGACAGTGTGACATAGCAGACAAGCGCCAAGAAGCCGCAGACCGACTCTCCTCCATGCCATCTATGGGTCGTTCTCTCTCTCTCAGAGGTAGCTAATTGATGTTACTGAGTAGATGGACTCATTACCGGGGATCCTGCGGGAGACACCTTAGCACTTGCCACCACGAAACACCTACTCAAGAAATACCAGAGGCTCCACAGTTTAGATTCACTTATCCATTTAATACTCAATTTATAGACAGTTACATTAAGAGTCATTCAAAGAACAGACGGTATTCAACTTATCAATACATTAAACAACGATCTTAACGAATTACATATACCATTAACTAAATGCCATCTCAATCAACCATGACCTGGGGTTCCTTTAAGAGAAACCTTTGATCATACCTCTAACAACAATACCCTTACCTGACGAATCGTCACCGCGTCAGGGAGACAGGAAGCCCCCCTGCTGCCTCAGCGGGAGCGGGCTCTCTTCTGGCTGGGCAAACAAGCTTGCCCCGAGAGATTGCTATTAGAGTGTTCTGCGGCTGCGCAGAAACACGAGGGTAACTGTTGCCATGGAAACATGGGGTGAGTTCTACCCCGTTGCTATCATTATAACTCATTACACAATAATATAATATATTACATTACTTTTATACAATAATAATATAAATGACATTACAGAATTAAGGTCTTGAGGTTCATGGTGATTTGAGGAAACTTCCTATAAGAGGAAAGAATGAAGACACCTCTGAAGCTAAAAGCTCAGCGGTGACATGAAGACAAAATATTTGTAAACAAAGACCAAATTTGCACCTACTAAAGACCCTTTTGTAATTAGTATAATATATTATGCTAATTCACATTTGAAATATACAAATGTGTTTGCAGTCAGTTCCTTAAGAGGGAGCTGCCAATCACTGGGTCACCTGGACTAATGATAGGGAGCAGGCCCTGTAACGCTTTGCTTAATTGCAAATTGTCCCAATTAGCAACCAAATGCATAAAACAGAAAATAAAGGCAAATCATCCATTAGTCCGGGAGCTGGCCTCTGAAAAATCTGGTTGACCTCATCTCATGAGGTCACCGCCTAAATTTGGTACCGTTTTAAAGGAAAATTTCTGTAGTTTCTGACTACATAGGTGAAATCCCTCAAATCAGGTGCAGAATTTTGCTAAATCAGTTTCCATGGCAACAAGTCAATTTGAAGTGGTATAGCTGAGATATATAACAAATGCCTTCCTAAATTAACAATTTCAGTAATATCTCATATTAAACATCACAGAAACTTGATGAAGGAAATTGGTGACCTCAAAGTAAAATAGCCAATGCAACCTATCAACTTGGTTGCCATGGAGACCAAATATCATAACAAAATTACACTATTCTGCTAAAACGTTGGCATATCTTTCCATACACAACAACCAATGATAAGAATTTGACACTTCTGTTACATCTTTGTCAAAGCCCCAAAACTGGGCTTTTCAAAAATGTGCTATATGGGCACATTCATTAAATATTTTTTATGGAAAGTGTCGTTAAGCGACTGCATTTCAAAAATACACATAATTCTATCATAGGTGTTTTTCCCTATTTATGCAAATTATGGATTGCAAAACATTTGATTAATGGCTGTTTGGAAGTTTATCTCATCATAAATGTATTTGTGTTACTAATAGTTTTTGTAACTCGACTGGTTGCCATGGAAACAACGGAAATAAACAAAATTTCGAATTTTCAGTTAAGATTGAGAAATGTAGTACTAGACCTTCTTCAGGAGAGAAATAACAAAAAGTACATAGCTCCAGATAAAGGTCTTCACCTTAGATATGGATTATGATATGGTTACCAAGGGTCATATTTTTGTTTATCTGCATAGCAACTCTTTGAAGTGCTCTGCATTGTCTAAAAATTCATTCAAAAGTTCAAAATTTAATATCCCTTTTTATTTTGTCGCTGCAGACTAATTACCATCTTTCATGCCATAACAAATACTCTACAATGTACATTTATCAACAATTCTCCTAAAAGTATCTTTCTTATTTGAATTTAAAAGTCATCAAACATTCATTCTGAAGCTGTCCAATTGCAGAAAATGGTTTAAAACCAAGCTATGAATGACAATTTACTCTTTTTGTCTAAGCGGTTGTCCCCCCAGTTGTCATGTACGTATTTTTTATTTCTGATATAATTCATTCACATTGTTATTGAATTTTGACCAAAGCCTTTTATGACATTATGAAATAAACCTGTCGACGACGTCATGATCTGATCATAGACTGGGATCTGATCAATCGAATTGAAGAAAATATTGAAGAAAAACGGCCAACTTGACATGCCTGTTAATCAGCCTGTAGTTGTCCTATTGAACTCATTTAAAGACCTAATGAATTTACTGAGCCTGTAGTTTTTAAACCTTTAAATCATTAAGCAGTATATAGTTTTCAAATATCCTCTCTGATAGATCAACAGAGTGTACCTTTACAATCTTGTCTTTACCAACATTTGCGGAAATTATGCAGCACTGCATAGCTCGTCTCAGGAATGGAGCAGCATCTTCTAGTTGGTATCAAAATGTTTGTAATTTAATTACCTTTAATATAACAATGGCCTCTACATTCTCAAAAGTAAATTTGAATTTATGCAGAAACATATAAGTTATTTGAATAACAGAGGGTGATAGCCCAGACTCATCCTGCCTGTTTGTTTTTGATCGAATAGAACTTGGCTTTAATCTTGCTCACACTTTTGACTACACAAGCTTCCTGCATCGTATATTCCTGCATTGGCACTTACAAATTTACCATTATATTCACCAAACTAGTAGTTTACTTATGAGTGATAGGGGGGGGGGGGGGGTAACCAAGACAACTATTTATCAACCATTCATTTATGATTTAATCATCTTCATCAAATGTCAGAAAAAGCTAACTGAAATGATCCTTGATAAGATAGCAATAAAAGCTCAATATAGGCCTAATGTGGTGTAATGAGTGGAAATTTAAGTATGTTTAGCGGGGGGATTTATTTTTACCTTTAAGTGGATTTAAATTTAAATTGTAAATTGCAATATATTTAACTCAATTAGCACTGAATTGCATGAAGAAATTCACTGTGTGAATTTATTCCTTCATGCCTGGAGTACAACATTGTCTTATTTTTCTGTGTTAGAAAAGGCAAGAACAATAAAAGGTTCTCCTTGTAAATTAGACATGGAATTGCCAAATAGGCATAGTCCATTGGATTCAAATCTTCTCCATAAATATAGTCACTCTTATTAAAGCCTCCGGGCACCAAAACATTCTTATTGGTGGAATTGGTCTTTTTATATCATTTAGGTTATGATATCATACATCAGTGAGCAGAGAATCTACCAAAAGTTCCAGATTGATAAAAAAAATTAAGAGGATTCGACAGTTAAAGGCATGTTTCAACAAATGACGTGCTTCAACTAGCCCCAGTCTTCCCTATGTGTCATAGATTTGAAAAAAAAAACAATTGAACTGGCTCCAAAGTGGCACACAAAGGCAATCAAAATTGATGCCACAGGGCATGAAAGCTTCCTTCATGCTGACGAAAATGTACAAACTCTTGTTGTTAAATTATAAGAAAGCAGGAGCTTTGACCCATCTTTAAACACTCAGTGAGTTAACTGTTCACCATATGCTGAAGACTTTGATGTTCTCAGCCCCATGCAGAGGACTTCTCTCAATCAGGCCTCAGTACTGCTTTAACCATCCCATTATGTTATCGAGGGTGCCATAGCCTGTGTTGCTTTATCACTGCCTAACTTGGCTACGGAGATGTATTATTTGTCAGATATCTCAGTGAATTTAGTAGGCTTCTCACTGACCAATAAATTATCTGTATCTGTATCTGTATCTGTATCTGTACTTAACAGGGAAAAGAACCCAGTATTTCCATAGGAGAAATGGTTACTGTCATGAGGGGCTGGTGGTATTTTGCCAATCGGAGTACATGTATATATTTTTCATCATTTGGCATGTTCACGAATTCGTGGAGGTGTAAAAACGAGCATGCACGAATTTGTGGACATGAAAAAACGAGCATAGGTGCTCATGTATGTGTAATAACTAGCACTCGTGTATGTGCTTTATTATTCATTTGTGTACCTGTCATTACTAACATTCGTGGAGGTGTTATATCTTTCAGTTTTAGGGTCAAAATTAGGTTTAGAGTTAGTTTTAGTCAAGTTTAAGGTTGCAATGTTCGTTATTACACCTACACAAATTCGTGAAATGCAACATTTCACACTTACACGAATCCTAAATTCGTGTATATGTTCGTTTTTGCAGGTTCACAAATTCGTGTACATGTCAAATAGTGAAAAATATATACCTCCAATCGGAGTAGAATCAGTCCAGCAACCGACATGCTGGTGTCTGAGTGGTGTGTGTTGGAGATGGCCACACCGAAGTCAGATTTTTTTCCGACACCTGGCTGACCTTAAAACCCCTCATATGCCAGGGCCAAGACTTCTTCTACATGTAAGAATACTTCAAAAACTGTAGTCTTTGTCTACTACACACATTTTTGCTATTTGTTTCACAAAAATTGCTGCTGGAAAAGGCAAGATGCTCCCTGTTTCTAAAACGTCACTGCCACTGTTTGGATTGTATGTATCAGTTAAACTTCACATCATTCAGCATATTTTCAACATAAGATGAAAATAAATTATTCACAAATAAAAATAAATGGTTAATGAATAGTAACTGTAGAAGATACTGCCTCAAGTTAATCATGATTGAACTTCAATTTTAGTGACTATAATGGTGATTGCCACCAGACAATGCAAGAAAATACAGTTCCGCAGTACCCATTGGGATGTCATTCGGATGAAACATTAAAATATTGGCCCCCTGTATTACAGTCTGCACTAGGCTAGTAAAAAGATCCCTCACATGGTGTAAATGTGTTACATGTTGAGGACTCACAATGAGTCCTGTTTTCTCTTCCATCTGATCAATATTCCCTCATGAACATTAGAACTGGTCTTATATGCACTTATCATATTTTCTTCAATGCGATCTGGCGCCATATTAAGGTAATGAATCTCATGATGACATTCAGGTTACAGTTAACCATATATTTAAGGCTGTATACTTTTGTACAAATGTGAATTTGAATCAAAATCATTTGAGATGTTCACAAAATATATGATGCAGACTAATATTAATTTTAGATTTCATAAAATTAACTGAAGGACAAAAATTGCAAAACAATATGATTTAAAACTTGATTTTAAACCATTTCACATGGGAAAGAAGCCTAAAACGCTTTTTTTTTTATTACCGTAAAAATCAAATCAGAAAAAGACAAATGGGGAGCTCTTCAGCAAAGCCTTCAGTGATTGAGTCAGACACGCCCACAAAGCTGACCAATGAACAGAGCTTCAAGCATGGTATGCAAATGAGGCCGATTTCGCTGTTCCGCACGTAACCGTAGGGTTTAGAGGTGATATTCTTACATGAGTAGATAGATCTCTCTGAGACCTTTAAAATGATATGCCATATGTCTCTGAGAAGTGAATAGTTGCTTCGCAAATCGCCGGTAAAGTTTTGAAGTGAAGAGAAATACTGCACGCTGACTGGCTGTGGTGCTCTGAAGCAAATCTTACGATAATGCGCCACGATTGAGGGCTTCGTCTAGGGTAGATTCTCTGGGTGATGGAGAGATGTCAACATATAGATATTTTCAATGAGTAGAGATTTATGTTTTATCATTGCATGAAAAACAGAAGTTTGAATAACTTGGCAACCAAACAGGAATCTTCAGTTGTGAACTTTTGGTAAAACTTTTATGGAACACGGAGCAACTGAAGGGGTTGCTATGCAAAATAAACAAGACTATGTCCCTTGGTAACCATGAAATTATGCATGTCTGATGTGGAGATGTTCATTTGAAATATATACTTATGTTTGAAATATATACTTATGTTAATTCACTTTTTGAAGTACAATGTAGTCTTGGTACTTCTTAACCCAATCAGAGTTGGAACTGAAAACCAGCTTTGGAAGCCGAGAGGTCTAACTACCAAGCTATCACCCTTGATCCTCCTTCTGTTGCTGCGGCTAAAAGCTATTTAAATATCTTTTTTTGAACATTTGAAAATATTTTCCAATCCGTAAGATAGACATTACCACACACAGCAGAATAAAAAAAAAAGGATTTTTAAAAGGCTATTTCTTGCAGATTTCTTCCATAATTTAGTATTTTTGCAATAAAAAGGAAGCATACTTTCAAAAAATGCAGTTTTCAAATGACTCTATTTTATATACATGAGTTTTTAGGGGATGATATTTCAAAATTGACGCTTTCAGAGGAAAATTATTTGTGAACAGGAAAATATAAGCACTCAGTTGCCCAAAGTGTGATTTTGGACATTTGGTTACGATACTCAGAACCATCATTATTAAGAATCTCTCATTCTTGTGGTTACCATGGCAACTAAAAATTTAAAATATTTATTCCAAGATATAAAATAAGATCAGTAAAGGTAAAATTTGGAGTGACAATATGATTGACCAGCACAGAATGGGCTACAAATACTAAGGTTTTTACTCCTTTGTTTGATAAAGACTATTTAGCTTCGAAATGGTGAATATGCTGTTACAGCCGATAGGTCTACATGCCCGATTTGCAAATCGGGCTGCCTTTTGCATGCCAGACACTAAAATAGGTCTTTGTCATAATATCTACTCCCCTCACCATGCTTTGCCAATATCCCTACAAAATATCCAAAAAGTGCAACCAAGCCACATTTTCTACTGAACTTTTCCATAAGTTCTAATGTGCTATGTTAGAAACTTTGTCCTAATATATTTGACAGCCATCTCTTCTACATCAAATAGTGACCAAATAGTGCCTCATGGTTAGAAACTATTTTGACACTATTTGTAGAAGAGATGTCTGTCAAGCACTGCCATATTTTCTTCTACACAAGGGGGCAGCACTCCTCAAGTGTGCAGGCACAGGAGAGACACCTGGTGACAGGCGGTGAAATGACATCTATTTAGCCAAATTTACTTAAATTAGCCTGTCTCATGAAATTCCTGATCTTTTCTCAAAGGAATTCAGTCAAGTCATTGTCAATCTGAACTGCCAGGGATGGGTTGAGTTCTAGTTCAGTGAAGCAGATATTGATAATTTCTGTCCAGATTCATTAAAAATTATTTCCCAAATGACGTGAAAATTAATTTTTTTTTTTTTTTTTTAATCCAATAATATTGAACAGCAAGCAAACAAAAGGCACTGAAAACGCTTGCAAACAAAACAGTCATTGCAAACGAAGTGACGTCAGGCCATGACGTCACTTGATGATGTCACTTGATGACAGCACAGGTTGGCCAGTTCATGTATGGCAAAAAGTCGTAAAACCAAAATCTTCTTGGTGCAGAAAATCCTTTCTTAAAAAATTGCATTTTAATGCAATTGTCATGAAACTGCGACAAGATGTAGCCAAGTGATGTTTGCATCTACGCTGCGAAGGGCGTGAAGATACATTGAACAAATTTTATTCGCCAGCCCTCTAAATTTAGACATGTGAAAAATTTGTTTTTCCGTGGTCAGAGTGCCGTATTAAACAAACGGTTGACCCGAAATTAATGCCGTGTTCAGCGAAGACGCAAGAAGTACCCAGGAAGGTGCTCTATCAATTTCAAGGCTTTAACTGCAAAATTGAGGGAGCGAGGTCATTTTTACTGTCATGGAAATAGTTTTTTTCTGTCTTTTTTTTCCATGTCAAATGATGCGAATATTTTTGGGAAACCTCCGGGAATCAACGTAAAAATTGGGTTAATTGTCCTTGTCCCTCATAACAATAAAAAGACCTTTACCAGTTATTTGTTGACACAGCACAAGCCAATTTTGTAAATCCGGTTAACTAACACAGAAATTCACTAACACAGGCTAGAGTTAACCCACTCGTAGATGCAATCTAGTACAGAAGTCACAGGCCCCTCTCCTTGGAGTAGATCTATATTGATAATTATATGTCCAGATTCATCAAAAAATTATTTCCTAAGTATTCACTGGCTTTCATGATTTTCCTATTGATAGTCTGTGAGTTTCACGGCTCTGAACATGGTAGGCCTATGTTTTGCAACAGAGAAATAAGCTTTTTCGGATCTGAAATTCGAGATGTTTTGTGTTTAAACAAATGAAGTTTTCGGCTGCTATAAAATTCTTAAACAAATTCTGAAAGCCAGGTGACAAAATTCAAGTATTGACTCAAGTATTCCCTTGCTTCCATGATTTTCCTATTGATAGTCTGTGAGTTCCATGGCTCTAAACATGGCAGGTTTTGCAACCAAGAAATAAGCTGTTTCGGATCTGAAATTTGCGATCTTTTGTGTTTATACAAACGACATTAGACGTTTTTGGCCACAAAATGAATTGTAGAAAATTTCTGAAAACCAGATGATAAATTTCAGATATTGACTGAAATATTTCCCAACTTTCATAATTTTCCTATTCATAGTATTTGAGTCTCAGGTCTCTGAACATTGTATGTTTTGCAGAAAAGTTAGCAGCATGACGCACATGAAAATCGTGATCTTTTATGTTAAAAAAAATGGCCTTATTGACTGTTAAAAAAATTGTGGATAAATTATAAAAAGCAGGTGATGAAATTCAGGTGTTGACTGAATTATTTCCCAACTTTCATAATTTTCCTTTTCATAGTATTTAAGTTTCAGGTCTCTGAACATTGTATGTTTTGCAAAAAAGGTAGCAGCATGACGCACATGAAAATCGCGATCTGTTATGTTTTCAGAAACGGCCTTATTGACTGCTAAAAAAAATCGTAGATAAATTCTGAAAGTCAGGTGATAAACTTCAGATATTTACTGAAATATTTTCCAACTTTCATAATTTTCCTGCTCATAGTATTTGAGTGTCAGGTCTCTGAACATTGCATGTTTTGCAAAAAAGTTAGCAGCATGACGCACATGAAAATCGCGATCTTTTATGTTTAAAGAAATGGCCCTAATGACTGCTACAAAAATCATAGATAATTTCTGAAAATCAGGTGATAAAATTCAGGTATTAACTGAAATATTTGCCAACTTTTTTAATTTTCTGATTCATGGTATTTGAGTTTCAGGTCTCTAAACATTGTATGTTTTGCAAAAAAGTTAGCAGCATGACGCAAATGAAAATTGCGATCTTTTATGTTTAAGTAAATTGCCTTATTGACTGCTAAAAAAATCGTAGATAAATTCTGAAAGTCAGGTGATAAAATTCAGGTATTTACTGAAATATTTTCCAACTTTCATAATTTTCCTGCTCTTGGTATTTGAGTGTCAGGTTTTTGAACATTGTATGTTTCGCAAAAAATTTAGCAGCATGACGCACGTGAAAAATCGCGATCTTTTATGTTTAAAAAAATGGCCTTATTGACTCCTAAAAAAATCATAGATGAATTCGGAAAATCAGGTGGAAAAATTCAGGTATTGACTGACATATCCCCAAAGTTTCATAATTTTCCTGCTAATCATAAGCTAGTGTCAGGGCTGCAAACATCACACGTTTTTTCCTGAAAAAGAACAGCAACTCTACTGCATAGCATGGTAACGTCACAATAGGACTCAGAGAATAATTGGCAGCAGCCAAAGTACCATACGGCCAGCCAAAGCTTCAGATGGTAAGGCAAAGCATCTGATGGAATATCATCTGATGAAAAGGGGTCTGATGAAATATCCAAATAGCATCTTGGGGGATATTTGATCTTTTCAAATATCCCCATAGTGCTATTTGGAATATCCCAAGTCTTTTGAAAAGCACTTTTTGTTATTAGACACAATGGCAGTAGAGGCATTGTCACAAGCATATGCCTTATATGGCAATGTGTTAACAGTCTATTTTTTTCATGTGAGGTCTGGAGACATGGAAATATACATCTGATAATAATTTGTGGTGGCAGATGGATGTTGCCTTTGATTGGAAGGAGATATTTGGGGCTACAGCATTCTACTTGGGAAAATAAATGCACACATATTCAAATTTGTTTATTCATATTTCTGTTACCATGGCAACTGTGCATTGAAATATTATATTTTTTGAAACATCCTTTCCCAGACTTTCATTTCATACATAACATACAAATCATATGATATTTTTCGTTTTCCCAGGTGAACTTATCAAAGTCACGACTGATTAAATCTAACGAAAAGCACGCATATTCCCTTATATGGCAATATGCTAAATACCTAATTTGCATAACTCTGCATATTTTTGATAAAGCTTCCATAGTGGATTGCAATCATAGGATTAGTTTGATTCCAGGCAATAAATTGATAGAAAAATATTGACAAATTAAGATTTATTGATTTTCCATTTTTTTTATGTGGTTGCCATGGAAACCCTTTGATTACAAACTTATGCACCTGATTCCAAACATTTCACCAAAAGATCTATATACCCCAAGGTCTTGGCTTTCCAACGGTACCAAGAAATCATGGTGACCTCATGAGATGAGGTAAATCGAAAACTAAGCCACTTTTTGGAGGTCAGCTCCCGGACTACATCATCAATATTACTTCCCAAGATTTTGCATAAAAAGGCTATGTTATGAAATTGCCAAATTAAATATGTTGATCATCTTGCAAAGATTATACCACTTATTATATGCATTTACATATCTGTTCAATATCGTTAAAGAAAAGCTGACCCACTGCAAATGTTGAAATCTATGCCTTCCACTTCCAACTGACACAAATTAATCGAATATGAAATGCTCATGTCCAGCATTCCCTAAAACACAGGTATTGGTGCTTTGCATTTAAAATTAACTACTGGAAATCCTGTAACAGCCAGTTTAGGTAATCCGAGGGCTGAATTTACCAAATATTGCTTGTTATGAAGCAAGCATAACCTCTTTGTGATTCAGTTTCATCATGGGTGACTTCAGCACCCTCAAAAACCCCCACTTGACCAGTTTCAGTGGCATTAACTGATTTCAGGTAGGAATATAGCCACTTTTTATGCTCGAAAATAGTCATTTTCGGGTAACTCGAGGGCTAAATCGACCGATTATAGCATGTTATGAAGTCATCTTGACCTCTTGGTAATTTATTATCATCATAGATGGACTCTGCGCTCTCAAAAACCCCTATATGAACAATTTTAGTGGCACTGGGATGATTTCAGACAGAAAATAGCCACTTTTTGGGTTCGAAAATGGTCATTTTCGGGTGCCTTGAGGGGCCCCCCAAAGATGGTAGGGGGGGGGTCTAGACCTTTATGGATTTGGCTGAAATTTGGTGTGTGGGCTTTCTACACATGGGAGCACAACTGAGCCCAAAAAGAGCTTGATCCGAGAATATTTTCGAAAAATGGGACACCCTAAGCAATACTGGAAAACCAGTATTGGTGATATTCCCTTAGAGCTGGGTGTGCTAACTAAATAATATACAGCCACATGTGACTAACCAATACAAGAAATACCTCGAGAACAGTTACTGATATGTTAACATTCAAGGCTAACTTGAATTATATTAGTGCTGGTGATGTTACTGCAATAAAATGAAATTATGAAGCTTTTATAATCTTTACGATCTCATAGAGAAGAAAATCACTGCCAGTTACAAGTGGAGTCTATACGACAGTTTTTTCCTGACTTTTTGTGGTGTAATTAATGTATATTGCACAAATATGACATTGAATTCTTCACCTGAACAAAAATGTCTTGGCCAACTTTCCACGGAAGCCCTTGCGAGAGATGAAGCTTTCATAGAGATGCTTTTTGTTTCCGAAGGCGAAACTGACAACAGAATCTTGCTGGGTCTCTGTCTCCACATGCTCCGTGTACTCCTCCTCCTCACCAACATTTGCTGAAAGCAGTCCATTAATTGGAAATTCAAAATTAGTATCATTATCCCATGACCGTCAAAGCAAGTTGTAGAATAAAGGATCATGACGACAGACAGTCAAATTATGAAACAGCCCGACAAAAAAGAGAGAAGCTTACGTCTTCATTGCTTTGACAAGAGTCATGCAGAGAAAGTCTTCCAGGGACCCGTAAGTAAAATACAGACAATTCAACCAATCATTCTTTGCAATATCTATCGGCTGAAGTGTGCCGACTATAGCATTATTTAATCAAACTGGACATCCAAATAATCCAGACAATCAAAGTGCAAATCACTACACACTTCGGATGTTAACTTTATTACATGCAGTTTTCCCATTTGCCTCATGGCCACAACCATCATATTGATCTGGTCAAAGAAGTTAGTGAACTGCTACTAGTAGTTACTTATACATGTGGAACACTGGACCTAAACGTGATAACTTATTTCATACCAGCGTGGTTTTCGTCAAACAGTTGTATCCGATTCTTCTCAAAGTTGTCAGTCTGGACTCTGATGTAGTACTCTTTTGCATTACTTGCCATGTCAAATTGTCTGTGAAACAAATAAAATCGATGGTAAAAAAGTGTGACAATGCTTCATGTATCATGTGAGGTGTAGAAAATATTTCAGAGCACCAAAACCATCTTGGCAATAAGACAGTAAAATAATGGCAACAAAGCAGAAGAACAATAATTAATTATAACTCACTCTTTCACCTCGGGATACTCGGCTAGTACGGCTTGGAAGTCTTCCGTGGCAAGGACGAGCACGTCACAGTAAGTGTCTGCTTGGACAGTGAACTGGTTCTGGTCGCCAAAGAGCAATGCCTGATCCCCAAAGAAGCCCCCTGGTCCCAAATCAGCCAACTTGCGCTTCATGTCCATTGACCAAGCCTAAAGACAATGAAAATCATTGAATGAATCCCAAGATAGGATAGGACAACACAAGACAGGATTGGATCATCATAAGAAGCTAGAGATAGATGGAGCCAGCAATAGAGTTAGACACGATAGAAAGTTATTTATGATGCGCCAGGGACAGGGCATGAAAATATGAATATCTATAAAGAGATGCCATAAGTTGCTCATAAGGCCACACATAATTGATTGTTAGCTTCGCGGACCCGCCGACACAATAGACTTCCTGCCGATAGAAAAAATAAAAAATATATATTTTTTTTGACATTATAAAATTATTTTTTTTCACCTTTTTTTTTTTGTTCTACCGACCGACCCTAGAAAAAGGGCCTTGAGAGGAATCCGAGAAGCTAAAGATCAATTATGTGTGGCCTAACCTTCAATTTAGAGTCAACTCTTACCATCTCCATTACAAGTGCAAAGCAAAAAAAACTTCTTCTTTTTTTTTCAAGAATTTCTTCATGTGTGGCCATGACACACCTCATTAAAATAGCTTTGTTCTTTTTAAGCAGTCTATCCCAAATTCCCGACACCAATACAATGATCATTGCAAGCGGGGGTCATTAGTGCATCATGTGTAGCTCTAGTTTCCTCCTTGTATAACAGTATTTCTGCAGATTATGGTTGCAGCTGCAATTTGGCCCAACTGAACTAAAAATGCAAATGTTGTGTTTCAACAACTCAACATACAACTTTTGAAGTGATTTTGAATTTGTCAACAAAAACAACAAACCCGAGGTTGAAGCCCAGCCCAAAACAATCCCTGTATTATATCTCAATCATCCATACAATTTATAAGAAGAGCCTTACCGCACAGTATCCTCTCTTTATGACGTACAACTCGTTGCTGATGTCCCCAGCGTGCATGATGTCTTCTCCAGGGAAGAAGTAGAAGGAGTGGCACCGTATGGCGATGTCTCTCAAAAAGTCGTCATCCATGTGCATGAAGAGGGGAACTTTGGCCAGAGTCTTGTGGGCGTCTTCGAGGGCTATGTCATAGCGCACGCCAGCTGGACAGTCCTCCAACAGCCCTGCATCCCCAGGCATCCACACTCCCCTGTTAAAAGTGTTCACCTATTTAAAATTTGTTCCATCGTTTGCCAATTAGTACTGATTGGACAAAACCCCGAAATAATCTATTTTCAGCAGAAAGTTACTGACTCAAACAGTGACAAGACCCTCTATGCATATACGAACACCACTATAGATATTCGAAGTACAATGTAATGCACACATAATATCAAGATGATGATCTTTGGAACATGTGTTTGAGTCGAGGATATTAGTCATCATATCAGAAGCAGAACCATACAGAAGTAACTAAAGGAATTAACTTTTTATTCTCTGAGAAAAGCAAAGTGAATAGAACACTGCAATATATCTTTGCAATCAAATTTACAGTACTCCAACAGCAACAGTGCTAGTATTACAGTACTACACACCAAATCATTGAAGCAAATTGACTTTAACGTTATGATGAATTACTGCATATTTAAGTACATATCAATTTTAAAATGTGAAAAATTAATTTTATATCTTACTTGTATTTGATCCACATAAGTTGTAAATAGCGGAATATTCTGTGCTGCAAACTTGAACTTAGATGTTGCTCCTTCATAAATGTCTTAACAGCTAAGAGTCGAGACTGGAATCGCACACTGTAAAACAGAATCATAAAATGGTTTCAAGGTATGCCTGGAAGAAATGCACTAATCACGACCACAAAGTCAACTTTTTCACTTGCTCTCTGAAAATTCAGTGAGTTTAAATATTCAATTTTTTCCAAACTGATTTTACATTAATCCTTGCGACTGCTGATGCCATGCCATGAACTTAAACAGTATGGGCAAATGCTAACTGTTGTAGGCTAAACAATCCATGGCTGAGACAAGTTGAATTGCTCAAAAGTGAGGAGATTTTCATACCGTGCTGAATCAGAATTGGCCAAGGTGGCGGCCATGATAGCAACAGCATATCCGAAGAGGAGTATGCCCACCACCATGGTGACGATTGACACGACCATTCCAGGCACTGAGACGGCATTGATCTCTCCGAAGCCAGCACTGGTCAGGGTGGCCACGGAATAGTAGAGGGACACTATCAGCTTCTCGTCCTGGGTCATATTCTGCATTGTCACATTATTAGGCAGGTTCCCTATGTACACCGAGTACCACGTTGGATCACTGCAGCTGAAATACGACAGGCAAAAAGCCAGATCAGTACCAATTCATCAAGAAAAATTATTTTTCAGTTGCCAAATACGGTCATAAATGACAGCTTCTTATAACAAATTTATTCATTCAGAAATATTTGAACTGAAGATATTCTAAATTTGTGAACCGAAAATAAATAAATGCAATAATGTTTGTAACTTGTAAGTTCTGAAGAATATTAACACATTCAACTAGCAATAAAAAGAGAAGCAACGTATAAACACAACATAACATCAATATTGATTTGAGCTTACTCCACTCCTTGGCAGTGGATGAGGAAGAGGGCACAGGCACACCAGTGGGTGAACACAATGATGTAAATGAGAACTTGGAGGGAACGTAACTTGCCAAGGGCCACGTGGATATCATCCTCCAATTTCTTGAGGTGTCGCATCAACTTCACACAGCGAGAATTTCAAGTCAATACTTATAGGTCAAACACTCTCATATTACGATTCAAATATCATAAAGTGACAGGACATAGTTTATTACAAAACAATGACATTTTTTTTCTATTTAATATGAATTTATTATTTAGCTCTTACCAGGAAAAACTGAGTGACCCGATTGAGACGCAAAAAACCAAACTGGCGCCATTCCTCGAATGGATCGTGACTTTGAATGACGGAGAAGAGCTCAATAGGCACAATGCTCAAGAGGTTCAGACGGAAATTCCAGGAATTCAGGTATTCCCTGCCCAAGATGTACTCTCTCAGCAGCTTGAACGTAGTTTTTGTCAAGCTTCTATTTTTCACTGAAATGTAAGACAAAAAGCACAAATAATTGGCAATAACTTTTGATGCTATAAGGGCAATTAAGGCCAGACCATACAAGGCAGCCAATTCCACCTCCTGGTCTACTTTCTTGAGGTGAGCCAAGATAGAAATTTGACATTCTCCATTTCTGAAAGATCTCTGCCTAAACAGAAATATTCATGACAGATGAGCATCCTTAGGGCTGTTACGGTATAACTTATTGATACTCAAGTCTCCGGAGAGAAAAACGTACAAACATTCCCACAGCGAGCCTGGACAAACTTTGGGGTTAAAAAAATTGACCAAGAAAACGATTAGCGCAGTGATGTAGAGGAAGGTCAGACAAACATTTTGATGTATCAAACGAAAAAATCTGTTGGGAATTTTTTGAGATATTTGAGTTTTAAACTTTTTATTTATCACACCCTATTGTTAGCATGGAATCTCCATACAAAAAAGATCAAAACAGCCCATTTTTCCCGTTAGGTAATATCTGAGATAAAAATCATTATTCAGAAGTAAAAATATGCAGTCATTGTCTCTGCAAAAAGTATGTACCACTTCATCCAGACTGAGAGGGTGTGATAAACCTATAACAGTAAACATTTCTCATAAAATTTATAAAATATGTTTATTTTCCAGCTTGTCCTCGGTTTCATCATTCTGATGAATAATTGTAGTAGAATCTACCTCACTTTTGAACTCTATGGTGTATTATTGGTGTTTTTATGCATTTTTTAAGTAATTTTACCACTGTGAAACAAGTACTTTTGCAACCATGTAAAGTGTAGCCAATGTTGAGTGAATCATCAGAAAACGCATAGATAGAATTTTTGGAAGCATTTAGTTAAGTATGGAGTAAAATACTTTGACATTGCAGTCTTAATGTGCAATAGTTGTACATGTTTGTATTAACTACATTTTCACACAATTTACTGAATTTATGCTGTTTTTGTTGTTCTATACAATTAAAGATTGGTTGATTTTGGATGCCAGATAACCTACATCAATATTAAACACCCAACATCCATTTTAAGTACTCAAAATACATATAGTATGAATATTACTGTTTATCTATAGCTTTTAATCTTATTTTTGTCTTTCTGTCCAATTACAAAGACTTTTCATGTGATATCAGGGGATTCAACTTCATAGTGAAGCAGATACTTCAAACATTCTATATATATGCATTTTCTGATGATTTACTCAACTTTGTCTATCCTTTCACATTGTTATGAAATACTTGTTTCACGATGGCAAAATTTGTGATAAAATGCACAAAAAACTCAACAAAGCCTGTTACAATGAGATGATGAGACCAAATTTGCTAAAATTATTTACCAGAATTATATAACTAACGCAACCTGGTATTGCAAACATTTTTCAGGCCTTTAGCCAGAAATGTTAGCTGTTATAGGTTTATCACACCCTGTCAGTCTGCATGAAGTGGTACATACTTTCTGCAGAGACAATGACTGCATATTTTTACTTCTGAATAATGAATTTTAACTGAGATATTACTATCATGTAGAGTTCTCTCACCAGGGGCTTGGTGAGCAAGTCTGCTATGCTGTGTCTATAAATAGCACATCCTACAACCCCAGCTCTGAAACCAGGCTATATTACTAACGGGAAAAATGGACAGTTTTGATCTTTTTTTCATGGAGATTACATGCTAAGAATAGGGTGTGATAAATAAAAAATCTAAAACTCAAATATCTCAAAAAATTCCCAACAGATTTTTTCGTTTGATACATCAAAATGTTTGTATGACCTTCCTCTACATCACTGCGCTAAACGTTTTCTTGGTCAATTTTTTTAACCCCAAAGTTTGTTCAAGCTCGCTGTGTTCCCCCTTCTCAGCAATAATTATTATGTACACAAGAAGGTTGAATAAAGTGAAGCAAAACATTTACAGATACAGAAATTATTGACAAATTTGATATCCTTTGAATGTGTATACTGAACACAATCAAATTTTGAGCTTACCGCAGTATGCGTCAAAGTCAGCACGGCAGAGCAAATACATGTTGGTCAACAAGCAAAAGTCCAGTGCATACGTCACCACCAGCCAAAATTGGCCAGTTGATGTGTGTGGGTCATAACCTGTCAAAATAACAAATGGTTAAAAAGTCAGAAAATAAAGACAATGACATATTACAACTAGATGAAGTATAGGATAAGGGATCATCCAGTGCATGGAATGCTGTCCCACAGGGACGAAATGTCGCCGCAATAATATATTTTTCTTTATACATAAGTCACAAGCCTAACACTTCGGATAGCAAGAGTTTAATTGAAGCATACTCTACTCAGTTGTACCATAAGGGGGCACCCCCAGGGGCATCCCGGGAAAGGTTTGTCATTTTGAAAATGACTCATTGCATGTTGTAATGTTGGTCCAGTAAGAGGTCTACAACTTTATAGACTTACTCCAAAAGGATATTTAAAATTGTTTGCCAAGTTGACAACTGAAAAGTTCAGGATGGCCTACATCACTGAGGCTACATGACAACAATGACCACATGGCTATGAACAAATTGCTTGCCCTCAGGGCAAGTTAAGCTAAAAATCCACTTGCCTGGACACTGTTCACACTTGCCCAATGGCCATCCCCTGATGAGACATCGTATTAAACCTTAGGCTTAGAATTTCAGAAAATTTAAAAATGCACCATTTCTAAATATATACTAAGTATTCTGTCAATATATAAGAAAGGACCTAGCACTAGCAGCCCCGACAAGAGCATGGTACCTTTGACTATACTAGTCACAAGTAAACAAAAGAATGTAAGCTTGGGCCTGTGAATGATTTCATATTGAAATTTAGATTTTTTTGGACCTGTCAAGATTACCTGAGCTTTTATACAATATGACACTTGTTCCCATTGTTTAGTGTACTGAATAGGAAGACTTTGACAACTTGGCAAGTAAACATGCTCACTGCTCAGCTCTGCAGCTCTGAGGCTTGTGAAGTCCATGAATAGCAATCAAGAATAGCAATCTAGAATAGCAATCAAGAATAGCAATCAAGAATAGCAATCAAAAATAGCTATCAAGAATAGCAATCAAGAATAAATTCACAATCATGTTTCAGCCACGAAACCGTTGTTTCAGCCATTCACTGAGTAATTACACCAGGTGGCGTTTTTTGGTAGTGGTGACACCTAACGTTTCATTCTGTAATATGATTCTGCAAGATGATTGAGTCGAGATGGCTGTCCACGACACGAAGGCCGCGACCAGGCTGGACAGGCCTACCACAGAGTAGCCGGCAGATCTAACGATCTAGCCGGCGACAATAATTACATGCAATATATAGAAACACTTCATGTTTGTATGTCAGTTGACAATTATGTTTTCCAAGAAAGTTCACCTGCAAGCTAAAGCCTATATATTTTGAGCAGGAATTAACTCTGAACAATCATTTTGCATTATTTCTTAACTTTACTTTTCTGCTAAATCTTGACTCTCATTCTATATTGACCTAAATATGAAGAAATTTGTTTTCATTCCGCTTCTCACATATGGCAACACTTTCTCAAAGAGGTGGGCCATATCAAGTAACCTTGCATATCAAGTTAGACACATCATATCTATTTGCAGAAAAGTGTACAAATTTTTTTTTTTTTTTTTTGTGTAGATTTCATGAGACAACTTAAATTGACTCACCAGAGCTTTCACCCTTCACCTCTGGTGAGTCAATTTAAGACCTTTGTCTTACGAGATCTACACAAAATTATGGAATTCCAAAGGTCAGGATAAAACCTTCATGGTTCTACAGATTTTTTGTAATCATCAGCTGAATAATCTATAGGCCAAAAGCAAATTTTCAAATTACACAGATGGCTCCTGAACACAATTTTTATGTCATATTTCCATGCCTGAACAATAACACTGCAATCTCACCTGGCAACTGGTAATCAGAGTAGTAGAAACAAGCAACATAGGGGAACAGCAGGGCAGTGAAGACAGCAACGATGATCATGAAGCCCTTCCAAAAGGGCATGAAGTAGGTGGCCATGAAGGCCAGAACAGACTTCACAGCATTCGCCATTGCTATCATTGTTTGCTGAAAATAATTAAGAACATCTTTAAAATAACTAATCAATCAAACAGATTTACAAATAGTTCTGCCCCTTTGACCCTCCTGGGTTAACCGTAAATAACAGAAAATGTAGGCCTATCTTATTGCCCCCTTTTCCAGAATTTGTCAAAAACAATAGTAATTTAATATCTAATAAACCAAGCGGAAGCACCACTAACAAACAATTTTGACATAAATTCAGAAAGATAAACACAAACTAGAAAATGAGTAGGCCTGATGTAATTACTGTTCAGTGTAAATTGGTGTCTCAGTCAGTGACTATGTCCAAGCATTCCCACTAAAATTAAGTCAGGTACCCACCCTACTTTTGTTATAAAATATGGCAGGTCAGAACTTAGCAGTGTCTCCCTGAGTTCTATCTATCACCGGGTATATATCATAAAACTTGCCTTGCTGGCGCTGGATTCGTGGATCTTCTTCAAGCCAATATACTCCTTGATGCGATGCTCGTCCTTTTCCTCCAGACGTCTCAGTTCAAACTGTTCCATCTGCACCCCCTTGGGATCGTTGGTCTCCTCATCATCCCTCTCATTGGTCGCAAACGAGTAACGCCTGATTCTCGAAGGGGGGACGTAGGATGTCTTGCGAGCCTGCCGAGCCTGCATAAAAAAGTACAAAAAATTTACTGAACTGTACAACCTTGCACATTGTATTAAAATATGTCTTGAATTTTAGAATATATATAAGGCCACACATAATTGATCTTTAGCTTCTCGGATCATCTCAAGGCACTTTTTGTAGGGTCGGTCGGTAGGACAAAAAAAAAGGTAAAAAATGTTGTGGCCTAAATGTATTTTTGAACTATATGTTACGTAGGCCTATAAAGCGGATACATGCTGATTAGACACCACTGACCTTGTAATGAGGGTCGCTCTTCTTCTCAGCTTTCTTCATCTTCTGTTCGTTGATTTCTCTGTACCTGGCCTTGGCCAGAGCAGTGATGGATTCATTCACTTCACAGAAAATAAATCAACATCTTGAACAAGTTGTAAACCAAACCACTTCACCTCCATACAAGAAATAGATAACCACTTAAAATAACACACATCACTTATCGCAGACAAG
The DNA here is from genome assembly GCA_026936325.1 of Platynereis dumerilii. Taxonomy (NCBI): domain Eukaryota; kingdom Metazoa; phylum Annelida; class Polychaeta; order Phyllodocida; family Nereididae; genus Platynereis; species Platynereis dumerilii. The sequence goes on from JAPTHN010000007.1 coordinate 4,056,469, forward strand.
AATTGTGGACATCAGGCTGATATATATCCAAGTAACTATGAGAATCAAAAATTTAGCCTCAGAGGGAATTTTCAATTCATATTATTTTTCGGCAGGAACAAAAGGATGCCAGCTACCAAAAAGCAATATTTCACCACATTAAAGACAAGGACAGTTGTTACTTAACACTATATATAATAACAGATTATAAACCTTACCTGCTGGATAATGGGTGATCACTGCCTGGAAATCTTCACGAGTCAAAATCAGCAGTTCACAGAAAGTGGCAGCTCGTGCAGTAGCAGTCCGAGGCATGGTAAATATGAGGTTGATCTGCAAGAAGTCAATATTAATCTTGATTGCAGTGAGAGATAGGCATAGCAAGATGTACCGGAGGCGGGAGGGGGTGGGGTGGCGTAGTGATAGCCTCCCAAAACTTTAGAAAACTACAGAATTTTGGGCAAGGAGGGTAAAAATCAGGGCAGACGATTAAACATAGTTTAGGCCTACTGAAAATCATTGGAATTTGGAGATGAATTATGAGAACTTTAGCATGCGCCACAAAATGAATCTACATTGCACTAAAAGCAGAAGAGATGAAGCAATTCTTACCTCTCCAAATACCATGCCAGCATTGAGAACAGCCACGACACTACTCTCATCTTCACCCAGAATCTGCAAATAGCAAATCAGCAAACTAGAAGATAACATCACACAATCGCTCCGATAAGAAATTGTTGGAAATTTCACAAAGTTATTTCTAAATACATTCAAGCTGTCAAAAGTCATTGGGGTTACGCAGTTCCCTCACCTCCACAGCCCCAACACGAATGTAAAAAAGTTCACTTCCGATGTCTCCCTGTTTCACAATAATCTGGTGGGGTAAGTAGAGCGACTGTTTGATCTTCGTTGACACCACTCTCATAAAGCCTTCATTCGTGTTTTCAAACAGCGGAGCCTAAATAAAGCAAGTGTACAATTATATATCACAACACTGGATAAGAAAATAAATAAAATTGATGCAACATTCATGCACCAGATATACATTTTATGAAACAGGATTGTCAGGAATGAAATTACCTTAGCCAGAGCACAAGCATTGATGGCATAACAAATCTCAGCTTGGAAAGAGTGAGGGAGGGAATCAAACAACTCATTTTTCTCGGTCAGAAAGCCATGTCTTTCTTTCCAAGTATACTCATAGAAAGACACCACTGACTTGGCCAGATCTTCAGCAACATCCAGTTCTTTCTAAAAAAAGAAAAAGAAAAAAATGAGATAAAAAACACAGGCAGCAATTTAACTATGGCATATGTACGCATTAGAAGAGATACTGAAACAGACCCTGCATACATGCATATTTGGTGGTGCTGACTTGATTTTTTATTAGAATGTATTATTGTTAACATGTAGACATATATGTCACTTAAATAAAAGAAATACCATACCATATACCGGATGACTAGAAAAGCCCATTTTAGCAAAATCGGGTTATGGTAACGATGGAAAAATTTTTTTGTGCATATAATTTTATGAATTTCAGATTTTTAGAAATCTCAATTAGTTTTCAAAAGTCACAGAAATGTACTTATGGCCCCAGAAAGCTGCTTTTATGTAGCAAGATACATTACCAGCGTAGCTTTGACCACTTTCAGCTTGTCAGTGTAATCATTGCGCTTGGCATCGTCGTTGGTTAGCATAGATGTCAGGCCTCCAAACATCAGCCCATTGAACACCGTGATTCCGAGAATCATCGTTATAAAGGAGACCAACTTCTCCACAGAAGTGTACGCTACGATGTCACCATACCTGGATTTGACAGAAAAGACAGATGGAGATTGGATATAGACACCTACGAAAAGTTAACAAGGATTAGCAGATCTCTATGAGCTTCCTCCATCATACTCACCCCACGGCTGTAACAGTGGCAGTTGTCCAGTAAAGACTCATAATGTAAACATCCATCACTCTGCTCATATTAGCATCTGCAAAGAGAGTACTGAACAACTGATATTGTCATTCATATTAATATGAGGGGTTAATCGATGGGCAGGTTGGGCTAAAGGTTGATTTAATACAATCAAGCAACTGTTACACAGCAGGACTGGTTTTTGTGACACAAATCATGCAATGACTTAGCTATACTTTGGAATACTTACTAATAGATTCAAGAGCACCGACAAGCCAGCTGTTAGCGTAACAATGCATGGGTGTGAAGTTGTGATGTTGGTAATCTTTGGTGGTGAGGAATTCAGGAGCGAAGTCATGGTGGCCCAGACAGGCCTCTTTGAACCAGGCACAAGTGGCACATTGCACAACTATCACAAGGACCATGAGGTACTTGAAGGAGGCCGCGATCATCCTGGAATGTGTCAGGTCTTGCTCTTGTTCCTCTGATGAAAAGATTAATTAAAACAGTACATAAATACATTGTATGCGCAAAACAGCCAACACCAATGAGCCAAAACCAAAGCAAATCAACATAAATCGCAAAATCAACCAAAGCACCGCTGGGCCGCTGGCGGTGTCAATGTTTATGTGAAATCTATCAAGGTCAGTATATAGGTATTGACTGCTTTGTATTTTGGACCAGTACTGACAGCCGTACCAAACTAATTGCAACCGTTTGCTCATTCATCTTGAATTTCTCCAAATCTTCCTGATCCACACTCCAAGCGACTCACAAATAAACTTTTAAATCACTCTCAGTTGTGTGACAACTTGTGTCAAGGAGCAGACATTTAGGTACTGTACAACTTGTACTTGACTGTCTGATCATCTACAGTCACATATTTGCCAGCAACTTCATCACGCAATTCTGCTTGGTCACAGACATGACTCACATGAGCATCAATAAAAATATAGCCCTATGAAATACATACGGAATATCATGATAGTCTTGTAGATGCGCACTGATCGATTGAGGTGATACAGAGCTGCCTGTCTCCAAATGCCATGGCCAGGGAACTTGATCGCCAGAAGTTCCAGAGGAAGCAAGCCACAGAGGTCATAAATAAATGAAGTCTTGAGACGATACTGCATGATGGAGTGTCTGTCATCTCGGATTGCTCCAGATTTTGGGTCCACATACGCCACAAAGAACATGACCACCATATCAACAAAGTTCACCACATCGGCAAAATAGCACATCATCCACAATGTTCCGGAGGTCGAGTCAAATGTTGGCAAGAAGAACCCAATGCAAACGCTGCAAGAGAATAGATAATGAAACATTAGCAAGTAACAGCACGAATCAGTCATTGCAAAGATTGTGAGTCCAAAAGAAATGTCTAACTCACTCTAGCAGTTTATCCACTGGTCTGGCAGTTAGTGCTAGTGCTGAATCAGTTGGAAAATCCATAATCGATTAAAATCGGGAACGCTGACCGATCAATATTTAAAAAAATAAATGTTTATTTTTCTTCACATGTAAAACTTCTTTTTTCTGTAAATTTCTCGGGGAAATTTATTTGACATGAACAGGGATTCTTCAGTCATGTTGTGTACTTGTTTTATTTGCTGATTACACAAAGTTCTCTTCATGGTTTGGTACTATCACAGATTAAAATTTATGAAATCGTGAAAAATAATACTGTTTCAACACAGACAGAAAGTAAATAATTTTTTGTTAAGTAGGGGAGACCGGGGCACGTTGGACCGTTTCTTTTGTTTTTTTGCTCTCAATCAAAAACTTTTCTAAATATTTGAAAAATATTTTTACTGACTGACTTCTGAACATCTACGATACCCTTATGCCAAACCAAATCGATCTACCTTCTATAGTAGTGGAGAAAAAAAAGTTGGTAAACTTTTTTTTAATGGTCCAATGTGCTCCGGACCCGGGGCACGTTGGACCGCCATATGTGGAGCACGCTGGACCACAGAATAAAAGTCCAGGAAAGTTGAAGGATGTAAACAAACACCACTTTTATTCTCATAGACACAACACAGAATGTGTCACGTTTCATTGCAGAATGGTTATATCGGAATATTTACCCGGATAATTTTAATAAGTCTTGTTTCAGCTAGAAGGACTGGCAGATTAGCCAACTGATATGATTTTACCCTCATATTGTACAGGAATGACTTAGGTACTCTATTAATGTTAAAAATTACACAGCTGGCATTTTGCCAATAATTTTTTGTCAGTCAATCCAGTTTACAATGGTCCAACGTGCCCCGCCATGCTGGTCCAACCTGCCCCATCCCAACCTCTTAAGAAAATGTGCATGCCTCGCTGACAAGGTTGAATGTGAACTCGGGAAACTTATACCAAACTTAACTCAAATGGTGATATTTCCAATTCATGAGACTTGTAGTCTTACTCTTACTCAGGAAATTTACTGGAATGAGGCCATGATGAAGATCAGATTGATTAATAAGCCAAAAACTCACTGCCTCAAAAAAATGTCTAAAGACTTTAATCTTAATTTTATACTAGCCCTGGCAACAGGAAACACTTCAGGTTAATTTTCCCTGCAGTGTCTGAACTGCTGACTGGGCTAGACAGCAGCTGCAGTGCACTGTAACCAATGGTCGAAATAAGGGGGGGTCAGGGGGGGTTTGACCCCCCCCCCAAATGCTCATGTGACGCCCTCAAATACTTTTTTCAAAAGGACCCAGAGGGGGTCCTCAAAAAACCCCCCCAAATACTGAAAGTGTTCTGAGAAGTGAGCATGAAGCAGCAAGTAAAGCCTAATCAGCCAACAAAAACCTCTTGTAATTTATATACATTACCAATAGGGTTTTCACAACTCATTTTCTGAGATAAAACATACCGTACTTGACGGTATTATCAGCACCTTAAGCAAAAGGAGGTCATGGAAGTACCAAAAGTAGGTAAAATGCCACCATACAAGCATTCTGGGAACTGGCATAACCATTTTACAAAATCCCACCAGACAACAGTCCCAGTATTCTAGTTCCAGTACCAGTGGGGACCTAAATGTAGATGCAGTTATTGGAGGGTATTATCAGCATAGTGAGGGTATCATCAGCACGTGGATGGTATTTTAAACAGTTTGGTGCTTAGTAGCATTGTTAAAAGTGCCAGATAGTGCAGCCAATGGACCCATTTTGGACAGAATCATTTTCTCACCTAGCGGGGCCATCTGTCACCCATTCCTTGTAACAGCACAACTCAGGCCATAGGTCTGATTGTGCTGCTAATACGATAGAAATGTGGAATTAATTCAAGTAAAACTGAATATTTGGTGTAATGTACTTGTGGGAATCTAATGCAGTTGTAAGGTGTAAGATACCAAAATGCTAATACTATTCCAATGCATTTGCCATATGTACTCAAATAAAGGACCCCCTCGAATAGAGGCCCCCCTCGAATAGAGGCCTGGGTAGGTGCTGATAATACCCTCCATTCTACTTTTACGGGTTCTTCAACCCCCCTCCCCCATTTGGACAGTGCAATGCGTAACGTCTCAAAAATGGGCCTAATGCCTTGAAAGGGATAGGACCTAATGTTTGGGACCCATTTCCAGAGCCCTACTTCCTGTTTCAGCAGACTGGGACGGTCAACACAACATAACGTCCTTTTATCTCGGGAGTTAAAAGTGACAATTTAAAAAGTGAGGTGTTATTTCTTGTGCAGAAACATGTCACCGAGGCCAGTTAGGCCCTTAGTTAGGTTGTAATGACTACCAAAATCTTATAAGAATTGCCTCATGAACATTAAGGAGTTTTGGCACAAAGACATGTGCGCTTGACTAAGCTGCAAACAAGCAAAAACTTCCAGGGGTGCTGATAATACCCCCTGCTGAAAATGCCCTCAAGTACGGTACCTTTAAAAAGCCCAGAGTTCATTTTTAGAGCATCTGAAAAAAACGGCTTCAGCAGCTTGGTGAAGTAGGCCTATGCGAAAAGGGAGATTTTCTCCCAATTGGGAGAATTCTCCCTATCGGGAGAAAAAAACTCTCCAGATAGGGAGAATTACTCAGAAATGTGCAAAGGGGAAGAGCATGTCAATTTTCGCACATTTCTGACACCAGGGGGTGATTTTTTGCAAAATTTTGACCCTACGTACATTACCGTACTTCCAGACAGATTCACCGTTAAATAAGGGTATATCATGTATGAAAACACAACAAAAAAGTTGAATAATTGGTTCTCGGCAATGAAATTGGAATCTGTGAGCAATTTAAACCATGTATGAAAGGTTTCCACACTGATAAGCTCGCACAATCAGCTGTATCGTAAGTACATAGCTGTAAAAAAAGGCCTCTGTTGCTGTTCCTGCTCACTGTCATGAAACCTCCATATCGAGAGAATTCTCCCTATCTGGAGAGTTTTTTTTTCTCCCAATAGGGAGAATTCTCCCGATTGGGAGAAACTCTCCCTTTTTGCATACTTCACCTACACTTTGTCTCATCTCATATGCGAACTAACGTTTGGCCTGATTCCTCAGCTTTGAGAAGTCCTACAATAGAAATACACACACCAACCTGTAGATTTGCCGTTTTGTAATCTGAATATCACATTTTCACAATGTTTTCGAATCGTTTTTTGCCGAATTTTGATCAATTTTTGCCGCAGCCGTCCATTTCCACTTGTTTACATTCTTGACGCAACTTGATTGACAGCCACAATTGGCATGACGTCACAAATACCACTGCAGTGCCACTTGCAATATAGTTCCAGATAGGATGGCACCAATGCCACTCCTCTGAGTGCATGCATTGCCACTATACAGGCCAGGCCCGTAGCCAGGGGGGCTGCAACGGGTGCGAACGCACCCCCCCCCCCCCACGGACGAAAATGGTCCCAAAAGGTCCACTATTTGGGTCCAAAATAGTCCCAGAATCAAGAGGATATACCTGACTTCATGTCAAGTAATTCAAATTGCAATTGAGTGTGTTTGATTTGCCCAGTTGGTCATAGACTTCACAGCCTTTCTGAATTGCAATCACACCTATGGATGAATTCCCCCAATCCTAATTGCAATTTATCCCTTTTTGGTCAATGCAGGGTAATGTGTTTAACTAAATAGCAATTAATAAGCATTCCAATTTTTTGCTTTGATTACTTTCAATAGATCAGTGGATGATTATCTTACATAGGGCTATACAGGGGAAGTGTACATATATGGGACCACCCACTTCAAGGCCCTAATTCTCATACAGGGTAGGCCTAATACCTGAGAGATGAATTATTTGACCGAAACAATCATGTAGGGCATACATGGGGCAGGCCAAGGTCTAAATGTGAGGCCAGATTGAGGTTAAAAAACACATTTTCTATATTTTGCATATAATGCAAAAATAAGTTTTGAACACTACGGCACTAGTCCACATGGAATTTATATTGGACCACCTGTTTCCTGATATTGGACAAGTGATCCAATATTGGGACTTCTGGTAGAGAGGGAGAAGGTAGAGAGGAGGGTGAACAAGAGGGAAGAGGCAGAGAGTGAAAGCAGAGAGGGATTCAAGTCCAATGTAAATATACGCAGTTCCAGTGTCTTTAAAATTGTCACGATATGTCTCATGTATGGAGGCTTCATACCGCTCTCAGACACCTGTCTGTTGGCTGAAATGGCTGTTGGGATTAAATCACTGACCAAAGGAAGTGCTTGTTACACTCTGGAACTATTCGGCACTTATATTGGACTTAAACTCATAGAGGGGAGGAAAGAGCCATTAAAGAACGCAAGAGCTACATTGCACATGTTTCAGGAAGGAGAGAAGAGCTGCAAAGAGTCAGAATGGGAGAAATCAGGGAGGAATGGTGCGGAGAGGGAGAAATCATACGGAAAAGAGGCAGAAAGACTGCAGGGAGGCAAGAGCAACCCAAGAAGCCAAAAACCACACTGTAGGAAGGAGACAAGAGCTGGGGAGGAGTCAGAATGGGTGATAGCAGGGAGGAAGGAGGAGAGGGGGATAGCGGAGAGGGAAGAGGCAGAGAGAGAAGAGGGAGGAGACAAGAGCAATCCAAAAAGCCAAAAGCTACCCTGTAGAAAAGAGAAAGCGGAGATGGAGAAAGCATAGAGGGAAGAGGCAGAGGGAGAGGAGAGGGAGGAGAGGGAGGAGACAATAGCAATCCAAAAAAGGTAGAGCTACCCTGTATGGAAAAGAGAGAAAAGAGAAAAGAACTAGGGAGGAGTCAGAATTGGGAGAAAACAGATAGGTAGGACTCCGAGTAGTGATGCACGGATAGTGAAAATAGCCGGATACCGGATACCGGATAATCCGGCCAGACTAACTGCCGGATACCGGATAGCAACCGGATAGTAGGAACCGGATAATAAACATACGAAAAAGGAGCTTTTCGGCATTCGCAGTTGATAATAAATTTTTTTTCTTTTAGCCAAAAGATACCATGTTCGGCAGCTGGACTTTTCCTCTAGTGCAATGTTTTTCATAATGTTCTGTGACGTAATAATTTGATTTTGGAGATGATTTAATCGTGTTTTGACTCTGTTTTAATAACATTCTTTAATTTATTATCGAAATATTATCCTTTCACTAAGTTTTGACCATGACAAATATCCTGTTCTGATATCCGGTTCAGATACCTAATTCTGCCGGATTAGTACATGGCCTTATGTCATTTAGCGGTATTTTTTGAAAAGCCTAACAATCTTGTACTTTTTGGAAACCTGAGGAGTTGTAGTAACATTTTTTGCTGGATGCCAATTTTTCCCATGGCAACCAAAACAGGAATTTGTTACCATAGCAACCAAGGTCAGTTTTTCTAAAAATTTAAGAATTTTCATATTTTATTAAAACCATGGCCCAGAACCAGAATCTAAGTATCAGGATTGATAAATGCACAAAATCGGATTTTTTTGGTCAAGTGACCTTTGACATCCAGGGTCATTGTCATGGTAACAAATGCGACCAAAGGTCAAAATTCAAGGTTTTTTAATCTCAGCTGAACTTTACGGACCTGGCATTGCCCAAGTTATCATCAATTTCAACAATCATTGGAGTCATTAGTGGAACCAGTATGTGTACTGTTTCTATACATATGCACATTACATTGGTGGCCATGGAAACCAGGTTAGAAGCAAAACTTCAAAGTCATGTCTGCTCAGTATTTTAAAAACGTCTAAATTGACTAATTGGGCAACTTTGATAACACCGATGTACTATTTTATCACACCTGGGGTTGAAATATTTTTTAAGTTTTGCATTTATTTATGTTTCAAAAATATTTTTTTGGCCTAAAGTTGGAATTGTCTCCTCCTGCTTCTTGTCTGTGGTTTCCATGGCAACCGTTTTTATATGTTGTGTTATTTTGGTAAAAATCTCCAAATTTCACCTTAAATGTGTATAAGAAACTGTCTGTTTTGTATGAAAAAATATTCTAGGATAAAAAGGGGTATATGTGATCACATGACCTCATCAATTAGAGATCCAGGTGATCTTGAAAGTGAGGCTCAAAGGTAAGAAATGTGTTATTACATTGACGTCAAAGTAAAAACATGACAAGTTATTGTCAGTAGGTCACCATCATTAGTTTGGTTGCAATGGCTGTTAATTTTATTTTCTAGATATATCAGTTTCCAGAATTTCTGATTTTCAAAAAATATTGGTTGCCTTGGTAACCAGACTGAATGCACTTGAGACAAATACAAGGATTTATTTTGCATAAACTAAAATTTACAAACATCATACTGGCAGATTCTAATCAATTTCATCAAAAATTTGTGTATAAATATGCTACAACAGTATGTCTACTCTTTCAATAGATGTACAATTCATTGGTAGCCATGGTAACCAGGTTATAGCCAGAACAACCAGGTGTAGTTTAATTGACAAATGTGACATATTGGGTTGCCTAAGATAAGATAATTCTCAAACTTTTCTGTCACTTATTTATGATATTCAGTTCTATTTTTCTTTTTTTAAATGTTGAGATTCTTCCAGTTCCTCACCATGGTAACCATGACAACAGTTTATATATTTTAGATAAAAATAAACAAATCTCAAAGTTTTACCAAAAAAGAAGCTGACAAGGGCCTGTACTTTAAATTAAAGAATTTATTGTCCAAGGAAAATTACCCATGCCATGATATCCGGTTGCCATGAATGTTACTTTATAAATCAGAGATAATGTTCAGTTTAAAAATGAGGCTCATAGTCACTGATATACAAAAGAAAATATTAAGACAATGATGCTAATTAAGAAAAGAGGGCAGGTGATGATTGTTACATTCGAAGAATTATGAGTACATTACTTATATTCAGCTGTTTGTGGCCATCAATGACCTCACAAAGGCCCTATTCATTGCATTGAAATGAGATGTCAATTTGTCATTGAGAAACTTGTGATTCAGTAGATTGCTTGTTCTGATATCATTGAGAGTATAGGATATAAACTGAGCCTCATGTACTGCATGTGAGTCACAGAGAATAACATTACATTGATAGGGATATCACCTGAAGAAGGTCGTCTGTTCTAGAATATTTGAGAAGAATGAGACTGTTCTTCTTACTTTTATTGTATATATAATTATATATCATCAGTGTTGTATTTTTTATTCACAACAATGTACTGGGTAATTGGTTGCCAATGCCATGGTATGCATTTGAGAGGCACAATTGGTCTATTAAGAAATGGATTGATTGACTGATCTGGCACATTTTTAATACAACTTACAAAAATCAGTTCAAATTAAACAAGTTTTTTTTTTTGGGCTAAAATTCTTTTTCAGGAAAATTAAAAATATAAAACAATTTCTATAACTGGTGAATATGTGTAATTTCTTGGTGAAGTTGAGCACTTGGGAAACATGAAAATCTGGTTAATGGTAATTTTTAGTTTGCTGGTTAAAAAAATTGGGGGTGCCATGTTGTCACTGTTCTGTTCCAACTTTTTAAGGACTCCAAATTTGTCGAATTAAGACACTCTGAATGCCATGTCTATGAAGAAATTTGATGTCAAAACTAAATCTAACAATCTTCAATTAGCTCAAAAAATCATAAAACACTGCTGCTATAGTGCTCCAGTAGCATACACAAGACTCATAATATCCAATAATGCCGGTTACTAGCTGAAAGTTTCAGTGAACAGTGGCTTTATTTATTGTGACAGGAAATGTGTCAATATTTGGGGGGGAAAGTGTCTCCTTCATAACATTAATGTATGCATTGTATAGTCCTATCATGAATATTTTTCTATTCCTTTTTTAACAACAGCAAAGTACAAATAGCATTGGCAATGAGGTAAGTTCGCATTAAGCATACATTATAGTAATGTATTGAATTGACAGGTATGTCTTGACCGTTTCTTATATCAATTATTTTTAAAATCCTTACACTTTCTGGAAGGCTGTGCCACAGCAATGATGCTGGTTTTAAAAATGCTCTGTTCTTTACCCTACTTTCCTTACTGCCTTTTGATCTTTTTTTTTTGGTTTGGTATTCATGAGTTCATTCATCATTTTGAGGTACTGATGTGCTAGACCATTCACAGCTTTCCAAATAGCAGTCATGAGTTTGAATTGGGATACTTCTTTCCTTGTCCACAAATTTGACCTCTTTTTTAGTCCTTCAGTCAGTCGAACAGCTGAGTTTTGGGAAGGCTGCTGGTCTAAGTTTTGGGCAACTTTGAGTTTGTCTGTCAATACGAGGGGTTTTCCATAAGTTCTGTCCAACTAGTCATAACTTTTGCTAGATTTGATGTAGAAACATGATATTTGGGTCAGATAATACTGAAGTCATTCTGAAATAACACCCGAAATATCAGATAATATAGATAAAAATGAATGCTTAATCTGTTGCCATGAAAACCAGAAGTCATGAAATGCGGCCCAGATTTTGTAGTGCTCACTTAAAAAGAATAGAATACCTGCTTACATAACTGTGTTTTGACTAATTGAATTAAGGTATATTCATAATTTCTTTCATGAAATACAATCAGTTATTTGTATAATCATTAATAACAATGGAAACTGGTATTATCGTCACATCTCAGTTACTTTACTATCAACTGTGCAGTTTCTAATTGTTTTACGAGATGAGCAATTTTTTGGTTATGGATGACACCATATATACCAGTTATATTTCTTCCAATGTAATTGGATAAAAACTACCAGAGAGAGTAAGAACCTTCTATCATGCATACAAGGAAGACAGTATGAGTGACAAAACCAAATAAAGATTGTACAACCTTTTTCTGAATGTAGAAAACACACATTGGAAGACCTAAGACAAGAAGACTGGACAATGCCAAAAAAGACATCAACATGAAGACTGAGGTATAGACATGGTTAGAACGTATGAGAAAAAGTATTTACAGGGTTGCAGTCATTAGTTTAGGAAGCAGTGAAATGGCTAGGTATATTTTGAATATATTCTGTTCTATATCTCTTGTAATAATTACATATTTGACAAGATATATCAAGTATGTGTCTGTTAACAAGATCTCGGTCGCATTTCATGACTTTTGGTTTCCATAGCAACAAATCAACAATTTATTTTTACTTCTATGATCTGATTTTTTGGGGATCAATTGCAAATTACCTCAATATCAACTGACCCTAATATGATTTTTCTGCAGATAATCCAGTGAAAGTTATGACAGGTTGGACAGAATTTATGGAAAACCCATTGTAAAGCACAAAAAGTCTCCGAAACACCAACAGTGATCTCAATATGAGGACAATGAGGCATTGACTTTTTAAGGGATATATAAAGTTAGAGGAAAAGTACTAAGTGGCAAGTTTATTATTTTAAGAATTTGTGAAATGTTAGGGATTATTTTTAATACATTTCTTGTCCTGTATCCCTGGTAAAAAATGAGTTTTTGACAAGATATAATGAATCTTGTGCATCTAAAAGTGCCCTGGGCCGCATTTCACGACTTTTGGTTTCCATGGTAACAAATAAACCATTTATTTTTATTTCTATGATCTGATTTTTTGGGGATCATTTGGAAATTACTTCAACATTATTTGACCCAAATATCATGCTCCTGTATTAAATATTGCAAAAGTTATGGCAAGTTGGACAGAACTTATGGAAAACCCCTCGTAGATTGAAAGAACCCTTGAAAAACCCTTGGTGAGACAGTCCATTGCTGTCAGGCCAAACCATTACTGGTATGTTTCATTTTGAGTCAGATTACATTGCTGTAGTAAAGGTGAGGGGTGATTCTCACATTGAACGCTGTTTTGATTGACTTCTTGTTCAGTAACTTCCAACTAGTGATCTTGATTAAATGCTATATTGTCTTGATGATAACAGACTTGCTTAATCCTAAAGAAACAGTTGGAAATTGATGAAAATTAGGAGTACAATACTTATCTTTTCAAAACAGATATAATTATACACTTTTGGTTGATGACCCTCCTTTTTATTACAGCAGTCGGACAACACAATCTACATGTCAGATTTGACCTTCTCTGCCTTGATACCATGATAATGTACCATAAATGTAAAAAAGATTTTTTTTTGAAGAATGAAACGAGAACATTTCTTTAACCCAACCGATCAGCCTCCCAAATGTTAGGTCTGGAAACAAGGCTCATGAAACACTTTTCTTTTTTACTGTTTAAGGCAGCAAACTTCAGCATTGGGCTTTATGAGCCGCATTCTAAAAGAAACAATTTTATATCAAGACTTAGGCTACATCATATTGGAGAAATTCGATTGGTAAATTTCAATGAAAAAGAACCATGCCCACTGTTATCGGGAAGAAGGCTACACTGTGCTGCACACATAGTTGTTTCTCAATAAAGTAGGATAGATACTGGGCAGTGCTCTACTATTTTACACACATTTGTGACATCCATAGAATGGTTGAAGTCACCTCATGGTAATTTCGGAAAACAATTTTCTCAGTAAGAAAGGAAATAATTTAATTCACTGTTCAGCTTAAAAAAGTTGTTTGACCCTAAAAACACAGAAATAGTGGCAGAATATTTCACTAGGGCAGAATAATGATTCTTGGTCTTTTATTTCCTCTTATTTGTCTCTCATATGCATTCGGTCTGGTTACCATGGCAACAAATATTTCAATAATTAAATAATATGGAAACTGATATATCTACAAAATAGAATTAACAGCCATTGCTACCAAAATAATGATGGTGACCTACGGGCAAAAACTTGTTATTTTATTATTTAGCCGCCAATGTAACAATGCATTTCTTATCTTTGAACCTCACTTTCAAAATGACCTAGATCTCTAACTGTTGTGGTCATGTGATCACATATACCCCTTTTTATCCAAGAATATTTTTTCATATGAAAAAGACAATTTCTTATATATATTTGAGGTGAAATTTGGAGGTTTTTACCAAAATAACACAACATATAAAAACGGTTGCCATGGCAACCACAGACAAGAAGCAGGATGTAACAATTCCAACTTTAGGCCAAAAAAATATTTTTGAAACATAAATAAATGCAAAACTTTAAAAATATCTCACCCTAGGTTTGATAAAATAGTACATTGGTGATATCAAAGTTGCCCAATTAGCAAATTTAGACGTTACTGAGCATACATGACTTAGAAGTTTTGCTTCTAACCTGGTTTCCATGGCCACCAATGTAATGTGCATATGTATAGAAACAGTACACATACTGGTTCCACTAATGACTCCACTGATTGTTAAATTTGATGATAACTTGGGCAATGCCAGGTCCGTAAAATTCAGCTGAGATTAAAAAACCTTTAATTTTGACATTTGCTCACATTTGTTACCATGACAACGACCCTTGACCTCATAGGTCACCTGACCATAAAAAGTCCCTTTCAAGGAAGTATCAACCCTGATATTCTGATATTGGCCGTTGACAATAATTATCTTGAAATATGAAGATTTGTCAATTTTTTTAAAAATTGACCTTGGTTGCTATGGCAACAGATTTCACCTTTGGTAACCATGGAAAAAATTGGCATCCACCAAAAAAAGATAGCACAACACTCAAGGATTCCGAAAAGTATAGCATTGTTGTACATTTAAAAAAATACCGCTTCCCCCCTTTTTTTGTACCATAAGGCTGTGTACTAGATACCGGATATCCTGCAAATTTCAATATCCGGCCGGATACCGGATACTGTGCCGGATATCCGTGCATCCCTAGGTAGGAGGCAGAGAGGGACTAAGCAGCGAAGTAGGAGGCAGAGAGGGACTAAGCAGCGAAGTTGGAGGCAGAGAGGGACTAAGTAGAGAAGTAGGAGGCAGAGAGGGACTAAGCAGAGAAGTAGGCAGCAGAGAGGGACTAAGCAGAGAAGTAGGCAGCAGAGAGGGACTAAGCAGAGAAGTAGGAGGCAGAGAGAGACTAAGCAGAGAAGTAGGCAGCAGAGAGGGACTAAGCAGAGAAGTAGGAGGCAGAGAGGGACTAAGCAGAGAAGTAGGAGGCAGAGAGGGACTAAGCAGAGAAGTAGGAGGCAGAGAGGGACTAAGCAGAGAAGTAGGAGGCAGAGAGGGACTAAGCAGAGAAGTAGGAGGCAGAGAGGGACTAAGCAGAGAAGTAGGAGGCAGAGAGGGACTAAGCAGAGAAGTAGGAGGCAGAGAGGGACTAAGCAGAGAAGTAGGCAGCAGAGAGAGACTAAGCAGAGAAGTAGGCAGCAGAGAGGGACTAAGTAGAGAAGTAGGAGGCAGAGAGGGACTAAGCAGAGAAGTAGGCAGCAGAGAGGGACTAAGCATAGAATTAGGAGGCAGAGAGGGACTAAGCGGGGTAGGAGGAGGCATAGATAGAGAAACCATAAAGGGAAGAGGCAGTGCAAGGAAAGAGGATGGAGAAGACAATTCAGGAAGCCAATAGCTACACTAATTCAGGAAGCCAATAGCTACACTGTAGGAAGGAGACATTAGCCGGGGGTGGAGTCGGAGAATGGGAGAAAGCAGAGAGGGAGGAGGCAGAGATTGAGAAAGCATAGTGGAAGGATAGTGGAATGAGGCAGATAAGGCAGAAGAGATTGAGTAGGATAGAGCAATCGGAGGAGCAAAGAACTACATTGTAGGAAGGATACAAGAGCTGGAGCATGGCAGAAAATGCTAATAAGCTAGTGCAGAGAGGGAAGAGGTGACATGGCACCTAGAGGAGGCAGAATCAAGGGAGGAGACAATTAAGACGGAGAATGAAGAGTGGAATAAGTTATAAGCTGGCTGCAGAGATAGGGAGGAAGCACACACCAGAAGTAGCTATCAGGAGGAGGCATTTGCTTAGAGCTGGCAAGAAGGAGGTATAGAGACCGAATATGCTGTATCATGTATATGTTGGTCCAATGGTCCTGGATCATGTTTTGCATTTTATGATGGAAATAGTACTCCTCATTGTCCAGAATTCTTCTCCAGGCAGCTATCTGGTGCCATCGGCTTGCTACTTTTGGGTGTCCCAATACCCAATGCCTCACTGTGCCTCCCTCCTGATAACTTATTAGTAACGGCCTTCATAATGTTAAGATATATTATAACGATTCTGCACCTTTTATTTCTCAATCCATGCATAACAGAAGACCTAATTTTCTTGCTTGAAAATAATAAATCCCATTGAGGGATTTCTTGTCTGAATTAGTGCAAATGAAGTTTGGCCAAAGGATAAAATTGATCAACCCTGCCATGATCAGAAAGGCTAAGAATGCACCATTAGACCTCTCCAGAATTAGACTTTTTTGAATTTTAATGCCTGTCTGTAACTTTTCCCATGCTTTTGGACATGAGAAAGCCAAATATGTCAACCATTTTGGTCTGAGATGATGGGAAGCATTGCCGCATGGGCCCTGAAGTTTTATCAAATTTTATGTTAAAAATTTGTCAAAATCGCCCCCTTTTTAGATACATTTTTGACCATATCTTTTTACCTAATAAAGATAGAGCCACACAAATGGTACCAAATGGAAGCTGCTGAAGTGGGCTATTTCATACAGTAACATTCATGTTCACTTTACATAATTTTGAGGTTTTAAAAAGCCAAAATATGCTAAAATCATGAAAAAACGCCTCACCCATTGGCATGCTTTGGCCATAAATATACATAGAATTTCACAAACTCAGCTAAGACCAGGTTTTATGTTATATCTGGTCTTTTGTATATTTTCTACATCGTATTACAGCCATTCTGTCACTGAATTTGGGTATTGTCAGACCAGGTCTAATGCTTTCACTGGTCTATACACCCTGTTGGTTATGCAAACTGATGCTTTTTTTCCATGGCTAATAGCTAAGAGCACATAAGGTATTGACTGGCAACCTAAAATTAAATTATGTATATTAGTATTGAGTTTTAAAACTGTTGATGTCTACCATATGTATCATTACCAATCCATATGTAATGAACTGAATTTAAATAAAAAATTGTATTGTGCATCTTGTAACATCAAACAGAAGAATAAGAACTCTTATTAAAATAAAAGATCAGAACTATCTGATACACAATACCATTACACTTGAAGAAGTGAAAGGTTGTTCAAACATGTTCATTGAGTGCCCATGCATGATAGATACAAAGATAACGAATAAAATCATCTAATTCATGTAGATAAAACTGTCCTGTGAAAAACTTGCAAACCTGGTAAAGTGACAGACCCCAACAAGTTTGCCGCCAGCTGGTTATGTTCGTTTTAGTACTCAGCTGGAAGGAGATCAGAGTGTGTATGACATTGCATATATGCACAATCATTTGCAATATAAAACCGTCATCAAAAGAATTGAGTAAATTAATGTCTAATAACTGAAAATGAGTGCTCCTTTCATGCAAACAACTGACCGTATCATCCACTGCTCGGGCAGACCGAAGAACCAAGTCATATACATGTAGGCTATGTGATGCCTCCTGTGTGTTCACAGTGTGAACTTCACACTGTACACCAGTATTGATTCACCATTACAAAAAAGCCAGTTATTCCTCAACTTGAATTGGTTATTCCAAACTTGAATTGGTTGCAAAACACTAACAGTCTGTAAATTATGTGTTATGCAAAAACTTTTCACTGTGAAAAATACACTCTATGACTCATGGTGGCCAATCATAATGTCCTCATTGTATTAGTTAGACACCGATTTGGAGGGTTCTAACATGCATTTTTGTCAGTTAGATCCCGACCGGAGGGAGGGATCTAACTGACAAAAATGCATGTTAGGGCCCGACAAAGAGGTGTCTAACTGACTTAGACATCATATGCTTCTTCTATTGTGTTTTAACTTATAATTTTAGCAAAATAAACAATAATCGGATGTTTGTTTGCTGTTGTAAACAGAGTTAATCCTTAGCAGGGCGCTAACATGCAATATTGTCAGTTAGATACCGGTTTTTCGAATGGTATAAGTATCTTGGTGATGTCTAAATTCATTTAACATTGGGAACCATGGAGGCTGTTAGTCGTGATCAAGAGAAGACCATTTGATTTGTCATAGTAATAGTTAGAACCCGACAATGTGATGTCTAACTGACTTAAGACATCCTACTCCTCTTCTATTATAATTATGAACTTATAATTTTCACAAATAAACAATCTGATTGTTTGTTTGCTCTTGTTCACAGTGTTAATCCTTAGCAGGACGCCAACAGGCACAATTTCCAATGGCATAAGTATCTTGGTGATGTCTAAACTGAGTTGGACTAAAAATCAGATGAATAATCTTTTCGTTTGACTGTCAACCAACAATACAAGCAGTATTAGTCTCCTTAAACTAAATTAACATTGAAAGTATTGGGTATGATCATGATAAATCATCAGTATGACGACTCACTGAGTGATATTTTTACATTGCAACAGCCCACTCTTTTTGCATAAACAAATTGCTGACTGTAATAGCTCTAACATCAATGTCTGCTTTTCTTGCGAATGCTGTCAACATTCTGAGACAGACAGCAACACAATTAACTCAAAACTAATACACATTTACTTTTGGGTTGCCAATCCTTGTTATGGACCTGTGAACCTTTTTACCATGGAAAAATTCATTTTTGAGCTGAAGTGTATCTATCTGAAAATGTCGGCATGACACATTAAAGATCTTAATTTCTTCTTTATTTCACAGCTGTAGTCATAAATTGAATCCTGACAATCTTGCATCATGTGCATGTCTGTAAACCAAACATGAAATAGCAAGTCTGTTCAACAGATTTGCATCATACCAAGTCAAGTCTTGTGTGGGGAGAATGACAGATTTGGTTCAGCAACATTCTCATAGTCATACGCCCACCAACAGTGTGTAGACAGCGTAAGGCTTAGACCTGGTCTATCAATACCAAATTTCAGTGACAGAATGGCAACACCATGCAGTAGGAAATGTGCTGAAGACCAGGTTTAACATAAAACCTGGTTTAAGTTGAGTTGTTGATATTTTATGTCTATTTATGGCCTTAGCATGCTTAATAATAAACATTTTTTAATGATTTTAGCATATTTTGGCTTTTTAAAGCCTAAACAATTATATCAAGTGATATTAATGTTACTGTATGAAATAGCCCACTTCAGCAGCTTCCATTTGGTACCATTTTTGTGGTTCTATCTTAATTAGGTAAAAAGATATGGTCAAAAATGTGCCTAAAAAGGGTGTGATTTTGACAGATTTTGAACATAAAATATGATAAAACTTCAGGGCCAATGCGGCAATGCTTCCCATCATCTTAGACAAAAATGGTTGACATATTTGGCTTTCCCATGTCCAAAAGCATGGGAAAAGTTACAGACAGGCATTGAAATGCAAAAAAGTCTAATTCTGGAGAGGTCTAATGCACCATTGTCATAACTTTCTCCGAAATTTTCCTGGGGGGGCATGCCCCCAGACCCCCTAGCCTGGCTTCGCACCTTCGGTGCTCGCGAAGAAGAGTCCACTTTTCCCTTAAAGGCACCCCCCCACAATAATTCCTGGCTACAGGCCTGCAGCCCGGGGCCTGCAGGCAGTTGAAGTGCTGCTAAATTACAGTTCGCATGCTACATGAGCAGGTCGAAGCGCTCCCGCAGATCGAAGTACGTACCTCGAACGAAGTATGTCCCTCGATCGAAGTATGCATAGAGAAAAATGAGGCAGTTCAGCAAACAGCTTCTATTTAGAATTGACTTGCTTGCCTGTGAATTCCTGCTGGATGCATTGACAGATAACAATATCTGGAATTGATTTCAAGCTGAATAACCTGTGGAAAACATCCCAACATTATTTCCAGAGCCTCCAAAGATGAATGTCGGAAATTTTGATGCAAACAAACAGCGATTTTAGGCAATTGAAGACATTGCCAGTCATTTTGACACATGGGATTGGTGGAAAAACATCTCAAGAAAGTGCACGAGCAATATAATCACGATTCTATGTGGGCTAATCAAGCTATTGGCATTTGAAGTCAGTCAGTGTGAAAGCATACTTTGTTTTAAGTATGGCCATACTTCGAAGGAAGGATGCCCAATTCCCGCTCATAAACAAGGATGATGTCATCAGATTTGAGTCTATACTTCGAACGAAGTATGGCCATCCTTCAAACGAAGTATGCATTGATGTTGCTTCCTTAAATACAATTTGCATGGAAATGCCCACATGGAATAGCAAAAATTAGTTGCTCACCTGCTAAACAGATATATTTCCTCCAAATCCGTGCAGTAATTCACATGGGCAGTGCTTTAGATAATCCTTTTTGTTCAGTGCCAAATTTTAGTCCTGCTGAATTTCAATGAATAAAACATTTACGGGGGCAAATTTCTTGTCCGTGTGACACTAATGACAACATTCTTGACCTAGAAAAAGTTGGTGCCAGTGGCAAAGGCCTTGTCATGGAGAAAACCTTATTTTCGTCTGGAGCCTTCTGAAATTGAATCATACTTCAATCGAAGTACAGGCATACTTCAAAGAAGGTACATACTTCGTTTTAAGTACGTACTTCGATCTGCGGGTGCGATTCGACCTGATGAGACACACTGTAGCTGTTCAGGGCACCTCTGGCGGCCCGCTGGCAGCCCGCAGACTCCCAGCTACAAGGCCTTCAACCCTTTCAGTCTTGCAACTGAAAGACCCCCCCCCCCCCAATTAACATGGCCTATTTAGGCTATTTCTCTGCTGTAACTTACCTGACCAAATAAACGAACGCAACAAAGTGCTGCCAGACCATGTAATATTCATTTTTTGGCTGAATGACTAATTGTCCTTCCCTGCTCTCCACTTCAGGTAACAAATCAGTCTCCTTTTTGGGAGGTACTTGAGTCATTTTGACCTGTTATTTGACTTATTTCAGCGAATATTCAAGCTAGCCTTCATCCATCGCCATCATCGTCTTCCATTCCCAGGGAAAATTGCGACGTCATCATTGTCACGTGATTCATGAGGTAGGTCAATTACTACCTCCAATTCAGGAGAGTTCTGTCTGCTGGCTATAAATAGGTGGCATGACAGCAAACCCTCACTGGCCTCAGCATAGGACATTCAGTTCTTAAGAAAAAAAAAAAAATGCTTAATGTTTAATTATTATGTTGAACGTGTGAAATTTTCCTAAAAGAGCCATAATTTAGGCACGTTATGTGGGGCTGTAGCCTGCAGGGGGACAAGTGCCCCCCCCCTATAGAATGTGGCCAAAAAGGGTTTGATTTTGATTTATTTATTCAAAAGAACAACATGTGAACAATACAAAAACAATGGGAGTTTACTTACAGCGTAACTCCCCCTAACTAGCAGAATTAAAACATTTAAATTAGTTATAAAATTCTTGATTGAAACTGAATTAATAGTTCTTTCATCTAAATTATTTATTTACAATTGTGAATGCTCCAAAAATATTTTCTTTTATCAGTACGGCTATAAAACACATACAGTAACAGCAATTATGACCTCTACTTCTATGTACAAATTTATAAACTTCTTCCCTATCATTTATATTGAGATTTGTATGACAATTAATAACTTTGTAAAACAGTATGAAATCAGAAGTTTTTCTTCCAATGAATCTAATTTCAAAACAGGTTCAACCATTACATACGAAAAATTTTAATTTTCCGGGGTTTTCTGGGGCGTGCATGCCACCGGATTCCCCTAAGATTTAACCTAGCCTACGGCCCTGTGATACTGCATGAGGGGGTGATCTTTTAATTTCCAGGGGGGCTTGGAGTTAATTCCAAGCGTGCGAAGTCCCCGAATATTCATTCCTAAATCAAGCATTGCCTTCTCAAGAAAAACCCCCACCAGAAATTATTTATTTCAAGACAGCCCAGAAAGAATTTATTTATTTCACCAAAACTGCACAAGAAATTATTTATTTAAAAAAACTCCACCCCCCCCCCCCCGCCTGGAAGAAAATGGTGGCCCCCTAAATCTTCCTCAAGTCTACAAATATGACATGTACATATACTGAAAAATATAATATAGTCAAAGCCAAAAAATATTTATTTTTCAGTGGTTGCCTTAACAATGAATCAAAAAAGAAACACAAGCCAAGCTGTGAGGCTTTCACAGAAAATAAAATAATTTGTTCCTTCTGGGTTTTGTTTTTTAAGTCCGAATTTTTTTGTACTCCGCTGAAATCTCACATAGCTTATATCTCTTTTTACACATGTATGTAATAGGCCTAATAATTTTTCAACTAGAATGCAAAAATAAAATTTGCAAATCTTGGTGCTGATAGTCAACTTGACTCCATCACAATGCCATTGAAGATGTCATCCCTGTAGGCCTATTGATGATTTTGCTGCAAAAGATTCAAGAATTACACTAATTAGTTGCAACCACACCAAGCTTACCAGCAGGAAAGGAGCTTTGATTGCTGTTGTGAAAGCATAATATATTTTTAGTGGTGTAACCAATAACCATTGTGTCATCACATTTGCATGGCTTCACAAATATTGCACTGACACAGGATCCAGCTGCTGACTTAAAGGAATTTAACAGAAACGGACTGTTTTATATTGCAGCTATGTCCACCAGAAGGAAGAAAATGCAGGACATTAAAAAAGATGTCTAATTTTACCAGTTTCTGTCAATTTCTAATAATAGCATAAATGGTCAGTAGTGAGCACCTCACTCCAAAGAGCAGAAACCATTCCATCGAATGAGCATGAAAGAAAGAACGAATTGGAACACATTTGAACTTGGATCATCAAGATGCCCAGAAAGACCTCAAAGGACCAGTAGAGAGAGGAACAAGTTATCACGGTTTCCTCTCCCGTATATCCATGACCTCTCAGAAATTTTCCAGAAAATCTTCAGAGCACAATATTCCAACTGAATATACCACAAACCAGTCAACACCTTATGCAACCAGCTAGTTAGACCCACGGGAGATGCAAACAAGACTACATCAGTGAAACTGGACGCAACCTTGGGACCAGACTAAAGGAACACACCATCAGAAAAGGCACCAACTCGGAAGTGAAAGACCATCTAGAATCCACAGGCCAATGTACCATAAAAATGATAAAAGAAGTCAAAGTCTTTGGAAAGAGGAACACTGGTACCGCAGGAAAGTTACAGACTTGATGATAGAAGACAGAAACCTTCATTGAACAGAGACCGCAGCTTTGGAGCTTCCGCCCGTATACTCTACACTCTTGTCACACGACTCTCGTGAGTCATGCGATGGCTCACCCTCTTCCCCGGGCCCCCTTCACAACCAGACCACTGACGAAGCTGTTGAGACACAGCAAAAATTATGGACATTTTTTTTACTATTCTTCAGAAGATAAATTCATCGTTCTAATTTTCTAATATTATCTGACTATCAAATAATTTACAATTAACCTAAATTATCAGAACTCTGACAAAAAATAAAAACCTTCGCCTTTCTCACAACCTTTATTTTTCCATAAAGCTTTAACATTATTTTCAAACACCAAATTCAAATCAATAAACATACGAATAGGCCTACAGTAACAAAACTAGGAATTACATAATATTACAGAATGTTTGAATAAATTCTTGTCATAATTTTTTTAAGGCAGCCAATATAAAAAGTTGCCGAAAAGCTTTCTTCATGCCACATTCATGTGGCATAAAATCAGCTACTTGGTAACTAAAGTAACAGTGAAGTATATAAAACACATCAGCAATTTAGCACCTTAATAGCACCTGAGTTTTCAGATCAACAATTCTTCATTCAGATTCAAATAAATTCTGAAACGTTCATAGCATAATGAACATTCAATGACAAAGGCAGTTCGTTAAACAATTTCAATTAGATACTCAGTGTATCAAATAATCAAATGATTTGAGTAGACATATAAAGAGGAACAGAGACAGAGATAAATGTATTTACCAGCTTACGCAACGTCTCGAGAAATGGTTAAGTACAAAGTAAATCACAAACGAACTTATCTCAGGTTCATTTATAATCAAAATGACCATAGGATAATTCAATATAATGAAGACATCAAGCTGTGCTAATGACCAGCATTCAATATATACAAACTAGAGAACTACTGTATCAACATAACATAGAATTTCTTTAAGAAAATTACTTCATATTCATAATCATGAACATCGCAATTTCTAACAAATACACTATTGAATTCACGTATGAAAACACAATTGGTAAATGAGGACCATGATAAACAATGTTGTGAACATAAGGCCACACATAATTGATCTTTAGCTTCTCGGATTCGTCTCAAGGCACTATTTCTAGGGTCGGTCTGTAGGACAAAAAAAAAAAAGGTGAAAAAAAAAATTTTATAATGTCAAAAAAACAAATTTTTTTTTTCCATCGACAGGTAATCTATTGTGTCGGCGACTCGGCGGGTCCGCGAAGCTAAGAATCAATTATGTGTGGCCTAATCAGATAGGCCTCTGTCAAATTTGAAAGTCAGCTTGAAGATGTTAATTTTCTTAAAAATCACATTCAAAATCACACGGCAATCAGTGGGAATATGGTAGGAATGCATGTGGTAATCCATTTGTAGCATCACAATATCAAGATAGCAAGAGTCTGTCACTCTGTGATGATCCTCAGAAATATCAGCGGATCACAGAAGCCATTTTGTTTCTTCTTCTTTGTGTTTTCTGGTGGCGAGGTGGTATTTCAGTTCTCTTGGATGTTTCAAGTACACTCTGCACAACTGGCACTCGATTTCTTCCTTCAAAGCCGACCTGGTAGAAGAAAAGCCATAAATCAACATAAAATATCAAGAATATACCATAAACCTGTGTTAAATGCCCAAAATATTGCGATATCTAGACAGATTATTTATTAGGGTTGGGTATTGCCTAGGTTTGTGGGATCCAATACTTATCATGATACTACCCCTGGAATTCAATACCTTCAGGATACTTATCATGTGAGCACCATGCAATTCAATAAAGTATCACGATACTGACTCGCGTTACAATACTTATCCCTATACTTTAGGTCATGTCAGTCCCAGTCTTTGATAGTGCAGGTTTGCTGCTGTGAACCTTATGTTTGGTGGGAAAACAACTTTTACACCAGGTGGCTACCATGTCGGTTGTATCGCGATTTCATTGTGGCGATTACAAAAAATCGTGAAATGTGACGATGTTGACATTGCTCGTTTTTTGACTATGCCAAAAGCTCACAATACTTGTATCGCTTCCAAGATGACGACGATACATCGATGCATCGATGCATCGAACCCAACCCTATTATATACATACTATAACGTCTAATAAGATATGACAATTGTCATCCATAACATTGTTGATTGATGACCAGTAAAACTTAACGTTCACTAAAATTAATTTCATAAGTCCACAATTGACAGACTGGACTTAGTAAGGTTCTTCCAAGCATCAGGAGACTATTAAGTATGTATTCCCAAAAGAAAGTTCTATATATTTTACTTACAAGGAAGCCTTTTCGTGCAGTTCTTGGATGTGTCTTCTGAATTTGATTTTCCTGGCGACATGTCTCTGTTTCTCGTTTTCTTCTTCTTCGGGGTTTTTCTGCCTCAGATTGACGGCTGCATGGAGATTCAACAACTGGCCCCGCTCCATGTCAGTGGAGGTGGCCATGGCCGAGTCAACTTTCGGTCGAAGGAGATCCTTTTCCTCCCACTAGAGTAGAAATTGAATATTTGTTTATTACAAGTTGTACTAATTACTCAAATCAAGAGGTTAAGTAGTAATTAACAATATCTTGGAGTAAGTATTCTACAGCTTGGAGGATCAAATAATCATCCATATACTTGGCTCAAAGCCCCATGGGTAGAATTACTCATTTGCAAGCCATTAGAATTTAGAAAACTCCTGGGTTCACATCCCAGCCCAAGTGCTCTTTTTACAGAACCAAGTTGAAGGCTTGAAAGAGATATTGGACTGAAGATATTAGAATAAGTCGATCGGATTACACAATCAAAGGTCAATAGCATTATTTAGTGCAAAGTTTTGTGCAAAAGTATCTTAAGTCCCTCAATTTGACTTCACCTCCAGTCCTCCACCCATAATTACATTACAACACAATCATCATATGGAGCAATTCTCAACAGCGTCTCAAAAGTGTCTCACCAAATTCCACATCATTGGTTTCCTGAAGTCAACTGGACTGACGGCTTTCCTCCTCCTTGTTATGAGACTGAAAATCAAAATAAGTCATGAATCGGTGATAGGCTTAAGTTCATATAATATGGAAATTTACCAAATCCGGGAAACTATTTTTTTACATTATAACTTCTCATTGAAAGTACTCACTCTATTACTCTTGAACGAGCCTTCTGCTGCAGTCGTAGCACAGCATCAGGGGCCCACTGAGCCTCTTTTTCATCTCCTCCAATGGTGACATTGATGGCCATCCTCACCAAGTTGATCTGAGAAGAAAAGAAACTAATTAAGAGTATTCAATTTGCACGCCCATAAATATGTCAAAATACTTTAAAATCAACTTTCCTGGTACTATAGAGATTAGAGAATCCATCAGATGCCAGTGGGAACGAATTAGCTACGACTAAAATAAGGGTTCAGTTTCTCAGACTTATTGTTGAAACTGCACTGCTGCTTATATTTCGAAACATTCAATGTACGCACCAGCTGGAGGTCATTGTTGTCCATTTCCACATCAAACACAAGTTCCATATCATGCTCCGGTAGCGCAGAAGCACCTGTTTCTGGGTTCCAGCCCAAGCCACAGATGGCGCCAGTGTATTTCGTAACAGCTTTGTCAGTCCTGAAACAGATACATAATTTAAAATTTCAAACACACGAAGTGCAGCAACCTCACATAAGTAATTTTAAGTTTATTGAGCTGTTGCACAACAGGTGAACGAGAACACAAGGCTGTTCTAAATTCAGGACTGCAGGTTCAGAGGAAGCCTATTGATATTGATTAACAATTTTACACAATTACTCGTGTCTTCATTAGAAATACTGTGACAACAACTAATAATAAAATTTCTCAGTAGTCAAACATACTGAACCTGTCATGGTGGCCCGAAGTAGAGCTTAAATACCATCATGGTGTCTGCAGCTTTTTTTAAACAAAATTCCAGGCTATTCCAGACCAAGATTCCCCAAATTCCAGCAAATTTGTTGATGAACAGACCAATTAACGACACAACAAACACACTTTTTCTGAACATGACGTTTGTACTTTTGTCACAATCGTTGCTAAAAATTGCCAAACATTCATTATTTCAATATTAACTAAATTTCAGGCTTTTCCAGGCCTTTTTGCTCAAAATGCTGGTTTTTCCAGGCTTTTCAAGGCCTGAAATTGATAAACCAAATTCCAGGCTTTTCCAGGACTGGCAGACACCCTGACCATTGACCTCAACCATTTTTCCTTTCTCTAAAAAATGGCTCCTTGTTGGGTCAACCTTCAGATTACTTGATTTTTTAAGCTTTTGCCACAAGAAGATATATCGATCAGTGTACAATGTGGCTTTTCCCAACGATGAAGAATACATAACTAATATCAACTGCTTGCTTGGACCCAAATTGAAACTAGTTTCAATATCTCCAGTTCAAGAGCTAGCCCTATCGCCAATTCTGATTTTGAAATAAACATAGATCTAACAGCAAGTTGTACCTCAGCTCTATAGTTGGACAAAACAGCAGAGCCATGACAGCAGGGAATCCAGGGATGGCTGGCATGATAGTTGAGTCTCTAGCCAGCAAGGTGGAGCCACTGGGGTTGAGTGTCACATTGGCTGACACAAGCAACCTCTGGTGGGGATCTTCTGGTCGGTCGTCAAGGGCAACAGAGTTGATGCTGTCCCTTTCTATTCGCGCAGTTCTGAAAAGATGCAAAAAATATAATATATATATACATGACTATTTTAACATGAAATTGGTCTATGTTGTGATAGTGCTTGTCTAATTCTGCTTCATGGTAGACACCAGCAACTGTGAACATCCAACACATTATTAAACATTTGATTGCAACATAATTAGTCATATGCACATTTGATAATTATTTCTACATAATTCCACGAAAATCGAATAAAGCATGGTGAATTCTATTTCAGAATAACCTAATTAATAGAATAATAGTTTAAACTACGACCAGTTTGCTGACACTAAACTCACCTCATCCTTCCCATGTTGTTCATGCAACTGAATTGCATCTCGTGGGCTGAGCTGGGTCCATGGAGGACAACCTGAAACATTAGTTTCACATTTGCAAGGTATTCATGAATTTCTAAGTATAGTCAAGTGCAAACCACAGTAGACTAAGACACTAGAATTCTGTCCAAAAGGGACGAAATGGCGCCGCTTTTGCACTGATATACAAGCTCAAAAAATGGGGTTTTTAGGGGCCAGGACTCTGAGTCAGGACTGTGAGTCGGGACTGTGAATCGTGACTCTGAGTCCTGACTCATAGTCCTGAATCACAGCCCTGACTGGCAGTCCTGACTGGCAGTCCCGACTCGCAGTCCCGACTCGCAGTCCCGACTCGCAGTCCCGACTCGCAGTCCCGACTCGCAGTCCCGACTCGCAGTCCCGACTCGCAGTCCCGACTCGCAGTCCCGACTCGCAGTCCCGACTCGCAGTCCCGACTCGCCGAGTCCCGACTCGCCGAGTCCCGACTCGCAGTCCCGACTCGCAGTCCCGACTCGCAGTCCCGACTCGCAGTCCCGACTCGCAGTCCCGACTCGCAGTCCCGACTCGCAGTCCCGACTCGCAGTCCCGACTCGCAGTCCCGACTCGCAGTCCCGACTCGCAGTCCTGACACGCAGTCCCGCAGTCCCGACTCACAGTCCTGACTCAAGACTGGAGTCAGGTCAAAGTTGAAATCCAGGACTCTGAGCTGCGACCTTAAGCCGGGTCTCTGAGTCTGGCCTGTGAGCCAGGCCTCTGAGCTGGGACCGTTGTTAAATAAGAACATACAATTTGTCATGTAATCTTGTGGAAAAGGGTGGGATAAAAGTTTACTCATTGCAAAGTTACAGGATCTGTCATCAAGAGTCGTCCGGATAAGGGGTAAATCCACACTTTTAAGGTCAATTGAGGTTATATGGAGTATGTTTCGGTAATTAACCCAACATGACGCAACTGGACTGAAAACAGCTGGCATGTTGAAATACAGGCCCCTTTTAAAAAAGAGTTAGCATAAGCGACAAGGTGTATTTGTTGTGTAGGAGAGAAGGCAAAGGGTACATTCGATTCGCTCTACTCTAACTACTCCGGAAATGACTTATCTACTCCAGGAAGTGACGGTTCTACTCCGGGAGTAAACTACTCCAAACTGGGTCCAAATCGAATGAAAAGGAGTACTTTGGAACGTCATTATTTTGGGGTTCCCTTCCTGTGAGGATTCCCTGGCTAATGACAATTAAAGACGTCAGGTAGCATTTTCAATTGATTGCCGTAATTGAGTCAATTGTATTGCAGCAATCCATATCAAAAGAAAGCAATCAGCTACCAAATCAAAGCTTCTGAAGTGCCATTTATTTATGTAAACAATCATACGTCATGGGATATCCCAATTTCTTGGAGTACTTCCGATCTACTCCAATCTACTCCGAACTACTCCCGGAAGTGCAAAACGAATGATCTGGAGTGAACTACTCCACTCCAGGAGCACTTTGGAACAGCGAAACGAATGTACCCAAAGTGAGGCAGAGCAAAGAGTTCATTATACGATACGACAACATGCTACAAATTCAAAACATAGACGCTGGCAGATCTAATGATCTGCCGGCGCCAAACACAATATCTTACAATCGATTAATAATATAGAAAGCACCACAAGCTTTGCATAATTTCACCAATTTGGCTAATCACGGCTTAGTTATATTTTGTTCCATTTATTTATTAATGCAGAACACGCAATGATGATATCAAACCCATGCAAAGCAGGATTTTACATTCTTAAATGAGGGTGTTTTCATATTCCCAAGAAGTTTAGGAGATGCCGCACTGCCCATTTTCTATAAATTGTAGTACTAACGAGTACATACCCTTTGACGTCTTCTGGGGAGAGATTTCCCAGCGGCTTCCACCTCAGCATTTGCTTCGATCTGCTTCACGGCCTCTTGAATTGTAAGTTCT
Organism: Platynereis dumerilii; assembly: GCA_026936325.1. Classification (NCBI taxonomy): domain Eukaryota; kingdom Metazoa; phylum Annelida; class Polychaeta; order Phyllodocida; family Nereididae; genus Platynereis; species Platynereis dumerilii. Next base: position 4,086,773 of record JAPTHN010000007.1, read on the forward strand.
TTTATCTGCAACCACTCGTGCCCGGCCTCCGTCACAATGCCATTGAAGATGTCATCCCTGTACTGATGATTTTGCTGCAAAAGATTCAAGAATTACACTAATTAGTTGCAACCATGCCAAGCTTACAAGCAGGAAAGGAGCTTTGATTGCTGTTGTGAAGAGCATAATATATTTCTAATCGTGTAACCAAAAAACATTGTCATGACATTTGCATGGCTTGACAAATATTGCACTGACACAGAATCTAGCTGCTGGCTTAAAGGAATTTAACAGAAACGGACCGTTTTACATTGCACAATGTTACAACTCATCGCCTGAAGATGTTGCATGGCTATCCCATGTCATTGTTTACGCCTTTTTCATAAAATTCTATGTTGCTTACCCAATGTAATTAACCTTCTAGATTCAAAAACAGGGTTTTTGGTTTTTTCACTTAAGGATGAGATTATGGCAATAAAACAAAGCAACTCACATTTGAAAAGAAGGTTTCAGGGGCGGGATCAGCGAACTTTTTCTCTATGAGGAGCTGGTTGATGTGAACACTTTCCACACTGAACAAGTCCACCCTGATCTTTCCATGCACAACTGAGAAAATCTGAAAAGAAATAAAATATTTTAAATAAATGACTGCAAGACAAGAATAAACCACATGGTTTCATCTGTAAACAAACAAGATATGTCATCAGATGGGCTTCCCCTCAAAAAAGTGCAAAATTTTGCCATCTGCCTATAATCAAAATAGTAATTACCAAAATAATAGTGAAAGAAAAGACCTATAATAGTAAGAACAATACATCTTCAGTGGCCCTTCACATTACAGTCACATCCATGGCCATATGGAACTGACTTCAAACACCAATTACAATACATACCTTGCCGTACATCTTCTGCTCAAGAACGAGATTGGTGAAGAACCTTTTGGCTTCAGCTGACCACTGGCCATCAGGGCACTTGACGCTGCAAGGACGGATCCCACACAACTCTACTTCAACTGCCTGTGTAGAAATACAAATTTAGTGAATTCAAGAAATTTATTTTACACATTAGATTAATTTAAGATGAAGCAAAATCGAACCTGAGCTTCAGTGGTCTTGAGATCTGCATCTAGCCTCCTCAGATTAGTTGTTGGGACTCGGGCTGAGTTCCCATAGTCCAAGTAAAAGACGTCCACGTGACCCTGCTGCATGTAGACGCTGACAATTCTAGCTCGGTAGAAGCTGGCCGTTTCATCCTCAAACAAAGCTAAGCAGACAGTTCCAACCTTCAACTGACTGACAGGCACAGGCTGCAAAAGGCATGTATTACATAACAGTTACTAATGGTACAAAGTAGTAAATAGACAGTCGAACAATCTTTGATTGCAATTCAATGAGATGGAAATAGGAGGGATGAATTGTGGTCGAGGGTTATAACAGAAAAATGAACATTAATTTTTTGTAGGTTGAGAAATAACAGACAAATGAATTGTGGGTTGAGAAATAACAAGACAGAAAAAATATGGGTTGAGAGTTAACAGAGGGAGCGTTACTATAGTTTTGATCACCTAATAATGTACAGAATGTATAAATGGTCACAGGATACCTACCCCTAAAGTATCAGTGCGCTCGTTGATCATAGAATGAACAGCGCTCATCTTGGACCAGGTCTCCTCATCTCCGTAGTGCGCCCAGAAATGACCACAGTTCACCACATGGGTGATGTTGAACTCCATCACGGACTGCTGAGCATCTGGCAACTTCACTTGGGGGATCTCTTCAGCACTATCTGAGCTCACCAACAATCTGAGAGAAAAGTTACTGATCTAAAATATTCTGTAGGATTAATAGCGGATTTAATTGAAAGACAGATACAAATAGATAGATATGGTAAGCGCAGCCCCATAAGCCCAGTTCGGAGTTCTCAACATGGTACACAGTCATTTACCCAATGTGAGGGATCTTTCACTTGCTCAGCACAAGACAATGATGCAATTCAGGACTCTTTGAATGCTGAAACCCATCCAGTAATGAACAAATTTAATCAGAGTTAATCCAGGGTGTCCAGCAGTTCTGTGGGATGAAATTCCCTGACTTTTCGCTGACTTTTCACTGACTAAAATGTGAAATTCCCTGACCATATTTCTGTGACAATTTAAGCGGTTCTATAAGATCAAAATATTTACATCCTCGCCTGGGATCATCGTAGACCACTTGTTACACTTTGCTGAAAGTGCCAAATTTATTGAGTGTCCTATAATTATATGAAACTATTTCATTGAACAAGATGACTAGTTTTTATGTTGGAATTGTTTCCCTCAGTTCTTTTCTCAGCCTTCAATTGCGTATTTGGTGACTAGGCACGCAATTTTGGACATCGCGTAATATCATCATTTCAAAATTCCCTGACTTTTCCCTAACTTTCAGCATTTTCTTATTTTTCCCTGACCAAAATCAATATTCCCTGACATTACCCTGACCTCGAAGACGCCCTGTAATCAATGAGCACATACCTGTTAGTTCGTAGGACCTTCTTCTCATTGGCTTGGTCTTGTTTAATCTGATTGACCTGCTTCACCAACTTTGCTGTCTCGTCCGCATCGAACAACTCCACCTCCAGATTCAATCGCAGTTGCCTAAAATAGAAATCAATATCACAATTCATCCAAGAAGTATCTTTTCAAACCAAGTCTTCCTATTAGCAAAACTTGTATGAGTGAGGACAATACTTAGGGCTATTCCATTTAAAAGTCGGGGGGGGGGGGGGGGTTGTCGGGCTGGTTTATTTTTCGTATGATGTATGTACGGGTGAGCGATAATACGATGTAGATGCTTGGGGGGCACTCGCGGAATTCACTGTAGATGTATGGGGGGGACTATCGTTCTATTCAGGCCTACGCATTGTAATAACGAACATTTTTTGTGATGTATGTACGGGGGGTGAAAAAATCAAAGTTAATGCATGGGAGGGGTAAAAAAAAATCGTTTTAGATGCAAGGGGGGGTCAAAATCGTAGTAAGACCACCTTCCCCCCCCCAGATTTTTAAATGGATTAGCCCTTAGTGAAAACAAACTTTCATAAATTGATCTAATTTACCTCATCTTCAGGGCCAGGTAGACTCCTCTGCAGAAATCTGTGGAGAACTTTTGGTTGTCTTTCATGAACTGGATGTAGGCTCTGCAAAGAAGAATGGGCGAATAAGGTTTTACCAGTCAGAACTCATACCACATAAATAATGTCAATATATATGTTGTGTTCAGGCTATATTTACAATATTTCAAAAGATTCTAATAAAATTATGGAAGTATATTCTTAAGGAAGGTACACTTAGGTATCTTCCAATACTTACTTGGTTTCCTCAATGAAGACCTTGGGAGGAGGATTGGCCTGGCATGGTTTGAACAGCTGCTCAATTCTGTCTTTGTAGAAAACGCCTTGGTTGGGAGGAAGACCTTTCACCTGAATTTCAGAAATACATCCAAGGTGAAAAGGTAAGGAGACATCAGGGAAAGTGCTCATTTAACTTTTACTGTTCAAATGTAAATAAAATATGAAAGGCATGTATACAATCTGCCTACAAAACAGGCATTTTCATGATCCCATGCCACAACTGGTATACGTAACATACTTTCGAACTATGATTGGCAAAAATAAATCTTTTTTTTTTTCACGACCCGATTACCAGATATATATTGATTGACTTTCTTGTTTCCAAATCATAATTTTAACCTCTACTCAATTTGACAATATCATCAAACAAACAAGACATAATTTTGCAGCAATGCTTTACATTCTATCAATGATACAACATCATTGCCTTGATCAATGGGTGTAGAACCCATGATCTACTCACCATTACAGTAGTGAAGGGGTTGTGCCCGGACATGCTTCGCATGGCTTGTTCCTCATCCGGTTTGATCCTCACAAAGTAGTTGGGATAGAAGGCCCCACACATGACAATCTGAAGGTAATCAAGAACAAGAAGAAAATGTGTTTGTAGTTGACCTGAGATCACGTAGCAAGTCATGTTGTAGTCCATGTTAGTTAGAGCAGATCTAAAATTTCAGCCAAAACAATTGTGATTGCGTATCATCCGCAGAATTAGCAATTAGGAATCTAGTAGATTCCTAAAAGATTTGGAAGTCCCTCAATTTCAGCCAACTTGATAAGAAATCAGTACTTTTCCTAGCAATTAGCCGCATTAGCATTGCCTAATGCATCCTCCATGTGGCTAATGAAAATTAGATATTTTTTATGCAAATTAGCCACACATTTTGGTCCTAGGAAAAGCACTGTTAATGTAATGAATTTGTTGACTATACAACTTGGAACTTCATTGTGATCAACAAAACAAGAAAAGAGAAACCCATTTTAATAAGGACACAAGTACCAGCCATCCATGATTATTGAATAAACGCAGCTGATTGAAAGCATCTGGAAAGGAACAACTATCAACTACCTTCAGGAACATCTCCTCCTGACGAACATCGGGATTGCGGTTTCGTGAACGAGGAACCCTCACATTGAAACGAGCCAGCCTGTCTGTCAATTCACGGACCATCACCTCAACCTATAAAAGAACAATGATGTCACTAGCTATATATATTATCAATTTGGCGCACTGCACACTCAGGAGAAAGCAATAATTTATAGATCTATCCTATGTTGTTGCTTGGTGTTAAAAAATAATTCTGTGTCAATTCATAAATTAAATATTAACAATATTAAGGCCACAGATAATTGATTCTTAGCTTCGCGGACCCGCTGACACAATAGATTTCCTGCCGATCGAAAAAAAATTGAAAAAAAAAAAAAATTTTTTTTCATCTTTTTTTTTGTCCTACCGACCGACCCTAGAAAAAGTGCCTTGAGAGGATCCGAGAAGCTAAATATCAATCATGTGTGGTCTAAAGGGTAGTATAAATTGAGAGCAGTGAAAGATGATAATGAAATGCACGAGGTGTTTCGACACCATAAAATTCTACTTAAGGTACATCCTTGCTCGTCACTAGTTAGACTGGAAAATGACAGCTAGGCCCGTCACTAGTTAGACTGGAAAATGACAGCTAGGCAACCAATACAGAACCAACTGGTTAGAGTTATAATCCCATTTGGCGTCAAGAAATCACCATAAATGAAACAGTTTGGTTGATATTATATCTAATAAATGGGATGAAATGACAAATATGTTATCAAAATTAGCTGCAGTGGCTAGAGATTGATTTAATGCCTCTTATTTTGACCTCCATTGGAACACACAATAGATTTTCAGTTTCTTTCCGGTTTCCCCATTTTACTCACATCTTTGATTCGTCTGATCTGAATGAAGTATTCTCGTCCCCATTTCAACTCGGCCTGTCTGTTTCTCTCATAGACTCCTTGCTTAGTGTTATTGTCCCAGACCTGGAAGAGAGTAATACGATGGAATATATTATTGTTGATCAACTATTTGTGTACACGTAAAACTCAAAACACAGAGAAGTATCTCAAATACCTTGTAAGCATTAACCAGAGCTATGCAGTCAGACAGGGTGTCACCGGCCCATGCAAGTTTTGACCTGGAGAAAAGGCAATGAATATTCAGTGTTTAAATGGTCAACTGGGAGAGTCAAGCAATATATGGGTGAAGTCATTTTAAATGAGGCCAAAAGTGTCACATAAGGGTACATTTTTAAATGCATGTTTTAGGATGTATTCCTAATCCAGCCTGTGCTCAGTAGTCTTAATTTTTATGAAATACACTTTTTATGTCCTTAAGTTACACAGACACTGCCCCACATAGAATTGTGCTGAGGAGAGTCTATGTCGTCACGTAGGTGAGAAATTTTGGTTGACTCCAATTAATTTAATCCCTATTGTTGACAATAGCAAACATTGATCATATAATCATTGTTCCAGGTATGGATGATCACTTAAAACAATTTTAGCAGACAAATTACCATTTTGCTTTGAAATACACACATTGACAGAACAAAAATATATGTTCGTCAATTTTGCTTCTTCGATGTTCTGTCAAAATAAAGCACATAGGTATACTCAGTAAATTTTTGGATTAAAATGTAAAAACACACAGAAGGTATGAGAGAATGATAAAATCCAAGCCATCTAACATGTTGTGTAAAAGATATAGGGATATTTTTAGCGTTACATCATATTTGACATAGTCCTGTAGGTGAGAATTCTGTCACACGTACATCATAATTGACCGAGTTTCAAAAATTATGTCAAATTGTGTATAAATAAACTTTACCAGTAAATGCAATTATGAACATTTCAATAAAAACAAACAAGGCTCATATGTTAATTCCCCGTAATATAACACAAAAGAGAAATTTCACCAAGAAGCCGGAAAATAAGTTGCCAGAATATACACACATGCACCAAACACTCATTATGAATAACCGACTCAAGCTAGAACTTAAATTCTCTGAAATTCCATAAAATATATAAAAGAACAAGTAAGGTAAATTAGATTTGTTAAAATCCTCATTCATAACAACAGTAAAAATACAAATAATCAGAAGAATTTTAAATGAAGCGTCAATTATGATGTACGCCTATTAATCTTGGCTGAACGAAATCAAACACAATGTATTGTTGAGATAAACTGCATTAGTAAAGGAAGCTAGCCAAAATACATGATATTCTTAATTTAATGTTGAGATTACTGTCATATATCTAAGATTTATGCTGTACATCACATTTGACATTACAAGTGTCAAATGTGATGTACATCAAAGAATCTTATGTTATTGTCAGATAAGAATGAAATGCATGTGCGAAATCTCATGACAAAGACTACAAAAATCTGGGAATTTAATTAACACAAATTTTATCTATTTTGGTAATGTTTCCATATCAAAAAGCACGAAAATTCATCTGTACATCATAATTGACCAATAATTACTTCTTGGTCAATAATGATGTACTGTCCATTATGATGTACCAATTTGATACTTTTTGACATTTGAAACATTTTGTTGTGTGGCAGTCCTGTATCTTCATGCAAGGCCAATTTCAGAAACAAAACTTATTATTCACAGCAAAATGAAAAATTTTGATTGATGTGATGCTTCTCTACACATGAGAACACCTCTATCAGTGGCGTTACATCATATCTGTCCTGTAGGTGAGAATCCCAGAATTATTGACATTCAAAATTTGCATCCTCCATATCACAGCCTTTGCTGCTCTGTAGGATATCCTTTTAAACATTTTAGATAAATCTTGTGGAATACTTATTTTGGCAGCATACAAACCCATAAAAATATTACTGGGTGTGTCAAAATTTTTGGTTTGAAATTTGGCCGTCCTGTAGGTGAGAATTTTTTCAGTGACAGCAGGTGTCATGTTTGGACTGCAACCATTTGACTATAGCTGGATATTCCTTCCAAAGCTGACTGGTATGTGATTATTTATCATAGACTTTCTTGATTCAATGGAAAATAAATCAACCAAACGGCACTTAAATAGGAAAAAAACCCATTTTTAGAAAACTTTTTTTCTGGATTGACCATGTTTGACATTTATGATGTACGTGACGCGAGGTTTCGGTGGCCCGAGAAATATTCCCAGAACATTTCACATACCAAATGGAATTAAAAAAACTTAAGTTCAGGTATATAGGTAGTCATTAAAATTTAAAAAACTGAGCATAACTTACTTCAGTTGCTAACCATCAGCTGTCAAAGTAACACCGTTTGAAAATGTGACGTTTGACATCCCAAAAAATGGACCATTTTGAGAGTTTTCGGTCCCTGGTCTCAATGAAGAAGCCATAATTTCACGTAAAAGTGGATTTATTATGAAGACAAAATTGTATTCTACAACTTCGGGAATTTTAAAGAATGTATTACTAGCCAAACATTTTTTATGTCCTGTTAAAGGTCAAAATCCTGGCTGGCCTCGTTTAAAATGACTTCACCCATATACAACATAATTATATAAAGCAATAAATGTGAAAGTTTCATCAAGACCTACTTGAATGCTTCCAGCTCAGCTTGGAATGGTCTTGCAAAGAAACTTCTAAGAGAAAGGGCAGCAGCTGAAACACAACCACATCTATATTACTCAAAGAACAAAGACTAGTAAAATTTCTAGAAAGATTAATTGAACATCCATGACATTCTGTCAAAGTAAATAAACCTCTTGAGAGCCTGGGAGCGTCATGAGGGTATTGAACTGGTACAGCCAAAAATAAAGCCATATGGGAACAAGAGTAGTACCTTCTTCTACATACTTCAAAACAACATCTTTTATCAAAAAATAATTTTCTTTCTTATTTATTAGATTTACCTGCAGAGAGTGGGAGACAGAAATCCTCTATAACTGTGAAACGGGCTCATACATTAGCCCCAAGCCCCATGGGCGAAGAAAGTTACAACTCACGTGTAAATAATAAGAAATTTTTCAAACTCCAATATTCCAATGCTTACTGGCAACATAATTTGTTTGAATTAAAGAAATGCTTCAATGGTCTTAGGCCTGTGTCTTGTAAATACATATTCAAGATGAGAACCAGCGGTCCAGCATTCAATCAATAACTCACCAATGATAATGCACTCCTCCATTAGGCCGAAGACCTGACCAAGCAGAATAAGTTTCCCAACACGAATGTCCACAGGCAGAGAAGCCAACACTCGCCCCATGAAGGTCAACGACCCATCGTGAGGGTTAACTGCTCCACCCTCCAAGGAAGTCAATGCTCCTATCTACAAAGAGAAATGTTGCTGCAATCATACGATTCTCTGTTGCACAGCAGAGAATATATTAGGTATGCATAACTTTATTCTTTACCCATCTAATATTAAGCTAATTTCCTATTAAAAGTGAATTTAAAACTATTTCACAATATTTAATGTCATATCACCAAGTTCAGAAAAACTAATGCGAGTCCAGAGCACTATTTGCCATATGGCTGAATGGAGCTACATAGAATCTTTACAAGTTTTTTCATTGAAATTGTTTTCAAAACCAATCACATTGTCCGTATCATAATATTATGAAATACGTACCTCCTTGAGTTGCAGAATAGTTCTTTCAATGTCATCCAAGAAAGGAGGCGAGATGGCAAGCCCAAGAATAGCCTTGGGTTCTCCCATCTCCAGCATCTTGGCCCTGAGCACCAAGTGGTCAAGGGGGCACCTCTGCATGTAAAGAAAAAGAAGACAGTCATTGGAGCGGGCGATATTCAGATTTTCTATTTCTTACTTGGTCACACGGTCATATCCTAGTAAGACAATTAAGTTGACCAGATCAACACTGAACACACAGAAAATGAAAATAACAAATTGTAAACCACTCCACTCCCAGAGTAGCAAAATCTGTACACCCATGAATGATTTATTTCACACCCTGTATCTTAAATTTTGCAAACAATATTTATTTACACCTTAAATCGGAATTGCCAATTAGCAATTTTTGAAATAGCCTCTTATACAGATAACTGATATATAATATTACCTGGAACTCGGGTATCCCATACTCTGGAATGGAATCCTCATAAAACTTGCGAGTGACCATCCGATACACTCTGCCATTGGAGACACGACCAGCACGACCTATAAAGAGAAGCAGGATAATTTGGAACAAAGTCAGAATACAACTAAGCTGAACAAAAACAGCACAAGCAAAAAGTGCTTCTATCCATATCCAACATTAGTAGTTATTATAACTTGTGGTTTTCTAGTCGGAATGATATGCACTCAATTTTTATAAAAGAAGGTTAGCTTTCTTATTATATATATAGAATTTTATTGACATTTAAAAGCATCAAACAGATACATATGTCACAATAAAATATTAAAAGTAAATATATGGATATATATATAAAGGAGCATAGAATCAGACAACTAGTCAACTACAATCTAATGGGGATAGGCTATACAGTCATAGGCATATTTATATGTACAATTTAATAGCATTAATACTGAGCATTTAATATATATACAATGTAATGATTATTGTTGTTTTAAGTTCAAAACTGAGTTAACTTAAGTTGGAGTGAGAGCCCCGGAGCACGGAACCAGCGGCAACCGCTATGAGGCCACACCACAGAGCTCTCACAGTGTTCTTTCATTGTCCATAAATGTCGATACACACATAATAATGTATTCACAAAATGTCAAATTGAGCACCATGAACAAGTAATGCACCATTATGACTAGCACCCAAATATGCACCATAAAGTTATATACATGAAATGTAAGTTATAGCAGAATGTACAATACTTATAGGTTATCCCATGGCTGGCCCAGTATTTCCCTGATATTTTCACCAGAGACCAAGTATTTTCCCGAGACCCGAAGGGTCGAGGGAAAATACAGGTCGAGGGTGAAAATATCAGGGAAATACTGGGCCAGCCATGGAATAACCTATTTATCCCATGTTTATTTTATTTTTATGGCAAATCATAAAATTTCTGTTGACAAAACAGATTTGGGAAATGCAAAAAATGGAAAACACTAAATGCAACTTCAACAAAATAAAAAGATTTCAATTCGACAATAAGAAATAGAAAGATGGACTGATGCCAGGGACTTTAGAAGTAATTTTTACTTCGATTTGTAGGCCTAAAGCACTTTGAAAGTTTGAATTCAGCTACCTCTATATTTTAAAAAGTCTGTGCACTTCAGTTGTAGGGCTGGATGACTCAAATGTCAACTAATCTAAAGACAGGCTATTTAATTTCAATAAATCTGAACTGGAAAATTAATAATTATTTGGTGCAATAAAGAAACATTATCACAGAAAAGAAAAAGAAAAAAGTTTTTAATGCAGACTTGTCAGAGATCACTGATTTTGTACAAACAAAGCAAGCTTCGTGTGGTCTCATTTAAAAGCACTTAAATGTCTTAATATCAATTAAACTCCCTTAATAAAGAACGCCTGGTCTTGTTGAATTGGAAGTAGGCCTATATACTATACATGTACAAAAGTTAAGGTAACAGATTACGGACTAAATAATCAGTGGGCCTTTATCATTGGTTTACACTATTATTTTTAAACTAACTAATGTTTTATAAATTGTAAAATACTGAATTCAAATAAAACTTGTCTAGCCTATGGCTATTATCTCCAAATTGCCATTAGCAATGATTGGCTTAATTGCATTTCATCATGTCAAGCAATGCACACAATATACAATTGACACAAATGAATCCTGCCAAACAAAGCAGCAATTGAAGCAAGTGACGATGTTCTGATTGCAATGAAAAGATTATTGATTTTTTTTTTTGTGCTTGGCCTGCTGACCAAATTGTGATCCACTGCTCTGGCGTCGGCGGCGTCCACGTGACACATCTCTGTTCTGTGATAGGTAGTTTTAGGCAATGAATATTAATGAGATCGTATTTCCCTCTTAAATGTGCCGTATCTCCCGCTAAATGCCGTATCCTCCTGCATTTTGTCCATATCATCCCCCATATTTTCCTGGCTTTAGTAATATTTCCCAGGGAAATTGATCAGTATCAGGGAAGAAATGTAGCTAGACATGGGATAAATGAACATATATTATGGAGGATTAAAACAGAAGAAATTTAAGTGGCAGGCAGCATAGCCTAAGGCCACGCAATATGATACATGCAATATTACATATGTCACATACATATATTGAGTCCAACTTAAATACACAACAAAAACATTGCATGACCAGCACCAATGTAGTCACACACAAAACAATGTCAGAAGTCTGCCAACAGCTACCATGAAAGTGAAGGTCATTCGAAAGTCGCTTAGTTTTATCTTTAAGAATTTAGATTTCACCTTTAAAATGGATGATTTTAGTCATTTAATGAAGAAAGGAGAAAGTGTCCAAGGGCGAAATTTACTGCAGACATTTTACTGGACATAATTACTACAAATTGCTGACTGCGTTCATAAACTAAGAAATCATTAATGTGTGTCACTATAGAATGAATGAACTTCGTTCTGTGATGTTCCCATTTCGGACACACCATCAAGTAATGTTTCTCATCCTCAACGACATTCAAGCTACAGTTATTGCATAAGCGGTCCTCAGCTCGGACAAAGGGGCGCTTGTGTCGACCTAACTCAATTTGCAGATTATGGGAACTTAATCTAAAACGAGCTATACTACGATAAAGATTCTTAGGTAACCCTAGGTTCAGGTATGGTTCAATACGCATTTCTGTCTTAAAATTTTTATAAGTTCTCAGCTTCGGGTTAGTTGTAGTATCAGAAATGTCGTTTAGCAACACATTCTGAGTGTGCTCATAAATAACGTTGGGGATTGCATGAAGATCATGGAACGATTCTCTAATATTATACTTTTCAAGTGCCCCACAAACTTTTTTATACCAACATGGTTTCCCAGAAGCGTGCATTTGTTTCTGTATCTCGAAACACTGAGACAATATTGGAGGGCAATCAGGAGACATTAGCCTTTGCAGATATTTTACAGCTGAAATATGCTGTCTGACTACAAGAGGGAACCGGCCACAGTCAGCCATTATACCAATACTTGATGTTTGTCTCCTTACCCCTAGCATATTTTTCAGAAATTGCAACTGGATTCTTTCTATCACATCGATTTTCTTTTCATTAAACCACAATTCATTGTTGTATTCTAAAATCGGCAAAACATGTGTATCGAACATTTTAAGAGCGAGTTGAGGTGTCAAATAGCCTACTGTTTTTCTAACATTCTCATTAAGCAAATGAACAGCTCTTTGTGCTTGAGTAGCAACGTGTTCATGCATAGAGATATGGACATTCTTGGATGTGGTGAGTGCATGTCCGAGATATTTGAAAGAATTTACAATTTCTATATTCTGGTTGCTCAAGGAAAAATTTAGGTTTGACCTTTGTTGTTTAATAACATTACTTCGGTTTTACCACTATTTACAATCAGATGCCATTTTTTACAATACTCAGCCAGATTGTATGATAAAGCTTGGAGTCCTGCCTCACTCTCAGACATCAGCACTAAGTCATCTGCATAGAGCAAGTATATTATCTAATTCTATGTATTCAGGTAATAAGCAGGTATCCTCAATTCAACCAATCATTGCTCTTTTTTATTACCACCTGACCATTTCATACATACCACTGGTTTTAACTTTTAAGGGACATTATTCTACTCACCCTTCCTCTGATCACAATTAGCTCTTGAAGCCCAGGCCAGCTGCAGACTTGTGTAGTTTGTGTCCGTGTCACACATCAAGTTCTTGGTCAAGCAGAAATCTATCACTGCAATACAAGATGAGTACTAATTTTAAAACATTTTCCCTATCTCTAAGATGTTTCAAATTATTAACATGTCATCGATAAATAGTTATTGCAATCTAGCAACGCCGGTCCTGATCTACTCGCTTGTGATCTCACCATATACACATTCTTTTGCATGAAATAACTTAATCCCAACACAAGATACACAGCATATTATTAAGTTAACAAAATTTCAATCCTACCGTATTTGATATCAGGAACAGTGATTGAACTCTCAGCAATGTTAGTTGCCAGGATCACCTAAAAGACAAAACACCGAAAATCAAGTTAATCCAATAGCAATTTTACAAACTCTCGCGGTTACATTAACTTTCTCTGGAGACAATAACAAAAAATCATGTAATCCTGTTTCAATTTACCTTTCTTTCAGGGAAGTTAGGCTTTTCAAAGACTTTCACTTGTTCTTCTCCCGTTATTGTGGAATGCAGCGGCAAAATCCAGAGCCTGAAAGGGTTGGAGGCAGATTTTATTGTCAGCAACATAATGGGTACCAGTCATCCAGATAAATTATATTTGTATCAATATGTGACACCTGCTAGATACATCGATAGGTTTTATCTGGGTTAAATCAGATCAGGCAATCAACACTATTGCTTAACTCACCTGTGTTTTGCTCTGATTCTTTCTAGGTATTCGTGGAAGTCTTGGATCTCACCCAGGCCTGAAATCAACAACCACATATCATCATGAAGAAATTACCACAACTTTCATAAGATAGATATAGGATATAAGATATGGTAAGACAGGACGGTTCACAAGCATAATTACCTGGCAAGAATACAAGAACTGAGCCTCTCTTTTCAGCAAAACCGGTTTCTCTCAGTCTGAAATAGACATCAACCGAAAACTTGTGTATTAGCAAATGACAGTGTTGAAATGTGTTATGAATGATGACACACATGAAAACAACAAATACCCTAATTTGTCTGAGTTAAACTCCCAAGAAAATATAACGACAAAATCAGAGAATAATTATTGGATTCAGGTCATTGGATCAGTAAAACAACACAGAAGACCAATGCCAAGATACAGAAAAGCTCAATTCAACCTATTGGAACAAAGCTCCTCCCATTTTTAAAATGTATGGATCCTGAGGATTTATAGTTTCGTATTAAATTAAGAGTTTCACTTACCCTTGATCCTTTTCCTCCAATCGATCAAACTCCTGAATAAGTTTCTGGGCAAGAGTAAAGGCCTGTTTGCTGATGCCAGGGTCTTCCGCTTTCAGAGGGGGTTGCTGAAACACGTTAAGATAGCATTAATTAATTTTAAGACAACTATGAATCCTATTATTTAAACTAGTTTGCTTTTTATTTCTTTCCCTGAAACGCAAAAAGTGAAAACAAACAAGTACTCCAAATATCACAATACAGTGAATGAGAAATAGGCTAAACACTGCAAAAAGCTTATTGAACAGGGTAGCTTCATTTGACTCATTTCGAAATTGGAAAAGCGTAGTCTAAACTCCCGAGATATATCGCACAACACAATGGTACTGACCGGTCCCAAAAGTTCCAAATCTTCAACATAAAACTCGGACACAGCATAACTTCGCCCCTCCACACTGTAGACGGGAGCAGCCTCCATTTGGTCTCTGACTGGGATCGAGAAATACTGAGCAAACTGCTGTGTGTCAAATGTGGCAGACATCAATATAACCTATAAAAGAAAGTATTGAAATCTGAGAAATAGAAGAGGGGGTTTGAGGAATGAAACAATTCAATTTGATAAAACAAATGTATTGATACTTGAACTGGGAGCATATTTAGAGCAATATATATTAATTAATCTCAATATATTTCCCATCAGACGCGCATGTGAAAAAGAATGTTTATAAATAATACCGAGATGGATTACCTTCACATCTCTTGAGTTAGTCCTGAGGAGTTTTCGTACGACCAACAGACAGAAGTCAGACTCTTGGTCTCTCTCGTGTACTTCATCCAGAATCACGTGAGTGAACCTCGTCATCCTTTTCTCGTTGATCAACTTGGCAAGGAGCACTCCCGTTGTGCAGTAGAGGAGGCGCGTGTCTTCAGATATTTCTCTCTCCATACCAATCTGAAAGAGTACGAAGGATTAGATTAAATAGATTCAGTCATTCACTTGTGTTACAATTACTGTCAATTAGGCTAGACATATTTAACTTTTAGCTTCTCCGATCGACCGACCTAAATGATTTTCTGGCTACGGAGACAAAAATAATTTCCACAACTTCTTAAAAATTGACAAAATAAAAAATTCAGATGACACTTCTATTTTTTTTTCACCAACCGACCTTCGAAAAATTGCCTCGAGAAAATCCGAGAAACTAAAGATCAATTATGTATTGTCTTACTAATGCAATAAATGGAATCAAAATTCTGACTGGATGAGCATACATACCTGAAAGCCGCATATCTGTCCGACCTTCCATCCTCGCTCGTGGCAAACCCTACGAGCGATACTGACGGCCGCAATCCTTCGCGGTTGAGTGACCACGATGTTGCAGTATTCTCGTTTTTTTGCGTAGTGGTCCAGGATGTATTGGGGCACTTGAGTGGTCTTGCCGCTGCCTGTTGCTCCTTGGATGACTGTCACCTGGTTGCTTTCAACTGTGTTGATGATCTACAATAAATCACGTCATCGTCAAATCATACTTCATTTGAGGTTATAGCCAACGTAGCGCCATCAGTAGACAAGTGGGAGGGCCATAAATCTTTACATCCTTTATTAATGCACAGACTCAGACACTGGAACCAGGCTCATTATTCAACATAATACAAATTTAAACTAAGCCTAAGCCTGATAATCCATTTTTCATTGTAAGCAATTCCAAAATTTAGAAATCATAACTATCAAATCAAAATCCAATAAAAAATTGAAAAGACTCAATGAGAGTACCTCCTCATGGTGAGCAGTAATGGCCAGCTTGTCGCTGTAGGTGTGATCGAACTTGTAGTGCTGGTAGACAACATTGGGGTCGGGCAGGGCATTTCCATCATCAGTGTCTAATCCGGGGTGGCTGGTAGACATTGTGGTCACGCTCTCCACATCCTCCATGCCCCTTCCTCTGTGGCTCCTCGGTCTTGACGCTGGGGTACTGACGCTCGATCCGCTGACGCTTGCTGCGGAGCTTCGTGGTCTGTTCGTATCAGCTGCTATATCCACCATGTTTACACCCTGCAACAGTTGAAATATGGATTCATCTCAAATACCATTTATTGTTTGTAAGAAAGATGGCTGACACCCTCCATGGCATGAGAGATTCATGAAAGTTAAAAGCATGTGGAAATATTTTTAACCTCTTGGCGCAGAAAACTAACATTCAGAATTTCAGATATTTGAAATTTATATTATAAATAATTATAACATAATTCAATAATTGATTTATATTGTAAAAGAAGTCATAAAGCTACAGCAGTTGAAATTCTAAACAAAATGTTTAAAAATGACACAAATTTAGAACATCCCAAAAAATTGTCTAGTAGGGAGTGTAAATTCATCAAGGTCCAACTGCAGTACTAGGCCCGTGTGAGCAAGTGTGTCAAAGACTTAATCAAATAAGTCATCATTGCAACATGTATCATAATACCTAGCCGTTAGGACAATCAAAATCACTTACAGTTTTCATGCCAGCTTGAGACATCTGACTCATGAGAACTTCATCGTCCATTTTCTGGTAGTGGTCAGCGTAAGCAGTTTGGCTGGGGTTGCCGTACCTTGCATTTCTGAAATGAGAAATATAAACAAATCATAAGTGATAAGCCATCAATGCAACAGCCGTTTCCGAAAAAGATACCCTTGACATCTTCATCAAAATTAAGAGAAATGGCTCATGAATGAAACATGTTCTTGAGATTTCATTCAACCTAACAATGAGAAAGAAACCCACCAATCTTTGGTACCGGCAAAATTGGCGTTTTTTTAGGGTGTGAGATTTTACAAATGCTATTTTTAGCATGTGGGACTATACAAGGACTCTTTAAGGGTGAAGATTTCACAGAGGCTATTTCTAGAGTGTGGGATTTCACAGATGCTCTAATTACTCCTTTAGGTTGTGGGATTCTAAAAAGGCTATTTCGAAGGAGTGGGATTTTTAAAAGACTCTTTTAGGACGTGCAATATCTCTACTTAAGGTTTCTTTTAGGGTTTTCAATTCAAATACATTAGCCTCTCTTTAGGGTGTGCGACTTTACAACTTTTAGACTTTTTTTGGGCGTGGGATTTTACAAAGGCTCTTTCAGGGAATGGGTTTTTACAATGGCTATTTTTAGGGTGTGGGTTTTTATAGAAGCTCTCTTTAGGACGTGGGATTTTACACTGAAAGGCTCTTTTCGGAGTGTGGGATTTTAAAATGGCTTTTTTTAGGTTGTGGGATTTTACAAAGGCTCTTTCAGGGTGTTGGATCTTACAAAGGCTCTTTTTCGGGTATGGATTTTATAAAGGCGCTTTTAAAGGTAGTAAGTCTGCCGACTCAATGTAAAATTAAACTGGCATTTATAGATCATAAACTGATACATTTTAAGTATAGTATACACCTCCAAGCAACAGAATTGCGTGTTCTCCATAATTGAGTGAGTTTAATTGATTGTAAGGCCTTATATTACTTAAGGAGAGCCCTGCATTGCTTGATTTGTAAACAATGCAGGACTTTTTCACGGCATTAAAAACTATTTGTTTACATTTTTCAAGGAAATAAACTTCATATTCTGCCATTAAGATAGCAATTAGGTCAATTTTTCAACCAGAATGTGTTAAATATGACTGAAATCAATCCACAGACAGTCGATTAAATATGCGGACATATTACCTTTAAGGTGTGAAAGTTTACAAAGACTCTTTTAGGTGTTGGATTTTACCAAGGCTAGTTTCAGGGTGTGGGGCTTTACAAAGGCTACTTCTAGAGTGTGGGATTTTATAAAGGCTATTTTCATAGTGAAACACTCTGCAAGGACTCTTCTTAGGGTGTTGATTTTATGAAGGCTATTTTAGGGTGTGGTATTTTACAAAGACACTTTTTAGAGTGTGGTATTTTACAAATGCTCTTTTTATGGTGTGAGATTTCACAAAGGCCACTTTAAGGGTTTAGGATTTAATAAAGACTCTTTCATGGTGTTGGATTTTACAAAGGCTAAGGGTTTGGGATTTTATAAACGCTCTTTTAGGGTGTGGGATTTGACAAAGGGTCTTTTCAGTCGTGGTATTACACAAAGGTTCTTTTTAGGGTGTGGGATTTTGCAAAGGCTATTTCTGGGGTGTGGGATTTTAAAAAGGCTCTTTTTAGGGTGAGATTTTACAAAGATGTTTTTTGAGTGTGGGATTTTACAAAGGCTCTTTCAGAGAGTTAGTTTTTAGAATTTTTTTTTGGTGGGAAAGAATTAGCGGTTTTGTAGCCTAATCTTTCGCATCAAAGTACCAAAGTTAGATCATAGGCCTCAGCTTTTGCCCCACACTGAAACGGTTGACTGTTAGAAAGTAACCATCATCAAGTTTTTTTTTAAGTAATGCAATTTATATAGTAAATACATAAATAATCTGATTTTGCCTCTTAGAAGAGATATATTTTGAATACAGTTTCATTGGATAGTGCAGAAATATAGCAATTAGTCAATTTCAATTTATGCTACAGAAGAACTCACACTGAAACTTGTCAAAGCAAATTAGAAATGTGATTGCAATTAGACAAGACATTACAGAGTCACTATCTGAGCAGTCCAACTAAGTTGCTGAACTAGCATCTCAGTTCTGCAGTAAATAAATGGTCAACATTTATATAATTTTCGTTTTGATCAAAGGTAATACAACTTTGAACATCAAAAAATACTTTATCCACAATGTATTTATTCCATTTCCCCCACTGAATTTGTTTGGTTAACCTTTCAAGAATAAATATGGGTATGACAATTATTTGAGAAATAAGGTTTTTTTCATGCTGCATCATTTTGCTGTTGATGCATAAATTCAGTAATTATGCAATCAATTTCAATGCCATTTTTTGGAGGGGTTTTCCATGTTCATTGAGCCATGTAGGCGTGAATGCATTGGCCTATCTGTCTTCAGCAAAGAAATTGGGTCACTGCATGTACCTGACCTTGTACAGTGGCAGTGTACACAGGCGTGAGAATTACCCTATTTAGAATTGGACAGGGAATTTTCACAATAGAATGTCAATTTTCATCCATTGCTTGCTTAAACATAACCTGTGTCAATAAAATATCAATTTTTCTAAACCAATTGGATCAATATTAATAAATATTTCATTGCAGTCAAATAAATTAATTTACAAGTGAATAAAAACAATGTTTAAAAACAACTATTTTGGTTCAAAGATACCCAATAACCTCATTAATTTCCTGGGTGTCTTCTAAACGCTAGTGATTAAAATCTGAATATCTTGTTCTGACTTGTTCCTTAATTTGACAAGTATTCAAAGTATCACAGTCTGGGGCAGATCCAATTTGCCCATTCTTTTACAATATTATTCGTGAAGTTCCTACTTCCTATCTATCTATCTATCTATCTGTCCTATCTATCTATCTATCTATCTAATCTATCTATTTATCTATTTATCTATCTCGACCAAGAGACCCACACCAGCTGGTATAGGCTACGCCTTCTCAGCTCACCATTAAAGAAGAATTGAAGAAGATCTATCAGATCTATCAATCTGTCTTTCTATCTATCTATCTATCTATCCAAGGAAACTGTATTCCATGAATATCCCCATTTGCTTGAAAGAAACACAAGTTTTTGTCAATTTATCTAATCTATAATTTATCTCGCAAGATTTTTTATACAAAATGAATATAATTGCTGATACACAATAGGCCTATTGATAAAGTGAAAAATTGTATGATCAAATGATAGTGTTATTTTTCATTATATTTTCAAAAAGATTGCGATTTTGTTTTCGACAATTGTGATTCAATGTGTGAGACATCAAAAAGTACTGGGTACTGGACTTAAGTACTTTCAAAAGTACTGGGTACTGGAATTAAGTACAGTGATTAAAAATGTACTGGGTACTGTACTGGGTACTGGGAACATTTGAAAAGTACTGTACTTAAGTACTACGAAAAGTACTGATTGACAGCCCTGTCATCAACCATCAAGCTAATAAGAGATGCCAGCAGATGTTTTCGACACTGTTCCTCTTCATTGATTTCAAGGAAGATTTTTTTCTATTTTAAGGTTAATCTTTTTGGGTTCAAGGCACTCAGTTACATTCTTGGCGCGAGACGCTCAGCGGAGCACCCCGTATTTTTTCAAAATAAGAAAACCCCTTCCCCAACCCCCCCCCCCCCAGGCGAGTGATAACGTTAAACGTTCAGAGAGAAAAAAC
Organism: Platynereis dumerilii; assembly: GCA_026936325.1. Lineage (NCBI taxonomy): Eukaryota > Metazoa > Annelida > Polychaeta > Phyllodocida > Nereididae > Platynereis > Platynereis dumerilii. The sequence goes on from JAPTHN010000007.1 coordinate 4,107,321, forward strand.
TAAAATTGCAGACTTCATAATTTTCAATGCAGAATTACCCATAATGGCCATAACTTACTGTTTGTAAGATGGAATGTGTACTTGGTGCATGACATGATTTTCCTGTTGAGTTTTCTGCAGCAGAGGCTGGTCCCTCTGTGAAGTGCGGTGAAAAACTTTTGCATTTGTGATTTTCTTGTTCACTTGAAAGAAGTCGTCTATGTTCTCCAGAGTTACATCACCCACAATACTGCGTGCCATTTTGAACAGGTGATCCTGGACGTCACTGTGAGTCTTTCAGAGATGTTAACTTCGCAGAAACACCACTATTATACAGAAATTTGTCTCATTTTCCCAAAATTTCCATTCACCATCCTCGTGGTCCTTTCCGCCAGGTGCGAGTGTTCGTTTATGCATAAACCGCCAGAGGGATAGAGAAAGCATGTGCTGACACCTATTATGTCAAGACCAAACTGCAGACATGTCAAAATGCCTGACAGTGGAAGAGTGTTGTTAAAACATCATGTTGGGAGTTCCTGAAGAATCTAGGACCAGCAGAGCAAGTTGAAGTGAAACATGGTGCCTATCCCCGTGTTGGCCAACATGACAACCAGAATTTTAGTTGGAGCCAGTGTCATTTCACTCACTATTGCTGGTATCAGGTATGAACTGGTAATCTGGTAATTGATATATATATGGAGAGGTCAATATCAGCTGAGCAAGGAGCTGGATTATCAATTGCCAGATCCAGCTAAGGTCCTATCCTTGCCCAGGGGCAATACAATTTACTGTTGTAGGCCTATATATATATTGTCTTTAGAATATTGTTTCAATGCGCTAGCCAAAGCTGATTAATCTTATAAATGGTGACCTGTTACTGTTAGTGATGAGATTATAAAGAGCTATTTATAAAGGCTGTGACTGTGAGTGTCCCAAGTTTAACATTTACTACTCTGCTACAGTACTCTTAACTTCTGAGTCGGTAAGGCGGCTCTTCCTATCCCTAGAAGGCATAGCCAGAGCTAGCAGAGGGAAGGGCCTTTCACTTGCTTCGATCAGCGTAGAGACATTGTATTGAGAACAAAGTTCCCTCCGCGTCCCATTGTTATGATTATAAGTAGGACAGACAACGTCATGTTATATTGACATCTTGTATTTAACTGTTAAGTCATGTGACGTTACCAACGGTAACATATGACGTTGCTGCCCTCTACTGTACATTAATATCAACACATCTTTCCTTTTCTGAATACAATGAAATTGCAAAATATTATACAAAATTATACAAATGAATATCTGGTTGATCATTTTCACAAGGTTCTTCATCTTTGCTGTTAATCTCTTCTTTTCCAATTCAATATCAACTCAACATCTCATCTTCTCCTCCAACAATCAACACAATCTCCCTGATCCGCCGCGCCATGCAAGATCTCCTTCCAAATTTGTTGCATTCCCTGCAACGCTGTCTCTTCTGTTGAAGGCCTTCACGTTCTCCCTTTAACATTACTGCAACACTACATAAAATCTCATCTGTCCGAGTCACCGATTGCAGACTTAGTTAACGCCAAGAACTCTCATGTTGGTTGAAGTTGAATATCCAGACGGTTTTAATGTCTTATACTCCTCCCACTGACATCAGAAACAGCAGATGAGCACACCTGACACCATGTTATGATTATAAGTAGGACAGACAACGTCATGTTATATTGACATCTTGTATTTAACTGTTAAGTCATGTGACGTTACCAACGGTAACATATGACGTTGCTGCCCTCTACTGTACATTAATATCAACACACCCATGTATCCATGAGAACGACAGAAGTGTCGATTTAAATCTCCGGTTTCGAACCTGGAGGCAATGCTCTCATTGCCCTGAGAAGCCCATCCTCGCTTCTCAGTGTACGCTCGCTGAACCTACCATGACCACATGATACACATTTTTGTGAAGTTGAAACAAAAAGATTAACTCTCATGCGGTGTGACAGACGTAATTTACAGTTTCAGTTCTCTCAAAGCAGTTGAATGGATTGTTGAGTGTTTCATTGTTGTCTGTTTGTTGTTTCAATTAGTTTCTTTTATTTGTAGAAAACCTTAAACAATCACTAAAATTACGCTGGAAAAAAAACTGTTAAATGATTTGAAAACTTCAGAATTTTATGGATCTTATTGGCAGGGTGAATGTAAACGAACCCTGCAACGGGAGGATGGAGAAGCCAGTGGCTTTACAAACAGTGCTCTTGACCTTTATGTCAGCATCAGGCCATGGAGCAACAGCAACTTCTCCAATATGTTGTCTCAGTTAAGGAGTTTCCAAAATACGTTGTTATACTGGTGCGCCACAGTATAGTAGTACTTGTTATTAGTTAAAATAGGGGAAAGTTGAATTTCATAGCAAACGTGGGTGATTTTCATACAGGTAACTTGATTACCCCTCCCCCTTTCCCCACCTGCTTTATTTTACTAATATTCAATATTTTTTTGTGTGTGGTTGTATAATTTATAAGTCATTTGTGAGCTGCCAAATTGTTAATTGTTTTGCTGATTTGCAGGAAATATTGCAAAGGAGGCAAATGCTCAAGCAGAGAGACCTTGGACGGGAAGGTGGTGATCATAACTGGAGCCAATACTGGAATAGGCCGGGAGACTGCCGCAGATCTTGCAAAGAGGGGTGAATTCCAATTTATCATTGTTTATTGTACTGTTGCATTCCGTTGGACATGTTTGTTTCATTTGACAAAAAAATATCGCATAGTCTAGAGTCAAGGATGGTAAATCCGTCCAGGATGGTAAATCCGTCCACCCTCCATTATAGGGGTATATTCACATTTATTGCAGTTGTGTGAGTTGCATAATTAAGGAAAACTCGTTTTCAATCAATTATGCCGTTTTTATTGCGTTGACAGCATTTTAAATGACTTTTGAGGTCCTTTTAAAACCTGAAGACAAAATACAATGAAATCCTGTGACGTCATCACAGCCATTTTGTCATACAGAGAGTTGCTCTTTGTTGGCTTTATTTCCATCAACAAAAAAAGTATTAAAGGTAAATAACTGTTGCAGGAGACGAATAATTGTATTATTCCTGTAGGGTTTCTTAAACAACTTAATTCCAACACTTTGAAAGGAGATACAAAGAAAATAAAAGTGGACGGATTTACCATCATTATTTTAAAACTGGTTTGATTGGGTGATTGTAAATCCGTCCACCCACTTCAAATGTTATTTAAAGGTACTTTTATGACTTTTAATATTTATAAATGGCATAATACTGATTAAAGAAATTAGAATTAGCAATTACACCACTTCATGGGGTAAAAATGTTTCTTAAATTGCGATTGAGGCAGTCAATTGAAATTCCTGATAGTTAACTTAACATCTGTTATTTAATTCTTCTATTATAAGTGAAATCAGCACCCCAATGTTCTAATATCGACAGAAAATTCTATTTGAAAGTTAAAATAATGCAAAACTACAAGAAATCATAAGATATGATAGATATATGCTACATAATGCCCTGTGGACGGATTTACCATCCTTGCTGGACGGATTTAGCAGCAACCTGGACGGATTTAGATGCCCTAACCTTCATTTTTTGTTGCCATGGTTTCACCAAAAATCATTTGAATATGTTACTTCTTTTTCTGCAAGTGATAGTACGGAATGTACCCTTTCCAAGGTACTCATTTTAATTTTTGCATCTCATACCACTTTCCTGGAAATGCAGTTTTAGCCAAAAGTGGATGGATTTACCCTCCTTGACTCTAGTAGCCAAAACAAATAAGGGCAAAATTTTGTAATGGGAGTCTTCATTCTCTTTTGCAGGATGCAAACTCATTATTGCCTGCAGAAATTTGGACAAAGCCAAGGATGCAGCTCATTACATCAAGTTCTGCTCAGGCATAGACGAGAGCAAGTTGGTTGTAAAACACCTGGATCTTAATTCTTTGAAGTCTGTGCGGTCTTTTGCGGATGGAATTATAAAAGGTAGTCTAAGAGTAATATATCAATTATAATTGGCAACATTCATTTGGCTAACATTCTGTCCTGGCAACAGTCTATTAAGAGTGAGTTTTTAGTCCCATCAGCAGCTAACTGGGCTATTTAGAGAATGTTGATCTCGTTTCATTACAATTTATAATGCTTTGTGTGATGTCAAGTTGACACTGCATGCACAAGACTCATAATATTCCTGTTGGTGAGCTATATCCGAGGCTATATTCACCATTCCATCAGAACATGTCCTTGAATGAGTCATATCACTCACCAGTGATGTCATCTATGTAGACATCTCAGTGAAAACAGAACAGTTCATACCAATGTAAAAGATAGGACATGCAGTGACATCACAGACATTTTAAACAGGTGAATATATTGTATTCACTTGTACTTCCTTGGCTGTAATGATTGAGAGAATACCTACTAATTGTGTTTTCCAGGCTATAATTTGGTTGAATTGGTTTCTTTTGACTTTGCCTGCGATGATGTCAAGATACATGATTTCTGTTGCAGAGGAGCCTAAAATTGATATCCTTATCAACAATGCTGGAATAATGTTAACACCGTATGGCAAGACGGAAGATGGGTTTGAGCAACAACTGGGAGTCAACCATTTAGGTAATTGGGTTTAATTATTCACAAAGCCCTGTGGTACACACACATCGGCCCTTGCTTCTAGAGGCCCCTTCTGCTACCTAACCATGCTGACAGTAGATTTTGGGAAAGTGCATTTCTGTGCATATATATATATATATATTAAATTTGAAAGTGTATGAGGAAAGTAGCCCAGTACAGAAAGAAGCCTGCATGATTTGATTGATTTCTTACGATTCATCATCTGGAAGTTCCTGCACTAACCAATATGTGTTGTTGTACACTTCTTCAGGCCACTTCCTCCTGACCAACCTCTTGCTGGATAAGCTGAAGGCCGCCCCGTCCGCGAGAGTAGTGGTCGTGTCGTCCAGAGCCCATGAGAGAGGAACAATCAACTTCGACGACCTCATGAGTGAGAAGGGATATTCTTCTAGGGCAGCCTACGCGCAAAGCAAGTTGGCCAATGTGCTATTCGCTCGAGAACTTGCTAAAAAGCTCAAAGGTATTGTATTTGTTATACTTTGCAGCTCTCAAGTTTAATTTTGCACTTTGCTCATACATGAATAAATATTTCCTTGTTTTCTCTAGATTCACATTGTCAATTACTCGTATATTTATTGATCCAATTGAGAATTTATAAAACTTTCAGAAATATATTTTGAATAATCTCAGCTTTATATACAGATTTGAGAACTTCTGTTTCAGGTACCTCAGTCACAACGTACTCTCTGCATCCGGGAGTAATAAACACGGAGCTGACACGCCATGTCACTGCAATTAATATTCCTGGTCTGAGACAAATCTGGTTGCTCTTGACGTGGCCCTTCTTCAAAAACGCCACAGAGGGAGCTCAGACGACTTTATACTGCGCTGTCGAACCATCAATCGAAAAAGATTCTGGGAAGTATTACAGGTGGGTTACAGTTATGCACAGTATATGGTGATATCTTACTTTTACCAGTTTAAGTGAGTTATTAGGCTCCCTCTAGTTCTGGGAGCCACCAATAGGTGGCATACTTATCAAATAGGTGTGGGAATCAACAATTTACCACAATCATTGAGATTATGCTTAGCAAAATATTGGATGTTTCTTGTCATGACGATTGCATTCTGTAACTTCCGTTGTGTTTCAGTGATTGCCAAGAAAAATGTCCATCTCATCAAGCGTTAGATGACCAAGTTGCTGACAAACTTTGGCGAATCAGTGAGAAGTTGGTCGGCCTTGCGAAATAGATAAGATAGTTTTGTTCCACAACTCCTTTGACGGAATGTACACTGTTTGTAGATAGAAACAAAAATTAGCTTGTAAATACGTATGCTGAAGTAATTTTTTCGGTGCGTTGCAATAAAAAAACCACTTTCCATACTTTGCCCACCCCCTATCTCCTAAATCTATATTGATCTGTGTGTGTAGTTGATACTGTTTATATACATTTAAATATTTTTAGATTGTGATCAAGTACTTGAGCTCAACTTGGGAATATTTTGTATTATTGCTTGGAAGTAGTCTGTCTCAGTATTGCACAGTTTACAGGGAATTATTTTGTTGTATGTCACTCATTGCACGAAACAGGTCTCAGTCATAAGATTGTCCACTTCAATGAAAATTCTGTCAAATTTAAAATTACTAAATAATGAAAATTTGTTTTGATGAACTATTATTTTTCATTAATAATTCATTATCCAATTGATTGTTGCAATTATATCTTACCACACTTTTTTACCCTATTCTTGTTGCAATTGTAGATGTTAATAATATCATGTTATGTTGTTGCCTGTTATTTATTAAATTTGTCTACTGGTCTATGTATGGATTTGTAGTCCTGGTCTATATGAATTGGAAACTGCTTGACATAGAAATGTTCAAACTGGAATAATGTGTCAGAAACATGTGAATTTCATCTGCTGGTCTAAGGGTTTGTAGTCCTGGTCTATTTGTGTTGGAAACTGCTTGACATAGAAATGTTCAAACTGGAATAATGTGTCAGAAAGCATGTGAATTTCATCTACTGGTCTGAGGATTTGTAGTCTTGGTCTAAGTGAATTGGAAACTGCTTGAAAAAGACATGTTCAAACTTGAGTAATGTGCTAAAAAGCATGTGAATTTGTCTGCTGGTCTGAAGATTTGTACTCTTGGTTTATTTGAATTGATAACTGTTTGAAAAAGACATATTGAAGCTGGAGTAATATTTCAGAAAGCATATGTATTTCATCTGCTGGTCTGTGGATTTGTAGTCTTGGTCTAAATTAATTGGAAACTGCTTTACATAGACATGTTCAAACTGGAGTAATGTGTCAGAAAGCATGTGAATTTCATCTACTGGTCTGAGGATTTGTAGTCTTGGTCTAAATGAATTGGAAACTGCTTGAAATAGACATGTTCAAACTGGAGTAATGTGTCAGAAAGCATGTGAATTTCATCTACTGGTCTGAGGATTTGTAGTCTTGGTCTAAATGAATTGGAAACTGCTTGAAATAGACATGTTCAAACTGGAGTAATGTGTCAGAAAGCATGTGAATTTCATCTACTGGTCTGAGGATTTGTAGTCTTGGTCTAAATGAATTGGAAACTGCTTGAAATAGACCTGTTCAAACTGGAGTAATGTGTCAGAAAGCATGTGAATTTCATCCACTGGTCTGAGGATTAGTAGTCCTGGTCTAAATTAATTGGAAACTGCTTTAAATCAACCTGTTCAAACTGGAGTAATGTGTCAGAAAGCATGTGGATTTCATCTGCTGGTCTGCAGATTTGTAGTTTTGGTCTAAGTGAATTGGAAACTGCTTGAAATAGACATGTTCAAACTGGAGTAATGTGTCAGAAGCATGTGGATTTCATTTGCTGGTCTGTGGATTTGTAGTCTTGGTCTAAATGAATTGGAAACTGCTTGAGGTAGACATGTTCAACTGGAGTAATGTTTCAGAAAGCATGTTAATTTCATCTGCTGGTTTGTGGATTTGTAGTCTTGGTCTAAATGAATTGGAAACTGCTTGAAATAGACATGCTAAAACTTTGAGTAATGTGTCAAAAAGCATGTGAATTTGTCTGCTGGTCTAAGGATTTGTACTCTTTGGTCTATTTGAATTGATAACTGCTTGAAACAGACATATTGAAGCTGAAGTAATGTTTCAGAAAGCATTTGTATTTCATCTGCTGGTTTTTGGATTTGTAGTCTTGGTCTAAGTGAGTAGGAAACTGCTTGAAATAGACATATTCAAACGGAGAAATGTGTCAGAAAGCATGTGAATTTGATCTACTGGTCTGAGGATTTGTAGTCTTGGTCTAAGTGAATTGGAAATTGCTTGAAATAGACATGTTCAAACATGGAGTAATGTGTCAGAAAGCATGTGAATTTCATCTACTGGTCTGAGGATTTGTAGTCTTGGTCTAAGTGAATTGGAAACTGCTTGAAAAAGACATGTTCAAACTTGAGTAATGTGCTAAAAAGCATGTGAATTTGTCTGCTGGTCTGAAGATTTGTACTCTTGGTTTATTTGAATTGATAACTGTTTGAAAAAGACATATTGAAGCTGGAGTAATATTTCAGAAAGCATGTGTAGGCCTATTTTATCTGCTGGTCTGTGGATTTGTAGTCTTGGTCTATTTGAATTGGAAACTGCTTTACATAGACATGTTCAAACTAGAGTAATGTGTCAGAAAGCATGTGAATTTCATCTACTGGTCTGAGGATTTGTAGTCTTGGTCTAAATGAATTGGAAACTGCTTGAAATAGACATGTTCAAACTTGAGTAATGTGTCAGAAGCATGTGAATTTCATCTACTGGTCTGAGGATTTGTAGTCCTGGTCTAAATTAATTGGAAACTGCTTTACACAGACATGTTCAAACTGGAGTAATGTGTTATGAAGCATGTTAATTTCATCTACTAGTCTTAAGAGTTTTTAGTCCTCGTCTATTTGTATTGGACACAGCTTGACACAGACATGTTCAAACTGGAGTAATGTGTTAGAAAGTATGTGAATTTCATCCGCTGGTCTATAGATCTGTAGTTGAATTTGGAAACTACTTGAAATGAAATGGATATGCCTGTTCAAATTAGAATAACATGTGACAAAGCAAGTCTTATTTGGCTCGCGGAATAGCACACTAATCACTAGGTGGCAACACAAGACAGCATATGTTCTGATCTCTGGCAATGCAAGGGCAGTCCAAGTTGTAGACAGAGAATGCCCTTTAAAGTGCCTTGTGCTTGTGATTTTTAGCAGCGCAGCTGCTCTTACCCCTAGAATTTTTCTACCAACTGTGACCATATAGGCGATCGCACTGTTACACCTATCACTCTGAAACTTGCCATACGGTCTCATCATGAGTTTATCTTGCTTCCATCAACTTTTGGTAAACTTCTGTGACAATAATTTTTTTATTTACTCAACTAAAAAGCTAGTTTTCCCGGGAAATTTAAATGATTCTAAATGGTGAGCTGCTGCTGCTCTGCTGCTGCACTGACAGCCAGACACTGTGTACACACCAAGTGACCTAATTAAGGAGTTCTCTTCTTTACATTTAGCTGGTTCTCATATGCATAGCAAACAACAAACTTTGCCATGTAGCCAGTATGCTATCTTTTAGTACAAATAATACACATCAAAAATTAGAAGTAAATCAGTTCAGTTTGCTTTGAGATTAGGCAGTTTTAGTACATTTTAGTGCATTTTTTACTAGAATTTAAAGCCCAAGTTGGACTGTTTATTGGTCAGTGGGTTGCCACTCCAAACTCATCTGTGACAGATTATTCAGGCCTGCGCAGCTTAAAGTGCTTGCACGTTATTTTTCCTTCTGTTCCAAATAGGGGAGGGTTGGTCTGGTGCTAGCATGCCAGGCTGCTAATCGCTGGATACAGGGTTCGAATAAAGGTCTTACTGAATCACCTGTTTGACGGTTGTTACAATCATCCTTTGCCCAAGCTGTGGGGGGGGGGGGGGTTGGTCTAGCGATAGGGTGCTGGGCTACCAATCACTGGGTCCAGGGTTCAAATCCTGGTCTTACACGATCACCTGGGCCTATGTTTCATCACTGTTTCAATCGTCTTTTGCCTCAACTGTCGTGTCCTCCTCCTGACCAATTAGCCTATCAAGTGCATAAATACAGGACATACATCCCCACTCCATCCATTTTCTGTCCCAATTTTATTGCAAATCAGCTCTTACTTTCCTCTCCAACTTCTTCAATCATGTTAATTCTAACCATAATAATAATTGTGTACTATAATGTGTAGGCCTGTTCATTTGGCATTTAAAAGAAACCAGGTGGGCATTGTTTTTTAATTGTTCTTTTGTGTATTTCAGTCATCAGAAAGAAGGCTTGAAACGGCCTGTCAGCTTCGGGGCTGTAAGACTGTCTCAGCATATGAGCACATAGTTCTTGTATTGGTTGGTCAGACTGGGATGAGCTGCCAAGCCCATGCTGATGCCCTGCCTAAAATGTTGAAAAACTGTGCTCCAACTCATGTTGTATCCAGCTCGTCTTGGAAGGGAGGACATTTGGGAAACTTGTGCTGTTGTTGCTGGAGGGCACTGCCGTTAAGTCTGATTTATTGATTTGACACTTTAGCAGCTTGAGCAGCCCTACCACTACATCTCAGCTATTTCATAGTAAAACAAGGGTGAGGCCAGGTAATAGGGGTATCTGACAAGCCATCAACCTCAGCTCCAAGACAGTGTAACAGAAGCTGAGCTACAAGGAAAAATGTTACGGTGTCGGACGTACTCACACGCACACACACGGTGTACGCACACGGTGTACGTCCTACACCATGACATTTTGACATAGCTCAGCTCCTGTTGCACTTGGAGCTTTGGTTGATGGCTTGTCTGATACCCCTAATGGTAGGGCTACACAAGCTGCTACAGTGCAAAATCTGTGAATCAGACTTTACGGAATTGCCCACTATGGCCTCACCCTTGTTTTACTATGAAATAGCTGAAGTGTAGTGGTAGGGCTACACAAGCGGCTAAAGTGTCAAATCAGTAAATCGGACTTTACCAAATTGCCCTGTAGTGAATTCTGCCTCTCCGTCTGTTCTCAGATCCCCAACAGTCCATCCTTCAAATTGCCTCAATTGCGTTCTCCTCCTGTCCTATAATTAGCTTACCAAGTGCATAAATACATGAAGTAAAGACCCATCTTCTGTCCTTCATCAATGACATCTTCGCATCTACTTCTTCTAGCTCCTCGAAAAGGAATTGGTCAATGTCAAGAATGTAGGCTAAATCATTGTAATGATGACATTGTAGTATAGGCCAACCTATTGTCTTCACCATTTTCTTTGTTGCTAGTAGCATTACTCTTTGTGGTTGTTTTGGGTCAGCCTTGTTTTCTTCCCTCTGCCTCTTTCGCCCCCTCGCCTCCTTTTACCACACTGTCTTCTTGCAAGGCAGCCTGTTTTGCTGACTTTTCTGCATTTCAGCCTCTCATATGAAAAACAGGATAGGACTTCCTTTTTGTGTTGCTCGATTTTCGAACACTTGGAGTAGGCAATCTCAGATCAAAATCAGGAATCGGCACAATCGGATCAAAATCAGGAATGGGAACATTTGGATCAAGATCACGAATAGGTAGGGGAGAGCGGGGCACAGTGAGACGGCAGGCACAGTGAGACAAGGCCCGTATCGTCTAGCTGGTACTATTTACAGATCAACCTCTTACATATAGTACAAAAAGTAAGTAAGTGAGAGACTATCCTATATCCTAAATGCCTACACAGCATATCGAGAGTGAAATTTCAATATTTTGGTTTTTAGCCAGTAAAAGTAAATAATTTTGCAAAACAACTTTTTGTTATAATTCCCAAGAAAAATGGTATAATGCAAATCAATTGCCAGGGATACAAACCTTGATTATTTTACTTAGTTAGGTGAGATTATGAACCGCAATACAGGCATCCAGTCAAAAAGTTTTATAAAGAGAGCTGCGTGGAGCACAGTGAGACAGTTTGAGGTGGGGTACAGTGAGACATCAGGAAATACATTCGAAATTACATGAATGTTATGCATAGCTCACAATTCACTATTAAAAACAAAATTCCTGCTTTAAACTACTGATTTTAGTGAGTCATATCCAATGGGAAGCATCAGAAAGAATTTTGATTAGTACGTAACAGGTGCGGCAGGTTAAATAAGTTGTGCATGTGTCCTGTGCGATGAAGTTTCGAAACATGCTCAAAAAAGGACCTAAAAAATCTCCTAGCCAGCTGCTTTCATAAAAGTACAGTACGGTAATATGGGGTGAATCGGGACACTGGGGTGAATCAGGACAGAACAGGAAAGAGTTCTATTTCCTCCAAAAACCCTATCTTCTACTGATCTCAGGATTTTGATTTTTCGCACATTTATAGTACATAAACCAGCGGATATTGTGGTAGAATTTCATCCCTCTGACTGCAAGCAGTGCGGAGCTGCAGCACTTTTAACATGGCCCTGCAGAAATTGAATAAATAGAAGCTGATCAAAACTTTGCAAGTACAATAAAAAGTATAAATACCACAGCCATCAATCTCGCAGTAAACTTTTTTAAAATTTAAAATGGTTTCAGGGGACCAGAATAGTTGACTAGATATTGGATTATGTATGTTTGGTCATGGGTTCAGATCCAGGTCAATGGCAAAGTTTCGGGAGTAATCAAAATATACTCAACCAATTTTCATTTGATTGTACAAACATGGCTTCGTGATAAATATTATTGAACTTGGCATCATGCATTAAGGATTTAGTCCATAATTATTAATCACGGGCAAAATTAGCAGATAACTGCAGTTTTTGATAGGTTTCTGTCATTAATCAAATTTTTTGAAATCAGCATATTATCACTGGAATTGATTTCAGATTTTCTTCAAAATACATATTTTGCATTTTGAAGATGTTTCCTAATCTTTAGTCACAAGATACAATCACTTAAAGAAGTTAGGAAGTATTTATTGTGGAAATAATGGCTTGTCCGATTCACCCCAAACTGTGGGGTGAATTAGCACAGTGGTTTTTTGGGCCCTCAGCCTTGGCAATTCAAGATATCATTTCAATCTCCTACAGAAAGTTAGATCTTCTGCTGGGACACAATTTGACACCATATTTCGATTTCTGAATTGATTTGTGCCCATGCTATCACAAAAAAAGGGCCAATTTTGTCCCAATTCACCCCATATTAACGTAGTTTCTGTTGCAACAATTGATAGAACAATTCCGCAGGTCCTGGGGATTGGCGGTTATGGCAGCAGCTGCCCTGTCTCACTGTGCCCCGCCTGGTGTCTCACTGTGCCCTGCCCGCGGGGCTCAGTGAGACACTTAACGAGCATGGACGTAGTTCAAAATTTCTCCAAACCTGTAAAAGGTAGGAACCTGAAACTACTGGACAATATACCCAATGTCATTATCTATAATGTGGACCTGATCTCATTTAACTTGTTACTGCCAACATTTTGGAACACTTGAAAATAAAAAAAGTGTCTCACTGTGCCTCGCTCTCCCCTACAATTGCATCAAAATCAGGAATGGGTACAATTGATTCAAAATCAGGAATGGGGTACAATTAGATCAGGAATAGGCACAATTGGATCAACATCATGCATTGGCAATATTGGATCAAGATCAGGAATAGGCACCCTGCCCTTGAGTGCCCTCTAAATTGCCCACACTGGTGCTGATGGGGGTGTCAAACACAAACTCACACTCCCTGCTCTTGTTTCGAATCTCCTAGCGTAACATTTCTATGATTTTGCAGCATAAAGATGTTTTACTGGAGGTAGTTAAGAGAACATCTGAAAGTTTCAGGCTGCTTTCAAACTCATTTTGCGAAGTCATTGGACTGGGGCTAGTTGTCACAAATGTTTCTTCCTTCAAGATTGATGGCAGAATACATCTGATTTCATTTAAAAATCAGTTTCATTCCTCACAAGGACTTTGGTTAATTCCACCACGTATCGGGGCCTGTATCTGCCAAATTGTCTCAAGTTGGAGGATGATGAAAAATTGAAAATGGTGCAATTTTTTCTTTTTTTAACTGTAATTTAAAAAAAAAGAATTCATATAGCGTATGACAGACTACATTTTTTGACAACATCACAAAAAATTCCCATAAAAAAAAAAAGTCAAATCTAATTTAATTACCGCGCACAATCCAGAGCAGAGTAATTAAATCGGCATTGTGACAACTTGCCCCTGTGAAGCTATTAGCCCCAGGCTCCCCAACATTTCCTCAGTTTGGATTGGGGTATGGCAGCTGCAAGATGGCAACAAGGAAAGTCTTCACTGTTAATTTCTGAACAATTAACACTGAACTGCCAGTAAACTGTTATACAGGTTGTCAGTTTGGTTTCATTGCCTTATCTCTTATATTAAAATGATAACGTACGGGATTTATCTCAAGTTATACTCAATGCCTGATCTTCTAATTTTCACTTTGCCTTCCTTTGCCCTTCATGGCAGAACTCTCCCCTTTTCAAGGCCATTGCACTCTTTTACGTGTCCTAATTAATGATAATTAGTTTTAAGCTGTCAGATTCCTGCATTATACACAAGAGGGCAACACCTGCAAGGTCTCTCCAACTTGCTTCACTTATTCCCTTCCTTTCAGCACAATTTGCAATTGCATTTAGTGCCATCGCTATTCCATCTCATTCTCCAGCTAGCACGGGCTTATTGCTATATAAATCAAATGATAGAGTATATGCAATCATGTCAACTTATACTTAATGTCTCATCTTCTAATTTGCCATGTGTTTTTCTAAACCTACTACCAAAGAACTCAACCTTTTTCAAGTCCACCTGACTATCTATCTCTCTATCTATTACATTTTATTCTGTCCTGTTCCCTCCAATCTACGGGAAAATTACTTTATATGTAATCTGAACAGCGAACTTGTGAATTTCACTATTTGGAATATAATTTTCATAAATCTCTGGTGCAATTGTACTCGGTTGCATTATTTCAACAGTTCTGAAATATTCTGCAGGAGTTCTGTACGGAAATTTTCTTCAGTTTAAATACTTAAACAAAAAAAAGTAAAATGTTGTCTGTAAGGCACACACCACACAACTTGGACAACTGGAAATTTAATTGTTGTAGAATCCATGTGTGGGATGCCTCATAATATAGCATGCATTATATCTATACTATTATTTATTTTTTGCCTAGTAAGGGTTTTCATTAACCATAGCATAGACTTAGCCCTTTGCAGCAAAGTTTGCTTCCTTTGAAACTACCTGGTTGCTTGATGTGAGAAACTGGCTGAAGTAAGTGGGAAGGGTATTAGCATTGGTTTACATGCTGGAGAAGGTGGTCCAACTTGCAAGGGTATAGAATTTTCTATGGCAAAGATCGTAAATCCGCTCAGGCTGAGGACAATGGAGAACCACTGAAGCGTGACTGCCTTCAACCCTTTTGGGGGGTGGAGAGCTGGAGGAGGGGGGGGGGGGGTTCTAGATCCAGCCGAGATCCGTCACATGACCCAATTCACCAATTTACACGAGAAGGAAACATTTCGCACGAAAACAGCTTGGAGGCAGAACTAGGCAGGTATGTTTGGACATAATTGATGCAAAAAACTTAACTGTTAACGATAATTACTGTGACCATTGTCTTCCTTTGGACAATGCAGGCTGCCGGGTGACTATAAGTGTGTGTGTGGACGAATTGTAGGATTGTTTATATACGCAGTACCCTGGAATATCTATATAAAAGGTGGCAACTCGTTTACTGTCCGTTCTAGTGACTAGAAAAGCTTTTATTCGGATTTCAGTATGGAAGACGCTCCCGAAAAAAGCAAGGATGCCCAGGAACCCTCATCCAAGGAAGGTGTCCTGCAAGGTCCCTGCTCATCCAAAGTGACCCAAGAAGTGAAAAAAGACGAGCAAGAAGTGAAAAAAGACGAGCAAGAAGTTGACCATGATGAGGGCCGATGTCACAAAAGGCAGAAGACGGATCATGCGCCGCACCCTTCCACTTCAGAGAAGTCAGGACTTTCTGGAAAAAACATGGCCCTGGGTTTACTTACTCAAGGTCTTCAAATAGCCGAGACAGACTTCAGAAGTGTTTACGTTGACCTTGAAACGTCAGACCTCAAGATAGGGAGTGACATTAACCAAATTGCTGCTGTTTATGGAGAAAGTGAGTTCAATTGTTATGTAACCCCTACCAAGCCGATCCCTCCTGTTGTTACTAATATAACAGGACTATCAGAGAGCCAAGGAGTTCTATATTTGCATGGCAAGCCTCTGGAGACCGTATCTATGGATGAAGCCCTCAGGTCATTCATTGACTGGCTTAGACCTCTGAAGCCATGCATGTTGCTGGCCCACAAAGCTGTCTTTGATGCCAAGCACTTTTTCCATCACCTGAACCAAGTGGATCTGTATGAAGAGTTCACTGAGGAGGTGTATGGATTCAGCGACACCATCCCGATCTTCCGCAAGATGTATCCGTGGAGAACATCTCACCGCCAAGTTGACCTTGTCCGGGATATTTTGGGCAGAAATTACCAAGCCCACAATGCGGTTGAAGACGCGAAACTTCTTCAGGAACTGTCGGAATTCGCCAACGTAGACAAGGAGGTTATCATTAAGCATTCAGGGAACTGCGCGTACTGGAAAAAGCGAATTCTCTTCGAGAGGTGAAGGTTCTAAAACATTTCGAGTTCTCGCAAAATGTTAAAGACAGTGCACATTTGCTTGAAATATTGACTGTTTGTGGTAGTTTTTTAGAGGATATTTCATAATATTTGTGTATGTACCTATTACTTTACCTATATAATTAGTTGCTCTTCTGTAAGACAAAGACCTTGCTTCGTTAGAAGATTTTTAACCGAACAATTTTTTTAAACAATTGTCAAACTTACAAGTTTTATGTTGACTGTTTTTGGTAGATTATTTTATTAGGTATTTGTGTATGTGACTTTTTGTGTTAATTTTGGAACTACTTTCTGTATGACATGGAACTTGCTTTTTTAGACGAAACAATTGAATTGTTGAAATAAGGGCGCGATGGCAGAAATTGTTGAACTCAAAAAAGTTTCTTGATAATTTTTTGGAGCCGCAAGATATCAATGCAACATGTATCTATCTGGAGAGAAAATAACGTGTACACTTATATTGTTAAGGTTTCAAATAAGTAGTTTTGATTTGGTTCGGGTTATTAAGAAAATAGTAAATCTGAGAGAGATACAAATGGATAATTGTATGATGATATGTTTTGTCGATGCTCCCTGATGCTGTTTCTGAAAATGTTATTTTGATGTGTCGGAATATGATGTTTGTTTCATCCATTCTACTTACGGATAATCTGGAATGTAAGAGATATATTGTTCAGTTAAAATATATGACTTTTAGAAAATTCTGAGTTCTTTGTTACTTTTAGAGAGCACTCAAAGTTTCAATTGGTATACTAAAGCTGAAACCAGAGAGCTCTGACAAATGGTAGGCCCTATAATGCAAAATTTCTGGCCGTATGTTTTCCAACCCTGGCTCCAAATTTGTGCTCACAAGTACTATAGCAAAACAAATGAAAATTCAAGTTCTGGGTAAATGCTTTGTGTGATGGTGACACAACTCTAAGATTACACAGCATGTGATTCTCATGTGAGTTCCAATACAATGAGTGATTAATGCACACATTGCATATTTGCCTAGATAGTCTTGTAATTAACAGTGCTGATGGGTAGAGAAACACTAACTCACTCATCCACTTTACACGATGTGGCATGGGGAAAACTCTGTCAATTTTATCTGTAGGTCCTTTGGGTCATTCTTGAAAAAGCCTCAGAGCTTGTGAATTAATCAAATACTTCTTTGCCTGCTGCCGCTGAACAACTTGTCTAATTGTTGCAGAGTCATTAAACGGTTTGTCAACTGTGAATTTCATTTTCAACTTTCATATCTGGTGAAAGGTCTATTGTTACATATCTGGATTTACTTTGTTAGGGTACGGCTCATCGATACCTTTTCTTAATACAAATTTGTATGTGAATATTTATGTAATTAACTCTTTGTGATCTTACATTTATACTTCAAGAGTTCTCCGTCTCCTCTTGTACTATTAGTTACGTGGTAAAAGAGCATTGTAATCTGGTGGGCCCGTGCTTAGTCCTCTCTGAAATATATGTAACCAAGGGCCTTCTGCTAGCGAACGGCTACAATGGTCTTAAAATGTCCTCCTGCCGTAATACTTCCAATTTGTAAATCTCTCTAACTTAATTTTGTCTGAGAATACTTTTCTACTGGCGAATAAAAGTGTCTTGAGTCTTAAGAACTATAGGTTGCCTCTAAATAGCCTACACCGTTGCTGATGGGGCGTAAAACACAAACTCACTCACTCACTCACTTAGAACTATAGAGCTTCTGAACATGCTGAATACATGTAGAGACCTGACTGTCAGAAAACGAGTATGACATGCCATCACCAGAAAAGGAATCTCTTCTTCAATTTCTTCGATGGACTTCGCATATTTTATAAACACTGTTTCTTGTTTTTTGTAAACAACCTGTATTTATATCCATGCCTGAGGAGAGAATCACATAATGAAATGTGCCTCACAGAGAAATCAATGTAATGATCACAAGCCCTGGCAAAACTGATGATGCAAGAGGCATAGGCATCGTAATCCGGCTTTTCTAGAATATTTGATGCAACAGGATATGGATAGTTGACAATCTTGAAGTTGAAGTCATCCCTTTTGTCACATAATTTAGTGTGGAATTGGTTATCCTGGACTGTAATGAGAAGGTCCAAATAAGAAGCTTCCTTATCAGATTGTGTTTCCTTGGTTATTGAGAGCTCTGGGGTTAAATTTCGCGAAGGTATCTCTAAAAAACTGTATTGTATAGACTGATAAGGTCATAGCGGTAGGTGAAATTGCATAGCTTTGCATGGAATTTGTTTTATTTTTCCAATGACTCCATGAATTTATATTCATATGACATCAGAAAGAGATTAGCCAAAAGTGGTGAACAACACATTCTCTTTGGTATGCCAATGGTTTGTTTATGTAGGTTTTTGCCAAATTCCACATAAATACTGTCGTTGAGATAGTCCAAAAAATATGTAGCCAAAGTAGGAATAATACACTTGTACCTTTTATATTCCTTAGAAGACAAAAAGGATTTCTGTAGGCTGGCACAGGAGAAGTCCTTGCCTGAAGCCTTGAAAATGACTTGGGATCTTATCCTTCATCCTTGTACTGACACATTTAGATCTAGACTCCTCATTGATCAATGACAGGTGTTCTTTCAACTGCATAGAATTGTCAAGTATCCACATCCTGTTATACCCAGAATATCTATGTATACCTTTGCAGTAAAGTTTCATAAACTGATATACCAAAGCCAGGCATTTATGTTCCTGATTCCTCTTGAGAATTTGCTTCCTCATCTCCCTAACTGCAGACTTGATCCTTTCCATCTCCCATTTTTCCGATGCGTACTCTATTGATTCTCTTCTGTGAGTTTTTCAGTGTTTTTCAGATAACTCGCACGCCTGGGCAATTCTTTGCATGATGCCCTGGCATAATGTGCAAGTTGTACATTATGTTCTCATAGCACACAGTTTGTCCATTTCTCAGGGACAGGGTAACATGTCGGTTACTTCATGCCTTCCATCAATGGTCACTTCCTTGACAATCTTTGCTCTTCTATTGATGACATCCAACTTGAACTGAACATTAAGGCAATACCCACAAAGGCAGGATGAGAACTTGTTTCTTGGATTTTCAGCACTTCCTTTGGACTCAATTTCTTGAACTTACTCAAAGACACTTTGTCGGGAGGATTTCCTTTGAGAAATCGGATGTGCGCCTGTTGCAGTGTCTCTGTAAGGACAAGCTTCTGTGTTTTTGATAATGGGTTTTTTCTTGATGGTAGGACTACTGATTCAGTCCGGTAGAGTCTTTCTATTTTCTGAACATTAGCTTCTGAAAGAGCATCTGGACGTTGAGATTCTGTGTTGTCCATGGAGCATATTCTCTTCAACCTCTTCTTCTGACAGAAGTTCTGTGATTAGGGCATCTCCCACCACTTACGGATGTCCCGGCTGTGACGAGGTAAGACATGGGGCAAGACCCCTCTGAAGGAGTGACATTAGCATCACTTGAGACTTAGTAAAGCAAAATCTGGAGTACTTTGCTATAAAACCATGGACACTGTAAAAACTGTGCAATTGCTTAGGCCTAGACCAAATTTAAAAAATGACACTAGTGCACCACCTTTCTTTTTACAAGAATCACTGAAAACAGTCCTGCTCAAACTACTTGTGCCAATGTCAACCTAATTTTCTCCTAATGCTCTAGTAGGCTGAGTTCGACTTGTTTCTTCTTAAGCACCCTCCGTCTTTTCCAGCTCCTTGAAAAAGCATAGATCTACTGCTTTTCTGCAAACCCTTGTGGCCCTGTCCACCCCATGGACTTTACATGCTTCGTAAACAAAACCTCTCCTGAATTGAAAATAAATCATTTTCATAAAAACACTACTCTGAATCTTATCTGATGCCACTGACATCCTGTGCTGATTTCAGCCAATTCTGGCCTTTGTACTTGAATAAATAGCAACTCAAAAACTTGTCAAATGTCTCATTCTGAACTCCCATTGGAATAACATTGCAAATAGGATGTGATAAATCATAATCTTTTTGCTTTGCTGTTGACTTGGGTGAAGAGCTACAATCTGGCTGAAACTCCTGCAGCACGAAGTTAATAGCATAAAGTAACCTACCAAACAATTTAGTTTGATATGACTTATAATTTGTCCAAGAGAGGCTCTGTTTGTTAAAATTCAGGTAAATTCTATGGTATTCCAATGACACAGAATAAAATGCATCGCTTCCAACAGAAGGCATGATATCTCCAGAATATGGCACAACTTTATGGAAATTAATATTAGGAATATATCCAGGTCATTTTCAATTGAGATTTCAAAGTTTTTGTGTATGTTTTAATGCAACATGCAAATGTACCTAATAACTTGGCACACCTGAAACCTTTAATATATGCCA
Organism: Platynereis dumerilii; assembly: GCA_026936325.1. Taxonomy (NCBI): domain Eukaryota; kingdom Metazoa; phylum Annelida; class Polychaeta; order Phyllodocida; family Nereididae; genus Platynereis; species Platynereis dumerilii. The sequence goes on from JAPTHN010000007.1 coordinate 4,127,877, forward strand.
TAACTTCTGACTGAATGAACAAAATGGGACAAAATTTGTTCAGAATGATCTTCTACCCTAACCCACTCTTGTGGGTGAAGGAAAAAAAAATATACCAAATACTTTCGGAGATATGGCAAAAAATCATTGGTGCGTAATAACTTGGCACCCTGTGTAAGGCAATACTCACAAAATACTCACAAAGGCAGGATGAGAACTTGTTTGCTTGGATTTTCAGCACTTCCTTTGGCCTCAACTTCTTGAACTTACTCAAAGACACTTTGTCTGGAGGATTTCCTTTGAGAAATCGGATGTGCGCCTGTTGCAGTGTCTCTGTAAGGACAAGCTTCTGTGTTTTTGATAATGGGTTTTTTCTTGATGGTAGGACTACTGATTCAGTCCGGTAGAGTCTTTCTATTTTCTGAACATTAGCTTCTGAAAGAGCATCTGGACGTTGAGATTCTGTGTTGTCCATGGAGCATATTCTCTGCAACCTCTTCTTCTGACAGAAGTTCTGTGATTAGGGCATCTCCCACCACTTACGGATGTCCCGGCTGTGACGAGGTAAGACATGGGGCAAGACCCCTCTGAAGGAGTGACATTAGCACCACTTGAGACTTAGTAAAGCAAATCTGGAGTACTTTGCTATAAAACCATGGACACTGTAAAAACTGTACAATTGCTTAGGCCTAGACCAAATTTAAAAAATGACACTAGTGCACCACCTTTTTTTTACAAGAATCACTGAAAACAGGCCTGCTCAAACTACTTGTGCCAATGTCAACCTAATTTTCTTCTAATGCTCTAGTAGGCTGAGATCTACTGCTTTTCTGCAAACCCTTGTGGCCCTGTCAACCCCATCGACTTTACATGCTTTGTTTATTGCAAGATCTAAATTGTGGCCAAAACACCCCAATTGTGGTATTCCTGCATCTTTAAAAGCCTTAACATTGTTTGATGCATTGTTAGTAGTTGCTGTGACAATCACACTGATACTTTGGTCGAGATTCCAATCGTCCAACACTACTTTCAAAGCATCATTAATATTATCTGCTGTGTGGTCTTCCATCAGGAACGCTCCCAATGACACAGCATGCCGCTGCCAGCCAGGACTAACGAAGTGCACAGTCAGACCCATGTCGGCCTCCATTGATGTTGAACGCATGGACAATGTTGCCATCTTTGCCTTTGGAAGAAACTGTTGCACTTGCCAGTCTTTTAGGGTCTTTCTTTTTTTTGTGTTTGGCCATTCTCCTTGAGATGAGCAAAGAGATTGGATGTGTTTCCACCCTTGGCAGATACTGCCTTATCGCAAAATCGACACAGGGGCTGTGGGTATCAAGTCAAGTCGTAGACACGCCAACTCGTAGACACACCAACTGGTAGACAACCAACTAGTAGACAACCAACTGGTAGACACCAGGGACTACCAACTGGTAGACAACAAATTTACAGGGATAGCCAAGTCGTAGACACAGACTTTTTGGTCAGTGCAATATAACCAAGTCGTAGACACAGTATTTTTGCTGTTAACAAACTCGTAGACACTCATTTCATTTGTTGATAAAAAAATTAATAAACACGCTGTAAGAAATGACCGTGTTTTTCTGGCTAAAAGAACCGTAAATTTATTGTTATTTTACCAGTATTTTTAAACTACAGACTTTGTCTAGGAATTTACAGTTCTTTGTCAGTTGCAAAATGGCTCTAAGATAAATTTACTGCAATATGTCATTTATCATTCAGTTCACGTTAATGAACAATTATTCCAACCGTTAATTTACTGGCAACTTGTAATATGCAGACAAAACATTTGAATTGGCCAAACAATCAATACACCTGGTCAGATTAGGAACTATAAACAGGAGATTGCATGGACTTCAACCACGGAACATGTGGTGCCATCTATAACATATGCTTTACACAGCTGTTAATCAAACTTAATTTATGACTTATCTGAAGGTAAGGGAACATCCTCATTCATATGACCTTAAAGATACTGTCATTATGCAAAAGTTGTAATATTTATATATATAAACTTTTATTAGACAACTAAATATCATACAGATACATGTGTCATTCAGAAAAATAAATAAATAAGCATAAATAATGTAGTCAAAGATAGAAGATATATATACAAAAGAGGAATAGTAACTACATCTACGAATAAAAGCAGAAAAAAGGTATTACATTGTCATCCACTATTATGATATTCTAAGAATTTTGATAATTTTATATTTTATCGAATATTATGGTCATTTAAATAAATAAATACTTTGATATTATAGGCCTATAGGTTATCCAAGAATAATTATAGACAAGTTCAGATTAAAATTTATAAGAGACAGTTCACTGAGTTCAGATAATTACATAAAATGGTAACACATTAAACAAATTCAAGTTCGTGGTAACGGTAGCCTATCGAGTAACATATATATACAATTGGGAAAACATGAAATTTTTATAGCACAGATAAAATATATACAATCTTTAAAATCTATAATTCTACATATTAAGTTGCACCTTGAGGAAAATCACATTCATGGGTAGCACTAGTTATGCACCTTAGGGAAAATCACATTCATTTTAGCACCAGTTGTGCACCAATCAGTAGAGCCAACACAGACAATTGACAGCACGCAGTTGACACAAAACAAATATGTACAAACAATTTTTCGTAATCATCGGAGATAGATAAAAATCATGTCAAATATATACAAACAGTTATTCGTAATCATCAGAAAATAGATAAAATCATAGCACAAAATGGAGTACATATATATATATATACAAGGCAGAAACAGAAACCAATAATTTGCCAACCGTTACCAAGATTAACGAAGGTCATACAAAAAAGGTATCTCAAGTATTCTCATCACTCAATGAAGAACTCAAGTAATGACCAAGTGCTACATTTACATCAAGTATTTTGCTTGTCACTATCTGGAGGAATTGCTGATTTTGACTAGATACTAAAAACCCAGGGATAAAGTCTGATACATTATCTATCAATTTTTGACGGTATTGTTGCCACTTCGGGCATGCCATCAAGAAGTGCTGTAGTAGATATGGCATCTCCAGAGGGCAGCACGAGCCAGTGCAAAGAGACAATATCTACCACTTGAGGCAGTGTGAGGCACTGATGCATGACCAAGCCACAGTGGGGGATTCAACTGCTCTCACACAGCAGAACTGTAGCAGACACTGAATGAACAACACACACCAGCCTGAGGTGCTTCACAAGAACAACAAGAAATCACTACATTGGTGTTCAGAAGTGAAATTTGGAGCCTGGATTTCCTGACTTTTACTTTTGTGGAGATTCAGGCTGGTTTGTGAATTTACTATTTTAGTGAACATTGTTTGCTATTAGGCTGTCAAAAGTTTTGACAGCTGATTTTCACAGTTCTCAGTATTGGCACAAACTGTAGCTGCTGCTAACTGGCATAAACTGTTGCCTGTTGGCTGTATGACAGCAATGAAATAATTGTGCCTGTATAATTTTAGTCAATGTTTATACTTGGCTGTCAAATCTGACAGCTGAGTGATTATACACATTGAGACTTGATTTTCCTGTAAGAAGCAGCTTGGAACCACTGGAGGCAGAAGTTATTGCTTTCTGGTAGTATAGCAGTTCCTGGAAATTATTGAGTTTGTGTTTTATAATTGTGTTTATGAACTGGTAACTTCTGAGGGTAGAATTTGCATTCGATCGGAAGTGCAGTTCTTAAACACTATTTACATTGACAATATTGTTGTGACAATTTTTCTGGCTATCTTTTACTTCTGAGGGTAGAATTTGTATTCGATCAGTTGTAATATAGCTTGATAAATTGTGACCTGTTGGCTGTTGGTTCTGTTGAGGGTAGAATTAGTATTCGATCAACAGTGCATCAGCTAACAAATTAATTTATGTAGTTAATTAGCAGTTGGTAACTGTCGAGGGTAGAATTAGTATTCGATCGGCAGTGCAATTGCTAATTGACAAAATTTTTATATAATTCAGTGGTTGATACTGTTGAGGGTAGAATTATCATTCGATCAACGGTGCGACTGCTGGATTTTATATAAATTTCTTTTTTTGTAACAATTAGTTAGCAGTTGGTAACTGTCGAGGGTAGAATTTGTATTCGATCGACAGTGCAATTGCTAATTGACTAATTTTTGTATAATTCAGTAGTTGATACTGTTGAGGGTAGAATTATCATTTGATCAACGGTGCGACTGCTGGATTTTATAAAGATTTATTTTTTTTGTAACAGTTAGTTAGCAGTTGGTAACTGTCGAGTGTAGAATTTGTATTCGATCGACAGTGCAATTGCTAATTGACACATTTTTGTATAATTCGGTAGTTGATAACTGTTGAGGGTAGAATTATCATTCGATCAACAGTTTGACTGCTGGATTTTATAAAAATTTATTTTTGTGTAACATTAATTTGACTGTTTTTACTTGTCGAGGGTAGAATTAGTATTCGATCGACAGTATAACAGCTGATTAATAACATTTTTACATTCTTGACTGTTGATAACTGCTGAGGGTAGAATTTGTATTCGATCAGTGGTGCATCAGTTAAGAATAAATTTTTTTTTTGGTAACTATTTGACTGTGGGCAACTGTTGAGGGTAGAATTTGCATTCGATCAACAGTGTAACAGTCAAAAATTAAATACTTTTTGTATTTTTTGAATTAAAATCTACAAATTAAAATAGACACAGGAAATATTCCAAAGGTGTCAATAGAAGGTGTCAATCTGGTCAATAGCTTAACACCTGACCATTGTTTCAAAGGTGTCAAAACTGACAACCTAACAACTTCAGTTTGAATTGACACCCAACATCATTCAATAGTGCACAATAGGTGTACAATAATATTTCCTGTTAGAATTTTAATCAATTAAGTGTCAAATTCAATTGATAAATAAGTAAATTGTCTCTTTATTGGCAGCCCACAGAATCTTGTTTCATACACAGGTATTTAGTGGGTTAAACATATGGTGACTTTATTACTTAAAATTAATTCACTATAAAATTCTACTACAAATTAAATTTAAAGTTTGATTTAAAATTGGTTTATGTTTAAGTGAACTTGTCTTTGCGTGGCAGCTTGCAGAATCTTGTTTTACACACAAGCATTTAGCAGGTTATACATAAAGAGACTACATTATTTAAATTTAAACCAACTTAGTGTAAAATTAGTTTATGATTGAGTGATATTTGTCTCCGTGTGGCAGCTTACAGAATCTTGTAGCAACACTTGCATTTAGTGGGCTGCACATATAGGGACAGGTTACATTGTCAATAATAATTTAAATTGTAATAAATTAATTCAATTTGAAGGTATTTGTTATGGTTGAGTGATATCGTCTCTGTGTAGCAGCTTACAGAATCTGGTAAAAATACTTGTATTTAGTAGGCTATATATACAGAGACTATATTTACTTAATAAATAACAATTACTTTATAATAATTTAAATTTACTTAAAATATTTGGTAATAGTTGTTGTAACTTAAGCAAGTAACTCTGTGTGGCAGCCTGCAGAATCTGGTAGAAATACTTGTATTTAGCGGGCTATACGTACAGAGATTACAACAATAGCAAGGTAAATAAATTCAATTTATATATTCTCTACAAATTAATACTAATAAAATAACTTAGTAATTATAGTAACTCATTAGGTTATGATGAGGCAGCTAGTGGAAGACTAAAAGTTTTAACTGGCTACACTCATTAAGACACAAAACTTCAATTATTTTGAGTTAAGTTACTTTTAAGTTTCAATTACTTCTGAGTTTCTTAACAATTCATTTTGTACTTGGTTCAGTGCCTGTTGTGGGAGGGAAGAAGAGGAAGACTATAGGAAGGTTTATATCTTTCCACCATAGTGGACCTTGTTCTCCCCATAAGCAGCCCTGACTCGGTGCAATACAATTTAATTAAATCCAATAACTTCTGTAACTTTATCTAAAGTTAGAGTTATCAAGTAAGTGGACATCTGGGCAGATCCCCTTTGGAGTATACCATCGGTGGACCTCTTTTGTCTACTTATTTCTCCATTTAGTTTCAAAATAATAACTAGTTTATCATAGTGGAGTTGCAGGTTGGCCCATGGTGCAGTTTTGACTGTAAGGTACGTGGTGCCCCCAATCTCTGCATAATTCAAAACTACACATTTATAAGTCTTGAGTAGCCCCACTTGCACTCAGTGTTAGTGGAGGAGGCCAAGCAAATGCAACACAACTCACTATGTATGACCAACAAGAATCCATTCTCACATGGGGACCCATCCTTACGGCAAGCAACATCAGGGACAGGTGGTGATGGATCCACCAGCTTGAGGCCTCCTGCCAATGACTCAATTACCTCAAACAGCCTCGTCGATGGATTCCAGCAAAGGGTCAAGTCTCAGACGTTGGACGCCAAACTATGTTGGGCCAAAATCGAGGAAGAGATTAGAGATTGGCAGGAAAATCGTAGAGCTGAACTGGATGAATGGAGGAGAGAATCTGAGCAGATAGAGAGAGAACGACGGAAAGAGGATAATGTGAGAATGAATGCTATGTTTGACAGATGTTTTGACAAATACACTGTCAATCAACAAGCTCTCACGACTCCCCATAAGGGTCACCTACAAGCTTCAGGAGTGACGTCCTTCCAACCAATGGCCACGAGGGAGGAGAAACAGGAAGTTGGACAGATGCATGATCTTTCTGACTCTTTTCACGGTGAAAGCCAGTCGAAGGATCCGCAGACACCAGCTCCTGTTCCCTTTCCGGCCCAATCTACTGCTCGACAAACCACACTCGACGAGTTACAGACAATCACCCAGAGTATCCCGTCCAACTGTGTCTACCAGCCAATGGATCAGAGACTGCAGACCGATAGAAATGTTGGCCAATCGGTACTCCAGTTGAGGACGGGATGCCGGAGTGAAGATCCTAACCTCAGTAGTAGGGGCGATAGAGGTGGCACAGACGGGTGCGAACAGCTGAACAAATTGCGGGCGTCTAACCGTCACCCGCCACCCATGCTGCCCCAGTTCTATGTGTCAGAGAAAGATGTGTCATCTCTTGCTTGGGAAGACAATCTGGCTGGGGCCACCTTCAACAACAGAGCGCAGGGAGCGTGGGGTGAGACCAACCAACCACAGCCATCTACAGAGAGATTCCACCTGCCACCACAAGAGAGGTGTAAGCGAACGCCCCTGGACACTGCTCCAAATTACCAACAATCCACCAAGCTTCCCCCAGCGACATCAGTCAGCGCAAAAGAAGACCTCCAATTCCGATACAGTGGGTACCCAAATCCTGTGGGAACCAAAGAAGGAGGAAGGGGGAGCAAGACAGGACGAGCCTCTCCAAAGAAGTGTGGCCATCCTAATCAGACATTTAATCTGCCCCAAGGAATGCAAACTAAGCCCCAAACCAGAAGAGAGGAATATCAGCTGGAAACTGGGCCTGGAGAGCAAGTCTTCCAGCAGCCTGATGACCAGAAGTGGAGCCGACAGTCAGTGAAGCCACACCCATGTGGACATCTCAAGTATCCCTCAGGAGGTCTTCCTGTAGGATTTGAACAGAATCCACCTCAGGGATACAGACAGCACCCAATGAGCCACATGGGACACCAATATCCGGGATATGCACAGGGATTGGTTGGATTATCTTCAGGAGGTCTGCATCCCTGGAATGGGCCCCCATCAATGGCCCATCCGGGAGGCAACTTCTCAACCCTGCCACCATCATTTTCCACCGCCGGGGTCTTGATGGGACATCAACCGTTAACACCTGGCTTCCAACATGTGGGAATGCCGGTACATCAACCCTCACCTCCTGGCAATTTGGGCAATTATCCACATCTGCATGCTGGATTGCCCTACCAGCTGGCCCCTGGTTTTCCTCAAGCTGCCCAACTTCCATCCGGAATGCCTGCACAGCTACCAGTCTCCGTCAGACAACCGGCACATGGTTGGGTGCCTGTGGATGACCCTCAACAAAATGAGTCTGAAAATTCCAGCAGTTCATCGGAGATAGGATCAACATCATACGAAAGTCGACGTGAGAGTCAGACATATTCTGGATGCAGCGGAAGTGGCAGTGCACGAACATATCTAGTTTGTCATGTAACCTCAAAGGCATCACTGTCACCACAGGCAGTTTACAGGCAACCGCTTGTTTCACCATCCGCTCACAGTGAATCTGGCCTTCCATGTACAGCAGGGAATCAAGCTAACACAATGGACCTTTACCAGGAATATGATGCTTCTGACAATCTTGTGGCTGCTAGTGCTGACTACTCCCTCAGCAATTCCGGGGTAGTTAGTGGCATGGCACCCAAGACACAGATACCAGAAAAATGCTTCAGGCAAACTCGACAAGGTAGCAAGGGAAATCTTGGAGGTAAAAATCAGTGTGGTCTAGTGAAAGCAGCCTTTAGTGATGCTCAGGTGAAAACTACTGTTAGGCTGCACCAGACCATCTACAATCCATGCCCGTTCTCTTCAGGGTGTGCACCGCCACACTCGGCCTGCAGAGATCATCACAAGGTGACAACAAACAACTATGATGACCCATTCCGGAAAGTGCCCTTGGCAGTGGAGACTGATGACATCTTTTCAATGCAGGATGAATCTTCAGTTCCCTACCAAGCATTTCCGCACTACAAAACCTTGCCAAAAGTGAAGATGAAATTGCGGCAAAAGGAAATCCACATCTTGACGACATCCTGCAGCGGAACAAGACCAATTCATCTTCACTGGCCACGACCTTGTATAGGCCTAACCGGCATTCTGGAGCCAAGGCCAGACTGTCATGGAATGCAGGTCCTTTCAAAGGTAACCTGTGGAGTCCATGACAACGTCTCTTCGAACTTCGCCAGAGCACAAGTCGTACCCTGTCATGGAATACAGGTCCTGTCAACGGGACACTGTGGAGTCCATGACTTAGTTTCTCATGGCATTGGAAGCCTGGATGCCTCAGAAACCGAAGAAGAGCATCCGAAGATTGTAACATCCAGCAGTCAAAGGTACTGGTCCTGTTTTGCAGAAAGTGTAGAATATCACTTCAGCAGAACAGTGTGGCTTTATATGAGGTACCTCTTCATCAAGCAGCCTCCCAAAAGAGGTTGGACAAAGATGGGTGGTCGCATCTTTGTCCATGGCTGCCACGTAGACCGACCACCGCCGCACAAATGAGTCTTCCAACATGCCTCTAAGTCTCAGTCTGGGTGGCTGCCAGTGTGTTATATACCTGGTATTGTTCTTTTACCTGGTGTATGAGCACACGGCAGCTAGAGACCAGACAAGGAGTGAGACATATTGAGAACTTATGGTTCTCCCGATCAGGTTCCCTTCAGGAACCGTTACAATGCAATAGCCAATAGTTAGAAAAAGCTAAGCCAATAGTCAATAGAAGACTGAAGCCTCCTGAAGTGACCCGCAACAGAAGAAGATCGGAACTGCAAGACCATCGAACATCCCTGACACCATTTCACGACAGTGAATTCCATCGGAATGGGCAACAAAGAAGATTGGCGCCAAGGACGACATCATGCCATCGAGATCCTGTGCCGGAAGTGACATTTGCCTTGTGCTGCCCCAGATTCTCCACTCTCCACCACACAACTCGATGCCACATAAACAAGGGGAGAGTGTAGTAGATATGGCATCTCCAGAGGGCAGCACGAGCCAGTGCATAGAGACAAAACCTACCACTGGAGGCAGTGTGAGGCACTGATGCATGACCAAGCCACAGTGGGGGATTCAACTGCTCTCACACAGCAGAACTGTAGCAGACACTGAAAGAACAACACACACCAGCCTGAGGTGCTTCACAAGAACAACAAGAAATCACTACAGTGCTCTTCGTCTTCTACTACGTTCATGTCACAATTATTGCACTTGCGGTCGTCAGCCTCGACGTAAGGTCTTTTGTGTCTTCCTAATTCTATCTGTAGATTATGTGAGCTAAGCCTAAAGCGGGCTATACAACGATAAAGATTCTTTGGCAAGCTTAATATCAGATAAGGTTCGATACGCATTTCTGTTTTGAAGTATTTATATGTCCTCAGCTTAGGATTGTTAACAGAGTCTGCAATATCACTCAATAGTTTATTCTGAGTATGTTTATAAATTTCATTTGGAATAACACTGAGATCATTAATGTTAAAAATATCATACTTTTCTAAAGAGACACATAATCTTCTGTACCAACAATCTTTATGTGAATTATATATTTGCTTCTGTAAATTTAGACACTTAACTAAAATAGCAGGGCAATCAGGAGAGTGTAGCCTTTGCAGATATTTTATAGCAGAGACATGTTGCCGAACCACCAGCGGGAACCTACCACTGTCAGCGTAAATGCCTATGCTTGGGGTTTGCCTTCGAACACCCAATAAATTTTTTAAGAATTGAATTTGTATTTTCTCTATGGCATCGATTTTCTTTGTATTGAACCATAATTCATTGTTGTACTCCAAATTTGGGAGGACATGTGTGTCAAACATTTTGAGACTAAGTTGCGGAGTCAAATGACCTACTGTCTTTTTAATGTTATCATAAAGTAAGTGGACTGCCCTCTGTGCTTGAGTGGCAATATGACAGTGCATTGAAGAATGGATATTTCTGGACGAAGTTAGAACATGGCCTAGATATTTAAAGGAATCAACAACTTCCAATTCCTCATTGTCTAAGACAAATTTGTGTGTTGTTTTAACTTTCTTAGAGACATTATACATCATAACTTTAGTTTTGCCACAATTAACAATGAGGTGCCATTTTCGGCAATAAACTGCTAGATTGTCTAATAATTTTTGGAGGCCATTATCACTTTCAGACATCAATACCAAGTCATCAGCATATAAGAGATGGGTGAAATTGGTGCCATTTATTTCTACCCCTTGGCCAGTATCAAGATATTCATACAGATCAGCTAAGAAAAGATTAAATAATTTTGGACTGATAATACCCCCTTGCAACACTCCATGGGTGCTATCTATCTGCTCACCAATTTCTCCATTCCATCTTACTCGAGCCTTTGCCTTACTGAACATACTGACCACTATTCTCACTAATTTGCCACCAAACCCGCTTTTAAGTAATTTATAATACAGCAAGTCCCTGTTGATGAAATCAAATGCTTTTGTAAAGTCTATAAAGCAAATATACAAAGGTTTTTTAACATGCTTCTGGTGGGAGATGAGCGTATCTATTATAAATACATTGTCAGTTGTCCTACGGTTTTTACAGAAGCCAAATTGATTTGGGTCATCAACCAGTGTCACCTCACTTTGGAATACAAGTCGATGGTTTACAATGGCTTCAAAGATTTTGCCCATACACGCCATAAGTGTAAGTTTCCTATAATTATCAGCTACACCCTGTGAGCCTTTTTTATGAAGTGGTTGTATGATCCCCTCGGCCCATTGATCCGGAAATCACCCTTTTCCCAAATATAATTAAACAACGTAGTTAAAGGAGATATCAACTTTTCAGCAGCACACTTGTAAAACTCATTGCTTATACCATCTATGCCAGGGGCCTTTCTTGATTTGAGATATTTAATCTGTTTATCTACCTCTTCGCAACAGATAGGACGATCTGTCAGATAAGTGTTAATACCGTCATTTCTCGAGCAAAGTTTCTCAGCGAGAAAAATTTTCGCCTCATCCAGGGATGTCATATCAAAATTTGAAACTGCACTTCCAGGCGGGCATCTTACCTCAGTAAAATAAGATTCAAATGACTTCAGTGTAATCATTTCAAGAGACTGTGTTGAGTTGTTAGTCTTCAGTTTATCCCACAATTTCCAATAGTCATTTTTATTATTCGAGTGAAAACTTTCGAGCTCAGACCTAATTCTATTTTGATTATTTCTTTTCTTCTTTTGAATTAAGGCTTTATATTTCTTTCTCAGAGAATAATAGTAAACACAATTAGCTTCTACCGAGAGATCATTCTGTTTGGAGAAAACATTGCATTCTCGTTTTAAATCTTTACATTCACTGTCAAACCACTGATTTTTTGGAAAGCTGTTTTTAGGGGCCTTGACATACTTTTTATCAAAGTTACCAGATATTGCACTGTCTAAGTACTGATACATGCTCGAAACAGCTAAGTTAACATTTTTGTCACTGACAATACAATCAGTCAGTCCATCCAAAAGTTGAAGATTACCTTTGTCATCTAATGACGCCCTATATTGATAAACTTTGTCAGGATGGTATGTGTATTTAAAGAAGGGCTTCTGTTTTTTACTTGCGACATTGGGCTGTTTTTGCTTTTCGGGTATACTACCGAACACTACACTAAATTTGAGTTGCTTGTGATCCGATTCAACAGTTATAGGGGACAGACTAAATTCTTTCAATTCATTCATAAATTTAGAATCACAAATTAGGTAGTCTATAAGACTGGTCCCACGAGGGGTACAGCAGGTGAACAGACCGGTTGATTTATTATTTTCAAAGTAGCCATTCATTATTCTCATCTGACTAGATTTACAGAGTGCGATTAATTCTCTACCGTAACTGTTCACTTTGGTATCCTCTGAGTGTCTGTCAACCAAAGGGAAATTTGGATGATTTAAGGTAATGAAATAATTAATATCTTTGCCATGTGTGCAATCAAAATCACTAAGCTTGCCGGTTCTAGCATTGAAGTCACCACATAAGGCAACTTTACCAATACGCATAAAATGCATGGCATCTTGCTGTATAAGACAAAAGGCATTGTTATCTTTATAATTTGAAATCATGGAGCTTGAGTCCAACGGAGGGATATAGACTCCACCAATATATAAATCATCTTGCTTGGGCCTTTTAATTTTCAACCATACTATAAAATCTGAACTTTTAACAACTGTAACTGTACCATCATAATAAAAATTTGACTTAATTAGTATTCCAATTCCGCCTGAGGGTTTACGCGCACGGGGGTTTTGGAATTTTCTTTGAAAGTGTTTAAAGATATAATCACCTGTGTCAGGGCAAAAGCTATCAAGTTTCATAGTTTCGACAAACACAATTACATCATACTTAGACAGCTGTTTCAACAGTTCATGGGACTCAAATTTGTTGCCTAAACCCTGTATGTTCCAGAAAAGAAATTTTAAGTTTGTTTCATTACACTCATTTACCAATGGTGTTTCATTTAATGAGTCTTCTTCACAAGGAGGATCTGCCGAAGTAACTAATTGGCAGTCTTCGTCTGAAACTTCATAACAACTATCATTGTTAATTAACTCACAGTTTACATTTTCAAACTCATTATTGGTGTTTTCATCAAAAGATTCACAGTTAATGTTTTGATTTTCAAATTCAGTGGCATTAACAGAATGGGTATTGCAATTTTCAATATCAAAGCTGACATTCACAAAATCATCTTCAACACTTGCGAAGTGGTTATTGAATTTTTTGTACATTAAATTATTACTTTTGGACTCTTCGGTAATCAAGGCAACTGGCGGCAAATTAAAGGCACTGCTTCACATGACCAGCAACAGTGCGCGCAATAAAGTCCTTGGACTGGTTAGTCAAGTGTACACTGTCCTTCAGTCTTGCCTTGGCGTTCGAGAGATACACACAGTTCTTTGCGGGGACACATATATGACATTGACATTTGTGGGAGTATTATGATGTGATCTAAAGAATGACACTATTAAAACCAAAATAACCCAGGAGCAGTCTGCATCAATACAACATACTTCGATAATCTCGACACCTGGTTCTCTTGGAAAATATCCATCAATTTTATGGTTTGTGAGCAAACGAGTGCAAATTATTTGCTGGGTATAATTGATGGACTTACTTCCCTGCTGTCAAACAAGAGATGAGCAAGGCTGAGCCTGGAGTCAGTGGCTCTCTCACTCTCTCAGCTGAATTCCAGCTTCGGTACATCCCTGCAGCTATGCGACAGTTAAATCACGTGCTTAGTCTGTTGTTTCACACTTGTGCAAAAAGTAAGAATAACACATACTATCCGTATTTTTACAGTAGATTATACAGCTCCTTGCATTCTTTACATTCTATGTTTGACAGTTGATATAACTGTAAAATATACTTTAAATAAACTGTTTTATATATGTACATTATACCGTAACATCACATTGTTGAATCTGCAAAGTTACAGTTCAATGTACCAATCTGCATTTTACGGTTCATTGTCCTGTTCAGGTTTATTAGTACTTTTACAGTTCTTAGACCTGGAACAAAGTTGCCAGTTGATTTAACTGTAAAATTTAACGGGAATTTTTTGCAGTGTAACCAACAAGATGTAAAAAATTTTCAATTGCAAGGCAATAGGCCTGTACCTCTCAAAGTTGTCACTGAGGTGCTAATTGCCATCAGGGGCTAGGCCTAATTGATTTAAAATTGCATTTCAAATGCTACTTTGAAGCAAGCTGCCTGAAGTTAAGTGAAGTTTACAATCAACTCAATTGAACAAAGAAGCAATTGAACTAATATAATGTGTCCATAGTTGCTTTATATTATCCCATTTTTAGCTGCTTTGAAGGGCTTTTTTTGCTTGGTAGAGTGGGGAAATCTTGGAAGTTTGGTGTCTACGAGTTGGTAGACCCTAAAATAATGTTGTCTACAGGTTGGATGATGTGGTGTCTACGACTTGGTTAGTTCATTTTATTGTATGTCTACGAGTGGGTAATGACATTTTTTTGTGAAAAGGCTGTGTCTACGACTTGGGGAAGAGCTCTTGAATGTGTCTACGACTTGGTGTGTCTACGACTTGACTTGTATTCGGGCTGTGAATGGTCTGGATTGTTTTTTAGTAGACCAAAATGTTCCCAAACACAGCGTGTTGTGTTAGGTTTTTCAATCAATTCTAATGAATTTTCATCATTGCTGACATTAGGCTCCTTTCTAGGGCATTCTGCCGTATTGTTACTGGTCTTTTCCGGAATCTTGTGGACAAATTTCGAGATAAAATAGGGGAGAGCGGGCATGATGGGCACCTTAACTTTGAAGGCATGCCATTGCTATACTATGGCACCATGAGTTAATATTTCTTGATCACCAGCATGAGATAAGGTTATATTTTCAAGCTATACAATTTTGTTTCTCTCAAGGATTTAATGTCCGAGTTATGCACGCTATAATTTTTTTAGCAGGTGCCCATCATGCCCCGCATGTCTGGGGCATGATGGGCACCCTGTTGGGGCAAGATGGGCAGATGTAAATGAAGGTCAATAATTCAATGCTTTCAAGAATTTTATTGAACAATTATTCATTACAAGTATGTATGCACTCATATAGGCTCTAGAGCTTGCGCATTGACAGCAAAATTCAAACTTGTGACTGTTTGAAATATTAACAATCATCATTTTTTTGTGGAAAATTCATCCATGGAACAACTTCAAAACGACCAGAAACACAAAACTAATCATCCGAACAAATTTAAGATGCAGTGTCAGTTAAACTGGGCAAGAATGACATCCTGCAGCATATCCAGAGGCAAAATTCACTGCTAAAATTTTCCTCAAATGACCATATCATTCGAAATTGAAATAGGTTTAAACAGTAACGAGGCCAAAAAATGTGGGCCAGCAACTTCAAATTACCAGAAATTCTCAACTGATAATATTGGTATAGACAATTGTAAAATGCCACATCAGCTTACTTGTGCAATTAAAATGCAACATCAATTAGTCTGAGCAAGAGTGAAATCCTGCAGCATATCAAGAGGCAAAATTCGCAAGTAAAATCACCCTGAAATGACCATGACTTCAAAATGGAAATACTTTAAACAATAACGAGGCTCAAAAACTGTAGGCCAGCAACTTCAAATTACCAGAAAGTCTCAACTGATTATATAGGTATAGGAATTATAAAAGTCAACACCATTTAATTTGTGCAACAGCAAAAGCTCATTCATTCTTGACAATGATCACACGTGAAGCTGTCCCCACAGTCCATGGCCGTGCACTCCTCGTGCGCCCATTCAAGACACTGGCAGCATTGAATCCACTCTTCAATTCGTGGCTCTTCAAATGGTGCTGAGCAGACAATGCATTTGTCACTAACAACTCTGTTGACCACTTTCTTGCTCGTGGATCTCTTTTGGGCTTGGGCAGGTTTGGAAGCCTTATTCTTTCTCTTTTTTTTTGTGGAATCTACAGTAGCAGATCTCTTACAGGGTGCTGGTGTTGCTCCACAAAGTCGGATTTAGGCCTGTTGATGCCCTAAGCAATCATGGTACCATGGTGCCCCCCCCCCAGCCCGTCAAGATTAACCGGCAATCGTTAGTGAGAAAGAATAAATTATTTTATGACTATTCAATACCTTATTCTCAATCAACAGACATGTACAATTAAAAGCAACTTTTGAAAAGGAAAATGTGAGAGACTTCAAAACTTATTAGGCTTTCTAAAGTTACCTTTGAGCAATAGTGGAGTGTCCAAAAAAAAATGAAAGTCTGAAATTCATTCGGGCTAACCTCTGAATGTATCAACTAAGTTGGCACCGCAACCCTTCCACCACAGGACCAATGGTGGAACCTAAATTTTTGAACTAGGACCAATTCAGAAACTGGTTGAGATGATTGAGATGACGGTGGAAATACCGACCAAAAGTCATTTTGTGCCTTACCCGGGGTGTATAGGGTCACACAGCATTGGGAACCCTCCATTCCACCACAGGACCAATGGTGGAACCTTTTATCCACCACAGGACCAATCGGATAGTTTGAGTCAGCTTTTGCTTAAATGCTTGTTATATGTCTCTTAACAGTCATTTTGAGTAATTAGGTCAGTGTGGGGTTACACGGATGAAGGAACCCTGCATTCCACCACAGGACCAATGGTGGAACCTTATTTTTTCAACCCAGGACCAATTCAGAAACTGGTTGAGATGATTGAGATGATGGTGGAAATACCAACCAAAAGTCATTCTGTGCCTTACCCGGGGCATATAGGGTCGCACAGCATTGGGAACCCTCCATTCCACCACAGGACCAATGGTGGAACCTTTTATCCACCACAGGACCAATCGAATAGTTTGAGTCAGCTTTTGATATAATGCTTGTAATATGTCTCTTAACAGTCATTTTGAGTAATTAGGTCAGTCAGGGGTTACACGGATGAAGGAACCCTGCATTCCACCACAGGACCAATGATGGAACCTTCTTTTTTTTAACCCAGGACCAATTCAGAAACTGGTTGAGATGATTGAGATGATGGTGGAAATACCGAACAAAAGTCATTCTGTGCCTCACCCGGGGCGTATAGGGTCACACAGCATGGGGAACCCTCCATTCCACCACAGGACCAATGGTGGAACCTTTTATCCACCACAGGACCAATCGGATAGTTTGAGTCAGCTTTTGCTTAAATGCTTGTTATATGTCTCTTAAAAGTCATTTTGAGTAATTAGGTCAGTGTGGGGTTACACGGATGAAGGAACCCTGCATTCCACCATAGGACCAATGGTGGAACCTAATTTTTGCAACCCAGGACCAATTCAGAAACTGGTTGAGATGATTGAGATGATGGTGGAAATACCAACCAAAAGTCATTCTGTGCCTTACCCGGGGCGTATAGGATCACACAGCATGGGGAAATCTCCATTCCACCATAGGACCAATGGTGGAACCTTTTATCCACCACAGGACCAACTGAATAGTTTGAGTCAGGTGCTTGTTTTATGTCTCTTAAAAGTAATTTTGAGTAATTAGGTCAATGTGAGGTTACACAGATGAATGAACCCTGCAATCCACCACAGGAGAGATTCTTTTTTCAACCCAGGACTAAATCAGAAATTGGTTGAAGTGATTGACGTAATGGTTGAAATATATACTCAGAGTCATTAGCTAGAGGCACATATAGGGTCACATGTCCTGGGGAACCATCCGTTCCAAGTCATGCGCATAACCAGTGGTTCAACTTTTTTTATTTTACAGAAGAAATTTTATTGTTTGTTCCGACTATTGATAAAATTCATGGGTAATATCACTTAAAATACATCATATAATATCACTTAAAATACATCATAATAAGTAATTCGACCAGTATGGGCTTACATTGACAAAGGAACCTTTCAATCAACCACAGGACCAATGGTGGAACCTAACCCCCTGCCCCTGACTACACTTAATATTTTATAATTATAATTTCCAATAAACATCTCATAGTCAATGCCCCAGATGACAGGGAACCTCAACTTCCACAACTGGACCATTGATGGAACCAGACCTCCTGCAAAGGACAAACTTAATATTTGGAAGGACCAATATTTGGAAGGAACAATATTTGATTATTAAGAAATGCCTGATAATTAATGCTCTATAGACCTGGCCCCGTCACCGCACAACATCGAAGATTCAAATTCTGTTAGTTGAATGATGAATTTGAGTTAGGTATTTGGATATTAGGTCAAAATGGTATTTTGAACGCTAAGGTGACAGCACCTGCCTGGCCAGGTTTACAATAACAAGGCCATTGAACGGTGATGGTACTTGAAATATGAGGAAATATTTATACTAATTATATTAATTCGCTATAAGTTTTGCAATATGAAAATATGAATAACCTTCGATTACCATTTTGTGGATCAGAAATTGTTAAAATGCATGTCAGATTTAAAGTTGGGGAAATTTGGAATTCTGTTGTGAATGTCATTGATTTAAATTGTAGTAAATTTACATTTAAAAAGAAAGTTACTAATATTTTAAGGAATTTGTGGTCTCTACCTAGAATATCGATAGCTATTCTGTAATACAAAACTATTATTAAGATTATTGTCATTACCACTTTTGTATATATGATTGTGCCTATTAATTTTTTTAACTTATCAGTATTATTATTAATTTTTATTTCCTATAATATATATTCATTCACTGTTCCATAAAGATTAAGAAATTATGTTGTGAAATTGCTAGGGAACATACACACATTCAGTGTGTCAGTTCCTTTTTTTTATTGGTATTATAATTCTGCTATTTGTTATGTTGATTCATGGAAGTGTAATTGTATTTTGTTTACCAATAAATTCTAATTCTAATTATAATTCTAGTCTAGATCAACTTACCAATTAAGTAGTGGGATCAAAATCAAGGATTGTTACATGACTATGAACTAATACCACTTAAATAGGCCAGCAGGGTGTATTTTTTTCCCGTTTCTATCCATTTGTTTGATTCTTTTAAAATAGCTTGGAATAGATATATATAATATAGATATACCCATTGAGGGACATTTTTAGGGGGAATGGAGCGCCCCCCCCCTCCCGACCCCCCACTATATGTGAAAACAAAGAGGTAGATTGCCAGTGATGGCACTGGAAATATTGACAGGGAAATGATGAAAATCTGCAGTTTGTCTGAAAGCATGTGCTTTGATTGGTAGAGAATGTCAGGAAGTATTGGTGATGAAAAAGAGTCAGTGATATTTTGGCACATTGCCAAATCCTACACAGCAGTCGTGTGCACTGAGTCCTCTGCTGTGAGATTGTGCTTGAACATGAACCTGGGCGAAATGAAAAAATGCATTGGTGATTGGATTGTGCTATGCAGATTAGACTTGAGAGATAGCGTGTAGGAGCTTGGATAATAGTTCAGACATGTACATACGTTTAGGGCTTGGAAAGAGCTTTAAAATGAGGGTAAGATGAGGGAGATACGATGAGTAGAAGTGGGTCAGCCAGTGTGCAGGCATGGGAAGCAGCTGACACTGGAGTGTGTGGATGGTTTTGGCGGGAAGAGAGACGGTGGCGCCAGCCTCTGGCGTGAGCAGGCAGTGAACTACGATGGAGATTCATGCGCCCCTTGTGGGGAAAAACAGTAAAGGCAGAAAACGTAAATAAGGGAGCTGTTTCACTGTTATTTGCTGTCATCAGAAGGACAGGATAGATCAATAAGGATACCCTGCCGGACATTGAGGTTGATCTAATGTTGGTCTAACGAAGCATTAAACCTCCAAACCACATCGGACCCAACGTTACGAAACTACGTAATCTGTCGACACATTTTTGAGACGTTAATACGTAATTTTAGACGTTGATACGAGTGATACTAGCCGTATCTGATGCTACGAAGCATTTTAACGTTGGTCTGACGGTCTCTGACCGTCTTCCCGCCTTCTGGGATCCAGCGTTTCAGACGAGCGGCCCCCTCTTGCGCATGCGCACTTGCGTACAAGAAGGCAAAATGGCGGGCTGACTCGAATCTGTGAAATTTCGGATGGTGTTTTTGCTAATAACGAAGGATTTAAACGCATTGACAAGCCGTATAGCATTGAAGCTACATAGAATAGCTGCTTGGCTATTCAATGAGCCGGTTTTGGACGCTCGGAATCCTTTATTGTGAAAGTTTGAGGCCCGCCAAAGTGCAAAATCGAACGGCATGGTCGGAGCGCCCCGGCCCAGGAATAGCCCGATCAGCTGTTTCTGTATTTGTGATCAATTATGGACTGAATAGTGGACATATATACCCCGTTCTGGATGGATATACCCGGTTACCAAACCCGGGAGGACATACGGACGTGGATATGGCTAGAATTCGTCGCTGGACCCCGGCGCTGGATTGAAAGGTAAGTCATTTGATGTGATGTTTTCAATATGGTTTTCAGGGGCGGATCCAGACCGGGCGACCTGACCATTGAAATGTAGATCTTCTTCATGTGTCCCAATGTGGACATGAAGTTTGTGAAAATTGTATTATTCATAATTATTATTCATTCTGGTATATTTTTGGCATTGAGGGATTTTTGTCCAGGTAGGGTGCATCGGGGGTCGGGGGGGGGCTGGCAGGGGAATTCCAGCCACTGGGAGGGGGTGATTTTTTGATGTATTTTGGTTGAGATCTGCAAATATAAAGCAAAAAATTAAAGCAGTACAAACAGAGCTATCCAAGAAGGATGCTCCCAAAATTAATAGACTTTTCTTCCTCATTTTACTGAGCAGTCTACAAGTCCACTTAGGGACTATAAGATAAAATTATATAAAAAACTCTTACCTTGCATGGTGAAATTGAAAATGTTACTGCAATTTTACCGTGATAAAATTGGAACATTCTCGGCATCTAGGACAGTTGCAATGAGGCACCATTAAACCTGGGTCTTATACAATTCTCGTATGCATCTTTGTGGGTGTGGAAAAAATTTAATTTTTTTTTAAACCAGGATAAGCTTTCACATTTTTAAAAGTACATATGTGGATTTTTTTGTAACTGGTGTATAAACTTTTCTTCATGGCTTCATCTAATCGTCAACAGCAAGCATCCTGTTGAAGTTTTTATAATTACAAAGTTACAAGATAGATTGGAATAGGTATGGAATAGATGGCGCTACAAGGCTCTCTGAGAATCAGGATCCTAGGTTCTGCAACTTTGTGCAAACCTTCAACAAACCTTTGGCAGATACGTATGATCAGACGTTTGCCCCGAACATTACTTCCAAACGTTGTCCATACATATCAAAAACACGTTGGAGAAACCTTGGAACTTACGTATGACCAAACGTGTGATCATACCTTTGATAAACCTATGAATCAAAGGTATGGTCATACGTAATAGTCCAAGGTTGCTAAAACCTCTCAGATGAATGTTCGACAAACCTATGAATCAAAGGTACGGTCATACGTAGTAGTCAAACGTCCTTCAAACCTCTCAACCAAAGGTATGACTTACGTAATAGTCTAAGGTTTTAAAAACCTCTCAAAGGAATGTTTGACATACCTTTGAATCAAAGGTATGGTCATACGTAATAGTCAAACGTTCTTCAAACCTCTCAACCAAAGGTATGACTTACGTATGACTGACAAGTTTAGCCAAACGTTACGACCAAACGTTCTTCCAACCTCTCAACCAAAGGTATGACTTTCGTGTGACTCGAACGTTAGGCCAAACTATAAAACAAACTATCTGCCAACCTCTAACTAAGGTTGCGACTTACGTTTGGTTTTCCATCTGAGTGCAACGTTTGGAAATTACCTTTGCCCTACCTTTGTCTTACGTTGTTTGGCCCAACGTTTGATTCTAACCAAAATAATTACGTAGCGAAAGGTTGGATTTACGTTGCTGCTCAGGAGGGTAGGTGGATAGTTTACGTGAGTGGCATCGCTAGCGGAGGAGTTTTCAGCTGTTGCAGGTGTGAGCATGTCACCTAAGATTTTTGTGTCTTATACCCGGCAGGGATTGGTATGCAACTTCATCATACAGCGGACCAATGCTGGAATATCTTGCCCTCAAGAGGACATTGTTAAAATTTATTAACTTGAGCTAAATATAAAATTATGGAGATTACACAAATCATTGATCTTCTCCTCCACCAAAGGACCAATGCTGGGACCTACTCCCCTCAAGAGGACCACTTTTAAAATTTACCACTTGGTACTAAATATGGAATGATTCTCTTGTCTATCCATACCTTAATTATGCCATTGAGGTATGGGGTTCAGTGCCCGCTACAAACTTGGCTCCAATTCATAAACTTCAAAAAAGAACTTTAAGGATTATATCGTTTTCACCTCTTAGAACGCCATCTATTCCCCTCTTCCTGAAATATGGAGTTTTAGATATTTTCAAAATCTATGTTCTCAAGGTTGCCTTGTTTATGTTTAAATTGCAGAAAGGAGATAGCCCTGACATTTTTAATGACATGTTTCTTTCTAATTCCCAGTATCATGCACATAATACTAGATTACGCGATAAGTTACACTTGCCCATTTTTAGAAGTAGTTTTTGTCAAAGATGTTTGAGATATAAGGGAGTCATTGTGTGGAATTTTCTTTCTGACGTTATAATGAGTAATCTTACATTATCCACTATAAAAAAACACCTGAAGAAGTACCTCCTTGTTAATAATTTAGATTTTTGTAATAACCAAGGATGATTTTATTAATTCTATTTTTTATTTTTCTTGATTTTTTTATTTTTTATTTATTTTTTTATGTACACTACCCTCCAAAAGTTTGAATACACCTAGAAAAGTTCGATTTCTTTTAAAAATACTTAATTTTGAATGGAACTTTTGTTTTCTATTTGCATCAAACAATGTCAGAAGTTACATTGAAGTCATAAGTTTTCTTTATTTTGTCATTTTAGGTCATTTTGGTTGAAATTTATGGCCTTTCTTATTATCCCAAATTATGGTATTTTATAAAAAATTGTCACAGCCCAGTTATCTTCTAGGTTTATGAAATCTAATCATATTTAAGTGTTTCTAGAGTTGTAACAGGATCGTAACATTAGTTTTAAACCCCACAAAGACAGTTTAAAAATTGGACATCGACCACTCAAAAATACAAAATTTAGATGATTTCGGGTCCCCATGAAGTAGAATCAGAGAATGTATCTTTCCAAGTGAAAGTATTTTATTTGAGCTGTTTCGGCGTTGTTTTGACCAAAAACTAGCCAAAACCAGTATTTTTGTCCAATTTTCAACGGCCATTTTCTGGTCTGCAAACTACTGGTAAAATCATCAAAAACCAGTGGAAATGTGTAAAAAATGATAAAATTGATAAATATGGAAGGTAACTGTGTTTTTATAGCTTTTCATAGAAAATGATAAAATGGGATATCGAGAAAATTATGTAAATTTATACCAAAATGATCTAAAACCATGAAATATGGACACCTTATGGCCTGAATGTGAATTTCCATATCATTTGATGTAAGTATAAAACAAAAATTGTGTTGAAGATGAGGTATTTTTGAAAGAAATCTAACCTTTTCTGGTGTATTCAAACTTTTGGAGGGTAGTGTATATTAAGATTATTATTATTTTGTTTTCAGTATATGTTATAATTTAGTTTGTTAGAAGTTCTTACCAATGTAACATAAAAATTATTTGTATTATTAACTATACGTCAATATATATACATTTTTTTGTATCTTGACTAAGGAAAATTTGATTGTTTATAATTGTACATGATTTATGTATTTTGCTAAATAATTATTTTCCAATAAAGAACTTGAACTTGAACTTAAATGACGGAGGCTATACATTCAAGTAACGTCCTCATCCACCACAGCACCAATGCTGGAACCTCTTCCCCTAAGTATTTTAAGAAGAATAATTTGATATATATATAATAGTTACTCAAGTCAATTTATCTGCTACACATCATCATGTGGTCAGCAGAAGATAAATTAAATTACTAAAATGTTTCAAGAAGATTTTATGCATTAATATTATTTAGTTTCATTGAGTTTCAAACAGGATAATAATGTAATTACAAAACTTACTACAATAGGGATTACTGCATCTTTAGCAACATGGCTCTAGCTGAAGAGAAATGTATTTCTTTTACAAGTAAGGATAGATTTAGCAGTCACTTTAATTTCTGACATCAATATTCAAATTTTTCTAGATGCTCCAGTTTTCAAAAAATATACATGTGGTTTTGTCCGTTTTGAGCTTTTTAAAATACTTTAATTTCGTTCTTCCTCAAAAAACTTACATTGTAAAAGAAAATGAACTTCGAGTTCAACATCACCTTTTTATAATTTACGCAAATATTCCTCTACACTTTTGCAATACCATCTATAAATTTTTGATCTCCAGTGGAAGTATGCCTGTCCTAAACAGTGCAAGAAAAGAGCGTTCTTTGTACGACTCATGAATCTTGTGACATATATGGTTCAAGGCAATATATATTCATGATTAAATTGTAAGTACACAATTTTGATTTTGTATTAATGTCGTCTGCCCATTGGATGCAGCAGAGTTCATGTAAAATTTACCAGGCATTATTTAAATGTTGTAGGGGAGACTGGGGTAAGTTGTGCCGCGGGGTAAGTTGTCCCGCCCACTGTTGAGGTGAAATGAAGAACTGGGCAAAGAAGGCAATGCCTACCATATATACCCACTTGGTCAACATCATTTGGCACCAAGAAAAAAACTACCAAATATAATGGTATGAAAAGCTACACTCATAAATTCAATTTTGTTACTGAAAACTTGAAGTGCCGAGGACTGACATTCTTGTTTCTCCGTCATTTGGTATTTATAATGAGATGATGTCCCTCTGGTAGGATGGAGTTAGGAGGTATATCTCGACACAGTGAGCCCGAACCATCTTTGGGGTTTAAAAAATGGCCCAGCATAGCCATTGGTGCCATTACGTAGCTGAAAGCCAGACGAACAAGCAGATGTAACGAACAAAAAAATCTGTTGGGAATTTTTTGAGATATACATTTTTTTTAAATTTCTGACTTATCACACCCAGTATTTAGCATCAAAAGTCATGTGAAAAGTCTTCTAAACAAGCCCCATTGTTGCAAAACCTGTTTTAAGGATAGATGATATCATTCAAAAGAAATAATAATCCTTTATTTGAAAATAGAAATACATACAGTAGCATTTAATGTCAGGAAGGTGTGACAAACTCGTGAATGCAAAAATTCCAAGTAAAGTGTCAATTTTCATAAGAATTGCAAAAATTAGCATGCTCAATCATTCCAAGGGCATAAATTGGAAATCTTACTGCAACATATTATGTGCATACATGTTTGACAGAGCTTTTGTACTATTTGAATATTCTGGTCCAGACCTGTCAATCAAGCAGGTAATGGAAAAAACATAACTGTTAATTTGTGATAACAAACAGGGTTGGATAAAATTTAATAATCTAACAAAACTTGACCTGTAACATACTGTTTGACTCCAATCCATTTGAATGATACTAGGTTTTTGAATAGATGAAAAAGCAAGGTGCAACTTGATCAGTATAGGATTAAAATAAAATTTTGGATGCACCATATTATTATGCAAGGCCAGGATTATATATGTAATGAAGGTCTGTCTTAAGCTTCAAACCTGTGCATTGCCTGACATCAAATTCATTTACCCAACTTGAAAATATACTTAATTATTTCACGAAATCAGAGTGAAAAGAACTAATTTAAGAACATTTTAATGTTAGGTTTACAAACCCTTTAAAATTCTAACGTAATAAAACTAATTGAGTCCTTCTTCTCTAATATCAAACTGCAAAAGGCAGGCACACAGGCATACATCATAGAATAAATAGAGGAAACTGTGCATGTCACAAAGAATGATAAAAAAATATGGCTATTGTGGATATGTGTATTTCTATGAAAAGCTATTAAATAATTAGTATCTTTTTATCAAGATATTGAGTCAGATATTTCGTCATTTCCTCCTTAAAGTCATAGGTAAAGCTAGTAATGTTACATAGTTCTTATAAATACGCAATTGAAGTTTATCACACACACCATCAATATGTGACTTTTCCCAATTTCTATAACATTCTGTAGGCCTATTTCAATTGTTATTTAAAAGGCAGCAATTAATGTATATTGCTTTGAAGTTCAATCATGTGAAATTGTAATTTACACCCAAATTTGATGGAATATTACCAAAACAAAGGAATGTGACAAACAAGAAATAGAAAAATTGAAATATCTCAAAAAATTCCCAACAGATTTTTTTGTTCTTTATATCTGCTTGTTCGTCTGACCTTAAGCTACGTAATGGCACCAATGGTTATGCTGGGCCATTTTTTTAACCCCAAAGATGGTTTGGGCTCACTGTGTCGACATTTGTGTTGTTAGATTTCTTCTCGCATTGTTTATTTATTTTTGACAACCAGTTTCATCCAGAAAATCAATTTGGGGTAAGTTGTGCCATTTTGATAATTGGGGTGAGTTGTGCCGATGGTATGAAATAGGAATTAATTTTTTATTCATCTTTACTTGTCTTCATTTTTGCATAAAATATTTGAATGACATGTAACATGTCAGCCATAAGTTAAAAACATGATAAAAATGATCTATCTTAAGAAACGGGTGAAATACAAGGTTTTTTGGAATGAATTATGCGGATCAACTTACCCCGTCATGCGGCACAACTAACCCCGGCACCTACTTTTTTAAAATGCCTTCCATGACCTTCCCAATGGCCAGATTGCTCTGAAACTTTGGTCGATTCTGGCCAACGTATTGTATTTTGATGTCTGACTTTCAGATTACTTGATTAGGCTTCGGTTTTTCGGAAAATCAGCCTGACGCCAAAGATGGCACAACTTACCCCGGTCTCCCCTACTCTTGGGCATTTAATATTAGATGCTTATTGCAGCAAATGAAAAAAATTGAGGGTAGTCTTGTGCTGCATAATTATATATTTAATCGAGTATAAATAAAATT
The DNA here is from genome assembly GCA_026936325.1 of Platynereis dumerilii. NCBI lineage: Eukaryota > Metazoa > Annelida > Polychaeta > Phyllodocida > Nereididae > Platynereis > Platynereis dumerilii. The sequence continues at coordinate 4,154,965 of JAPTHN010000007.1, forward strand.
ATTTGAATTTGAATTTGAATTTATTTGAATTTGCAAGTTAGGTTCCACCATTGGTTCGGTAGTGAAAGAGGAGTTTCATGGTCCTTTGGGGTATTTATTATTAGGCGTTTATTGGAAATAATGAAATGTTAAGGGTAGTCCTACTGTGGAAGATGAGGTTCCTGGTCTGTTTGGGCATTTATGGTGAGGTGTGTATTGGAAATAATGAAATACTGGGGGTTGCCCTGTACAGGAGGTCAGGTGCCACCATTGGTCCTGTGGTGGAAGATGGTGTTCCTGGTCATTTTGGGCATTTATGGGGAGATGTTTATCGGAAATAATGAAATATTTGGGGTTGTCCTGCACAGGAGGTCAGGAACCACCACAGGTCCTGAGGTGGATTGCAAGGTTCCATCAATCATTTATCCCCATACTGAACTAATTACTCATAATGACATTTAAGAGATATATTACAGGCATTTTATCAAAGCTCACTCTAACTATTCAATTGGTCCTGTGCAGAAAAAAAGAAGGTTCCACCATTGGTCCTGTGGTGGAATGCAGGGTTTCACAGGCTGTATTACCCTATATACACCCCAGGTAAGGCAAAAAATGACTTTTGGTAGATATTTCCACCATCATCTGCATCATTTCAACCCATTTATGAATTGGTTCTGGGTTGAAAAAAAGAAGGTTCCACCATTGGTCCTGTGGTGGAATGGAGGGTTCCACAGGCTGTGTGACCCTATACGCCCCAGGTAAGGCACAAAATGACTTTTGTTAGGTTTTTCCACCGTCATCTGCATCATTTTAACCCATTTATGAATTGGTTCTGGGTTGAAAAAAATTAGGTTCCACCATTGGTCCTGTGGTGGAATGGAGGGTTCCACAGGCTTTGTGACCCTATACGCCCCAGGTAAGGCACAAAATGACTTTTGTTAGGGATTTCCACCATCATCTGCATCATTTCAACCCATTTTTGAATTGTTTCTGGGTTGAAAAAAAGAAGGTTCCACCATTGGTCCTGTTGTGGAATGGAGGGTTCAGTAGGCTGCGTGACCCTATACGCCCCAGGTAAGGCACAAAATGACTTTTGTTAGGTATTTCCACCATCATCTGCATCATTTCAACCCATTTCTGAATTGGTTCTGGGTTGAAAAATTAGGTTCCACCATTGGTCCTGTGGTGGAATGGAGGGTTCCACAGGCTGTGTGACCCTATACGCCCCAGGTAAAGCACAAAATGACTTTTGTTAAGGATTTCCACCATCATCTGCATCATTTCAACCCATTTATGAATTGGTTCTGGGTTAAAAAAAAGAAGGTCTACCATTGGTCCTGTGGTGGAATGGAGGGTTCCACAGGCTGTGTGACCCTGTGTGCCCCAGGTAAGGCACAAAATGACTTTTGTTAGGTATTTCCACTGTCATCTGCATCATTTCAACCCATTTATGAATTGGTTCTGGGTTGAAAAAAATTAGGTTCCACCATTGGTCCTGTGGTGGAATGGAGGGTTCCACAGGCTGTGTGACCCTATATGCCCCAGGTAAAGCACAAAATGACTTTTGTTAGGTATTTCCACCATCATCTGCATCATTTCAACCCATTTCTGAATTGGTTCTGGGTTGAAAAAAAAGAAGGTTCCACCATTGGTCCTGTGGTGGAATGGAGGGTTCCACAGGCTGTGTGACCCTGTGTGCCCCAGGTAAGGCACAAAATGACTTTTGTTAGGTATTTCCACCATCATCTGCATCATTTCAACCCATTTCTGAATTGGTTCTGGGTTGAAAAAAAGAAGGTTCCACCATTGGTCCTGTGGTGGAATGGAGGGTTCCACAGGCTGTGTGACCCTATACGCCCCAGGTAAGGCACAAAATGACTTTTGTTAGGTATTTCCACCATCATCTGCATCATTTCAACCCATTTCTGAATTGGTTCTGGGTTGAAAAAAAGAAGGTTCCACCATTGGTCCTGTGGTGGAATGGAGGGTTCCACAGGCTGCGTGACCCTATACGCCCCAGGTAAGGCACAAAATGACTTTTGTTAGGTATTTCCACCATCATCTGCATCATTTCAACCCATTTATGAATTGGTTCTGGGTTGAAAAAAAGAAGGTTCCACCATTGGTCCTGTGGTGGAATGGAGGGTTCCACAGGCTGTGTGACCCTATATGCCCCAGGTAAGGCACAATATGACTTTTGTTAGGTATTTCCACCATCATCTGCATCATTTCAACCCATTTCTGAATTGGTTCTTGGTTGAAAAAAAGAAGGTTCCACCATTGGTCCTGTGGTGGAATGGAGGGTTCCACAGGCTGTGTGACCCTATACACCCCAGGTAAGGCACAAAATGACTTTTGTTAGGTATTTCCACCATCATCTGCATCATTTCAACCCATTTCTGAATTGGTTCTGGGTTGAAAAAAAGAAGGTTCCACCATTGGTCCTGTGGTGGAATGGAGGGTTCCACAGGCTGTGTGACCCTATATGCCCCAGGTAAAGCACAATATGACTTTTGTTAGGTATTTCCACCATCATCTGCATCATTTCAACCCATTTCTGAATTGGTTCTTGGTTGAAAAAAAGAAGGTTCCACCATTGGTCCTGTGGTGGAATGGAGGGTTCCACAGGCTGTGTGACCCTATACGCCCCAGGTAAGGCACAAAATGACTTTTGCTAGGTATTTCCACCATCATCTGCATCATTTCAACCCATTTCTGAATTGGTTCTGGGTTGAAAAAAAGAAGGTTCCACCATTGGTCCTGTGGTGGAATGGAGGGTTCCACAGGCTGTGTGACCCTATATGCCCCAGGTAAAGCACAAAATGACTTTTGTTAGGTATTTCCACCATCATCTGCATCATTTCAACCTATTTCTGAATTGGTTCTGGGTTGAAAAAAAAGAAGGTTCCACCATTGGTCCTGTGGTGGAATGGAGGGTTCCACAGGCTGTGTGACCCTGTGTGCCCCAGGTAAGGCACAAAATGACTTTTGTTAGGTATTTCCACCATCATCTGCATCATTTCAACCCATTTATGAATTGGTTCTGGGTTGAAAAAAAGAAGGTTCCACCATTGGTCCTGTGGTGGAATGGAGGGTTCCACAGGCTGTGTGACCCTATATGCCCCAGGTAAAGCACAATATGACTTTTGTTAGGTATTTCCACCATCATCTGCATCATTTCAACCCATTTCTGAATTGGTTCTTGGTTGAAAAAAAGAAGGTTCCACCATTGGTCCTGTGGTGGAATGGAGGGTTCCACAGGCTGTGTGACCCTATACGCCCCAGGTAAGGCACAAAATGACTTTTGTTAGGTATTTCCACCATCATCTGCATCATTTCAACCCATTTCTGAATTGGTTCTGGGTTGAAAAAAAGAAGGTTCCACCATTGGTCCTGTGGTGGAATGGAGGGTTCCACAGGCTGTGTGACCCTATATGCCCCAGGTAAAGCACAATATGACTTTTGTTAGGTATTTCCACCATCATCTGCATCATTTCAACCCATTTCTGAATTGGTTCTTGGTTGAAAAAAAGAAGGTTCCACCATTGGTCCTGTGGTGGAATGGAGGGTTCCACAGGCTGTGTGACCCTATACGCCCCAGGTAAGGCACAAAATGACTTTTGTTAGGTATTTCCACCATCATCTGCATCATTTCAACCCATTTCTGAATTGATTCTGGATCGAAAAATTAGGTTCCACCATTGGTCCTGTGGTGGAATGGAGGGTTCCACAGGCTGTGTGACCCTATATGCCCCAGGTAAAGCACAATATGACTTTTGTTAGGTATTTCCACCATCATCTGCATCATTTCAACCCATTTATGAATTGGTTCTGCGTTGAAGAATTAGGTTCCTCCATTGGTCCTGTGGTGGAATGAAGGGTTCCACAGGCTGTGTGACCCTGTGTGCCCCAGGTAAGGCACAAAATGACTTTTGTTAGGTATTTCCACTGTCATCTGCATCATTTCAACCCATTTATGAATTGTTTCTGGGTTGAAAAAAAGAAGGTTCCACCATTGGTCCTGTGGTGGAATGGAGGGTTCCACAGGCTGTGTGACCCTATATGCCCCAGGTAAAGCACAATATGACTTTTGTTAGGTATTTCCTCCATCATCTGCATCAATTCAACCCATTTATGAATTGGTTCTGGGTTGAAAAAAAGAAGGTTCCACCATTGGTCCTGTGGTGGAATGGAGGGTTCCACAGGCTGTGTGACCCTATACGCCCCAGGTAAGGCACAAAATGACTTTTGTTAGGTATTTCCACCGTCATCTGCATCATTTCAACCCATTTATGAATTGGTTCTGGGTTGAAAAAAATTAGGTTCCACCATTGGTCCTGTGGTGGAATGGAGGGTTCCACAGGCTGTGTGACCCTATACGCCCCAGGTAAGGCACAAAATGACTTTTGTTAGGGATTTCCACCATCATCTGCATCATTTCAACCCATTTATGAATTGTTTCTGGGTTGAAAAAAAGAAGGTTCCACCATTGGTCCTGTTGTGGAATGGAGGGTTCAGTAGGCTGCGTGACCCTATACGCCCCAGGTAAGGCACAAAATGACTTTTGTTAGGTATTTCCACCATCATCTGCATCATTTCAACCCATTTCTGAATTGGTTCTGGGTTGAAAAAAATTAGGTTCCACCATTGGTCCTGTGGTGGAATGGATGGTTCCACAGGCTGTGTGACCCTATACGCCCCAGGTAAAGCACAAAATGACTTTTGTTAAGGATTTCCACCATCATCTGCATCATTTCAACCCATTTATGAATTGGTCGTGGGTTGAAAAAAGAAGGTTCGCCCATTGGTCCTTTGGTGAAATGGAGGGTTCCACAGGCTGTGTGACCCTGTGTGCCCCAGGTAAGGCACAAAATGACTTTTGTTAGGTATTTCCACCGTCATCTGCATCATTTTAACCCATTTATGAATTGGTTCTGGGTTGAAAAAAATTAGGTTCCACCATTGGTCCTGTGGTGGAATGGAGGGTTCCACAGGCTGTGTGACCCTATATGCCCCAGGTAATGCACAAAATGACTTTTGTTAGGTATTTCCACCATCATCTGCATCATTTCAACCTATTTCTGAATTGGTTCTGGGTTGAAAAAAAAGAAGGTTCCACCATTGGTCCTGTGGTGGAATGGAGGGTTCCACAGGCTGTGTGACCCTGTGTGCCCCAGGTAAGGCACAAAATGACTTTTGTTAGGTATTTCCACCATCATCTGCATCATTTCAACCCATTTCTGAATTGGTTCTGGGTTGAAAAAAAGAAGGTTCCACCATTGGTCCTGTGGTGGAATGGAGGGTTCCACAGGCTGTGTGACCCTATACGCCCCAGGTAAGGCACAAAATGACTTTTGTTAGGTATTTCCACCATCATCTGCATCATTTCAACCCATTTCTGAATTGGTTCTGGGTTGAAAAAAAGAAGGTTCCACCATTGGTCCTGTGGTGGAATGGAGGGTTCCACAGGCTGTGTGACCCTATACGCCCCAGGTAAGGCACAAAATGACTTTTGTTAGGTATTTCCACCATCATCTGCATCATTTCAACCCATTTATGAATTGGTTCTGGGTTGAAAAAAAGAATGTTCCACCATTGGTCCTGTGGTGGAATGGAGGGTTCCACAGGCTGTGTGACCCTATATGCCCCAGGTAAAGCACAATATGACTTTTGTTAGGTATTTCCACCATCATCTGCATCATTTCAACCCATTTCTGAATTGGTTCTTGGTTGAAAAAAAGAAGGTTCCACCATTGGTCCTGTGGTGGAATGGAGGGTTCCACAGGCTGTGTGACCCTATACGCCCCAGGTAAGGCACAAAATGACTTTTGTTAGGTATTTCCACCATCATCTGCATCATTTCAACCCATTTCTGAATTGGTTCTGGGTTGAAAAAAAGAAGGTTCCACCATTGGTCCTGTGGTGGAATGGAGGGTTCCACAGGCTGTGTGACCCTATATGCCCCAGGTAAAGCACAATATGACTTTTGTTAGGTATTTCCACCATCATCTGCATCATTTCAACCCATTTCTGAATTGGTTCTTGGTTGAAAAAAAGAAGGTTCCACCATTGGTCCTGTGGTGGAATGGAGGGTTCCACAGGCTGTGTGACCCTATACGCCCCAGGTAAGGCACAAAATGACTTTTGTTAGGTATTTCCACCATCATCTGCATCATTTCAACCCATTTCTGAATTGGTTCTGGGTTGAAAAAAAGCAGGTTCCACCATTGGTCCTGTGGTGGAATGGAGGGTTCCACAGGCTGTGTGACCCTATATGCCCCAGGTAAAGCACAAAATGACTTTTGTTAGGTATTTCCACCATCATCTGCATCATTTCAACCCATTTCTGAATTGGTTCTTGGTTGAAAAAAAGAAGGTTCCACCATTGGTCCTGTGGTGGAATGGAGGGTTCCACAGGCTGTGTGACCCTATACGCCCCAGGTAAGGCACAAAATGACTTTTGTTAGGTATTTCCACCATCATCTGCATCATTTCAACCCATTTCTGAATTGATTCTGGATCGAAAAATTAGGTTCCACCATTGGTCCTGTGGTGGAATGGAGGGTTCCACAGGCTGTGTGACCCTATATGCCCCAGGTAAGGCACAATATGACTTTTGTTAGGTATTTCCACCATCATCTGCATCATTTCAACCCATTTCTGAATTGGTTCTGGGTTGAAAAAAATTAGGTTCCACCATTGGTCCTGTGGTGGAATGGAGGGTTCCACAGGCTGTGTGACCCTGCGTGCCCCAGGTAAGGCACAAAATGACTTTTGTTAGGTATTTCCACTGTCATCTGCATCATTTCAACCCATTTATGAATTGTTTCTGGGTTGAAAAAAAGAAGGTTCCACCATTGGTCCTGTGGTGGAATGGAGGGTTCCACAGGCTGTGTGACCCTATACGCCCCAGGTAAGGCACAAAATGACTTTTGTTAGGGATTTCCACCATCATCTGCATCATTTCATCCCATTTTTGAATTGTTTCTGGGTTGAAAAAAAGAAGGTTCCACCATTGGTCCTGTTGTGGAATGGAGGGTTCCACAGGCTGCGTGACCCTATACGCCCCAGGTAAGGCACAAAATGACTTTTGTTAGGTATTTCCACCATCATCTGCATCATTTCAACCCATTTCTGAATTGATTCTGGATCGAAAAATAAGGTTCCACCATTGGTCCTGTGGAGGAATGGAGGGTTCCACAGGCTGTGTGACCCTATATGCCCCAGGTAAAGCACAATATGACTTTTGTTAGGTATTTCCACCATCATCTGCATCATTTCAACCCATTTATGAATTGGTTCTGGGTTGAAAAAAAGAAGGTTCCACCATTGGTCCTGTGGTGGAATGGAGGGTTCCACAGGCTGTGTGACCCTATATGCGCCAGGTAAAGCACAATATGACTTTTGTTAGGTATTTCCACCATCATCTGCATCATTTCAACCCATTTCTGAATTGGTTCTTGGTTGAAAAAAAGAAGGTTCCACCATTGGTCCTGTGGTAGAATGGAGGGTTCCACAGGCTGTGTGACCCTGTGTGCCCCAGGTAAGGCACAAAATGACTTTTGTTAGGTATTTCCACTGTCATCTGCATCATTTCAACCCATTTATGAATTGGTTCTGGGTTGAAAAAAAGAAGGTTCCACCATTGGTCCTTTGGTGGAATGGAGGGTTCCACAGGCTGTGTGACCCTATACGCCCCAGGTAAGGCACAAAATGACTTTTGTTAGGTATTTCCACCATCATCTGCATCATTTCAACCCATTTCTGAATTGTTTCTGGGTTGAAAAAAAGAAGGTTCCACCATTGGTCCTGTTGTGGAATGGAGGGTTCAGTAGGCTGTGTGACCCTATACGCCCCAGGTAAAGCACAATATGACTTTTGTTAGGTATTTCCACCATCATCTGCATCATTTCAACCCATTTATGAATTGGTTCTGCGTTGAAGAATTAGGTTCCACCATTGGTCCTATGGTGGAATGAAGGGTTCCACAGGCTGTGTGACCCTGTGTGCCCCAGGTAAGGCACAAAATGACTTTTGTTAGGTATTTCCACTGTCATCTGCATCATTTCAACCCATTTATGAATTGTTTCTGGGTTGAAAAAAAGAAGGTTCCACCATTGGTCCTGTGGTGGAATGGAGGGTTCCACAGGCTGCGTGACCCTATACGCCCCAGGTAAGGCACAAAATGACTTTTGTTAGGGATTTCCACCATCATCTGCATCATTTCAACCCATTTTTGAATTGTTTCTGGGTTGAAAAAAAGAAGGTTCCACCATTGGTCCTGTTGTGGAATGGAGGGTTCCATAGGCTGCGTGACCCTATACGCCCCAGGTAAGGCACAAAATGACTTTTGTTAGGTATTTCCACCATCATCTGCATCATTTCAACCCATTTCTGAATTGATTCTGGATCGAAAAATTAGGTTCCACCATTGGTCCTGTGGAGGAATGGAGGGTTCCACAGGCTGTGTGACCCTATATGCCCCAGGTAAAGCACAATATGACTTTTGGTAGGTATTTCCAGCATCATCTGCATCATTTCAACCCATTTATGAATTGGTTCTGGGTTGAAAAAAATTAGGTTCCACCATTGGTCCTATGGTGGAATGAAGGGTTCCACAGGCTGTGTGACCCTGTGTGCCCCAGGTAAGGCACAAAATGACTTTTGTTAGGTATTTCCACTGTCATCTGCATCATTTCAACCCATTTATGAATTGTTTCTGGGTTGAAAAAAAGAAGGTTCCACCATTGGTCCTGTGGTGGAATGGAGGGTTCCACAGGCTGTGTGACCCTATATGCCCCAGGTAAAGCACAATATGACTTTTGGTAGGTATTTCCAGCATCATCTGCATCATTTCAACCCATTTATGAATTGGTTCTGGGTTGAAAAAAATTAGGTTCCACCATTGGTCCTATGGTGGAATGAAGGGTTCCACAGGCTGTGTGACCCTGTGTGCCCCAGGTAAGGCACAAAATGACTTTTGTTAGGTATTTCCACTGTCATCTGCATCATTTCAACCCATTTATGAATTGTTTCTGGGTTGAAAAAAAGAAGGTTCCACCATTGGTCCTGTGGTGGAATGGAGGGTTCCACAGGCTGCGTGACCCTATACGCCCCAGGTAAGGCACAAAATGACTTTTGTTAGGGATTTCCACCATCATCTGCATCATTCCAATCCATTTCTGAATTAGACCTGGGTCGAAAAATTAGGTTCCACAATTGGTCCTGTGGAGGAATGGAGGGTTCCACAGGCTGCGTGACCCTATACGCCCCAGGTAAGGCACAAAATGACTTTTGTTAGGTATTTCCACCATCATCTGCATCATTTCAACCCATTTCTGAATTGATTCTGGATCGAAAAATTAGGTTCCACCATTGGTCCTGTGGAGGAATGGAGGGTTCCACAGGCTGTGTGACCCTATATGCCCCAGGTAAAGCACAATATGACTTTTGGTAGGTATTTCCACCATCATCTGCATCATTTCAACCCATTTATGAATTGGTTCTGGGTTGAAAAAAATTAGGTTCCACCATTGGTCCTATGGTGGAATGAAGGGTTCCACAGGCTGTGTGACCCTGTGTGCCCCAGGTAAGGCACAAAATGACTTTTGTTAGGTATTTCCACTGTCATCTGCATCATTTCAACCCATTTATGAATTGTTTCTGGGTTGAAAAAAAGAAGGTTCCACCATTGGTCCTGTGGTGGAATGGAGGGTTCCACAGGCTGTGTGACCCTATATGCCCCAGGTAAAGCACAATATGACTTTTGTTAGGTATTTCCACCATCATCTGCATCATTTCAACCCATTTATGAATTGGTTCTGGGTTGAAAAAAATTAGGTTCCACCATTGGTCCTATGGTGGAATGAAGGGTTCCACAGGCTGTGTGACCCTGTGTGCCCCAGGTAAGGCACAAAATGACTTTTGTTAGGTATTTCCACTGTCATCTGCATCATTTCAACCCATTTATGAATTGTTTCTGGGTTGAAAAAAAGAAGGTTCCACCATTGGTCCTGTGGTGGAATGGAGGGTTCCACAGGCTGCGTGACCCTATACGCCCCAGGTAAGGCACAAAATGACTTTTGTTAGGGATTTCCACCATCATCTGCATCATTTCAACCCATTTTTGAATTGTTTCTGGGTTGAAAAAAAGAAGGTTCCACCATTGGTCCTGTTGTGGAATGGAGGGTTCCATAGGCTGCGTGACCCTAAACGCCCCAGGTAAGGCACAAAATGACTTTTGTTAGGTATTTCCACCATCATCTGCATCATTCCAATCCATTTCTGAATTAGACCTGGGTCGAAAAATTAGGTTCCACAATTGGTCCTGTGGAGGAATGGAGGGTTCCACAGGCTGTGTGACCCTATATGCCCCAGGTAAAGCACAATATGACTTTTGTTAGGTATTTCCACCATCATCTGCATCATTTCAACCCATTTCTGAATTGGTTCTGGATTGAAAAAAAGAAGGTTCCACCATTGGTCCTGTGGTGGAATGGAGGGTTCCACAGGCTGTGTGACCCTATATGCGCCAGGTAAAGCACAATATGACTTTTGTTAGGTATTTCCACCATCATCTGCATCATTTCAACCCATTTCTGAATTGGTTCTTGGTTGAAAAAAAGAAGGTTCCACCATTGGTCCTGTGGTGGAATGGAGGGTTCCACAGGCTGTGTGACCCTATACGCCCCAGGTAAGGCACAAAATGACTTTTGTTAGGTATTTCCACCATCATCTGCATCATTTCAACCCATTTCTGAATTGGTTCTGGGTTGAAAAAAAGAAGGTTCCACCATTGGTCCTGTGGTGGAATGGAGGGTTCCACAGGCTGTGTGACCCTGTGTGCCCCAGGTAAGGCACAAAATGACTTTTGTTAGGGATTTCAACCATCATCTGCATCATTTCAACCCATTTTTGAATTGTTTCTGGGTTGAAAAAAAGAAGGTTCCACCATTGGTCCTGTTGTGGAATGGAGGGTTCCATAGGCTGCGTGACCCTATACGCCCCAGGTAAGGCACAAAATGACTTTTGTTAGGTATTTCCACCATCATCTGCATCATTTCAACCCATTTCTGAATTGATTCTGGATCGAAAAATTAGGTTCCACCATTGGTCCTGTGGTGGAATGGAGGGTTCCACAGGCTGTGTGACCCTATATGCCCCAGGTAAAGCACAATATGACTTTTGTTAGGTATTTCCACCATCATCTGCATCATTTCAACCCATTTATGAATTGGTTCTGGGTTGAAAAAAAGAAGGTTCCACCATTGGTCCTGTGGTGGAATGGAGGGTTCCACAGGCTGTGTGACCCTATATGACTTTTGTTAGGTATTTCCACCATCATCTGCATCATTTCAACCCATTTCTGAATTGGTTCTTGGTTGAAAAAAAGAAGGTTCCACCATTGGTCCTGTGGTGGAATGGAGGGTTCCACAGGCAGTGTGACCCTATACGCCCCAGGTAAGGCACAAAATGACTTTTGTTAGGTATTTCCACCATCATCTGCATCATTTCAACCCATTTCTGAATTGGTTCTGGGTTGAAAAAAAGAAGGTTCCACCATTGGTCCTGTGGTGGAATGGAGGGTTCCACAGGCTGTGTGACCCTATATGCCCCAGGTAAAGCACAATATGACTTTTGTTAGGTATTTCCACCATCATCTGCATCATTTCAACCCATTTATGAATTGGTTCTGGGTTGAAAAAAAGAAGGTTCCACCATTGGTCCTGTGGTGGAATGGAGGGTTCCACAGGCTGTGTGACCCTATATGCCCCAGGTAAGGCACAATATGACTTTTGTTAGGTATTTCCACCATCATCTGCATCATTTCAACCCATTTCTGAATTGGTTCTTGGTTGAAAAAAAGAAGGTTCCACCATTGGTCCTGTGGTGGAATGGAGGGTTCCACAGGCTGTGTGACCCTATACGCCCCAGGTAAGGCACAAAATGACTTTTGTTAGGTATTTCCACCATCATCTGCATCATTTCAACCCATTTCTGAATTGGTTCTGGGTTGAAAAAAAGAAGGTTCCACCATTGGTGCTGTGGTGGAATGGTGGGTTCCACAGGCTGTGTGATCCTATATGCCCCAGGTAAAGCACAATATGACTTTTGTTAGGTATTTCCACCATCATCTGCATCATTTCAACCCATTTCTGAATTGGTTCTTGGTTGAAAAAAAGAAGGTTCCACCATTGGTCCTGTGGTGGAATGGAGGGTTCCACAGGCTGTGTGACCCTATACGCCCCAGGTAAGGCACAAAATGACTTTTGTTAGGTATTTCCACCATCATCTGCATCATTTCAACCCATTTCTGAATTGGTTCTGGGTTGAAAAAAAGAAGGTTCCACCATTGGTCCTGTGGTGGAATGGAGGGTTCCACAGGCTGTGTGACCCTATATGCCCCAGGTAAAGCACAATATGACTTTTGTTAGGTATTTCCACCATCATCTGCATCATTTCAACCCATTTCTGAATTGATTCTGGATCGAAAAATTAGGTTCCACCATTGGTCCTGTGGTGGAATGGAGGGTTCCACAGGCTGTGTGACCCTGTGTGCCCCAGGTAAAGCACAATATGACTTTTGTTAGGTATTTCCACCATCATCTGCATCATTTCAACCCATTTATGAATTGGTTCTGGGTTGAAAAAAAGAAGGTTCCACCATTGGTCCTGTGGTGGAATGGAGGGTTCCACAGGCTGTGTGACCCTATATGCCCCAGGTAAAGCACAATATGACTTTTGTTAGGTATTTCCACCATCATCTGCATCATTTCAACCCATTTCTGAATTGGTTCTGGGTTGAAAAAAAGAAGGTTCCACCATTGGTCCTGTGGTGGAATGGAGGGTTCCACAGGCTGTGTGACCCTATATGCCCAAGTAAAGCACAATATGACTTTTGTAGGTATTTCCACCATCATCTGCATCATTTCAACCCGTTTCTGAATTGGTTCTTGGTTGAAAAAAAGAAGGTTCCACCATTGGTCCTGTGGTGGAATGGAGGGTTCCACAGGCTGTGTGACCCTATACGCCCCAGGTAAGGCACAAAATGACTTTTGTTAGGGATTTCCACCATCATCTGCATCATTTCAACCCATTTTTGAATTGTTTCTGGGTTGAAAAAAAGAAGGTTCCACCATTGGTCCTGTTGTGGAATGGAGGGTTCCATAGGCTGCGTGACCCTATACGCCCCAGGTAAGGCACAAAATGACTTTTGTTAGGTATTTCCACCATCATCTGCATCATTTCAACCCATTTCTGAATTGATTCTGGATCGAAAAATTAGGTTCCACCATTGGTCCTGTGGAGGAATGGAGGGTTCCACAGGCTGTGTGACCCTATATGCCCCAGGTAAAGCACAATATGACTTTTGTTAGGTATTTCCACCATCATCTGCATCATTTCAACCCATTTATGAATTGGTTCTGGGTTGAAAAAAAGAAGGTTCCACCATTGGTCCTGTGGTGGAATGGAGGGTTCCACAGGCTGTGTGACCCTATATGCGCCAGGTAAAGCACAATATGACTTTTGTTAGGTATTTCCACCATCATCTGCATCATTTCAACCCATTTCTGAATTGGTTCTTGGTTGAAAAAAAGAAGGTTCCACCATTGGTCCTGTGGTGGAATGGAGGGTTCCACAGGCTGTGTGACCCTATACGCCCCACGTAAGGCACAAAATGACTTTTGTTAGGTATTTCCACCATCATCTGCATCATTTCAACCCATTTCTGAATTGGTTCTGGGTTGAAAAAAAGAAGGTTCCACCATTGGTCCTGTGGTGGAATGGAGGGTTCCACAGGCTGTGTGACCCTATATGCCCCAGGTAAAGCACAATATGACTTTTGTTAGGTATTTCCACCATCATCTGCATCATTTCAACCCATTTATGAATTGTTTTTTGGGTTGAAAAAAATTAGGTTCCACCATTGGTCCTGTGGTGGAATGGAGGGTTCCACAGGCTGTGTGACCCTGTGTGTCCCAGGTTAGGCACAAAATGACTTTTGTTAGGTATTTCCACTGTCATCTGCATCATTTCAACCCATTTATGAATTGTTTCTGGGTTGAAAAAAAGAAGGTTCCACCATTGGTCCTGTGGTGGAATGGAGGGTTCCACAGGCTGTGTGACCCTATACGCCCCAGGTAAGGCACAAAATGACTTTTGTTAGGGATTTCCACCATCATCTGCATCATTTCATCCCATTTTTGAATTGTTTCTGGGTTGAAAAAAAGAAGGTTCCACCATTGGTCCTGTTGTGGAATGGAGGGTTCCATAGGCTGCGTGACCCTATACGCCCCAGGTAAGGCACAATATGATTTTTTATAGGTATTTCCACCATCATCTGCATCATTTCAACCCATTTCTGAATTGATTCTGGATCGAAAAATTAGGTTCCACCATTGGTCCTGTGGTGGAATGGAGGGTTCCACAGGCTGTGTGACCCTATATGCCCCAGGTAAAGCACAATATGACTTTTGTTAGGTATTTCCACCATCATCTGCATCATTTCAACCCATTTATGAATTGGTTCTGGGTTGAAAAAAAGAAGGTTCCACCATTGGTCCTGTGGTGGAATGGAGGGTTCCACAGGCTGTGTGACCCTATATGCCCCAGGTAAAGCACAATATGACTTTTGTTAGGTATTTCCACCATCATCTGCATCATTTCAACCCATTTCTGAATTGGTTCTGGGTTGAAAAAAAGAAGGTTCCACCATTGGTCCTGTGGTGGAATGGAGGGTTCCACAGGCTGTGTGACCCTATATGCCCAAGTAAAGCACAATATGACTTTTGTAGGTATTTCCACCATCATCTGCATCATTTCAACCCATTTCTGAATTGGTTCTTGGTTGAAAAAAAGAAGGTTCCACCATTGGTCCTGTGGTGGAATGGAGGGTTCCACAGGCTGTGTGACCCTATATGCCCCAGGTAAGGCACAAAATGACTTTTGTTAGGTATTTCCACCATCATCTGCATCATTTCAACCCATTTCTGAATTGGTTCTTGGTTGAAAAAAAGAAGGTTCCACCATTGGTCCTGTGGTGGAATGGAGGGTTCCACAGGCTGTGTGACCCTATATGCCCAGGTAAAGCACAATATGACTTTTGTTAGGTATTTCCACCATCATCTGCATCATTTCAACCCATTTCTGAATTGGTTCTGGGTTGAAAAAAAGAAGGTTCCACCATTGGTCCTGTGGTGGAATGGAGGGTTCCACAGGCTGTGTGACCCTATACGCCCCAGGTAAGGCACAAAATGACTTTTGTTAGGTATTTCCACCATCATCTGCATCATTTCAACCCATTTCTGAATTGGTTCTGGGTTGAAAAAAAGAAGGTTCCACCATTGGTCCTGTGGTGGAATGGAGGGTTCCACAGGCTGTGTGACCCTATATGCCCCAGGTAAAGCACAATATGACTTTTGTTAGGTATTTCCACCATCATCTGCATCATTTCAACCCATTTCTGAATTGGTTCTGGGTTGAAAAAAAGAAGGTTCCACCATTGGTCCTGTGGTGGAATGGAGGGTTCCACAGGCTGTGTGACCCTATACGCCCCAGGTAAGGCACAAAATGACTTTTGTTAGGTATTTCCACCATCATCTGCATCATTTCAACCCATTTCTGAATTGATTCTGGATCGAAAAATTAGGTTCCACCATTGGTCCTGTGGTGGATAGGTCGCGGCGCCGACCTCTATCCAATGTATTCCATAGTCCTTCTCTGACTCCCATGTAAAATTTCAGCTCATTTAAAAGGTGTTTTAGAAGTTGCTCAAGCCAACAGTGGCTCAACTACCATGGGGCCTGCCTGGGGTTGCTGTAGGGGCTCCCACAAAAGAATAAACATCACAAATTGTGTGGATATAACACAAAATAATAATGGAAACCCCGTAAAAACGAATTATCAGTTTGCAGTCTACTTCTGGCTAGAGCGCCTTGCCCATACTTTCAAAATGATCAAATCTATCCCTAATTTCAAGAAACTGTGTCACTACACCACTTGATGGTAACAAACTGCTCCGCTCTTTCTTTCCTGAAAGTTTTCCTGACTACCAAACCGAGGAGTATATAATTTCTTTCTGAAGTTCCGCAGTTCTGCAGCAATTCTGCAGCAATTGTGCTGCAGTTCTGCAGTTCTGTAGCAATTCTGCAGTTCTGAAGCAGTTCTGCAGCAATTCTGCAGTTCTGCAGCAATTCTGCAGTTCTGCAGAATTCTGCAAAAATCGATAAGAAGCTACGGAATTCCACAAATTCTGCAGCTACCTAAAAATTCTGCAGGAACCTGCAGTATTCTGCAGTTCTGCAGGCAGCTGCATATTTTTTTGGTGGTCCTCTGTCATTGTAGCATTTCTGAAAAGTTTCTGCACCAGAATCTGCAGTTCTGTAGTAATTATGCAGCTTGGGAGGTTTTATGCATCTCTGCAGGAACCTGCAGAATTTCCAAATAAATTCTGCAGCTGCCTGCAGAATTCTGCAGCCACGTGCAGAACTTCAGAATTGGTGCTCCTCTGTCACTGCAGCATTTCTGAAAAGTTTCTGCAGCAAAATCTGTAATTCTGTAGGAGTTATGCAGCTTGGGAGGTTTTTTGCACTTCTGCAGCTAGCTTTCACAAATTCTGCAGCCACCTGCAGAATTTCACCAATTCTGCAGCTACCTGCAGAATTCTGCAGTTTCTCAAAAAATTCTGCAGGAAGCTGCAGAATTCTGCAGTTCTGCAGCTCCCTGCAGGATTTCTGAACCTCTGTTGCTTCATTCAGCTTATTGCAAGTTCAGACCTCTTTGACAAGGTCTTGCCGCTACCTAGGAAACGCTGGTTTGGGGGGTAGCGGTTTGGGAAATTTGCAGCTTCCTACAGAATTCTGCAGCTTCCTGCAGAATTTTTTGAGAAACTGCAGAAATCTGCAGGTAGAATTCTGCAGGTAGCTGCAGAATTGGTGAAATTCTGCAGGTGGATGCAGAATTTGTAAAATTCTGCAGCTTCCTTCAGAATTCTACAGCTTCCTACAGAATTCTGCAGCTTCCTGCAAAATTCTGCAGCTGGCTGTAGAAGTGCAAAAAACCTCCGAAGCTGCATAACTCCCACAGAATTACAGATTTTGCTGCAGAAACTTTTCAGAAACGCTGCTGGGCTAGACGAGCACCAAAACCTCGACCCCCCACCCGAACCCCCGAACCGCTACCCCCCCCTCCAACCAATGTTTTATTGGTAGTGGCAAAACCTTGTCAAAGAGGTCTGAACTTTGCAGATGCATTGCAAAAGGCTGAATGATGTAACAGAGCTTCAAAAATCCTGCAGGCAGATGCACAATTGGTGAAATTCTGCAGGTGGCTGAAGAATTTTTGAAATTCTGCAGCTTCCAACAGAATTCTGCAGCTTTCTGCAGAATTCTGCAGCTAGCTGCATAAGTGCATAAAACCTTCCAAGCTGCATAACTCCTACAGAATTAAATATTCTGCTGCAGAATTTGTGATATTCTGCACCTTCCTACAGAATTCCGCAGCTTGCTACAGAAGTGCATAAAACTCCCAAGGTGCATAACTCCTACAGAATTACAGATTTTGCTGCAGAAACATTTGAGAAATGCTGCAGTGACAGACGACCAAAATTGCAGAACTGCGGAATTTTTTGCAGAATACTGCAGGTGCAGGAAGAAATATAAATGTACTGACCAAACCTGAGCTATCTGGCAGAAGCCTTACTTCTTGTTCTAACAATTTCGCTAAATCATCCCAGCGACTGCCTGTGTTTCGAACTGTGAGAGAAAGAATGCTTTGTCCGAAAGGAAAAGAAATTATTCTTTAGAGTTGAATCCGAACTCAAAATCTCCCTGGTTAAAAACTTATCTACCCTTGCTTACTTGGTTATTTCCATCGGCAATGCCTGTTTCTGGGTAACATTTCTGAGTGGCCCATGGGCAAGGTAACCCCTGGTAGTGATCTCAACAATTGCAGAAATTCTTGCTTAACAGCCTGATGCCTTCTGTACAAAGGCTTTTCTTCAAGATGGCGTTGTAGCTTTTCAATCCTTGCATTCCAAAGTGCCAACTTCTGACCAACCTGGAATTGAAGTTCTCGCCCATGAAAATGCATGCTAAGTTGAACCCACCTTGCTAGCGCTATTGAACGACATGCGAAAAGCTACCAGATCATAGTAGTAGTAGTAGTGGCTTTTATTGGCTTAGACATATGTGTTTTTACATACATATGGTATGGTTTGATCGATTATCACTACAATTTAAGTCATTCAAATCTTTTTAAGATTTCAAAACAAAATCTGCACAAGGAGTTGGCGTCTTCTGATGCCATTAAGTCCACAAGGTTATTGAAGTTTAAATTTTGATATCGATCTCTTATACTGTTGCTGCTAGGACAGTCAATTAAGACATGTTCTTCAGTTTGAATTGATCCGCTGTCACAAGGACATAGACGCTGTTCCCTTGGAATGCGTGCCCAACGGCCGGTCTCAATATGAAGACGGTGACTGCTCAAGCGGATTCGAGTTGCAGCAAGTCTGTATCTCTCAGGAATACAGGTCTCGTAAATGGGATGTTTGGAGAGGTCAGGGTTAAGGGACAGATAGGAGCTTCTGCGACTGCTCACTGTAGCTCCATCCGTGACTCTGGATTTAATCCTCTCAAGCGAATGACTCATTACATCGTCTGGTGTGTCCTCAGAGAGAATACTCTGGAGGACTAGCGCTGCTGGGGATCTACTTTCGAGAGACATTCCAATGATTTTGTCAATACACAATGTATACGAGCCATTGAAGCCTGGGCGTGCTTTGATGCGCAGAAAATATGATCTTTGTAGGCCTTGGATGTGGGCCTTAGCATCTCCTATACCTGTCTCTATGTTGAGCAGGTCGTTGCAGGTTGTGCGACGCACTCCCAATACTTGTTTTAGCGTCTGGTTATATATAGTCTCGGGTGCTCGGAGATTGTTCGTTAGCCATGTCTGGCAGCTGTAGAATACTGCGCTCTTGAAGGCGCTCTCCCAAACTTTGTACTTGACAGACCATGGTGCATCTGTATTCTTTGCCAGAAAGGATGACAACTTGAGGACGTGGCTGCTTTTGTCTGAGATATGGTTTTTGACCTGGTCGGCAATGGATGCAATGCTAATTGGGGTGCCCAGGTACACATATCTGTCAACCTTGCTGATGGAAATTCCTCCAACTTCAAAACTGTCAACGTCATTGCCAGTACAGATGAACTTTGTCTTGGCCTCGTTTATTACAATTTCAAGTTCATTTGTCTTGCCAAAAAGTGTCTGTAGTTTCTGCTGCATTTTTTGTCGTGAGGAGGCCAGTAGTGCAGTGTCATCTGTTACACCCCATAGGCTTGCCCTGCCCGATCACTTGATCGGGCGGCCTTTGTCAACCATATGGGCATTTTTTTAATAAGTCAAAAGGCTTGCTTGCCCAATCAAGTGATCGGGCATCCTTTGTCACTGATGCCAAAAGGCTTGCTCAGTTCCAAAAGGCTTGCTTGCCTAATCAACTGATCGGGCATCCTTTTCCCAAAGGCTTGCTCTGGGCCAAAAGGCTTGCTGAATAGTTCCCCGGCCTTTCCAAAAGTCTTGATCTACCTAAATAACTGACCTGTACTTTCCTAAAGGCTTGACCCCATAAAAGTAATTGAATTCCTAAATATCTGCAATATCACTGTCTTTGTCACCCAAAGATTGTGTCAAATAGACCTGGGTCTATCATTGCAAAGGGCCAGCAACCCTTAGGTCCGTAGGCCTTTTTGCGCCCGATTGGTTGCTCAGGCTGACTTTTTGCAAAGTTCAGTGCCTATTTGAGGGGGGGGGGGGCACGACGCCATGACGTCACAACGGCCTTGACCTTCGTTGCGTTGACACAGATTTCAGGAGGGATGCAGCTGTTCACATTCATATCTGTTTATGACCAAGAATTTCAAATGTTACTTTATTTTCGAAAGTTTAAATCTATACAACATTGGCCATAAGCAGATGACAAGGCTATTCAGCCCTATTGGCCGAGAAATGGCTGGACATGGTTGAAGACAGAGGAAAACAAACTCAGGACTTCAGACTTCAAGTGAAGTTGACAGCTGGGAATTCCGTAACAGAGCAGAAATTAACGATGTCTTTCGGCCACTCGTGTGAAGCCATCGTAGCTCCGATTTCAAATCGGACTTCAGATTCTGAAAGAGAATTAAATTTCGAGTAGGTATGCCAAATTTTAAAATTCTCCATGTTGTCTTGCTGTTGATTTTAATCATAGGCGTATTTCGCAGGGGGTCAGGGGGGGGCTGCAGCCCCCCCTGGCATCAGGGCAAATGGCATATATCAGGGCAAATCCTGACCAATCAGGGCAGATCCACTGACCTGGTCACATTCGCGCCATGTTAAAATTTCAGGGCAAAATAGTCACAGCCCCCCCGCGAGACAGCCGTCCCGTACGCCTATGATTTTAATCGTTCATGTAAATTGGGTTATTTGATGAAGATTTGTACACTGTGTATGCATGTATATTTACAATGATATTTAGGCCTGTTGTCATGGCTAATTTTGACTCCTTCAGTCAGTGGTGTTCGATCCTTCAGGCCTCTGACAACGTTTTAAACTTTTGGGCTTCAAACCCCCTCACCTCCAACTTTCATTTCTAGTGATGCAACTGCTTTTAGTACTTTTAACCCTTACTGGACTGATCAGTCCCAAAAAAAACAATTTTGTAATTTTGACGTCATCAGGGACACCACCAGATTTTAGGGACATAAAGGCCTTACAGCAGCAAGCTGGGGATGCACATTAATGCCCCTTTAGTCCGGTAAGGGTTAAATTGATTGTCCGGGCATATCAAATTTTAGCGACCTTTTGTTCAAGTTTCGGATAATTTCATGCAGATTTGTCAATATCATGGCTAATTTTGTAATTTCCGTAATTTTAAAAACATACTCTTCCGTCTTGTAGTTGTTGCTTACGTTACACCTTTTGTGCTTTTTAGTTTTTTGTTAGGACATATTTAGTGAGCTTTTGTTCAAGTTTCGGTTAATTTGATGCAAATTTGTAAATATCATGGCTAACTTTGTATTTTCCATAATTTTAAAAACATACTTCTCCGTCTTGTAGTAACTACTTACAGTATACCTTCAGTGCTTTTTCATTTATTGTCAGGACATATTTAGCGACCTTTTGTTCAAGTTTCAGATAATTTGATGCAGATTTGTAAATATCATGGCTAATTTCGTATTTTCATTGATTTAAAAAACACCCTTCTCCGTCTTGTAGTAACTACTTACAGTATACCTTCAGTGTTTTTAAATTTATTGTCTGTGCATATTTAGCGACCTTTTGTTCAAGTTTCGGATAATTTGATGCAGATTTGTAAATATCATGGCTAATTTTGTATTTTCCGTAATTTTAAAAACATACTTCTCCGTCTTGTAGTACATTCTTACAGTATACCTTCAGTGCTTATAAATTTATTGTCTGGGTATATTTAGCGACCTTTTGTTCAAGTTTCGGGTAATTTGATGCAGATTCGTAAATATCATGGCTAATTTTGTATTTTCCGTAATTAAAAAAAACAGCTTTTCCGTCTTGTCATCTTCACTCGCGATATAACTATGGTGCTTTTAAATTTATTGCCTGGTCAATATAGCCAGCTTTTCTTCAAGTTTCAAGTAATTTAATGAGGATTTATAAATATTGTTGCAAATTTTGGATTTCCCTTTAATAATTTTAAAACTATGTTTTAATGGTGAATCGATTCAGAATAGCAATTTTGATGATTGATTTTTTTTATTTCAGGTCTTTGCAAAGCCAGGTTGCTACCTTGGGCCTTGACGGGAGCACCAGTGCCTTATGACAGAAGGTATGCTTTACAATTCGCTTGGTCTGATGCAGATATGTGTACTTCGATGCAGATGTTTATAATAACTAGATAGTAGTTTTTTATTTTCCTTATACCAAATACATTATAAATAATTTAACTTGATGTCTCAGAATATCATAGATAATATATATCTGATTTAGATTACAATTTTGATATTTTTTTTCCAGGCGCTTCCTTGAGTTGTCAACACCTTCACCAGTTGATCTTCTGTCAAATGATCCACTGCCGAATGATGCAGGTGACAAATTATTAAAAATTAGCATGACAAAGAATATAAAAAGATGGTGTTAGTATCATACTTCATATCAAAACACCAAATTAAAAAGAAAAAAACAACCATATCTAGGAAGTTCTAGGAACAAATTTTTGATTTATATTGATTAAATATTAATTAACAAATTATTAAAATTGAATGATAATGGTACTGGTCTACAATATGATATTCTTTTAAAACCGATTTTTTAACCTCAAACTGATGAATCTATTCTAGATTACACTTTTTAATGTCAAAAATTATGATGCAAGGACAAGATGATTTATCATGTTATGAAGCTGAGGCCGACATATATAATTATGACCCCATTTTTTAGATACTTTGAAAATATAGTCACGTGTTTTTCACTGCAAAATGGTATACTTAGACAGTAACAAAATCTCATTTGTGTTAGTTTACTAAATACTCCCATTATTTTTTTTCAGCGCATTGTAACACAGAAGAGCGAAGAAGACTCTGTGATCCATTCACTGCACCTTGAAAATTGTGCTTCAGCTATTCAAACTCTTCAATAATTTGTTTCCTGCATGATTGCCCTGGACCCCCTGGTGATGTAATTTTACAAAGAACTGAGAAGCATACACTCCATAAGCCAGGGCTCTGATCAAACTTGTGTACTGGTCCCTGACTGGCAAGTGTTTGGACCATCAACTGTGATCCCAATTTTTGGGAATTTGCTGCTATTGTTTGTGGACTAAAAATACAACAAACACACGTGAATGGAGAAATTCCGCCAATGCGAGCCATTGAATCCCACAACATCCAGCCACCCCCCTCCCCATAGACCACATCGTCTGGATCCGCCACTGGTGTTCATTTTAACTCTTTTATTTATTCATGTGGCTTGAATTCTTAGTTCTTAATTCTTGTTATTGTTGTTCAAGCTACACTTGCAGGGTTGTTTGATTTAAATCAAGGTGATTGTAATCATGATTTAAATCATGATTTAGATGCATTAAAATCATTATTTGATTTATATCGTTTCATTTTGATTAAATTGTGATTTTGATTTAAAATACTGGATTTAAAAAAAACCTGTTTATTTCTGAATTAGTTAGGCCTATATATATGTATCCATTTCCCAAGGTAGAAGTGAATGTTCAGCAGAACAAGAAAATATGTTCCTTCAAAATTTAAGAAAGGGGTGCCATGAAGAGCTCATTAAAGCAGGCAAACTTATTTTCCCATTGTGTTTTATCCAGCCTTGCTGATGTGAAGTCTGCACATCAGTCATCAGTGGATTTTGCTTTTGTGAACTATTGCATCAATTATGTGCTGTCTGAATGCTGAATGTTTTGCTGAATGTTTTGCAGACTATACCAATAATTGAAAAGCATGACTTTTTTATGACACAATAAACCCTATCAGCATGCCTCGGCGGTCCAACGTCGGCCCGAAGCTGGTCCGTCGCTGCTGACATCGGACTGACGCTGGGCCGACGTTGGACCACCGAGGCACGCTGACAGGGAATTAATTAAAATAATTTCCGATCAATTTGCTGTTTAAAAAGTCATTACAAGATAGTTCTCTTGGAGAATAACCATGGTATTTCACTTCTATCATAAACATGGCTTTGTAATTTTCTGGAAGTTGGATGCCATAATGGTTGATGGCACGGTGGTTTTATGTTACAACTCAAGCAAACTGGCTCCATTGCAGTGGTTAGCAAGTCTCCAATGTGGGTAGTACGCATGGGTGCACAGTGCACACTCCAAGCAAGTCATGTCAAAACCACTAAAACCAGACATATTTGATTTTTAGCTTTTTGGGATTGACTGACCCAACAGATTTTCTGCCAGTGGGAAAAAAATTTGAGCCCTCTCTCTATTTCTTTCTTATTGACATAATTTAGAATTGACATTTGACATTATAGCTTCTTTTTCTTCATCCTACCAAGAAGGGATGTACTGATCCGATCAGATACTAAGGATCAGTATCAGTGTCGATCCAGCAGTAAAAAGCAGTATCGAATCGGATCGGTAGCACTAATCTTCATATAACCGATGGTATTGGGTATCGGTTGCATCGGCACCAAAATACCAGGATCGGTATGGGATCAGAAGTGAAAAGGTGGTTTCGGTGCATCCCTCCTACCAAGCGACCCAGGGAAACATGCCTCGAGAAGATCTAAGAAGGTAAAGATCAATTATTTCTGGCCTAAAATGATTGGTATGGCTCCCATTCAGTGAGCGCCGGTGCGGTGAGCAGATATATCTGGAACGGGCACTTATAAAATCATTCACACTTCTGCCTTTTTTAATTTTTTGTAAAGGTAAATTATTTTGCGAAAGGACAAAGAGGTATAGGGATGTGTCAAGCTGGGTGGTGTTATTGTTCAGGTTCCCGCCTGCTCGGCTGAAGGTCTCTGCTTGCGTGGGTTTGAACCCGGGTGGGGAACCCAAAATTTTCTGTGGACCTTCGAGCAAAATCCGAGCTGGCTGTCGTTCGGATGAGACGTTAAATAGCTATCTATAGGCAGCCCCTTGTATCAGTGTCTGTGCTTGGCAAGTAAAAGATCCCTCACATGGGGTAAATGTGTTACATATTGAGGACTCCTGCTCTCTCATCTCATCAACCCTCATGGCCGCCCAGAACTGGGCTTAGAGGGCTACATTTTTCTCAACTTCCTGAGAGTACGCAGTGATAAATCAATATCAGCGTCACAGTATTTAATCACTCTATCATTTCCTATAGCCGAGTACTCATTTACCCTGGTTGGGGATTCGAACCCTCTACATCTCTGGTAGTGAAACAATTTGCCAATAACGTAATCTGTAAATCTACATCACCTGATAAAGACAGCAAAGCAGAGGCAGAATATCAACAAAAATTGCACTGACGCACTAGCCATTGTGCAGCAATTAGCAATTTTTCAAATGATCACTGATCAAAATCCGATCTTAGACTTAATTAATTAAGAAATAAAATGAAAATGGAAAACGATTGTAAATTGTCATAAACAAGTTCTATATAAATGAGAAATGCACAACAGAAATTACAAGAAAAAATTTGCAAAATATTAATTCTTTTATAACCAGAATCAATTAACGACACAAGTAATTTTGAAAGATCATCACAGACCTCAATAAACAATTCTATTTTTTTGGATGGAATAAAATTATGTTTTCTCTAATGAATATATATATATATGTGCCTGGTTGATTATTTATTTGTAGTTATAATTTTTACAATTCATGGCGGGAAATTATGTGTAGCCTATCATCTTTTCATTATAATCATCTGGGCCTATCCCGGCTAAAAGTTATCTGCCCTACACACAGTTTTTAAAACTCTTTTTGAGATATTAATTGTGTGAAATTGACTTCAGTATCAAGTGCTACTTAAATGTTCAACCTTTCAAATAAGTTTTCTTCTCTATCCTTTCTGTTAAGATTTCCAATCAACTGCAAAAGGGAGTCGGAAAAATATTTGTCGCATCAACCTGGAAATAAAATGAAAAACATTATAATAAAATAAAAATAAGGTGCAAAAATCTAATTATTTCTTATTTACTTATGGGAGTTGGAGGTTTTCGGGTGGAGACAGAAAAATCTTGAGTCAAAATTTGGTTTTCAGCTGGAGTCTGAGTTGGAGACGAAAATTAATCACAAAATATTTTCTAAATTGACAAAATAAATATTTTGAAGAATTTTGTTCATTGATATCAAATTATGTAGAAACATAAGACTAATTAATTACTTTTTCTGCTAACCACCTGTGAGTTATGTCCAATAATGCCGATAAGAGTAGTCGTGAGTTGGAAAGGAGACAAGTTTAAGGAGTTTTTCGTAGGCCTTCAATTATGTCAGATCAATCCTGATTGATTTGACATCCTAATTTTAAGGCATGATGGTGAAAACAAAATCTCTTTGTCAGGGACATAACCCTGGATCCTAGTAATGCGAATAGTTTCTGCGAAGTGTCATCAATACTTCGAAAAGATACTTGATATGTATTACTATACACTAGTTCGTAGGAATCTTACGAAAAAAAATTTATTAAAATTCCTCAAAGTAATTTTTTTCTTAAAAATTTGTTGGCAAGTCAGGCTTATCATGGGTTAAGAGTTTTAAATTCAAAACCAATCTTTTGTTATTGGCTATTTCCCATGAGAGTGAGGGTCCAGGCTTGTCTGATTCTGAAAATTTGAAGTATTTCCTTCATATTTTAGTTTCATATTTTAGTTTCACTAAACATTGTATACCAGACATCGATAGTTTCTCATATTGGCCAAAATTTCCAGATATGTTGAATGATGCAATATTTATTAATACACTCAGTGGTGGTACCACATGGGCCACACAGAATGCAAATTCCAAAGAAAGCTAAAGCTCTGAAAATATGATTTCCATCAATATGGGGAACTGGGGCACATTGGAACGCCTTGCACGTCTATATTTTACTCAGGGGTGCTGGAAGGAAACGAGGGCGACAGGGGCCGTGG
The DNA here is from genome assembly GCA_026936325.1 of Platynereis dumerilii. NCBI lineage: Eukaryota > Metazoa > Annelida > Polychaeta > Phyllodocida > Nereididae > Platynereis > Platynereis dumerilii. Next base: position 4,181,524 of record JAPTHN010000007.1, read on the forward strand.
GTGGAGAGAGGGCATGTCCAATTTCATGTAGCGGCATTGATAGTTTTGAATATATACTATAGAATTTTGCCAAAAATCACTGTAAATTAAGGCAGTATAATTTTTTTTATTTTTGAGATCAATAAGGCAACCCTGCCGCTTATGGCCAAGGGCAGCAGGGGCAATTGCACCCCCCCCTGCCCCCCTGTTCCTTCACCCCTGAAAATTTTTACTCACTGCTAAAAACACTGAGCAACTTGCAGTGCCGACAGCAATGATGGAAATGGAAAATCGGGAACCAAGAAAGCCCCCCCCCAATTACGTTGCGCCATCCTAATGTGCCCTCGTTCCTCCTACAAAATTTCTGCAACTGCCTAGCTGAAAAATGGCCCGAAATTACTTCTATTATAAGGATAGATCTTTGTTACACAACACATAACCATAATACCCACCATCTAGAAAGGAAAGTAGATCTTTTCAAGCCTTCATAACTAGTGCTGTTCTCAAAAAAGTTGGTGGGGATCTTCATGCCATTACATGCCTTATGACCCCTGAAATAGAACAAGCAATATTACTTATGCATTATAATCTGCTGAACCAGAATATGGTAAAGTTTTTCAATTGACTAATATAAAATGCTTGATAAAAATAAGCTCATGGCCCTTGAAAAAGATATAAACAAATGTTGTAACATTTTTTAAATTTCCATAGCAATTTGCATCTTTGACTCTACCAATAATTAATATTTGTAAATTTAACTGAAATGGATCAAATCTCTTGGAATCATGTGACACCAAGCAGCGGTGTATCCAAGAATTTGTCTCGGATGGATAAACCAACAAAGAAACTTCCCAAAAAGACAGTTTAACCAACATCACTAAGATGGCAGTGGACACTAGAAACACATAATTTGGTACCCTCCAAAAGTTTGAATACACCATGCAGGAAAAGTGGAGTTTCTTTTAAAAATACTTCAATATGAACATGTAATTTTTATTTTACATTTACATGAAACATGATTATCAAAACTCACATTGAAGTCAAAAGTTGTATTTGTTTTGTCATTTTAGGTCATTTTGGTTGAAATTTATTGTATTTCTGGATATCTCAAATTATAATATTTTATAAAAAGTTGTCACAGCCCAGTCATCTTCCAGGTTTATGAAATTTAATCATATTTTTAAAAGTGTTTCCACAGGTGTAACATGATTGTAAAAGTACTTTTAAACCACAATAAGACAGTTTAAAAATTGGACTTTGACCACTCTAGCGTCCAAAGGGAAAACCTAGTAAGTCACATTTTGGGCCAAATTGAGTTAAGGTCAAAATAGGACTTCTTAGACATGTTTCTACATATTTATTAAGTTTAGATTTTCAAGAAGTGGCCCGCTACCCAGAATGACACTGGCAAATCCCAGTAAGTCTATCTCTTACTGCAAGGACTGGAATTTAAAAGTCAATTTTCTCAGAATGTCCTAAATGTGACTCACTAGGTTTTCCCTTTGGACGCTAGCACTCAAAAATACAAATTTTTGATAATTTCGGGTCACCATGAATTATAATCATAGATTGTATCTTCTCAAGTGAAAATTATTTTACTTGAGCTGTTTCAGCATTGTTTTGACCCAAAACTAGCCAAAATTAGTATTTTTGCCAGATTTTCAAAATCCATTTTTCTGGTCTAAAACTACTTTTAAAGTCATGTCAAACCAGTGGAAATTGGTTATAAATGATAAAATATCATGAAGATGGAATATAAATGTGCTTTTACAGCTTTTCATAGAAAATCATAATATGGGATATCGAGAAAATTATATAAATTTATACCAAAATGACCTAAAACCATGAAGCAAGGGCACATTATGGCCTCAATGTGAGTTTCAATGTTGTTTGACATAGGTACAAAATAAAAATTTGGTTGAAGATGAAGTATTTTATGAATAAATCTCACCTTTTCTAGTGTATTCAAACTTTTGGAGGGTAGTTTAAGTCGACAACTCTGTCGATGAAAATCAACTAATAATACAGAAGCTCTTTGTTAAAAAAAAAAAGAAGAAGACTTACACTAGAATTTCAGGAAATGTTTTTATCCTCTGATGGTGTGCTAAAGCTAACACATTAGCAAAAAGTACCCATTTATAAGTACTAGCAGGGTCATACCTCATCATCCAACCAGACAAGCCAGAGCTCCATGTTTAGTCAAGAAGAATCAGAAGTCCCAAATTCAATTTCATGAAATGATGAAGCAACTAGAGCCATCCTGTCAAGAACATGCAATTAAAAATTTAGAAGGCTAATTGAGGAGCCAATAATTTTCTTTATGCTAAATGGATTTGCTAGAAAAAGTGTTCTGGTTCCGTGTAGCAGTATATCTACTTTCGCCATATATGCTCATGCACACTGTGCAGGGCTACTTTGGTTATTCATCTATGTAACACACATAAAGAATATTGGCTATACAGACCACCAGATTGAGCTTAGCCTTCAAAAGGCAAAAATATAATTCTCTATAAATCCTGGTAATTTTTTTGACATATGATTTCAAAGATAAGTCATTGCTTTTGAACAAGAATTTGTATTAAATTGTTTTTTAAAATTCCCTATAGTTTATGATCAACCAAGTTTGATTTGTTTGGAATAAAGAAAAATTTCAAATCAATTGTTTTAAATTTGGTGGTAATAGATTAGTGATTAACAATTTACCATATTTGCGGCCAAATACTGCATAGAGTCACCAAACTTGTCTTCAGGATTTGAGTCGGTTTCTTATGTACCATTATTGTATTTTCAACTAAAAATGAAAGATAACGCAAAATTTTACTAAATGAAATTATAGATCCTACCAATAAATTAATCAAGCATTAGCGTTAGTGAGCAGTTTACTAGGAATTAGCGCCATATAAATGCCTATTATTATTATTATTATACAGCGAATTGGAAGGTTTAACTTACATGTATATCTAAAATACATGCTCGAATATTCATCATGATGGCAAATCTCAAATTAAAGCACTATTTTATCACCATGAAAGGTCATATTATATCAAAGAACAAGAGTTTATATAAGGATACTTTGCATGAGGAAAGAATATAACAAAAAGTGTACATTACAGACAGCAACTGCATAAACTTAAAATTACATCTTTCAATATCTGACATTGTTAATTTGAGAAGTAGAATTATTCATAATATATATTATGCAATCAGACATCTTACCATGGATGGATTGATTTTCAAAGGGACAGATTACATTTTCAGTTCCTTGTTCAAGGCTGCAGCAAAGCCGGATTTCATCATTCTGAAAAAATTGTAAGGAGTGATAAGTCAGCCATAATCATGCTCAAAATTTTCCACCATCAGTCACTGTCATAAATTAACTTTGAAACCGAACATTGAACTATTTCCATTGTAGGCCTATTGTGTTCTTGAAGTCATTTCTAACCTGCTATTCCATTGGATAATTTCATAATTTGAAACAACAGTTTTTATGAATTGGCAAAAATCATATCTGTTTACATCGGAGTCATTGTAAGGCCTAAATGGTATAAGCCTATATCAACAACAATTCGGAATATGTCATACACAAAGACAGTCTTGATTTTGATTCAGTTTCAATATAACAAAAAAGAAAAAAGTCTACGAGTAATTGACTGGTAAATAGTACTATTTCAATAAATTTGATCAGATTGGTGGATTTTGAACAGCTAAAGCTTGACGAGACAAACTTGTATCGGTGTCTGTGCTGGGCAAGTAAAGATCCCACACATGTGGGTAAATTCATAACATGCGGAGTTCTCTCACTCTCACTTTCTCATCTCATCAATGAAACCTTGTGAGCCGCCAACAAACTTGGCTTACCTTCTATTTTTATATCTATCTTGGACAGTGGTGTCTAACCAGGGTTTTGGAGTCCGAGTCGGCGTCAGTTGTGGAGTCCGAGGTTTTTGGGTGGAGTCTGTGGCAGAGTCGAACTTTGAATTTTCAATCATAGTCTAAAATTAAATAGGCGACTTCTGACTCCTAAAAAGAATAATATAATTCACAAATACACGGTTACAAAAATGTGTTAAAAATGTATCCCAAATTTTACATAAAACTTCCTAAACAATTACTCATGCACAGAATCCTATGAAAACTTTGTAGAATTAATTTTTGTGTGCAATAATGCTGATTAGTGAAGTCGGAGGTTAAATTTCGGAAGCCAAAGGAGTCCGTTGGTTCACTTACTATCTGACTCTGAAGCCCTGTGTCTTACTTATCATTGGTAGCACACATTTGCATTGCTTCTTCTGAAAATATGCTACAGTATGCAGGGCCGTATTAACCTATGGGCAAACGGGGCAGTTGCCCCGGGCCCATGACCTCAGGGGGCCCATGAGGAAGTTGAAGAGTTGCGACAGTAAAGAAAGTGCGTCGGATAACTGGCGCACGAATGTACTTTTCAGAATTTAGAGCGTTTTTGGGGCGCAAAGGGGGCCCATTAGAAACAGTTTGCCCCGGGCCCAGAAATGCGCTAATACGGCCCTGACAGTATGACCATTCCAGAGACATAACTGCAGTTCGGCCAATCGCATTCATTCACAGAAGCTGCTGGATATGTGGTTTTCTCTTTCCAAAATAAACAAAATTTTTAAGTTTGACATTTCCATAACTGTTTGAAATGTAACTTATAAAATTAGTTCATGATTTTAATACTGAAATTTTACATTTAATCCATTCATTCTTGCGCTGCTCCATGCACTTCAGGTTGGCTTATGTTATGTTTCCCTTAATTATCTTGTTCTTGTCACATTATACCAGTTTTAGTCCAATCGAACACTTACCTAGTCTGAGCGTCAGCCAGGATTTTATGAGGCTTCATCTACATCTACATCGTACACTACCCAGTCAATGCTGACTACTATGCGGAGGACCTTTCACTCGGAACTTTCACTTGGAACTACATATTCTGGGAATGAAAAAACAAATTAAGAACATATTATAGAGTCAAGCTAATTTCAGTCACTCCAACAAGAAACATAACTGGAGGAATCTAAATATTTGATGAACAACTCACTTGTAGATAATATAATACGGGAGATTGTTTTTCGGCATGAGAAGCTCCTGCCTTTCATAACAGAGTAATTCTTGCATTCATGGACTGAAAATGGAACTGTCACTTTGTCAATCATATTATATAATCTGTCGCAAACATGGTGGATTGCTTGCCCTTCAGGCAAGTGGTTGCTAAAACAGTAGGATCTTGCTCATATATGTGTAGAGGCAAAGGGGCCATAGCCCACCAAAAATTTTGGAAAAGCAATTTTTGAGGGAGTCTAGCCTATAATATATTGTTTCAGAGACTGCGCATGTTGAGCAAATAACGTAACATGAATGAGATACTATGCCAAAATTTAGATAATTTCAACCCCATACATGACAGGTAGAGCAAGCGTTTTAAAATTACTTGACCAAATCCATTTTGCTTGCCTCAGACAAGCAATGTCAAATTAGCAGTGAGCTGGTAACAAATAGCCCATAACTGCATTGCAGAATTGCAGTTTACAAGTGCAGTGGCATAACGATTGACTTACATGATTCAGCAGCACATGTACCTACCTCCAATGTCTATGTCCCATTCAATCAAATCGGAGTATCCATTCTGTCTGTCTTCTTTCAGGTTACATGCCACATCATCAGCCAATGATCATTGATCTGAAATCTAAATTAAAAAATTCCATTAATTCATATCTAAAAAATATTCTAAATAGCTTTGATTAATGATTTAATATAGAACAAAAATGTGACTGCCAAATAAATTGGAATTCAGCAGGTCAGAGTATATCCCAAAAAGGTGATTTTTAAAGCATTTGCTAGAAGGGCTGTCATAATGGAATAGACAGGCTGCCATGGAATAAAAAAAAAATGTCCAGGTAGACGAATACAAATTTTTCCAAGCAGCCTTAGAAGTAATTTCCAGTGGATGAACTAATTAAGTCTGCATTGTCTGGTTAAGATTGAAATAATGAAGAATGCTGTACACTCAAAAAGATTTAATCTGCCTGCATTTTCCGTAAAATATATTTGCTTGGGGAGACAAAATGCCAAGCCACTTTCAAACTTGTCTTGACTGGGAGATGCTTACATCTTAAATCAGGTTTACTTGAAAAGCAGGACAGCAAATTTATTTGAACCCAGCCTGTAATCAAAATGATATTTTAATCTCTTGATATTGTGATACCTACGCTTGGAAAAAATAGATCCTCCTTCCCTCAGGTTCTGTTGTAAATGGATTATTTTGACGGGCGCTCGTCCCGGGCGCTCGTCCCGGGCGCTCGTCCCGGGCGCTCGTCCCGGGCGCTCGTCCCGGGCGCTCGTCCCGGGCGCTCGTCCCGGGCGCTCGTCCCGGGCGCTCGTCCCGGGCGCTCGTCCCGGGCGCTCGTCCCGGGCGCTCGTCCCGGGGCGCTCGTCCCGGGGCGCTCGTCCCGGGGCTCGTCGCGGGGCGCTCGGGCGCTCGTCAAAATAATCCAGTTACATGTACAAAATTAGATTTATCCAATATTGACAATTTTGACACCATTAGAATTGTCTTTTCAAGGCGAATCCAACGACACCAAATATGTTGGGTTACATGTACAAAAATCGGCGGCGGCTCACTTAACACATCACTGATGGCTTGAATTGACTTTGCATTGACTGACAGCGACGGCTTTTCTCGACGGCTCTTAGGTACCCCTTCTATATCCACCCCTGAATTGAGTAGTAATTTTCATGTCACCCAGTTCAAGGAGGTGTGGAAGTTCTGATTTAGTAGACTTCAGTCAATTGCCCCAGTACAGTTTGTTTTACAACTTCATGCAAGTCATCAGTGTTGATACATTCACTTTATTTGAATCTTTATATATATATATATAGCAGTTTGACACAATTTTTCAGCCACTCACCGTTCGTCTCAGGTGTCCTCCTCTCCTGTTTATTCTTGATGTCATTGTCCATTATCAATCACTTCAATATCGCCAAAACACTCCACACCTCCACATGTCATGCTTCACCATTCACTGCTTCAAGGCATGACCTAGTTCTGTGACCTAGATCATAGCAGGTCTTTACTTTTAAAGTCGGCCGCTAGGGGAGCATATCAGCGTAATGGGGAGGTCAGCAGGTGCATTCCCAAAAGGCTTGATCTCGTGAAATAGTCATCAAATAGTTCATTGACTTTTCAAAAAGTTCACTAAAACTTTTCAAAAAGTTCAAGTGAACTTTTCAAAGACTATTTGAGGATGAGGCCTTTAGGAATCAACACTATTGGTAAAAGCATCATCCATTAATAGGAGCGTATGAATGTCATCAAGCCAGCTATCAGTTCCCAACGCACCTATGGAGTCAATCAAAGGATCTATGAAGCAAGTGAAGAGGGGGCAGCTCGTACTAGCTCCCTGGCGTACTCCGTTTGTTGTCACAAAGGTCTCTTACTTGTCCGGATGCTCCAGAAAAATTGGCTTGTAATGCTCGGAGGAACTTAGTGCCACAGCCGAGTTTGTCAAGGTGATTGAGCAGTTTCACCCTATCAACCTTATCGTAGGCTTTCTGGAAGTCGATGAATGTCACATAAAGGCTCCACTTTCTTTTCCTGGCGAGGTCGATCAAGAGTCGAAGGCACAGAATCTGTTCCTCACAGCCTCTGCCTTTTTGGGCTCCAGCTTGTGGGTCACGAGGCTTGTACCAAAGAGAGAAGCGTCTGCTGAGCACTATATCATAGAGTTTGGCTAAAGCCTGGAGGATACTGATTCCACGATAATTTCCACAATCCAGTCTACTGCCTTTCTTAAATATATTGACCATTCGTGCCATTGACCAACATTTGGGGTACTTCCCGGAAAACACTCTGTTGAATAGGTGCGTGATCATTATTATCCATTCATCATTGAGCCATTTAAGGATGCCAGGTGGGACACTATCAAGGCCAGAGGCAATGTTCGACTTCAGTGTCTTTATGGCTTCCTCTATTTCACTCACAGATATGTCCTCATCCAGTACCGGTACGAGTTTGAAGTAACTGGGTTCGTAGGTCGAGATGTCATCGCCGCTGTCATTAAGTAACTTGCTGTAATGGTTGCAGAATTCTGAGTCCGTAGGCATGTTTGTCACATCATTTGGGGTATCAAAGGAGCCATTCCAATTTATAGCAGACCAAATTCTACGAGGATCCCTCAACTGCAGAATGTGGGTCCATCTATCATCAGTCCGACTTACAGACTCTGTGGTAGCAAGGCAATGCTCAGTCAGGCAGGGTTGTGAGGCAGTCAGTGCAGCCTCATATAACTTGTCAGAGATTGCCATTGCTAGGTCAGAATTGTCTGTCACATGAAGCCAGTTCTCAATGTCGAGAGAACAATCGACAGCCTCTTTGAAAGTTTCCATGTGCAACGTCTCCATGGTAAGGCGGTTTTTCTTATCCCGATTATAGCAACAAGACTCACCAAGCTGCATTGTTCTTTGAAGAATAAATTGCGGGGAAACTTGGAATTTTCCCATTTTCAAAACCAAAGGTGCATGGTCAGTGGCAATATTCTGATCAAATATTATCTCAAATTTTAAAATGTTGCTTAATCCATCGTGACTAACAAGTGCCCAGTCTATTTGTGACTTCCATGTTTGACCTTGCTTTTACATACACTAGGACCTTGTCCTTCAACCAGATCATACACGAGGACCTTGTCCTTCAACCATCCCTCGCAAATGTTTTGTACTAATATGTAATTAATTTGGTCAAATAAAATAATTCTATCTGTCTGCCTGTCGCACGTGACGTGGGAACCACTAATGCATCTATTTACCCTTGTTTGGCTAAAACCAGCCATCTATTGTGTAATTCTCCACCTTAACCCACCCAGAAGACCTGACCTAGAATACCCGTGCAAGCCCCACTAATCTTTCCTCCAAGAATAGTAGAACTGGCTAAATCACTGCCAACGGAGGATGAACATAAGGGTTCTCCTCCCTTTCCACCATCTGACCTTGCTGCCAAAGAGCGGATTGGGCCATCTGACCTTGCTGCCAAGGAGCGGGTGGGGCCATCTGACCTTGCTGCCAAGGAGCGGGTGGGGCCATCTGACCTTGCTGCCAAGGAGCGGGTGGGGAGCGGGTGGGGAGCAGGTGGGGAGTGGGTGGAGAGCGGATGGGGCCATCTGACCTTGCTGCCAAGGAGCGGGTGGGGAGCGAATGGGGCCATCTGACCTTGCTGCCAAGGAGTGGGTGGGGCCACATGACCTTGCCAGGGCTGCCACTGGTTGACCACTGATGCCCGCGGAATGGGTTGAAAGGCTACCCGTTTCCTTCTTATTTTCCTTTTGCGACTTTTGTTTTTCTTCCCTTAAGCCTCTGCTGAGAGCCCCGGTCATTCTGTCATGCCTCTGCTCAGACAAGACTTCCAAAATAAAAGCATGTATAGAAAGCTGACCTCTCAGTCTGCGTGCATGTGCACATAGTGTGTGAAACATGTCAGTTTCTTTGTGGCCAAATTTCTGCGCAAGCTTTATAATGGCATTCAGAGGATGCAGGTCTTCAGAGGATGCAGATGAAGCTATAGAGATTCGCCTTTTCCATCTGTACCTGCTGCTTTTTCATAATTTCTAACTTCCATCTCCTGCAAACTGCTCAAGCACGTCATCTGTAGTAACATCTGTAGTAACATCCTCAGGCATCTAGATGCCCATAGCATCCTAACTGATACCCAGCATGGGTTTAGGAGAGGACGCTCTTGTGAAACCAAGCTGATCAACACCATCGAGGACCAAGTGAGATCGATGGACAACTCAATACAAACGGATGTGATCCTGCTTGAATTTACCAAAGCTTTTGACAGAGTCTCCCAAGCCAGACTTTTGGACAAGCTCAGCTATTATGGAATTAGACACCACCAACATCGCTGGATTGCTGATTTTCTGGGCAACAGGAAGCAGCAGGTATTCCTGGAAAACAGCTCCTCAAACTCAGCACCTGTACTATTAGGTGTCCCTCAGGGAAGTGTGCTGGGACCCATGCTTTTCCTGCTGTTCATTAATGACCTACCCAACTGCGTCTCTCCAGGTACTAATGTGAGACTTTTTGCTGATGACTGTGCCCTGTACTGGGAGATTAAGTCTGACAGAGACTGCGAAATTCTGCAAGCAGATCTGGACAAACTTCAATTATGGGAGAAGGACTGGATGATGGAATTTCACCCGCATTAATGTCAAGTCATGAACGTCACCAAAAAGAGAACCAAGATACAACATGCCTAAAAAATCCATGGCCAGATACTCTCTGGAGAAATCTGTTAATAGACCATGGGCCAGAAAGTGAAACCCTCCCCCCCCGGAGGGAATTTTCGGGACCCCCTAGTTTTCTTCCTGGATGTGTTAGGAGTTCATTTCAGGTTGTTTCCGCAATTTAAAAGCGTGGAAACTCCAGAAAAAATCACTTTTTCTGAATACCGCGTGACAAATTTCGATATTTTTAGCGTGACGCACTTTCCTTCACCAAATTGGCAATAACTCCCTCAATAATCATCTTTATGACACAACAAAGGTGTCATTGGAACCACAAATAAGCAGGCTACATGATACAATGTTGTTTTACTCAAAAATATGGACTGAAATTTGTAAGGAAGCCATTTTCCTACCCTAACCCTACATTTTATTTAATAAAATGATTTCCGCCCATATATAATCACCATTTGAGGCTAAATACTATGCAAAATAATCATAAATTCAGCCTGGGTGAATTTAATCAATCGTTTTTAAAACAACTATCAACACTAGAAACACACAGTCACAAATAAATCCATAAAAATCTATTTACCTGAGCACCGCATCGGGAATTTAGTTGTTTTTAGCGTAACAGACTTTCTGTCGGAAAATTAGCCATAACTCCCTCAATAATAATTTTTATTACACAATGTAGGTGTCATTGGAACCACAAATAAGAAGGCTACATGATAAAATGTTGCTTTAGTTGAGGAGAGGGACTGAAGTTTAACAGAAGGCCATTTTCTTACCCCTACCCCTAACATGTTATTTAAAAAAAAAGATTTCTGAACACTTGTAATCATCAATTTCAGTTAAATTCTAAAAAAACAAAACAAATTAGACTGGGTTAATTCTCTCCCATCAGTTGTATGGTAATTCAGTATATTTACTAGGCTATCTGGTGCATATAATATATGTATTTTGGAAAAGGGGTCTGGACACCCAAGCCCCACCTTTGTTAAATTTGGACTATCGCAGATTTTTGCTAAAATTTTAACACTTTCACACATTGAATTGGCTGTAAAGTGGTCATAGAAATGGCCAGGCATATTAAGTTTTGTATGGTGATTTAGTATATCTGCCAGGCTATCTAATGCATATAGTTTAATTTTGGACAACAGGTCTGGACACCCTGGCCACACCTCTGTTAAATTTGGACTATCGCAGATTTTTGCTAAAATTTGAACACTTCCACTCATTGAATTGGCTGTAAAGTGGCAATAAATGTGATAAAGCATATTAAGTTTTATATGGTAATTTAGGATATTTGCCAGACTATCTGATGCATATAGTTTAATTTTGGAAAAAGGGTGTGGACATCCTAGTCACACCTTTGTGAAGTATGGACTGTCGCAGATTTTTGCTAAAATTTGAACACTTCCACTTATTGAATTGGCTGTAAAGTGGTAATTGAAATGATAAAGCTTATTAAGTTTTACATGGTAGTTTAGTATATTTACCAGGCTATCTGATGCATATAGTTTCATTTTGGAAAAAGGGTCTGGACACCACAGCCACACCATTGTGAAATTTGGACTATCGCAGATTTTTGCTAAAATTTGAACACTTCCACTCATTGAATTGGCTGTAAAGTGGTAATAAATATGATAAAGCATATTAAGTTTTATATGGTAATTTAGTATATTTGCCAGGCTATCTGATGCATATAGTTTCATTTTGGAAAAAGGGTGTGGACATCCTAGTCACACCTTTGTGAAGTATGGACTGTCGCAGATTTTTGCTAAAATTTGAACACTTCCACTTATTGAATTGGCTGTAAACTGGTCATAGCAATGGCCAGGCATATCAAGTTTTATATGGTGATTTAGTATATTTGCCAGGCTATCTGATGCATATAGTTTAATTTTGGAAAAAGGGTGTGGACACCCTAGCCACACCTTTGTGAAGTATGGACTCTCGCAGATTTTTGCTAAAATTTGAACACTTCCACACATTGAATTGGCTGCGAAGTGGTAATAAAAATGATAAAGCATCTTAAGTTTAATATGGTAATTTAGTATATTTACCAGGCTATCTGGTGCATATAGTTTCATTTTTGACAAAGGGTGTGGAGACTGTGGACACCCTAGCCATACCTTTGTGAAATTTGGACTATCGCAGATTTCTGCTAAAATTTGAACACTTCCACTCATTGAATTGGCCATGAAGTGGTAATAAAAATCAAGTTTAAAATGGTTATTAAATATTTTTTCCAGGGCTATCTAGTACATATAGCCTCATTTTGGACAAAGGGTCTGGACACCCTAGCCACACCTTTATGAAATTTGGACTATCGCAAATTCTTGCCAAAAATTTGAATACTCTCACACTTTCACTTACTGCTGGGGTGTCCACATCCTTTGTTCAAAATGAAACTATATGCACCAGATTGCCTGGTAAATATACTAAGTTACCATATACAACTTAATATGCCTGGCCATTTCTACAACCACTTTATAGCCATTTCAATGTGAAGTGTTCAATGTTAGCAAAATCTAATCTGCAACATTCCAAATTTTACAAAGGCATGGCTAGGGTGTCCAGACCCTTTGTCCAAAATGAAACTATATGCACCAGATAGCCTTGTAAATATACTAAATTACCATATAAAACTTAATATGCTTTATCATTTTTATTACCACTTTACAGCCAATTCAATGAGTGGAAGTGTTCAAATTTAAGCAGAAATCTGCGATAGTCCAAATTTAACAAAGGTGTGGCTAGGGTATCCACACCCTTTTTACCAAATGAAACTATATGCACCAGATAGCCCGGTAAATATACTAGATTACCATATAAAACTTAATAAGCTTTATCATTTTTATTACCCCTTCGAGGCCAATTCAATGTATGGAAGTGTTCAAATTTTAGCAAAAATCTGTAACATTCCATATTTCGGAAGGTGTGGCTGTGGTGTCCAGACCCTTTGTCCAAAATGAAACAATATCCATCATATAGCCTGGTAAATATACTAAATCACCATATAAAACTTTATAAGCTTTATCATTTTTATTACCACTTTACAGCCAATTCAATGTGTGGAAGTGTACAAATTTTAGCAAAAAATCTGCGACAGTCTAGACTTCACAAAGGTGTGACTAGGATGTCCACACCCTTTTTCCAAAATTAAACTATATGCATCAGATAGCCTGGCAAATATACTAAATTACCATATAAAACATAATATGCCTGGTCATTCCTATGACCAGTTTACAGCCAATTCAATGTGTGGAAGTGTTCAAATTTTAGCAAAAATCTGCGACAGTCAAAATTTAACAGAGGTGGGGCTAGGGTGTCCAGACCCCTTTTCCAAAATATATATACTATATGCACCAGATAGCCTAGTAAATATACTGAATTACCATACAACTGATGGGAGAGAATTAACCTAGTCTCAATTTGTTTTGTTTTTTTAGAATTTAACTGAAATTGATGATTATAAGTGTTGAAATCTTTTTTTTTAAATAACATGTTAGGGGTAGGGGTAAGAAAATGGCCTTCTGTTAAACTTCAGTCCCTCTCCTCAACTAAAGCAACATTTTATCATGTAGCCTTCTTATTTGTGGTTCCAATGACACCTACATTGTGTAATAAAAATTATTATTGAGGGAGTTATGGCTAATTTTCCGACAGAAAGTCTGTTACGCTAAAAACAACTAAATTCCCGATGCGGTGCTCAGGTAAATAGATTTTTATGGATTTATTTGTGACTGTGTGTTTCTAGTGTTGATAGTTGTTTTAAAAATGATTGATTAAATTCACCCAGGCTGAATTTATGATTATTTTGCATAGTATTTAGCCTCAAATGGTGATTATATATGGGCGGAAATCATTTTATTAAATAAAATGTAGGGGTAGGGTAGGAAAATGGCTTCCTAACAAATTTCAGTCCATATTTTTGAGTAAAACAACATTGTATCATGTAGCCTGCTTATTTGTGGTTCCAATGACACCTTTGTTGTGTCATAAAGATGATTATTGAGGGAGTTATTGCCAATTTGGTGAAGGAAAGTGCGTCACGCTAAAAATATCGAAATTTGTCACGCGGTATTCGGAAAAAGTGATTTTTTCTGGAGTTTCCACGCTTTTAAATTGCGGAAACAACCTGAAATGAACTCCTAACACATCCAGGAAGAAAACTAGGGGGGTCCCGAAAATTCCCTCCGGGGGGGGAGGGTTTCACTTTCTGGCCCATGGTCTATAAATATTTAGGAGTCAACATCAATGAAAAGCTGTCGTGGAATGAGCATATTGGGAAGATCACCAAGAAAGCTCACAACACCCTGAACTTCGTCCAGAGAAATACTTCAAGATGCCCAAGGGAAACCAAAGTCCTCTGCTATACCACTCTAATAAGGCCGCTAGTCGAAACTGTGGTGTGATGTGGGATCCCCATACCAACTGTAACATCAATGTCATAGAACGAGTACAGAGGAGGGCAGCTAGATATGTCACCAGAGATTTCAGGAGAACTAAGAGCATCACAGAGATGCTTAATATACTGAAATGGAAGACCCTGGAGGAAAGAAGAAGACAAGCCAAGGCCATGATGATGTTCAAGATTCCTAATGAATTGGTTGCCCTACCTAAACCAATTATTCTCTCCGCAGTTTCAGCCACAAGAGGAAATTTGGTCAGGTTGCAGGTGCCACAATGTAGATTAGAATTGTATAAGGCGTCTTTTTATCCAAGTACAATAGGAATATGGAATACTTTTCCTCTTAGATCCAAATTTTAAATACAACTCTGGATCAATTTAAAGCCTTCTTATCCAAACCGAACTCCAAGCAGTGATTGTGCCTGATGATTTTAGCTATGGATTTTATTAAGGTTTTAAATACCTTTTATATCAAGGTTTTAATACTCTTATCCAATGTGGTTTTAAGCATCACTGGATTTTACAAAATGCCAATTTTAAACCGGAATGACCCCTGGATTTTACCACTGCACCATCGGTTTTTACCCGCACTCAACAGTACGAAGATACACCAACCTGTGTCGGTACTTTATTTGAAGAAGTGTAATTTGATCCTCTTATCTCAATAACTGTTTTTTTTTTCGCTATGTGGCACTTTGTGTATTTAATATGGATGATGCATGCAGGAGTTAACAAGTTTCCATATTGTCCCTATTTCTATGGTTTTTAGGTCTTTTGGCCATGCTACTGATAGGACGGTCTGGTAGCGGCTTCTGCTTTCCTCCTTGTCCTTTATGTGGTGTTTGTTGTTTCTTTTTGTTTATCATACCAACGTATTTGTTCTGTCCAGTTCCATGTCCATCATTTTGCACGACTAGTATGATACCCGTTAAATGTGGGTGGGGTGGGGGGCAAAATACAAAATTTTAATAGTAGGATTCTCCTTTTTCAGGTTTCGAATTTCAGAGTCTTGCTTTTTTCCCTGTCATACTATTTGTCAGCTGTTTCTTGGTGGTTTTGAACAATATCTTCGTTATTTGTGAAGAGTGCTACATCGTCCATCCCGCCAGGAAATTACGCGATTTGAAAAAGATCGCTATTGTACCTGTGACCGTGAAACTTCTTCAAGTTTGAGTATGTCTCTAAATAGCCCACTCAGGTGCTGATGAGACGTAAAACTCAAATACACACACACACATCGTCCATCCATAGGAGGCATCCTATTTTTGTGTTGTCGTCTATTTGGACGGTCCCGCTTCACATCAACTGATCAAGGTAGTTTTTCAAATTGTGATCAACGGTTGACTTCTTCACAATACTGTTGAGGAGGAAGCTATACTTCCCTCTTCCTGCTTCTGTGTTGTCATTCTGGACCAAATTCATAGATTTATTTAGGCCTATTTATTTATTTATTTATTTCATTTCACCTCCACAAAGGGAGAAAAAAATACAAATAATACACATTGAAAATGAGATAATACACAAAAATCATATGATTTATGTACATTTTAGAAATAAACATTATAATTGTGACAGTTTAGATAGCTGTTGTTAAAAGATGCACTAGAAAATGTTCGTCAGAATATGATTTTACAAAATTTTTATGAAAAAGTAATATTTTTAAAGAATCAACATGACCATCAAATGAATTAGTGCTATTGCTTATAGGAGGATTTAATAATAAAGATATGACTGATTCACCCCTCATTAAAACTCTTGACAATAATGTACCTGGTAAAATTTCATTACATAATAGAAAACGTGACACATAATACAAAAGTAAATTTCTACATGGGCTCTCTACCTGCCCTATCCTGTGAAGCAGATTGGTACAATTTCTGTGAACTATATCACTAACTTTATTCAAGCCCATCGCTTGTAACAATTGTGTATTATGAGACCTTTTGCTAAGACCTAAACATTGCTTCATAAGTTTACCTTGAACAGAGTCCATTTTATCAATGTCATTTGAATTCAGATGAACACAATCTGAACCATAAACAAGAGAAGGTTGACATATATGTTTATACAAATGTGCTTTAACATCAGTTGATGCCCCTGGATACAACATACCTGCAGATGACAAACTATAAAATGATTTCCTGCACTTACATGATCAGAACTTGTACCCGTTTTATTATACACACAGCCCAATATTTCAAGGGTGCTAACATTCTCAAGTTTACTGTCATTTATCAACCATGAGGGTTCAACAACAAATGGATTATTTCCAATAATCATACATTTTGACTTCTCCTTGTTATAATTAAACCTCCATCTCTTACTGTAATTCACACAAAGGTCTAACATATGTTGCAGTCCAGTGATAGAAGAACTCATAACAGTCACATCATCAGCATAAGCAAAGGAATTGTAAATCATGTTACCAATTCGCACACCAGTGTCTAGTGATGACAATTCCAGTAATAACCCATTTATGAATATGTTAAAAAGATATGGTGACAAAATACTCCCTTGTCTGGTACCTCTGGTTACAATAAATTTACTACTTAACTTACAATTCCATTTAACAACAGCATTCAAATTATTGTACCATTCATACAGAAATAACCACTTGTAAGCGGGAAGGACATCTATCAGTTTAACAAAAAGAGATTTGTGACAAACAGTATCAAAACATTTTTCTGCATCTAAACTAGCCACAAACAGGGGGCTTTGTTGTGATTTACAGTAACTTATAACATCAGTAAATAGGTTGCAAGCCATACTAGTACCTCTACCCTCTCGAAAACCAAACTGGGTATCACACAGTTGTACACTTGGGACAATTAACAGCTCTACAATCTTGGTATGAACAGAACTTAGTGTAACTGGCCTATAGTGTTTTGTTATATTTGGATTTAATGTAGACTTCTTTAGTATTGGAATGATAATACCAGTGGTAAATACAGAAGGAACACAGCTTTTAGATAATACAATACTGTAAAGATTAGCCAAAAGTTCATACAGTTTCATGCATCTGCCATTCTTCAAGTGTTCAGAGGTAATTCCATCTATTCCAGGAGACTTCCCTGTTGGTAGATTAACGATGATATCACTGATACTAGAACTTGTGATGTGCTGGTGTATAACTTCATTTCTGCACTTGGTCTTGTGGTGCTCAACTTTAGCCCAATCTGTCAATTGTTCCTCAGTTCTGTTGCCACTGTCCGACATGATACCCTGGTAGAATGTTGCAAAGTCATTAGGACTCAGGTCAGAATTCACTTTGCTCCTTCTTAGGTACTTGATTTCATTCCAGAATGATGACATCTTTCTATCCCTTAATAATTTGTCCAATTTCCCGAGGTGTTGCTGTTGAGTGTTATTCACAGAGTGTCTTGATAGCTTGCGAAACTGTTTTTTCACCCATTTATAAGTATCATAAACAACACTGTTTCTGGGTCTGCCACTCTCCACCCACAACCTCCACCAAAATCGCTTCCGGTCTCTCATTCTACTAAGGTCTGGATTCCAGTATGGTTTTGGTAGATGTTTCCGTTTCGGTGTACATCCTGCTTCTGTGGCTGCCACATGCATTACCCGATTGATAGTATGAAGCTGATCATCTACTGACTGTTGAATCATATCATCAGGAATGTTACTAGCCAAAAAGTCAATATGAGAAAGCTTTTCCTCCACGATTCTTGAATAGGCAGCAACTTTCAATTGATCATTCCATTTTGCTGGTATATATTGACAGCTGTAATCATTTTGGTTTTGACTGCTCCTTGGTATTGGAGAAGTTGCGACTTTAGTCTCCAAGTATAAAGGTAAATGATCACTAACATTGTCTTCGTCATGTTCCAGAATGGAGCAAACGGATGTTCCATTTGAATGATCCACACTTAAACAATGGTCAATCCAGGTGAACTTCTGCGAAGTGTGACAAAAATAAGTATAGTTCATTTGCTGATCATTCTCAAAGTCTTGCACATTCATACCATTGTCACAAATAAATTCATATAATATCCGCGAGTGCTTATTATAGCCTGGTGTCTTGTACCATGTCTTATTCAACCAATCTCTCAAAGGTAGTTGAGCATTAAAGTCACCCATTATATACAATGGACAGGTAGCACCATACTGGTTTATAATGGACTGCAGTTCATCAAGCACCTCTATGTATAGATCTGTTTGGTTATGATCGCCAGAATAAAAAGGCATATACACATGCAGCACTATTTGTGCTGTACCTTTTGAATTGCAAACTTTCACACCCACAATCCGATCTGAATTAAGTGGTATCTCTTCATATGATAATCCAGCATAAGTTCGACAGATGAGAGCAATACCACCAAAAGGTCTTCCTGAGTAAGTGGGGTCAATGTCATTCATGGACGATTTTGCAAATACACTTAAATCTTTATGTAGCAAATTGTCTTTAATCATTGGTAACTCACCTGGTCTTAACCAGGTTTCACTTATACCAATGATATCACAGTCACAGAGAAGTTTAGAAATATATACATGCGATTGTTTGAATCCTTTAACATTAAAACCAATAGTCCGCAGGCGCTGGCTGTCCCCATCTTGATGCTCTCCAGCTATTGTTGTTAAATTCCCGATTTTCCGAGTTGGCGTTACGGTATCTTCCATTGTGAGACAGCACTCGTTGTGGACCGCCTCTGAAGGGGCGGTTGTTGTCACGAAAGGGATGATTCATCCGACGCTGGTAGAAAGGACGTACAGTGATTCCTTCGGGCCACTGATGTCGTTGCAGAACGAGATCCTTCATGTTCACAGGGATAGCTGCTTTGAATGATCGCCATGTAGCAGAACCATCTTTCCTTGTAACATCTTGAATATTAGCATTATCCACGCCTATGTGTTTTAGAACTTCATCCACATGGCTAATTGGGGTATTAATGTCAGCCCCAGTTATGAAAATATCAGTCAGGACTGTTTGCCTTGAGACATTATTTGGCTTCTTGGCGGCCCGCAGGCTCACTTTGTCATAACTGTTGGATGACCCATTGCGGAGTGCGTCACGATAACTAGTTGAAACAGTCAAACCTGGGCCTGGTGATTCACTAACTGAGGGCACTTGTTGTGGACTGCCTTGATTTTGTGCTATTGTCTTGACTGCAGTGTCTTCTAAAATTTTGACTGCAGTGTCATCTTTCTGTTTTAGAAGATTTTTCTTTAATTTCCACTTTTTCTTTTTCTTCTGTTCTCTTGGGATCTCAAAATCGTCACCTTCAGTGTCTGTAGATGATGAGGCAATACCGCAGTTACTGTCTTCAACATTGAGAAGTGCTGGCTGGTTGTTGAACTCTCCGACTTTTTCTTTTAACTCCTTATTTTCTTTCTTGAGCGATATAACTTCATTCTCCAAGACAGACACTCTGCTTGATAGCTCCAACACACTTTCAAGCAACTCTTGCATTTGCGAAATGGACAGAGGGTCAATGTCTTGTTGACTGTCACTAATGCGATCCTTGATGAATATTTTCTCAGTATCTTTAGTCAAACTCTTATTCACAATGCTGAATCCAAGGTTGCACACATCTTTGGCTGCAGTGCGAACTACAATTCTCTGGGGAACTCTGTGATCTTTCAATTGAGGAAAAATATTAACAGCCTCCTCAATCAGGGCTTCCCGTATAGCATTAATCACTGACAACTCCAAACAATTAAGAGTGTCTGAGACATCCTTCATGCCATAACTGAAGAGTCTGTCCTTGCTTTCTTTGAACTTTGTCACACAGTCACTGACATTCCAGGTTTTAATATCTTTGAGGATATTGTTTGTGCTCATGGTTGCTTCTGAACTTCAGCAAATGTGACCTCGCAGGAATTTGGTGATGTCACGATGTCCTGAATCACTGAAGGAGAGTCTACAAGAACTTGGTAACGTCACAATGTCCTGCTGAGGCTTGGTAACGTCACGATGTCCTGCTGCAGCTTGGTAACGTCACAATGTCATGCTGCAGCTATAAATAGCTCTCTGGTCCTGTCTAAAAATAGCCCAGCCAGCAATGGTAGCGTCACGACTGGCAAAACAAATCCTGCTCCAACTGTTGAATTTATAAATCCTCAAATCCAATGAAGAAATAAGTTGTCAATCGAATCCCTTAATTTCTTGCAGGTCCTGGTACATTCATGAACATTTCTGTCCAAAAATGAACACCTTTCACTCCTCAATGACACTAAAAATTCTGCATAAAAATTCCCAAGATTTCAAACTGTACTACTGCATTCGACAGCGCCACCAGTATCTTTTTATTTTTTTTTTTTTTTATAAAACCGTCACCTAAAACCATTCCTTTGCAATTTGGCACTTAAGGTCCTCATAAAACGTAGAGGAGTTAAACAATACAGAACAAGAACACTGTATGACTAGGAAATTAGAACAATACTTAATCATGTAAGTACACAACGAACCTTAATCGTAACAACTAATACAAGCAACTAAGTTGAGATAAGAATAGGGAATATATCATAGATATGGTAAATCACTGGGTAAATCATTGACAGCATGGGATTGAGATCATGTGGCATATTTGGTCAGTGATGCTAGTAACCACCACCTGACAATGTCCCACCGACTAGGAGAGATTCTGCAATTTGGCGTCTCAGCGTCTTTGCAGATTGCGTTGCTATGTCTTGCAAAAGAGGTGCAGAGCCTGCTTCTCTGACAAGACTCTTTGAGCGGGAGAGGGTGCCTTCAGCTTCCAATGAGCTATATACACCATATACAATTGCTGCTATCTGGTGATACTTGTCCATAACTAGCCTTGAAGTGTTAGCACCGTATAGTGTTGCGTTGATGGAGTGATCCCACCTGTTCACAAGCAAATGATCGTACATCTGCTCGAGCTCATTTCCCACTTCGGCGGCAAACTGGAAAGCCCTGCCGTAGGTGGATCTAATGTCACGCCAGCCAGCCAGGATCGAAAACACCGCAGCAGTTCCGGCAGCAGGTGCATTCATTCGAATCGACAAGGCTGGGGATATCTTGGATTTGGTTGCACAGTGCACCCAGAACCAATCAAGCATAAGTGGCATGACACAGTGCAAGGCAATCGTCGATATTGCCTCCCAGTCAGTCTTGAACTCGATCCTGTCGGTTCTACACTTTGCCCACAGATTCGTGTACACTTCTTGAAGTTCAGGAAGATAATGATGACCACGAGTCCTGAACACATATGCAACCGTGCAAATGATGTTGGAAAGGTTCTTAGCAAGGTTTTTGATGTGGTCTACTTGTCCATTCACAAGGGTAACCCAGGGATCTCTTTCGCCCACTGCACCTGGAATCAAGTCATACATGACTTGGCCCGCTGCACTGTTTTGGCTCCCTTGGACGTCGACATATGAGACATGCCAATGTGTGAGATTGGCTGGTAAGAAAGCGATTCGATTTCTCCATACAAGGAACTTAATGGCTGCCAATTCCATGAGCTGTTCACCCGAGTATTTCTGCTGGTTTGCAGCTGTCTTTGTGTTTGTTTTCATGTTGATTGCATTTGCTATCATGAAGGCCCTAGCTTGGTCTGCATCTACAACTATGGGTTGAGCTAAATCTCCATCTATAGCATTCGCACTCGCTATTGCAGCCTGGTTGCTGGCGTCAATTGTTTGGTCAAAGATCAGCGTATATGCGGGATGTGCCTGTCGTGTCTCGCCCTGTGCATTCTCCTGATAGATTGCACCGTTGAGTTCCGCAAGGATCTCATCACTAATGACAACAGCTGCCATTATTTATGGCGTTAGTCTACCTGTTGGTATTACTGTTCCTTGTCTTTACTCTCTGGTTTTGCTTTGCCAATATATACCATATTGCAATTTGCAATGTCAAGGTTAAAACTCGACCAGGGCAAAAGTTAATTCGAAATGATACTATGCATTCCAGATACAGAGATACCAAGCATATGTATGTCTCCAGATGTTTTGCCAAAGTAAACTTGCAGCCTTTTTGAAAAGGCCTTTTTTAAGCAATTCTCTCTGTCCATCACACTACCCCAGGTGAACCCAGGGTAAAAAGCATCTCTGAAACATCTACGGATCATTGAGAAACAGTGTACAACATTTCATGTTCATAAATTTCAGAAGCATTTTGGTCGTTTCACCCAGTTAGGCTATCATCCAGGGAATCTAGTTGCAGTAGGTGGCATTGAAGTTCACTAGATCAAAAACAAGAATCCGCGGATTCAAAAACGACCTAGCGCAATGAAATTGAAGGTGCCATTGCTTAAACCACTGAGCAACTGATATTGGAAGAAAGGAGAAATAGTTGATTGGAAGATGCTAGACTATTAGTACAGAATCAATGCAGTTTGAACAGATTTCTAAAAAAAGGAAAGATGGCTGCCAAAATGGCCGCCATCGTGGATTTCTCGACATGTCCCCGATCCATGCCCATAGTACCATACCTGTACCAAATTTCATTACTCTAAGTTGAAAACTAACGTCACAAATGGATTTTTACACACATGTTGACAAGAAATGTTGACATGTACACATGGACTGTGATGGACATGGTTTACATGAGTCCCCTTTCACTACCCACCCCCCTAAAAGCCTTTTTTTAACAGGATTAGGCTGTCTGCAACACTTTAATTTCTAAAAAGTACAGACTGAAGAGCCAATGGGAGTCAAGATATCGTCCTAGACCATTGATGTTGGTATGCAAATTGTAGGTATTTTTTAGAGCTTTCCAACCATGGCAGGTAAAATGTTGTATGAACCGCGAATTGGCGAAAATGGTCGAAAACAAAAAAGACATTGAAACTTTCAACCAAAATTGACGTAGGTAAGAATTGTCCTATCACAATTTTGATAACAGATTTGGATTCCCCAGCCCAAAACGCACCTTTTAGGCACTAGTGCTTTTTAAATTTGCATAAAAATTTAAAATTGACACGTCCTACAGTAGTATGGTTAAAAATTTACTAGTCCTTCAGCAAATCTCCTGGCCCGCAGAACGCGAACTATTATTCACATTTTGTTTCCAGTACATTAGCAACAAAAAATGACCTGATTGTCACATTGAAATTGAAAAGAAGATTCTGGTAATTTGAAAACAATCTAGAGGATTCTTTGTTTTTATTACTAGATAATGAAATTTCCAATGCTTGTCAGCTATTTCAAAAGGTTTAAACTCAGTTGAGCTGTCCTGAGCAGCATCCATGCTACTCAATGAAGTGCTGAGGCTGAACAGCCTGAGCTGTATTTTCAGACCTCATGTATATAGGCTGAGCTGAAAAACTATCCATTTCAATTTATTTGAACAACCATTTATAAATTTATCTATTATATGATTTCAAACAATGTGCAATAAACATGTTCCAATTGAATAAAGAATAATTTGATCAAATCAACATCCAAAGAAATCCACAACATCCACGAGGTGGCAGGTGCTCCACTAGCTGTAATGCTGGACTTCATTAATTAGTACTGAGGCCTGAGCCCACCATTGGCTCTCACTAGGCTATTGGTACTTACAGGAACGGAACGGAACGGAACGGAACAGCTAGGGGGGTCACTGCAACTATATATATAAGTCACCTACTTGTCAATGAGGCTCAATGGGGTGTGACTGATGCTAAATGGGGTGTGACTGATGCTCAATGGGGTGTGACTAAATGCTCACCCTCAGTGCGTAATTGATGTGTCTGGCTCCTGGAGATCAAACATCTAAAGATAACCTTAAAGAGAGAGAGTTTAGATTTGGTGATGGTCCATTATGATTATGAGTTAACTTGGTTCCACCCATTGTGATTATTTACATGTCAATTAGGCCTAATGAATATTTGTACAAAGAATTCAATTGAATCAGCCAGATTGTATTGATGTGACGATTTGGTGCTCCTTGTCTATTATGCTTGACATTAAGGAAGCAGAAACAATTTAACTTCTAAAAAAATATTATAAACATTCTAATTTGCTTGATGTTAAAGTTACCCTATTTTGATTGAACTACATGCTAAAGTTATCACTTGTTTTAAGTGACTTTTAAATAGGGTGTATCAATTTTATGAAATCAAAACGTTTTTTTAATTTTATTTTCAAATGTAAAGTAGCCAAGGAACAAGGGGAGGCGGGGGGGGGGGGGGATAGAACCCCATTCATATCTCAGGGACAGGAACCTAAAGAAATCAATTAGTCTGAGTCAACCTATCTTTCTTCCAATCTGCCATTGTGTGTGCATTCAGTTTCTCCCTAGGAAATAAAAGAGATTTAGAACAGTTCTGTCTCTCAGATGATCCATCTATAGACAGATCTTTCGATCAGTGCATCAATCTATGCATCAGACAGACACTGAATCTCTTCCTTCAAACCATGCAGAGGTTTTGACAAATGTGAATTTACAACAATGTACATCATAACCTGGTCCATGATACCTACATTGAGGCAAATCGCTATCATGCAATGGATGATTGAAATTGCGATCCAACATAGGTCCAAGTGACCAAGCTGGATTTGAATCCTAGACCTAGCGTTGGGCTAAACCTCCCCCCTCATAATAATTGTAAAAGGTTTTTGTTGCTGGGCGGGGGTTTTAGATTCCCGTGGTTGAACTGCTTATAAATGTTGTTCTTGCTGATTTTGTTAAAACGCACAACTGTGACACAATGCTAAGATATGCACATCAACTGCAGGGATTCCCTAAGTTTTGGCAGCCCCATGCAGCAAATGGCATAAAACAAGTCTACAAGTCTACAAATAAAGGAAAAGCCCCCCTCAGCCCCCCCCCCATACAAAATATCATGGAACCGCCACTGTTATCTATCTATCTATCTATCTATCTATCTATCTATCTATCTATCTATAGATCAGCTTTCTTAATCTTTTTTGATACTTAATAATCTTCCTTCCTTCCTTCCTTCCTTCCTTCCTTCCTTCCTTCCTTCCTTCCTTCCTTCCTTCCTTCCTTCCTTTCTTCCTTCCTTCCTTACTTCCTTTCTTCCATTAGTTCCATCCATATGGAAGCTCAGATTCATTAGATAATCGACCACTTAATTGCATCCTATTATTACTCTTGTCAAAGCCAATCAAGACCCAATGACGTTCAGACAATCAACACAATTCTGTAATCAACTTATCTATTTTATCAAGATTCACAATGGCTCAACATACTGTAGAAATATATGCACCCTCTTGCACTGAAAGTCCACTATTTGATTCATGGAACACACGTGTTGATCACAAGAAACAAATTTTTTTCTTGTTCCGTGGATTACCATTAACCCTGTAGGTAATGGTAATCCACGGAACGGAACGGAACAAGGATATTGGCTAAAACATTAGATTCCTTTTGGAGAACCTCAAATGAACCATGAAGTATTGAAGTGATTCACATATTCAAACGAATGATAAAGGGTCCGTCTGAGCATGGAAGGTATCTGAGACCCCCTCCCCCCATGTTTCAGAGAGGGGGGGGGGGCAAAGTGCCTTGCCCACTCCCCACACCCATGTTTGAAATGCAAAAATCTTTTTTTTTAAATGCCCAAAATGCCCAAAATGGAGAAAAAAAACTACTTTCATTGCCTTCATTCCTTCCTTCAAACATTCATTCCTTCCTTTTTGCATTCCTTTATTCCTGTCTTCATTCCTTCCTTATTCCCTTTCTTAATTCCTCCGTTAATTCCTTTCTTATTTCCTTCCTTAATTCCTTTATTCTCTTCTTTACTTCCTTCTGTAGTGTTTTGAAGTTTTAATAAATGTGTAAACATTCAACCCTGCAAAGATAAAACTTTATGCAATTATTAAATATTGGTGGTCCCTTACTTCAAATTTATGAGAATTTATGTTTGATTTTCTGCTATAAGATACTATATCGATCTTTAACTGCAGTGCGTGCTACGAGGTTAATCTCAGTTCATCGTTTTGATCATATTTAAATTGCTTTGTGGTTAATTTTAGCTTATTCGTGGATCTATAGGTTACCCTTATAGCTCTATGGGTTATTGTACAGAACCCTGGGAAACAATAAATGGAACAAACCGAGATTCAAGCAATTTGAAGATGGATGTTTGAGGCTTTACGTCCTGTATTTATGCACTTGGTAGGCTAATTAGGACAGGAGGAGGACACGGTAATGAGGCGAAGGAGGCAATTTGAAGAAAAATGAACTTCAAAAATCAAGATTATTATTAATATTATGGCGATTTCTTGCAAATCACCCTAGATATGATCCAAAAATGTCATGAACAATTTGTCAGGCAACATATAATATGAAATAGCAATAAAACTCTTTTTTAGGGGGGGGGGGCAGGGGGGGGGCGACCACCCAAAAAAGCTAAAAATTTGGGCATAAAGATAGATTAGACTGATGGCAAAAGAAGTATTTCTTGTTCCACTAAATACCATTAGCATAGTAGGTATTGGTATTCCACGGAACGGAACGGAACAAGGAAAGCGTGGGAGGCAGTTGGGGTCAGCCCAGGTGGGCAATTATACGGTTGCAAGGCAAGACCAGATTAACCATGAAGCAATATAAATGTATCAAAAGAAGTAAAAGGGGTTAATCTTCAAGTTAACACATAGCTAATGGGACTGTTAATGGGGCTGTTACAGGCTGATGGTTATCTTAATGGGGGGAACAAATGTGGCAATATAACAACACTATTTTAAATGGAGGCATTGCTACGTGATTCAATTTCTTCAATTCATCTAAACTTAGGGAATAAGAAACCTAAGATCTAAATGTGGGGCCATTCAAGATAACATGCAGTGTATTGTTTTTTCTCTCACTATTTTAAGTTTTTTTAAACTAAGTGTGGAGGCAGTTATCCGTCTATCAATGTCCTTCCTTCCTTTATCCTAACAGACCTAGGATTGCCAGTTACTAGGCATAGGCATAGGCCTATACTTTATTCACTGGTAGAAACATGACAAGCCAATCCATTGTGAAGTTAAATTTGGTAGGCTGGTATCAGTGGCATGGTAAACTCTTTAATTAATGAACATTCATAGATCTGCGCATGCATTTCTTCGGTCTGTTGCAATCAATGGTGCATCAGTGACCTCACAACAGCTCCTATCAAATACAATTTTTTTATGTACATGAAGTGTAAATTTGTCATTGGGTAACGGGCAATATAAAGTCCTTGAAATGCACTCGATGAACAGCTAGTACAATATAAAGGTCAATTATTTGTGCTTTATTTTTGCCCTGGAGAATGAGAGGGGGGGGGGGCATGGGGCAGGGAGTGACCTTCGCCAATGGACTACTGGGGGGCCAGTCAAAATCTCCTTTTTCCTAAATCTACTTTTCCGAAATCTACTTCTGAAAAAATCTACTTTTGACAAAATCTACTTTTTTTGTACTACTTGGTTGCTCCTTCTCCCCTCAGAGCAGGGTCATACCCATGTCATTAACATAACTTAATTATGAGGGCTGACCACCTTCATCCAGGCTCATTAGTAGTTCTTATTCCTGTTAATCAGCACAACCATTTTCTTTCATGGTTAATTTAGCCTGCTAATATATTGCGCAAAGAAACATTGTAATAAACACCTATAATTAATGAAAAATTTTATCAGTTGGGTTAATTATGAACTGTAATGGACAGGTCTATTGAAAGTAGGCTATGTTGTTCACTCTTCAGGAAGACTTAATGTTAAAAAAATGCAGGACTCGGGAGTACTCTCCCATCTCATAAATCAATCCTTGTGAATGCCAATAGCTGGCTCATTAGATAGATAGTTTATCTATAGGCCTATACATTAAATAATTTGACTTTACAATAATATTGTTAGACTTCTGGCCCCTCACTCCCCAGGGCATGTGATGTGAATACATAGATAGATAGTTAGATAGATAGATAGATAGATAGATAGATGGATAGATGGGTAGATAGATAGATAGATTAATTGATTGATTGATTGATTGATTTAATTAACATATTTAGTTATTTTGTCTCAGGACAAGTAGAAATGGATTCCTTTAAGCATTAATATTAGTAGGCCATCATGCTCCTGGGGTCACGAGTGCATAGGATCCAACGGATATATATAGGTTATTGGCGTCCTCAGTGCACAAGTAGTACACTCTCTTTGACTACAGGAAGAAGGTTGCACAGTTTTTGACACATTTAATGTCATCGTGACATCATAAGTTTTTCTTGTTCCGCCATTTACCATTAGCTAGGTAGCTATTGGTATTTCACGGAACGGAATGGAACAAGGGGTTGGGGTGCAGAGAGGAGTTCAGCCTTGAAACAAACATGCAGACTGTTTGTTTCAAGGGTTCAGCCCAGGTGAGGACCTCAGATGAACGGTGAAGCAATATAAATTTATCAAAGGGACTTAAAGAGGTTAATCTTTGGCATCGCGCATTGTTACAGATTAATGGTTATCTTAGAGCTGTTTGCAGATTGGCAGTCCAATGGAATTTTTTTTTTCTTATTTCCAATTTGCAAACTGGCTCTGCCACAATATTGACCTTTTCCTGTTGGTCTCCTTAATTCTATATTATTATATAGTTTGTTTATTGTCACCTATGCTGCTAGTAACTAAGCTGTGACAAGCACATTTTTAAGCCAATGACATCACTCGACCAAGTTGAAAGTTAATTTTTGAAACGAGTTGGACCGCCAATCCGCAAACAGCTCTAATGGGAGAACAAATGTGGCACTAAATAAATCTAAACAACATTTTTGGGCAGACATTGTTTGGTGATTAAATTTCTTCAGGTCATGGCTATAGATGTATACGCAATGAATGACACAGTGACAGTGTATACATTATCATTCTTCACTACGTCTTAATTTTTTTTTAAGGGTCAGTACAGTACAAATCAATTGTACCACAAGCCGTCCAGAACAATTTGTCAAAACATGATATGGATTTAGTTAAAGTGTCAGGTGCATCAGCCAATCTCTAAAGAATTTATACTTTTCTGGGAAGATAATATTTTAATAGTTGAGTTGGAATTACCGACTAATGTTTACATTTTGACTTTTGTAAACAATAAAAATGCTGAGTCATGCTAAATCAGAACATTCCAGCGCCAACATCAAAGGGAGGTCACTGGATCAAGTTGAAAAAGATCCATACACTGTAGAGACGAACGCCACAAAAACAGCACTTTTTTGTGCTCTCGGGGTAATGTATCTCAGCAGATATCGCTTATTTGACACTGTGAAAGTGGTGTCATATTTCCCAGATACCTTCCAAAACTCCCAATATGTCTCAATGTGGTTAGGGGTGAAATAAAATTAAAATCGAAAACTTTCAAATGGATTGTGATTTAAATTGATTATCATTACTCTAGACAGAAAAACATTTGATATGATACCAAACTTGGTATATGGTGAGACTTAAAATAACTTTTAAAATTAATATTCTTTGTTGGCCTATTCTGCATAAATTCAACTTACAAGTTTTTGTACTGATTTAGGCACATCTGCAGAAACCACAACATTTGTAATAACTGGCTTCGGGTGCTATTCTTTCCCTGATTGAATGCCTCAAGAAATGAAATCAAGGTTGCAGCTTTTTTTTTAGTTCCAAAAGGTGCCACTAGGTGTCACTGCCACTTCTAAGATGTAGAGAAGGGGGGCACCTGGACAGGGGGCTGCCAGTGCAATCTTCTGGGTACGCTTTTATGTTGCCACATTTGTCCCCCACTCGCACATTTATCCCGACTAATGACTGGGGTACAGTCATGTCTTTCAATAATTCTATCTATCTATCTATCTATCTATCTATCTATCTATCTATCTATCTATCTATCTATCTATCTACCAATTGTGCCATGTACCTATTCTTGTCATATGTCTTCTATTTAGTTATATTGCTAAGTATCTTGCTATGTATAGTTATAGGCCTCAGATCTATTTTGCTACCTTTCTATCATATAACCTGTTGATGGCTTTAATCTTAACATGGATTTAGCATGAAGCTCACATTGTCACCAGATTAACTCATTCCACAAAGTGCTGAAATTAAAGTCTGGTGCAATAATTTAATACTAATAAAATATATAGTATTAGAATGAAAAATAACAATAATAAAGTGTCAGCATCTTGTTTTGGCATTGTAACGAAAATCACTAGTGGAGACTTCCCATAGCAAAGTAGGGACTTCATTATATTCGCGGAGCGAAGGGTGGCGAAGCTGCCCGTCGCGTCAGCAAACTTAGCATAACAACAGCTTATAATTAATTTTGAATCTGTCAGTGGACTGAGAATGAAGGACTGCCTGTACCTGCGATGGGAGTTGGTCCCTGATCAAACAGTTAGTTTCGGTAAAAGTAAACATACCCGAATTTCTCTTGCAATATCCCAGTTGTGTCTGAAAATTCCATTTGGTGCTTAACTATCCTATTCTGTTTTGAAAACTTCATTTTTATGCTCATTTGTGTCATCTGCATGAAAAAAGTTGATTTTGCTGACAGGTGTCGCCACCAGTGTAGCATCATGCTTGCAGTGCCACACCCAGGAAAAATTACTAAACTATTAGATGCCTGGTTGGCAGCACTGATGTGTGAAGTTTATTTGAGGTGTGAAGTTTAAAAGCTGATTGTTCTTACTGTACTTGAATAGCATTAATTAATTATTTAGGCCCAACTGATTGTGCTGTTGTTTATCAGTGACATGGTTCCAAAATGAGAATAGTTTAATTTGAGCTCTGCGAATCTATGGCATTGCCATTTACATATTATTCCACTATTTCGACATCCTCCAATAGGTAGGGTGCTATTTTGAATGTTAGTTAGGGTGTTGCAGCTGCTCATCCTGCCATTCCAAGAAAAAAAAAAAAGAAATGAATAAATGTAAACACTTTTATTTAATTCAAGCATACCTTGTTCAACATGATGTAAATAAGTATTTCAACAGAAAGATCTTGGCAGTCATTTCATTCAACTATGACAACTGGGAGAATCTTATCATCCATTTGACAAATCTTCAGTCATCCAACAAGTTACATTTCATAAAAAAATCAGAATTAAAATCATTCATTCAATACATAATTATACATATAATTATACATATACTCTCAATACACTATCAGCAATTACTTTTCAAAACATTGCTTTCCAGCAAACATCCAGCTATAAAAAATAATAATTCAAATCATTCATTCAACAATACATACTTGATGCGCCTTTTTAGTTTCAAACATAAATAGTATGCAATCCAACATTTACCTTTCAAAATACAGCTTTCCAGAAAACATCCAACTACACAAACTAAGAATTCAAATCATTCATTCAACAATACATACTTGATGCGCCTTTTTAGTTTCAAACATAACTTGTATTCAATCCAATATTTACCTTTCAAAATATAACTTTTCAGTAAACATCCAACTACACAAACTAAGAATTCAAATCATTCATTCAACAATACATACTTGATGCGCCTTTTTAGTTTCAAACATAACTTGTATTCAATCCAACATTTACCTTTCAAAATATAGCTTTTCAG
This sequence comes from Platynereis dumerilii, assembly GCA_026936325.1. Taxonomy (NCBI): domain Eukaryota; kingdom Metazoa; phylum Annelida; class Polychaeta; order Phyllodocida; family Nereididae; genus Platynereis; species Platynereis dumerilii. The sequence continues at coordinate 4,213,572 of JAPTHN010000007.1, forward strand.
CAAACATCCAACTACACAAACTAAGAATTCAAATCATTCATTCAACAATACATACTTGATGCGCCTTTTTAGTTTCAAACATAACTTTTATTCAATCCAACATTTACCTTTCAAAATATAGCTTTTCAGCAAACATCCAACTACACAAACTAAGAATTCAAATCATTCATTCAACAATACATACTTGATGCGTCTTTTTAGTTTCAAACAATACTTGTATTCAATCCAACATTTACCTTTCAAAATATAGCTTTCCAGCAAACATCCAACTACACAAACTAAGAATTCAAATCATTCATTCAACAATACATACTTGACACTTTTTAGTTTCAAAATTCACAATAGCCTACATTGACATTACTTCCGAGTTTCCAGTGTATCCCAACATTATTTACTCGTATTCAAGGATTTTTCAAAATATTGCTTCATAACAACCGAGCAACCGAAGTTGTTTCGTACGTTGCTAATGATAGCCTATATACTCTTATACACTGTCAATATACTTTCAATATAACGTTCCCAGTTGTTCTTCATCTACAGATCTATGCATGTAAATACACTTTGGAACAATAGCTTTTGTAATACGTTTTACAGCATCATCAAATTACAGTGTTCAAGTAAGTTGTCTGTTGAGGTCACCAAACAACAGAATATCATTTTCACAAAGGCCTATACCAAAGACACTACTAGTGTCTTTGCCTATCCGGGAAGTCTGGAACACCACAGCACAACAGTCAACCAGCACAATTCAAATCACTCTCTGAACAATAGATTGGAACATCACAGAATGGCTCCACAAGTGATTTCCCGAATGCCAAGAGAGATATATCAATTTCGGACAAAAGTCATATTACACACAATAGGCATACAATACACATATACAGCAGTAACATGCCATGAGCGCCTCAGACTGATTAACCTTATAAACTTCGAGGACTATGTGCCACCTTTAAATATTAATGTAATGAACTGGAATTTGACACACATACTCCCATATAAGGAACCTCGCATGCAGAAAGAGGCCTTACCTTAATATATGCCCCTGGAACTCCCCATGGACTGTTGAGCAACATTTATAGGATATTGGCTCTATGGCACATGAAATAGTCTTCACAATTTTTTTTCAGACATCATAATAGCATAGTTACATGACAATCTATAGTACACTGCATCTGACAAAATTATACAAGTGAGATATTTCAAAATAACAAGAAAACATTTGTGCTCAATGTTGTATCCTTTCACATACTGATGGGATTGGGCTGAGACATCTCCCGCGTAACTTTCATCAAGTTTGGTTGAGTAATTTCAGAATATCGTACCTCATATTTAGAAATGTTGATGTCTGATGAGATCAATCATGTATTTTGTGTAAGGACATAGCACATATTAATTTTTCAAATAGTTGTGCTCCAAATATTTGCCAATTTGTTCATTGTATTATGATGCAGGGCAGACACAAAGGGAACATCACCCAAGGTTTCCATGCTATAGCGATATACATGTATATAATTGATCAACTCCTCAGGAACAAACATTTTTCAAATTTATGTTTCCGAAAATGTCAAAATGAATCCGATCCTCTAAAAATGCTTTTAAAAGTCAGCTTTTTCAGTCAGGCTGAATAAGGAACTGCACGTGTATGCCGCAGACTAACAGCAACTCCATTTATGTGGTAAGTGGCAAAAATGCTAGTCATTTTAAAAAGAAAATTGCTACTTTGCTGTTATATAGCATTCAGTTAAATACATAGATTAACATTTTAAAAAAATGTCATCCAATCATGTTTTGAATGATAGGCAGCATTTTGAAGTTTTGGGCAACGTACATGAATGTAAATCTAAATTTATTCCAATGGTGATAATTAATACCAATGGCCTGTGTGACACTGCATCAGGGAGGGACGCAGGGGGGGGGATGGGGGGATGCATCCCCCCCACCAGACCAACATTTTAATATTTTTACATGTTAATTTTATCATCGCGCGGTCGCGTTATGTCGTGAACTATGCGTTCCGCGACACGAAAACCCGATAGACCCCCCCACCGGAATTTTCTGGATCCTCCCCTGCACTGCATGCACTGAGTAAATATTTCTTACATGAATAGTTGCCAAACACTGCAACACAAATGTTTTGAGAAACATTATTCGCAAAATTTAGCATTTTTCAAAATTTTTTACAATATGCCAAATTATGCCATAACTCATAGCAAAGTTGTTTCAGCCAAAATTGATAAAAGTTTCATGGAGGATATATATCTCAGGCCAATACCATCATCATGTGAAAAGGACTCAAAGTTGGGCCTAAATATATTCGTAACACCGTGAAATACCCTATTGGCATAATTTTGTTTGGAACAGTTAAAGAGCAGCACTGCACTGTCTATTCAAGACTGCTGTGGGTGAAATGCAGGACACTACTTGTCATCAGCAATAATTACTAGAGGGACTCATGGTGTCTGAGTACGGCACAAGACCAAATTCAATAAAGTCACCCAAAGGTGCAATGTTCATTTCTGAGAACAATTCAACTTGCAGTAAAAATTGAACAATGAGCAGATACATTTTAAGGGTACTAAAGACTACCAACAGTACCAAGCAACATAGTTGCCTGTTTTTCAAATTAAATGAGTTTGATTAAAAATCCAAGGGGTTTGATAGCATTGAACCTGATTTGTTTGCGTTTTATTTTTATTTTTTGTGCAGAAACACAGCCAATTTACTGCTTGTTGAAAATCCTTATAGGAGCTACTAGGTTAATTGTTCATTCAAAACCAGCAACATTTCAAATGTGACAACAATATAATAGACACTTATAAATCTGTGGACAAATAACTTTTTACAGACAGTACAGCAGTTTATCCAACAAACAAGATTTACATCGACATTAACATATTATATACCAAATACTCTCCAAACACAAAGGAGTATTTCACAACTTGGAGCTCTCGTCCCAATAATACAGATACTTAAATTTATCAGCCTTCTGGCACAGCTCAGGGTCAACAGTTGCTTGTGGAAGTAGGTGCACTCCTCAATGATTTGTCATTGAATTCAACGTTTTAAAAGCATGTCTCATAGTACTGGCTATAACAACACTGATATTGCATACATCATTGATACCAGCCTTTATCACAGGGTACCATAGCACTGCATGGGTTCAGTTGGCACCCCGGGGGAAGCTGGCTACCATATTTACCCCTCTAAATGGCAGAAATGCCAACTTTCCTCTCTGACACAGGTGGCCAAATTCCCAAAGAAACCTGTGTTAGTGAGGAAAGTTGGCATTTCTGCCATTAAGTGGGAGTAATTTAGGTGGCCAACTTTCCCCTGGCAAGACAACTTTACCCCGTTCTACAGTAAGTTTTCAATTTATTCACTAAGTAAATTTTTTCCTGCAAGTTGTACTCACTGCACGCATAAATGTGATAATAACAGTAATAGTACATTGCAGTGCCACCTGTAAGTTAGTGAAATGGGTGATATTTTGCCATTGCCGCAATGCTAAACATCCTCCACCAAACTGCTTGAAAGCATGAATTCTCATCTGATTACAGGAAAACCTCTTGGGTCATGAAGGCAGATATTTGAGGAATGTTGGATAACAATGGCTGCCAATTTTCTTGGCTGCACTCAGAGTAAGGAACGGGGTCAAAGTCGTTGATAAGTAAATGAAACACAAGCCCAATGTTATTTCAATGGGAGGGGCAGTTCACTTACTTATCAACGACTTTGACCCCGTCCCTTACTCCGAGTGCAGCCAAGAAAATTGGCAGCCATTGTAATCCAACATGCCTTAAATATCGGCCTTCATGACCCAAAAGGTTTGTCTGTAATCAGATGAGAATTCATGCTTCTACAAGCAGTTTGGTGAAGGATGTTTAGCATTGCGGCAATGGCAAAATATCACCCATTTCACTAATTGCAGGTGGCACTGTATGTGGTTGTAATGCCCAGTCCAAAATTGCCACCAAATGGCTGGGTGCTTCCACAAGACTGATTTAGTCCTATATATATAAACAGGGTTGAAAGCTCCCAGCGAGTAACAAAACCATACTTGATATATATATATATATATATGAATCACGTCTTTCAAAAGGTTGGGATCAAATTCCCACCTACAGATTTACCAGAACACAAAGCCAACTAGAATCAATAAAGCTTCAAATCATAAGCTTAGAGACAAGTAATTTGATATTTACAAAGAGTTGACTGTTGCACTGTTGCACTGTGAAAATGGCATTTCGTGACTCATGGTTGCTGATGAAGTGTCATCTTCTCTACATTCAACATGATAAACATACAGGTTGTCTGATTAGTTATGATCAAAAGAAGGTCATTTGATTAGTCATAACTGATTTTAGAGTTAAAATCAGATGCATAATCCTTTCATTTGCTTGTCACCAACAAGCGGGATTAGTCTCCATAAATCAGAGTAAAATTAAAAGTATTGGGTAATATCATGACCAAATCATCAGCACGATGACACACATTGCAATTTTCACAGTGCAGCAGTCCACTCTTCTTGCGTATCAAATTTCCTGGCTCTACTGAAGACAATTTCACGAATTTTTGATGTGTACTGGTTACAGCGAAACACTTTGATATAGAATTACAGCAAAACACTTTGATATAGAATTAAAGTGGACTGTGGCACTGTGAAAATGGCACTTCATGACTCATGATAGCCGATGAAGTGTCACCTTCTCTACTTTCAACATGGGAAACATAGAGGCTGTTTGATTAGTCATGATCAAGAGTAAGCCATTTGACTTCTCATAACAAATTTTAGAGTGAAAATCAGATGCATAATCCTTTCGGTTGGCTGTCACCAACAAGTGGGATAAGTCTCCTTCAATCAAATTAACATTGAAAGTATTGGGTTTGATCATGACAAATCATCAGCTTGATGACACAAGAAGTGCCATTTTCACAGTGCCACAGTCCACTTTAATTCTATATCAAAGTGTTTCGCTGTAAAGTGGACTGTGGCACTGTGAAAATGGCACTTCGTGTGTCATCATGCTGATGATTTGTCATGATCAAACCCAATACTTTCAATGTTAATTTGATTGAAGGAGACTTATCCCACTTGTTGGTGACAGCCAACCGAAAGGATTATGCATCTGATTTTCACTCTAAAATTTGTTATGAGAAGTCAAATGGCTTACTCTTGATCATGACTGATCAAACAGCCTCTATGTTTCCCATGTTGAAAGTAGAGAAGATGACACTTCATCGGCTATCATGAGTCACAAAGTGCCATTTTCACAGTGCCACAGCCCACTCTAATTCTATATCAAAATGTTTCACTGTAATGAGCAGCAATACATCATTTCTGTCATGGTACAAAATTTAATTGTTTTTGCAAAAGCTGAATGTGACAATCTGTGAGGGAGACAAAATTTGATTTTATGAGACCATTCCAGAAGTATGGGTGTCGTCCGAGTAGACAAGATCGCCTGACACATTAGTATTTACTTTGTTTCCGTGTGGTAGTTGGAACCGATTTGGTTGGGTCATCTTTTAGAGGATACATGTGTCTCTCTTCATGTTGAAACACAATGTCATAAGGTGGAAGGTCATTTCTGGTGTTCAACATGGAGAGACATGTGCAGCATTTCAGTGTCTTCCTTTTCACATCTTTCACATACACTAAAATGAAAGGTTACTCGTTGTGCCAGATCTCGCAATGTTGGAAAGCCCTAGGTGCGTTCAAGCTGTCCTCAGTGATTGTTTGCTGTGGCATTAAGTGTTCGATAGGATGAAACTGAACATTTTGCTTTCCTTTGCGGGGCTTCTTGTTACGTTTTTCGCCTGTTCCCGCAGGTTTGTGGCGATGAATGGCATCAGAGGGTTGATAATTATATTGCTCAATCACTTTCGGAAGCAAGTTTTTCAAGTCTGCTGATACAGCAAATCAACAATTTCTTGTACTGCTGACAATCACATGTCAATTTGCCACCATCAAATTTTACAACCTGAACCCCATTTTTTTTAATGATGCAAACTGATCCATTTTCTAGATCCCTCAGCGTATCATGCGGATAAATTTCCTCTGCTTGTTCCCATAACAATTTCTGCAAACTACGGGGCAGGTTACTAATACCACAAGTAAGTTCATCAGGCTGGAGAGACAGTTTTCTAGTAATCGCTCTGGTGCTGACATTCGGAGACGATGACATGAACAGTTTCTTAACTCTTAGATCTCTCTGTTGCTCACTCATGCCTCTCCAAACCGGAGGTGAAACTTCCAGATGCTTGAAAGGTTTAGACAGCCTGTACTCTCCTTGACCGTACAGAGCTTTCATGTTTTCTCGTTGATGTGGTACAACCACACTCTCCAAGATGCGCTCATGGACAACAACTTGATCGACTGACATATTTCCCAAACTCTCTTTGACGACACTATTAATAGATTCGGCCCGTTGATTGGTGAATTTGTTGGGAGGATCACCAAGTCCAGCATCAGTTCTGACTTCTCTCCCCATACAACGCAGAAAAATTTCCTTCAAAGGCCGCACCCTAAATTTATCGTTCTCCACATAACATTTGAATTGTGGCGGCCATTGTTCGGATAATTGGTTATACAATGTATGAAATTGAGAACTAGTACAGTCTACCAATCCTGGTTGACGGTGTCCACCATATTCCTTCCCAAGGATAGAATTAATAATTTTTGGGCTATTGCCAATATTCAATGAAGAAAGATATCTCTTCATATCTTCATGTACATGACTGAAGCACCTGAGATGTATTGATGCGTCAGAGTGACCTTGGGTAGGATTTTTTGGGAAGATGCTCTCAAACGCCCTGTCAAGAGCAACTTCCCCATCTGTTCCAGAATTAAATTTTTTCCACAACAAGATTTCAGCTGACTTGCCAAGTACATGTAGTCCTCCATTGTTCGTGTCGTGCTAGTCATCATTCCCAACAGGGATGTTGGATGGGCTTCAGGTCGTGCCTTATGTACAACAAGAGGGTTTGGAAATGACAGAAATGTTGTATAGTATGGACCGACTTTGTAAGTCATGTCAATGCCAATCTGTGATTTTGTCTTGGAAGATGGAGTACAGAATGTTTTCATCCACACTGTCATTGTCTCTGTCGATGCAAATGTAAGAGGGTAGATGACCCCTTGTCTCGATGAGAATTTAAAATCCTTTAGAAAGTAGTTGTTGTTGTCCATGAGCGCAACTAGCTTAGAAAAGTTTGGCGTATTGACCCTGCCAGTATTTCTGGATTTCCGTACATTGACCAAACGTTTCTTTACATTGTAAATTTGTTGCCGGTCTCTTGCAATATCACTTGGTGTATTCGCACCACAAGCGCCAACAGAATTTTCCTCATCAATAAGGTTGATAACGTTTTTGGGCGTCTCATGTCTGGCCAGACTTTTCTGGCGCTCCAGTACAGATGCTTTTGTACGAATGTAAGTCCCAGGTGATTTTGAGTTGCCATGAGGCTTTTTTCTGTTAAGATTTGCCTGACCAAGATACTGGATGATAGAGAACTTTGAAATATTCCCCTTGTTGTAAACTCGTGTAATAATCCGTTTAAATTTAGAACCATCCACATTTGTTCTGTCACTGTATAACTTCTTTACGAGGTAAAAAGTGTCTTTCGCCAGACGTTGATCATCCTCTCGAACTTCGCTCCTCTGTACTATATTGACACTGGGTTGACCTTGATTCGTTGCCTGGACAATAGCAGAAGGACTTGAATTGTTTGCGTAAGTGCCCGAGTCATCGCAGGGCAAATCTTTCTCGTTCACCGCTGACATGTCCACCACAAAAACCGAATCACTGGCTGGTGCAGGAACCATCTGACAGATTTGGTTGGCAGAAAAATCTGTGAAGCAGCACAGTTTTACTAAGTCTCGCATTCTAAGGCCAGTTTTCCTGCTTTCGAAGCTTGGACAGTGATGTTCTGCAATGAAAAAAGATTAAAACTGTTTTAAACATATATCTTTTGTGAGTTCCCATATTAACCGAAGTGACAAACAAGAAAATTCTGTAAAAAAAAACATCTGGCTTTATTTTTTTAAATGATGTCTGTACTACTCTGTGGAACTATTGCAGACAGTTTTAGTTTAGTATATTTAATTTTTGGCTTTGAAAAGGCATTTGAACGCATAAAGACATAGTTAGATGTACCATAGAGCATGTAAGTTATAGATTCATGGTTATACATTTCATTTGCAAAGTCTTATTCCTCCTTGCTGTGACATGCTGTCTGTATTATGATGACGTTAAATTAATCTCAAATTTTTAATTTAATGCTAAATTTCAAATTTCTAACTCCAAGAGTTATGGAATTACAGATGGTTGGGAAAAAACCAAATCTTTTTAATTTTTGGTGCACTTTTTAAAATCAATTTTAGTGAGAGCATTTAGAATAAAATGCACATAACATCAGGAAAGTAATAAGTAAGAGGCATACAAGGTTAAATATCAGATACAGTAAACAGTGATAACATATTACAGTGACAAACAGCATTAAACTATCTATCTATCCAGGGGCAGACTGGTCCTATGGGCCAGAAGGCAGTGCCCTGGGGCCAACCACCTGAGGGGGCCCACCAGCAACCTTAAAAAAGTAGTAATTATCAAAAATGATGTAAAAGGGTCAAAATCGAATTCTGGGCCTTATAAAAATATCAAAAATTCTTCAATTAAAACTTGACAAAATATTCCAAAATGAAGTCAAGGGGCCCTCTCTGTTTCAGGTCAAGTTATAGTCCAGTTATATCTGCTTCAAAATGGTCTAGGAGAGCACAGCCCCCGACAGGCCGACACCTCCACTGTCAGAGTGTCTACCCCTCAATTAACTTTATAAAGGTGTATTATATTATCCTCAGTCCAGTCTGAATCCTCGATTCTGATTGGTTGAGAGCTGAGGTGTATGAGACCTTATCCTCAGTCCAGTGTGAATCCTTGATTCTGATTGGCTGAGAGCCGCGGTGTATGACACCGTACACCCTGTCTGTCATCACCAGACAGGGTGTTATAACAAAACAACCCAAGTCAGGGTCACTCTGTAACAATATCACGAGCTGTGTGTGAATTAATATCACTCGAGCTCGCAGGACGAGAGTGATATTAATTCACACTACAGCGAGTGATATTGTACAAAGTGCCCTGACGCGTGGTTGTTTTGTTTTTATCACCTGGTTTTACCTCAATTTTTCAGTTATAAAGAGGGACTATTTTCTGCCATTACAAAAATGTGACGTCACCATGGAGCAACAATGGACATGACGTCACAATCCCATTATTCTGGCCCTTGTTTGGTTTGTGACATCATCAGGCAGCTGAAATGATGGAGATGTCATAACCATTGTTAAAAAATATCGCCCTTGAAGGGTGGTATTTTTACCTTTCAGCGAACGAAGTTCGAAGAAGGTATTGTAATCACTTGGGTAAAAATGCTGTCCGTCCGCCGGGTGGGCGGGCGGCGGGCGGATAGATCGTTTCCGGCCCAGCACTCAACCTCTATTGAATGTACATGGGTGAAATTTGGTAGACATCTAGCCTGTATGGTCTAGTTGTGCCTTTTGATGGTCTGATGAATAGATCTTAAATACTTTTTGAAATAATTAACAAAATATAAAAATTATTTTTTTTCGTTTCCGGGCCAAGGCTCGGTCATTATTGCATGTGCATGGATGAAATTTGGTACACATGTGGCCTATATGGTCTAGTTGTGCCTTTTGATGGTCTCATTGACAGATATTCTATACTTTTTGAAAAAATGAGAAAAAATATAAAAACATGTTTTTTTGTTATTTGGGCTAAGACTCAGTCACCATTGCATGTACTTGGACAAAGTTTGGTTCACATATGGTCAATATGGTCCAGTTGTGCCTTTTGAAAGATCTGAGGGAAAATATTATACACTTTTTGAAATATTGAAAAAAATAATAAAAATTTATTTTTTGTTTCTGGCCCAACATCCGGTCACTATTCCATATATATGGATGAACTTTGGTACACACGTGCTTATATGGTCTATTTGTGCCTCTTCATGGTTTGTCAGATGGCTATTCTATAGTGTAATATTGAGAAAAAATATTTAAAATATTTTTTTTTATATCGGGAGCCAGAACTTGCCCACAATTGCATATACAGTAATGCAATTTTCTAAACCAGTCACCTATACAATGTAGCAGTGTTTTTTTATGTGTATAACTATAACACTTTATGAATCATTGGAAAAACTTCAGAAAATTACAATAGAGTTATATTTTTTGGTTTTCAACCGACACCTCATAACCTATACTTTGTACATGCATGAAACTATACCATAATATGCGTAAATTAGTCTAATAAGGCCTTTTCCTGATATTACAAATTCTGGCAAGCAGATGGGAAGATGGCAGGGCAGCAGGCAAATAGAGATAATTGCAGGCCACTACTCGACCGCTATTGCATACCTATAAGCAATTTCGTAAACACACCAATTTTATGATATTATTGTAATCTTCTAAAGGTGTTATTCGCTGAAGGTTTGCTGCTGCGCAGCCTATGTTTTACAATATCACAGGCCCTGATATTTTGACTGTAAACAGTAATATTCACAGCCAACCAGGTGATTAATGAGATAAACAATGAAGTCACAATTGCAACCATAGGATTGTTATGACATCATCCTTGTAGCAACAATAGTCATGACGTCACAATGCCATTGTTTGAGCCATTGCGACATCATCAAGGTGACAGCTCCGGTGATGACGTCACAATGCTGTTGCTTTGTTAGTGAAAGACATTTCAGACTCAGTTTACAAGATAATCTATGGGCATCAATAAAACAAGAAGTCTGAGGATAAAACCGTATGGAGTCCTTCGTGGTAGGCCTATAAATTCCCGTACCCTCAAAACGAGCAGGGCGTAACTGATAATACTTTCAATATTTTGTGTGATGATAATAATATTCAAATTAGTGACACCACTCTTATCGTACAACAGTTTTTGCTTCATTCCATACATTTTATACTATTCATAATTTGGTATCATATTATACAGGTAAGAACAATGTTCTGCAATTGCAATGGTTTTCGATGAAGGTACATGTATTACTAAATTTAGAAAATAGGCTTGAAAATGCTGCTATTGCGATAACAGGGTATATTTATCATTTTTGGATAAATATGGCATCCTTTATCCCACCACTTGAGCCTTTTATAGGTCTAATCCCCATGACATTTTTACTTTTCGCCCATTTAATAAACTGTTCTCCAGTTTTTGGGGGGGGGGGCGGGCTGTCCTGCTATCCCCCCCCCTCCACACCCTGCGGAATAGCCTGCTGAATAGCCGAGGGTATGCTGCTGTGTAGTAGGGTGTCCCAAAAAAAGTGAAAGTCTGAAATTCATTGGGGCTAACCTCTAAATGTGTTATATTATACAATTATGGACTTCGGTTGAGGTCAATATCAGGTTTTACGGACCTGACCTAGTGATATTCACCAAGGCCGAAGGCCGAGGTGAATATCACTAGGTCAGGTCCGTAAAACCTGATATTGACCGAAACTGAAGTCCACAATTGTTTTGTTCCATGATAAATTTTTTTTGGGGAAATTTTTTTTTTTTCGGAAAAATTTTTTTTGTGGAAATTTTATTTTTTCGGAATTTTTTTTTTTTTTTGGAAATTTTTTTTTTTGGAAATTTTTTTTTTGGAAATTTTTTTCCAGGGAGGTCAATAACAAATGTTATATTCACTGATCAGTGAATATAACATTTGTTATTCCATGACTAGCAGTGTATTGACCCCAATAACACTAAACATGCCCAGGGAAATAACAACGTCATTTGAGGGAAATACAAGTTATTGTCCCTCAAAAGACGTTGTTATTTCCCTCAAATGACGTTACCACCAAAGCCCTCTTGTGTTAATTTACAAACTACACTTCGTCATAAAATTATTTGGCCAAAATGGTGAGAATGACACCAATATTATTCACACAATGTTCAGCAAGTGATAATGTCAAGGAGTGGTTTTGTTTTTATCATCTGATCTTTGATCTGATTCAGCAAAAAATCAGTAACAAAAGATCACCAGCTTCTGCAATTACAATCCTGTGACAATGGCCATGACGTCATAGTCCCATTGTTTGGATTGTGACATCATCAGCACTGCTGGTGACGTCACAATACAGTTGCTAAAAATATCAACCATGGAGGATGATTTTTATAACACTATCATAAGCCCTGATAGTTTTACTGGTTATAAAAATTCAGAAGAGGTCATGGAATAAGTATATATTATTACATGGATTGTTTTGTATTGACCCGAGTATTCTCCCTGCCAGCCCATATTTTCCCGAGGGCCGCTAGGCCCGAGGGAAAATATGGGCTGGCAGGGAGAATACGAGGGTCAATACAAAACAATCCATGTTATAATGTTTTTATTCCATGACCTCTTCTAAATTTTTATTAACCAGTAAAACTATCAGGACTTTATAATAATTATGATAGTGTTAGAAAAATCATCCTCCATGGTTGATATTTTTAGCTTTTTAGCAACTGTATTGTGACGTCACCAGCAGTGCTGATGATGTCACAATCCAAACAAAGGGACTATGACGTCATGGCCATTGTAACAGGATTGTTATGGCAGAAGCTGGTGATCTTTTGTAACTGATTTTTTGGTGAGTCAGATGATAAAACAAAACCACTTCTTTGACATTATCGCTTGCTGCATTGTGTGAATAATATTGGTGTCATTCTCACCATTTTGGCCAAACAATTTTGGGCTAACGTGTAGTTTGTAGATTAACACAAGAGGGCTCTGGTGGTAACGTCATCTGAGGGAAATAACAACGTCTTTTGAGGGACAATAACTTGTATTTCCCTCAAATGACGTTGTTATTTCCCTGGTCGTGTTTAGTGTTATTGGGGTCAATGCACTGCTAGTCATGGAATAAAAACATTATAACATGGATTGTTTTTAATTGACCCTCGTATTCTCCCTGCCAGCCCATATTTTCCCTCGGGCCTAGCGGCCCTCGGGAAAATATGGGCTGGCAGGGAGAATACTCGGGTCAATACAAAACAATCCATGTAATAATATATACTTATTGACCTGCCTGTCACACACCACCGCACACAGGTGAACATCACATTATGCAGGTGGGTTGTTGGCCAATCAGGGGGCTTGTTACATAGGGGTCATGGAACAAAGCCCCTCTCTGACTCTCATGTAAAATATCAGCTCATTTGAAGGTCTTTTAGATGTTGCTCAAGAGCCCCAAAGATAGATCATGAATTCCACGCAAATGTTGCATTTCTTGGAAACATGACCTTTTCTTGCATGAAGTGACCTGGCACTGACAATTTTCAAAATATTTACCAAAAACAAAATTATTTGTGATCCAGATATGTAAGGTTACTTGTTATTTACATACATTTTTAAATCTTTTTGCTGGTTAGATTGTTTTCTTTCAATGTTCATCAGAAATTGTGATATTTTTTTTCATTACTGTTTATTTCACTAAAAAAATCATGAAAAATGCCATTTTTCGAGGCTTCAATGCAAGTGGATAACTTAGTTCTTGATGTTTGATGTTGACATCACTTGATGTTAATATTTTTCAAATTCAAAATTTTAAAATAATTTTTCCCATTTTATTATTGTCTGGCTCCATAGGCTAAATTCAATTAAAGGTAACGGAATCACATTTGACTCGGTAACGGAATCACACAATTCCCTTAAAAACCTATTGTAAAGGGAACAGCACAATTTCCATCTGTGAAGACCCAAGTCTGTCAAAATGGAACTACTTTGAGAATATATTCCTGGGATGAGCATTGTCAGTTTCTATCTCCCATAGCTGGAACATTTTTCGTAAATGAGACGATGAGATAAAAAAGTAATAAAAATTAGCGTTTTTGCTTGTGATTCCGTTACCCAAAGTAGATTTGCCTTAAAAAACTGCTCGGGCATATGTCAGAAATTTTACATTTCAAAACATCAAATTTACATTCACATAAATAAAAATAAATCACAAATTCATGATTTGATTCACCATATCTTCGGTAATGTATCAATAAAGGTCAATTTTCGTGACCCCATGGTGATTCCGTTACCGTGGAATTCATGAGATAGGGGTTTAACATTGAATTTTCATGCAAAAATGGCTATTTTAGCCAAAAGCCCACAAATTATCAGTTTCAGTCCACCCAAACCCATGGATAGTTGATACAAATATGTATAAATTATTCTGCACACTGTGGTGCCAATTTCATATCTGTACCTCACTTGGTTCTTGTGTTATTGGCAAACATATATCATTTTACATGAAAAATTGATGCCAAGACAAAGCACCTTTCTTAATGAAGATTAATTGCAGTCTAATTTTAAATTTAAACATGAGACAATCACATATTGGTTCCATAGTGTGACAGAGACACAAGAACATCAACCAATGTCTTACAATCTGTTTCAGACTATTGAAACAATCTAAGAAGTTTTTTAAAATCACAGACACAGCGCTCCTGAAGAAACATTGGGATTAAAAAAAATGAACCTAAAAAGGGACTTATTCCGCCTTAAACTATACGATCATACGAACATTTTAAGATAAAAACGAAAAAAATCTGTTGGGAATTTTTTGAGAAATTCAAGTTTTAAAAAATCTTGTTTATCTCATCACTTGAATACATGTAAAATGGCTTATAATACAATAAACAAGCTTGAAAACGTGATTAAACCTGTTAGCTTAGCTCTCTAAGGAATTTCAATAAAGTTAAAACAATGAAACAAAAATATTTAACGACTTTTTAAAAGTAAATGTGACACATTGTTTATCACACACCGTATAAATGCAAAAATTCTGAAAATAACCAAATTCTCCATATTTTCAGTCTTTGGGGTTATTAAACAAATTTGTTATCCTTAAACTGGATATGAAAAGCTTCATACAGCTTTTAAAAAGTGAAAGCATGTCTAAAAGAGATATAAACATGACAAGTAAGTATCTTCTCACAGTACCGATTATTATCAATTCAGACAGGTTTCTCATTGGCCCATTCAGTTTATATGATATTATCTATATACAATAGTTCAAATAGAGCAAAGGTGATGCAGGCTGAAGTATTTGACAGGAATATCTAAAGTGATATCTGAGGCTAAAGTGAAAACATCACAATTTAATTTTCTAACATAGGTTTGTAAAATCAGCTGATTTTATTTCTGCATCTGCACTGGAGGCCTAAATTAGGATAAATATGGAACTATTTAGTATTGAACAGAATATCCTCAAATCCTTAGACATAACATAGGCTATGAAAATAGGCATGGCTGTTCTCGGCTGTGTGCGGAAATTGGGCTTGATGTTTGCTACACTTTTTCAGGTACCTTGTACAATGTTTGTACATGCCTAACTGTAGTGAACACGATGGTGGTGGTTTGAATATATATCCTGCACCTTGCATGGACTTTCTAATCTGAGAATCTCTTTGAATAGAACAGATTTAGGAGGTACCAAAGAATGCTTGCATGCACAGAATCATAGAATGCAACAGCTGTAATGGGGCCTACGTTTTTTGAGCAACATATTCTGCACTGCATATCAAGGCTCGAGAGTAACTCGAGATCAGTAACTGGATAAATTAATTTCCCTCAGAGGTTTACCTGCTAATTTTCTCTTTCACAATGAGAAAATTGATGTGAACCTGCGTTTTTAAGTCAGTCATTTGGATTTGGAAAGAGCTGTAACAACTCACCATGCAATATGTTTATAATAACCATTTTGATAAGGGAGAAGGAAAGCGGTACCATTCTCCTTTACTGAGTCAGGAAACTTTGTGTATTTGTGATCACTGCTACCTGCATAATAATCTTTGAAAGTTGACAATCTGCTGCAGTCCGCTTGACCAAACATAATTTTTAGACCCGTTTTTCACATTTAAAGCTTTCCATATATACACGTCAAGCAAGGTTTACAACTTCTTAACAATAAAGAGTTATAAAAATAAAATAAATTGGTTATTTTTAGCGTTTTTGAATTTTCAGTGTGTGATAAACAATGTGTCACATTTATTTTAATAAAGTCACAAAATATTTTCATTTCATTGTTGTAACGTGTTTGAAATTCTCAAGGCAGCTAAAGTAACAGGTTTCATTGTGTTTTCAAGCTTGTTTATTGTATTATAAGCCATTTTACATGTATTCAAGTGATGAGATAAACAAGATTTTTTAAAACTTGAATTTCTACAAAAATTCCCAACAGATTTTTTTCGTTTTTATCTTAAAATGTTCATATGATCGTATAGTTTCAGGCGGTATAGGTCCCGTTTTCGGTTCATTTTTTTAATCCCAATGTTTCTTCAGGAGCGCTGTGGCAGAAAATTGCCTACATAAGTATATCCAATATATGTAGATTTTCTCAATACCAAAGCAAGTTACAAATATAAAATTGGTACCACAACGTGTAGAATAATTTATACATCTTTGTATCAACTATCCATGTGTTTGGGTGGACTGAAACCGATAATTTGTGGGCTATTGGCTAAAATAGCCATTTTTGCATGAAAATTCAATGTTAAACTCCTATCTATCTTTGGGGCTCTTGAGCAACATCTAAAACACCTTCAAATGAGCTGAAATTTTACATGGGAGTCAGAGATGGGCTATAGAACACATTTAGAGGTTAGCCCCAATGAATTTCAGACTTTCACTTTTTTTGGGACACCCTACTGTGCAGCCTATGTATAATTATTTTGTATATATTCTTTGTAGTTATTTTTTACTATCATCACACATGTATATATGTATTACAATTTTTTTTTTTTTTTAAATGCTATATAGATCCAAGTTGAAGGGCCACCTCCTTATATGAGTTCTAGTTTATTTCAAGACTGCCCAAAAAGAATTTATTTATTTCGCCAAAACTGAGCAAGAAATTATTTGTTTAAAAAAAAGTCCAAGCCCATCCTCCTTAAGATTAAATGGTGGCCCCCTGATTAACGTCTTGATGCGGACGACACACAAATGCAGTGTGCACGTTAAAATTCTGTGGACGCAATGTGGTGCATGCTGACCAAACGATTCCAATGGTCGTGCATAGGCCTATACTAGTATATGGCGATAAAAAAAAACAATAGATCTAAGATGAAGTGTGTGTGTGTGTGTGTGTATTTGTGTTTTACGCCTCTGCAGCACCTCATTGGGCTATATCGAGGCTTGCTAGGGTGTTATTTGTCTTTGTTTATTTTCCTCATATTTTGTAGTATGTCTGTGTTTGGTACATAAATGTGATTATGTTTTCTGGCTTTCTAAGATGAAGTACTTCTTAAAATATTACATCAATGTTTTCTTTTTTTAACTGCTCAAACGGAAGGCTTTTGCATCAAAATCCACTACGTCACCACACTTTCCAGGGCACTTTACCCCGAAATTTGTTAAATGCCCGAACAAGCAATTTCCCCATGAATCTAAATCTGAACGTGGTAATATGACAAAAATGTGCATGAGAATTATGTAATACACTCTACTCTGTATTTTCGTTTACATTTAATAGGATACCATAAAGCAAATGTAAAATCTCTGCAATCATTCCCTTTCTGGTCTTATCAGAAATTTACGAAATTTTAAATAAATTTCAGTTTTTGTAATATAACTTTCTTTGGGTACTATTATGAAATGTGTTAGTTTGTGTTTGAATTTACCTAGAACCGGCAGTACATTGAAACACTTGAATAACGTTGTTCATCACTGAAAAGTATCTCCGATTTCACTATCAATTTAAAAGTTTACTGTGGTATTGATGGATGGATAATTGGGGCGTTACGTCCTGTATTTATGCACTTGGTAGGCTAATTAGGACAGGAGGAGGACACGGCAATGAGGCTAAGTATGACTGAAACAGCCATCCAACATAGGTCCAGGTGACATGGTAAGAGATGGATTCGAACCGTGGACCCAGCGATTGGCAGACCATCACGCTACTACTAGACCAACCCTCCCCCGGTTTACTGTGTTAAGAGTGAACACTATGAGTGAATAATAGTAATCAATTGAATAAAATCGATTTAGGATTGAAATTACTTCTTTTAAAAATTGTGACATTATCAAAAGACAACAAAAATAAACAGTTGTAGGTAAGGCCACACCAAATAAATTTTATGGATGACGGATTTTTGGGAGAAAAAAATGGAGCGAGCGAGCGAATTTTTTTTTTAATTATTTTTCAGATTAATTTTTGACAGATTTTCAAATGCAAGCGAGCGAATTTTTTTTTTTAAATTTAAAATTTACTTTGCGAAAAGGTGCAAATTTTGAGCGAGCGAAAAATTTAAAAGGTCTTCATGAAGCTCGATTCTTCCAGGTTGAAGACTTAAAAGTGAGTGACTGTCAGTGACAGTTTTTAGCAGCGAGTGTCTGTGGTTTGCCAGCTGTCCAACCAGACAAGTTGTTCTAATGTCATTATGACCTTCTGGTTGACCTTTCTTGCCTTTGCGAATTACAAGCTTCCAAATGATTTTAAATTTGTTTAAATGAATTATTAACTTATTCAAGGAAATAAACAGGTCATTTGCAAACAAAATTATTAAGATTACTATGTATCGTATAATTGTTCTTACCATTGGTATTTAAATTAGAAGTATGATTCTTTTTTTCAGTGTTTTTCCGAAAAAGAAAACCTGTTTTTAGTGTTATATTTGCTGATGAACTATGGTTAAAATAATTTCTTTATATAGGGCAAGATCCATAAATATTTCTGAATATGTCTTTAAATGTGTGGCTTCTTCAAGCCTCATTGTTGCTGTGTCTATACTGGGCAAGTAAAGATCTCTCACATCAGGTGAATGTGTAACATATTCATGGCTCTTTTCTCAACAATCAACTGGGCTTAGAGGGCTGCACTTACCATATCTACCTATCTGAGGCAGGTAAAACAGATAAAATTAAAAGTAGCTGGCATTCAAATTGATAAAGAAAACGCAAAAAGAGATTTAGCTAAGTTAGAGTTGCCAAGGCAAGAGAGAGAAACTTAGTGCTTATGTGCCACCCGAAACAAATGAACAATGGTTCTGATTAATTCCAACAATTAATTTTTTTAACTGTCTTTAAAACATTTAAAAGCCAGCCATACAACTACTTATCTGCTTTGAGCAAGCTCAGCATAATCTGCGATTTCTAAAATGGGGTCTACCATTTTTTTACACCCAGTGGTTGTGTTTTTATGTTCATTTGAGTTGGAAAAAATTATTTTTTTCCCAGGCTCTCTAAATCCATGCGGGCGCAAAATTAATTTTGAAATTAATTTTAATTTTAAATTCACAATTGTAGGAGCGGCGATTCCGTCATCCATAAAATTCTTTTGGTGTGGCCTAAGTGCTGTATTTTCATTTGATTTAATTGCGAAAATTCGATCAATTGCAATTATGATCAAATATGATGAAAAATACTAAATGATTTCCAAAACCACAGTGCTTCCAGTCCTGGCCTATTTTTTATAACAACCCGGCTAAGATTGTGGACTGTGAGGACTGGCATGCTTCTGTGATCAATTTAAGTTTAAATTTTAAAAATCTTATATGGATGAAAAAAGTACATATTTTGTTGATTTTTCCTTCAGGTATGCTATGCTGAAATAAGTGCAAGTATGTGACTATTCTTAGAACATTTGGTGTAACACTCTTTTTTTATTGGTGTTTCCTCCTTTGTATTTTCTTTCACATTTAATAGGGCTGCATAACGTGAGAAAGGGAAATAGTGAGAAAATGGCTTTTTCCCCATTTTTGTGCTTTAAACACAGAATTAGTATTAAAGGTTAAAATTTGTTGAAGTCAACCTAGTTATTCATAAAAATTGATATGTGAGAAACCAAACTTCCAGGAACAAATCAAAAATCCTTATGTTTTCTCAGATTTTTTGGTTTTATAAAAAATTCAAAATATTGGCCCACCAAATGTGTTAAGTCATTTCAAAGAGGTATCACCTAGATTTATTTTAAATAAAAAAACTTCAGAGATCTATATTTATCACAAACAGAGGAAATTTCACATACGGAGCAACCATTTAATCTCCAGGGGCATGGGGGTTGGATATAATGATAATACAATTATCAAATATGATGAAAAATACTAAATGATTTCCAAAACCACGGTGCTTCCAGTCCTGGCCTATTTTTTATAACAACCCGGCTAAGATTGTGGACTGTGAGGACTGGCATGCTTCTGTGATCAATTTAAGTTAAAATTTTAAAAATCTTATATGGATGAAAAAAGTACATATTTTGTTGATTTTTCCTTAAGGTATGCTATGCTGAAATCAGTGCTAGTATGTGACTATTCTTAGAAAATTTGAGTGTAACACTTTTTTAATGGAGGTGTGTACACATCTCCATTTATGCAATCACAATGAGAGAATGGAAGGTTTGTCGGGAAATTTGAAATTTGAGCATGTTCGAAATATCTTTTGGGCCCTAATTTGGCCATTTTCTTGGAGATGTTTGGAATAAAAAATGCAAACCAAATTGATTATAGAGCAAGCATTTGGCATAGGAATGAATAGCCTGCATGTTGTATTTTGGACGTGACTTTGTTTCAATCTTGCTTAGATCCTCTACGGGCGGCATCACACATTGTGTATTGGCCACTGTGCCTAAACTATTGCACTTTTATATACGATATTTGGCACATGAATGGGTCTTATAGCATATATGAGCCTTTTGGTTCATATTTAAGCAATAGCTACAGTTTTTGTAAAATATTGGAAATTTAAAAAATAATTATTTTTTTTCATTTCTGGAGCATAAGTCAGAAAGGGTTACACCTATGGACATGAAAATCTGCCATATTATATGTTTTATACCCTCAATGTGCCTTTTGGGGGTCTAAATGCCCATACAATAATTAATAACAGGAAATTCAGCAAAAATGTGGTAAAAAAAATTCAATGCTCCATGATTCTGTCAATTTTGGAGTTACACCTCTGAAATTTAGCATTTACATGTCAAAATTATAATTCTTTAGATGTCTAACTTAAGTTACTAAACTCATTTGTAGGGCCAATCACATGAAATTTTCATGAAAACCCAAAATCTGAAATAATTAGTATTTCATATATTTTCTTGAATATAGTTTTAAAATGTTGTTTTGGAACTCAGTTTTGTCAGAGCCCATGGGATTTTGATGGATGTTAGTAACTGTTGCGTCCAATGTTCAATACAGAGACGAAATAATTCTTTTAGTGAATAGAGTATGTCGAATATTTTCAGTCTTCCCATCTCATTATCATACGGCCGTCACCAAGAGGAAAGTGCAGCTCCCTCCACAAAAAGGAGGTTGTACTACCGAGCTAATCACACACATTTCCATACATCATTTTAAACTTTTAAAGTTCTTGCCAAGTTCTTCAGTGCAATGTATTCATTTTTCCATATCACACATATATATATATATATACCACAAGGATATTGTGAGGCTTGAAAATGGGTTATTTGTAAAATTCTGACGTATAGCACATAGTTTAATTGTTGTTTCCCCCTTTGTATTTTCTTTCACATTTAATAGGGTTGCATAAAGTGAGAAAGGGAAATAGCGAGAAAATGGCTTTTTCCCATTTTTTAGAGATGCTTGCTTGCTTGCAAGCGCATCTCTGTTGTGATTGGAAGGCTTGGAAACTTATGACAACTGCCTTGGTCGTGCTGCTTCACCTCTGTCATTAAAACTTGGCATACAGGCTCAACAGAATTTTCTCTTGCGGTGAAAAACTTCTGGAGCCTTTCTGAGATGAAAAAAATTAATAAAGAAAACAAACAGGCCCAATTTCGGCTGGTCAAAGGTCAATCACGGCAGTGCAGTTAACTGGGTCATGCTGACCTACTTGGTCACACTACGATATTTTCACTGCTCCTGAGATCATGAGGTACAAATCTTGAAAAAGATAGCCTAACTTTCCTTAAACTAACTTTCACTTGAATGAAACTGTGACAAGTTTCAATTCTGTATCTTTTAAAATTAGAAGTGGTGAAAAACTCTTTTTTATTCTATCTAACAATTCTCGCCAGGCCAAGCCTATGAGTTAGGCCAAGCCTATGGTTGTCATTCATTGTGGTGGGATGACTGCTTCTCTGTTAAAATATCTGGATTACTCGATCAAGTAAATAGTTGGATTGTCATTTTATCAGTGCTAAAACCCATTTAGTTTGGAGGTAAGTGTGATGATTGCAATATTGTATTTTCCGAGACAGTTGCCACTAAACTGACTGAATGATCATATTGTCAATTGTCATTAGGCCTAATTGTCATCAATCTTGACAATTCAAGCCACAAAGCTACAAATAATTATTGATTGCATAATTAACTGAGTTTAATGAATTTTATAAATCAAAGTTACTTAAGGAGGGCTCAGCAAGGCTTTGATTTCTAAACAAAAATTGGGTTTTTCATTATTATTTGTTTGAATTTTAAAAGTAATTCATCTTTATCTCATTTTGGGATTCTCACGTGGTCATAGGATCACTTTCGAGCTGGCTCTGCCAGTGAGCCAGTTCGAAGTGAGCCGATGACTATGGGAGAATGCATTTTGGGGGCGACAATTTAATCTTTAGGCAGTCTGTCTGCAAGCATCTTTTAAAGTGCTTGCACGTTATTTTTGTGCTTTAAAGACAGAATTAGTATTAAAGGTTAAAATTTGTTGAAGTCAACCTAGTTATTCATAACAAGAATCCGCGGATTCAAAGCCTGGCTCAAGTGGCAGTGATGACGGCAAAATATGTGGCAGTGATGACGGCAAAATATGTAGCAATGCTGGTGAAATAGTTAAGTATACTTTTTTGGAAATGGCAGAGAAAGGGGGTTCTGAATTGCGGCAAGTGAAGTGTTGTTATTGTGGTTGTTCCATGAACAAAATAATATCCAAATAACCACGAAAAGAATGTGTACAATTTTTTTAAATCTTGAAGTTGCCCAATTTCCTCCTTTGAAAATATTGGCGAAATTGAAAAAAATTTGGAACAAAAAAATTGTTTTTTTTTAATCTAGGAAAACAATTTTTTTCTTTTTTTTAATTTAGGAAAAAAAATTTTAAATCTTGGAGCAAAAAATATTTAAATTTTCAAAACAGAAGTTGCCCGATATCCTCTTTTTAAAAAAAAAAAAAATTAGTGTAATTGAACAAAAGTTGAATTTTTTTTTTTTTTTTTTTAAATCTTGGAAAAAAAAAATTTTGGGAAAAAAAAATTTTTTGAACTTGAAAAAAAAAGTAATTTCCATACATCTAGCTACCCTAACAAACCAATAAAACACAAAAACAGATATATCGAACCTGTAGTTATTGAACAGTAGATAATATTTTCAGACCATTACTCCTGAATAAGCCTGGTGAGCCAGGCTAAAAATTGATGTGTGAGAAACCAAACTTCCAGGAACAAATCAAAAATCCTGATGTTTTCTCAGATTTTTTGGTTTTATAAAAATTTCGAAATATTGGTCATCTAAATGTGTTAAGTCATTTCAAAGAGGTATATCCTAGATTTATCTAAACAAAAAAACTTCAGAGATCTATATTTATCACAAACAGAGGATATTTTCACATAAGGGGCAACCATTTAATCTCCAGGGGCGACGTGGGCGGGATACAATGATAATACAAATACCAAATATTATGAAAAACACTACATAATTTCTAAAACCACAGTGCTTCCAGTCCTGGCCTATTTTTTATAACAACCCGGCTAAGATTGTGGACTGTGAGGACTGGCATGCTTCTGTGATCAATTTAAGTTAAAATTTTAAAAATCTTATATGGATGGAAAAAGTACATATTTTGTTGATTTTTCCTTCAGGTATGCTATGCTGAAATCAGTGCTAGTATGTGACTATTCTTAGAACATTTGAGTGTAACACTCTTTTTTTATTGGTGTTTCCTCCTTTGTATTTTCTTTCACATTGAATAGGGCTGCATAACGTGAGAAAGGGAAATAGTTAGAAAATGGCTTTTTTCACATTTTGTGCTTTAAACAAAAATTAGTAATAAAGTTTACTATTTGTTGAAGTCAACCTAGTTATTCATAAAAATTGATGTGTGAGAAACCAAATTTCCAGGAACAAATCAAAAATCCTGATGTTTTCTCAGATTTTTTGGTTTTATAAAAATTTCAAAATATTGGCCCACCAAATGTGTTAAGTCATTTCAAAGAGGTATCACCTAGATTTATTTTAAAATAAAAAAACTTCAGAGATCTATATTTATCACAAACAGAGGAAATTTCACATAAGGAGCAACCATTTAATCTCCAGGGGCATGGGGGCTGGATATAATGATAATACAAATATCAAATATGATGAAAAATACTAAATGATTTCCAAAACCACAGTGCTTCCAGTCCTGGCCTATTTTTTATAACAACCCGGCTAAGATTGTGGACTGTGAGGACTGGCATGCTTCTGTGATCAATTTAAGTTTAAATTTTAAAAATCTTATATGGATGAAAAAAGTACATATTTTGTTGATTTTTCCTTAAGGTATGCTATGCTGAAATCAGTGCTAGTATGTGACTATTCTTAGAAAATTTGAGTGTAACACTTTTTTAATGGAGGTGTGTACACATCTCCATTTATGCAATCACAATGAGAGAATGGAAGTTTTGTCGGGAAATTTGAAATTTGAGCATGTTCGAAATATCTTTTGGGCCCTAATTTGGCCATTATCTTGGAGATGTTTGGAATAAAAAAGGCACACTAACTTGATTATAGAGCAAGCATTTGGCATAGGAATGAATAGCCTGCATGTTGTATTTTGGACGTGACTTTGTTTCAATCTTGCTTAGATCCTCTACGGGCGGCATCACACATTGTGTATTGGCCACTGTGCCTAAACTATTGCACTTGTATGATATTTGGCACATGAATGGGTCTTATAGCATATATGAGCCTTTTGTTGTTCATATTTAAGCAATAGCTACAGTTTTTGTAAAATATTGAAAATTTAAAAAATGATTTTTTTGTTTGTTTCCGGAGCATAAGTCAGAAAGGGTTACACCTATGGACATGAAAATCTGCCATATTGTATGTTTAATACCCTCAATGTGCCTTTTGGGGGTCTAAATGCCCATACAATAATAAATAACAGGAAATTCAGCAAAAATGTGGAAAAAAAAATTTCAATGCTCCATGATTCTGTCAATTTTGGAGTTACACCTCTGAAATTTAGCATTTACGTGTCTAAATTATAATTCTTTAGATGTCTAAGTTAAGTTACTAAACTCATTTGCAGGGCCAATCACATGAAATTTTCATGAAAACCCAAAATCTGAAATAATTAGGATTTCATATATTTTCTTGAACATAGTTTTAAAATGTTGTGTTGGGACTCAGTTTCGTCAGAGCCCATTGGATTTTGATGGATGTTAGTAACTGTTGTGTCCAATGTTCAATACAGAGACAAAATAATTCTTTTAGTGAATAGAGTATGTCGAATATTTTCAGTCTTCTCATCTCATTATCATACGATAGTCACCAAAATGAATGTGCAGCTCCTTCCACAAAAAGGAGGTTGTACTACCGAGCTAATCACACACATTTCCATACATCATTTTAAACTTTTAAAGTTCTTGCCAAGTTCTTCAGTGCAATGTATTCATTTTTCCATATCACATAAATATACCACAAGGATATTGTGAGGCTTGAAAATGGGTTATTTGTAAAATTCTGACATATAGCACATAGTTTACCACCTCCATTTTGAACCCCTGGGTTCTTGTTTTAATTGTTGTTTCCCCCTTTGTATTTTCTTTCACATTTAATAGGGTTGCATAAAGTGAGAAAGGGAAATAGTGAGAAAATGGCTTTTTCCCATTTTTGTGCTTTAAAGACAGAATTAGTATTAAAGGTTAAAATTTATTGAAGTCAACCTAGTTATACATAAAAATTGATGTGTGAGAAACCAAACTTCCAGGAACAAATCAAAAATCCTGATGTTTTCTCAGATTTTTTGGTTTTATAAAAATTTCAAAATATTGGCCCTCCAAATGTGTTAAGTCATTTCAAAGAGGTATCGCCTGGAGTTATTTAAATAAAAAAACTTCACAGATCTATATTTATCACAAACAGAGGATATTTTCACATAAGGGGCAACCATTTAATCTCCAGGGGCGTCGGGGGACTGGATATAATGATAATACAAATATCAAATATGATGAAAAACTCTACATAATTTCCAAAACCACAGTGCTTCCAGTCCTGGCCTATTTTTTATAACAACCCGGCTAAGATTGTGGACTGTGAGGACTGGCATGCCTCTGTGATCAATTTAAGTTAAAATTTTAAAAATCTTATATGGATGGAAAAAGTACATATTTTGTTGATTTTTCCTTCAGGTATGCTATGCTGAAATAAGTGCAAGTATGTGACTATTCTTAGAACATTTGGTGTAACACTCTTTTTTTATTGGTGTTTCCTCCTTTGTATTTTCTTTCACATTTAATAGGGCTGCATAACGTGAGAAAGGGAAATAGTGAGAAAATGGCTTTTTCCCATTTTTGTGCTTTAAAGACAGAATTAGTATTAAAGGTTAAAATTTATTGAAGTCAACCTAGTTATACATAAAAATTGATGTGTGAGAAACCAAACTTCCAGGAACAAATCAAAAATCCTGATGTTTTCTCAGATTTTTTGGTTTTATAAAAATTTCAAAATATTGGCCCTCCAAATGTGTTAAGTCATTTCAAAGAGGTATCGCCTAGAGTTATTTAAATAAAAAAACTTCACAGATCTATATTTATCACAAACAGAGGATATTTTCACATAAGGGGCAACCATTTAATCTCCAGGGGTGTCGGGGGACTGGATATAATGATAATACAAATATCAAATATGATGAAAAACTCTACATAATTTCCAAAACCACAGTGCTTCCAGTCCTGGCCTATTTTTTATAACAACCCGGCTAAGATTGTGGACTGTGAGGACTGGCATGCTTCTGTGATCAATTTAAGTTTAAATTTTAAAAATCTTATATGGATGAAAAAACTACATATTTTGTTGATTTTTCCTTCAAGTATGCTATGCTGAAATCAGTGCTAGTATGTTACTATTCCTGGAAATTTTGAGTGCAGCACATTATTTAAATTTGAAAAAGAGATGTATTGTTGTCTGTTACAACATAGACATTTACCCTAAATTTCCGTACATTGTTAAATTTGTGTTGTAGCTTGTTGGTAATCATTGGTAATGCAACCAAAGCCAAATGTGACAAAATACCAAGTAACTTTCCACGCAAGATTCCAAATAATTTCCTCCCATGCATAGCTGTGAGTATGTAAGAGCCATGGCCATTCATGTGAAATGTTTTGATATGGGATGATGAGTTACCATTGACATGATAAATCATATATCTATAACTTACAACTCTGTGGTCATAACCACAATTCACTCTGCACTTAGTGTTTTGGAAGCATTATGATCTGTTGGCCTAATTTATTTAATTTGTTCAGAAAAAGGAAAGAACCATTTCACAATGAAAAATGCGCTTTGTGACTCTACGTACGAAAGCTGATGCTGTCATCACCATATATTTAACATTATTAAGAACATGGGAACTATACAGGCTGTGTGATAAACTTGCTTAGTCATGATCAGGAGATAGCCATTTGATTTGTCATAATTAGTTTAAGAGTAAAAATCAGATGCATGTTCCTTTCGTTTGGCATTCACCAACAAGCAGTATCACTCTCCTTACAGTCAGTCTGCAAATTTGTTATGCAAAAAGAATGGACTGTTGCACTGTGAAAATGGCACTTTGTGAGTCATCATAATGATGATTTGTCATGCTCATGCCCAATACTTTCAATGTTAATTTTATTTGCAGTCTGTAACCTTCATATGCAAAAGATGAGTGTTGCTCATACAGATTTTAGAACTCATTTGTAGCCGATGAACTGTCATCTTCTCAAAATTTAACATTGGAAACATTAGAGACCTATTGATTAGTCATGATGAAGAGAAGGCCATTTGATTTGTTCACAACAATGTTTTTTTTTGTTGTATAAATGAGCGTTGAACTGAACAATGAAAATTATTCACTAACATAATAAATTAGGCCAAAATTATTGTATAAACCAGCCCCAGCGACATTCTCGACAGAGCATACACACAGTATGCAATACTTACAATGTGGTATTTTCAATTAATATGTATATATATTGGGTTTAACATCTGCCATCCCCCTATGGGCTCGGCTGACATTTACAATTACACCCTTGACATGCCTGATCAAGCTTGAGTCTTTCTCAGTTCCCTGGGGACTCACCAGTGAACCGAGATTTTACAAATGTATTGCAACACGACAGACTGTTAATTATGCTATAGAAGCAGGATACAGGGGAGTATATAGGCTGTAATTTAAGCAATATTACTTTAAAATTTAGTACAACACAACAAAGAGGACAGAGGGCGCCGTAACAGTTTGATTATTTTGAAAGATTTGCTTGATGTAAATAAGTAAAAGATACCACAAACAACTTCACGGGAATTTCACCCTGAAAAATATTGTTTCTGTGCGCCAGATAAAGTGTGCAAATATTTTTTTGAAATCAGTATTCACAAAACAAAATTTGGTAGAAAATGAAATGCATATGATCCACTAGCACTACTCTATAACATCGGTAAGCTTTTCGTATTATATTGGTATAATTTTGTGAAAAATCAAAGTGTGCAAATAATTTCTGTTCTGACTGTATATGATCTAACGGTAATGAGCTAAACTTTTATACATACCAATTTGAGGGGTTGGCGTGGGAGGCATTTGTCAAATTTACTTGGAATAATCCATTTTGCAGTTGAACATATTATGCTGTTAAGGATAACAAATTCAAGTTGCTTATCATATACACCGCGTCCCCAATTATTATGCAACTATGCTTTTTTGCAATATCTAAAAAAGAAATAACACTATTGGGATATCCTTTACACAAATATGAATAATAAAATAACTCTAACTCAAAATGACATGCGCACCATGAAGCAAACATTCTGTGACTTTTGTCCAATTCTGTTGTTTCAGTGAGGAGTTATGCTATATAATCAGGTTTTTGGGGTGTTCCCAATTATTATGCAATTTCTTTGAAAAGCTTCCATTGCCACCCAAAATCAACAAAGTTGATTATAAATTGACATTAGAATATACCTCATAACACTAAATAAAAAATGGAACCATCATTTCAAACATGGATGCCTTCATGACCAAGAAATCAATATAATACAACTGCATTGAAATTGGCTTTTTTTCTCAATAAAGAAGCCTCCCTTGCTCTTAAAAAATGTAATATCAATAAAATTCCAGCTTAGAATATATCTATAGCACACCACGGTCATACTGTGTGATGAAACACCAAATCCGATATCTTTACAAAATATGACACCAAATCAAAAACTCACACTTTACTTCTGTTCCCCATTGGAATGACATTGGCGATTGGATGCCTTCAATTCTTTCCAAGATATCTGTCAAATACAGTGGTGCAACTTAATTGCCCTTGGTTTACAGGAGAGTTCTAAACCTAAGGAAGGTGGAGAGTGAGTTTGGTAACAATTTTTTCATTTTGTCTGGCTAACGGAGGGTTTTTATTGCAATAAAACTGAAATTTCAATGCTATTTCAATGCAGGAAAAATAACATGAATTTCTTGGCTATGAAAGCGTCTATGTTTGAAATGAAGGTTATACTTTTTATTTTGTGTTATGGGGTGTATGTTGATGGCATCTTCAGATTACTTTAGGTCATTTTGAGTGGCCATGGATGCTTTTCCAAGAATTTGCATAATAATTGGGAACACCCCAAAACATCATTATATGGCATAACTCCCAACTGAGTACATGGAATTGGACAAATTTGGCAGGATATTAGCTCCATGGTACACTTATTATTATGTGTAAAGGATATTTAAATAGTGTTATTTCTTTTTGAGATAATGCAAAAAAGCATAGTTGCATAATAATTGGGAATGCGGTGTAGTTCAAAATTTGTTCTCAGATTCAGGCTGTTGAGAGGGCATCCAGCTTAATTGTCAAACCATTTGGGCACACAAATAACCGCTTGCTTCATCAAAATTTCTCTCATGTTCTGGGGCTGTTTAATTTCAGCCACATGGAATGCTTTTGATTCAGGGCATGTGAGGGAAGCTAATTATTTAGCCAAGTTCAGGGCAAAATGAAATTTTAGGCCTATTGTGCATTGCTGTGATATGTTGAACAGTTCATTGCAGTGCCGCACATTCACCCATTCTGCATGAGATAGTCTGCCCGTGGATGTCTAGTGCTTGCCCTGTGTCTGAACTAAACTAATTAAGCATACAAAAAAATGTTTCATAAATCATTACGGTTGCTGGAGAGTGGCAAATTTAACTGAGGACAAGGAGCAACAAAAGAAACACATTTACCTGTATTTGGTGTAATTTCTTGTGATTCCTCAGTAAGTTCGATGTCAGCAATTGATGATGACGATGGTGATGATGACGACGATGAAGTTGATACAGAGTTAACTTCAGCGGGTGGTGTTGTTTCCTCAGTCATCAAAGTCACCAAGACTGGGTTTACATCAACTTGATCAAGCTCACTATTGTCTGCAATGACCTGAAGATGCTGGGATATTTCAGTGATAGATTTGAAGTGCAACAAGCATGCAGTACCATTTGGACTAGGTAGGCCAGTGTCATCACATGCATGGGAGTCAAACACACTGTAACCACTATTTCCTTTCAATATTGCACGGCATTTTCCTTGCATTCTTAATATGAGTGACAAATTGGGATGTTTCCTGGATGCGGACTCCAAAACTTCAAGTATGTTATTAGAAAATCCATAGGTTGCATCTTCCTTGACACCCAGACTAAAAATGTATTGTTTTCCCCATAATGTACATTTGATCTCATTTGGTAATTCATCAATATCCAACATGGTGTCTCTCTCATGAAAGGGCCATTTAAGATTACGCAGAGTTGTCATATGTTGATGATCACCCTCTTTCAAAATGGCATCCAAATCAGCAGGCCTCCAATTATTGTAGGGTAAAACCTTGTGCGCCAAAATTGCCATTACAGATATGGAACTGCATTGAGATCCAGCGGCTTCGTGCGTAAACACGGTGGGGGATGCCTGGTGAAAATTTCCAAACATGTGTGCAGTTTGCGGATTCTGCAAACATAAAATATATGAATCATAAATTATACGTGACGTTATATGTCGTGTTAACTATTTGGTGGATTTAGATTGAGGGAATAGCAAAAAGATTGAACACTCTGTTAAGCTTTAAAACAATTAGGCCATCATTACTGGGTCATTATCGATGTTTCAGATTAGGACAGAGCTGGCCTAAAAATCATCATGAATAGTTTATTCGATATTTTCCATTTGAAAGAAAGAGCTTGCAAATGCACATGTCTAAAATAAATGAGGAAAAAAAAACACAGTATCTGCATCACACTTTTCAAAGAAGCCATGCAACATAATAAATCTTGGACAAACCTTGGAATGTAATGGTGGGATGGGACTCTTCATTTCATCGCCTGTGGAAGAAATAATAAGAAAGGGTTAAGACAAATTCAAAAACCTGTTGCTGTGTTCATTTTTCAATTTCTCCTTTTTTTAATATGTTTAATAATGACGATAAGAGGAGTTGGGAGCTGGAGTTGAAATTCAGGGAGTCAAAGGTGTCGGGAGTCACTTCACTTGCTACCCAACTCCAAAGCCCTGGAATAAAAGATGGTAATGTTTGGCAAATTTTACTATTGTGAACTTTCTACACAAATGCCTGATATTTTTGGCTTCACCAGGTATAATAATTAAAGGGATAATTACATAAAGCCCATGTAGCAAAAGTATGACATTATATTGTGCTCTTTCACAAGATGTATAGTGCCATGATAGCTGTGTGGTTGGGCCGTAAGTCTTACCTTAGCTGTCAACCATAGGCAGCCAAAATGTCTTACAAAACTAGAAAAATAACGTGAAAGCACTGTAAGCGGCGTCAAAGTAGGGAGGTGTTATACTTGGTTCATGGTCAAAGGTTCATGAATACACGTGCATGTATGTTGTGTTGATTGATTGTACTTTCACTTGTGGCTTAACACCACATTTCAATGATGTATTCCTAGCAATCACTGCAATGAAAAGCCAGAGTCGTTCCAAATGAATTGCTCTTCACCCCCATGTAATGTTCAACCCCCCCCCCCCTCAGGCCATTTCTTGATATGCCCCTAGCTGTACAGTTCTCTGGCTCAACCAAGCGCAAGTGCCCCGCCCATTTTCAGCTTGGCCCATCTCCAAATAGGCTTGACCTTTGACCCGTGAAAGTCAGTCCATTTAATTTCTTTATTAATTTTTTTGCTACTGAGGCCCGCCAAGTTCGACTGGCCTCAAGCAAAAATTCCATCGAGACAATATTTTGAGTTTCAAAGAGATTGGTGAGAGAGGGCGATCGTAGCAGTGCTAACAAGGTTGGCCAAAATTCTTGGGGTAAGAGCTGGGCTCAGCTGGCTGACGTCGCTAAAAAGGACTCCTCAAAGTACTTTTATTAATCATCGTACAAGTAATAGGCTGTGAACAATATTTCAATATTTTTGGAAATAAGATCGACATCCTGAATCAGTAGCGTATTGGTGGGGCAATGCATTCTTTTGCATGCATTTTGTGACATTGGGCATGGAGCTCTCTGTCTGGGTTTCTCTGCCCTTTAAGGCTTTGCCCAAATTTATTCTGTAGCCGGATATTTTGGGAGTTGAACCCTATCAGCCTGTTGTCTACGCATGTGAAAAAAAAAATTCTGCTGTATTACTTACCATGTTCAGATCTTTTCTGCTGTTTGGCATTCATACTGCTGTTTGGGGTCCTGGATCTTTTCCGTGAAATTCGTTCACCCTTGGAAACTGAAAAGAAAATTAAGGATATATATATGTACGTATATATACATTATCTATATTTAAAGTAGAGGGAGGGGACAAAGAAATCCCGAAAGCTACGTAGTTCACTTCAGCAATCTCCGTAATAACTAGAACCGGCGCGGTGCTAAAATGTTCTTCGATCGGAGCTGAAATAATTTTTTGAAAATTGACTTGGTGGGGGTAATGTAAATGGTAAGCTTTTACGAAGAAGAAGTGAGAAATGAATTTCTGTTATGAGAGAACCTTTGCCATTTGGCCACTGTGTTACATGGAACATATGAAGTATTTTGGCAGTGACAGGAAGTCAAGATGTAGGTAAATATTAAGAGTATTAGTAGAATTTACTGGATACAGATGTTGTGAAAGGACATGTGCAGTAAAATGAACTTTATTTTCTGTACTTGAGTACGCCCCAGGATTTTTTTTTTGCGTATCCTTCCCCAAAGTGACCCCCTCAGGCCATGTAAAATAAAAATTTTTAAAAGTACCTCCCCCGAGATGACCCCGAGCCTAGCAATATACCTGCACAGCGCTCCTGAAGAAACATTGGGGTTAAAAAAATTAACCGAAAACAGGACCTATACCACCTGAAACTACACGATCATACGAACGTTTTTAGACAAAAACGAAAAAAATCTGTTAGGGATTTTTTGAGAAATTCAAGTTTTGAAAATCTTGTTTATCTCCTCAATTGAATATGTGTAAAATGGCTTATAATTCAATAAACAAGCTTGAAAACGTGATAAAATTTTATAAGTACTCCCCCGAGGTGACCCCAAACCTAGCAATATAACTAGTGAAAAAAATTATTTTTTGCGAGCAACCCCCCTGCCGAGGTGACCCCCTCGGACCTTGTAAAATATATAATTTGATAAATACTCCCCGAGGTGACACCAGCCTAGTAATACAACTAACAAAAAAAATGTTTTTCTTACCAGTTGACCCTCTCCGGCCTTTTAAAATATAGAATTTTCAATGTACCTCCCCCAAGGTGACCCCCAGCCTAGCAATATAATTAGCAAAAACAATTTTTTTTTGCGAGTACACCCCCCTCCCGGCCGAGGTGACCCCCTCGGGCCTTTCAAGATATAGAATTCAATATACCTCCCCCTGAGGCACCCTGCCAAGACAACCTGCATGGGAGGATGTCCTGAGGTGACCCCCAGCCTAGCAATGTATAATTATCAAAAAAAATTGTTTATTTGCGAGTACCCCCTCCCCCGAAGTGACCGCTTATCACTATCTCAGTCTTAGTCTTAGTCTTTATCTTAATCATCATCATCAGACTAAATACGAAATGATAATGTACCCCTCGGAACTTTTAAAATATACACTCCTGCTCATAAATATGGAATATAGGATAACATGAAAACTGCCATTGAATTGTAGCTACCCCATTTGAATCCAATGGTTAAGGTGGCACTTTTAAGAACTTAAGTGGATTCCTGAAGAGTTATTTTAAGTCCTCACTTGAATATTTACTTAAATCTTTGAAAATTTGGGAGGCTGGAGGAAATTGAAAAAACGATGCAAAAAAGGCCAAAATATGAATTTTGTGTAGGGTTAGAAATCCATCCAAATTGTTGATTCGTGAAAGTTACTGGTATCAAAGGAAAAATTAACCTTTAAATGAGTCAATTCAATGGTCACTGGCATGAGGAACCTCCGAGACAAATAATTACAGCACAGACAAAATGGGTCATATTTATGCTTGGTCCAATGGAAGTTTTTTTACATTTTCAAATTCCAAGACTGCATGTTAACCAGGAACGTTTTATTGATATTGAATTTTATGCCTTATGCATGCTCTATCAAAACGTACTATCAATTCAACTAGGAATTGTTTTGGCTCATCGCAATTGAGAGTTTATCACAATTAATAAGATTGGTTTATCACCACTGTTCATGAAAACCTCAAAATAGGCAAAATCTGATCCATCCATTCATATCAGGCTAGTTGAGCCTCTTCACAGCATGGTAAATAAATTAAAAAAATCTGAACTCACCCAAAACAAGGGTAAAAAATGAAACAAGGATCTTGGTTATTTCGGTATATTCCATATTTATGAGCAACTGTGTAGAATATGGAGGTCACCCCCTTGTTACTTGATGCAGGTTGGTCTATAAAATACACATGTTAAATTTGGCTTATATATATCAAAATCCCACTGCGTGAGAGCACTTGGAAATTTTCAGTCTTAGTCTTAATCTCAGTCTCAGTCTTAATCAGACTAAATACAAAATGATAATGCACTTCGATCTGATGAAATCTGATCGAAGAACATAATTATAATTTTAGTGACTTCTACTAGAGCTTTTTTTCCTCGGTGATTATGAGTTGTAATCTCTCCAAATGGCGACTATGGCTACTAAGGGGATTACTTACAATTTGGGAAAACAGTGTTAAACAAGCAAACACTGTCGACAGTTAGATTTCTAGCAACTGTGATGATTTGCAATAGAATTAACTATTTAATCCATGATCTCTCTGCCCCAACCAACCTCGTGAAAAACTATCAAATTAAATTCGAGCACTTCAGCATGTTTCAACATGGATTTAGTCTAAAGATATTGTATTAATATAAAGAATATTAAACTGAGCCAAGGCATGGTTTTCTCAGTTCAAGGTACCTGGCATGTTTACCTTATAAATGTATTGTGCAGCCCTCCATATGTTACACATGTACCCAATGAGTAGGACATTTTACTTGTTCAGCATAGACACTGACACAAGGGACCCACTAAACTTGTCTAAAGTATTTGAAATGCACATCAACAGGTTTACTTTTTATAGAAGAGAGTGAAAATACTTGTTATTACAAAATTCGTTCAATTTATCTGTCCATCTATCTATCCACCTATCCACCTATCCATCTAACTATCTATCTATCCATCTATCTATCTATCTATATATATATATCTGTGTACCTATAAATCTATTTATCTATCATTGAGCATAAACCTACAATGTTTATATCACAATATACATGTCATGTGCTAATAATCACCTCTGAAACATTGTTTCAGTTTGGCCCAAACGGAAGTGTAAAATTTCAATCTCAGTGTAGGTATAAAATGCTATGATTATACAATGTGAAGATTGAAAGACGTCAAATTGTCCTACATTAACTGTTGAGAAAGAGACACAGAGACCTGCTCTGTCACATGTGTAATCTCCAAGTCTACTATTGCCGGTTTACTAAACAAATTCTGTGTTCCCTAACCTTTTCTGAACTTGGAACTGCAGTTTACAATTAAGTAATGCATTGTGTTACAAGTGTGTACCTTTTGAAGTATGTGTGTACAGGTAATTGTCATTTTATTTCGTTATTTTTCATTTTGGGGGATAGATACATAAAGATATATATTTGTCTTCTTAAAGTCAAGTATTTATTTATCTGTCTTTCTATCTGTCTATCTCTCTATCTACTCTCTATCTTCACAGGCTGGGGCTGCAGAAT
Source organism: Platynereis dumerilii (assembly GCA_026936325.1). Classification (NCBI taxonomy): domain Eukaryota; kingdom Metazoa; phylum Annelida; class Polychaeta; order Phyllodocida; family Nereididae; genus Platynereis; species Platynereis dumerilii. The sequence continues at coordinate 4,249,915 of JAPTHN010000007.1, forward strand.
GAATAGTGGCCATGGAATTAATTCATCTCAATCATCTGTAGCCATAGTCCCTGTCTTGGTGTCACCTGAGTGCTGTGATTATAACTTTCGTACATTCATAATCACTGTGTAGTCGCTTCTAAGACTCCCAGGTGACTGAAACTTGTATAATCACTTGTATAACAAAACCATAGTCGACAAACAGTCAATTGCTTAATCTCAGTCTCAATCTCAGTCGCCCATAGGTGTTGAGATACTGAGGCCTCTCCCCTCTCCTTTGTGTTTCCGACGGTTACACATTGTTTTGCATTGGAACCAGGCTTTCTCAATGCAAAATTAATCCCTGTATAACTGCATGAAACAGAAATAACAGCTTAAAAACTGCCATAAACTATTTTTGGCGACTAAATTCATTTTGGAGATTACAGAGATTACAGTTTATAATCACCGAGGAAAAAAAGCTCTACTGGAGCACACAATGATCTCATTCAATCGAAGCAACTTCAAATTACCATTACAGGGCATTACGAGGGGTGTCCCAAAAGTTCTGACCAATTTTTTTGGCAGACCTTTCTATTTGAGGTAGCTGAATGAAATTTTCACAGAATCAATTTCAGGTATTTCCCTATCCATTTTGAAAATATGGTTCCTGTTCAAACATTTTAAATAATTTTTATGTTGCCACGGAAACAGAAGGTCGGTGCACCCAGCGCAGCTCAATTTTTTTGGCCAAATCTAAGTGTCTGGGCTTGTAAATAACCAAGGAATTTATGGTAAATATGCAATGGATGACCATGAAAAATATTATTTGGAAACCTAACAGTATCTCAAAGTTTTTAATTTACATTTAAAGTCACTGTGAATCAGTTTAACCCATGTGCCGAGGCGATCACCTGGGTCCTCCAAAGCGGGCTGTTCCTAATTTGTGGAATTTTCAGTGTGTGTGGCAACTGCTTCATTTCTCGTTATGACTATTATTTCTTTAATTTTTGAACTGATATATATATTTTAGTATCACACAAAGTTACAGAAGGCCAAATCTGGTAATTAAAGCAGATGAGATTGGGTTTTTGAACCTGAGGTTCTTGAGCACTGCCTCTTGACAGCAGATTGTTTCAGCCAAGCTGTCTCAAGCGCTGTTAGGCAACTGCTGGAAAAAGCCTTTGGTAATTGCCTCAGCTGATCAGGTTGAAATATAAATAAATGTTTATAATCTAATGGAAGATATCTTGGAAGACTGCAAGCTTATCAGGAAATACATTTTCTTGTGGTCATTTTTTTTTTACTATAAATTCTCTGACTTTTAACAAAGCTATTTTGCTGAATTTCGTCTGAGAAATTGAGCTGCGCTGGGTGCACTGTCCTCTCGTAACCATGGTAACAGAACAGTAACTTAAACACTTCTTACGGTTTTGATTTTTTCAAATTAGATGGTCAAACACCTCAAATTTATTCTGTGAAAATTTCATTTAGCTATTTCAAATAGAAAGGTCTGCCAAAAAAATTGGTCAGAACTTTTGAGACACCCCTCGTACATGGAAAAACATCTCATCATTAAAAGCTAAGGTTACAGCATTAAACCCAGGTAAAGGTACAGCAAGTTGAAATTGAATCTTCCCATTCTATGTGAAATTCAACTGCGTCACAGTCTGAAACTTTAAATGGCATTGAATTGACCAATCTGGAGGCTACTCTTATTTGGTATTAATAACCAATTATGTTTTGCCTGAGCTGGCAAACCACGTGTCCCTCTTTTCAAAATGTATATGTTTATAGATTGTCAAAACCAAATTTTAAAGGAAGTTTAAAATGATTTCTAATGCCACCCAACGAACCCAAACAAAAAAACAAAAAAGTATGTCACAAAACTAACTTTCTCACTAAGTAGGGGCTAGGGGGGCTGAGCCACCCCCCCCCCCCATGGAGCGTTCAGCCCCCCCCCCAAAACAGCTTCGGCAAAAAAAAAGCCTATAATTATGATACTGGCGGTAATTGAATAATCCAGAGCCCATTAAAAGACACTGTACATATAGTATTTGAAGTTTCAAAACTTCAGAGCTTCAGCCCCCCCAAACTTCCACTGAAAAGAAGTCCTCTGGCATCTAATTGATATGACTGAGAAACTTTGCACCAGTCATTTGATGAAATATGTCCAGTTGGCCCCACCTGGTGAAATTGATCAGATCCAGTGGCGTAGCCAGCACAGAGGGGGCAGAGGGGGCAGGTGCTTGTCCCAGAGGCGGGACCAAAAACACATAAAAATGCCTCTTTTCCTCATTGAAATTACTGTAGACAAGCTGCCCCCGGGGCCCGATGCCCCCGCCCCCACTTTTCGACGCATTCCACCACCTATGGCTTGTCCGCTTCTGTGAATTGCTTTCTGTCTCATTCTGTTAGGTCACATGTACTGCTCATCTCATTACAGTATTTTAAAGTACATCTCTTAGTTTTCCCGACGGCAACAGTTGGCACAAGTGTCCCCTTCAAAGATCGCTGGTCCTCCCCCACAGCACCCAACAGCCCTTGCAATTACTTGGTTGCCCCAACAATCCTATCCATCGGAAAACCACAGTTTCAACAAAATAGGAGTAGGTTGACTAGTTTTAGGTTAGTATCATTCAAACATATATGGCTTACTTCGCAGGTCAGAAACTCACAGAAAGACCCCTAAAATACTGTGTATTTAAAGTATTGTTTAAGGAGACAGCTGTGTGACTGAAAAAGAAAACCTGGGCTTGTTTGTGTCTTAGCCGTGCAAATAAGCATTTCCCGGTCAAAGTTAGTGAACATGTTTAATTTTAGGTCCTGTTGTCACTCTTTGGACCATAAATCAATAAAGATGACACTTTCTAAGATGTATAGAATATATCCATGCAATAAATCAAATTGAGGTTCAAAAGAATTATGAACATTTTCAGAGTAAATGCAGTGCCGTGAAAGAAGTATTGTAAGCTTCTTGGAGGTACTTCATCCCTATAGGATAAGAAGGAAAAATTGACAATACATACCCAAACTTTGGTTGTTAAATGGTGTTGATCCCGTTTCTTGAATATCCAGATCAGGGAAAGCCATACTTGTACGTGGAATAGATTGGGAAAGATCCAGGTGTTCCCTCATTGTATGCGGGGTTGAGGAATGTGACGTAATAGGACTTTCACCGGAAGGACTGGTGGACGCTGTGGGATTGTCCTCGAAACAATCTTCCATATCCGGGGATTTCATGGGAATTGGAGTGGCATGACCAGATGATGAATCTGCAAGAAAAAGCACAATAGTTCTTAATTCTCCAAACTATTTACCTAAACCAGAGTTTCATAGAGGGCGGGGCTGGGGGGGGCACTGGGGGCACGTACCCCCCCCCCACTTTTGGGCCCGTGCATACAGAAAATGCCCCTTTTCCTCCTTGAAATTACCATAGACAAGGTGCCCTGGGCCCGGTGCCCCCCCCCCCACTCTCCGAAACATTCCGCCACCTCTGCACAGTTTCTATTTTATTTTATTTCAAAATTGCTGATGGGCCTTAAGGTGTAAAGATACAATATGACAATATTATATAAACAGTTTTCTCGCAGGAGCACAGTATTTTAATTGAGCTTGCACAGTTCAACTGCAGCAACAAGTTTTCAAAAACACAGTTTTATGTGAAGACGACAATAATTTCCACTCCACCAATCCTATAGGTAACTTCCGTACAGGTTCTTGTCATTATATTTTCACTCTGATGAAAACTTTAACCTATATGAATTTTATTAGGTGTTCGCTGAGCATCAGCTGAACTCCTCACATGATTGCCACATTTTTCTGGGTGAAACGTTCTCATATTTTGGCTAAGTTCTGCAGCCTGTACCTTTACATACTCAGTCAGTTACATTAGTACCACTAATTGTTAATTCATTTTGAGAAATTTGACAATCTAATTAATTAATATGGTGGATTATTGTATTTTACTATGGGGGACCTTCGAGGCTCCGTCCATACAAGTGAGAATATATTCTGGGACTGCTTATGCTAAGGGTACCCTCTGCAGGTCAAGCATCATGGGTCTCACGTACTGGTGGAGGTATTAAGATAGATGGATAGATAGATGAATAGATAGATGGATAGATAGATGGATAGATAGATGTTTAGATATTTAGATAGATAGATAGATAGATAGCTAGATTGATAGATGTTGGTTGTTTGTTTGTTTGTGTTTTATGCCTCTGCAGCACCTTAGTGGGCTATATAGAGGCAGGCGATCGCCGTATGATGATGAGATGAGAAGACTGTGAGTCTGGCACATACCCTATTAATTCAGGGATGCCCAGAGTCTTTCAGTTGCCCCAGCATAGAATACTGGATACAACCCGCCTCCATTTTAAAGTCCCATGGGCTCGGACTTAAGTTAGTTCCCGGGGTGAAATTTGAACCCAGGCCCTCAAAGCCAGTTGACAAGCGCACTTACCAATTAGGCCACAGGGAACTCTAGATTGATAGATAGATAGATAGCTAGATTTATAGATTGATAAATAGATATTGATACATTATACAATATTGGATAACTTCTATTAGGATTATTAAATACAAATGCTTCTTGGAGGTACTTCATCACTATAGGATAAGAAGGAAAAATTGACAATACATACCCAAACTTTGGTTGTTAAATGGTGTTGATCCCGTTTCTTGAATATCCAGATCAGGGAAAGCCATACTTGTACGTGGAATAGATTGGGAAAGATCCAGGTGTTCCCTCATTGTATGCGGGGTTGAGGAATGTGACGTAATAGGACTTTCACCGGAAGGACTGGTGGACGCTGTGGGATTGTCCTCGAAACAATCATCCATATCCGGGGATTTCATGGGAATTGGAGTGGCATGACCAGATGATGAATCTGCAAGAAAAAGCACAATAGTTCTTAATTCTCCAAACTATTTACCTAAACCAGAGTTTCATAGAGGGCGGGGCTGGGGGGGGCACTGGGGGCACATACCCTCCCCCCCCACTTTTGGGCCCAAAAATACATAAAATGCCCCTATTCCTCCTTGAAATTACCGTAGAAAGGGTGCCCTGGGCCCGGTGCCCCCCCCCCACTCTCCGAAACATTCCGCCACCTCTGCAGAGTTTCTATTTTATTTAATTTCAAAATTGCTGATGGGCCTTAAGGTGTAAAGATACAATATGACAATATTATATAAACAGTTTTCTCGTAGGAGCACAGTATTTTAATTGAGCTTGCACAGTTCAACTGCAGCAACAAGTTTTCAAAAACACAGTTTTATGTGAAGACGACAATAATTTCCACTCCACCAATCCTATAGGTATCTTCCGTACAGGTTCTTGTCATTATATTTTCACTCTGATGAAAACTTTAACCTATATGAATTTTATTAGGTGTTCGCTGAGCATCAGCTGAACTCCTCACATGATTGCCACATTTTTCTGGGTGAAACTTTCTCATATTTTGGCTAAGTTCTGCAGCCTGTAACTTCACATACTCAGTCAGTTACATTAGTACCACTAATTGTTAGTTCATTTTGAGAAATTTGACAATCTAATTAATTAATATGGTGGATTATTGTATTTTACTATGGGGGACCTTCGAGGCTCCGTCCATACAAGTGAGAATATATTCTGGGACTGCTTATGCTAAGGGTACCCTCTGCAGGTCAAGCATCATGGGTCACACGTACTGGTGGAGGTATTTAGATAGACGGATAGATAGATGGATAGATAGATGGATAGATAGATGGATAGATAGATAGATAGATAGATAGATAGATAGATAGATAGATAGATAGATAGATAGATAGCTAGATTGATAGATTGATAGATAGATATTGATACATTATATATAGTTTTAGAAATATTTGATAACTTATATTAGGATTATTAATTACAAATGCTTCTTGGAGGTACTTCATCACTAGAATAAGAAGGAAAAATTGACAATACATACCCAAACTTTGGTTGTTAAATGGTGTTGATCCCGTTTCTTGAATATCCAGATCAGGGAAAGCCATACTTGTACGTTGAATAGATTGGGAAAGATCCAGGTGTTCCCTCATTGTATGCGGGGTTGAGGAATGTGACGTAATAGGACTTTCACCGGAAGGACTGGTGGACGCTGTGGGATTGTCCTCGAAACAATCTTCCATATCCGGGGATTTCATGGGAATTGGAGTGGCATGACCAGATGATGAATCTGCAAGAAAAAGCACAATAGTTCTTAATTCTCCAAACTATTTACCTAAACCAGAGTTTCATAGAGGGCGGGGCTGGGGGGGGGCACTGGGGGCACATACCCTCCCCCCTACTTTTGGGCCCAAAAATACATAAAATGCCCCTATTCCTCCTTGAAATTACCATAGAAAAGGTGCCCTGGGCCCGGTGCCCCCCCCCACTCTCCGAAACATTCCGCCACCTCTGCACAGTTTCTATTTTATTTAATTTCAAAATTGCTGATGGGCCTTAAGGTGTAAAGATACAATATGACAATATTATATAAACAGTTTTCTCGCAGGAGCACAGTATTTTAATTGAGCTTGCACAGTTCAACTGCAGCAACAAGTTTTCAAAAACACAGTTTTATGTGAAGACGACAATAATTTCCACTCCACCAATCCTATAGGTATCTTCCGTACAGGTTCTTGTCATTATATTTTCACTCTGATGAAAACTTTAACCTATATGAATTTTATTAGGTGTTCGCTGAGCATCAGCTGAACTCCTCACATGATTGCCACATTTTTCTGGGTGAAACTTTCTCATATTTTGGCTAAGTTCTGCAGCCTGTAACTTCACATACTCAGTCAGTTACATTAGTACCACTAATTGTTAATTCATTTTGAGAAATTTGACAATCTAATTAATTAATATGGTGGATTATTGTATTTTACTATGGGGGACCTTCGAGGCTCCGTCCATACAAGTGAGAATATATTCTGGGACTGCTTATGCTAAGGGTACCCTCTGCAGGTCAAGCATCATGGGTCACACGTACTGGTGGAGGTATTTAGATAGACGGATAGATAGATGGATAGATAGATGGATAGATAGATGTTTAGATATTTAGATAGATAGATAGATGGATAGACAGATAGATAGATAGATAGATAGATAGATAGATAGATAGATGGAAGATAGATAGATAGATAGATAGATAGATAGATAGATAGATAGATAGATAGATAGATAGCTAGATTGATAGATTGATAGATAGATATTGATACATTATATATAGTTTTAGAAATATTGGATAACTTCTATTAGGATTATTAAATACAAATGCTTCTTGGAGGTACTTCATCACTATAGGATAAGAAGGAAAAATTGACAATACATACCCAAACTTTGGTTGTTAAATGGTGTTGATCCCGTTTCTTGAATATCCAGATCAGGGAAAGCCATACTTGTACGTGGAATAGATTGGGAAAGATCCAGGTGTTCCCTCATTGTATGCGGGGTTGAGGAATGTGACGTAATAGGACTTTCACCGGAAGGACTGGTGGACGCTGTGGGATTGTCCTCGAAACAATCTTCCATATCCGGGGATTTCATGGGAATTGGAGTGGAATGACCAAATGATGAATCTGCAAGAAAAAGCACAATAGTTCTTAATTCTCCAAACTATTTACCTAAACCAGAGTTTCATAGAGGGCGGGGCTGGGGGGGGGGGGCACTGGGGGCACATAACCTCCCCCCCACTTTTGGGCCCAAAAATACATAAAATGCCCCTATTCCTCCTTGAAATTACCGTAGAAAAGGTGCCCTGGGCCCGCTGCAGCAACAAGTTTTCAAAAACACAGTTTTATGTGAAGACGACAATAATTTCCACTCCACCAATCCTATAGGTATCTTCCGTACAGGTTCTTGTCATTATATTTTCACTCTGATGAAAACTTTAACCTATATGAATTTTATTAGGTGTTCGCTGAGCATCAGCTGAACTCCTCACATGATTGCCACATTTTTCTGGGTGAAACTTTCTCATATTTTGGCTAAGTTCTGCAGCCTGTAACTTCACATACTCAGTCAGTTACATTAGTACCACTAATTGTTAGTTCATTTTGAGAAATTTGACAATCTAATTAATTAATATGGTGGATTATTGTATTTTACTATGGGGGACCTTCGAGGCTCCGTCCATACAAGTGAGAATAATTATATTCTGGGACTGCTTATGCTAAGGGTACCCTCTGCAGGTCAAGCATCATGGGTCACATGTACTGGTGGAGGTATTTAGGACATATTTTCTAGGAGATTATTTCACTGTATTGTTAGATTCAGAGTATATATACCTACACCCATATTAACAAGAAAAGTACCCTTAAAAAAGGGTACTATAGCGACTTTGGTCTCAACTTCTTTGATAATGTGCAAGAAAACCATCGTGCAAGCAAAGAAGTTGTTTTATCTGAGAATTGAGTTAAGTAATTTTTTTTTATTGTTTGTAGAGTACACAATGACTGTGTCTTCAAATTGACTGCTGTCATTTAGCTATAAGAAAATATTCATATACGATAAAAATAACAATAATAACAATAACAATTTAATCTTTATGTATAGTCAACAAGTAAAATTAGCAAGGCTGCTTTTCCGTGACTAAAAAAATCTAAGAGGCTAATCACTAACAAATATTTACAATGAATAGAGCAGCCATGGTAAAGATGCAGTAAGTACTGTAAATGGTGACTCAATTCCACTTTCCAGAGACTGACAGCATTCTGCTGCCACTTGTCAGTCTCGAGAAGGGACAGCTAAGGCCCTATATTATATAACGCTGTATTCAACACTTCACACTTACATGAAAAATCATTTATAGGCCTATATACGTGTGTTTTAGAATAGCAATTAAGGCCAGAGTGACAATGACACTACAATGTTGTTGTTATTCAGATATAATATTATACTTAGGCCTAAGTAATTCACTTAAGCAGACTGGGCGAATGTGAAAGAGTGTGTGAATTTAATTGCACTTGTAGAAGAATATGAAAGGCATTAAATCACTAATACCAATCAGCAACGTTTAATTTGAATGAAATTAATGGGATGACAGACCCCAGGAGATGATGATTTTTTGATTTGATTTGATTCAGCCTCCGTGAGAGAGAAAGTACATCGCAACCAGCATGCAAAGAATGTTATGTATCTGTTTAAGTCAGGGTTCATTTATAAGTCATTTTATAATGTAGACCTCCGAAGAATAACTTGCGTTATTTTGATGCATTTTGGGTGAAATAATATTTTTTTAACATGCAAAGCCCCCCCCCCCCCTCAAAGAAAAAAAAAACCTGTCCAGAGATGGCACTGGTTTGTTTTGGTAATTCTGATAGCAACTTTGCAATCTCAGTTAATTTTGTACTGGCATCTCAGCCGCATCTGAATGACTTGTGTATTAGCCAGTAAGACACCATAGATGAGAAATAGGCCTATTCATGAAAATCCAAAAGAATTGAAATTTGAGATTCTTAAAAAACAAAATCGGTGTAAAATCATGCTGGAAGCTTAAGTGGTACATTATTGTGCATTGTGTATATATCTCCACACTTTTTTTGATTGGCTCCAAGTGTAGCCCACCTGAAATGCTTAACGGGAATTAATTTCTGAAGTGCAATTCGGATTCACAGTGTTACTTACACCTTTGTGTCAGCATTAATCAAGTGTTATTAGGACCAAATGAATGATTTGCTACTTTCAACGAACTTTGATCTATGAGATCTTATTAGAAGCAACAAAATCAACAACAGCTGAATTTGGCCCCCCTCTGAAAGTACCTGCAGCTATACGCCACTGCACTACACACTATTTGATGACGTTTCACACGCATTTTGTTTCACGCTAGATCTGGCTAGCTTGTAATGCTGTATATTGTAATAAACTTTTTTTATAAAAAACTATTTCTTCCAGGTTGAGACGTCGCTATAAAAAGATATATAGATAGATAGATACTATTAGACAGAGATAGATGGATAGATAGATAGATAGATGTATAGATGGATAGATGTATAGATAGATAGATGTATAGATAGATAGATAGATAGATAGATAGATAGATAGATAGATAGATAGATAGATAGATAGATAGATAGATTGATAGATATTGATACATGAAAGGATTGATATTACAAGAAATAGATACAAACAAATTTATAGGAATAGGCATACATTAAGTAATCAAGTTTTCTTTTAGTAGAATAAAATTTATGTGAGAGGTGCTGATAATCCACTGTACCATTTTGAAAAATGACGACATTAGGACCCCCTAGCTGATGATATTAGGTCCCTGGGGTCATAATATCGTCAGAATGTCGTAAAATTATTGCTTTCAAAACCTTGTGTAGTGGTGCATGTCATCTCTTCTTTTGAAAAATTTTGAAAAAAAGTTTTCTTCTTTCACAGTAAATACGACACTTGTCATAGTGATGGTATGACTGATAACTTTTTAAAGTGAACAAAAGACACACACACTCACACAGACATGGAAAAACTACCGATCAACAACTACGCCACTGACGCAGTTATTAAAAAGATTTAAAGGGTGGATCTCGGCATCCTTTCTAATTATAGCCCACATAAATTTTGAGTATAGTTAACTTACTTACCTCCGGTCACAGCATCTACTTCAAAGATGGAAAACAGGTTCCGGCTCCTGCAAAACAAATTTAATGATCTTATGTCACAATAGGCCAATGTCATGTAAAATATTTGTCTTATATTGCCAAGTAAAACACTAAAAAGAATACACCTATTATCCACTATACCATAAATGAAATTATTGGTAAGATATTAATTTTTGAAATTGACAGATCTGTTCATCTAACCCTCCAGTTCATATGGATATGGAAGCATGGCGAAATTTATCTTGACACTGACAGTAGCCATCAAATACAGCCATGGCCGTTTGTGTGTGTGTTTGTGTTTTACGCCTCTTCAGCACCTTAATGGGCTATATCGAGGCAGCTGCCATGGCCGTAAGTTTCCACTCAGCTACTATGCTTCACTTTTGCTCAATTTTTACCGAAATATCAGGAATTATAGTCTGCACACAGCAGCTGGTGTTCTGATAAAAAAATTGAATGGAATAACATTACTCAATACCTATATATGGACAAAACACTAAATGAGTTTAAATTTAAGCATATAATCAGGTCTGATGCTATTCCATTTTCATGATAGTAATAGTCACCAAAGTGTCTGGATGTGTTGGGCACACACCACATTAAGCATTCATGACAAATCACAATTAAATATTCAGCTTTAACATTGGTCATTGGAGATGGCTTGAAGTGTTTAAAATTTGAAAAAGTGGTTAGTTATCAAAGTAAGAATAAAGTAGTAAAACTGGTAAAATCTGTTTTTTTTACTAAATCACACATCTGTGGAAGGCATTTGACATAATTTTCTATTCAGATGAGATTGGTTCTATCTTTACTACATCGACTAAAAATGAACCATATTTAAAAATAATAAAAATATCAGGTAAAACCCTGATGAACCAACAATTCAATCATGTATTAATTGTGATTTTATCACCTACTCAGTCGATGTGTACCAAACACATCCATTCACTAAGGGGACTATTACCATCATGCCAATAACATTTAGCATCATGATTTGATATAGGTCTAATGCATAAATATTTCGACTAATTCAGAATTTGCCTCATCTGTGACATGACACGTCATTTAATGCAAAAAGTTATATCAAAACACATGCCAATGTGTACAGACTACAATTCCTGACATTTTTGTGACATTGAGAGCTCCATGGTGAAGCATGTGAAAACGAACGGCAGTGTCTGTATTTTTAAGTATTCAGGTAGTCTACATAAATAGGTAATTTTCATTCGGCAGCAATGCCAATATGGCAGCAAATACGTTAAAATACACAAATAAGTCATCTCTAATATGCAGGTCTATGGAAATAAACTAAGTGTATATGAAAACAAACCTCTTTAAGGGTCCACCAATAGATTGGAATTTCTGTAAGATTGTGTTGCAAGATGGCCTTCCAGTTTGATCAAACACGGCACAGAACTTGTAAATCTGAACCAGTTTAGCCCACTGGTTTTCTCTCATCTTCTGGTACTTTTTGGTTCCATTAGGAGAGTGCTGTTTGCGCATGAGGTCCTTCAACAGATTCTGGGCAGATAGAAAGTTATCTGATGCCATGTTTTCTCTAATCTCGATTTCGTAAGGGTGCCTCATATCTGGGTGGAGCAAATAATGTAACACCATGGCATAAGACCATACATCCATTCTTTTTAGTTCATCAATCCCAACATCTTTAGGCCCAACATCTTCAGTGTCGTTGCGCGTGAAAATTTCGGGAGCCATATATACTGGGGTCCCTCTGGCAATGTTGGTTGTCTTGGTGCATGTGAGGCTTCGTGTTTGAATCAATCTTGCTCGACTCTCTCCGAAGTCGGTTAGCTTTGCAGTGACAGGTTTTTTACCCCAGTTCATTTTGACAGCCTCTGTTAAGTTTGTTTCACCACAGTAATGCTGATTTGACACTAGAATGTTGTCAGGTTTCAAATCTCGGTGAACAATGCCATTGTTGTGCAGATATGCCAGTCCACGACATACATCCTGAGAAATGTGATCATTAATGTGCTCAAAACTAACAAAGTCGTTTGAGTCCAACACGGTCATGAAATCTGTCAAAGAAGATACTTTGTATTCGTCTCCAAAGGGTGCAAAATCAAAACAAACATATTCCAGCAGCATTCCAAGTTTCTTGTTGAGTGATTGGTATTGAACAATGCTGTCAAATTTTACTATGTTTTCATGATCAGCTAGTTGCAAAAGTTTTGTTTCCTTTAGAAATAACTTCATACTTCTATCATCATCGACCAGTAATTCCTTAAGCACAAGCTCAGTCTCTTCACGTTTGCACAAAGATACATGGCCAAAGGCTCCTTTACCGATGGTTTCAATGACATCAATATCTGCTAACTTTGTCTGAGGAATGTCTTTTGGGATCGCAAACAGTGTAGTCTTTCTCTTTGGTAGCTTTGGGATCTTGAAAGCCATGTCTGAAAAAAAGGAAAAGCTCACATAAAATAAAGGAAATTTCAGTGTATCGGTCATCTGGTACAGGGCAGTATATATGGAAAATGGTATCACATAGGCTGGGACCCATGGAACGCACCTCCTCTTTGATTCAGTGTATACATGTCCCCCTACCCATAAATAAGCTTCACCCCTGTAATTGCTGATCTCTTGAACCCCCAAACCCTCAAGAGGATATAACTTTTTAAAGGGCAAATATTGATCTAACTTTACCTATCACCATCAATCACCATGCGCATTTTTAAACATAAACCATGATTGATATATTCAAAACCAAATATTTTATTTAGCATTTCAAAAAAATGTCTTCCTAATCCATACATGTGTGTGTAACATAATGTTATTTATTGTGACACTGAAAATGGATTTTAAGATAATTTAAGAAACTGACCAATTTAAAAATAATTTTTGCATTGGAAAACTGAACGATACAAAGAAATCCAATGATAACTGCTGACTTTGAAGCTTGTTGCCTTTTCCAAATAACTTGCATCAATAGGCCAATTTCATTGCTAATGCTACTTGTGTTTTTTTTTTTTTAACTTTTGTCAATTTTATTCAAAAAGGGGGCTTGCAGAGGAGTGACACATTGGGCCCCACACAGGCTAAGGCTGGCCCCGACCATGAAAGTCTTTTTCCCACAAAAATATGGAGATTCTTCATGATGTTCATCTTAAACATGTACTTTTACTAATTTCTCCACATTTGGCATTTATGAAACTTAGCAAACTTAGCAAATTATCTGGTCTCAATGACATCTTTCAGCATTTTGATGTATGCATCTAAATTTCACTTCGGTGACAGATAAATGATCTATATCTGTATCTGTATTAAGCAAGGTATGAATTTTATTTTGTTTCAAAGTGTTCCAAAGACCTGCAAATACAGCTAAAAATGGAAAATCTTGGCGCAAATTACTTGGTGATTAATACCCTTAAAAACTACATTTAGAATCATACCTGGGCACCATGAAAATTTGTAAGTGGGATCATGTTACAGGTGATTTCACTACCATATGATTCTTGTCATTCACACTTGGCTGTGAGAAATCCATGCTAAACCAGTACTTACTACGTTTGATAAATCCAATGTGTGACGTTCTCGTGCTTCTAAACCAATAAGATTAACTAAAAATGCCATGTATTTGGTCATTTTGGTGAGTCTACAACCTAAGAATCGCGTACTAATGAAATCACCTGTAAGGTGTTATTTGTGTAAATTGTACAATATTGTCTTCAAAAGTAAAACAATATGTCATGAAAATATTGTATATAAGATATATAAAGTTCTTTATAGAAGAAAATATTAGTTTATGGGCAATTACATCTGAATGTGCGTGATAAGTGAATTAAAAACAAATTTTGATTGAAAAAATCCTAATATGAAACATTTATGAAAATCATGAAACCCTTCTTTTACACGGCATATTTAATTTGCATCTTGACATTCTTGCTTTTAACATAATGTTTCTTCAAATTGGACTTTTAGATAGGACAGAAGCTTAGTTACTGCTAATTTCTTTAAACCTAACATTACAGAATATTATAATGATTTCTATACAAGTAAATCTTCTTTCAAACAAATTTAAAATTGGGAGACATTATAGCTGATGGGAAGAAAATCAACCCCTGAATGCCCAACCTGCTGCATATCTCTCATTGTGCTCCACGTGTGATAAGTAAGATGACCTGCATGGATTCAACACAATATGACTCCAAACCTGTCATACTCAAAAATATTTAAAAAAAAGGTGTCTCCCTGGGCCCTGCTCTCCCTTATAACGATCACCTTTATTTTAGTCTCAAAAATAGAAACTCTTTTTGGTTGTGTAATATAATATATATATGGGCCTACATTAAAAAAAGTAATTTAAAAAATTTAAGGTGATTTTGTTATTGATGTAGATTTTTGTACATTTCTAATATGTAGATTTTGACGAGAAAAAAAAGAAGAGATTTTGTCAAAAGTAGATTTTGTCAGAAGTAGATTCCCAAAAAAGTAGATAAGGGAAAAAGGAGATTTTGACTGGCCCCCTTTTGTGTAATGCAACCTCTATGCCATTGGAACTGATCTGTAACATTATATTCAAACATTGAATTATATGCAAAATTGTCTAAGATATAAAGCAAAAATGAATATAGCGTTATATAAATTATAATGATCTGAGCACCCTCTGTCACAATTTGGTGTTTAAAGTCACCCTGAACTGTGTGCCAATTCAACATCATCCACTTTTTATTTGTCGCTGCATGGTCTCTTTCAACAAGTTTTGACTATTTCGCCCTGAAATTTTAACAGGGCGCAATAAGACCAGGGCAGTGGATCTGCCCTGATATTGGTCAGATTTGCCCTAATGAGCCATTTGCCCTGATGCCAGGGGGGGGGCTGTAGCCTCCCGCCCCCAACCCCCTGCGAAATACGCCTATGAGTTGATTTTTTAAAAAAGAACGAGATAGTGAATTTATTAGATTAAAATGAAGAAAAAAATAGATGGACTTTCTGCACAATGAAGGTACTGGTAGACCACCTTATAGGGCAGATTTCATGAAAATGTGCTCACAGAGTATCTTAAACTGTCGCACCTTTTGTCCCTGAAGCATGTTAATCCATTACCAAGTAAGTCAGTGAGCTGAAGAATAAATATCAATAAAGAATCCACCGATATGCGGCTTTTGTTCTTACTAAATACTTTTTTAATCTCTCTCTCATAAGGGCAATACTGGACGACAAAACTGGTCATCTGACATGCTGATTTTGGCACTTTATAGAATCAACAGAAAACACTTTAGCAAAATGTAATGATATGTGATTGATAAAGTACATTTAAAATACTTGTTTGGAACCATTTGTAATTGTCTTCATAACTATAAACTATTTTTCAAAACTAAAGATAAGAGAGACTGCTAATGTAACTCCATTCTGTCTCAGTGGACACTGATGTTACATTAATTAGCAACTTTTACATTGAAATTTCTCAGTGTTCTTGCTATCTAGGCAAATCTAAAATATGAAATTCTAAAATTTTATTGGAAAATATGCCTTATTTACCTATAGATCACCAACATCATAAACAACTTGGAGTGGTAGCTGTTCTTTTATTGCTAATGTAACTGCTAATGTTATTGCAAGATCAGCATTGTGCTGGTGTAACTCATTTTGCAGCATTTCATGAAATGTGCCTTATACAGGACATTTTCAGAAGTCAAATATCTCTAATATCTCGTTTATTTTAACATTCACGGAGGATGATCGGCCCTTTTTGAAATGTTCAAAGTCACCCCGTTTTACGGTAGGCCTATACATGTTTGTTTAAAAATATGTTTCCAACAAAAGGAAATATGTGAATTTAAACTTATGTAAATAAGCAGCTTAAACAAGTGGGCCTACCAACAAAAGTTGTTTCAGCCATGAGGAATTTCGCGTATCCATGCACGCAAAGTGAAGGGGATCCACCAAAAGAGAAAAGCGGAGTTTTAGCAGAAGACACTGAATGGTCGCTGTGTCCTTGACATTCAGTCTACAGAATTGACAGACCCCACTTAGGCCTACATATATGTATGATGTTTTTAAAAATTACTTACAAAGTACTTTTATTCAAACACACTATGTCATCCATCAGTTTATATATGTACCTTGTCTTGATTGAAGGGGATCGAATGACCATATCTGTCACTTATTGCTAATCATGTCAATGATTGTCATATGATGAGTTTTAATTGGTCGCAATCAATGGAGGTCTGATGAATAGTCAAACAGGTGATAATTCTATTAGTATTCTAAAACACTATACGAAAGATCTTTAAAGGATATATTAATTTATAGGCAGCAGATTCACATAGATAGATAGATGTATAGATAGATAGATAGACAGATAGATAGATAGATAGATAGATAGATAGATAGATAGATAGATAGATAGATAGATAGATAGATAGATAGATAGATAGATAGATAGATAGATAGATAGATAGATAGATAGATAGATAGATAGATAGATAGATAGATAGATAGATAGATAGATAGATAGATTGATTGATTGATTGATTGATTGATTGATTGATTGATCTTTATTGAAAAATAGATAAGCAAATAGGAGATCTCAATAGTTATTCTATCTACAAGCAGCTCTTAAAGTGCTTGCATGTTGTTTTTTTTTTTACAATTAGGCCTTTATTAGGCCTATTTCTGCTGGAGTAAAATTTTGGATCTTATGCATTCGCTGACCCCAGGGAGTTGATTGCCTATTCAGTGCGTTACGTAATGGCACGTGACCACCTCTTTGAAATCTGTTGCTGGGATGTGCTGACTCAGCAAACAAGAAAATCTTTTTCAAAAAAAGATATGCTGGTTGTAGCAATGATATATTTGAAACGTGAAAAAAACCAATACTTTTTACAAGTAGGCCTTTTTATTTGACAAATATATCTATATTTTGGTGTTCAGTCAAAAACCTTTTTGGTTAGAAATAAATGATAGAGGCTTGTAGCATGGTATTGTGTACAGTGGCTTTTTTTCGGACTGGAAAGCTTATTATTTCAACATGATATGTTATTTGGACATGACATGTATCTGATTGACTAGAGGAGAATGTGTAGTTTTCAGAAATATATGGTTTGATATGTGTTGGTTGATTTGCCTATCACCATAAATCAAAATTCTGCACAAAAAACACATTTTTGCCTTGTTTATAGCTCATTCACAAATAGTATTGCTTATAAATGGTGATGATTTTGATATTTTGACAATTTTCAAAATGAAATAATTGGTTCAGTATCACAGACTGAAACACAAAGAACATATTTAGCTAAAAAAATTATGGTTTTGCAGTGTTAGGGTTCACCAGGGGAATTTTTTACATGGAGATGTCGCTTAGTTTGAAAACCATTAATTTTCTCACATGCACTTTTGATCTCTCCTGGAATATATATGCTATATATCTGGAATATTGCTAATGGCAATGTGGAAGCCCCATAGTATCCCTCTTTCAGACCACCACTTCTTCAGTTCCTGAGACCATTATAAGAGCACATTTAGGATACTTTTGCATTGCTTATGCAAATGTTCACAAGTACGTCGCGTTTTACAAATTCGTAGGTCTAGGTGTCAAAGTTCTAGAGGTAAAGTTGAAATTTTTTTACAGATATTTATGTATCAAACTGCAATATAGGACAAAATATTAAGTCTCTAACAATTATATTGAATTTGTTAGAGCTGATCTTAGTGCGTTCACAAGTACGTCGCGTTTTAAGAAACCGACACTTCCTGCTGCTACGTCACCACGGTTGTGTCAATTGCATGGATACTTGTGAATAATCATTAGAAAACACATTTAAGAAGCAAAAAAAAATGTTGAGAAAAATCTGAACTCAATTATGTGCAAAATTAGCATATTTTTAAAAATATGATAAATGAGAGAAAACTATCAAAAACCATATTTTTTCTCTTAATTATGCTATAGACAGGTAATTCTGGATTAAATCCAATATCAATAATGCCAATTTGAATTATTTTCTTCAATGGACCATGCATACATTTTAAAATGAAAATTAGTAGGGCTATTTTGGGGAGAGTCAAAAATCTGCTATTAACTTGGAACAAAACCCAAGACCCAACATCCTAAATCAAATACTATGTCTAATAATTAGGTTCCCTAGAACTATAACTAACTGAATTAGAATAGAATTTCCTTATTTTGATGCCTTCATCTCTATATTATATCATATGATTTCTTGTTAATTACAGGGAATGTATCTTATCGCAATATTGAAGTGTTTAATCATTATTTACCGATTTTAAAAGATTAAATTGAGTTTCCAATAAGTTTTAACCATGTTCATTACTCATTTCTTATTACTAGACCCCCAATTTGTTTTTTTATGCTGTTATTAATCATTTATTTTTATCCGAAAATGACACTGAAATGACTTTGGCTTGGTTTTTGTTGAGTATAGTCAATGCTATTATGACTATGGTTACCATTTTTTCCAAATTTAGTCAACACTATATCATGAACGTTTCCTGTTGGTTTGGTGGCTTTAATACTTATACTTTTTGTGGCACAAGTGTTTTGACCAGGTGTGGAGAATTCAATTTTTGCAGGGCGAAGCTTAACATGCAGCTCCTCACTGCCTGCAGTTAGAAATATAAAACCCCATCAAAATATACTCCAGTATGTGTATTATAAGTGTTCCAAAAATTAACTTCCTGGATTAAGTTGAAGTACTTATTATTTTGATGAAATAAACCGTATTCCGGTTCCGTCACGATTCATCCCAGTGTACCGATTCAACCCATATTACGGAACAACGAAAGCTCATTAAGCTCAATCCTTTTGGATTTAGTTTCCCTAATATATTAGCTATCAAAATATAAGAAGTAATTAATTGTGCTATAACTTTCATTTTTCATCATCGGTGGCCAAATGTGTACACAATAGTAGGCTTCAAGCCTAGACCATTTTCCAATGAATTTGAAAATCATATGGCCCAGCCTGGAATTGAACCCTGGCCAGCGGGGTGGATCGGTGGAAGGCAAGCGCTCTACCAACTTTGCCACTGGGGCAGCCACAGTTGCTGCTTTTTTTAGGCTGATCTTTCAAAAGCCAGAGCCATACATATATTATATGTTTCTGTACCTCATAGTACGTGCCTTGGCCATGATTAAATCAGAGTGTTAACTTGGGCCTATTACTAATTGTGAACAAAAATACAACTGGAATGATTACAGAATCAATTCATGTAATCCACAGTCCATGATCAAGCAGAAACACAAGGATTCAAAATCTATATTTAGAATTCTGACCAGTCCATTTCCTGGTCACATGACAAGTGTCGTCCAGTAGTCTGTATCAATCATGACAACTCACCTCCAGTTTAAATTGTACTAGAACAATTTTAGGTGGATCAATCATCAATTTCCGAAATGGCAGGTGTATTTTGAAATAAATGCAACAACTTGAAGTATTTGCAATGATGAGTTATTTGTCAGTGCTCCACTTTATATCACTAAAGGCTGAGGTGAACTTGTGTTGACACTTTTCAGTATGGGGTGCCCAGTAAACTGCTGGTATTAATGGCTAAAGATATGCAAAAATACATCTTTTCTTACAGCCCAATGGAACCAGCATAAAAACTTACATTTATAAACGAAAAAAGAAAGAAAGAAAGAAATAAGGGTGACAGTAATGTCGTCAAAGGTGCAACTCGCAAGTTGGTGAAGTCGTCCCATGCTTGGTAAGGTCGTCAAAGGAACCTAGTAAGGTCGTCAAAGACCATAGTGAACTCGTCAAAGACTGGTCAAAACTTCCAGGTCATCAAAAATGCTAGTAAGGTCGTCAAGAGAGCTGGTATAGTCGTCAAAGAACTATTTTTTGATAGCTATTTTGATAAGATATAGGCTTAGATAGATAAATCACAAAGGATCATTTTTGGATTTTGATTGAAGATTCTGATTTATGCTGATATCTCAATTTATGAACTGAATGGTTTATAGGTTTGAACATGGGTCATTGAACATGTATTTTTGAAATTTAGTTCAGAAACAAATAGATAAATAGATAGATAGATAGAGATAGATAGATAGATAGATATCCCTTTTAAAATTTAATTTAAATTATATAAGTATTCACCCAACAGTCTTTTTGCAATTGCAATTATCAGATTTGTTTTAGCCAATGGTGTGTCGCAATTTTGAAATTTGTGCCTTTGAATTTAATTGCAATTGTCCCATAGACAGTTATTTGCCAAGACTAAAACATGCTAGAATTACTGAAATATATTTATGTTAAAAAATACATAGATTGTAAGTTATGCGAAACTTCACACAACGCCATGCATCTTTCAATTAATTAAGTGATATTTTACAAAATTACCGTATATGGCATTTAGGCCTACTGTTTATTTTATTTATTATAACTGAATTGTTCAAAGTTTAGATATAATTCCGCTACTGGCCCTATAAGAGAGGCTGTGGTAGATCACAGTTGTAAGTAGTCAAAAGTCTGATATCTATCTAACTATAGTACTTTCATTGCACACAAATATGACGACTTCATTTCTACCTCACCAGGTAGCCTGGCCAGTTTTGACCAGTTTATTAAAATTTTTGACGAGTCCACCAGCTCTTTTGACGAGTCTACCAGTCTTTTGACGAGTCCACCAGCTCTTTTGACGAGTCTACCAGCCTTTTGACGAGTCTACCAGGTCTTTTGACGAGTCTACTACCTCTTTTGACCATTTTACTTTTTTTTGACGACCTCACTAACTGGTGAGTATACCTATTGACGACTATACCAACATTCAGAAATAATATCAATATCTTAAAAATAAAATAAATGCAGGAAAAATGAAGGACACACTATCAAATCAAATCGCATTTATTTCATGTTGGTGTTTCAATAAGAAACATTAGCTACTACAGCTATTATTACCGCGCTAAACTATGGACAGATAGATAGATAGATAGATAGATAGATAGATAGATAGATAGATAGATAGATAGATAGATAGATAGATAGGTGTACATATTTTGAGGTACACAGATAGGAGTAGATGGATTTGGGCCTCGGAAAATGTATTGAGATGGGTTAAAATGCATCGTTACCTCAAGCAATTAGGGACAGTATCAGCCATGCCACACTTTTTAATTAGATGTAATTTTATGGTATAAGGGGCCGGGCATTATCTTGGTTCAAAAGTATCTGTCTGATAGAAGAATTAAGATTAAATTTAAGAATGTCCTGTCCAATAGTCAAATTAAGTCCCATGGTACACCACAGGGGTCTGTGTTGTGGCCATTAATGTATATAATCCTAGTGAAAGATTCAGGTAGATGGTTGAATTTTTGCAGTTGCGTCACTTTTGCTGATGACACTACTGTTTTCGCTTCAGGAGCTAATTTGAAATTTTTATACAGGAAAGTTAATGAGGATGTAAAGAAATTGAATGAGTGGTTTGACAGCAATTTCCTAACTCTAAATATTGATAAATCAAAGTTTATCTTATTCCGTTCAACAAGAAAGAAGGAAATGATATTTAACGGCACAATTAAACAGGGTGATAAAGAAATTAAAAGGGTAGAATGTATGAAGTTTTAGGGATTAATTGTGGACGAATTTTTGGATTGGAAATTTCAAGTTAAGCATATACTGACAAAGATGATTGCTGGTAATTATAGCCTCAATGTGATTAAGACCATGCTTCCTACTAGGGTAAAAATGTTGGTTTATCATTCAAATGTTGAAAGTCATAGTTACGCGCTAAGTATCCGGGGACCTATGTTGAAGGTTAGGGATTTAAAACATATTAAAAACAACAAAACAGATCAAAGCGGTTTATTTTTAAGGAGGTTGACAAGGATGCATGTTTATACAAGAAAGCTAATATTTTAAGATTCAAAGACCTCATCGAATTATCATTACTGAATATCTCATTTAAATATATGAAAGAAATTATTTTTTCCACTCTATTTGACATAGTTACCCATGATCACTACACAAGAAATAGAAACAGTCCTAGAGCCCCTCATCACAACATAGATTTATATAACAAAAGCTATTTGGGCCGAGCTCCACATCTGTGGCTTCATCTCCCTGAAGTTATTAAAAATAAAAATAATCTAATGAATTTTAGAAAATAATTTACCAGGGTGAAAACAGATTCTTATTAAAGTAATTATATAATAGAGAAAGGGTTTGATGTATACTGTTCTTGAGAAGTATGTTACGTTCTATTTTGTTGTTCCATATTTAATCATAATTTTTATTATTAATATTATCATTGTTACTATTATATTTTATTTTTATTTTTTAAAGGGAACTACTTTAAAAAGTTATTTAAAACTTTGTTAGTTTCCTTTTTGATGACTGATTTGTACTTCATTATTATTTTCAAATATGTTGTAAACTGAATGTTATGTTGTCAAAATAAAATTAAAAACTTCAACTTCAATTTCAAACTTCGGACCATACTTAAGATCATTATATACAGAATGATAGAACCGTAAGACAAGCAACCGGGTCTAAGTTCTGGATTAAACCTTTAGAAATCAGATTACAAGAGAGGAAATTTGGATCAATGTCTATTGTTGGAAATGGACCATATTAAAAGTCAGCATTAGAAGTTTCTATTCTTATTTGCAGAATGTTTTTATTTGTTTGCAACCAGAACTTAAAAAGACAATAATTTAGATTTATTATACCTCCACCATGTAAGCTGAGCTGTCATTGGATGAGAGCTGGTCACATGTCAGTCATTATTTTAGTATATTGACCAGGACTAATGCCCTCCAAATTTTTTTTTTGTGCAAAATATATTTTTTTTCCAAAAAAAAATTTTTTCCACAAAATTCCAAATTTTTTTTTTCCAAATTTTTTTTTTCCAAAATTTTTTTTTCCGTAATTTAAAAAATATAATTTTTTTTTCCAAAATTCATTTTTTTCCGAAATCAAAAAAAAAATGAATTTTTTTTTTGAAAATATTTTTTTTTCAATATTGTTTTCCACAATTTTTCCCTGCAGTAGTGCAGGAAAAATAAATTCAAATGAGTGCATTAATAAAGACTATAATAAAGTAATGCCCTACATTAGTCCACAAAACAAAAAAACCTCTGACATCAAAATTAGTAATAGTGCAATGTTTGTGTCTGCTTATCTATTCGGTATAATAAAACAAATATAGACTGACTATCTCGGGCATTAGTCAAATCTATTTCCCTCTCGTGTGTGTAAGGAAAACTATTTCCCTCGGCCTTCGGCCTCGTGAAATAGTTTTCACTTACACACCCTCGAGGGAAATAGATTTGACTAATGCCCTCGAAATCAGTCCATATTTGTATAATAATTTACCCTAGGCCTAACCTTTAATAAAGCCGATTAAGTGCATGGTTGCAGCGAGGGCACGGAGGCAGACACCTGCAGATGTTGGCCCTCTGAACAAGGAGTAACTCTTTGGTCTAATGATTAACGCGTGTGCCTTCCACGCCGGGACCGGGTTTGATTCCAGGCTGGGCTTCCCCCTTGAAACATTACACACCAATAACACTGGTATCGAAGGGGACCGAGGATGATTCTTGGCCGGGAAACGCTCCCAGCCCTTACCTATACCCAACACCCACCCAACCATCCCCCCACCCCCCCCCCCCACCTGTATACTCAAATGACATGCCTGTTATGTATACAAATATTTATATATTTTCTAACAAACTTCATGCTTATAATGAAACAGACATTATACAGTGAGTGCAACAGTCAAGAAATTATCAATTCTGATTTAGCTTATGGATCAAATTATGAAATGGTCACAAACCGATTAACTGCATTGTGATTGAATTAGCCTCAGTGGTGTCACACGCATGGACCATTAACCCCAATGTATATTATAACATTTTTTTGCACAGCCATCTTGTAGGACATCTTTGCAGACAATTTGATATAATTTACAAGTGGATGTGTTATTATTCTTCTCATTATAGCCTCATCAAGCTTTGCAAATTCCAAATTTGCACCAAATCTTGTAAAATATACTATGAAAATAGCATCTGACTCTTAATTTGAACAACCAATGGATTTCTTTTGACTCCCAAAATCTTAAGCCTAAAATGTAATAAGCATGCTTGAAAGGTTACAGAGAGCTCTCTTCTGTACATCCTATTGTCTACTTGTAAGTTCTGTCACTTTAAAAAAAGTCATAGTGCTCTCAATATGTTTAAAAAGAAACAAGCAAATACAGGGCTGTGAATGAAACCTGAAATAATTATTAGTGCATGCAGCTATTAACTTTCAAATTCTTACCTTAATTATAACTGTAGACTCAGCACGATAACTTCAGAAGAGGGAGTGCAGACTCATGGTTCCTTAGTGTCTCGATGAGAAATGACAATCCCGAGGTCCAGAAGTCGATATATTGCATCATGCACGTGACCAATTAGGGCCAATTAAGAGAATGGTGGTCATTGGTCGTTGGCACTTAGGCCAATCATACCCCACTGCTCCTGAATCTTCCCCAAACCCCCCCCCCCCCCCCAAATTCAAGTAACCAACAATCACCTCTCACCCCTCCTGCACTCCTGCGTTTTATATAATTCTGCAGCTGACAGCCAATACATATTTAATTTAATGAATGAATAACAGTCAAAATCTAAGATACATATTTCCGAAATCGTGTTTTGAAAACCACAATCTAGGCCTACCTTTCTAAGAAAAAAATCTGTTTAAAAAAAGCCAAATTTATACAACCTCTGAACCTCAGAAGAAATCTGATTTGATATTTATTGACAAGCATAACATTGTCATTTGATAATTTACAACTTATACAATTTCATTTTTGTTTTGCCACCAGTCAAAAGCAAATAATGTGGCCAACTTTTCAAAAGTTAAATGGCAAGTGATCAATCACTGTCATTGCATCCACCTTGGCGATAGATAGATAGATAGATAGATAGATAGATAGATAGATAGATAGATATAGATAGATAGATAGATAGATAGATAGATAGATAGATAGATAGATAGATAGATAGATAGATAGATAGATAGATAGACAGATAGATAGATAGACAGATAGATAGATAGATAGACAGATAGATGGCATATACCTTGTTGCATAATGCAGGTCGTCATTTTATGACACTGCATGAACATGTAAACTACAAGACAAGCACTAATTGTAAGTAACTTGTTACAACAGAAATGAAAAAGAACCATCAGAATTTATTGTAACGGGGGTGCATTCAACATGGGAAATCACATGCCGTTCGTTCCCCTGCTGTCGTGTTGGTCCTAGCTGGAGCTCATGGGGTTTGGGCCTTGCCCAAAAACTGCCAAATAGATCATGACAGTTACCTGACTATCTCATAACTATCATGCAAGGACGCACCCTGGCCCACCTACACTCTAAAAAATTCCAGACAAAATTGGTTTTTTAGATTCAAAATGTTTTTTTGAAAAACCAAATTTCAATGCAAAAAACCAAAATGGATTTTTTTAAAAATCCATTTTGGTTTTGCATTGAAATTTGGTTTTTCAAAAAACCATTTTGAATCTAAAAAACCAATTTTGTCCCGACATTTTTTAGAGTGTACAATGTATGTACACTGTTCACACTTAAAAACGCATACCTTTTAGAACAGCTTAAAACTAACTTCTAATTAAGGTATGGCCATGAAATTTTACATTGATCTTGCTGAATATCCCTTCCTGGTGTCTGGAAAGTTTCAGTGAAAAACATTGAGAGTTGGCCGCTTCAGGCCACATTTAGTGAAACTCCTTCAAAAACCAAAATCATGCACAGCAATGCAAATCGAGCAGAAAACTATTTTTGCATTGAGTCCATCGGAGTCCCATTTTTGGATAATAGAAGTTGTTCCCTTGACTCCTTCAAATATTTTTTACTGCATTTTGTTGGATTTGGGTTGAATTTTAGCCCAAGTTGGTGTTTTTCACATTTTGTTTGTCACATCCTAAAAAAAAAGTGTCATGAGCTTGGTCAATTACCCCAATTTCACAATTTTTTGCAATGAACTCTCGCTGTACTCTTTGATGACCATTTGAAATCTTTAACATGTGGGTGTGGGGCATATTTTTCACATTACAGACTCATTCAACTTTAACAAATTTAAAACAATCCTACAAATTGTGTCTGGCTCCTTGAAAAACCAATGAATTTTCTTCAAACTTTCTTTGACCAAGGGCTTAATAAGCAGACTTGGAAGGTTACAGATAATTATCTTGAGTGGTTTACAAGTTATGTCTCTTTTAAGGTGTGCATCCTTCGGTCTGTAGGGCTAGTAACTCTCTGTGTAGAGACTATGGAGTCATGAAGACTCCATGAAACCCTCTCCTAGTTTTTGCTGATGAAACGCAGTGCCCTGCCTTTCACCACCACAGCAGCCTTGTAAAGACAGCTATAGAGTACCGTAAAATGGGGTGAATCGGGACACTGGGGTGAATTGGGACAGAAGAGTTCTATTTCCTCCAAAGACACATCGTCTAAAAGTCTCGGGGTTTTGATTTTTCGCACGTTTAGAGTACACAAACCAGCGTATATAGCGGTGGAATTTCATTTCTCTGACTCAAGGCAGTTACGCTGGTCAAAACTTTGCTAGTACAATAAAAAGTACAAATACCAGAGCCATCAAACTTGCAGGAAACTTCTTTTTTTTTTTCAATTTAAAATGGTTTCAGAATAGTGGACAACCCTGGAAGATGTGGGATAATGTGTGTTTGGTCATGGGTTCAGATCAAGGCAAAGTTTCGGGAATAATCAAAATATACTCAACCAATGTTCATTTGATTGTACAAGCATGGCTTTTTGACACATATATTATTGAACTTGGCATCATTTATTATGGGTTTAGTCCATAATTATGAATCCCTTGCAAAATTACCAGATACTGCTGTTATTGATAATTTTCTGTCATTAAGCAATTTTTTTGAGATCTGCATATTATCAATGGAACTGGGTTCAGATTTCTTCAAAAAAACAAAGTTTGCATTTTGAAGATGTTTTCTGATGTTCAGTCATAAGAAACAATCACTTAGAAGCTGGGAAGTATTGACTGTGGAAATAATGGATTTTCCTGATTCACCCCTAACTGTCGGGTGAATTGGGACAGTGGTTTTTTGGGCCCTGAGCATTTGCAATTAAAGATATCATTTCAAGCTCGTATGGAAAGTTAGACCTTCTGCTCGGACACAATTTGAAACCACATTTAGATTTTTGAGTTGCTTAATGTCCATGCTATCAGCCTATCACATAAAAACGGCCAATTCTGTCCTGACTCACCCAATATTACGGTACTGCCAGGAATAAGTGCAATGATATCAATGATATCAAGAGATCGATCTATCTATCTATCTATCTATCTATCTATCTATCTATCTATCTATCTATCTATCTATCTATCTATCTATCTGTTATTTTGTATTTCCATAAGTAACTAATTTTTCAGAAAAATATGGTTCCGCTATACATATGGCACCTCAGTTGGATCCCTTATCTTAAAACACCCTCCTGCACAGCGCTGGAGGATGGCTTATAAATACTGTTACATTGGAAATTTTTAAAAACTT